>CATIUR010000001.1:277758749-279187749 GCA_949592205.1 Helichrysum umbraculigerum
CTCGATTCTTTGTATTTTTCACTTGCGGTTGTTATTATAACTAGTATATGTCCATTACAATGTATAGAACACGAAATTATAGCTTAAAAACGGGTTGGGATCGGATTTTTAGCCGGAAAATGTCGTGACAGCCAGATTTCTGGGCTGGTGTTCATCCATGCGACACAAGCATTGTGTCGCATGTTGTGTCGTATTTTAGCCTTTATGTCGCATAAACTCCCTTGTGTCGTACCTTGTGTCGTACCAACTAATTTGTGTCGCAAGCTCTGCGACACAACCACTATGTCGCAAAACTCCATACGACACAATCACTATGTCGCTGTTGAATCAGCATTTCGCATCCATGCGACACAACCCTTGTGTCGTATGGACACTGTGTCGCACTCCTATGCGACACAACCATTGTGTCGCATAACCCATCTAGTGTCGCATTATTGTGTCGCATAAAACAGCAGGTTTTCAAATTTCATTTTCACTAAGTGTCGAAACTATATAACCTCAAACACTTATACGATACGACTTATAAAACACTTTGGGACTCATTTGTAAGTGCAAAACGTCAATAACTCGATAATAATACCTAAGGTTTATTATTTCAAACTCGTCACCAACGGGCCGTACATTTCTCAAACACTTAAACAAATCAACCAAATCGTAGTAATTTGGACATATATAGTTGTGTAACAACTACAAGGGTGATCTTTTGAGATACCCAATCATGATAATAACCATCGCGTGTCGTGGACACCCTCAGGTTACAAGTCGTTGGACTTCATTACTCACTAATCAACATACGTTTGTTTAAACGCATTCAGACTCAGGTGAGTCTCATAGCCCCTCTTTTTACTGTTTTACTCAGGGGTGTGATATATTGCTCAACTTTTAACATGTGAACGCAAGTACCAACTTTTCATATACTACATGAGTTTTTCGAAACTAATCATTTTAAAGTCCTCCGTCAGCATAGTTGTTAATACGTTGTAGTGTGAATATTAGTATATGGTACCATATAGGATTGACCCTCCTCGTCCGGGTTAGCAAGCACTAACCGGGTAAACGGACGTATTAATATTTGGGAAGACGAATGTTGATTAGGCATTCGTGGAGGCACCTCGCCCGGAATTCTCTATAGGGGACCCGGCCCTCGAGTTAAGCTCAACTATGTGCTCATGGCTGTATACACGATGATTATCATTAAATTGCTGGATGCAATTCATTATTTTATTGCTGGATGCAATACATTATTTAAATCTTGCGGTTCATACGATATTACTTGATTTCAAACCTGTGAGCTCACCAGCTTTATAGCTGACCTTTTAGCATATATCGCAGGTACCCAGCAGTAGGATGTTTCTGCTTCAGGATTTAGCTCGAGTCAGCATACAGACGATTGAGATTTTCTTGCATTAGTATATTTTGTATAAGTACTTATGTACTGAAATCTCATTTTATTTAACTCGAGCTATGTAAAGCTTTAAATGTTGTAAACATTTCGATTATCAATATATTTTTGTTAAAACGACGCATATAGAGTCGTTTGCTATTTATCTTTGTGTTTTGTTATTGATTAGTAACACCCAAATCAAGCTTCCGCAAACCATCAAATTTGGGGGTGTTACATCATGCGCCCAGGAATACCATTCCAAAGAGGGTCACTGTTCCACTAGATGGAAAGTGTTGAAGAGTTTAGCAGCCTCCTCTGATCAGGATCACCATAACCAAGCAACCCTGTGACATACTGTCTGAGCAATCAAACATTAGGGTGTTAGTGTTTATACTACGAATACTTAAGCAAAAGCAAGACACACATCTTTAAAAGACGTTTTCATAAATAACCCTAGACATCACCCCATAACACAAGCTAATGAAGTCATAACAAGCACTATTCTCCATCATTGATTCCCTATCTAGCTTTTATTTACTGTTTTATTTATTTTCTGCTTTTATTAGTTTAGTTTAAACGGACCTAAAAACCAAATTAAAAACTCTTTTCAAAAACCCATCGCTAAATGGAATAGTTTGTCTAGATAACTCTGCTTCACCATACAATTGATCTTAAGAACGACCCTGAGTTATACTTACCTCTGTAAGTAGAATTTATGTCCCCAGCTTTTATAAATTTAAAACTTACCACACCGTTGCAGCTGTTGCATAAACGACTATTTCAGCTGTAACAAGTTTTTGGCGCCGCTGCCGGGGAATCAATCGTAAGACTTAGAGGCGTCCTGACGAACTTTTTCTTTTTAGCGATACCTTTATTTTTCGTACTTTACTTTTTACTTTCTTTGTTCCAGCCAAAAATAACTTCCCACACCACACAACGATATCAGACCAGATCGTCCGAATCTGAATCATTCATTTTCGTACCTGATCCTGAGTCTATTATCCGTACTATCCGAAAACAAAAGCGCTTCCATCTTCCCGAAATGCAGCTCGTGTCACTCTTGCCGACAATACCAAGCCATCCATTGAAGGACGAGGAGGACCAATCACCTATCCGGAGATAGAGGGAGCATCCTTCAAGCTGAAGCATCACATCGTACAACTCATCAAGGACAACTGTCAATTCCATGGACTACCACGTGAAGATCCTAACGCTCACATTGACAAGTTCATCCACATATCAAACTCCTACAAGCAGAATGGGGTCGAGCAGAACATAGTTCGCCTATACTTGTTCCCCTATTCTCTCGCTCTACATGCACTCTCTTGGTTTGAGGGACTTGAGATCGGCTCAATCACCTCATGGACGGATATGGGAAACAAATTCCTTGCCAGATACTTTCCTCCGTCCAAACAAACCAAACTCAAGAATGACATCGCGCACTTTGAACAAGCTCACGATGAATCAATCTACTCAGCATGGGAATGATTCAAAAGTTTGATAAGGAAATGTCCGAATCACCAGATGACGAAAACCGACAAGTTATGCACATTCTACAACGGTCTCGATCCAAATCACCGCATTACTCTTGACGCTGCTACTCAAGGTAACTTTATGAAGATGACCGATGATGAAGCATGGAGCTTGATCGAAGACATGACGATGCATCACCACGACTGGAAAGCTGAAGGGCAATCCTCATCAACACCTCTCTCCGCTCATAACTCCATCCAAGCTGAAGCTATCAAATCTCTGACGGAACAGATCGAAACCCTAACGAAGCAGATTGGAGAACTTAAGAAGCAACCGCAGCGAGTCCATCAAGTTCAGGCTTGCCAGAACTGTACCAACCATCCCGCCAAAGAATATAAAGTTGAGTATGAAGACCCGAATTACGGTTATGTCTACTATGCCCAGTTTCCATCCAGACCTCCAAATCCGCGAGGCTTCGCTAGAACATCTCCGCCCAAAAACCAAGGAAATCAGTATCCTCCACGGAACAACTAACCACCTTACCCACAGAGATTTCAGCCACGCTATCCGACATATCCACAACAACCCCAACTTCCTTACAACTAACCTCTGTCATTAACTGCACCCGAAGATGTCCAGCCTACTGAGCCTGCAAAGACTACCATACCAATCACCAGTGCTGACGACAATCTTAACAAGTTCATCCAGGGACAGACTGCTTTCAACCAGAAGACTACGGCCAGACAAGACCAGACGGGCCTATTTCTCACAAATCAACTCTCGATTCTAAAAAGCCTTGAGAATCAGATTGGTCAGTTAGCCCAACGTCTCGACACCCGACCGCAAGGATCTCTACCAAGTAACACCATCCAGAATCCTCACGTCGAAGAAGCAAAAACCCTGAGCTCTCCTCCTACTGCTTCTACTCCGGTAAAGGAACATACTCCTGTCCCGCCGACAGTTGAGACCCGATCCGTACCCACTCCGACTCGTGAGGTGCGAGTTCCTTTCCCTAACCGTCTATGCAAAAGTACAATGCCAAGTCATTCAAGCTTGACGGAAAGTTCATGGACACCGTGTCCAGATGCCCTTCCGGCACTAAGTATATCCGACGAATACTGGCTACTAAAGACAAGGTCCTGAAACTCCCAAAATCTATCTAAACGCTGAATGCTCAGCCGTCATCCAGAATACCCTACCGGAAAGACTAGGATACACAGGTCGATTCACCTTGCCCTGTTCTATCTATCACTCAGGCATGATTCGCTCTTTGGCCGATCTCGGAGCTAGCATCAATCTAATGCCCTATTCACTTTACACCAGACTAGAAATAGGACCTCTCCAGCCCACTAAGATGAGTGTCCAGCTTGCCGATCAATCCAATCGATATCCAAAGGGCATAGCTGAAAACGTCATGGTTAAAGTTGATAAGTTTTGGTTTCCCACCGACTTCGTAGTGATGGATATTCAGGAAGACATTAATATCCCTATTATCCTAGGTAGGCCATTCATGAATACTGCACGTGCTGTTATTGATGTTTATTCTCAGGTTATTAGTCTGCGAGCACATGGACAAACCGTATCTTTCAAGATTGATCAAGACGAGTGCTCACTAGCAGAACAGGCAGAGATTTACGCAATATCAATGGGCAGAATCACTTCAGATGATGACACCTCTGACTCAGATCCAGAACCATATAGACCAGATGATCACACCTGTCTCATCTAGGCAACAGAAGAGTCAGAATCAGAAGAAGAGGATATGGAGGAATCAGAACTCGAGGAAGAAGAAGAGATGGATGAATCAGAAGAAGAAATAGCACCAGATTCTGAACCAGAGGAAATGGAAGAATCAGAGGAAGAACAGGAAGTAGAATCGGATCCCGAAGTAGAAGGGGAGGATCTATACCAGTACACACCACCGCATCAGCACTTACCAGAATTACAATTTCCGACAGCTGAGATTACGAGGATTGAAAACTCTATATCAGATGTTGATTATGATGCAGGGTTTGGTACTATTTTGGAGAAGCTCATGGCATCTGTCATGGATCCTTCCCAGCCTCTTGTCTCACCTAGACTCAATGCTCTGCTGAACATTGAGAAGACCATTACTTTTTCGAAGCAACACCCAGAGCTTAGAGACAAACTCCTGAAGAAAATACTGGCATATAAAGAATCCATGCTACCGGATCTCTATTCAGACTTACCTTCCCGAAGGATTCAAACCTTCGATGCTACTGCACCTCGAACTCTGTTCGAATTTGGAGATACGTCTGAATCTAGCCATGATTCCGAGGAGAGAGAGACATAGAGATAGATTCTTCTCAGCCGATATCTCAGATCACCAGTGATATCCTGTTACCTTCTGATGTTGTTGAGTTCCCAGACTCTCAAGATATGGATACTCCATCAACAGAGGATGATAAGGATGACATTGTATACATCGATATACCAATTGATATCTGCTCTGTCCAACTTTTGAGACCTCCAGCTATCCCCACGGTTTCTAATCACAAAGAAATGATTAGTGCTATCGAGACATTTGAAAATGACCTCCCCTCAATGATGAGCATCATCATGAGTTCTACCAATGAGTACACACCACGCTAGAGGAATCTGATAAAAGAAATCAAGACCGAATATGACGTCTATCAAGCCAACAACAGTAGCCGAGACCCACAGTTCTTTCAAAACCGCCTGCATGCCTTCGCCGAAGATCTCGCCACTCAGCTTCTACACCAAACTGCCGAACCTACATTCGAGGACTTGGAGTTCTTCGAGGACCAGAGGGCCATGTATCGAAAGATACATGATGTACTGTGACACCCCCAAATTTAATGATTTGCGGAAGCTTGATTTGGGTGTCACTAATCAATATACAAAGCACATAAGATATAATGAACGACCACTAAATGCGTCGTTTTAAACTTGTATAGATAAAGTAAATGTTTACATCAAAATATAGTTACATTAGCTCGATTCCTGAAATTGAGAGATTACAAAGCATAATTACTTTTACAAAATATAATAATGCAATCAAATCTCTAGTTGTATGTATGCTGACTCGAGCTAATAGTTCCTGCTTGTGTAGTCAACCTACTGCGGGGTACCTGTGATAAATACTAAAATGGGTCAGCGAAAACGCTGGTGAGCTCACAGGTTTGTATGTCAATCGTATAGTTGTCAGAACCGCAAGATTTATATTGAATTTAAAATGCAATTAAGCAAAATAAAAGTTATACTGTCCATGAGCACATAGTCTGAGCTTAACTTGATTTGTCAGGCCCAATTAAGGAAACCTAACTTGAAATGCCTCCTACGAGTGCCTAATCAACACTCGTCTTCCCAAATGCTAATACATCCGTTTGACCGGTTAGTGCGTGCTAACCCGGATGAGGATTGTCAATCCCATATGATATCATATACTAACATTCACGCTATAAAATACTAGAGACTATGCTTATGGAGGACTTTAAATTGATTAGCTTGAAACTCATGTAGTATTTGAAGTTTGACACTTGCGTTCTACTTGTAAAACAAAATGGAGTAGTAATATCACACCCCTGGTAAAAGTAGTGAAAATGGGACTATGAAACTCACCTGAGTCTTGAAATGTTAAGCAATTAAGCTTGAAGTAATTAGCAGTGTGTTGGTGTCCAAAGACTTGAAACCTGAATGTGTCCACGACACTTGAATTGTTATTAATTGTATTGGTATCTCGAAAGACTACCATTGGGATTGTTTGTCTAACTTAATGTCCAAATTACCCCGATTTGGTTGATTGTATTGTTACAAGTTACTCCGACTTGTTTGATTTAAATTGATACAAGTTACAATGACTTGTTTGAATAAATTGATACAAGTTACAATGACTTGTTTGATTAAATTGATACAAGTTACAATGACTTGTTTGATTAAATTGATACAAGTTACAATGACTTGTTTGATTTTGAAGTATGTTTTGAAAACGCGTACGGTCCGTTGGTGACGGTTGTAACAATAGTTCAAAAATGTTATTATATTGTTGCTACAGTGAACTGCTACAGTGAAATTGCTATAGTGAATTGCTACAGTAAAATTTGACTTTGAAAAATTTGAGTTTTGAAGACTCTGTTTTGTGCGACGTAGCCTGCGACGTAGCCTGCGACGTAGGCTGCGACGTAGGAGTTTTGCGACGAAGAGGGTTGCGTCGCTAAAATCGACAGTGCTAAATCAATAGCGACGTAGGGTGCTACGTCGCTAATGCGACGTAGGTTCGGTTTGCGACGTTAAGGTCTGCGTCGCTATGTGCGACGCTCGCAAGTTAATGCGACGTAATAGGCTGCGTCGCTATATGCGACGTTGGGGGTATAGTGCGACGTAGGTCGCTGAATCGCATTTGCTCCCGGCCAAATGCGACGTACGGAGTCTGATCGGAGTTTCAACTCCAAAAACGCATTTTCCGGCCATCGATCGGCATAATATTTTTACCCAACCCATTTTAGGACATTACAAGGTTATACAAACAACTAGTAGGTTATAAAACTTAAAAACGAGAGTTTTCGGAGTTGTGTCGGAAACTTACAAATCGCCAAAATGAAATTCCGGAAAGATAGAAGTGTAGATCGTCGCGTGGTGGTCGTTTATTTCCAAAGGGGCTTGAAGATCCGAGGTCGTTTAGTATGTTTATTTTGCGATTTTTGATGATTTGGGGTTGATGAAACTTGAGAGGAAATTAAAGAGGAGAGAGAGAAAGAGAATAAGAAATGAAAGAAAATGGGGTGGTGGGGAGGTGGTTAAGGGATCACCTCCCATTTTCAGTCCGCGCACTGCGCTCCGTGCGGTGTTCGTTTTCCCGTTTGTTTAAATGTTAAATATTTATTTTATAAATTTAACTTTTCGTTTTAATTAACAAAAGTTTATTCCAATATTTTGTTGAAGTGTTTTTACTAAATATTTAGAATTTATGTTATAAAAGGTGTTTTGTATCGTTTTGATTGCGAAGTTACATTTGATTCGCGTTTATATTAATTGTGTAATAAAACTTGGATACGACTTATCATATTAAATAATATTCTAAATAGAATTAAATTATTAAATAATATTTGTATTACTTAATAAAATTGTTCACCAACGTCCGTATTTATTGTATTGAAATTCACTCGATTTGAGACTCGTACGATTTAAACAAACCGCATAATTGTAGATATATATTCAACAATATATATATAATAATTGATACATTAATTAGCCTAACACAGAACTAATTACATGTATTAAAACTTGATTAGACACTAGATTATGGTCCTAAATTGACGGTTGTCACATTCTCCCCCTGTTAGAAGAATTTCGTCCCGAAATTTATGTTGAAGTCGTGTTTGATGTTGAGTCAGTGAAGAGTTGAGGATACTTGAGTCGCATCTGATCTTCTCGTTCCCAGGTGAATTCCGGACCACGCCGCGAATTCCACCTAACCTTGACGATAGGAATACGACTTTGTTTAAGTTGTTTGACCTCACGGTCCATGATTTCGGCGGGTTCCTCAACAAAGTGAAGTTTTTCGTCGACTCGAATTTCATCGAGTGGAATAATAAGTGTCTCATCAGACAGACACTTCTTCAGATTTGAAACATGAAATGTGGGATGCACGCTGCTGAGTTCAGATGGCAGCTGCAATCGATAAGCCACTGGACCAATCCTTTCGAGGATCACGAATGGTCCAATGTATCTGGGATTCAACTTCCCTCGTTTGCCAAATCGGATTACGCCTTTCCAAGGCGATACTTTGAGTAGAACTCGATCCCCAACCTGGAACTCGAGTGGCTTGCGCCTCACGTCAGCATAACTTTTCTGACGATCACGCGCGGTTTTGAGTTTATTTTGAATTTCAACGATTCTCTCGGTCGTCTCGTGAATGATTTCTGGACCGGTGAGTTGGCTGTCCCCAACTTCGGTCCAACAGATAGGTGACCGGCACTTACGACCGTACAGTGCCTCGAAGGGGGCAGCTTTGATGCTGGTATGATAACTGTTGTTGTACGAGAACTAGCACAATGGTAGATGTTTTTCCCAGTTTACACCGAAGTCTACTACGCAGGCTCGTAGCATGTCTTCCAGTGTTTGAATGGTTCGTTCACTTTGGCCGTCGGTTTGAGGATGATATGCGGTACTCATATCAAGTCGAGTACCCAGAGATTTTTGAAGTGATTGCCAAAATTGTGAATTGAAACGACTATCTCTATCGGAGATAATTGAGATTGGAACACCGTGCTTGGTCACGATTTCTTTCAGATAGATTTGGGTGAGGCGTTCCATTTTGTCGGATTCTTTGATTGCCAGGAAGTGAGCAGACTTTGTGAGACGATCCACGATCACCCAAATGGTATCGCAACCGTTCGAGGATTTGGGTAGTTTGGTTATGAAGTCCATGGCAATTTGTTCCCATTTCCATTCAGGAAGACTGGGTTGTTGAAGTAAACCAGAAGGTTTTTGATATTCGATTTTGACTTTGGAGCAAGTAAGGCACTTGCTGACATAGGTGGCGATTTCAGATTTCATGTTCGGCCACCAGTAGAAGTCTTTGATACCGTGGTACATTTTATCGGACCCCGGGTGGATAGAATATTTAGACTTGTGAGCTTCATCCATCACCAAGTCTCGTAGGTTTCCAAATTTAGGCAGCCAGATTCGGTTTGAGAAATACCTAATCCCGTTAGATTTGATTTCGAATTGTTTATCCATGCCCCGCAAGGCTTCATCCTTGACATTTTCGGGTTTTAAGGCTTCGAGTTGAGCAGTGAGGATTTGAATGTTTAGATTGTTGTGAATGGTCATGCTGAGGGCTCGAACTCGAAGTGGTTTCACTCGCTCTTTTCGACTGAGGGCGTCAGCAACAACATTTGCTTTGCCTGGATGATATTTGAGTTCGCAGTCGTAATCAGTAAGCAACTCGACCCATCGACGTTGCCTCATGTTGAGATCCTTCTGATCGAATATGTGTTGAAGGCTTTTATGGTCTGTGAAAATTGTGCATCTGGTACCGAAAAGGTAATGTCTCCAGATTTTGAGGGCAAAAACGACAGCTCCTAGCTCGAGGTCGTGGGTGGTGTAATTCTTTTCGTGAATCTTGAGCTGTCGGGAAGCATAAGCTATGACTTTGTCTCGTTGCATGAGCACACAACCTAGACCTTGGTGAGAAGCATCGCAGTATACCACGAAGTCATCGGTGCCTTCGGGTAATGATAGAATAGGAGCACTGCAAAGCTTTTGCTTTAAGAGTTGGAATGCCGACTCTTGTTTATCAGTCCAGTCAAACTTTTTGTCTTTCTGGGTCAGAGTCGTGAGTGGTATGGCTATCTTGGAGAAATTTTCTATGAAGCGTCGATAGTATCCGGCCAGTCCTAAAAACTGCCGTACTTCGGTCGGAGTGGTTGGCGATTGCCAGTCTTTGATAGCCTCGATTTTTGACGGGTCAACATGAATCCCCTGACTGTCAATCACGTGACCAAGGAATTGAACGGTTTTGATCCAGAACTCACACTTAGAGAACTTGGCATAGAGCTCCTCGTGTTTAAGTAGTTCAAGGATGGTTTTGAGGTGTTGCGCGTGTTCTTCTTTGTTTCGTGAATATATGAGGATGTCGTCGATGAAGACAATGACAAATTTGTCAAGATAAGGCTTGCACACCCGATTCATAAGATCCATGAATACAGCCGGTGCATTGGTTAGGCCGAATGGCATCACTTGGAATTCGTAATGCCCGTAACGGGTTCTGAAAGCGGTTTTTGGAATATCGGCATTGCGGACACGCAGTTGGTGATAACCGGATCGGAGATCAATCTTTGAATAACAACTCGACCCTTGAAGTTGGTCGAACAAATCATCGATTCGAGGTAGTGGATACCGGTTCTTGACAGTTAACTTGTTCAACTCTCGATAGTCGATACACATTCGAAAAGAACCGTCTTTCTTCTTAACAAATAGGACCGGAGCTCCCCAATGTGAAGAACTCGGCCTGATAAACCCCCGTTCCAGGAGTTCCTGTAACTGGGTGGACAGCTCCTGAAGTTCAGATGGAGCTAAACGGTATGGTGCTCGGGCTACAGGCGCAGCACCTGGTACAAGATCAATTGAGAACACAACCTGTCTTGGTGGTGGTAGACCAGGCAGTTCCTCAGGAAAGACTTCTGGAAAGTCTCGAACAATTGGAACATCCTCAAGTCGCTTCTCCTCCGACTTTTTCTCCATGATGTGCGCGAGGATTGATGGATAACCCTTTCTCAGAAATTTCCGGGTTTTAAGACAAGAGATGATGTTAAGCCTCGTCCCACCGGTCTCCCCCTGTATGATTAGGGTTCTACCGACAGCGAGAGGTATGCGAACGATTTTATCGTAGCAAATGATTTCGGCGCGATGTTTGGACAACCAGTCCATGCCCACGATGACATCGAAACTTCCTATCTCAACAGGCATAAGATCTATGGAGAAGGTTTCGTCGGCTAGATTTAAAGTGCAATTAGGTATCACACTATTGGTTTCTATCAATTTGCCATTTGCTAGCTCTACGGTGTACTTAACGTCTAAAGCAACAGGTGTAATGTCAAGTAGAGGGCAAAATTCATCGGAAATAAAACTCCTATCGGCACCAGTATCAAACAGAATTGAAACAGTTAAATTGTTGAGGAGGAACATACCCGTGACCACATTCGGGTCCTGACGGGCGTCCCCTGAGTTGATCACGAAGGCGCTACTTTTGGCGTTGTTGTTGTTGCGGTGGTTGTTGTTGTTGTTGCCCTTATTCTTCAACTTTGGGCAAGAATCCCTGAAGTGTCCTGGGTTTCCACATTCGTAGCAGGACTTAGGTTGTCGGGTATTTTTGTCAGAGGGGTTGTTGTTGGATTTGGGGGCTCGGCAATCCTTAGTCAAATGCCCGTACCTCCTGCAGTTGTTGCAAGGAGTACCGCACTGACCAAAATGGTGGTAGTTACACTTGGGACAATAAGGCCTGTCCCCGGTGTAGCTGCGGGTGGTTTCAGAGTTGGAGGTGTAGACTTGGATGGCGTTGTTTTTCTTGTTTGAGTTGTGGTGGTGTTCAGTGGATTTGCGTTTGTTGTTGTTGGAGGATGAGGTGTTGGAGGTCTCATGGCTGACAACTAGGGCCATGAGTTCGTGGGCCAATCGAATGGCACTTTCAGTGGTGGTTGGTTTGGATGAGGCGACGTTTCCCTGGATGTTCTCGGGGAGTCCACGAATGTATCTCTTGATGCCCTTACTTTCCGGTTCAACCAAGCCTGGGCATAGTAAAGCAAACTGCTGAAATTTTGTGGTATAATCAGCAACATCATTTCCCTGCACCGTCAGGTGCCAGAATTCTTCCTCCAGCCTGTGCAATTCCTCTTCAGGACAGTATTTCTCTGTCAGTTTCTTTTTCAGTTCGGCCCAAGGAAGTCAATTTGCAACCTCAAGGCCTACAGAGTTTGCGTGGGTTTTCCACCACGTGAGTGCACCTTCCTGAAAGGTGTAAGCAGCGAATTTGACCTTGTTGTTCTCAGTACAGTCGCAGAGACTAAAAACAGATTCCATGCGCTCAATCCAACGGATCAAGCCAATGGCACCTTCCGTGCCCTTGAAGTATAGCGGTTTACAGCTAAGAAAGTCCTTATAGGAGCAGGGTTTGGGTGGTGGAGTATTGGTTGCTGTGTCCTCGCTACCGGGTGGTGTTCGGGTAGCCAAGGCTTCGGTCACACTGCGGGCAATTATTCCCGCGATCTCAGCTTCGCTAAGGGTAATTTGACGAGGAGGAGGCATGATGCTGAGTAAGAAAGAACAAGGAAATGAAATAAGATACTAGTCCGAGTATGATGAACTAGTGGTGTGTTTGTCATTCCGAGACAAAACGTTTGAAAGAATTAGGCCAATATTCATATAATATAATATGGCCTAAAGTTGTAATGAGGTCTATTCATGTAAGTATATGTATATCACATAATAACCTATTGAGTGTCTAGCACAGACGTGTTTTGAGTCCCGTTTCTCTCGAGGTCAGAGTCAACTAATGCATTCCTGTTCAACATAACTATTTCAGGTCTCACATCATCTTTCTTTAATTGTACATAGTTGATCAGGCTATGTTAAATTAAAGTCGTATGATGTAGTCCCTGAACTAGTCATAACTAATAAGGAATACTGCCTAACGGTCATAGTCTAGGCCCACTAAATGCAACCTAGTTCACTATAACCTTAGGCTCTGATACCAATCTGTGACACCCCCAAATTTAATGATTTGCGGAAGCTTGATTTGGGTGTCACTAATCAATATACAAAGCACATAAGATATAATGAACGACCACTAAATGCGTCGTTTTAAACTTGTATAGATAAAGTAAATGTTTACATCAAAATATAGTTACATTAGCTCGATTCCTGAAATTGAGAGATTACAAAGCATAATTACTTTTACAAAATATAATAATGCAATCAAATCTCTAGTTGTATGTATGGTGACTCGAGCTAATAGTTCCTGCTTGTGTAGTCAACCTACTGCGGGGTACCTGTGATAAATACTAAAATGGGTCAGCGAAAACACTGGTGAGCTCACATGTTTGTATGTCAATCGTATAGTTGTCAGAACCGCAAGATTTATATTGAATTTAAAATGCAATTAAGCAAAATAAAAGTTATACTGTCCATGAGCACATAGTCTGAGCTTAACTTGATTTGTCAGGCCCAATTAAGGAAACCTAACTTGAAATGCCTCCTACGAGTGCCTAATCAACACTCGTCTTCCCAAATGCTAATACATCCGTTTGACCGGTTAGTGCGTGCTAACCCGGATGAGGATTGTCAATCCCATATGATATCATATACTAACATTCACGCTATAAAATACTAGAGACTATGCTTATGGAGGACTTTAAATTGATTAGCTTGAAACTCATGTAGTATTTGAAGTTTGACACTTGCGTTCTACTTGTAAAACAAAATGGAGTAGTAATATCACACCCCTGGTAAAAGTAGTGAAAATGGGACTATGAAACTCACCTGAGTCTTGAAATGTTAAGCAATTAAGCTTGAAGTAATTAGCAGTGTGTTGGTGTCCAAAGACTTGAAACCTGAATGTGTCCACGACACTTGAATTGTTATTAATTGTATTGGTATCTCGAAAGACTACCATTGGGATTGTTTGTCTAACTTAATGTCTAAATTACCCCGATTTGGTTGATTGTATTGTTACAAGTTACTCCGACTTGTTTGATTTAAATTGATACAAGTTACAATGACTTGTTTGAATAAATTGAAACAAGTTACAATGACTTGTTTGATTAAATTGATACAAGTTACAATGACTTGTTTGATTAAATTGATACAAGTTACAATGACTTGTTTGATTTTGAAGTATGTTTTGAAAACGCGTACGGTCCGTTGGTGACGGTTGTAACAATAGTTCAAAAATGTTATTATATTGTTGCTACAGTGAAATTGCTATAGTGAATTGCTACAGTAAAATTTGACTTTGAAAAATTTGAGTTTTGAAGATTCTGTTTTGTGCGACGTAGCCTGCGATGTAGGCTGCGACGTAGGAGTTTTGCGACGAAGAGGGTTGCGTCGCTAAAATCGACAGTGCTAAATCAATAGCGACGTAGGGTGCTACGTCGCTAATGCGACGTAGGTTCGGTTTGCGACGTTAAGGTCTGCGTCGCTATGTGCGACGCTCGCAAGTTAATTCGACGTAATAGGCTGCGTCGCTATATGCGACGTTGGGGGTATAGTGCGACGTAGGTCGCTGCGTCGCATTTGCTCCCGGCCAAATGCGACGTACGGAGTCTGATCGGAGTTTCAACTCCAAAAACGCGTTTTCCGGCCATCGATCGGCATAATATTTTTACCCAACCCATTTTAGGACATTACAAGGTTATACAAACAACTAGTAGGTTATAAAACTTAAAAACGAGAGTTTTCGGAGTTGTGTCGGAAACTTACAAATCGCCAAAATGAAATTCCGGAAAGATAGAAGTGTAGATCGTCGCGTGGTGGTCGTTTATTTCCAAAGGGGCTTGAAGATCCGAGGTCGTTTAGTATGTTTATTTTGCGATTTTTGATGATTTGGGGTTGATGAAACTTGAGAGGAAATTAAAGAGGAGAGAGAGAAAGAGAATAAGAAATGAAAGAAAATGGGGTGGTGGGGAGGTGGTTAAGGGATCACCTCCCATTTTCAGTCCGCGCACTGCGCTCCGTGCGGTGTTCGTTTTCCCGTTTGTTTAAATGTTAAATATTTATTTTATAAATTTAACTTTTCGTTTTAATTAACAAAAGTTTATTCCAATATTTTGTTGAAGTGTTTTTACTAAATATTTAGAATTTATGTTATAAAAGGTGTTTTGTATCGTTTTGATTGCGAAGTTACATTTGATTCGCGTTTATATTAATTGTGTAATAAAACTTGGATACGACTTATCATATTAAATGATATTCTAAATAGAATTAAATTATTAAATAATATTTGTATTACTTAATAAAATTGTTCACCAACGTCCGTATTTATTGTATTGAAATTCACTCGATTTGAGACTCGTACGATTTAAACAAACCGCATAATTGTAGATATATATTCAACAATATATATATAATAATTGATACATTAATTAGCCTAACACAGAACTAATTACATGTATTAAAACTTGATTAGACACTAGATTATGGTCCTAAATTGACGGTTGTCACATGTACTGATCAGATCTGCATTCCCATTCTCTTTTCAGCAGAATGAGCACTTAAGCTCATACCGCGGAAATATGCACCACGCTACTGGGAATCCTGATGCAGACACTGATGTCCGACTAATGAATGATCTTCGACGATTAATGAACTCGATGGATGAAAACGATCATATCGACAATTCTTCTTCCCACAGGTTCTACATTGATTGTACCATTGAGTATCACGCTCACAAGATCGTTCATGATCTCGAATATGAGAGTTTTGCCGAAAGGACGCGTGCCATCCCTTCTTCCATACCCGAAGGTTCGATGGTTAACATCGCGAACTTCCTCTCAGACCGAATCAAGGAGATCTTTTGTGAGATTCATCCAGATGAGCACCGCCAGATTTTTCACTATGGATTACGAGAGGTGTACGATATTGTCAATAACATCTTTCGCGACTCTACTCTCACGTTCTCCGTCTATCAGGCCAATATCATCCAGAGCATTCACGAGTCTGTCCGTGAAGTCAGAGGAAATTCTAGCCGAGCTGATCACGAAAACATCCACAAGTTGTTCCTCAGATTCATAAAGTCGTTGAAGAAAGACCATCCAGAACGTGAGTTGATGGAAGACAGTTAATCGGAGCTCTTTGTAGTTGATCCCCATGGAGTTACCTCCAAAGAAGTTAAAGATATCACTTGGGATCTCCTACATATGCAGAAAGTCACTGAAGACCATCTTGACAGCTTCCCTGACTTTGCATCACACACTCCGAACATCATCAAAATCATCGCTCACCAGTTTCTGTGAATCTACCCACGCAACACTTGGATGCCACGCACTTCCGGCCCAAGTGGTTCCGGTTCTCATTAATCTGAAGGAAGGCAAAGTCAAGCTCTCGACTTTAACAGCAGCGCTTCTCGGGAGGCAACCCGTGCAATAAAAAGAGAATATTGAGTGTCAATAAGTGAAGCAGAATCTCTGACTATCCTTCACACTTGGTTATGCCTAAAATTATTTTCAAAAATATTTCTCAAAAATAACTCATTTTGCAAAACACTCGTCTCAGTAGGAAGTAAAAATAAATAATTCATCTGTTTCAAGCATTTGAGGTACTTGCATACTACTTTTATGCATTATGCTCAAACTCGTTTAAAAACAATGTTTTATAAGTGATTAGTCGTAGAAAACATCTCTTCAAAATCTGAGACGGTGATTTCACTTTCATTTGCAAAATATATGAGTTTGTTAAAAGGCATATCCAACGTGTTCACACTTACGAGATCATTTCACAAGAGGAAGAGTCCGAATAAATGAAGTATTGAAGTGTGCAAGAAAACCCTAGCCAGAATCTCGAGGATAAAATCAGAAGAAGATACAGAAATGGATCCCGGCAAATCTCATTTCAGCTATTTTCTTATCATAAGCATCCGAGCATCTCGCTATCCGGGGAGTTTCCTTATCCTTTCTTCACTTTTCAATAAATAAATAATCTGTTTTGTTTAGTGAGTTATCTATGCCGTATCCTAAACTTATCACTAAGTCTGGGATTCCAGCCCAAAACAAGACTTGAGAAACATTTTCTACATGTTCAAACTCTAAGTGTGGGATTTTACTTGTAAAATCCCTACTCAAGAGAACATTAAGGACAATGTTCCTCTAAGTATGGGATAACAGGTATAGATACCTTGGATTGATTTTATGCCTTTTTGTCCAAATAGTAAACTCGGAAAATATTCCTCAAATTTCAAAAATTTTTCAAAAATAAAAATAAAAAGTACGAGTTTTTAACTCTGCTATTTTGAATTCTAAAGTTTCTAAAGAGGAATCATTCCCGTATATGAGTATGCTATTTTGGAATCTAAGGAAAATAAGGTAGGAATCTCTCAAACAAAAATGATAATCTAAAAGGGGCATCGCATGACTAGGCACATATAACCCAAAAACTTGCAGTGAGGTATCTTGAGCCATATAGCATTCATTTTTAATGCTTCACTTTTCGTTTGTTGTGTGTGCCGATGTATGCATCTCTGAATTAGAACTTGCTCCTGACATACGTTTCGAGACCATATTAGTGAGTACCGTACACGATAGAGGTGCAATTAAATGATCTTGATATTCCCTAGGATTTAACCCCCTTTTCTCATATCTTTTCAAGCCAAAAACCCTTTCGATACTCATCTTTAGTATCGATGATCCGCTTAGTAAACCCTATTGAGCATAAACCTTTCGTTTCATAAAACCTTAATTTGTAAACCTACTTTCCCAAAAATTCCCAAAAGCTTACCTCAGAATTTCTAAGGTTATGAAAAACGCCTTTTAGATTATCCTTTTCGCTTGATTCAACATTCCACTTTTACCTCTCTCACAAAGTCATCAAAGTTATATATGAAGGAGAGAGAAATCTTGGTGTGAAAAATTGACACCAAAAGCTCAAGAATGAAGAAGATAAGTTAGAAAGGATTTCTAAGGGAGCCAAAAAAAAAGAGAAAGAAAAGAAGAAAAACAAAAAGAAAAAAAATATAAAAGAATGATCCCTTGGAAATTCTGTGGCAGAGAAATTCTCAAGAAGAAAAAGAAGAAAAATAGTTAGTCTAAGAATAAAGCTAAATGCTTTCAGTAGTATCAATCTCCAGAAGAATCCGATAGAAGCAAAATAGCTATCTAGTTTCGTTTCCGTATTTGCACTATTCTAAATAAAGTTTTTCATAATTTTTAGGAGTTCTAAGGTATAGCTAAACCCTTACACCCTAAAAACAAACCATTATCCATACCCTTTCACCTTCACCAAACATTAAAACCCTCATGAATGTCTTGGGATAATTAGCACCGTCCTCACTTAAGTGGTGGAGATCCGATTCTCGATCAAGCCTATGACGATGAGTGCTGCATGACTGGCTTATGAGCGATTTCATCTGTTCTAGAATGTTAGGAAACCCGATACACTTTGAGTGAATTGAGTGACCACCTTGTGAGGAATCGCCCGGTCATGTATACTCCAAGATCACGAGAGTTGAAAGTATGCCTAAGAAAATCATTCCTTGTTTCTGGGACGATTATCTTATTTCTCCTTTTTTTTCTATTATGGTTTGCTGATATGTGGGGTCAATGATTTTAAGAATTTTTATTCGTCAAATCTGCTTAAAACCTTTTTCATAAAAAAACTGAGTTTTGCTTGAGGACAAGCAATGTCTAAGTGTGGGATATTTGATATGTGTCAAAAAGTCATGTTTTCTGGCACATATTGCCCGCACATTTGGCCTAATTCTTGGTGAAAACATTCAAATTAAATACTTTTCTACTTAAATTCACCAAGTTGGTCAAATTATAGGCATTGCTGTAAAAAGTGCTAAAAACGTCCAAAAGGCACGCAAATCGATGCAGATTATTCAAACAACTGATTCTCACATACTTTTAACCACTTTATGATACAAGTTCTTAAATAATCTCATATGATGTATCAGGTTATTTCAAGACTGTAGAATCAAGAATCGTGCAGATCGGGTAAAGAGCGAGGAAGATGGAGCTTTCTGAGTGCAAAACAAGGGCATTCCGCACACGCCAACTCTAGAGACATCCAAATTTGGCATCGTTATAAGCGTAACGGAATTACGAGATCACGGGCGAAAGAATCAAGTCAAACGGACGAGAAACGAAGAAGATACGACCTTCCGAAGCAACGAGAAAAGTCAGATAAATCACACGGCTTACCACACGCCCCCCCTCCAAGCCGTACACGACCTTGAGGAAGCCGTACACGGCCCTCAACTAGCCGTACACGGCCTGGTTGAGGCCGTACACGACCTGTTTTGCTCTCACACGGCCTCTTTCTTGCTTCGTGTGCTTGTACGTATGCTTGTGGACTTGCACTCTTTGATCCAAGGCTTGCCTATAAATAGAGGCCTCATTCTACACACCTCATTACACCATTTTTCATATCTCACTCTCTCTCTCTAGTATAGTTTCTCTCTCTAGCACTACTCTTAGGAGTTAGAGGAGAATTAGTCTTGTAGTTAGGTTAGTTTTGGTTCGTTAGATCTTGGTTAATATTTAACCTAGACTAACAGAGGGGCTACTTTTGTAATAGTGTAGGGAATATTCTGAGTGGCTTATTTGTAATATTGTCGAAGATATTGCAGAGGTTCCGTTCATGTGTTCTTCTAACATTATTCTGTCTACGCATAATCTACGGTTATTTCTTTCCTTTTCTATTATGATGATTGCTATTATTATTATGATAGATTTAGGATTGTTTGTCATGCGTAGTGAGTAGTTTTCTTATGTACTTGTTGTGATGTAGTTAGCTTGTTAATATTTGGGGTGATGTTACTTTAAATATACAATTGGGATAATATCGTTATGAAACAACGGAGGTAACGTTATACGGCTTTCATTTGTATACCGCCAGAATCATCACGAATGTGTGTAGTACGGAACGTGGAAGCTATGAAAGTCGTGGGCACAATCCGTTGTGGAATAATGTTCCCAATTGTTATAAAATGAAAACCGGTGTATTGACAACTATGTATTTATGAATTTCTAAACCAAAATCGTCTTTCCTCCAATAAACGTGGTTAGAACCTGTATGACAAGGATTCGCGAACCTTGATCAACTGATAACTACCTATCTATGTTTTCAAATATAAACATGGTCTGAATTGTGTAGCTGTGGAAATACTGTCAAACATATCCTATAGTACACCGTGAATCAATCAGGGATTTATTGGGATATGTTTAAATAGTGAGGGTTGGGTTTACATCATAGATGGTCAAGCTTTAATACAAACTTAGTAAACTAGTCCAGGGTGACCATAAAGTATGTGGCAACAGAAAGACCATAAATCGGCACAGTACTTCGTATAACGTTTAAATACGTGGGAAAAGCTAAGGAACTGCCGTTGGTTGAAGACTGTGTCACATCCTGGTTGAACCACACAGCTCTGGACTAAACAAAGACCATTAATACAAAGTTGGCAGTCACCAACCCAAGTCTTAATCTTAAATTCCTTGCCTAGCCTTAGTATCCCCGTAGTGTTAAGAACGGTCAGAACTTTTAGTGGGTCTGTTACTCTATCTCATGCGCCCAGGAATAACATTCCAAAAAGGGCCACTGTTCCACTAGATGGAAAGTGTTGAAGAGTTGAGCAGCCTCCTCTGATCAGAATCACCATAACCTAGCAACCCTGTGATATACTGTCTGAGCAATCAAACAGTAGGGTGTTAGTGTTTACACTACGAATACTTAAGAAAAAGCAAGACACACATCTTTAAAAGACGTTTTCATAAATAACCCTAGACATCACCCCATAACACAAGCTAACGAAGTCATAACAACCACTATTCTCCATCACTGATTCCCTATCTAGCTTTTATTTACTATTTTATTTATTTTCTGCTTTTATTAGTTTAGTTTAAACGGACCTAAAAACCAAATTAAAAACTCTTTTCAAAAACCCATCGCTAAATGGAATAGTTTGTCTAGATAACTCTGCTTCACAATACGATTGATCTTAAGAACGACCTGAGTTATTCTTACCTCTGTAAGTAGAATTTAGGTCCCCAGCTTTTATAAATTTAAAACTTACCACACCGTTGCAGCTGTTGCATAAACGACTGTTTCAGCTGTAACAACCACAGTTTTAGAAGGAGCACTTCTAGGTAATTCACGATGAAACAATCCTATGACATTTCCTTAGCTTCCACGTATTTGTACTCCACTCGTGGTGTTTCCAACGCTATATGAAGTACCGCGCCGTTATAAGGAAAGTTCATAGCTTCATAGTATAACTGGAGATGACTGTGTCTACGTAGTATTTGGGTGGATCCTATCCTAAGGCAACAGTCACGTGAAAGTTTAGAAAGGGTGACGAGAAACTAGATCTATATTCAGGATAAGTTTAACCAGATACACAGCATAACAATCTCCAATTGTAAATTAAAACATTAATTTAACATCATCCCTATTCCTAATATCTACATTTCAACAATCACAATATTAAACTACTCTATAAACATGGCAATAATCAAAATACAAACTGAAATAACATACAGTGCAAGCATTATAACAGTAAGTAAAGAAATAGATATCACCGGGAATACAGCAGCGTAGTACTGAGGATTACAAATAGTCTGAACTTGAAAAACTCGTTACAACAATATTACCAAGCTAAACTGTTTGTCCCTAACCTTGGATCTATACGAACCGAGTCACTCTAATTGCTAGCGGAAATAACAATTAGATCACGAATAATAACACGAACAATCAATACGCAATAAATATAAAACGAACGCTATATTATTGCTTATAGTCGATAAGATTACAGAGAATTTCGACAAATTGCGTTTAGGGTTTCGTCAACCCTAAAACAAAAAACACAAAACGTTTTTATACAAAATCTGGCACCTGCGACGTCGCACGCTACGTCGCAGGCCCAAGCCCATGCGACGTTGGCTACGTCGCAGGCCCAAATCCTGACGTCGCACCTGCGACGTTATGCGCTACGTCACAGGAGTCAGGAATTCTATTTCTAATTACAAACTACGAGCTAGACCAACTGACAGACACTAAACATGTACTAACAAACTCCCCCGTGTCTTCAGCTTGGTCTTCAAAAATCTTCTTTAAACCCAGCCCGCAGGAAACTGGCCGTCGGCATGAATTCCATTAGCTACGCAAACAGTAACAACATTGTAAAACTGCTGTGCTAAACGTCTGTTGAATTTATTCTTCTGACCAACCCGAATCCGATTATCATAGAGTTTTCTTAAATCTTTTTCATGAAAATTAATCAAACTCATCGGATCATATAGTCTAAACGTTGCTTGCTTCAAATTCCATATACCTCCAACTTCTGGCCACGGTTCAGAATCTGGAACGAAAGTAATAACCGCTTCACCAGTCTGTGGATCAAGTTCCCATTTTACAAGTCTTCTCAGAAAATAATAAGGAACTGATTCCAGAGGTATCTCAGTCAAACAGTTAGCAGGCGAATAGTGAATTTTAACCAAAGGCTTCCTGGTGACTGGATCAATCTTCTTTTTCCACGTATACCGAGTTCCCAACGTCGGTTTCAATTTCGAATATGTCTTCGATAACACTTCCCGACGTAAATTTCTCTGAATGAACTCAGCATAATCATTCTCGAAAGGATTAATCAACTTAAGCTGAGCTAATCGATTAATCTCTCCTTTTGGCAACGTGCTCAATCTATCAAAGCGCATTCTGAAATACTGAACTCCATCTTCTCTCTTGATCATAAACAAATTCCTCTGACACTTCCAGCTTTTAATAACACCAGTATAATTCCGACTAACCCGGTACACTTGACATTTCACTGGAATAGGAACTGGATTTCGTCCCTTAGGCCACCATTTCTTGTTTCTCTCTCTCTTTTCTTCAGCAGTTAATTTCTTTGCTGCTGAGTCCGGTGCCTGTGTCTCTGAAGCTGGAGTTGCAGCAGAACTAGATTCTCCATGTTGAGCTTTAGCTGGCATCTCATCTTCACTTGAATCAGATTCTATAATTGGTGCACCATCATAAGTTTCCCCAGATTGTGCATCATCATACGTTTCATCTGCATTCAACTGTTCCTCTTCAATCGAGACATCCTTGTTCATCTCAAAAACATTCTCTGTATCTTCCTCTGATCCAACTCCACTAGCCATTCTTTGAATAAACGACAAGTCCGCAAATGAATAGTCAACAGCCAACGGTCTCGGTTGCCCTGGAATATCATCAACACAAAAATAATCCAAACGAGAAATATTTTCATTAACATTTTCAATTACAGGGTTGGGATTTACAGACGCAGGTTCACTTGACTTGTAACAACCGCCAAATTAGGGCTAGTATTAGCGCCTAATCCTTTGTTAATACATGTAATTAGTTCTGTGTTAGGCTAATTTATGTAACGGATTATATGTTGGTAAATATATGCAACTTTGCGATTTGACTTAAATCGTACGCAACTTAAATAGAATGAAATTCTATTCGGTTAACACGGACGTTGGTAAACAAATATTTATTTTACTAAGATAACGCAATTATGACCGGAACGCTACTTTATAATAATTGGTAATTATCTCGTATTACACGATTCATAACTTACACGATTTAATAACAAAAGTAATTAAATTTAATTTAAACTATTAAAGATTTAAGGAAATAATTTAAGTAAATTATTTAGCAAGATTTGTGATTTTATAAAGGTAATTAAACGCGTAAAATAATTATTTAACGTTAAACGACGGAGCAAACGAACACCGCACGGGGAGCGGGGACTGGAAGGTGGAGGATAAAACCCCCACCTCCCATTTTCTTTCTTCATTTCACCTATCTCTTTCTCTCTCTTACTTTCTCTTCTCCTCTCTTTTCTCTCAAAACCACCAACCAACTAAAAACCACAACATCACAAAAATCGACAAATACTACCACTAAACGCACGCGAAACATACTACTCTTTTGGAAGAAAACGACCACCGCATCACGATCTATCACGCTATCTTTTCGGATTTCTCATCCGACACTTTGTAAGTTTCCGACAAATCCCGACATCTCTCGTTTTTGATCATTTTTACTAGTTTATGGTTTTGATAGGCTTAATATGTTCATATGAGGGTTGGGTAAAAGAATCGGACCAAACGGAAACCCGAAAACATGTTTTTGGCTCGAAATCCGTCGAACAGCCTTTAGTGTCGCTAAAATGCCAAAAACAGTGCTAGCGACACTTAGTGTCGCTATGCCTCTCTGACGCCCCTATAGCGTCACTCCTTAAGTGTCGCTATGACTTTGATACCGACACTCCTTTAGTGTCGCCTATGACCAATTACTGACCCCTTAACGTCACTAACTAAGTGACGCAGCTATCCTAATACCGACACTTCCATAGTGCCGCTATCTTTGTTACCCGACACTATTTAACGTCACTCACTAAGTGCCGCCTTACTATTTTTCACGACACTTCTTTAGTGTCGCTATACTACACGTCACTCCCTAAGTGACGCCCAAAACCTGGAAATACCTATTTTATACGACACTACTTAAGTGCCGCTATTGTTACGGAACTCGTCACTTCTTAAGTGACGCATACTATGATACACGACACTTCGTCAGTGACGCATGACCTGACTACCTGACACTTCACCCGACACTGTCTCAGTGTCGCATGACCAACCTAAGTGACGCTATGAAGTGTCGCACAAAACAGCAGCTTTTCAACTATTTTTACACTAAGTGTCGAACTTATACAACTTCCAATAACTACACCATACGACTTAACAAACACCATAGAACATACTTTTCTATTACAAATACTCTAAATTGCGTTATGAACGATAAAACTTTAATTACCAAATCACCAACGGGCCGTATACTTTGATACAAACACGAACGAACCAACATTAAAAACAACGTGTTGTATGAACAACTAGCCTAGATGGTCTTGCGAGACATCTACTTACTTAACCTTACGTGTTTAGGCACTAGAAGGTTACGGGTTCGGAGAACCTACTTGCTTTACTACTACTTGCTATTTACCACTGCTCGATTTAGGTGAGTCTTACAGCCCCACTTTTACTGTTTTACATACGGGGTGAGATACTTAGCAACTGTTTTACGTATGAACACAATGTACTGAACTGAAAACATTACTGATTACAAACAAACGCATGAGTTACTTTTATCCACTGAAAGCCTCCTTATCGTAAGTTGTTAGTTATGGACTTAAGCGCGATTACTAGTAGATGGATCCATCTGGGACTGACAATCCCTGTCTGGGGTGGTAGCGCCACCACGTACTGATTTACACGTAGAAACAGACATATTAGTATTTGTTACATATGAGTGTGCGGATAGCACTCACGGGGGTACGTGATTTATTTCACACTACACGGTTAAGCTTCAACTTATGAGCTCATGGCACTGTACTGATATACTGATTAACTTACTTTGCTTGATAGAAATACGGGTACATACTTGTGGTTCATTACATCTACTTATTACTAAACCTGTGAGATTCACCAACCTTTTTGGTTGACACTTTTTAGCTTTGTATCTCAGGTACACTTACGGAGTAGGATCACTCCAGGATTACTAGCTAGAGTCGCATGATTTCCAAACTGCATTTAACGGAGATTCTTTGGCATTATCTTTTGTAACTACGGTTATGTAATAGAATCTCCCGCTATACGCGTGGACTCTAGGGAACTACTTTTTGTATACGAAAACCTACGGTTTTCAAACGATTATTATTTATGAAACCTTTTCTAAACGTCTCATTTAGAGGTCGTTTACTATTAATCTTGTGCTTTGTATATTGATTAGTAACACCCAATGTATGCTTCCGTAAATCGTGAAATTTGGGGGTGTTACAGATTGGTATCAGAGCCTAAGGTTATAGTGAACTAGGTTGCATTTAGTGGGCCTAGACTATGACCGTTAGGCAGTGTTCTCTTATTAGACATGACTAGTTCAGGAATTACAGCATACAACCTTAATTTAACATAGCCTGATCAACTATGTACAATTAAGGAAAGATGATGTAAGATCTGAAATGATTATGTTGAACAGGGATACGTTAGTTGACTCTGACTACGAGAGAACCGGACCATTACTTGATACGTGCTAGCCACTAGGCTGGATATGATATATGTATACATATTAGCCTCATCTTACTAACGTTTTGTCTCAGAAATGGCAAACACACCACCCAACTCATCGCATTCTCAATCCGGGTCGCAGAACCCGAGGGTAGCTAGGAGGAACTCTAGGTTGCCTCGAGCTGGCCCGTACCCAACTCACTTCACCTTGCCGGCCTTAGCCGCTAGGGTAAATCAACACGAGCAACCACTTCGCACCATGGATGTCGTGTTGCAAGAAACCAACGAAAACTGGCGACTTACATCTCTTGAACGCATCGAACAAGTCACCGAGGATCACGAAACCACCGTTAATAATGTGGACGTTCTTTTCAACAAAGTGGTGGAGATAAGCGTGGAAACCGCTCTTTTGAAACACAGACTTGACGAGTGTGAACAACGCTCACGGGAAACGGAAGAATATACCCGTGGATTGGTACAGCGACTAGCATTAGCTGAAGACAATGCTCGACAAGCCAGCAGACTTGCAAATACTGTGGATCGTCTCATCGAAATGATGGAGCAGATTAACCTACGTTAAGACTAGCGTAGTCTTTGTCTTGTAATCTATCCTGTAATCTAGTAACTATCTATGCACTACTCTACGTTTCAGTCGGATGTAACAATTCCTGACATCTTTTGTAATACATCTGTAGGATGTAACCTTTGAACTCGTATCATCTATCAAGTATTTCTTGCTGTTTCGACTCATATTAATTGCCATAATCCTTTTTCATATTGATGTTATGTATTACCATCTTTATACATGTACATCTGAAATAAATGCAATTTCTCTTACAAAATCTCATGTATCTTCATTTCTTTTATTGAAGAATCATGCCGCCAAAGTCAAGACCTTACACTGATGCTCAGATCACGTCACTCATAACCCAGGCTGTTACTGAAGCCTTGGCTCGAAATACTCCACCAGGTTCCACAAGAAACAGCGATGCCGCTGAAACCTCTGCTGCTAAACCTTGTTCATACAAGGATTTTCAAAACTGCAAACCCTTGAGCTTCAAGGGGACTGAAGGAGCCATCGGACTCATCAGATGGTTCGAAAAGATGGAATCCGTTTTCCGCATCAGCAAATGTGCGGAGGACGACAAAGTCAAATTCTCCACCTGCACCCTCGAAGATGGTGCCCTCTCGTGGTGGAATTCCTATACCCAGTCTGTGGGTATTGATACCGCTTATCTACTCCCTTGGGAGGATCTAAAGAAAATGCTCACTGATGAGTATTGCCCGGCCGAACAACTATACAAGCTGGACGAAGAGTTCTGGAACTTGAAAGTGCAAGGAACTGATATCGTTGGATACACCACCAGATTCCAACAACTTACCGTTCTTCGCCCAACTATGGCAGGCACTGAACCCGAAAAGATCAAGAAATACATCTGCGGCCTTCCGGAACCTGTCCGGGGAAATGTCGCCTCATCAAAACAAACCACTCTTCATGGTGCCATTCGGTTGGCCCATGAACTTCTAGCTATGAATGAGGACCCAGAACCACCCACTCCATCCTCCAACAGCAACAAAAGAAAATGGTCCGACAACCACAACAACCACCAAAACAAGAAACCCGAAACCATTAAAGCCTACACCTCCGTTTCTGATGACAAGGGGGCATACAAGGGAACCAAGCCCTATTGCTCAAAGTGCCAGCGACACCACCATGGTTTGTGTCCCTGTAGCAAGTGTAAGAGATTTGGACACTTGGCTAGGGATTGTAGATCAAACACCACTGACACCAACACCTCTGCACCAAAGGCTTGTTATGGGTGCAACGGAACGGGGCATTTCAAGAAAGACTGCCCAAAACTGAACAACAACAACAACAGGAACAACAACAATGCTCGAGGAAGAGCTTTTGTGCTGAAATCTGGGGAAGCCCGTCAAGACCCGAATGTGGTCACGGGTACGTTCCTTCTCAACAACTTGACTGGTTCTGTATTATTCGATACTGGTGCTGATAAGAGCTTTATTTCCGACGAATTTTATCCACTACTTGACACTACACCTATTGCCTTAGATTCTAAGTACACAATAGAATTGGCAAACGGAAAACTTATTGAGGCCGACAGTGTGATACCTAATTGCACTCTGAACTTAGCTAACGAGCTCTTTTCCATTGACTTGATACCTGTCGAAATCGGCAGCTTTGACATCATCGTCGGTATGGATTGGTTGTCCAAGCACCGAGCCGAAATCGTTTGTTTCGAGAAAATTGTACGCATTCCTCTCGTCACCGGTGGAACTTTGAGCATACAAGGGGAGACCGGTGGGACGAGCATAAACATCATTTCTTGCATGAAAACCCGAAAATACTTGAGAAAAGGGTACCAGGCAATCCTCGCGCACGTTATGGAGAAAAAGTCGGTGGAAAAGCGACTTGAGGATGTGCCTATCGTTCGAGACTTCCCAGAGGTCTTTCCTGAAGACTTGCCTGGCCTTCCGCCACCTAGACAAGTCGAATTTTCTATTGACCTTGTGCCCGGTGCAGCACCCGTGGCACGAGCCCCTTACAGATTAGCCCCATCCGAACTTCAGGAGTTGTCTACTCAGTTACAGGAACTCCTGGACAAGGGATTTATTCGACCAAGTTCCTCACCTTGAACTCAACAAATTAACTGTCAAGAACCGTTACCCACTTCCTCGCATTGATGACCTGTTTGACCAACTTCAGGGGTCAAGTTTTTATTCAAAGATCGATCTACGGTCAGGTTATCATCAACTCCGAGTTCGTGACGAAGACATCCCAAAAAACTGCTTTCCGAACTCGCTACGGGCATTATGAATTCCAAGTGATGCCATTCGGCTTAACCAACGCACCGGCAGTATTCATGGATCTTATGAATCGGGTGTGCAAACCTTACCTTGACAAGTTTGTTATCGTCTTTATCGATGACATCTTGATTTACTCGCGCACTGAACAAGAACACGCGCAACACCTGAAAACCATCCTAGAGCTGCTCAAACACGAAGAGTTATACGCCAAATTCTCTAAGTGTGAGTTCTGGATGCAAACAGTTCAATTCCTTGGACACGTCATTGACAATCAAGGGATTCATGTCGATCCTTCAAAGATCGAGGCTATCAAGTGCTGGCAAGCACCTACAACACCAACCGAAGTACGCCAATTCTTAGGACTCGCCGGATACTACAGGCGGTTCATTGAGAATTTTTCGAAAATAGCCCTACCTCTCACTGCACTGACTCAAAAGGAAAAGAAGTTCGATTGGACTGACAAACAAGAGTCGGCTTTTCAGCTACTAAAACAAAAACTCTGCAGTGCACCTATCTTATCTTTACTCGAAGGCAACGATGACTTCGTGGTATACTGTGATGCTTCACACCAAGGTCTTGGTTGCGTGTTGATGCAACGAGACAAGGTCATCGCTTACGCCTCCCGACAACTCAAAGTCCACGAAAAGAATTACACAACTCATGACCTAGAGTTGGGGGCTGTTGTATTCGCTCTAAAAATCTGGAGACACTACTTATACGGTACCAAGTGTACAATCTTTACCGACCATAAAAGTCTCCAACATATCTTCGATCAAAAGGATCTCAACATGAGGCAACGTCGATGGGTCGAGTTGCTTACTGATTACGACTGCGAGATTCGCTATCATCCGGGCAAGGCGAATGTTGTTGCCGATGCCTTGAGCCGAAAAGAACGAGTGAAACCACTTCGAGTTCGAGCTTTCGGTATGACCATTCACAATGATCTCATCAATCAAACTCTCACCGCTCAACTCGAAGCACTCAAACCAGAAAACTTGCTAAACGAGGCCTTGCGGGGCATGGACAAACAATTTGAAACCAAACCAAACGGGGCCAAATACTTCTCGAATCGAATCTGGTTACCAAGTTTTGGGAACCTGCGAGACTTGGTGATGGACGAAACTAACAAGTCTAAATACTCTATACACCCCGGTGCCGACAAAATGTATCATGGCATCAAGGAAATGTACTGGTGGCCCAACATGAAATCTGACATTGCAACCTATGTTGGCAAGTGTCTTACTTGTTCCAAAGTTAAAGCTGAACACCAGAAACCCTCCGGTTTGTTACAACAACCCGAAATGCCACAATGGAAATGGGAGCAGATCACCATGGATTTCATTACTAAACTTCCGAAAACTTCCAACGGTTGCGATACCATTTGGGTGATCGTTGACCGACTCACTAAATCTGCTCATTTCCTAGCCATCAAGGAAACTGACAAGATGGAACGTTTGACACGGATCTATCTAAAAGAAATCGTGTCAAGACACGGCGTGCCCATCTCAATCATCTCCGACCGAGATGCTCGGTTTACTTCTCGCTTCTGGCAATCACTGCAAAAATCTCTTGGTACTCGTTTGGATATGAGTACGGCTTACCATCCTCAAACCGATGGCCAGAGCGAACGAACCATACAAATGCTGGAAGACATGCTACGAGCCTGCGTAGTGGACTTCGGTAAAAACTGGGAAAATCACTTACCATTGTGCTAGTTCTCGTACAACAACAGTTATCACACCAGCATAAAAGCTGCACCCTTCGAGGCACTGTACGGTCGTAAGTGCCGGTCGCCTATCTGTTGCACTGAGGTGGGGGATACACAACTCACCGGTCCAGAAATCATACATGAAACAACTGAAAAGATCGTCGGCATACAAAACCGACTAAAAGCCGTACGTGATCGTCAGAAAAGCTATGCTGACGTGAGACGCAAACACCTTGAGTTCCATGTAGGGGACAAGGTACTTCTCAAAGTGGCACCGTGGAAAGGTGTCATTCGATTCGGAAAACGAGGCAAACTAAATCCTAGATACATCGGACCATTCGAAATTCTTGAAAAGATTGGTCCAGTGGCGTACTGCCTGCAACTTCCTGCTGAGCTTAGCAGCGTTCACAACACATTCCACATTTCTAATCTTAAGAAATGTCTGTCTGACGAGACACTGATTATACCGCTCGACGAAATTCAGATCGATGATAAACTTCATTTTGTCGAGGAACCCATGGAAATAATGGACCGCGAGGTCAAACAACTAAAACAGAGTCGTATTCCCATCGTAAAAATCAGGTGGAATTCTAGACGTGGTCCAGAATTCACCTGGGAACGGGAAGACCAAATGCGACTGAAATACCCACATCTCTTCCCAGACAACGCACCGACCGTGCAATCGAGCTAATTTCGGGACGAAATTCTTTTAACAAGGGGAGAATGTAACAACCGCCAAATTAGGGCTAGTATTAGCGCCTAATCCTTTGTTAATACATGTAATTAGTTCTGTGTTAGGCTAATTTATGTAACGGATTATATGTTGGTAAATATATGCAACTTTGCGATTTGACTTAAATCGTACGCAACTTAAATAGAATGAAATTCTATTCGGTTAACACGGACGTTGGTAAACAAATATTTATTTTACTAAGATAACGCAATTATGACCGGAACGCTACTTTATAATAATTGGTAATTATCTCGTATTACACGATTCATAACTTACACGATTTAATAACAAAAGTAATTAAATTTAATTTAAACTATTAAAGATTTAAGGAAATAATTTAAGTAAATTATTTAGCAAGATTTGTGATTTTATAAAGGTAATTAAACGCGTAAAATAATTATTTAACGTTAAACGACGGAGCAAACGAACACCGCACGGGGAGCGGGGACTGGAAGGTAGAGGATAAAACCCCCACCTCCCATTTTCTTTCTTCATTTCACCTATCTCTTTCTCTCTCTTACTTTCTCTTCTCCTCTCTTTTCTCTCAAAACCACCAACCAACTAAAAACCACAACATCACAAAAATCGACAAATACTACCACTAAACGCACGCGAAACATACTACTCTTTTGGAAGAAAACGACCACCGCATCACGATCTATCACGCTATCTTTTCGGATTTCTCATCCGACACTTTGTAAGTTTCCGACAAATCCCGACATCTCTCGTTTTTGATCATTTTTACTAGTTTATGGTTTTGATAGGCTTAATATGTTCATATGAGGGTTGGGTAAAAGAATCGGACCAAACGGAAACCCGAAAACATGTTTTTGGCTCGAAATCCGTCGAACAGCCTTTAGTGTCGCTAAAATGCCAAAAACAGTGCTAGCGACACTTAGTGTCGCTATGCCTCTCTGACGCCCCTATAGCGTCACTCCTTAAGTGTCGCTATGACTTTGATACCGACACTCCTTTAGTGTCGCCTATGACCAATTACTGACCCCTTAACGTCACTAACTAAGTGACGCAGCTATCCTAATACCGACACTTCCATAGTGCCCCTATCTTTGTTACCCGACACTATTTAACGTCACTCACTAAGTGCCGCCTTACTATTTTTGACGACACTTCTTTAGTGTCGCTATACTACACGTCACTCCCTAAGTGACGCCCAAAACCTGGAAATACCTATTTTATACGACACTACTTAAGTGCCGCTATTGTTACGGAACCCGTCACTTCTTAAGTGACGCATACTATGATACACGACACTTCGTCAGTGACGCATGACCTGACTACCCGACACTTCACCCGACACTGTCTCAGTGTCGCATGACCAACCTAAGTGACGCTATGAAGTGTCGCACAAAACAGAAGCTTTTCAACTATTTTTACACTAAGTGTCGAACTTATACAACTTCCAATAACTACACCATACGACTTAACAAACACCATAGAACATACTTTTCTATTACAAATACTCTAAATTGCGTTATGAACGATAAAACTTTAATTACCAAATCACCAACGGGCCGTATACTTTGATACAAACACGAACGAACCAACATTAAAAACAACGGGTTGTATGAACAACTAGCCTAGATGGTCTTGCGAGACATCTACTTACTTAACCTTACGTGTTTAGGCACTAGAAGGTTACGGGTTCGGAGAACCTACTTGCTTTACTACTACTTGCTATTTACCACTGCTCGATTTAGGTGAGTCTTACAGCCCCACTTTTACTGTTTTACATACGGGGTGAGATACTTAGCAACTGTTTTACGTATGAACACAATGTACTGAACTGAAAACATTACTGATTACAAACAAACGCATGAGTTACTTTTATCCACTGAAAGCCTCCTTATCGTAAGTTGTTAGTTATGGACTTAAGCGCGATTACTAGTAGATGGATCCATCTGGGACTGACAATCCCTGTCTGGGGTGGTAGCGCCACCACGTACTGATTTACACGTAGAAACAGACATATTAGTATTTGTTACATATGAGTGTGCGGATAGCACTCACGGGGGTACGTGATTTATTTCACACTACACGGTTAAGCTTCAACTTATGAGCTCATGGCACTGTACTGATATACTGATTAACTTACTTTGCTTGATAGCAATACGGGTACATACTTGTGGTTCATTACATCTACTTATTACTAAACCTGTGAGATTCACCAACCTTTTTGGTTGACACTTTTTAGCTTTGTATCTCAGGTACACTTACGGAGTAGGATCACTCCAGGATTACTAGCTAGAGTCGCATGATTTCCAAACTGCATTTAACGGAGATTCTTTGGCATTATCTTTTGTAACTACGGTTATGTAATAGAATCTCCCGCTATACGCGTGGACTCTAGGGAACTACTTTTTGTATACGAAAACCTACGGTTTTCAAACGATTATTATTTATGAAACCTTTTCTAAACGTCTCATTTAGAGGTCGTTTACTATTAATCTTGTGCTTTGTATATTGATTAGTAACACCCAATGTATGCTTCCGTAAATCGTGAAATTTGGGGGTGTTACAGATTGGTATCAGAGCCTAAGGTTATAGTGAACTAGGTTGCATTTAGTGGGCCTAGACTATGACCGTTAGGCAGTGTTCTCTTATTAGACATGACTAGTTCAGGAATTACAGCATACAACCTTAATTTAACATAGCCTGATCAACTATGTACAATTAAGGAAAGATGATGTAAGATCTGAAATGATTATGTTGAACAGGGATACGTTAGTTGACTCTGACTACGAGAGAACCGGACCATTACTTGATACGTGCTAGCCACTAGGCTGGATATGATATATGTATACATATTAGCCTCATCTTACTAACGTTTTGTCTCAGAAATGGCAAACACACCACCCAACTCATCGCATTCTCAATCCGGGTCGCAGAACCCGAGGGTAGCTAGGAGGAACTCTAGGTTGCCTCGAGCTGGCCCGTACCCAACTCACTTCACCTTGCCGGCCTTAGCCGCTAGGGTAAATCAACACGAGCAACGACTTCGCACCATGGATGTCGTGTTGCAAGAAACCAACGAAAACTGGCGACTTACATCTCTTGAACGCATCGAACAAGTCACCGAGGATCACGAAACCACCGTTAATAATGTGGACGTTCTTTTCAACAAAGTGGTGGAGATAAGCGTGGAAACCGCTCTTTTGAAACACAGACTTGACGAGTGTGAACAACGCTCACGGGAAACGGAAGAATATACCCGTGGATTGGTACAGCGACTAGCATTAGCTGAAGACAATGCTCGACAAGCCAGCAGACTTGCAAATACTGTGGATCGTCTCATCGAAATGATGGAGCAGATTAACCTACGTTAAGACTAGCGTAGTCTTTGTCTTGTAATCTATCCTGTAATCTAGTAACTATCTATGCACTACTCTACGTTTCAGTCGGATGTAACAATTCCTGACATCTTTTGTAATACATCTGTAGGATGTAACCTTTGAACTCGTATCATCTATCAAGTATTTCTTGCTGTTTCGACTCATATTAATTGCCATAATCCTTTTTCATATTGATGTTATGTATTACCATCTTTATACATGTACATCTGAAATAAATGCAATTTCTCTTACAAAATCTCATGTATCTTCATTTCTTTTATTGAAGAATCATGCCGCCAAAGTCAAGACCTTACACTGATGCTCAGATCACGTCACTCATAACCCAGGCTGTTACTGAAGCCTTGGCTCGAAATACTCCACCAGGTTCCACAAGAAACAGCGATGCCGCTGAAACCTCTGCTGCTAAACCTTGTTCATACAAGGATTTTCAAAACTGCAAACCCTTGAGCTTCAAGGGGACTGAAGGAGCCATCGGACTCATCAGATGGTTCGAAAAGATGGAATCCGTTTTCCGCATCAGCAAATGTGCGGAGGACGACAAAGTCAAATTCTCCACCTGCACCCTCGAAGATGGTGCCCTCTCGTGGTGGAATTCCTATACCCAGTCTGTGGGTATTGATACCGCTTATCTACTCCCTTGGGAGGATCTAAAGAAAATGCTCACTGATGAGTATTGCCCGGCCGAACAACTATACAAGCTGGACGAAGAGTTCTGGAACTTGAAAGTGCAAGGAACTGATATCGTTGGATACACCACCAGATTCCAACAACTTACCGTTCTTCGCCCAACTATGGCAGGCACTGAACCCGAAAAGATCAAGAAATACATCTGCGGCCTTCCGGAACCTGTCCGGGGAAATGTCGCCTCATCAAAACAAACCACTCTTCATGGTGCCATTCGGTTGGCCCATGAACTTCTAGCTATGAATGAGGACCCAGAACCACCCACTCCATCCTCCAACAGCAACAAAAGAAAATGGTCCGACAACCACAACAACCACCAAAACAAGAAACCCGAAACCATTAAAGCCTACACCTCCGTTTCTGATGACAAGGGGGCATACAAGGGAACCAAGCCCTATTGCTCAAAGTGCCAGCGACACCACCATGGTTTGTGTCCCTGTAGCAAGTGTAAGAGATTTGGACACTTGGCTAGGGATTGTAGATCAAACACCACTGACACCAACACCTCTGCACCAAAGGCTTGTTATGGGTGCAACGGAACGGGGCATTTCAAGAAAGACTGCCCAAAACTGAACAACAACAACAACAGGAACAACAACAATGCTCGAGGAAGAGCTTTTGTGCTGAAATCTGGGGAAGCCCGTCAAGACCCGAATGTGGTCACGGGTACGTTCCTTCTCAACAACTTGACTGGTTCTGTATTATTCGATACTGGTGCTGATAAGAGCTTTATTTCCGACGAATTTTATCCACTACTTGACACTACACCTATTGCCTTAGATTCTAAGTACACAATAGAATTGGCAAACGGAAAACTTATTGAGGCCGACAGTGTGATACCTAATTGCACTCTGAACTTAGCTAACGAGCTCTTTTCCATTGACTTGATACCTGTCGAAATCGGCAGCTTTGACATCATCGTCGGTATGGATTGGTTGTCCAAGCACCGAGCCGAAATCGTTTGTTTCGAGAAAATTGTACGCATTCCTCTCGTCACCGGTGGAACTTTGAGCATACAAGGGGAGACCGGTGGGACGAGCATAAACATCATTTCTTGCATGAAAACCCGAAAATACTTGAGAAAAGGGTACCAGGCAATCCTCGCGCACGTTATGGAGAAAAAGTCGGTGGAAAAGCGACTTGAGCAATCTTGTTCAGCAATCTTTTCGTCCTGAGCCTCCAGCTTTTGCTTCATCTGCTGCATATCTTCCATAATCTTTTGCATGAAAGCTGGAGTCGGTTGAATCTCAAAAGCATCCTGCTGCTGTGGATTGACTGGAGCTCGTGTTGATGAAGAACGACGAACACGACGAGTCGGTTGATAAGTCTCATCAGCAGGATCATCTCCGTCTCGTGTACGTTTTCCCTTATCCCTTGGAGGTACAAACTTACGTCCTGCCCGGATCCGACGCTGAATTCGCAGATATCTGAATGAATCGGAAAGCCTGATACGTTCCATCTCAGAGGGATGCGGAACAGTACCATCCGAATGCTCAGGCGTCGGACCCCCATCCTGAGGACCTACATTGGCCGGTTCTTCAGAATCAGAACTCTCGACCGTGTCGTGAGATACAGGATTGTCCGAGTCAACGTGCCCGAACTGCTCAATGTTTTCCAAAAGAGCATCCACATTCTCCCCCGCAGCTTGAACAGGAATGTTCTCCCCCGCAGCTTGAACAGGAATGTTCTCCCCCGCAGCTTGAACAGGAATGTTCACAAACGGTTGCTGCGGTTGCTGTGGTGCTGGAACATCCATATACTGAGGTTCCGGAGGCGGTACATAATTTTCATCAATAATAGCACTGAATAAGGGAACATCCCTTGGTGCCTCAACCCCTTTCTCAAACCCTGCACAAATAGTGAAAATCCGACTCATCATCGGTGAAATCTTTAGCGGATGATCGATATCACCCTGTGCCTGAAGCTCCGGATGATGACGATTGATGTGCAATTGTACAAATCTCGGATATAGGATCCATTTTTGATCCCCGGCATTCGCATTATCAACCATAGCCCTGAAGATAAATCCCGAGAAGTTGAACGGCTTGTTGTATACCAATGCTAACATAGCAGAAGCCAGACTTCGGCTCATCCCATCCGTTCCACCTTTCCTATTCCCCAAACAAACAATAATCACATGCATCAAATATCTCCAGACGCGTGTGAGATTCGCTTTGCGATACTGATCAGAGGGAATCCCGGGATATCCTATCCGTTGCATAGCTCCGGTAACAAAAATATGATCAAAACCGACAGGCATATCCGGTTGATCATTCAGCTGTAAAAGTTCCCGAATGCTCTGTTCTGTAATAGTGATCTCCGTACCCAGAACGGTAGAGACCAATCGTGTAACGTCGTTTTTAGTAACGACACTTGCATTTCTCCAAAAAGGGTTGATCAGATTTCCAAACGCCATAGTGTTATCGGAAATGGCGTGGAATACCCTTGAACGTCTCAAAAACGCGATCATCTGACGATACGGTGCAGCTTTGTCAGAAGTATCAGTAAGGTAAGCAGCCGTATTATGACGAGCTTCAAAAATCAAAGCCATATCTGCACAAACAGAAACAGATTGCAACTCGAAAAAGATTAGAAAAAATGTTACATTTTTTTTTTAAACAAATCCTTTTCAAATTCCCTGGAACTAGCGACGTAGCGACGTACGTCGCATGAACACAGAGCGAAGTAGAACTGTACGTCGCTAAAATTCAAAATAAATTGGAAAGCGACGTAAGGCCTGACGTCGCATAAAATTCGAGCGACGTCAAGGGGGACGTCGCATTTTGCAATTTATTGTGAATTTAATCACTTTAATTAAAAGAGCGACGTACGTCGTAGAAAAGGCGACGTAGGGAAGGACGACGTAGGCAATTAAGAACAGCGACGTAGGCGACTACGTCGCATCGTACGTCGCATTGACGAACAGTCGTCCCCAACCCAGAAAACCTAATTTTTGAATTTAGGGGTTTTCAAAATCAAACGCACTACAAGGTGCGGCGAACGATGGTGATCACGAAAACATAATTTATAACCAGTAATTTACACAATAGACCATCGAATTTATCCCAAAACCGAAACCCCTTTAACCCGTAATACATACATAGCAATTAAACATAATATACACGGTTAAAAATGGTAAAATCGGTACCTAAGTGTGCGGAATAACGAGTAGATCAAAACTACGTAAGTGAATCGGAATGAAAAAGGCTACAAATCACGAAAATTGCTCGAAAAAATGCTACGTCGCAAATCGCACTTGGTACGTCGCAGGCTACGTCGCATATGAATAGTAAATAGTGTGATTTGTTACGTCGCAGTTGAGACTATATATAGTCTAACCCTACATGCGACGTAGACTGGGACGTCGCAGGCGACGTAGAGTGGGACGTCGCATTTTTGATCCAATTTTGAATTTTTCAAACCGTTTACTCGTTATTTTAGCAAATAATTTCCAAATAACTCGTGACTTGGGAAAAATAACTCAGAATAAAAATAAAGCATAAAACTAAAAAATCTTTTTGGTATTTTCTTTAATTTTACAAAAAAATAAAAATTAACAAAATAAAATTACTAACACTCTATTTTTGGTGACGGAGTTGCGTTGTCTGATTAGGGATCATATCGGAATAACATGCATTTATTAGGAATAGTAAGTGTTATTTCGATCATCAGTATATTTGTCCACTTTAAATTTACGTGGCACATTTAAAATACCTTTTATAAAAATTATTTCAAAACGATTATTGGTATTGTTTGTCCACCTAAACACGTTACATCCGTGTCTGTGAGTTAACCTTTTATTGTTAGTATGAATATTTCACCGTGGTCCCCACCATAGATATACCCCTATAACTTAGACATGAACATAGTTTCTAAATTTAGAAAGAATACAAGAGAATCAATTTTAAGAATCAAGTCAGCGGTGACAGGTCTGTACTCGCGTACAACAGAGCAACATAACTTGATTCAGGTGTAAGCAAAACCAAACGCAGTCAAACCAAATTTGTGGTGACCTTGTTTAGTATCTTAACTTTAAGACTTTGCAAGTGCATCGACTCACGTTTGCTTAGTTTTGAGAGTAAGCTGAATGGAGACCAGGTCTGCACTTACGTACAACAGAGGAAACAATCAGCATACTCCCCCAAAAGATCTCAGATATACGATCCAAAAATAGAAGTATGTCAAGCTATGCTAAGGAATTAAGACATAAAGTCGTACATCACAAGGTGTTTACCACATGATCATAGACATGTATTTAAATTACTTCTTAATATCTCATAGACCGGTGTGTACCATGCCTACCAATACATCGTATGATGAAGATAATTTAGATAAAAACTGTTTTAAGTGTGTCAGATAAACCTACTGACACATCCAAGATAAACCTTAAAATTCCATTTTGTGCATGTCACCCGATGTACTATCATATCCCAAGTTGTTTACAGACACAACTTCAACGTCTATTTTAAAAATGTAGCAAACTTGCGTTTTCTTTAATACTAAAGAGTATAAAGAGTGGCTGTTACGATTTTTTTTTTTTTTTTTTTAAATTAAATTTAAAAACTAAAAAAAATCCAAGTCACAAATCATTTCTTTGACTGAAAGAACCTTAAACCTATAAGATTGACCAGTTCAATAAAACGTGATCGCAAAAAGGCTTTTGTGAAAAGGTCCGCACACTGCTTAAGGGTCTCTATATGTACGACATCTATAAGGTGTTTCTCAAAGCAATCCCGTATGAAGTGGAACCTAAGTTCAATATGTTTGGTCTTAGAGTGCTGTACGGGATTGTGAGTTAAAGATATAGCAGCTGTATTATCAATATAAATAGGAGTCATAGAGAGATTGAACCCATAATCACGCAGCTGATGCTGAATCCAGAGAACCTGAGAACAGCAACTTGCAGCAGCAACATACTCGGCTTCAGCTGTGGAAATAGCAACCGCAGTCTGCTTTTTGCACTGCCAAGAAACTAAGCGCGATCCAAGGAACTGACATCCTCCAGTGGTTGACTTCATATCTAACTTGCAGCCACCAAGATCCGAATCCGAATAGGCAGTTAACTCAAAGTTTTTCTCGTTTGAATACCATAGACCCAGAGATGGCCGAAAAGCAAGATATCCAAAAATGCGTTTTACTGCCTTCATATGAGACACCTTCGGATTTGCTTGAAATCGTGAGCAGAGCGAAACCGCAAACACTATATCTGGTCTTGAGGCAGTCAGGTACATGAGAGAGCCTATCATTGAGCGATAGTCTTTCTCCTTGCAATCTTCATCATCCTCATTAGGTCCAAGATTGTGTCTTGCTTCAATTGGAGTGCCATAGTGTTTACAGTTGAGCAATTCATACCGCTTTAACATGTCAATGACATATTTTGACTGATGGATATAAATTCCATTGTCAGATTGCTCAACCTGTAGTCCCAGAAAGAACGTGAGCTCTCCCATAGCACTCATTTCAAACTCAGATTTCATCAGTCTTTCAAAATCCTTGCACAACTGATCATTAGTTGATCCAAAGATTATGTCGTCCACATAGACCTGCACAAGTAACAAATCCGCTCCTTCCCTTTTGATGAAAAGCGTGCTATCAATCTGTCCTCTATCAAAACCATTCTTCAGCAAGTACTTAGCAAGTCGCTCATACCAAAGTCGAGGAGATTGATGAAGACCATACAAAGCTTTCTTCAGTTTGCAAACATGATTAGGATGCTTTGGGTCTTCAAAACCGGGAGGTTGACACACATAAATCACTGCGTCGACATCTCCATAAAGAAAGGCACACTTCATGTCAAGTTGATACACACGGAATCCTTTAAATGAAGCATAGGCTAGAAAAATCCGAATTGATTCCAACCGAGCAACAGGAGCAAAAACTTCATCATAGTCAATACCCTCTAGCTGACTATATCCTTGAACTACCAGACGGGCTTTGTTTCGAATAACAGCCCCACGATCATCCATTTATTTACGGAAAACCCAACGAGTACCCGTCAAATGAGCACCCTTGGGTAGAGGAACAATTTCCCAAACATTCATCTTGTTTATTTGCTATAGTTCCTCTTGCATAGCCTCGACCCAAGATGGATCTTTTAAGGCTTGATCAACCTTTTTAGGTTCAATTTGAGACAAATGACATGAATCGATATGTGCGATAAGTCCCAAAAGCTGCTGAGCTGAAGTCTGCTTTGCTTGCTGTCGTGTTTGAACAGATGCATGAGGATCACCAATGATATTATCAATGGGGTGATCCTTATGTATACGAGTTTCTGGTATGGCACCTGGCACAAGATTCACACCCAGATTGTTCAAATCTCCCTCAGTTTCGGGAGTAGCAGCAGACTCAGGAATGGCTATCTCTTCTTCTTCTCCTTCATCTTCATGAGAAAATAAGTGAGAGTAGGCCATTGTATCCTCCATTTCATCTTCTTCTTGACGTTCCTCTAAAGGAGGCATGTTTGGATCATATGGAAGCTCCTTTGTATAGTTATAAACTGTTGTAGAAGGAGCAGCCGAAGATGATGGAGTAGGAGATGGTGTAGATGGTGGTGATTTGGTAGTTGTTTGTTGTTGTGTGGGTTTTGGTTGTGAAGGTGTAGGTGTAGGTTGTGGAGGTGTAGGATTAGTTGGTGGAGGTACGGGTGTTGCATTGGGAGATAGGTCGGATGGTTTATTAGTAACAGGTGTATCTTGAGAAAGATCAAGCTCATGAAGAATAGAAACCAATTCCTCCGTTTCATCTTCTTCCGGAATATTAAAAGAGTTGAAGAGGTTTCCATAGTTGAAAAACCAATCCGGACCCGTTCCTTGAGGAGGTTCCGTATACCTTAAACATTTCACTTCAAAATGCTCCTCGATCTGATTCGTTGATTTGTTAAAGACTCTTTTGTTCGGAGAGTTGACTGCATATCCAAGAAAAATCCCTTCAACAGCTTTATCACCAAACTTAGAGACCTTGTCTTTTGTAATCATGATCAGGCATGGACACCCAAATGGTTCTAGGAACTGTAGATTTGGCTTACGGTTATTAAAAAGTTCATAACACGTTTTGTTCCTTTTCTTAACCGTGAGTACTCTGTTGAGAACATAACAGGCAGTATTAACTGCCTCAGCCCAGAATATGATTGGTAACTTGGAGTCAGCTAACATAGTCCGAGCTGTCTCGATTATTGTCCTGTTCTTCCTTTCTGCAACTCCATTCTGTTGTGGAGTCCTCGGAGCACTAAATTGATGCTCAATACCTCTTGTAGCACAAAACAATTCGAGAGTTGAGTTCTTGAACTCAGTTCCATTGTCGCTTCGTATCATTTTCACCTTCAAGTTGCACAGATTTGCCAATTTGTCCAACAAATACACCAGTATCTCAGGAGTTTCCCCCTTCGTGGTCAAAAAGTAAACCCACGAAAACCTTGAGTAGTCATCAGTAACTACCAAGCAGTAAGAACGACCACCAATGCTCTTTGTAGAAACTGGACCGAAAAGATCCATATGCAGTAGTTCCAATGGAGCATTTATGGAATTCACTTGCTTAGACTTATGGGACTTCTTACGTAACTTTCCTTTTTGGCAGGAGATACAGTCATCTTTTAGAGCAAATGACTGTTTTGGAACTCCTAGCACTAAGTCATTTTTAGTCAAGAAATTCATTTTTCGGAAATGAATGTGTCCCATTCGTCTGTGCCAAAGCAGTGAATCCTTTTCAGAAGCCTTAGACAAGAGACACGTATACTCGTTCGATGTCTCAACAGTTCTCATATTCAAAATGTATGTGTCATCCTTTCTTGGTGCTCTCAGTAACACCCATTCTTCCGGAATGACATACCCAGGCTTCAGTATCACACACTCTGTCTTTGTGAACGCAGTTGTATAATCCTTATCACAGACCTGTGAAACACTTAGCAAGTTGTGCGTAAGCTGTTCCACGTAGTTCACATTTTCAAAACTAACATTGCCGTTAGTTAACGTTCCTCTTCCAGAAATAGTTCCCCCAGAATCTCCAGCAAAGGCAACATATCCTCCTGCATGTGGTTTAATATCCACAAGTAAAGATACATCGCCTGTCATATGTCGCGAGCAGCCGCTATCCAAATACCATTCACTATCTTTAACGCGTTCTGACTGCTGCAACACACAAACGAAGGAAGATTAGTGAGAAACGGTGACCCAAGCCTTTACAGACTTAGGTCGACCGTGGTCATCAACAATAATCACGTCAGATAGGATTTTATCTTTAAACAAATTAGAATTTTTATCTGATGTGTTATTGTTGACGACTGAAGAGTCAACATCAGACTCTTTACGTTTCCAAACTTTTGAAGATTCGGAAATGGTAATAGAAGTAATGTTGGGCTTTTGAATTGGCAAGGTTTTTGCTCAACATTACTTGGTTTCGTAACAGGCTTGGGAGAGTTTGAGTGACGCCTAGGTGGAGATTTAGAAAAAGAGTTTCTATAAACAGATGTCCTAGGCATCTCTCTCCCATATCGCTGATTTGACAGCTTTGGACATTCACGGATTAGATGTCCTTGTTTCTTGCAGTAGAAACAAGAACGAGTCTCAACAAACGGTTGAGGCTGAGGAATTACCACAGGAGGTGGAGAAACATTTCTAGAACATGAACATTGAGTACACGTCTTAGAAAATGTTTGTTTTGGTTGAGAGGTTGAAGTTGATGGTTTATCATACGAAACATTTTCATTTACTGATTTTCTTTGCAAAATCTTTACAGGTGACTGTAAAGTTTGTTGTTTCGAGTTTAAAACCTTAGCTTTTCCCTTATTTGGTTGAACCTTAATTTCAGGTTCAACCTTTGAAATCACTTTTTCAGGTTTAACTGCAACTTTCTTAACCTCCGGATACTCCTGATCCGTAATGTCCTCAATCTCAACAATCTCCTTAACACTAACAGGAGATTCATTCTTTACCTCAACATTCTCCTTAACACTAACAGGAGATTCATGCACAGACTTAACAAACGTTGGCAAGGGGTACTCTGGCCGCATGGTTTTCTCCTTTGCCAGTTTGTTATGTTTGGTCTCTTTGGCATCTTTGGCTTTTAAACCATAAAGCTTGGACCAGTCAACTGGAATCTCTTCAAAGCCTTCCTTAACAGGCAGGGGACAGTGAGTAGTAGGAGGAGGGACTGAATTGTATCCCAATCCCTCATTCTTTTTCCCTTTAGTACCATGCTTGCTAAGAATTTCATTAAAGACAACTGTTGAGGAATTTGAACCTAAGATTTTACTCTTATAATTCTCATACTCAGCTTTTAAATCTGTAAGTTCTTTATTTAAGAGTTCAATTTCAACAAGATAGCTTTTAATGGCATCTTCTTGACTAAAAACCTTAGATTTATATTTCTGAGTATCTAACCGATGAGCCTCAAGATGTTTTTCATAAAGTTTCTCATTAGCTTTTAAAAAATTATTTGAGTCGGTTAGTTTTTCATTCTTTTTCCTCAATTCAGCGGTCTCTGTCTGATATGCCTTTAAAGATTCAGTTAACTTAATGCATGAAATACAATTTAACGGTTCATCATGTACCTCATTCATAATGTGAGCCATCAGACACTGTTGGTAATGCTGGGAGACAGGCGTCCAATCTTGACTTGTAGGCTCAAATGCAATCAGGGCATTATCAGTAATCCCTCTCTTGGTAACTTCCGTTTCTTTGGCCTTTGGAGGAGTAGAAGGTGTTGTGAATCCCGATGCTGGCATTTTGGGTTTCTCGCACTCCCTGGCGAAGTGACCCAAATTTTGACAATTGTAACATCGGACCTTACTCTTGTCAAATCCGAAGCCAGTCTTTCCATCACCCTCCAAGCTTTTACGCCCTGTCCTCTGCAAAAACTTCTGAATTCTTCGGGTGATCATTGCCACATTCCAAGTTAAATCCATTTGCTCCAGATCATCTTCATCAAGCTGAGCATAGTCCTCCTTAGTCAACTCCAAAGTTAGATTCGGTTGAGTAACCAAATCCTTGTAAGAGCTTAAGAAAGCTGTGTAGATGGCAGCTTGCTCCTGAATAGCAGGTGAGACTTGAACCTGTTGTTGATTTGAAGAAGGTCCAGTCATGAAAGCCGAATGAATCCCATCAGAAGAAGAAGAAGTCGATGAAGCATTTGTATTTGTCACAAAGGCGACTCCAGATCCATAAGTCTTTCCAGAGTTGATCTGAACACCATACACACTAGGATTCTGAACAGCAGAACCAGACCTAGTTTCTTTCTTCTTAATCTCCATCGCGTGAGCTTGAAGATCCCCTATCAACGTATCCAAAGACATGTTTGCGAGTTCTTCATTTTCCTTTAAAAATTGAACTTTAACATCCCAAGAACTTGGCAACACATCCAGTAGCTTCTTATTTACTTCAATTGAAGGAAAAGTATAACCTCCTTCAAACAACTCACCAACTAACCGTGAGTACCTTGTGAATAAAGAAGTCATGTCTTCATTAGGAAGGATGTCAAAGATATCGTACTGTTTCTTAATCAGTTCGAGCTTGGCTTCCTTGTACTTATCATTACCTCCACAACGAGTTTCAATTGCCTTCCACAGATCAAAGGCTGTTTCATGAGTTCTGAAAAGCCATAGAACATCCTTGGTTAAACACATCTTAATCATTGAGAAAGATTTTCTTTCAGTATCAAAATCTTTCTTCTCCTCGGGAGACATAGCTTTATAGATCTTAGCAGGACGAATACCACGGTATTCCCCTTCAGCTAAAGGAGCTACATAACGCTCACGTAATGGTCCCCACAATTCTGGACAGTGAAAGTCAATGTATTGTTCAACACGGTCTCTCCAGTATACGTAATCCATATCAGCTGTAAATAGTGGAGGTTTATTGCTTGAACCAATGTCATTACTTTGTTTAATCATCTCCCTAAGTCCTCTAATATCCTCTTTATCAGCTGCCATTTTAATTACTTAATCGAAAAAAAACAATATTCTGATCTTAGCGACGTAGAAGGGTACGTCGCACAAAGATTATGCGACGTAGATAGGTACGTCGCAAAAGCAAAGGATTCAATTAAGAATCAGATTTATGCGACGTAGAGAGGTACGTCGCAGATGACGTCGCAGAATCACGCTACGTCGCAACGCAGCGTCGCAGAAGACTAATTAAAGTCAAAATAGCGACGTAGAAAGGTACGTCGCAACGGTACGTCGCACGAACTAATTAAAGTCCCAAAAAACACTACGTCGCACGCGACGTCGCAGCTGACGTCGCAGGCTACGTCGCAAAAACGCGCCGAGCAGCGGCCAAAAACCCTAAAAACGAATTTTTAACCCTAAAACCAAATCCACGAATGTCGAACGACTGAAACCTTCAAGAATCCCAATAATACTGATCGAAAACCTGTAAAAACACAAACAAACGTAATAAACACGAAAACTCACGAATATCACGTTCTTTTAAATCCCAAACTCGATCCGAAACGCCAAAACGAGCACTTTCTGCTCTGATACCAGTTGTTTGTCCCTAACCTTGGATCTATACGAACCGAGTCACTCTAATTGCTAGCGGAAATAACAATTAGATCACGAATAATAACACGAACAATCAATACGCAATAAATATAAAACGAACGCTATATTATTGCTTATAGTCGATCAGATTACAGAGAATTTCGACAAATTGCGTTTAGGGTTTCGTCAACCCTAAAACAGAAAACACAAAACGTTTTTATACAAAATCTGGCACCTGCGACGTCGCACGCTACGTCGCAGGCCCAAGCCCATGCGACGTTGGCTACGTCGCAGGCCCAAATCCTGACGTCGCACCTGCGACGTTATGCGCTACGTCGCAGGAGTCAGGAATTCTATTTCTAATTACAAACTACGAGCTAGACCAACTGACAGACACTAAACATGTACTAACATAAACCTTGCTCTAGACTCGAACCGTAAGCTTAACTCTCTCTATTCCCTTCTAGATCTCTAGAAAGAGAAAGGAGAGAGAGAGAGAGAGACAAAATGAAAGAGAGAAAATGAGAGAAATGTAAAAGTGAGAAGAGAAGTGTGAATGAGGTCTTTAATGAGGAGAGGGTATTCCCTATTTATAGGCAAAGTTCAAAATCACACGTACAACTCGCAAAGCAGCACATACAAGTAAACAAAGCAATAACTGGGGTGCAGGGGGCCGTATACGGCCTTGATAGGGCCGTATACGGTGTATACTAGGCCATATATGGTGTATACTAGGCCGTATATGGTGCTAGTAGGGCCGTATACGGTTCCCTAGGCCGTATACGGGCTCCGTCTAATTTCGTTCGTTACTTAAAACGCCCGTATCTCCTTCGTTATACATCCGTTTGACTTGATTCTTTTGCCTACGGCTTCATAATTCCGTTACGATTCTAATGGCGCCAATCTCATGGAAATTGGATGTGTAGAGCTCAGGCATAGCTGGAATGACTATTTAGGTGTTTGTAATCGTCGTGTCTTCTCCGTTCTCTAACCTTTTTGCATGATTCTTGATTTTCCGGACTCGTTTTTACCTGTATTATCATATGATGAGGTTAGAATATGGATCTTATAAGGTAAATGAGGTCGGAAGAATTGGTGCATGTATATTCGTCTTGTTTTGCTCGTTATTTGGACATTTTTATTTATTTTTGCAGTAACGCCTATATTTGGAGCACTTTAGTGAATTTTAGTAAATAATCATCATTTTGGAATGTTTTCACCAAAGATGTGTCCAAAAAGTGTGGAATATTGTACTTAAAAATATGACTTTTTGCGTCACATCATATACGCTCAAGTCCTCAACGATAATTCTTCAAATTTTCGGCAGAAAGTTCATACTCTCTTAGTATCAACTTTACGGAGTTTAAAAAATTACATTGTCTGGCAGTGAAGATGGTACTATTATCTCTACTTTTTGCACATACTCTCATTTATCAGTTTTGAGAAATAGTATATTGAGGGTAAAATGGTATAATATACTACTTTTGGAAGTGGACACTTATTTTGGGACAAACTAAATTGGAAAGTGGACACTTAATTTGAGCCAGAGGAATTGAATTCGTACTTTAATTTACCTAGGTAATTATTTGTCAACTACTCGTGTTCGCTTATTTCGTCGTTTAACGTCTCAATGAACATGAAAAACTTATCTCAATCAACGACAAGCACGAACATGGAATTTTGTTTGTATATCCATTCATGTACGTTCCTTTCTTCAATAAGATTGTGTGGAACGTAATTTATCAAGTGTAGACGAAGGTCTTTGCCGCAGTATTCTTGGTGTCCTCATTGTTAAACAATAATACCCGTAGTTTCTATCGTATATTTTGTTAACCAAGACTCTAATAGAACCTAGCTAATCCCACTATCGGGCTTGGGCCGCCGACTAACCAAATCCAAATCTACAGTCTAATACTCCCCTAAAGTACGAGTGGTGAAATCGTGAAAGCTTAGACTAAATTAGAAACTTATAACATTAAATAAATAACTAATTTGTTGATGAAAACATCCGATAGCGAGCGGAATCATATCTTCAAACAGTAGCAGCAAAAGTAAATAAAAGTGGTAACACAAACAAAACAAAGCAGAAGTAAAAAGCAAAGATGAGCGTTGGCTGACAACATGTCGCACCCCCTCGCGGCGGAAAGACGGCGGGCACGACTAATCCGTATCATTACATAAAGTCATAACGAATGACCTCTATATAAGTCATTTTAAAAATACATTTCAAAAAAACATTGCCTTGCAAATAATGTTTACAATCCAATACATAATCCCTAGAGTTCACATCTAAATAAGGAGATTTTAATACATAACTAATTTTACAAAATGTAGTAATGTAAGAAAATCTCTGTTTGTAAATCATGCGACTCTAGCTATTGCTTCCCCAAAAGCAATCCTACTGCGTTTGTAGACCTGAGACATACACGCTAAAATGGTCAATATTAATGTTGATGAGCTCACAGGTTTAAACAGTTGAAAATAAAAGTATGAAACACAAGGTTTATCTAGTTGTTTGCATAAATGTAATGTAAAGTATACTATTGCAATGAGCTCATGTATTCAAAACTTAACGATTCTTGTCGCCTCGCGTAAGTGTCTAATCCGGGACACTTATTCTTATACAGATAATTATGCGTCCGTTTGATTCTCAATCAAGTTAGTGCGACTAGCCCAGACGGAGGTGTCAACCCAATAGATCTATTCACAATATTCGCATTTAAGGAATTAATCGAACCATGAAAGTGAGGTCTTATTGTGGGATTAGTTCTGATACCCATGCAACTAGTATATGTTTTTCTTGTACTTGTGTTCATAAAAATATGTGCATGTATTCTCACCCCAGTATAAAACAAGTAAAAAGGGGCTGTGAGACTCACCTATGATTGCTAGCATTTCTAAAAGCAAGTTGTTGTCCAAACCTGTAACCTTCTAGCGCCCTAAACGCATAAGGTCATATGTAAGTGGAGGGCTAACAGTCCACTTATGCTAGTTGTTCACTCAACTAGTGTGTCCAAATGTTTAGTGTTTTCGAAAACATGTACGGCCCGTTGGTGATGTTTTCGTAATAATAATCTTAATGATATTGTTATTATGCTCGTTTCGTTGTATACTGAAACGCCCCGATTTTTTTTATACAAAACCTTCTTATTCAACTCCCACATAACGAAATACAAAATCTCTTTACTTACATACATAATTAGTACTTAATAAAATCGAATGAAAACAAATTTCTGAAACTTACACAATCGCGTCGCAATCAAAGCAGATCGCGTTGCAATCAACAAAATTTCGCGTCACGATTCCCTTGAATCGCGTCGCGATCCGTTTCACGCGATCCTACTACTGTTACGCGATCGCGTACTTGTGCATACATGTTTTTAGTCATCTTCTGTTAATGATTTACGCTTAACTACGCGATCCTATACTCCTTGGGCGATCCTATACTGTATTCACAGTCGCGCCACGAAAGGGTTAGATTGCGCAATGAACCATGACAATGGCGCCGTGATATGTATAAATCGCGCCGTGATTCAGACCTGTATCAGACCTGCAAACTCAGTTTTAAATATGAACTTCGGATACCCATAACTTTTAACTCGCTAACATTTAGACAATCAAATTTTGCAGACACCTCATATACAACATAATAAAGGTTTCCCTTTTTGCACTTTTCCGAATTTCACGTTAACGAAGAATTCGAATGTCTAACCAAAATATGGTCATTTAGAGCATTTTAACACCAAGTCAAGTTTCAAACCAACTAAATTATGACTACCACTTTTTGTCAACACTTAAAACCATACACATTGACTTTAAATCAACCATAAAAGTCAACATACTACCACTTTAACTCAGTTTAGCATTTTAACCCTTTGGTGACCCATTTGAGCACCAAAACGACCCATTTGGATTTTAACCGTTTTCAAACTACAACTTATTACAAAAGTTGACATACTTCACAAGTGACTAACATTTACATTTGACTCAACTTATAAACATACCATTTTACATAAACATTCTACAAATTAGTCAACATATATAAACTACAATCTTATACCTAAACCGCTTTCTTTGACTCACAAGGGCTTTCATAACCATATCAAAAGCATGATTTCTATACAAGGGATTTTGACTTACTAATATGTAGCAAGTCCCAACACTAGTCAATCCTCGTATCCTTTTCCCAAATAAACACTTTAAATGCTTCCACCTACACAACAACAATAAACTACGGGGTAAGCAAAACATACTTAGTAAGTAAAGGAATTAATACTACAATTATAATCTACTACAAGATGATCATAATTCATATAATCAACTTACTACCAATTATAGAACATACTTGTATGTTCTATCTACCATACTACTAGGTTATCATACTCGTATGAACAACCTACTACATAGACCATTCTCGGATGGTCTAACTACTTATAAATAAGGATCATTAACTACATTATTTCTATTCTCAAAAACAATATCTACTACATCGTTTCAACTCAAAGGAACACTACAATGGAGCCAATACATGGACAATGCCATACTTGAATCCTCCATTTCTTACCTGCGCAAATAACATATAATACACTACATCTACAACAAACTACCCAAATTACATTCAAGATACTACATCTACATTAACTACACAATTAATATATAATATACTACATACACAACAACTATTCAAATAACATACAATACTACAACTATACCAACTACACACTTGACATACTCATATGTCATGTCTACAACAAGCTACTTCATCACCAACTAACACTTATTTGATCATCACTAATGATTCACAAACAAGTTTAATTAATGAACTACAATTCCTACAACTTACCTTTGCCACATATGTGAATACTCAAGTTCCATGATTAGCTTAACATCTTTTTTTGTCACCTAATCATATAATCATACAAACAAAGTTATCTACTATATCAAAGTAACAAATTTCTAAATAACACTTTTTCTCATCAACCTTCTAATTCAAAGTGGCATAATCACCACTACTACACAATTTCTCAAAGTTGTCTCTACTAATTGTATTTCTCTATCTTCATATATAAATTTATACATACAATTACTTGATTTAACATACAATTTATCTACAACAATTTAATTACTACTAAATTATCATCATTCTCAAATTCTACAATTTGGCTAAAATCAACAAATTCAATTACTACAATGAAACTTATTCAAACTACACAATTATTATCAAGAATTATTTCTACATAACTACAATAGTTCACTAACTACCATTTTCTCATCATCCTCATCATACACAAATATCTTCGAATTTAGCTAAAATCATTAACACTTAATTTCAATACAAACCTCATTATTTTACATTCATACAATTCTTTTATGTGCTACAATTACCCTCTAACACTTCTATTTTCGTAACCTTAACAAATTCTCAAAACTCATTTATTAGCTAGGGTTCATGAGAAATTCAATCAAACAATGAATTTAAGGATGTTAGGGAATAGTTCATACATTAATAATGATGATTATGTAAGAATTATACTTAAACTTCCAGAAATTAGCTTCAATTTGGTGAGATTTTGGTTTGTTCATCACTTCCCTTGCCTCTCTCTCTTGTACGTAATGTACACGCACATTTCAATTTTTCCAGAGATTTCATGAAAGGGATTTAATTAATCATATTTTCAGTTTACACCTTTTAGTTTGCTACTTCTGTCATATAAAGTCTCCCAAATCACTTAACCACAACTTAACTAACTAATTAACTAACTCACAAGTTAACTTTTAAATCTTACAATATAAATATTACTCATATGTAGTTTATTCGTTGTGTGTGTGTGTATATATATATATATATATATATATATATATATATATATATATATATAGGATTAGGTTCAATGGAGAAGGAAATTTAGGTGGAGAAGAGGGAAGCAATATGATTCAGTATTTTTATTACTATGATTCAACTATTTATTACTTGAATTATAATAATAAAAAATGAATCATAGTAAAAAAAAACTGAATCATATTGCTTCTCTCTCTTCTCCAACTAAATTTTCTTCTTTTTCGATCCCGTTACTATATATATATATATATATATATATATATATATATATATATATAAGTGTTACTTTCGTTTTCGTTTAAGTGTAATGTAATAGTGTCATTTTTCGTTTGTGTTGTATTTACTTAGTTTGAGTTTGAGTTTTGATAATAAATTACTTAAAACTCGTTTTCGACCAAAACCTTAGTATTAAATAATTCGGTCCAACGTTTATCGTCTCGCATATTGTTTTTGTTGACTTAGTCAAACCTCCTCGTTTTGTCCTGAAATTTTTACACAACAAATCTCAATGCTTTAGTACTCGTAAAAAGTAAATTTTATGATTTTTTGGTAAACCCGAAAGTTTCGTTATTTAATCGCGAAAGCTCAAATAGAACCTGGACAGATTCATCACCAAAATACCCTCTTTTGTGGGCTCGTTTTGACTAGTCAAACGTTCGAGAAAAATTATGAAGTTTTTACCAAATGTTCCCCTATGTCTTAGCTTTCCAGAAATGTAAAATACTTCATTATTGCTTAAGTTTAAGTGGTTTGAAAATATCAAAATGTCCACTGATGTCCAACAGTAACAAATCGGATATATGTCCAAAGATCTAATTATTATACAAGTTGTACACCACTTCACGAAATGAGATTATACTAGTTTTGAAGCTAACTAAATTTGTGACGTTTAGGAAAAAACCTTACGTCATTTTGATATATGTACAGCGAGTTATGATCTCTTGAAGTTGGTCCAAAAATCTGACTTCAAGGACAAATCTGCTATGTTGACTTTAAAAATCATTTTGAAGTATTAAATGGTGTCCAAAATTTATGAAACCGGTTGGGATAGAAAGATAATTCTTGAATTTAGTTTTTGACTCTTGATTCGACATTTTTGATTGAGTTTTGAGTTCATTTTCACTCGTTGAAGTCGGAATAAATTTCTGTTCATAATACTTTTTGTACCTTTGAGTATATTTAGTGATATAAAACGTTTTAGAGTTCGTTTTTAGTGTATTTTTGGACAAGATTTTAGATGAGTGAACTAGTAGCATATTTATAACCATACACCATGAGAGAAAAGTAAACAAAAGAGTTTCCTTACAAGTGTTGGATGAAGAAAGAAGATGAAGAAGATGATGCTACTATCTTGAGCTTGTTTTCTTGCCAAAAAGTTAGAGATGGAGATGGAGATGGTGGTTTATGGTGGATGAATGGTGGTGGAATGGTGGTTCTTGGGTGTGTTTGGGGCTGCTGAAATCATAGAAAGAGAGAGGGAGGAACAGGGAGAAGGTTAAGTGTGTTGTGTGTAAGTGGTTGTGTGTCAAAGTGATCAAGAAAATGTGGGTATGGGGGATGTTATGTTGTAACATCCTCTCCCGCGGTCTGGTAATTTCTATTATTTAATCGATTATACAATTGTTTTAGAAATTGTGTGACATTATTTGTTTAATTGAGAGTTAAATAAGTTCCAGAACTTATTGTGAATAGTAAATTATTGTTTGTTTTAATTTACTATTGTTGACGGTAAAATAAAATAAGTTTCTCGCAGATGGTTTTTAGGTTCCAGACAATAGATTGAAAAGGGACTAGTTTTAAGTAGATACGGGTTCGGTTTGTGATTAAGCCGACTTGTATAAATCACTTTCCTAAAAAAAAGAAAGTTACTTCCTTTTTCTTTGAAAACCTAGAAACTTAACAAGAAACCTAGAACTTAATTAGAACTTGAGATCAAAGTCTTGGATTGTGAAGCTGAGTGTATATCATCATCATCATCAATTATTAACCTTCAAAATTGTTAGTTATTGATCTTGTTTAAATCTTTATATTATATTCAAGTTGTATGGATTGATTGGTTATAAACTTGAATTGGTAATTGATAGTTGTTAATACATGTTGTAGATGATGTTACTGGATGCTAGGTAAAGTTGTGATTGTAATACATAAATTGGAAAACTGAGTTTTGTGTTTTTGGTTAAGTTTTCGTAGCTGGGTTTTGGTTCTGGCGAATAGGGCTGGAAGAAGGGTAGAAGCCGGCGGCTTGTACCCATAGCCGGCGGCTTTGTCATTTGGGTTGGGAAGACGTCGGGTGAGAAACCCAAGCCGGCGGGTTGAGGCCCAAACCCGGCTGTTCCTTGGTCAATCCGGGGGCTAAAATAAGCTTTAAAACGCAACTTGGTTCTGATCACTCAAAATGTAATTTACCCGGCGGGTAGGGTGTGGAAACCGGCGGGTCTGGGCCCCCTGTCGGCGGCTAGTATGGCTTGTTCTGCCTTTCTTTTAATTGTGAATTGTAATATGTGATTAGAAACTTGTAATGGTAGTACTGATTATATTAAGTTCCTATTGTTACGGATTGATATGATTTATGTATTGATGATCTTGATTACTAACTTGTATCTGATTGTTGATTTTCAGATCCTCAGAGAACTCAGCGAGATAAGACAGCTGAGTAAGTGAACCGAGACAATCAGGTGAGTGGATTTGAAACTCACAGTTTGGTTTGGTTGCGTTAATTTGATTTCAATCAGTAATTATAGGATTACTATTGATAGAATGTCAAATTCGAAATGATATGCCATTGGATTGGTTGTTTGATTAGCATGTGTGCTGGAATGTAGAATCCAGAGGTCAACTAGATTGTTGGTTGAACTTGATTGCTATTGTTGGTCAACACAGGGTTGCGTACATGTGTTGATGAAGATTAGCAATAAGTTAGCGGTTAATCTCTGTTTTGGCATACAGTTGATTTAAGTGTTCTGATGGGGCCACCCGGCACAGGGTCCTTAGGAACCACCGTTCCTCTTGACGATATTTGTTACATTATTGATTGTGAACAAATTGCTAGCTAAATTGAGTTGTAGTTGATTATTCATTCACTTAGCTCTGTGCTAATCCCTCAATTTACTTCCTGCAGGTTATGTTTATTATGTGGGTAGTCAGGAAGGGATGTTTTGATGCTGGGAATGTTTGAAACTTGCAACTCTGATCAAGTTCATTTTAAACAATGTTTTGTAATATATAATGCCCTGGTTTGTAAACAAGTTAACTATGTTTGGATTAGTAGTAAGCAAGTTGTATAAATGTTTGTGAAAATTTTAAGCAAAGTTCTAATGAAATATTGATTGTAAGTATACGCTTCCGTGAGACATAATACAATATTCTTGTATTAAATGAGGGGTATTTTAAGTTGGTATCAGTGCAATAGTTTGGGTGAATTGAATTTGATAGTATGTTCAATCTTAAACTTTGATTGTGTTGTGTCAAACATTCTTGGGAATGGGATTATGTGCTGAATATGAATCGGTTGGTAGGATAGGTGCTAACGATTAACGATTTGTGAGCTGTTGTTGTGTTTACAGACATGGCGGATAACGAGCAACCACCTGTTAACCCTAATAATGTCTCAAGGCCGGAAGTTACTGTTGAGACTCATGATGACCGGACTGAGCACGCTGGTACTTCTTTCCATGCTAGAGAGGAGTTAGAAAGAGATGAGTATCTACTTCATTTGGAAGAGGAAAATCAAGCACTCAGAATGTATAAACAACAAAAAGAGGCTGAATCTTCTCATCCTGTGTTTAGCATGATTTCACCGCCAAAACAAAAGGTGTGTTCTTTTAAAACTTTTATGGCCAGTAAACCATCGGAGTATTATGGTAGTACAAATCCTTCAGTAACTCTGGATTGGTTGAGGGATATTGAAAAGAAATTTGAAGTCTGTCAATGTGAGGAAGAATTAAAGGTTCCTTATGCAACTCAACTTTTAAAAGGAGCAGCTATGAATTGGTGGGATTCGATTAATTCTATGTTATCTCTTTTTCAGAAAGCATCCATCCGATGGCCTGATTTTCATAATGAAGTTTGTAAGCAGTATTGTTCAAACTTTGATATAGCTCGGATTCGAAAGGAGTTTATAGATTTGCAATTAACTGATAAAATGTCAAGGGATGATTTGATTAATCAGTTTTCAGAGAAACTTAGGTTTGTTCAGCAGTGGGTTCCTGATGAGAGAACCAGAATCGAGCAGTTTGTTGGTACTTTACCTAATCATTATCGAACTTCAGTGAGGTTAGAGGGCTCTCTTTCTCAAGCTTTTATGTTAGCTCGGTCAGTTGACAGTGATTTGAGACCCCGAGAGGAACCAAGTAAAGTAATGTCTTCTCAAAAATCTAGGAGTGAATCTTCTAGTAAAAGTAAGTAGCGGTGGCAAGGAAATCAATAGGGTAAGAAACAAGAGAGTCGTGGTGGTACTTCTGATCGTCCCAATTGGTGTATTAAATGTAGAGCTAGACATTTTGGGCCGTGTACTGTGCAAACCACTAGATGTGTGAAATGTGGTGTGATTGGCCATGAAGCTAAGGATTGTGTTTTTCCTACTTATGTGTGTTGGAATTGTCATAAGGAAGGTCATCGTGAAAATCAGTGTACTGAGGCTAAGAGACAGGGTTCAGGGTCGGTTGTTAGTTCGTCATCTTCCGGTCAGAAGCAGAAGAATCCGCCATCTGCAGTTAGTAGGGCTTTTCAGAGACAGTGGATGAAGTTGTCCACACAGATGATGTTATCACTGGTACTTTTCTTGTAAACTCTGTACCAGCACGTGTTTTATTTGATTCTGGTGCAAATTGTTCTTTTGTATCTATGTGTTACTGTGACAAGTTGAAAATGATGCCTACTGTGATTACAAACCCTGTTGAAGTGGAAATAGCTAGTGGCAAATCAGTTCCTGTTACCACCTCGGTAATTGGAGCTAGTATTATGATAGATGGCCAGACTTTTCCAATTTCATTTCTGTTGATGCCGATTGCTAGTTTTGATGTGATTATTGGTATGGATTGGTTAAGTCAGTGTAAAGCAAGTATAGATTGCCACAATAAGCTGATTAGAATCCCAATTTCTAAAGAGTCATATGTAGTGGCTCGAGGAGAACGGGATAATGGGTGTATACCTTTGATTAGCATGATGAAAGCTAGGAAGTCATTGTCCAAAGGTTGTGAGTCGTACCTAGCTTATGTGATTGATACTAAAGTAGAAAAGAAATCTCTTTCTGATGTCCCGGTTGTTTCTGAATATCCGAAAGTGTTCCCTGATGAATTACCTGGATTATCACCAGTTAGGGAAGTTGAATATCAGATTGATCTTGTTCCTGGCTCATCGTCTGTACCCAAAGCTCCCTATAGACTAGCTCCTTCTGAAATGCGTGAAATGATGAATCAGATACAGGAGTTGTTAGATAAAGGATTCATTAGACCTAGTTCTTCTCCTTGGGGTGCACCAGTTTTGTTTGTGAAAAAGAAGGATGGGTCTTTTTGAATGTGTATTGACTATAGGGAATTGAATAAACGAACAGTAAAGAATAAGTATCCTTTGCCCATAATAGATGATTTGTTTGATCAGTTGCAGGGATCTTCATTTTATTCTAAAATTGATTTAAGGTATGGTTATCATCAAGTTCGTGTTTGTGAACGGGATATTCCAAAAACTGCATTTCGTACCAGGTATGGTCATTTTGAATTCCTGGTTATGCCTTTTGGTTTAACAAATGCTCCAGCATTTTTTATGGATTTGATGAACCGTGTATGTCGACCTTTTCTTGATAAATTTGTGATTGTATTTATCAATGATATTCTAGTATATTCTAAATCCGAATCAGAACATGAAATGCATTTAAGGTTAGTGTTGGAAACCTTGAAGAGAGAACATTTATATGCAAAGTTTTCTAAATGTGAATTTTGGATTCGAGAAGTACAATTTTTGGGTCATATTATTTGTAATGTTGGTGTTAAAGTTGATCCTTCAAAAATTGAAGTTGTAATGAATTGGAAAGCTCCAAAGTCTGCTTCAGAAATAAAGAGTTTTCTTGGTTTGACGGGTTATTACCGGAAGTTCATAAAGGACTTTTCTAAAATTGTCGGTTCATTGACCAAATTAACCCGTAAGGATGAAAAAATTGTTTGGACTGAACAACTTAACAGGAAACAGCTTTTCAGACCTTGAAACAATTGTTATGTCAGGCTCCTGTATTAGCATTGCCAGATGGGTCCGATGATTTTGTTGTTTACTGTGATGCATCGATTGCTGGTTTGGGTTGTGTTTTGATGCAGCGAGACCGTGTTATTGCTTATGCTTCTCGTCAGCTCAAACCTCATGAAAGAAATTATCCTACCCATGATTTAGAGCTTGCAGCTGTTGTATTTGCTTTGAAAATATGGAGGCATTACTTGTATGGTACTAAGTGTGTTATTTGTACAGATCACAAGAGTCTTCAGTATATGTTTTCACAGAAAGAGTTGAATATGCGTCAGAGGCGATGGTTAGAGTTAATCAAAGATTATGATTGTGAAATTAAATACCATCTAGGAAAAGCCAATGTGGTTGCTGATGCTTTAAGTCGCAAGGTAAATTCTGACCGAGTTTACTTTATGCGTTTAGAAGTTTCTTCTGATTTGGTGGGTCAGATAAAAGCTGTACAGTTGGAGGCTTTGTTAGATCATAATTTGAAATCTGAAATTATGTTGAATCGAAAGGAATTGTTATTAGATGATTCGAGAGGATTAAAAACCTTTCAGTCTCGTGTTTGGATTCCTTGGTTTGGTGGTCTTCGGAATGTTATTCTGAATGAAGCCCATAAGTCCAGATTGTCTGTACATCCTGGAAGTACAAAAATGTATAATGACTTGAAACCTTTGTATTGGTGGCCTACAATGAAAATGGATGTAGCAAGGTTTGTTAGTTATTGTCATATTTGTTCTCAAGTTAAAGCTGAACACCAGAAGCCGTATGGGTCGTTAAAACAGCTTGAGATTCAAGAATGGAAGTGGGAACATTTGACTATGGATTTTGTAACCAAGTTGCCTCGAACTGCCTGAGGAAATGATATGGTTTGGGTCATTGCAGATCGATTGACTAAAAGTGCACATTTTCTAGCTACCAGTGAGACTGCATCTTTAAGTAAGCTTGCACAGTTGTATGTGAATGAGATTGTTTCGCGGCATGGTATTCCATTATCGATTGTATCTGATAGAGATTCAAGGTTTGTATCTCATTTTTGGCAAAGTTTACAGCATGAGTTGGGTACCAGAGTGAATCTCAGTACAGCTTATCATCCTCAAACAGATGGTCAGTCAGAACGTACGATTCAGACATTAGAGGATATGTTGAGAGCTTGTGTTTTGGAATATGGTGGTTCTTGGGATTCTCATTTGTCGTTAGTTGAGTTTGCTTATAATAACTCCTATCATTCGAGTATTGGTATGCCTCCATATGAAATGCTTTATGGTCGCCGTTGTAGAACTCCGACTTGTTGGTTAGAAGCTGGGGAGAAACAGTTTGCAGGTCCAGACATTGTTCAGATGACAGCTGATAAAGTGGCAGTTGCTCGTGAAAAGTTGAAAGTTGCACGTGATAGACAGAAACAATATACTGATCCTAAACGTCGACCTGTTACTTTTGTTGAAGGTGAACTTGTTTACCTGAAAGTTTCGCCTTGGAAGGGGGTAATTCGGTTTGGGAAACGTGGCAAGTTGGCTCCTCGATATATTGGACCGTTTAGAATTCGTCAGATTGTTAATGATCATTCAGTTACATTGGATCTTCCTCGAGAACTTGCTGGTATTCATGATACGTTTAACATTTGTTATTTGAGGAAATGTAACGTTGAAGACCAATCTCAGATACTTCCTTTGCAAGATTTGAAGGTTGATAGAAGTCAGATGTTAGTTGAAGAACCAGTTGAACTTCTTGACAGAAAAGTTACCAAACTTAGGAAGAAACATATTCCCATGGTGTTGGTGAAATGGAAACATAGTTTAGGTTCAAACCTAACGTGGGAAACTGAGGAGAGTATGAAATCCAGATATCCTGGATTGTTTGATCGTGATGAGATTTCGGGGACGAAATCTTCTTAAGGGGGGGATATTTGTAACATCATCTCCTGCGGTCTGGTAATTTCTATTATTTAATCGATTATACAATTGTTTTAGAAATTGTGTGACATTATTTGTTTAATTGAGAAACTTAGTTAAATAAGTTCCAGAACTTATTGTGAATAGTAAATTATTGTTTGTTTTAATTTACTATTGTTGACGGTAAAATAAAATAAGTTTCTCGCAGATGGTTTTTAGGTTCCAGATAATAGATTGAAAATGGACTAGTTTTAAGTGGATACGGGTTCGGATTGTGATTAAGCCGACTTGTATAAATCACTTTCCTAAAAAAAAGAAAGTTACTTCCTTTTTCTTTGAAAACCTAGAAACTTAACAAGAAACCTAGAACTTAATTAGAACTTGAGATCAAAGTCTTGGATTGAAAAGCTGAGTGTATATCATCATCATCATCAATTATTAACCTTCAAAATTGTGAGTTATTGATCTTGTTTAAATCTTTATGTTATATTCAAGTTGTATGGATTGATTCGTTATAAACTTGAATTGGTAATTGATAGTTGTTAATACATGTTGTAGATGATGTTACTGGATGCTAGGTAAAGTTGTGATTGTAATACATAAATTGGAAAACTGAGTTTTGTGTTTTTGGTTAAGTTTTCATAGCTGGGTTTTGGTTCTGGCGAACAGGGCTGGAAGAAGGGTAGAAGCCGGCGGCTTATACCCATAGTCGGCGGCTTTGTCATTTGGGTTGGGAAGACGTCGGGTGAGAAACCCAAGCCGGCTGGTTGAGGCCCAAACCCGGTTGTTCCTTGGTCAATCCGGCGGCTAAAATAAGCTTTAAAACGCAACTTGGTTCTGATCACTCAAAATGTAATTTACCTGGCGGCTAGACCAGGTGAGCCGGCGGGTAGTGTGTGGAAACCGGCGGGTCTGGGCCCCCAGCCGGCGGCTAGTATGGCTTGTTCAGACTTTCTTATAATTGTGAATTGTAATATGTACTTAGAAACTTGTAATGGTAGTATTGATTATATTAAGTTCCTATTGTTACGGATTGATATGAGTTATGTATTGATGATCTTGATTAGTTGATTTTCAGATCCTCAGAGAACTCAGCAAGATAAGACAGCTGAGTAAGTGAACCGAGACAATCAGGTGAGTGGATTTGAAACTCACAGTTTGGTTTGGTTGCGTTAATTTGATTTCAATCGGTAATTATAGGATTACTATTGATAGAATGTCAAATTTGAAATGATATGCCAATGGATTGGTTGTTTGATTAGCCTGTGTGCTGGAATGTAGAATCCAGAGGTCAACTAGATTGTTGGTTGAACTTGATTGCTATTGTTGGTCAACACAGGGTTGTGTACATGTGTTGATGAAGATTATCAATAAGTTAGCGGTTAATCACTGTTTTGGCCTACAGTTGATTTAAGTGTTCTGATGGGGCCACCCGGCACAGGGTCCTTAGGAACCACCGTTCCTCTTGACGATATTTGTTACATTATTGATTGTGAACAAATTGCTAGCTAAATTGAGTTGTAGTTGATTATTCATTCACTTAGCTCTGTGCTAATCCCTCAATTTACTTCCTGCAGGTTATGTTTATTATGTGGGTAGTCAGGAAGGGATGTTTTGATGCTGGGAATGTTTGAAACTTGCAACTCTGATCAAGTTCGTTATAAACAATGTTTTGTAATATATAATGCCCCGGTTTGTAAACAAGTTAACTGTGTTTGGATTAGTAGTAAGCAAGTTGTATAAATGTTTGTGAAAATTTTAAGCAAAGTTTTAATGAAATATGGATTGTAAGTATACGCTTCCGTGAGACATAATACAATATTCTTGTATTAAATGAGGGGTGTTTTATATGTTGGTTGATTTCTTGAGGTCAAAGAGAGGCATGGCCTCACAAGATCCCCCCCCCCCCCCCCCCCCCCCCCCCACAATTAGTTTAGTTAATCACTTGATATTTTAGTCGTTAGTCAGTTAATCGCGTTTAGTGTTTAACGGTTAAATGTTAGTTTAGTTAACGATTTGTTAAACGTTAATTATTCGTGAGGTATTATTCCAAATACTTAATTTTGTATTTTCATAATTTTTGTTATGTTTCGTTTAGTTGTTAAGTTTCGTTCGTGAACTCTCGTTACGTTTAATTCCAAACGCATAAACGTTAATGTAGAGACGTTATGCTTAAAAGTTTCTAGCATAATAATACAAATTTAAATAACTATTATTTAATTATAAAATAGTTTTACGTCATTTATATAAAAATAATGTTATCACCAACGTTCGTATTTTTGTCGGACCCCATCCGATTGTTTTTGCGAAATCATAAATAATTACGTATATGGAACATGTCAAGTATTTAGCCTAAATATCTACTAAATACAAGCTAGGATGTTTTAATTAAACGTAAACATTAATCCAAAATTGTCAGTTGTCACACAACGACATCATTTTTGACGAGATTTTTTTTTGTTTTGCTAACAAATGCCCCGTGGTATACAATAAAAAATACATTCAATGAACTCGTAATTTTCTTAAATATTAACATTTGCATTTAATATTTAATAATTCAACCTAATATTTACCTTTTTTACACATATTAATTATAAATTCTGTTATTTAAGGAAATTACATTTTACTAAATGTATCTTAATGCTTGTCACAGGACACACGTTAGCAAAACCCTTTTGTGATTTTTTTTATTTACCATCGGCTCTTTGGCTGGGAAAATGTTAATGCAAAGATTGTTTGGTCGACGATTTTTGTCGATAGCTATAATTTTAGAATAAAAGAAATCAAGAAAATATATACAAAAGGAGAAGAAGAGAAATTGTAGAAGTAGATAAAAGAAAAAAGTAAATTACATGGATCCACAAAATTAAACCGATCATCCTTATCTCTTGAAAATTACACCGATCATTTCTGAACGATGAGAAAATGCACGGTAATGGTCCCTCCCACTAACGGCCTTTAAATATATTTGTTAAGTTACGTCACGTGATATGCACATGAGGGTATATTCATAATTTAACTTCTTCTTCTTCTTCTTCTTCACAAATTGAATGATTGGTGTAATTTCGTGCAAAGCACAGGGACTATCCTTATAATAAAGAAAAATTCGATTTGAATTCTATTTATTTATATATTTTTATAATACGGAGTTAATTAGTAAGGCTTCGAATAAGTTAAGAATGTAGAGTAAAGTTCTAGTGAATACACGACATTTTGGTGAGAATATAGGAATCAATAAGAGAGTTCCATTCAAGAAAACCCCCACTTTCTCCCACGTTATCAAAAGTTAAATATCTCAAAAATGGCAAATCCTAAAATCATAAAGATTGCACCATAAAAATTAGTGTTTTTTCTCTTTGATAAGACATCTCACATGCTATACTTTCGATAAATTTTGTTTTTTTTTTCATTTTTTTGGTGGGTCTTGAAAACAACTATCACACATGTGATACCAGCGAGTATCACATGTACCATTTGTATAACCTATAAAAAATCATCGAAAATATACCTTGTATGATGTCTAATCGAAGAAAAAAATGCTGATTTTTATTGTGCATTTTTTATTTATTTTTTTGAAAAATCATTTATGAGATATTTAATTTTTAAAAACGTGAAGAAAAATCGGTTATGTGACACGTGACACATTCTTATTAATTTCTTCATTCTCACTAAATGTTGTATTGATTGGAATCTTACTTTATGAAGGTAACAAATCGATGAAATAAAAAAATAACACGCATAGTGAATCATGGGATAGAATGTAAATGGAAAGCAAATTTAATTATTTATTGGGTTTTAGATATAAATCAATAAAAAAATTTTGAAGAAAAATATGTTTTCAAATTAAACTAAGGATCTGAGGAGCATAGTATATTGGAGAGGCAGGAGGAGCAGCTTGATCCCCACCCTCCATTTTACAATCCGACGGTTTATATCAATCCACATCATTCGGGTATGTCTTTTGCAAAATTATTTGGGCGGAGGGGCTTAAGTGCAAATAATGTAAAATTAGTTTTGGTGGAGGGACTAAAATGAAATATACATTAAATGAGGTTATGGGTTAATTAGAGCAGCTCTTTTTTGATCACATTTCTCATTTTTCTCTCTTCATAGAAACACACACACAACACAAAACTCTCTCTTTAAAAATGCGGTCACCACCACCACCATCACCACCACAACTGCCACCACCACCTTCATCATCTCGTCACCGTCATATATTAATTTCATCATCACCGTCAACTACTGTGTATTAAATTTAGTCTTATTTTGCTATTTTCATTTGTTACACAGCTAGCTACAAACGTGAGCAGACTGGAAGATATAATAGGGAAGGTGGCTACTATTCTCAAAAAGTAGAAGTCCATCGCAATATGATGTGAAAGTAGAAGTCCATTGCAATATGATATGTTTGCTTGTGTTTGTGTATATTTTTGTAAAACTTTGTACGTAGGCACGTTGAGGTCTTCTAATGATGATTTTTTGGTGCTTTTTTATGTGTGTCAGTTAGTATAGGAGTACTATTTTATGTCTGTTGTTCAGATTGCAAGTCCACCACCACCATCAACGTCACCACCACCTTCACGTTAACCGTCACCATCCATCACCACCTTCATCGTCACCTTCCATCACCACCTTCACCGTCTAGATCTGTAAATATACATGTAGATCTACTTTCAGATCTAGATCTAAAAAAGTAGATATGAAAAAAGTCACTGCATTTTATTTTAAAGTTACTGCATTTTAGATCTAAAAGTAGATCTATAAATAATCAACTGCATTTTTACGATTATTCTATTGCATTTTACATTTTAGATCTAGATTTAATTGATAGTGATAGATAATTTTTGATTAGTTATGTAGTGTATAAAATTTGTTGAATTTGTGAAATATTGATCTAGATCTAAAAAATGGATGTGAAAAAAGCAACTGCATTTTGTGATTAATCTACTGCATCTAGATCTATAAATATACATGCAGATCTACTTTTTCAGATCTAGATATCTAAAAAGGTATATCTGAAAAAAGTCACTGTATTTTATTTTTAAAGTTACTGCATATAAGATCTACTAATATTGCATCATTAATACATATTTTTACATGCAATATCGAGTCCGTTTTCTCATGTTTAAAAGCATTTACGTGAACTTACGGTACTTAATTGGTATAGTATTGCTTTCAGGTCCATAATCAAGGAGGAATGAAGAAATATTGAAGATCCCACGTTTTTAGATACGGAAAAGAAGAATTTAAGAAAAATAATGTTCTTGGAGACGAGAAGACCTCTCCTTGGAGGCGAGAAGCACTTCCAGGATTCCTGCTACCTGTTCTCGACTCCAAACAGCACTCCTGGAGGCGAGAAGTGCCCAGATCAGCTACCTATATAAAGACCTTTTGACTTTCCAATCACTTATGCTAGAAACCCTAGCCGATTTTCTCTGATCTTGAGGACTTTTGGAGACATCCTAAGTCAATCTTTGGGGCTTTCAACACTTCCAAGCAAAGAGATCGATTCACAATCATCCACACACGTTAAAGATTCGGTTTGTTCATATTTTACTCGATGTTGAACATTTCCCTGCCTTTGATTGTTTCTTTGGTTGAGCCCATCATCATGGGCTAAGTTTCTCATGTTCATTTAGACTTGAAAACTCTAGTTATTGGATTGGTTTAGTGATTGGAGTGTTATACTTGGATTTTATGTTTAATCATCGAACGATTGATATTTTGAATGCCATGATCAATTTTATTGAATGAATGATTGTTGTAATTAGTGATAACTTTTACAATGATTATTTGTTTATATCAATGATATGATTTTAATTGAAAGATTAAAGGAATTGAATTGGATTGTGATTGTTTGAGATATTGGTGAATCATATTTGAAGACATTCTATGTGATTATTGGCTCTATTAACCACAGGTCATTCGATTAAATCATACTATCCATTAAATTTGCTAGTTATAGTTGAGGTGTTTACAATGTCAAAGAACTTTGCATTATGCATCTTTTACTAAGTGGTTATTTTGTGATAACAAGTGGCCCAATTTGTGAGTTCTAGTATAATACTTCCAATTACATCCATAAACCTTGTATCCGATAACTAGAGGACTAGAGTCTAAATGAGCATTCTCCCCCGTTTGGAATACAACTATCTTTATTTGCTTTCTTAAATTAAAAAAACTAAACAACGTCTTCCTCGACTGCCTGTCATTAAAAGGCAACAAACTCCCCATTTTTACTTGCTTTATACTTGTTTAACTATTTGTTCATTCAAGCTCACGAAAATACATCTTCCGTCCCTGTCGAACGAAACTTGGATTTTTCCAAAGTTATACTATAGCTCAATTAGGTATACTTGCCTACTTGTGTTCTAGTCCTTAACTTTGTCACTATTCCTTGTCTTTTTATAACTCGATTAGCGCACATCATCTACAAGTAGATCTATAAATAATCAACTGCATTTTTATGGTTATTCGACTGCATTTTAGATCAAGACTTTAATTGATAGTGACTGATATTTGTTGATTAGTTATGTAGTGTATGAATTTTGTTGAATTTGTGAAATATTAATCTAGATCTAAAAAGTAGATGTGACAAAATCAACTGCATTTTGTGATTAATCTACTGCATTTTACATTTCTTCTACTTCATTTTCACTACTGCATTTTAATTGTAGTTCATGTGAATTATGCTAGTACTTTTCAATGCATTTTATATATTGTTACTGCATTTTATGTCTTTTAGAATTTTTTATTGCATTTTTAGATGTTTCTGCAGACTCCTTTATTGTAAGTTGGCTCATGTTGCTCTTCATTTTGTAGATAAAACATTTAAGGAGATTACAATGAAGAAATCGACTAATTGAAGTCGGTTAAGCTTGAAGTTGAAAAGAAGAAACCTTCTTCCAAAATGAAGTATGCAGAAAATGAAGCATTTGTATATATTTAAGTATTGAAATGATTTGTTAGTGAAATTAAGAAATTTATTAAATAATGTTTGTTTTGTAAGAAATAAGATGTGTAAGTAAAATTTGAACTGCATTTTATTTTTTCGTACATGCATTTTATTTTATCTTTGCATATTACTAGGTTTTCGATTTTCTGTTAGAAATTATTTTTTTGGAATTTTTTGAAAGTTTTTCAGGCAATTTTTAAGGTAGGTCCTTAATTTTTCCAAAATTGCAAAATAGTCACTAACGACATGATAAGTGAGGACCGCGTCTGACACTTGTCAGTCTTTAATTAGTTGAAATCCTGCTCTCTCTGCCCCCTATAAACCCACTGCTCCTCTGAATCCCACCCTTCAAATTAAAAAGTGTTTTTTGCTCAAAAAAAAAATTAACAGTGTTTCTAAAGTAAATCCTACGTTACTATGATCTTTATCAGTCTTATTTGAAACCTACTCCATAGGGGTGTTCATCGGTTCGGTTTTCGGTTTCCTCAGTTTATTCGGTTCGGGTTGTTCGGTTTTGAACTTTTTTTGTGCAAAACCGAAAATCGAACCAAAAACTGAATTCACATTTGGAAACCGAACCGAAAACCGAATTCGTATTCGGTTCGGTTAAAACTGAAAAAGTCATTTCTTTAATTTTTTATAAAGTTAATTGGGTTTGACTTGTAATTTTTCGTATGTTAGAGTTTCACTATAGTGGAAAGTGAAAGACGTGAATCAATTTAAGGTTTATATGTAAATATACTTATTTAAAATTTTTAAATATCACACATATACTACATATATTAATAATTTAATATATTATTAATTTGAATTTGGTTTTGAATTCGATTTTTGGTTTAACCGAATTCAAAAATTCAAAACCGAAAACCGAACTGAAAACCGAATTCGAAAACCGAAACCGAACTGAAAACCGAATTTGAATTTGGTTCGGTTTTTTCGGTTTTAATTCGGTTCGATTTTCGGATTAAACCGTTTCAAACCAAATATTGAGCACCTCCGCTACTCCATATACATATATTTTATATATTCGTTGCGCTCGAGCTTAATATACTTGATCATATAACAATATTTTTTAAAAGGAACTAGCAAGTTTAATCGAATAGTTTCCTTTCTTTAATGTAAAAATAAAAAATAAGAAAGAGTAAATTACATTGTCCGTCCCTATGGTTATCCTATATTATGGACCCAGTCCTTGGGTTGGGTATTGTGCGGATCCCATCCCTTGACACAGATTTTTGTTATGCTGCAGGTCCCTTCTCCAATTAAGATAAGGGTAAAATAGTCTTTTACTTTTTTTTAGGCTTTCTTTTGAGTAATACTAATAACAAATAACAAAGTAACTTAAAATAAAAAACAAAAAGGAAAACTAATAAAAACAATCCGAGAGTACATACAAGTAGGGGTGGCAATTCGGGTTGGGTCGGGTTACTGGGTTCGGGTTGATGGGTCAGAAATGGTCAACCCGAACCCACCCTGATTTTATAATCGGGTTGAGTATTTGAACCCAACCCAAAACCCAACAACCCGAATGTAACACCCCCAAATTTAATGATTTGCGGAAGCTTGATTTGGGTGTTACTAACCAATAACAAAGCACAAAGATATATAGCAAACGACTCTATATGCGTCGTTTTAACAAAATATATTGATATTGAAATGTTTACAACATTTATAGCTTTACATAGCTCGAGTTTAAATAAAAGGAGATTTCAGTACATAAGTACTTGTACAAAATATACTAATGCAAGAAAATCTCAATCGTCTGTATGCTGACTCGAACTAGAAGTCCTGAAGCAGAAACAACCTACTGCTTGGTACCTGCGATACATGCTAAATGGGTCAGCTAAAGCTGGTGAGCTCACAGGTTTGAAATAAGATAATATAGTATGAATCGCAAGATTTAATAATGATTGGATTGCATCCAGTAATTGATAATGTATATGTATACAGCCATGAGCACATAGTTGAGCTTAACTCGAGGGCCGGGTCCCCTAAAGAGAATTCCGGGCGAGGTGCCTCCACGAATGCCTAATCAACATTCGTCTTCCCAAATATTAGTACGTCCGTTTACCCGGTTAGTGCTTGCTAACCCGGACGAGGTGGGTCAATCCTATATGGTACCATATACTAATATTCACGCTACAACGTATTAACAACTATGCTGACGGAGGACTTTAAATGATTAGTTGTGAAAAACTCATGTAGTATATGAAATGTTTGTATTTGCGTTCACATGTTAAAAGTTGAGCAATGTATCACACCCCTGAGTAAAACAGTAAAAAGAAGGGGCTATGAGACTCACCTGAGTCTTGTGAGTTTAACTTAATAAACTTGAGTTAATTAGCCGAATATGAAGTCCAAAGACTTGTAACCTGAGGGTGTCCACGACACGCGATAGTTATAAACATGATTGGGTATCTCAAAAGATCACCCTTGTAGTTGTTACACAACTATATATATGTCCAAATTACTACGATTTGATTGATTTGTTAAGTGTTTGAAAACATGTACGGCCCGTTGGTGACGGATTTGTAATAATAATGTCAACTATTATTATTTTGATTTCGTGGCGTTTTACTTGAAAAATGTGTTTTGATTGTGTTTTAGAAGCCGTTACGGAATCTAAGTACGGGGGTCCGGGGGCAGCGCCCCTGGTAGCGGGGTCCAAGAGGCGGCAGCCCCTGGCGGGGTCCAAGGGGTAGAGCCCCTGGCTGGGGTCGAGCTGCCAAGTCAGCTTGGAAAATTTTTATTTCTACTATATTGCTTTGACCAAAAACGCATCTGGGATCTGAATTCGGGTAAAATCGAGTGATAAATTTCGAGTCTCAACACTTAGTAAAAATCTGAGTTTTCTGTGTTTTGCTACACAATATGCGACACAAAAGTTTGTCATGCGACACAAGGGTTGTGTCGCATAGGAATGCGACACAATGTCTATGGGACACAAGGGTTGTGTCGCATAGATGCGAGATGCTGATTCAACAGCGACATAGTGATTGTGTCGTATGAAAATACGACATAGAATACGACATAATGGTTGTGTCGCAAAACTTACGACACTAATTCTTTGGTACGACATAACATGCGAAATACGACATAACGTGCGACACAATAGGTAAAATACGACACAACATGCGACACAAGGCTTGTGTCGCATGGAAGAACATCAGCCCAGAAAGTCCGGCTGTCAAGAATTTTCCGGCCAAAAACCCATTTCAAACCCGTTTTTAAGCTATGAAATCGTGTTCTATACTTAGCAAGGGACATATACAAGTTATAATAACAACTACAAGTGAAAAATACTAAGAATCGAGAGATTTCGGGATTTTGTCGGAAACTTACAAATTGCCGAAATGGAAATCCGGAAAGATAGAAATGTAGATCGTCGCGAGGTGGTCGTGAATCTCTAAAAATATTGATGATACGAGTGCGTTTGATTATGTTATTTGGTGATTTTGTGAGATTAAGGGTGTTTGGTGAATTGAGAGAAAAGGGGAGAGGAGGGAGTAAGAGAGATAGAGAGTGTGGTGAGAAATGAGAAAGAGAGAAAGGGAGTTGGGGGTTTAACCTCCAACTTTCAGTCTCCGCATTTACGGTCCGTGCGGTGTTCGTTTACTCCGTCGTTTAAACGTTAAATAATATTTTACATTTTAACTATAAGTTTCAAAATACGAATTATTACGCGATATTTTATTTAAATATTTTACAAATCAATTTATATTTGCGTTATAAAATGTAAGTTTGTTTAGTTTGCGCGTTTTAATATTTTAAATTGTGTAGTTTTGTTTGTACGATACGAATTGTAATTCTAACATTATTGAGATAATATTTTTATCATAACCGAGTTACTTAATAAAATTGGTCACCAACGTCCTTATAAAATTGAATCGAAATACATTCGATTTAACTTGCGTACGATTTAAATCAAATCGCATTTTCGTATATATTCAACAATATATATAATTCGATACATTAATTAGCCTAACACAGAACTAATTACATGTATTAACATATGATTAGGCACTAATTACTAGTCCTAATTTGGCGGGTGTTACACCGAACCCAACCCACTTTTCTATTTTTCTTTTAAAAGTCAACAAATTTTAGCGTTATTTTCGAGTTTTCAGGTCGGTTTCGGGTCACTCGGGTCAATTAAGTCACATTAGTTCACTAGCTTATATCAAAACGTAAAGGTATCAAAGAAAATGTTATAAATCAGTAAGTGAAAAGGTCTAATTATGTGTCATATTTAAATTAAAATAAATATAAAATGATATTAAAAGAATTTCGGGTTGTCGGGTTCAACCCAAAAATTCATTTGCTAACTCAGACCCGACCCAAAAAAATACCGAGTTGGTGGGTTTCGGTTGACGGGTTGGCACCTCAAAAATTCCGACCCTAACCTTATAATATTCGAGTTGGGTTCGTGTCAGGTTTCGGGTTGGGTCAGAAATTGCCGGCCCTACATACAAGTATACAAAAGCTGCTCAATTCATTTCATTATTTTCATTCAAGTTTCAATTGAGCATAAACTTTGTGACCATGTGTAATTGTGTATAGCCAAAACTTATACGCTTTGATAAACCATGATTTACAAATATATGATTTTGATTCGTCTTCTCCAATCGTGTATCTGGCAACATGGATTCCGACGACGGAGATGCTCGTTCCGCCGTTCCGGCAATTCGGCAGCTGCGCGCGCTGGTTTTAAAACACAAAGCAAAACCACCATAAGTCGCAGCAATCACATTTCTCTGTTTCACGTCTTGTCTGGGAATATTAACCACCGTCGTCATTAATCTTTAGTTTGTAGTGATGTAATTTGATGGTGATTGAGTTTTGGCTAAAACCCTATATGGGTTATAAAAATGAAAGAGCAGCACGGAAGGGTGTAATATAAAAAATAAAATTTAAAAATAAATTAAGGGTATTTTAGTCAATTTATGTAGACTTATATGAACAAGGGACCGGTAATGAAATAAAAATCCGGGTAGGGATGGGATCCGCACAATACTCGACTCGAAGACTGGGTCTGTAATATCGGGACAACCACAAGGACAAGCAATGTAATTTACTAAATCAAAAATAAATAAATAAATAAATGCAGATTATTTTTTTTAAGTTTCTTAACTGAAAAAACACTTATAAAATGTGTTGGGAGAAGTAAACCGAAAAAGCCATAATAGTGGTCCTTAATAAAATAAATTGGTTAGCACTGCCGGGATCATGAGTCATGAGAGATAAAAAGGTTAAAAAAACCAAACGATAAGAAAGGGGAAACAAACAAGAACAGGGAACAAGATAACATAATTTATAAAGTGCATATTAGCCGTTGGATCAATTGGAACCGAATTTTTGTGAAATAGGAGACAAAGAATCTTATATATATGCATGTAAAGCATTTTCAAATAATTACATTGAACGAATTAACCGAAAGCTTATATATATCGAAGCAAAATTGGCGCCATGGATCCTATAAATGCCCAAAATCGCCGGTAAGTTTCATATATCCTCATTACTATCTTCATCTTCATTATGAATCAAATTCACTATCAACATCACAACTTACCTACTATCTAGCTGCGTATCGCTAATATATCGATGTAGAAACAAAAAAATAATTTGAAATCGCAAGTTAATTAACTCTTTAATATATATCAATGAAGCACGTAATACATATGCCATCTTATAACTTGCATGTTTAGGTGAATTCCTTTCATGTCGATAGCTAACTCACAAACACATGCACATAGTATACGTACATATACGTATAAAGACTACCATGTACATCATGGCCGGGTACTAGGTACTAGACTACTAATACTACAAAATTACACCCAAGAGCGCGACTTAAAGTTTTATGGGGTCTAAAACCAACTTATAATAGAATAAAATTTAGTTAATTTGATATAATTACTATTTATTGAAACTCTTTAATTTAATTTGATGCATATGGGTCTATTTTTTATTTATATTATTTAATTATTATGATTAATGATGATGATATATATTTCTATTTAAAAAAAATCAATCTGCGTCCATTTAATTTTTCGTTGTGATATTGTCGATCATAATTTAAATCCCTTATAAATCATTTCCAACTTTTCCTTACTAACTTAGAATGTGTCATATTGGAATTGACTATTTTTGCCCTTTCACTTTAAAGTTGAGTCTCCAGATCAACTCTTGCTTGATTTAAGTTAGTAATTTGTTACCTTGTATAGATTTGATTTATATTTGTACTTTTAATGAACGATAATCCTCACATGTAATATGAATATCGAAATTAATGTCATCTCTTTCATGGAATAAAAATGCAAAAGGCCCTGTATGTAGACTTTTTCCTTTTACTATATCATATAATCATTCTCATTTGTACCACTTGATTATACTATATATCTAGATTAGTATTAGTTAGTTATTTAATTGAGTTTGATAATTAATCATAGATTTATACCAACTATTTTGTTTATGTAAGCATCAGTCATATATAGCTAATGTATTTAGACACCGTAATTTACTGGCTCAAGTTGTATAATACTCGTAAGCTATTTAGTTCTCAAATTGTTATTCTAGAATCATGAGAATTGCCTATGAATGAAACTCATAATTGATACATATGTGTTTCATCTGTGTTGTTTGTAACTTATTAGATGATACATAACAATTAGTTCTCTTGACGATCGTTTTTCGCTATGACCTTAGTTATATGTTGCGGTGATGTGGTATCACTTAGAAAAGTACACTACAAGTTTTATTACCAACCATAGTAAACTAACATCATATTTAACGTATGAGGTGCCGCTGCATTGCGCGGGTACCATACTAGTCTAACATGTATATGTTATGGATATAGTTTTGTTTATATAGAAAAAAACAAGACTTCTACAACAATTTTCATTTGAAAGAAGATCATCTTCAACTTTTAAACGTATAAGTGAAGGAGAGGTATTGACGAATTATGTAAAGATCTAGGGATCTAGATATTTTATTCTTAATTTCGCATACAAATTTAGATACGATCAATAATTTTTTTAGCTAGGAATATATGTTTCCACTTATCAACCGTTTAACAATATTAGAAATCCTTGTTTTATCCTATGTATAAGACTTAGACATAATAACATTATAGGGGTTTTGGCAACGAAAGCAATAAGGGTTTTCATTAAGATTAAATATATGTATTAAATAAAGTTAAACATTCCTTTTTTATTCAAAATTAATTCTGATAAAATTAAACTTTGTATTTAATATACTCAAACTTTCCTTTTACAACACATGTATTAAATGAGATTTATATTATTAATATAAACTTTAATTGTATTTATGACTCTAGATTATTCTTAATAAAAACCTTTAGGGCTTCCGTTAGCAAAACCCTAAAATTAGGTACCATAATAGAAAAATAAAGCCCTAACTATATTGCTATATCCTTAAAAAAAAGTCAACTCTATGCGGTATGCACACACTTGATAGGCAACAAATGAAAGAATATTGAACATCTGATTATTATCGAACCCAACGAAAAACACTAAAAAGAAATAATATACTTCGAAGCTGAATTTGAATTCTCGATCCTAATTATTAAAGAAGAAAAAATCAAAAGTTAATAACAAAAGTTCTTCAAAATTTAAAAAATTAATTAATTGTAACTTTTAGCAGTTTGATTAAAGGGAAAAATAATAAATCATTAAAAAAGAAAAATAGAGAAAGAACAAAGAATTAAATTTAAATAAGAAATGAAAAGAAGAATGGGAGTGCGAGTCAACCACGTCCACGTTACCACGATTAAAGAAGCAACAGCCCCGTCATGTATTTGGAAAATATAGCCCTTCAGGTTATGGTTAAGCATATCATATTTAACTTAATTTTATATTTAAAACTTAAAGTTACTATAAATAAACATTTTTACTAAATTTAAATAAGGAAAGTAAGTATTAAAAAGCAAAATGCATACTTTGTAATTAATTCAACATAGTTTAAAATGTCAAATATAGAAACATTAATCATAGCCCTAAGGGGTATGGTTAACATTCTACTAAATATTTTATACGCGTAATCTTATGTGAATAAATTGGTTATATTTCAAGTTATATTTATAAGAGGTTAACTAAAATTTAAGGGGTTAGAGAGTTTATTATGATATAAGTACAGTTATTAATGCGTGTTCTGGATTCTTATTGACAGTTCTAAAGAATGTAGTTATCATTTTTCGTTTTTATATACAGATTTTTTAAGAGGGAAGAACTCTCTATGGTCTCTTGACTCTCTTATGAGTCTTCTCTAAAATAGAATGATTTCACTTATAGCTCTTATTATGTATGTCAGTATATAGCTTCCCTAGAATAGTAAAAAGTTTGCCCTGTGATAATCGTCCGTCATTCCTGATATATTTATCAATCTATATTTATTGCATTACTAACGCCTAATGATGGCCGGTTTAGGTTGTTGCACTTGGCAATGTATACTGCATATCTAGGAGTCATGGGAATATTGGTGCCAACGATTGCGCAGATGATAGAACCTACTATAGAAAACAGGATCCGCATCGGAATTTCATTAGCAACTTTGGTCTTGAATTTCATTGCAACACTATGGGTGTTGCCTAAAATTATTGATATACAAGACAATCATTGGAAAGTTGTTACTTTCAACGTCGTCTTCATATTTACTGGGATATTATCTCCCTATATAGCATTCTCTATACTGTTACCACATTGGGTTACTTGGCATGGTTTTGCCATCATATGCACCATGGTGATCTTTGCAAAAATATATAACGTTTTACAATTTGTTATAATTTGGACTTGTCAGAAGTTTGTTGACGCTAGGTATTACGTGATTGAAAAGTTCTTGCGTTGATCTTGTACGATTTAGAATATCCAAAGGAAGATATTGTTTAATAAGATATGTATCGGTGTTGTCATTCGTATTACTACCTCCGTTCCAAAATAATTATTATGTTTTGACTTTTTAAAGTCTTTCTTTTTCAATTTTGACTTTAAATATTTTTGTTTGTGTTATATAATACTTGATAAAAATTATACAAATGAAAATACATTTAAAACTCAATCCATTCATATATATTGAATCAAGTATTATATAACAAAAAACAAAAATATTTAAGATCAAAGTTGAAAAAAAAAAAAACTTTAAAAAGTCAAAACGGGATACTTGTAATGGGACAGGGGAGTAGAAATATATATATGTATATTTTCATCTACCTTATATACATTAGCCGTTGTAGTTATGTCGTTTTGATATTAACAATTGTCGTTTTGCTCAAATTTTAGAAGATTATTAATATATGATGTTGTAAAATATTAATAAAGAGCATTTCGAGACTAGATGGTGAGCTTGACATATTTGACTTTCTTTCCTTGAGAATTTGGGTTCAAATCATGTTGGTGGATTTTTTTTTCCTTTTGATTTTTTCTTCTTCTTTAGTTGAGCTTGACATATTTGACTTTCTTTCCTTGAGAATTTGGGTTCAAATCATGTTGGTGGATTTTTTTTTCCTTTTGATTTTTTCTTCTTCTTTAGTTGAGCACTTTTTTTAAAAAAACTCAAAATTTTAACCTCCGTCTAAAGTTTTACTTTAATTTTTCCTCCTAACAAGGCTTGAATTATGAAAAATATTTCAACGATATTTGTGATCTACACTAAAATCCCTTTAAACAAGGTGTTAAGTCTTTCCTTTTTTTCTTTCTTTCTTTTTTCTAAGATTAACTTTCATTTATCATGTTTTTTAAATTTTGATATTATCATCTTTGAAACTTGATTTAAATGTGGCATTTATTTTTCTAAGATTAACTTTCATTATATAAACATACATTGTAGATTATAGTTATAGTATAAAGTAAAAAAATAAAAATAAAAAATGTAGAGAGGTAAACAACCTCTTTTTATATGTAACACCAACTTATAAAAACAATATGGTAGAATATGAATCATGTTTAAGTTATGAATTTATGTAGGTTAGTAATGGTGTGTTTTTCATTTTATGGATTAAAAAGAGCTAAATCATCATGATGACATGATATATCAAAAGACAAAAAATAAAGTGGTGTTGACACATTGAATTTAGAATCAGTTAGTAGTGTGAGAGTTCCACATAGACTAGGAGATAGCCTTTTACTATATAGGGAAGATGAAATATTTTATGGAATAAACTTTAGCAGTTGCATACAAACACTCGAACGAGTATGCGAAATCACATCATCCCACAGCGAAGCGCGTCACAAACCCTTAATTGTTTGTAATATATTTAAGCTTTTGGTACTTTCGACTTTTTTTTGGATTATTTGAAGTGGTGAATATAAGATGTAAAATCATATGGGTCCAATTTTAACTAAGGCTACAAATTCATTGAATAAGTTAGCTTGAGTAACAGGGTGCGTCGGGTTGGATAGAGTTATTCAAAATGAATATTAAATCTTAATAACTTATTATTCAATGCGTACAAGATTTTTTTGGGGCGGATCATGTGGGGATAAGACAATTGCATGGGTAAAGTGGAAAACCATTCTAGCCGAGAAAAGTGGTGGTGGGTTGGGAGTTGGGAGTCGGTAGCCTTAACAGTCTCAATCTTGCACTTCTTTATAAATGGAGATGGCGTGCCCTCAAGAATCCTAATGCTCTTTGGGTTAAGGTTGTTTTGGCCATTCATGGTCCGAATACTTTCAGTTCATTTTGTAGTAAGGGGAATGGGGTTTGGTCCAGATTATGTGTTTCTTTCAATCAGGTTCACCAACAATTTAATGTTCCTAGTAATGTCATCCAAAGGGTGACTTGTAATGGTAACTGTACTAAGTTTTGGACTGTTGTGTGGCTCGGTGATGATTCTTTTGCATCCAAGTTTCATCGATTATACATGTTAGAACAAGACAGACAATGTAAAGTGAGTGATAGAATACAAGGTGATCATCGGATTTGAAATTGGCGTAGAAACATCATGTCAGGTGTTGAAGCCGAACACTTTGATAATCTGTTGAGCTCTTTAGCTCAGGTATCTTTGAAAGAAGAAGACGATTATTGGGCTTGGAATTTGCAAGGGTCTAAGGAATTTGCTGTTTGTACTCTTCGTCGATTTATTGATTTGCAGTATCTACCGAACGATGGCTTTGATTTTAAATGGTCCAAGTTTGTCCCGAAGAAAGTGAACATTTTTGTTTGGCGGTTATTCAGAGAGCGTATTCCCACCCGGTTTAATCTAAGCACTCGAGGGGTGAAGATCCTTTTGTGAGTCCCGTAATCACTATTGTTTAGTGAATTGGAATCGCAAAATGTAAAGTTGATTGTAGAAGGGGGGTTGAATACAATCCAACAACTAATTTCATATTTTAACTTAGTTAATTTATTAGTTGTTAATTGTTTAACAGAAACAGAGTATAACAGATTATAGATATGACAATATCAAAGTGACAGAGAAATAGTAGCTAAAACAATGAATTATATTGATCATACAATTCACAAGTGTTGAATGCGGAATGGATTAACCAAAGTTAACCCAATTCAAACACTTAGCTAATCTATTACAAATGAGATTAACAGCAGTGGACAAACACACTGACTGTTCACTCGTTGGATCGTTAAGTCGTGCTTAGACTAACTACTCACTGACATACAAGTGATCAACACGAATTAAACGACTAGCCTCTACAGTACAAAACACTGAACTATTTATACTACAAGAGTTCCTAAAATATCGGATCTAGGAATGACACGTGTCGCTGCTTGATTGGCTTGATCTCTGATGAACCGACATTCTGCGGGTCCCAATTCTGTTACCGCAAATATCTCATTACCTTAAAACCAATCATTCGCTGCCACGTAGTCCTTCAGACAAACTTCAAGTTGGAACACTCTTGCTGATGTATAAATAAGTACAGTACTTTTTGTACTTGATGATTGAGAGGCTTTATTGAATAGTCCCTGAAGATGCAGTAATCCTCCTCACTCACTGCGAGCTAACATGCTCTTGTAGAATGACTTGAACTATAGATCTTCAGTGACTAGCTGTTATTCTGGCAGTGACTTTTGCCTTTATTGATTTGAAGAAGTAAAGCTCTCGCTGACGTTGATCAGCGACACACCAAGTTGAGCTTTATTCTTCCTCAGCATATCAAGTAGAATGAATGACGATCAGCGAAACCTATCTTCAGCAACAGCAGCTTTGATACAATCCGTTTCTTCATCGAGTAGTGAACAGTTGAGTTGGTCAGCGACCAGCGACTCAACATGGTCAGCGACCAGTGACTCAACAATCTCCCCCTAAATGATTGTGATCGAAGCTCCCTAGACAAACTTGTTGCTGTAAAAGTTTATAGTCAGTGTTTAGAGAATTTAAACATTCAATGACTTACACTTTGATCCATTCATTTTTCTTTTTGGATTCTTTTTATATGATCTGAGCTTTGCACTTTGGTTTTCTCAAAAGATCATATTTCATTGAACTGTAAAATATAGAGTACAGATGGCTTGAGTTACAATAAATCTAATCTATTACAAACTTTAAAACCATTATCTTCAGCGATCAGATGAGACAGTGTCTTCTCATATCAAACCTACTATCTTCAGTGATAGATAAGTGGCAGTGACTCTTGCTATTAGTGAAATAGTTTGGTCGTGGCTCACTGAGGATTGAGATGGGTTCAAATACAGCTTCTGAAAAATTACCCTTGGGTTCAAAAACAGGGTCAACCATTGTTGAGTCAGCGAGAGATGCAGCATATTCATAATCACCTCCCAAAATAGCTTTAACTTGTTTTGGAATTTGATCATTAACACATTGATTTACTTTATCATTTGACTTGCACCAAAATTCCATGACCTTTTTAAGTTGTTGAAATTGTGTTTCAAATTTTTATCTTTTCTTGAACACATACTTGATTTGCATAAGTTTGTGCATCAAAATCCAGTTTTAATTTCTTCAACTTTGACTCATTTTCATTTTGGTCTTTAAGTTTGGATTGTAAGTCACTAATTTTGCGTTTCTGCCCTTTTTGAATATCATGAGCATTTGATAAGTCAACTATCAAAGACACAAAGACATTATCTTTTTCAGCAGCTGTATATGATTTAAAACAATGCACCTTGTAAAGAGTTTCAGGATCCTATTTAGATGCTAAGCATTTCTGAGCGACTTCATTGTTGTCCTTATGCATTTCAAGATCATTAGCCATCAAGCAATACTCCTTGTCCAAGCAGATCGTTGCTTCTTCATCAGATGATGATGAAGAATCAGAGTCGCTGAATGATCCCTCTTCAGCGACAAACCCTTTACCCTTCTTCTTTCCATACTTTGACATTTCCTTCAGCTTCTTGTACTTTGCCTTGTACTTGTTATATTTGTCATTTCTGAAACTTGACTTTGGTTCAGGGATGGGATTCACTGTCTTTAATCTACATTCAGCGGCAAAATGACCAGGTTTGCCACATTTGTAGCATTCACCTTTTGATTGAAAATTATCAGAAGATAGAGCACCAGCGAATCTTTTTGATCTGGTGTTTCTACTGAAATTAGCAACTATCATGGCCATGTCCTTTTCTAGCTTCTCCAAGCCTTCATCATATTCATAATCTGACTGTTCTTCAGCTTGACCACCTTCTTCTTCAGCTATCAGAGATTTTGAGATTCTCTTAGATACTTTTGACTTCTGTCTCTGATCAATTTTTTCAAGCTCAGCTACAAGGGCATTGGATATCTTTTGAATTCCAAGAGTAGCACGAATATGCTCACTCTGATCAGCTTGCTTTTCAGACTGCTCCCAGTTGAGCAAAATACCATAGACTTGAGTAAGATTAAGAACTGAATAATCATTCCTCTGTCTAGTACACGTGGCAATGGTTCCCCAGATTTTCCTTGGCAGCAACTCCAGAAACTTTTCAATAACAAATCTCTGTTCCTTGCCTATACCAGCCTTCTCCATTTTGTTCATCAGTGACTGGTATCTGGTGTAAGTTGAAGACAGAGACTCATTGGGTTCCATTGTGAACAGCTCATATTGGCGAGTGAGATTAACTTCCCTGCAGCGAATAATATCAGGAGTTCCAATATATATATTCCTTAGGGTGTCCCACATGTCTTTAGCAGTTTTGCAAAGCCTAATAGATTCAAACACTTCATCAGGAAGTGCCATGCCTATGTAGATTTTAGCTTGTTTATCGAGTCTAACCAATCGTCTATCCTCATCAGTCCATTGTTCCTCTCTTTCGGGCATAACCATTTCTGGTATAGCAGGAGTAGTAGCTATTGCAATTACAGCAGGAATAATAGTGATTGGGATATGTGGACCATTGGTTATTATGTTACAGAGACGGTCATTAACTAAATCGAAAAACATCATCATTCGGGACATCCAAGTTTCAATCCTTGAAGGATCAAAAGCAGAAGGTTTGGTTGTAGAACCATTTCCCTTCTGATAGTCAAAAGTCTACACAACTGTACTTTACTGATTCCATTGCAGATCTGGTTAATTGAGGTTAAACCAACTCTGCTCTGATACCAATTGTGAGTCCCCGTAATCACTATTGTTTAGTTAATTGGAATCGCAAAGTGTAAAGTTGATTGTAGAAGGGGGGTTGAATACAATCTAACAACTAATTTCATATTTTAACTTAGTTAATTTATTAGTTGTTAATTGTTTAACAGAAACAGAGTATAACAGATTATAGATATGACAATATCAAAGTAACAGAGTAATAGTAGTTAAACGATGAATTATATTGATCATACAATTCACAAGTGTTGAATGCGGAATGGATTAACCAAAGTTAACCCAATTCAAACACTTAGCTAATCTATTACAAATGAGATGAACAGCAGTGGACAAACACGCTGACTGTTCACTCGCTGGATCGTTAAGTCGTGCTTAGACTAACTACTCACTGACATACAAGTGATCAACACGAATTAAACGACTAGCCTCTACAGTACAAAACACTGAACTATTTATACTACAAGAGTTCCTAAAATATCGGATCTAGGAATGACACGTGTCGCTGTTGATTGGCTTGATCTCTGATGAACCGACATTCTGCGGGTCCCAATTCTGTTACCGCAAATATCTCGTTACCTTAAAATCAATCATTCGCTGCCACGTAGCCCTTCAGACAAACTTCAAGTTGGAACACTCTTGCTGATGTATAAATAAGTACAGTACTTTTTGTACTTGATGATTGAGAGGCTTTATTGAATAGTCCCTGAAGATGCAGTAATCCTCCTCACTAACTGCGAGCTAAAATGCTCTTGTAGAATGACTTGAACTATAGATCTTCAGTGACTAGCTGTTATTCTGGCAGTGACTTTTGCCTTTATTGATTTGAAGAAGTAAAGCTCTCGCTGACGTTGATCAGCGACACACCAAGTTGAGCTTTATTCTTCCTCAGCATATCAAGTAGAATGAATGACGATCAGCGAAACCTATCTTCAGCAACAGCAGCTTTGATACAATCCATTTCTTCATCGAGTATTGAACAGTTGAGTTGGTCAGCGACCAGCGACTCAACATGGTCAGCGACCAGTGACTCAACAATCTCCCCCTAAATGATTGTGATCGAAGCTCCCTAGACAAACTTGTTGCTGTAAAAGTTTATAGTCAGTGTTTAGAGAATTTAAACATTCAATGACTTACACTTTGATCCATTCATTTTTCTTTTTGGATTCTTTTTATATGATCTGAGCTTTGCACTTTGGTTTTCTCAAAAGATCATATTTCATTGAATTGTAAAATATAGAGTACATATGGCTTGAGTTACAATAAATCTAATCTATTACAAACTTTAAAACCATTATCTTCAGCGATCAGATGAGACAGTGTCTTCTCATATCAAACCTACTATCTTCAGTGATAGATAAGTGGCAGTGACTCTTGCTATTAGTAAATAGTTTGGTCGTGGCTCACTGAGGATTGAGATGGGTTCAAATACAGCTTCTGAAAAATTACCCTTGGGTTCAAAAACAGGGTCAACCATCGTTGAGTCAGCGAGAGATGCAGCATATTCATAATCACCTCCCAAAATAGCTTTAACTTGTTTTGGAATTTGATCATTAACACATTGATTTACTTTATCATTTGACTTGCACCAAAATTCCATGACCTTTTTAAGTTGTTGAAATTGTGTTTCAAATTTTTATCTTTTCTTGAACACATACTTGATTTGCATAAGTTTGTGCATCAAGATCCAGTTTTAATTTCTTCAACTTTGACTCATTTTCATTTTGGTCTTTAAGTTTGGATTGTAAGTCACTAATTTTGCGTTTCTGCCCTTTTTGAATATCATGAGCATTTGATAAGTCAACTATCAAAGACTCAAAGACATTATCTTTTTCAGCAGCTGTATATGATTTAAAACAATGCACCTTGTAAAGAGTTTCAGGATCCCATTCAGATCATTAGCCATCAAGCAATACTCCTTGTCCAAGCATTTCTGAGCGACTTCATTGTTGTCCTTATACATTTCAAGATCATTAGCCATCAAGCAATACTCCTTGTCCAAGCAGATCGTTGCTTCTTCATCAGATGATGATGAAGAATCAGAGTCACTGAGTGATCCCTCTTCAGCGACAAACCCTTTACCCTTCTTCTTTCCATACTTTGACATTTCCTTCAGCTTCTTGTACTTTGCCTTGTACTTGTTATATTTGTCATTTCTGAAACTTGACTTTGGTTCAGGGATGGGATTCACTGACTTTAATCTACATTCAGCGGCAAAATGACCAGGTTTGCCACATTTGTAGCATTCACCTTTTGATTGAAAATTATCAGAAGATGGAGCACCAGCGAATCTTTTTGATCTGGTGTTTCTACTGAAATTAGCAACTATCATGGCCATGTCCTTTTCTAGCTTCTCCAAGCCTTCATCATATTCATAATCTGACTGTTCTTCAGCTTGACCACCTTCTTCTTCAGCTATCAGAGATTTTGAGATTCTCTTAGATACTTTTGACTTCTGTCTCTGATCAATTTCTTCAAGCTCAGCTACAAGGGCGTTGGATATCTTTTGACTTCCAAGAGTAGCACGAATATGCTCACTCTGATCAGCTTGCTTTTCAGACTGCTCCCAGTTGAGCAAAATACCATAGACTTGAGTAAGATTAAGAACTGAATAATCATTCCTCTGTCTAGTACACGTGGCAATGGTTCCCCAGATTTTCCTTGGCAGCAACTCCAGAAACTTTTCAACAACAAATCTCTGTTCCTTGCCTATACCAGCTTTCTCCATTCTGTTCATCAGTGACTGGTATCTGGTGTAAGTATAAGACAGAGACTCATTGGGTTCCATTGTGAAAAGCTCATATTGGCGAGTGAGATTAACTTCCCTGCAGCGAATAATATCAGGAGTTCCAATATATATATTCCTTAGGGTGTCCCACTTGTCTTTAGCAGTTTTGCAAAGCCTAATAGATTCAAACACTTCATCAGGAAGTGCCATGCCTATGTAGATTTTAGCTTGTTTATCGAGTCTAACCAATCGTCTATCCTCATCAGTCCATTGTTCCTCTCTTTCGGGCATAACCATTTCTGGTATAGCAGGAGTAGTAGCTATTGCAATTACAGCAGGAATAATAGTGATTGGGATATGTGGACCATTGGTTATTATGTTACAGAGACGGTCATTAACTAAATCGAAAAACATCATCATTCGGGACATCCAAGTTTCAATCCTTGAAGGATCAAAAGCAGAAGGTTTGGTTGTAGAACCATTTCCCTTCTGATAGTCAAGAGTCTACACAACTGTACTTTACTGATTCCATTGCAGATCTGGTTAATTGAGGTTAAACCAACTCTGCTCTGATACCAATTGTGAGTCCCGTAATCACTATTGTTTAGTGAATTGGAATCGCAAAGTGTAAAGTTGATTGTAGAAGGGGGGTTGAATACAATCTAACAACTAATTTCATATTTTAACTTAGTTAATTTATTAGTTGTTAATTGTTTAACAGAAACAGAGTATAACAAATTATAGATATGACAATATCAAAGTGACAGAGTAATAGTAGCTAAAACGATGAATTATATTGATCATACAATTCACAAGTGTTGAATGCGGAATGGATTAACCAAAGTTAACCCAATTCAAACACTTAGCTAATCTATTACAAATGAGATGAACAGCAGTGGACAAACACGCTGACTGTTCACTCGCTGGATCATTAAGTCGTGCTTAGACTAACTACTCACTGACATACAAGTGATTAACACGAATTAAACGACTAGCCTCTACAGTACAAAACACTGAACTATTTATACTACAAGAGTTCCTAAAATATCGGATCTAGGAATGACACGTGTCGCTGTTGATTGGCTTGATCTCTGATGAACCGACATTCTGCGGGTCCCAATTCTGTTACCGCAAATATCTCGTTACCTTAAAATAAATCATTCGCTGCCACGTAGCCCTTCAGACAAACTTCAAGTTGGAACACTCTTGCTGATGTATAAATAAGTACAGTACTTTTTGTACTTGATGATTGAGAGGCTTTATTGAATAGTCCCTGAAGTTGCAGTAATCCTCCTCAGTCACTGCGAGCTAACTTGCTCTTGTAGAATGACTTGAACTATAGATCTTCAGTGACTAGCTGTTATTCTGGCAGTGACTTTTGCCTTTATTGATTTAAAGAAGTAAAGCTCTCGCTGACGTTGATCAGCGACACACCAAGTTGAGCTTTATTCTTCCTCAGCATATCAAGTAGAATGAATGACGATCAGCGAAACCTATCTTCAGCAACAGCAGCTTTGATACAATCCATTTCTTCATTGAGTAGTGAACAGTTGAGTTGGTCAGCGACCAGCGACTCAACATGGTCAGCGACCAGTGACTCAACAATCTCCCCTAAATGATTGTGATCGAAGCTCCCTAGACAAACTTGTTGCTGTAAAAGTTTATAGTTAGTGTTTAGAGAATTTAAACATTCAATGACTTACACTTTGATCCATTCATTTTTCTTTTTGGATTCTTTTTATATGATCTGAGCTTTGCACTTTGGTTTTCTCAAAATATCATATTTCATTGAACTGTAAAATATAGAGTACAGATGGCTTGAGTTACAATAAATCTAATCTATTACAAACTTTAAAACCATTATCTTCAGCGATCAGATGAGACAGTGTCTTCTCATATCAAACCTAGTATCTTCAGTGATAGATAAGTGGCAGTGACTCTTGCTATTAGTGAAATAGTTTGGTCGTGGCTCACTGAGGATTGAGATGGGTTCAAATACAGCTTCTGAAAAATTACCCTTGGGTTCAAAAACAGGGTCAACCATTGTTGAGTTAGCAAGAGATGCAGCATATTCATAATCACCTCCCAAAATAGCTTTAACGTGTTTTGGAATTTGATCATTAACACATTGATTTACTTTATCATTTGACTTGCACCAAAATTCCATGACCTTTTTAAGTTGTTGAAATTGTGTTTCAAATTTTACCTTTTCTTGAACACATACTTGATTTGCATAAGTTTGTGCATCAAGATCCAGTTTTAAATTCTTCAACTTTGACTCATTTTCATTTTGGTCTTTAAGTTTGGATTGTAAGTCACTAATTTTGCGTTTCTACCCTTTTTGAATATCATGAGCATTTGATAAGTCAACTATCAAAGACTCAAAGACATTATCTTTTTCAGCAGCTGTATATGATTTAAAACAATGCACCTTGTAAAGAGTTTCAGGATCCCATTCTGATGCTAAGCATTTCTAAGCGACTTCATTGTTGTCCTTATGCATTTCAAGATCATTAGCCATCAAGCAATACTCCTTGTCCAAGCAGATCGTTGCTTCTTCATCAGATGATGATGAAGAATCAGAGTCGCTGAGTGATCCCTCTTCAGCGACAAACCCTTTACCCTTCTTCTTTCCATACTTTGACATTTCCTTCAGCTTCTTATACTTTGCCTTGTACTTGTTATATTTGTCATTTCTGAAACTTGTACTCTTGGAAGTCAAAAGATATCCAATGCCCTTGTAGCTGAGCTTGAAGAAATTGATCAGAGACAGAAGTAAAATGTATCTAAAAGAAGCTCAAAATCTCTGATAGCTGAAGAAGAAGGTGGTCAAGCTGAAGAACAGTCAGATTATGAGTATGATGAAGGCTTGGAGAAGCTAGAAAAGGGACATGGCCATGATAGTTGCTAATTTCAGTAGAAACACCAGATCAAAAAGATTCGCTGGTGCTCCATCTTCTGATAATTTTCAATCAAAAGGTGAATGTTGCTCACTCTGATCAGCTTGCTTTTCAGACTGCTCCCAGTTGAGCAAAATACCATAGACTTGAGTAAGATTAAGAACTGAATAATCATTCCTCTGTCTAGTACACGTGGCAATGGTTCCCCAGATTTTCCTTGGCAGCAACTCCAGAAACTTTTCAAGTAGCTGTTGCAATTACAGCAGGAATAATAGTGATTGGGATACGTGGACCATTGGTTATTATGTTACAGAGACGGTCATTAACTAAATCAAAAAACATCATCATTCATGACATCCAAGTTTCAATCCTTGAAGGATCAAAAGCAGGAGGTTTGGTTGTAGAACCATTTCCCTTCTGATAGTCAGAGTCTACACAACTGTACTTTACTGATTCCATTGCAGATCTGGTTAATTGAGCTTAAACCAACTATAACACCCCTCATTTAATACCACAATATAATATTAAGTTTGGCGGAAGCGAATACTTGAAATACATGTTCTACTAGAATTCTGCTAGAAATTTTCGCAAACCTTTACACAATATGTTTAACTACTAAACAAACATAGTTAACTTGTTTACAAACCCGGGGTATTATATACTATAAAACATTATTTATTACAAACTGGATCAGAGTTGCAAGTTTCAAACACTCCCAGCATCAAAACATCCTTCCTGACTACCCACATAGTATACATCACCTGCAGGAAGTAAATTGAGGGATTAGCACGAAGCTAAGTGAATGAATTATCAACTACAATTCAATTTAGCTAGCAATCTGTTCACAATCAATAATGCAACAATTATCGTCAGGAGGAACGGTGGTTCCTAGAGACCCTGTTCCGGGTGGCCCCATCAGAACACTTAAACCAACTGTAGGCCAAAACAGTGATTAACCGCTAACTAAATGCTAATCTCCATCAACACATGTACGCAACCCTGTGTTGACCAACATTAGCAATCAAGTCCAACCAACAATCTAGTTGACCTCTGGATTATACATTTCAATTCAATGTTCAACAAACAACCAATCAAATGGCATATCATTTCAAAGTTAACATGCTATCAATAGTAATCCTATAATTACTGATTGAAATCAAACTGACACAACCAAATCAAACTGTGAGTTTCAAATCCACTCACCTGATCGTTTCGTTTCACTTACTCAGCTGTCTTATCTCGCTGAGCTCTTTGTTTATCTGAGAATTACAATCAAACATAAGTTAGTAACGATGTTCTTAAACCCTTAACTTATATTCGAATATCATACATGTGAATACATCTCATAACATGAAAACCAAATCAATATATACACATTTGATAAGTACATTAACAAACCTATCAAATAATATTAACACATTCAGGAATATATAAGGTTCACAAAAAAAATCAAACTTTCCTGCATAGGGGTTGAATCCGCCGGATTCATCTGAATCCGTCCGGATTCATTTGAATCCGCCGGATTCCCAACCGTATTCAACCCCATTTCGTTTCAATTTTTGATCAGGTCCTTTTAAAACGAATAAGTTCCTGAATACGATCCTGAATACGCCGTATTCAACAATTTTCTGATTTACGTTTTTCGGGGGAATCCGCCGGATTCAGGGGAATCCGCCGGATTCCCGGTTTTCGCACAGAAACCCTGGACAGCCATGGCAGATTTCAGCAAAACTTAAAACCAAACCAAACTAACCACAACCACGATTTCAACAACATATTTCAGCTAATAGGGTATCATTTTAGCATGTTTTAACATATCATAACATCAAAATCATCAAACCACATCTATAAATCAAACTATGAACTAATTAAACTCAAAACTTACCAAATATAGATTACAAGGTGATGATGATGATAATTAGGCTATCACAAGATCATAATCAGCCCAAAGTCACAAATTTAAACTTGATTTCAAGATTTCTAAGGGTTTTTAGCTTTAGGGTTTTAGGTTTTCTAAAAGAGGAAAGTTACCAACTTTCCTAAAATGGAAAGATTTTATAAGTCGGCTCATATTTTTTTACACCGACCCGCATCCGCTTAAAACTAGTCCCTTTTCAATCTATTGCCTGGAACCTAAAAACCATTTGCGAGAAACTTATTTTATTGTACCGTCAACTATAGTAAATTAAAACAATCAACAATTTACTAAGCACAATAAGTCCTGAGGCTTATTTAACTAAGTTTCGCAACTAAACACATTTCACCAAAATAATTTCTAATACAATTAAATACATCAATTTAAAATTAGAAATTACCGGACCAGAAGAGAGGATGTTACAACTCTCCCCCCCCCCTTAAGAAGATTTCGTCCCCGAAATCTCATCATGATCAAATAATCCAGGATATCTGGATCTCATACTATCCTCTGTTTCCCACGTTAGGTTTTCACCTAAACTATGTTTCCATTTTACTAACACCATGGGAATCTGTTTCTTCCTAAGTTTGGTCACTTTTCTGTCGAGAAGTTCAACTGGTTCTTCTACTAACTTCTGACTTTGATCAACTTTCAAATCTTTCAAAGGAAGAATCTGAGACTGGTCCTCAACGTTACATTTTCTCAAATAACAAATGTTAAACGTGTCATGAATACCAGCAAGTTCTGGAGGAAGATCCAATGTAACAGACTGATCATTAACAATCTGACGAATTTTAAACGGTCCAATATATCGAGGAGCCAATTTACCACGTTTCCCAAACCGAATTACCCCTTTCCAAGGCGAAACTTTCAAGTAAACAAGTTCACCTTCAACAAAAGTAACTGGTCGACGTTTAGGATCAGCATATTGTTTCTGTCTATCACGTGCAGCTTTCAACTTTTCACGAGCCACTGCTACTTTATCAGCTGTCATTTGAACAATATCTGGACCTGCAAACTGTTTCTCACCTGCTTCTAGCCAACAAGTTGGAGTTCTACAACGGCGCCCATAAAGCATTTCATATGGAGGCATGCCAATACTAGAATGATAAGAGTTATTATAAGCAAACTCAACCAATGGCAAATGAGAATCCCAAGAACCACCATACTCCAAAATACAAGCTCTCAACATATCCTCCAATGTCTGAATCGTACGTTCTGACTGACCATCTGTCTGAGGATGATAAGCTGTACTGAGATTCACTCTGGTGCCCAACTCATGCTGTAAACTTTGCCAAAAATGAGATACAAACCTCGGATCTCTATCAGATACAATAGATAATGGAATACCATGCCGAGTAACAATCTCATTCATATACAACTGTGCAAGCTTACTCAGAGATGCAGTTTCACTGTTAGCTAGAAAATGAGCACTTTTGGTCAATCGATCAACAATGACCCAAACCATATCATTTCATCGGACAGTTCTAGGCAACTTAGTAACAAAATCCATAGTCAAATGTTCCCACTTCCATTCAGGAATCTCAAGCTGTTTCAACGACCCATACGGCTTCTGGTGTTCAGCTTTCACTTGAGAACAAATATGACAAGAACTAACAAACCTCGCTACATCCATTTTCATTGTAGGCCACCAATACAAAGGTTTCAAGTCATTATACATTTTAGTACTTCCCGGATGTACAGACAATCTGGACTTATGGGCTTCATTCAGAATAACATCCCGAAGACCACCAAACAAAGGAATCCAAACACGAGACTGAAAGGTTTTTAATCCTCTCGAATCATCCAATAACAATTCCTTTCGATTCAACATAATTTCAGATTTCAAATTATGATCTAACAAGGCCTCTAACTGTGCAGCTTTTATCTGAGCCACCAAATCAGAAGAAATTTCTAAACGCATAACATAAACTCGATCAGAAGTTACCTTGCGGCTTAAAGCAACAGCAACCACATTGGCTTTCCCTGGATGGTATTTAATCTCACAATCATAGTCTTTGATTAACTCTAACCATCGTCTCTGACGCATATTCAACTCTTGCTGTGAAAATATATACTGAAGACTCTTGTGATCTGTACAAATAACACATTTGGTACCATACAAGTAATGCCTCCAGATTTTCAAAGCAAACACAACAGCTGCAAGTTCTAAATCATGGGTAGGATAATTTCTTTCATGAGGTTTGAGCTGACGAGAAGCATAAGCAATCACACGATCTCGCTGCATTAAAACACAACCCAAACCAGCAATAGATGCATCACAATAAACAACAAAATCATCGGACCCATCTGGCAATGCTAACACAGGAGCCTGACATAACAATTGTTTCAGAGTCTGAAAAGCAGCTTCCTGTTGTTCAGCCCATACAAACTTTTCATCCTTACGGGTTAGTTTAGTCAATGAACCGGCAATTTTAGAAAAGTCTTTAATAAACTTCCGGTAATAACCCGCCAAACCAAGAAAACTCTTTATTTCAGAAGCAGACTTTGGAGCTTTCCAATTCATTACAGCTTCAATCTTTGAAGGATCAACTTTAACACCATCATTACAAATGATATGACCCAAAAACTGTACTTCCTGAATCCAAAATTCGCATTTCGAAAACTTTGCATACAAAAGTTCTCTCTTTAAGGTTTCCAATACTAACCTCAAATGCATTCTATGTTCTGATTCGGATTTAGAATATACCAAAATGTCATCGATAAATACAATCACAAAGTTATCAAGAAAAGGTCGACAAACACGGTTCATCAAATCCATAAAAACTGCTGGAGCATTCGTCAAACCAAAAGGCATAACCAGGAATTCAAAATGACCATACCTGGTTCGAAATGCAGTTTTAGGAATATCACAATCACGAACTTGATGATAACCTGACCTCAAATCAATCTTTGAATAATACGAAGATCCCTGCAACTGATCAAACAAATCATCTATACGAGGCAGAGGATATTTATTCTTTACTGTCCGTTTATTCAATTCCCTATAATCAATGCACATTCTAAAAGACCCATATTTCTTTTTCACAAACAGAACTGGTGCACCCCAGGGAGAAGAACTACGCCGAATAAACCCTTTATCCAACAACTCCTGTATCTGATTCATCATTTCACGTATCTCAGATGGAGCTAATCTATAAGGGGTTTTAGCTATAGGTGAAGAGCCAGGAACAAGATCAATCTGATATTCAACCTCCCTAACCGGTGGTAAACCAGGTAATTCATTAGGGAATACTTCCGGATACTCAGAAACAACCGGTACATCAGAAAGGGATTTCTTTTCTAACTTAGCATCAATCACATAAGCTAGATACGATTCACAGCCCTTGGACAAAGATTTCCTAGCTTTCATCATACTAATCAAAGGTATACAAACATTATCCCGTTCTCCTCGAGCCACGACGTATAACTCTTCAGAGATTGGAATTCTAATCAGCTTATTGTGGCAATCTATGCTTGCTTTATACTGACTTAACCAATCCATACCAATAATCACATCAAAACTAGCAATTGGCATCAACAGAAAGGAAATTGGGAAAGTCTGGCCATCTATCATAATACTAGCTCCAATTACCGAGGTGGTAACAGGAACCGACTTGCCACTAGCTATTTCTACTTCAACTGGGTTTGTTATCACAGTAGGCATCATTTTCAACTTATCACAGAAGTACATGGATACAAAAGAACAATTTGCACCAGAATCAAACAAAACACGAGCTGGTACAGAATTTACAAGAAAAGTACCCGTGATCACGTCATCTGTATGGACAGCTTCATCCACTGTCATCTGGAATGCCCTACTAACTGCAGATGGCGGAGTCTTCCGCTTCTGACCCGAAGAAGCTGATGAACCAACAACTGTCCCCGAACCCTGTCTCTTAGCCTCAGAACACTGATTTGCACGATGACCTTCCTTATGGCAATTCCAACACACATAAGTAGGAAAAACACAATCTTTGGCTTCATGCCCAATCACACCACATTTTACACATCTAGTGGTTTGCACAGTACACGGCCCAAAATGTCTAGCTCTACACTTAATACACCAATTAGGACGATCAGAAGTACCACCACGACTTTCTTGTTTCTTACCCTGCTGATTTCCTTGCCACCGTTGCTTACCTTTACCAGAAGATTCACTCCTAGATTTCTGAGAAACTATTTCTTTACTTGGTACTTGTTGAGGTTTCAAATCACTGTCAACAGATCGAGCTAACATGAAAGCTTGAGGAAGAGAGCTCGCTAATCTCACTGAAGTTCGATAATGATTAGGTAAAGTACCCACAAACTGTTTTATTTGAGTTCTCTCATCAGGAACCCACTGCTGAACAAACCTGAGTTTCTCTGTGAATTGATTTATCAAATCCTCCATTGACATGTTATCAGTTAATTGCAAATCCATAAACTCTTTTCTAATCCGAGCTATATCATAGTTTGAACAGTACTGCTTACAAACTTCATTACGAAAGTCAGACCATCGGATAGAAGCTTTCTGAAAAGAAGATAATACAGAAGTAATCGAATCCCACCAATTCATTGCTGCTCCTTTTAAAAGTTGAGTTGCGTAAGGAACTTTCAGTTCTTCCTCACATTGACAGACTTCAAATTTCTTTTCAACGTCTCTCAACCAATCTAGAGTTACAGAAGGATTCGTACTACCCGAATACACAGATGGATTACTGCTCATAAAGGTTTTAAAAGAACACACCTTTTGCTTTGGTGGGGAAATCGTACCAAACACAGGATGAGAAGATTCAGCCTCTTTTTGTTGTTTATACATTCTAAGCGCTTGGTTTTCCTCTTCCAAATGAAGCAAATACTGATCCCTTTCTACCTCCTCTCTAGCATGGAAAGAAGTACCAGCATGTTCATTACGGTCATCATGAATCTCAGCAATAACTTCAGGCCTTGAGGCATTATTAGGGTTAACAGGTAGTTGCTCGTTATCCGCCATATCTGTAAACACCACAACAGCTTACAAATCATTAGTCGTTAGCACCTATTCTACTAACAGTTTCACATTCAGTACATAATCCCATTCCCAAGAATGTTTGACACAACACAATCAAAGTTTAGGATTGAACATACAATCATATTCAATTGCCCCAAACTATTGCTCTGATACCAACTTATAACACCCCTCATTTAATACCACAATATAATATTAAGTTTGGCGGAAGCGAATACTTGAAATACATGTTCTACTAGAATTCTGCTAGAAATTTTCGCAAACCTTTACACAATATGTTTAACTACTAAACAAACATAGTTAACTTGTTTACAAACCCGGGGCATTATATGCTATAAAACATTATTTATTACAAACTGGATCAGAGTTGCAAGTTTCAAACACTCCCAGCATCAAAACATCCTTCCTGACTACCCACATAGTATACATCACCTGCAGGAAGTAAATTGAGGGATTAGCACGAAGCTAAGTGAATGAATAATCAACTACAATTCAATTTAGCTAGCAATCTGTTCACAATCAATAATGCAACAAATATCGTCAAGAGGAACGGTGGTTCCTAGAGACCCTGTTCCGGGTGGCCCCATCAGAACACTTAAACCAACTGTAGGCCAAAACAGTGATTAACCGCTAACTAAATGCTAATCTCCATCAACACATGTACGCAACCCTGTGTTGACCAACATTAGCAATCAAGTCCAACCAACAATCTAGTTGACCTCTGGATTATACATTTCAATTCAATGTTCAACAAACAACCAATCAAATGGCATATCATTTCAAAGTTAACATGCTATCAATAGTAATCCTATAATTACTGATTGAAATCAAACTGACACAACCAAATCAAACTGTGAGTTTCAAATCCACTCACCTGATCGTTTCGTTTCACTTACTCAGCTGTCTTATCTCGCTGAGCTCTTTGTTTATCTGAGAATTACAATCAAACATAAGTTAGTAACGATGTTCTTAAACCCTTAACTTATATTCGAATATCATACATGTGAATACATCTCATAACATGAAAACCAAATCAATATATACACATTTGATAAGTACATTAACAAACCTATCAAATAATATTAACACATTCAGGATTATATAAGGTTCACAAAAAAAATCAAACTTTCCTGCATAGGGGTTGAATCCGACGGATTCATCTGAATCCGTCCGGATTCATTTGAATCCGCCGGATTCCCAACCGTATTCAACCCCATTTCGTTTCAATTTTTGATCAGGTCCTTTTAAAACGAATTCGTTCCTGAATACGATCCTGAATACGCCGTATTCAACAATTTTCTGATTTACGTTTTTCGGGGGAATCCGCCGGATTCAGGGGAATCCGCCGGATTCCCGGTTTTCGCACAGAAACCCTGGGCAGCCATGGCAGATTTCAGCAAAACTTAAAACCAAACCAAACTAACCACAACCACGATTTCAACAACATATTTCAGCTAATAGGGTATCATTTTAGCATGTTTTAACATATCATAACATCAAAATCATCAAACCACATCTATAAATCAAACTATGAACTAATTAAACTCAAAACTTACCAAATATAGATTACAAGGTGATGATGATGATAATTAGGCTATCACAAGATCATAATCAGCCCAAAGTCACAAATTTAAACTTGATTTCAAGATTTCTAAGGGTTTTTAGCTTTAGGGTTTTAGGTTTTCAAAAAGAGGAAAGTTACCAACTTTCCTAAAATGGAAAGATTTTATAAGTCGGCTCATATTTTTTTACACCGACCCGCATCCGCTTAAAACTAGTCCCTTTTCAATCTATTGCCTGGAACCTAAAAACCATTTGCGAGAAACTTATTTTATTGTACCGTCAACTATAGTAAATTAAAACAATCAACAATTTACTAAGCACAATAAGTTCTGAGGCTTATTTAACTAAGTTTCGCAACTAAACACATTTCACCAAAATAATTTCTAATACAATTAAATACATCAATTTAAAATTAGAAAATTACCGGACCAGAAGAGAGGATGTTACACCAACTCTGCTCTGATACCAATTGTGAGTACCGTAATCACTATTGTTTAGTGAATTGGAATCGCAAAGTGTAAAGTTGATTGTAGAAAGGGGGGTTGAATATAATCTAACAACTAATTTCATATTTTAACTTAGTTAATTTATTAGTTGTTAATTGTTTAACAGAAACAGAGTATAACAGATTATAGATATGACAATATCAAAGTGACAGAGTAATAGTAGATAAAACGATGAATTATATTGATCATACAATTCACAAGTGTTGAATGCGGAATGGATTAACCAAAGTTAACCCAATTCAAACACTTAGCTAATCTATTACAAATGAGATGAACAGCAGTGGACAAACACGCTGACTGTTCACTCGCTGGATCGTTAAGTCATGCTTAGACTAACTACTCACTGACATACAAGTGATCAACACGAATTAAACGACTAGCCTCTACAGTACAAAACACTGAACTATTTATACTACAAGAGTTCCTAAAATATCGGATCTAGGAATGACACGTGTCGCTGCTTGATTGGCTTGATCTCTGATGAACCGACATTCTGCGGGTCCCAATTCTGTTACCGCAAATATCTCGTTACCTTAAAACCAATCATTCGCTGCCACGTAGTCCTTCAGACAAACTTCAAGTTGGAACACTCTTGCTGATGTATAAATAAGTACAGTACTTTTTGTACTTGATGATTGAGAGGCTTTATTGAATAGTCCCTGAAGATGCAGTAATCCTCCTCACTCACTGCGAGCTAACATGCTCTTGTAGAATGACTTGAACTATAGATCTTCAGTGACTAGCTGTTATTCTGGCAGTGACTTTTGCCTTTATTGATTTAAAGAAGTAAAGCTCTCGCTGACGTTGATCAGCGACACACCAAGTTGAGCTTTATTCTTCCTCAGCATATCAAGTAGAATGAATGACGATCAGCGAAACATATCTTCAGCAACAACAGCTTTGATACAATCCATTTCTTCATCGAGTAGTTAACAGTTGAGTTGGTCAGCGACTCAACATGGTCAGCGACCAGTGACTCAACAATCTCCCCCTAAATGATTGTGATCGAAGCTCCCTAGACAAACTTGTTGCTGTAAAAGTTTATAGTCAGTGTTTAGAGAATTTAGACATTCAATGACTTACACTTTGATCCATTCATTTTTCTTTTTGGATTCTTTTTATATGATCTGAGCTTTGCACTTTGGTTTTCTCAAAAGATCATATTTCATTGAACTGTAAAATATAGAGTACAGATGGCTTGAGTTACAATAAATCTAATCTATTACAAACTTTAAAACCATTATCTTCAGCGATCAGATGAGACAGTGTCTTCTCATATCAAACCTACTATCTTCAGTGATAGATAAGTGGCAGTGACTCTTGCTATTAGTGAAATAGTTTGGTCGTGGCTCACTGAGGATTGAGATGGGTTCAAATACAGCTTCTTAAAAATTACCCTTGGGTTCAAAAACAGGGTCAACCATTGTTGAGTCAGCGAGAGATGCAGCATATTCATAATCACCTCCCAAAATAGCTTTAACTTGTTTTGGAATTTGATCATTAACACCTTGATTTACTTTATCATTTGACTTGCACCAAAATTCCATGACCTTTTTAAGTTGTTGAAATTGTGTTTCAAATTTTTATCTTTTCTTGAACACATACTTGATTTGCATAAGTTTGTGCATCAAGATCCAGTTTTAATTTCTTCAACTTTGACTCATTTTCATTTTGGTCTTTAAGTTTGGATTGTAAGTCACTAATTTTGCGTTTCTGCCCTTTTTGAATATCATGAGCATTTGATAAGTCAACTATCAAAGACTCAAAGACATTATCTTTTTCAGCAGCTGTATATGATTTAAAACAATGCACCTTGTAAAGAGTTTCAGGATCCCATTCAGATGCTAAGCATTTCTGAGCGACTTCATTGTTGTCCTTATGCATTTCAAGATCATTAGCCATCAAGCAATACTCCTTGTCCAAGCAGATCGTTGCTTCTTCATCAGATGATGATGAAGAATCAGAGTCGCTGAGTGATCCCTCTTCAGCGACAAACCCTTTACCCTTCTTCTTTCCATACTTTGACATTTCCTTCAGCTTCTTGTACTTTGCCTTGTACTTGTTATATTTGTCATTTATGAAACTTGTACTCTTGGAAGTCAAAAGATATCCAATGCCCTTGTAGCTGAGCTTGAAGAAATTGATCAGAGACAGAAGTCAAATGTATCTAAGAGAAGCTCAAAATCTCTGATAGCTGAAGAAGAAGGTGGTCAAGCTGAAGAACAGTCAGATTATGAGTATGATGAAGGCTTGGAGAAGCTAGAAAAGGACATGGCCATGATAGTTGCTAATTTCAGTAGAAACACCAGATCAAAAAGATTCGCTGGTGCTCCATCTTCTGATATATTTCAATCAAAAGGTGAATGTTGCTCACTCTGATCAGCTTGCTTTTCAGACTGCTCTCAGTTGAGCAAAATACCATAGACTTGAGTAAGATTAAGAACTGAATAATCATTCCTCTGTCTAGTACACGTGGCAATGGTTCCCCAGATTTTCCTTGGCAGCAACTCCAGAAACTTTTCAAGTAGCTATTGTAATTACAGCAGGAATAATAGTGATTGGGATATGTGGACCATTGGTTATTATGTTACAGAGATGCACATTAACTAAATCCAAAAACATCATCATTCATGACATCCAAGTTTCAATCCTTGAAGGATCAAAAGCAGGAGGTTTGATTGTAGAACCATTTCCCTTCTGATAGTCAGAGTCTACACAACTGTACTTTACTGATTCCATTGCAGATCTGGTTAATTGAGCTTAAACCAACTCTGCTCTGATACCAATTGTGAGTCCCGTAATCACTATTGTTTAGTGAATTGGAATCGCAAAGTGTAAAGTTGATTGTAGAAGGGGGGTTGAATACAATCTAACAACTAATTTCATATTTTAACTTAGTTAATTTATTAGTTGTTAATTGTTTAACAGAAACAGAGTATAACAGATTATAGATATGACAATATCAAAGTGACAGAGTAATAGTAGATAAAACGATGAATTATATTGATCATACAATTCACAAGTGTTGAATGCGGAATGGATTAACCAAAGTTAACCCAATTCAAACACTTAGCTAATCTATTACAAATGAGATGAACAGTAGTGGACAAACACGCTGACTGTTCACTCGCTGGATCGTTAAGTCGTGCTTAGACTAACTACTCACTGACATACAAGTGATCAACACGAATTAAATGACAAGCCTCTACAGTACAAAACACTGAACTATTTATACTACAAGAGTTCCTAAAATATCGGATCTAGGAATGACACGTGTCGCTGCTTGATTGGCTTGATCTCTGATGAACCGACATTCTGCGGGTCCCAATTCTGTTACCGCAAATATCTCGTTACCTTAAAACCAATCATTCGCTGCCACGTAGTCCTTCAGACAAACTTCAAGTTGGAACACTCTTGCTGATGTATAAATAAGTACAGTACTTTTTGTACTTGATGATTGAGAGGCTTTATTGAATAGTCCCTGAAGATGCAGTAATCCTCCTCACTCACTGCGAGCTAACATGCTCTTGTAGAATGACTTGAACTATAGATCTTCAGTGACTAGCTGTTATTCTGGCAGTGACTTTTGCCTTTATTGATTTAAAGAAGTAAAGCTCTCGCTGACCTTGATCAGCGACACACCAAGTTGAGCTTTATTCTTCCTCAGCATATTAAGTAGAATGAATGACGATCAGCGAAACCTATCTTCAGCAACAGCAGCTTTGATAGAATCCATTTCTTCATCGAGTAGTGAACAGTTGAGTTGGTCAGCGATCAGCGACTCAACATGGTCAGCGACCAGTGACTCAACAATCTCCCCCTAAATGATTGTGATCGAAGCTCCCTAGACAAACTTGTTGCTGTAAAAGTTTATAGTCAGTGTTTAGAGAATTTAAACATTCAATGACTTACACTTTGATCCATTCATTTTTCTTTTTGGATTCTTTTTATATGATCTGAGCTTTGCACTTTGGTTTTCTCAAAAGATCATATTTCATTGAACTGTAAAATATAGAGTACAGATGGCTTGAGTTACAATAAATCTAATCTATTACAAACTTTAAAACCATTATCTTCAGCGATCAGATGAGACAGTGTCTTCTCATATCAAACCTACTATCTTCAGTGATAGATAAGTGGCAGTGACTCTTGCTATTAGTGAAATAGTTTGGTCGTGGCTCATTGAGGATTGAGATGGGTTCAAATACAGCTTCTGAAAAATTACCCTTGGGTTCAAAAACAGGGTCAACCATTGTTGAGTCAGCGAGAGATGCAACATATTCATAATCACCTCCCAAAATAGCTTTAACGTGTTTTGGAATTTGATCATTAACACATTGATTTACTTTATCATTTGACTTGCACCAAAATTCCATGACCTTTTTAAGTTGTTGAAATTGTGTTTCAAATTTTACCTTTTCTTGAACACATACTTGATTTGCATAAGTTTGTGCATCAAGATCCAGTTTTAATTTCTTCAACTTTGACTCGTTTTCATTTTGGTCTTTAAGTTTGGATTGTAAGTCACTAATTTTGCGTTTCTACCCTTTTTGAATATCATGAGCATTTGATAAGTCAACTATCAAAGACTCAAAGACATTATCTTTTTCAGCAGCTGTATATGATTTAAAACAATGCACCTTGTAAAGAGTTTCAGGATCCCATTCTGATGCTAAGCATTTCTGAGCGACTTCATTGTTGTCCTTATGCATTTCAAGATCATTAGCCATCAAGCAATACTCCTTGTCCAAGCATATCGTTGCTTCTTCATCAGATGATGATGAAGAATCAGAGTCGCTGAGTGATCCCTCTTCAGCGACAAACCCTTTACCCTTCTTCTTTCCATACTTTGACATTTCCTTCAGCTTCTTGTACTTTGCCTTGTACTTTTTATATTTGTCATTTCTGAAACTTGTACTCTTGGAAGTCAAAAGATATCCAATGCCCTTGTAGCTGAGCTTGAAGAAATTGATCAGAGACAGAAGTCAAAAGTATCTAAGAGAAGCTCAAAATCTCTGATAGCTGAAGAAGAAGAAGGTGGTCAAGCTGAAGAACAGTCAGATTATGAGTATGATGAAGGCTTGGAGAAGCTAGAAAAGGACATGGCCATGATAGTTGCTAATTTCAGTAGAAACACCAGATCAAAAAGATTCGCTGGTGCTCCATCTTCTGATAATTTTCAATTAAAAGGTGAATGTTGCTCACTCTGATCAGCTTGCTTTTCAGACTGCTCCCAGTTGAGCAAAATACCATAGACTTGAGTAAGATTAAGAACTGAATAATCATTCCTCTGTCTAGTATACGTGACAATGGTTCCCCAGATTTTCCTTGGCAGCAACTCCAGAAACTTTTCAAGTAGCTGTTGCAATTACAGCAGGAATAATAGTGATTGGGATATGTGGACCATTGGTTATTATGTTACAGAGACGGTCATTAACTAAATCCAAAAACATCATCATTCATGACATCCAAGTTTCAATCCTTGAAGGATCAAAAGCAGGAGGTTTGGTTGTAGAACCATTTCCTTTCTGATAGTCAGAGTCTACACAACTGTACTTTACTGATTCCATTGCAGATCTGGTTAATTGAGCTTAAACCAACTCTGCTCTGATACCAATTGTGAGTCCCGTAATCACTATTGTTTAGTGAATTGGAATCGCAAAGTGTAAAGTTGATTGTAGAAGGGGGGGTTGAATACAATCTAACAACTAATTTCATATTTTAACTTAGTTAATTTATTAGTTGTTAATTGTTTAACAGAAACAGAGTATAACAGATTATAGATATGACAATATCAAAGTGACAGAGTAATAGTAGCTAAAACGATGAATTATATTGATCATACAATTCACAAGTGTTGAATGCGGAATGGATTAACCAAAGTTAACCCAATTCAAACACTTAGCTAATCTATTACAAATGAGATGAACAGCAGTGGACAAACACGCTGACTGTTCACTCGCTGGATCGTTAAGTCGTGCTTAGACTAACTACTCACTGACATACAAGTGATCAACACGAATTAAACGACTAGCCTCTACAGTACAAAACACTGAACTATTTATACTACAAGAGTTCCTAAAATATCGTGTAACACCCCCAAATTTAATGATTTGCGGAAGCACGATTTGGGTGTTACTAATCAATAACAAAGCACAAAGATATATAGTAAACGACTCTATATGCGTTGTTTTGACAAAATATATTAATATTGAAATGTTTACAACATTTATAGCTTTACATAGCTCGAGTGTAAATAAAGGAGATTTCAGTACATAAGTACTTGTACAAAATATACTAATGCAAGAAAATCTCAATCGTCTGTATGCTGACTCGAGCTAAAAGTCCTGAAGCAGAAGCAACCTACTGCTTGGTACATGCGATACATGCTAAATGGGTCAGCTAAAGCTGGTGAGCTCACAGGTTTGAAATCAAGTAATAAAGTATGAACCGCAAGATTTAATAATGATTGAATTGCATCCAGCAATTGATAATGTATGTGTATACAGCCATGAGCACATAGTTGAGCTTAACTCGAGGGCCGGGTCCCCTATAGAGAATTCCGGGCGAGGTGCCTCCACGAATGCCTAATCAACATTCGTCTTCCTAAATATTAGTACGTCCGTTTACCCGGTTAGTGCTTGCTAACCCGAACGAGGAGGGTCAATCCTATATGGTACCATATACTAATATTCACGCTACAACGTATTAACAACTATGCTGACAGAGGACTTTAAATGATTAGTTGTGAAAAACTCATGTAGTATATGTAGTACATGTTAAAATTGAGCAATATATCACACCCCTGAGTAAAACAATAAAAAGAGGGGCTGTGAGACTCACCTGAGTCTTGTGAGTTTAACTTAATAAACTTGAGTTGATTAGCCGAGTAATGAAGTCCAAAGACTTGTAACCTGAGGGTGTCCACGACACGCGATGGTTATAATCATGATTGGGTATCTCAAAAGATCACCCTTGTAGTTGTTTACACAACTAGATATATGTCCAAATTACTACGATTTGGTTGATTTGTTTAGTGTTTGAAAACGTGTACGGCCCGTTGGTGACGGTTTTGAAATAATAAACCTTAAGTATTATTATTATGTATTTGGTGTTTTGCACTTAAAAGTGTGACAACTCTCAAAATTAGGTATTAATTAAATAATATGCATGTGCATTCTTACGCTAATTTCCTGGTTAAGTTTTAACAAAACTCTTTGTTGTGATGTAAGCCTAGCAAGCCCGTACTTTTAAACAAAAAGTAAAATGTAATACGTAAGTAACTTATAGTTACGTACAAATATATTCGAACGAACCCGACAAAAATAAATAACAAAAGCTTCGCGACACAAAAATATATAAATAACCTAAAACTATTTTTGTTGTAGTTATTTACTTAAGAATATTATGCTAAACGAGGAAGCATAACGATAGAACGAAAACAATTACGCGTTTTAGCTTAAAACGTAACGTACGCGTCGAAATGCGCAAAACGAGCCCGACAACCGAACGAGTCAAAAATTATATTTTTGAAACTCAAAATAAAGTATTTAAAATAATACTTCAAAATATATTAGCCCATATAGGTCGCTAACGAATTAAACGAAACTATCACGTTATAACGTACGATTAACGATTAACCGACAACCGGTTATAACTCGGACTTGAGGAATGGAACATCGAGAGCCCGAGACCCATTGGGTCAGACCAGACACGACCCAGGCCCAGCCCAAGTCGGCCAAGCCCAAAACCCACACAAAAACCTAAGTATATATATGTTACCCTTTTCATTTTCTTCATTTCCAAACACTTTTTCACCTACAACAACCTTATCCTCCTCTCTACTTCTCTCTTTGCGATTTCCAGCAGATCCAACACCTCCATCACCACCATCCACGACCTCCTAGCACCACCAAGAAAGACCAACATCATCTAGTCACCCCTACACACGAGTTTAGCAAGGAAAGGCGAACAAGGACAGCAGCCGCATACTTCGACGAACACAGCCTCTAGATCACGTTTTCTGTGGTATAAACCTCTAACTTTTCTTTAGATTTCCTTGGATTAAGTTTATAAACATTTTAGTGTTCCATTTCCTACTGATTATGTCCAAATCTATGTTAAAAATCGGATGAACATGCTATTAACCACTGGATAATGACTTTACACACTGGATAATAAAATAGATCGGATTAGATCGACCTTAAACGACTCATTTCATGATGAAATCTAACTTTTCTTAAGCCTAAACTCAAGTTTGAAGTGTCTAGTTTTCAGATCTGTAAGCCTCACGAAAATTCAAGTTCATTTGCTATTTTTGATTTCTGAAATAAAAGTACATAGCAGATCTGATGAATCTTACCAGAATCTTGACCAAATTAAAATGAGCATATCTTGGGCTATGGATCGAATAAACAGGTGAGAACAGTGGAAAAAGATCATAAATTTTGTTACCTTTCTATCCCTTACTCGCACGTTTTGTGAAGTTTTGTAATACTCCAGATATAGTCAAATCATGTAACGTATATACCGAAACAGGGCTGCTGGACAGACTTGTGTTTGAAAATTTATTGAACGAGTTTTACTTAACCAAAAGTTACATAAAAATAAGTTTTGGAAACCTGAGACATAGGGGAATAACCTTTAATTTTCTTGGATTTCAATTCGGATTCTAAGTTGGTTAAAACGAGCCTTGAGCGAGACCGAAAATCTGGAAAACTAAGATTGAAGGGCTGTTTTTGTAACGAACATAAAAACAACACTTTTGGATATCCACATGACATGAAACTTATTTTTCATAGATAATAAACACATTTAAGACTTGGGTAAAAGTCTCGAGTCAATCCAAGCATGTTTGACTAAGTCAACAAAAGCGGGCCTCAAAACGATAAAACGCGAACATATATACCTACGAATATTGGACGAGCCGATTGGTATACATACACATTTGGGACGAGACGTATATTATATGAAACAAATAGAGACTAGTGATTTGGAAACTTAAACGACAAACAATTTATATATATGAGATATATGTAAACGAGACGAAACCACATTTAAAAATATATGAGTTATAACATACTTATATGTATACAAACTAGATGACACGAGAAATAATATCAATATTTCGACACAATGTCACGACGCAGTTAACAACTTATATTATTAAAGAAATTAACAATTTCTCCAAACAAACAAACAACCTATTAACATAAGTGATTAAACAAATCAAACGTACTTATGTTAATACATCTATTGTATATAGGTTAACACACCTTGGGCTATTATCTGTCGGCTGCTAGCTTTCTATACCGAGCAAATCACCGTGAGTTCACAGCCCCTACTTTACAAATGTTTTATGCTTTTAAACATAGGGGTGTAAACATAGAAACTGCATGCAAACACATGCAGCAAATTATATAAATGCTTTATTACTTTATTCAACTGTTTGATATGAAATATTATTTCACAACTGTTTTGGGAATTAGACAACAAATCCTAGTACGGACCAGACTTGAGATATGTGCATGAAAGACCTTATGTCATGCAGACTATAACCATTAGCTAGGTGACTCTGGCCACTGAGTATACGAATAGTACTATTGCCGTGACGACCCTCCTGTGGATGGAGCGTATACTTAACTGTCCTTCAGGCAAGAAACATAAGTTTTGGTTGTGGTTTGGTTATAGGGTTAGGTCGCGTTACTTTAACCTGCGAAGTTTAGCTCACCTTTCGGGGGATTATAGTCTAAGCATTCCCACTTACTATTTAGGATGAACTCATCCTACAACTGTTTTATACCGGTATACTTTCTGGTTATATTTATATGATGGTAAACCACCAGACATACATTTTGGGTAACAACCCACATAAACTATATTTTAGGGTAACTATCCCTACAATCTTATAAATTGTGTAACCTGCAAACATTTATTTATTGAATAACAATTCAATAATTCTAAACATAAATGGTTTAACATACCTTACATTTATACAAAACCTGTGAATTCACTCAACATATTTGTTGACGACTTTCCTTCTATGTTATACAGGAAATTAGCAACGTAAGTAAAGAATCGCATGCATTCAGGATGGACAACCCTGGACTATTTAGGATGCCATATATTTTGGGACAGCTTTTGAGGATTTCCTCCGTATTACTGCAGACATTGCAGTTATACTCACGAAATCTTATCTTAACATATGTATTGTAAAACTTAAATGTTTTAAACTTTATTACTACCGTACGACTTACATAGTCGTACTACTTTTGTAATAACTATTTTAAATTGGCATCCTTTATATATTATGTTCTGTATGATCATATGCTCTGATACAGTGAATGCACAATTGTAACGTCAGAACCCCCGCTGTTAAACTGTTTACACAAGATGTTTCCGCTAATTATAACTTGCTTCCGCTAAACATTAAATAAACACAATTATGGATTTTGGGGGTGTGACAGACTTGGTATCAGAGCCATTGGTTATAGCGAACTAGAAGTCTTTAGGTGACTGAAAACCTTAGAGACCTAGACTATAGCCTTGGCTAGAACATTCATGCATTCATACATACATATGTTTATATACATCTAACATACGACTGACACGTCACACACAATTTCCCTTGTCACAGTATGTCTAGTCAATCACTTTATCATGTTTATGCTTTGGACGAGGAGCCGACCGAGGCTACTTTTGAGGGTCCCGCGATCACTGTAGGGGATGAGTCTTCTGTTCATTTGAGAGATATGTCGGATGACACTAGTGACGCTTACATTGCGCCACCACCGACAACACATGAGGTTACCGCTACTACTACAGGTATTCACCATCAGGCCGCTGAGACTTCTCGCAGGCCTGTGCCTAGGAGGACACCGAGGATGTGTGTCCGAGATCTTCCTATTGGTCCGTTAGCACCAGCGGACGATTCTGTTGAGTCTCCACGGAGAGCACCCAGGTTTGCTCACCTAGAGTGGATGACTCCTATGTTGAGGCACTGGAGGTCATTAGAGGGTTTTCCCTCCACATTTGAGACAGGAGAGTCCTCACGACCCCCAGCACCACTGCCTACCACTGGAGAGCCGATAGAGCAGACTCTCCCTACATTAGTCTCTGTTATGCATACATTGTTCTGTATTACTTCTAGCAGGGGTTCTTACCTTGGACAGTGTTGCGCCGTCAGAGTGCTGACGCAGCCGCGGTCGTTTTCCAATGGGGGCTGGCACGGCGGTCCTGCAGACAACGACGCAACAACGCGTGAACGTGTTAGGTTTTAAATTTATATGAGCTGGGGCTCAAACTATAAGTACTACCTACTTTTGGGGAGTAAGCAGTAAGTATAACTCGAGTGTCGTTCTTAAAATCGGAGCGAATGGAACTTAAAGGGACTTACCGTAAATGAGCTTTCTGATAGGATGGGTTTATAAAAGTAGGTAGATTTTTGGTTGGTTATCTAAGCTAATACTAAAAACAAGTAAATTAAAAAGAGAGTAGGCAACAGGTAGAGCGTGATTGCTGAAACTTCGATAATTAGGGTTTCTGGATGATATTCATTAGACAGATGATTGGAGACTACCTTGGGCAAATCATCAGACGGACAGTCGGTGTAAACACTAGGACCCTACGTTTTAGTCTAAAAGCCTAAAAGCATATGTCACTGAATCCTAGGTTATCCTGATGCTGATCAGAAACAGGTTGTTCAAACCCCCCTCACTTGCCTTGTAAGACTAAGCGACCTCTACGGATGATATATCCTGGGTGTAGGCATAAAGTAACAAACTGCAATTTTCTATCTGACCTTTCTTAACACCTAAATCTATCTGAGTTTATCTAGGTAAGTACTAATTGTATGCTGTATATGTTGAGCTGTCGGTTATGTTGAGTTAAGCGGTTTAAGCATCTTGTATTACAGCCGAATACTTGCTTTCTTTTCAAAACTCATTTATTACTGGTTTAAGCATAATTAACTCCGTCATGAATTAGACCCTCCTTTGCTATCAGGCGTTCATCCCTAGGAATACTCACGGTGTACAGTGCAATTGGCATATCCACAGTGTTCCAGACTCAAGGTATACTCACGGTGTACTGTGCATTTGGCATATCCACAGTGTTCCAGACTCAAGGCATACTAACGGTGTACTGTACGTTAAAGTAGTTCCACAGCTGTATGTTAACCTTGGTGTACTAACGGTGTACGGTGCAACGAGCATTTCCACAGCTGTATTTGAACCTTGGTGTACTAACGGTGTACGGTGCAGCGAGCATTTCCACAGCTTTATTGTTCCTAGACCCATATTCTAAAAGGGTGACTTCTAGGTATTCCACGATGAAATAAACCTACGGCAGTTCCTTAGCTTTTCCCACGTATTTAAACGTTATACGAAGTACTGTGCCGTTTTACGGAATATTCATAGCTTCATACTGTAATATGAGATAACTATATCTACGTAGTATTAGGGTTGATCAGATCCTATCCTAAGGCAATAGTCACGTGAAAGACTGGAAAGGGTGGACACTGAATTAAGTCTATATTCATGTAAAACTCAACCAGATACACAACAAAACAATCACCAATCATAATACTGGGGACATTATTCCATAACAGATTGTGCCCACGACTTTCATAGCTTCCACGTTCCGTACTACACACATTCGTGATGATTCCGGCGCTATACAAATGAAAGCCGTATAACGTTACTTCCGTTATTTCATAATGTTTATCCCACTGAATTAAGTATCATCCATAATCCTAATATCTACATTTCAACAATCACAGTATTAAACTACGTAAATAGCATGGCAATATTCGCAACACAAACAAAGATATCATGCAAACAAAACATAATAACCGTAAGTAAAGGAATAAGTAATAACCAGTATTTAAGTAGCGTAACACTGAGTAGTACAAGCTAGAATCTTGAAAACTTCAATACAATAAAATTCCCAAGCTACAGCTATCTTCCCCACTCGAACCGTGCCTACATCTCTCTAGTTCTCTGGAGAGAGAAACTAGAGAGAGAAGCTAACCTAATCTAATTCTCCTCTAACTCCTAAGAGTAGTGCTAGAGAGAGAATGTGTGTGAGAGAGAAAGTAAGAAAATTCTATGAAGAATGGTGTGTGAAATGAGGTGAATGAGCTCTCTATTTATAGGCAAGCCTTGGATCCAAGAGTACAAGCACACAAGCACACGTACAAGCCAAAGAAGCAAGGAAGAGGCCGTGTGAGACCAAAGTAGGCCGTACACGGCCCTATACAGGCCGTACACGGCTATGTATAGGCCGTACACGGTCATCCCAAGGCCGTACATGGCTGGGTGGTGGCCGTGTGCTAGGCCGTGTGATTTTTCCGACTTTTCTCGCATCTTCGGAAGGCCGTATCTTCTTCGTTTTGCGTCCGTTTGACTTGATTCTTTCGCCTACGGCTTCGTAATTCCGTTACGCTTCTAATGATGCCAATTTGGTAGAAATTGGATGTGTGGGGCCCGGGCGTGTTCAGAATACGTTTTGTAGCTTTCGGCTGCGCTGTAACTTGCATATCTTTCTCGTCCTTGATCCGTTCTGAGCAATCCTTATATCCACGTTCTCGTAATCTTCATAGCTACAAAATAAGACTATTATGAGGCTCTGGTATGAAGTTTACGGTAGATTTAGGATTGGGCTCAGAATAGTGCCTATTTAGGTCAGTTTTCTGCCCTTTTTGCTTGATTTTCAAAAGACCGACAAGTTTATACCTTTCTAACAAAAGTTAATGAATAATGATGATTTTAAGATGTATTTGTTAGAAAAGAGCTAAATATGGGACAATTAATGCATGTAAACACGTGACTTTTTGCGATACATCAGACAGGTACAGGATGAGGTCTCCCGTCTGTATGGGGACATGGCTGGTATGCATGAGCGTCACCACTTTCTGTTGAACCACGTGTTTACTGCCCAGGAGATAGCTGAGTCCGCACGTGCTCGTGTGAGGGCACTTGAGAGACGTGTTAGGATTGCAGGGCTTGTGGTTGGTGCTTGTGTGGTGATGGTTGTGTTGAGGATAGCCGTGGGATCATTTCTACCGTACTTCCGTTAGACCTATGTAGGGTGGGTTGTGCCTACTTAGGATTATATATACTATGTATTAGACTTGGAATTTTGGTTCGACGGGTATAGACAGACCTGTCATGTTTTGTATATCATTTGGATCGACGGTGTGTAGACCGACCCGTCATGCTTTGATTTGTCTCTGGACCGATGGATATCTAGGATAGATCCATCCTGTTTTGTATAAAAACTTGTGAACTAACTATGATCAGTTATATGATATGACATATGTGTCTGGTTTATTATTATTGTTTATGTTACTGTGCATTGTGATTGGATTATGAATTGACAATAGAGACTACATAACTATGGATACTGAAATATGTCTTTGTAACCTATAGATCTCTTGAAACTGGAAAAATGGCAGAACCTGTTATAAGTGAATGCTCATCAGATGATGACATAACCATCGACGAGCAGATACAATATGTATATGTCGACACCGAAACAATTCCGATAGTGGAACTTGTGGAAGAAGAAATTGAAAACCACCAATTCGCCATGGTCGACATAGAGGAGTACGAAAGAGTACGAGACCAGGCTGAAAGATTGGATGGCCAAAATTGGGAGCTTGTGTTCAAATGTAGGAACCATGAGCTAGAATTGAGAATCCTAAAGAGGCCTATGATTGTCCGAGTTAAGGATAAAATACGCTTCTGGAAGAAAATGGCTAGTAATCACAAGAAAAGAGTTAAGTCTTGGATCAAACGTCTGTGCAAATGCTCAACTGAGAATGATCTGGGCTACTATCCGACTCTGCGATACAAAACTATGCTGGAAACCCGCTACTTCTCTCCCAATCTGAATCAGGAGTAAAAGTGAAAAATCTACACTGCGACAGATAACATAGCTAAAGATAGCTTAGTAATGAACTGATGAAGAACTGTCGTAGGAATATAACTATTTGGTTAAGATCTAAGTATAACTAAGTTTAGTCTAATTAGTACTGTATCAACTCGTGTTGTACTGAAAAACTCCTCTTGATGGATATAGAAGATATCATCAAGTTTTGTATGAAATGATGTAAGAACATTCTAGTTAATGTATAATATAACTTAGGTTCGATTCGAAATTTCGTGCGAATTATATTCATTTCTATATATGCATGTGATAGAAAATTTACCACGTGATAATTGTTTAAAACCATTTCTTGCAAACTTTGAAAACCTACTACACCTTGAATTATTGATTTTATCTTGAATTCCCTAAAACATTGTTTGCGCTTGATCGATGATGAAAAGAAATATGTACTTGGCATTATATAATGACGCCTGGCCAACGTGATTATATTGTACAAAGTACATATGGGTATTTCAAAGTCGTGCGACATTCAATGTGAAACCTTGTTCTTTCAAATTCTCTATACTATTCACTTGACAGACAATGTGAAATCTTGTTCATCACATTCATTATCTTGGCATTGACTTCTGCATTTTATTCATCGCAGAACTGAATCATGCCGCCAAAACGACGAATTACTAGGAACAGTCAGAAGACAACTGTACCCCCTACACCTGAAACCATTCCACCACCTAACACTGAGGAAACTACTGAGCAGATGATCGCTAGACGCATTGCTGAAGGTATTGCCGAGTATGAGGCAAGCCGAAACCGTGAGAATGGGATTAATAACAGTGGAACAACCCCTGTGAACACTGAGACTGTTGTGAATACTCGCCGAGGGTGTTCATATAAGACATTTCAGGCTTGTAAGCCACCTCCTTTCTGTGGCACTGAGGGTGCTATTGGTATCATACACTGGATAGAGAAGATGGATTCGGTGTTAGACATCAGTGATTGTCTACCAGATGTTGCGGTGAAATATGTCGCCTGCACCCTAGCTTATAAAGCTTTGACTTGGTGGAACAGTCAAGTCCAATCACTTGGACGACCAACTGCCTACTCCATGAGATGGGAAACATTGAAGAACTTGATGCTAGAAGAATTCTACCCTCGCAGTGAGATGCAGAAAATTGAGACTGAGATGTGGAACATTGCCATGATTGGTGCTGATATCACTGGTTATACAACCAGGTTCCAAGAATTAGCTCGTCTTGTGCCACATATGGTACACCTGAGTACAAGCGTATTGAACGCTATGTGTATGGATTGGCACCACAGATCAGGAGTTTAGTTACGTCCTCCAAACCTGACACATTCAGGAGCGCTGTTACTCTAGCGCAGAGTTTAACTGATGAAGCAGTTAGAATGGGAACACTGACCAAGAAAACTGTGTTGAGTAAGGTTGAGCCGATCAGTACTGAAGCTGGTAGTTCTGGAGGTAAGAAGCGTAAATGGAATGACCGTCAGGGTCAATCCAACAAGAAAGGATCTGGAAATCCTAAGTCTTATGCTGCTACCATTGTAGAACCGAAGCCATACCTAGGCAACAAACCTAAGTGTGATAAGTGTAGCAAACACTATGAGGGTGAGTGTTGGTTTTGCGACAGCTGTAAGGGATGGAGTCACAAAACCCAGAACTGTAAGGTTAACCCTACCCCTAAGGGAAACACTGCTCGCTAAAACCAGGGTTGTTTTGAATGTGGCGACACGAGGCATTATCGAAACCGATGCCCTCGACTCAATAACCAAAACCGTAACGCCAACAACGCTCGTAACCGCAACAACAACGGAAACAACCGTGGAAACAACAACAACCGAGCCAACAACAACAATGCTAACAATAACAACAACTAACCAGCTCGTGGACGCGTGTTCATGTTAGGAGCACCAGAGGCACGACAGGATCGTAACACAGTCACTGGTACGTTTCTAGTAAACAACCACTTTGCTTCTGTGTTATTTGATTCCGGTGCTGATTTAAGTTTTGTGTCCACTGAGTTTAGACCACTATTAGATATCGAATCCCTTAAGCTAGATAACAAATACACTGTAGAGCTAGCCGATGGTAAGTTGATTGAATCAGGAGAAATAGTACCAGGATGTTCCTTAACGTTAGAAGGTCATTCTTTCAAGATAGACTTACTACCGGTAGAACTAGGGAGCTTCGATATAGTGGTTGGCATGGATTGGTTGTCACTGAACCGCGCGGAAATCATCTGTCATGAGAAGATTGTACGGTTACCTTTACCGTCAGGAGAAATATTGATGATTCAAGGAGAAAAGAGTAATCGTATGGTGAAAACGATTACATGCATGAAGGCAAATAAGTATCTACGAAAAGGGTACCAAGCATTTTTGGTACATATTGTGGATAAGAAACCCGAGGAGCGACGCATAGATGACGTGGCCGTAGTACGCGACTACCCAGGAGTATTTCCTGATGAGCTACCAGGGTTACCACCCCCGCGGCAGGTTGAATTTCATATCGACCTAGTGCCTGGAGCAGCACCATTTGCTCGTGCGCCTTATCGTCTAGCTCCATCAGAGATGCAAGAACTGTCTACACAGCTGCAAGAACTGTTGGATTTAGGATTCATCCGACCGAGCTTTTCACCGTGGGGAGCTCCGGTTTTGTTTGTCAAAAAGAATGATGGATCAATGCGGATGTGTATCGATTATCGGGAACTGAACAAAGTGACTGTGAAAAACCGATACCCATTACCATGCATCGATGATTTGTTTGACCAACTGCAAGGGTCAAGTTACTACTCAAAGATCGACTTGCGATCTGGTTACCACCAACTGAAGGTACGGGATGAGGATATCCTAAAGACTGCATTTAGAACTCGATACGGTCATTACGAGTTCCTGGTTATGCCGTTTGGGCTAACTAATGCACCAGCAGTGTTCATGGATCTAATGAACAGAGTATGTAAACCTTATCTCGATAAGTTTGTCATAGTATTCATTGACGATATTTTGATATACTCGCGGACGAAGGAAGATCATGAACAACATCTGAGGCTGATTCTTGAATTACTGGAGAAAGAGAAGCTTTATGCAAAGTTCTCTAAATGCGAGTTTTGGATGCGTGAAGTTCATTTCCTTGGTCACGTGATTAATAACAAAGGAATTCACGTGGACTCATCCAAAATTGAGGCGATTAGGAATTGGGAAGCCCCAAAAACCCCAACTGAGATACGACAATTCCTTGGGCTAGCCGGTTACTACCGAAGATTCATTGAGAATTTCTCGAAGATAGCTCAACCAATTACCGCCCTAACGCAAAAAGACAAGAAGTTTGATTGGGGCGAGAAGCAAGAGAATGCTTTTCAACTACTAAAAGAGAAATTGAGCACCGCACCTATCCTGTCATTACCAGAAGGAGTAGAAAACTTTGTTGTCTACTGTGATGCCTCACATCAAGGATTAGGTTGCGTGTTAATGCAAAACGACAGGGTCATTGCTTACGCGTCTCGTCAATTGAAGATTCACGAGAAGAACTATACGACGCATGACTTAGAGCTGGGAGCAGTCGTTTTTGCACTTAAGATTTGGAGACACTACCTATACGGTACGAAGTGTACGATCTTTACTGATCACAAAAGTCTCCAACATATATTTGATCAGAAAGAACTCAACATGAGACAAAGACGTTGGGTTGAACTGTTGAATGATTACGACTGTGAAATCAAGTACCATCCAGGCAAAGCTAATGTAGTAGCGGATGCCTTGAGTCGTAAGGAAAGAGTGAAACCTCGAAGAGTTCGAGCCTTAGGACTGACAATCCACTTGGATCTGATTACTCAAATTCGTAATTCTCAACAAGCGGCCTTTACTCTAGAACGTATGAAGGACGAATCCCTCAAGGGGATGAGAAGCAACTGGAGTCTAAGGAAAACGGAGTATTGTACTTCATGAATCGAATTTGGATTCCTTGTGTTGATGAGCTACGTAATCTAGTATTGGACGAAGCTCATAAGTCCAATTACTCGATACATCCTGGTGCAGATAAGATGTACCACGATCTGAAAGAATTTTACTGGTGGCCTGGCATGAAAAGAGACATTGCCACCTATGTTAGTAGATGTCTGACTTGTGCAAAAGTTAAGACTGAGTACCAAAAGCCGTCCGGGCTTTTGCAACAACCTGAGTTGCCCAAATGGAAATGGGAACACATCACGATGGATTTCATCACGAAGCTACCAAAAACATCATCTGGGATGGACTCCATATGGGTAATTGTCGACCGACTGACAAAATCATCTCACTTTCTAGCCATCAAAGAGACAGATAAGATGGAAAAGCTGGCTAGAATCTACATAAAGGAAGTTGTTTCTAGACATGGAGTGCCATTATCCATCATCTCTGATAGAGATGCACGTTTCACCTCTCGCTTCTGGCAAACACTGCAACAAGCTTTAGGCACTAGACTCGACATGAGTACCGCCTACCATCCACAAACCGATGGTCAAAGCGAGCGAACGATACAAACGCTTGAGGACTTGCTACGAGCCTGCGTGATTGATTTTGGAGGAAACTGGGATGTTCATCTCCCTTTAGCCGAATTCTCGTACAACAATAGTTATCATACGAGCATACAAATGGCACCTTTCGAGGCGTTGTACGGACGCAAGTGCCGATCCCCACTCTGTTGGGCAGAGTTGGACGACAGACAATTATCAGGTCCTGAGATAGTCCAAGAGACAACGGACAAGATATCTCAAGTGCTTAATCGATTGAAAATGGCACGAGACCGACAAAAGAGTTATGCAGACAATAGACGAAAACCTTTAGAGTTTCAAGTAGTTGCACGATTTGGTAAACGCGGTAAACTGAACCCACGATATGTTGGACCATTTGAGATCCTAGCAAGGATTGGTCCTGTAGCTTATAAACTCAAACTGCCGCAGAAACTTAGTAATATTCACGACACTTTTCACGTGAGTAATCTTAAGAAGTGTCTATCTGACGAAGCGTTAATTATACCTCCTGACGAAATCTATGTCAACGCAAAACTTAACTTTGTGGAGGAACCGCTTGAAGTAATGGACACGAAAACGCAGAAACTCCGAAACAGTCGGATCAAACTTGTCAAAATTCGATGGAACTCGAAAAGAGGCCCAGAGTTCACCTGGGAACGTGAGGATGAAATGCGCAAGAAGTACCCTCAACTATTTAAAACCGTGACCGCGACTCACAACACATCTTAAATCTCGGGACGAGATTTCCCTAACGGGGGGAGAATGTGACAACTCTCCAAATTAGGTATTAATTAAATAATATGCATGTGCATTCTTACGCTAATTTCCTGGTTAAGTTTTAACAAAACTCTTTGTTGTGATGTAAGCCTAGCAAGCCCGTACTTTTAAACAAAAAGTAAAATGTAATACGTAAGTAACTTATAGTTACGTACAAATATATTCGAACGAACCCGACAAAAATAAATAACAAAAGCTTCGCGACACAAAAATATATAAATAACCTAAAACTATTTTTGTTGTAGTTATTTACTTAAGAATATTATGCTAAACGAGGAAGCATAACGATAGAACGAAAACAATTACGCGTTTTAGCTTAAAACGTAACGTACGCGTCGAAATGCGCAAAACGAGCCCGACAACCGAACGAGTCAAAAATTATATTTTTGAAACTCAAAATAAAGTATTTAAAATAATACTTCAAAATATATTAGCCCATATAGGTCGCTAACGAATTAAACGAAACTATCACGTTATAACGTACGATTAACGATTAACCGACAACCGGTTATAACTCGGACTTGAGGAATGGAACATCGAGAGCCCGAGACCCATTGGGTCAGACCAGACACGACCCAGGCCCAGCCCAAGTCGGCCAAGCCCAAAACCCACACAAAAACCTAAGTATATATATGTTACCCTTTTCATTTTCTTCATTTCCAAACACTTTTTCACCTACAACAACCTTATCCTCCTCTCTACTTCTCTCTTTGCGATTTCCAGCAGATCCAACACCTCCATCACCACCATCCACGACCTCCTAGCACCACCAAGAAAGACCAACATCATCTAGTCACCCCTACACACGAGTTTAGCAAGGAAAGGCGAACAAGGACAGCAGCCGCATACTTCGACGAACACAGCCTCTAGATCACGTTTTCTGTGGTATAAACCTCTAACTTTTCTTTAGATTTCCTTGGATTAAGTTTATAAACATTTTAGTGTTCCATTTCCTACTGATTATGTCCAAATCTATGTTAAAAATCGGATGAACATGCTATTAACCACTGGATAATGACTTTACACACTGGATAATAAAATAGATCGGATTAGATCGACCTTAAACGACTCATTTCATGATGAAATCTAACGTTTCTTAAGCCTAAACTCAAGTTTGAAGTGTCTAGTTTTCAGATCTGTAAGCCTCACGAAAATTAAAGTTCATTTGCTATTTTTGATTTCTGAAATAAAAGTACATAGCAGATCTGATGAATCTTACCAGAATCTTGACCAAATTAAAATGAGCATATCTTGGGCTATGGATCGAATAAACAGGTGAGACCAGTGGAAAAAGATCATAAATTTTGTTACCTTTCTATCCCTTACTCGCACGTTTTGTGAAGTTTTGTAATACTCTAGATATAGTCAAATCATGTAACGTATATACCGAAACAGGGCTGCTGGACAGACTTGTGTTTGAAAATTTATTGAACGAGTTTTACCAAACCAAAAGTTACATAAAAATAAGTTTTGGAAACCTGAGACATAGGGGAATAACCTTTAATTTTCTTGGATTTCAATTCGGATTCTAAGTTGGTTAAAACGAGCCTTGAGCGAGACCGAAAATCTGGAAAACTAAGATTGAAGGCCTATTTTTGTAACGAACATAAAAACAACACTTTTGGATATCCACATGACATGAAACTTATTTTTCATAGATAATAAACACATTTAAGACTTGGGTAAAAGTCTCGAGTCAATCCGAGCATGTTTGACTAAGTCAACAAAAGCGGGCCTCAAAACGATAAAACGCGAACATATATACCTACGAATATTGGACGAGCCGATTGGTATACATACACATTTGGGACGAGACGTATATTATATGAAACAAATAGAGACTAGTGATTTGGAAACTTAAACGACAAACAATTTATATATATGAGATATATGTAAACGAGACGAAACCACATTTAAAAATATATGAGTTATAACATACTTATATGTATACAAACTAGATGACACGAGAAATAATATCAATATTTCGACACAATGTCACGACGCAGTTAACAACTTATATTATTAAAGAAATTAACAATTTCTCCAAACAAACAAACAACCTATTAACATAAGTGATTAAACAAATCAAACGTACTTATGTTAATACATCTATTGTATATAGGTTAACACACCTTGGGCTATTATCTGTCGGCTGCTAGCTTTCTATACCGAGCAAATCACCGTGAGTTCACAGCCCCTACTTTACAAATGTTTTATGCTTTTAAACATAGGGGTGTAAACATAGAAACTGCATGCAAACACATGCAGCAAATTATATAAATGCTTTATTACTTTATTCAACTGTTTGATATGAAATATTATTTCACAACTGTTTTGGGAATTAGACAACAAATCCTAGTACGGACCAGACTTGAGATGTGTGCATGAAAGACCTTATGTCATGCAGACTATAACCATTAGCTAGGTGACTCTAGCCACTGAGTATACGAATAGTACTATTGCCGTGACGACCCTCCTGTGGATGGAGCGTATACTTAACTGTCCTTCAGGCAAGAAACATAAGTTTTGGTTGTGGTTTGGTTATAGGGTTAGGTCGCGTTACTTTAACCTGCGAGGTTTAGCTCACCTTTCGGGGGATTATAGTCTAAGCATTCCCACTTACTATTTAGGATGAACTCATCCTACAACTGTTTTATACCGGTATACTTTCTGGTTATATTTATATGATGGTAAACCACCCGACATACATTTTGGGTAACAACCCACATAAACTATATTTTAGGGTAACTATCCCTACAATCTTATAAATTGTGTAACCTGCAAACATTTATTTATTGAATAACAATTCAATAATTCTAAACATAAATGGTTTAACATACCTTACATTTATACAAAACCTGTGAATCCACTCAACATATTTGTTGACGACTTTCCTTCTATGTTATACAGGAAATTAGCAACGTAAGTAAAGAATCGCATACATTCAGGATGGACAACCCTGGACTACTTAGGATGCCATATATTTTGGGACAGCTTTTGAGGATTTCCTCCGTATTACTGCAGACATTGCAGTTATACTCACGAAATCTTATCTTAACATATGTATTGTAAAACTTAAATGTTTTAAACTTTATTACTACCGTACGACTTACATAGTCATACTACTTTTGTAATAACTATTTTAAATTGGCATCCTTTATATATTATGTTCTGTATGATCATATGCTCTGATACAGTGAATGCACAATTGTAACGTCAGCACCCCCGCTGTTAAACTGTTTACACAAGATGTTTCCGCTAATTATAACTTGCTTCCGCTAAACATTAAATAAACACAATTATGGATTTTGGGGGTGTGACAAAAAGTGTGTCCCAAAGTGTTTTATAAGTCATATCGTACAAGTGGTTGAGGTTATGTAAGTTCGACACTTAGTGAAATTTTAGTTTGAAAACCTGCTGTTTGATGCGACACAAAAGCTGTTATGCGACACAAGTGTTGTGTCGCATAGAAGTGCGACACAATATCTATGCGACACAAAGGTTGTGTCGCATAGATGCGAGATGCTGATTCAACCGCGACATAGTGATTGTGTCGTATGGAAAAACGACATAGAATACGACATAATGGTTGTGTCGCAAAGCTTGCGACACTAATTCTTTGGTACGACACAAAGTGCGACATAGCGGATTTTATACGACACAAGGGCAAAATACGACACAATATGCAACACAAGGCTTGTGTCGCATAGAAGAACATCAGCCCAGATGTCACACCCCGCCAAACGGTAATTACAAATTACGTAGAGTGGTTTGCGGAAGCTTAGTGACGTGGCGGGGGTGTGAGCAGTAAAACAACCAATAGGTACATACATACTCAGAGCATATGATTATCGCAGAACGAAATAGATTAAGATGCCGTTAGTTAAGGTTTTACAACAGATTACCACTTGAAAAGTGGTAACAGTAATAATAGTAGTTGAAATCAGTATTTCATAAAATACATAATATCAAAAGTAGATTTCATAGGTATGACTGCAATAGTTGCAGTTATACAGAGGAAATCCAAGTGTCCCAAAAGTAGTGGCATCCTAACAAGTCCAGGGTAGTCCGTCCTGATAATGCATGCAGATCTTACTTACGCTGCTAATTCCCTGAAAAACATAGAGTAAAACGTCAACAAAATTGTTGAGTGAATTCACAAGTTTGTTTGTTATGTAGGAAACACAAGTTAATCATTTAAGAATAACATTTCCAAATAAGTGTTGTTTGTCAAGTAGGAAACACAAGTTATTAACAAATAACATTTCCCAAATCAGTTGTAGTTGTAATAGGAAACACAAGTTATTAATCAAATAACATTTCCTAAATCAGTTATCAGTAGGAAACACAAGTTAACCTAAATAAAGATTAACATTTCCAATTCAGTGTACGTAGGAAATCCTTTCCTAATCAATAGTTTAGTGGGAATATTTAGACGGTGATCCCTTGAAAGGTGAGCTAAACCTGTCAAGTAAGGTAACCCGATCTAACCCTATAACCAAACCACGACCCTAATCTGTTGTTGTTGTGCCAAGTAGGACATTTAAGTATACGCTCCCAAATCCGTAGGAGGGTCGTCACGGCGATAGTACTATCCGTATACTCAGTGGCTAGAGTCACCTAGCTAATGGTTATAGTCTGCAGCCATAAGGTCTTTTATGCACTACATCGTTCAGCCTAGATCTGTACCAAGATTCGTTGCCTAAATTCCCAAAATAGTTATGAAAAACATTTCATAAAACATAGTTCAAATAGTTGTGTGAAATACCCTTTCACAAATAGTTCAAGTATGAAGTACCCCTTCATAAACAGTTTAAGCAAATACGTACAGTATTTAATCAGTCACAACATGAAATCTCATTTCATCAATAGTTTAAGTAAATACATCAAGTATTCAAACAGTTGTCGCATGCAATTATACATACGATTTCTATGTTTTCCACCCCGAAGTTTTAAAACATTAAAACATTTAAAAGGGGTTTGTGAACTCACTGTGAGTGCTCGGATGTGAATGCTAGCGAGATAAGATAACGAAGCCCAAAGTAGTCAACCTATACACAACAATGTATTAACTATAAGTACTTTGCTTACTTATGTTAATAATTCGTTCGTTTGAAGAAATTATCAATTTCTTAGGGTTGTGTATTTCGTTGATGATTGTTGTTGGAAATATACAATATTATCCAAGTATTGTTCGTTTGTCAAATTGTCCGAAAGGTGTAAGCATATATACATATACTTATTTAGGTGAATACATATATTCTCGTATATATATATTATTGTTCGTAGTCTCGTTCACATATATCTCATATGTATATTAATTGTTTTGTCATTTATGTTTCCAAATCATTGTTCTCATGTGTTCCGTATAACATACGCCTCGTCCCAAATGTGTTGAGTTTTGTCTAAAGTTTGCATCATTTAAAACTAGCAAGATCAGTTCCTGTTTTGGGGTCTTGGATATACCACATTAATGTTTTATTAGTAGTTTACAATGTCTCGTAAATGTATCGTATAATTGGAATCGTGAACGGAAGCGTTTATGTGTTTCAATAAAAGTCAGATTGTTGACTAGACACGGGAATCCGCCGTATTCAGTGGAATCCGCCGGATTCAAGTCAGAAGTCGGAATACGCCGGATTCGGGTGAATCCGCCGTATTCATCTTTGTTTTCATACGGTTTCGTTTTTGTTCGGGAATACGCCGGATTTAAATGAATCCGCCGTATTCGTTTGTGTTCACAGGTATTTCGTGTGAAGGTTTGTGAATACGCCGGATTCATTTGAATCCGCCGTATTCACCCGTGTCTTTTACTCGTTCACCGTTTCTGCCGAACGTTTGTGTGCGGGTCAAGGGTGGGAATACGCCGTATTTAACTGAATACGCCGTATTCGAAGTTTCATAAATTGGGAATCCGCCGTATTCCCGTGAATACGCCGGATTCGACTAGTTCTACAAAATCGTTTATGATTAACCATGGGGAATACGCCGTATTCGAAGGAATACGCCGTATTCCGAGTGTTTACAGCAGCTAGTTCGACTCTGTTACTTCAAAATCATACGGGTTTATATATGTAACCGATTTTTAACATGATCAAACACCTTAATATGTTATATAAACACTTTGTAACATGTTTTAACAAGTTGTTACTTCATTTTAACATGTTTTCACCAATCGATTTTTGTTTTATGGTTTTGGTTTCTCAAACTCATTTTCAAGAACAATTCATCAATCTTTCGAATTTATGTGTTATATACATAGATTGTGATGTTTAAACATGTTATATAACGAATTTAAGCAAGAAAATCAAAGTTAGTAAGTTTTCTTACAAGGATGAGATGGTGAGGGTGATGATACGGATGGTGATGATGAAGATTTGTTCCTGGTCTTGTTGTTCCACTGATGCTAGTCTGCTGTAGCTTCTGATCTTGTTAATTTGTTGAAGAGAAAGGGAATGACATTTGATGAATTATTTGTGTGTGTGTGTGTTTTGCAGAATGATCGCAGAGAGATGGAGGGAGTATGGTTTAAACGCCAATTTGTCTGCTCAATTATTGATTTTGGTAGCGGTTTATTGTACTACAATTTCGAGTACGGGTATAATTATAGCAATATAAAATTTAACATTTTATATTTTTATTTTGTGGATGCTCTCCTGGTTCGTAATATATTTTCAGAATAATGAGGTTTTCATTATTTTTGGTAGTTGTACATTTTTGTACGTTTTACTGCGCGCGTCCCATTGAGCGCCAGATTTCGGTTGAGTTTCGAATTCATAATTCGAAGTAATGTTCTAAATACTTGAAAACGTACTAGAAAAATAACATTTTTCATATTTCGACCTTTTAGGTACGTTTTAGAATTGTTTCTGTTCGTTATATAATATGTTATATGTTATACGTATCATTGAACCGTTTTATCTATATGTTATAGATATATAAATACTCGTAATTAATAATTGAATTATTAATTATTTCATGTCACCAAATCTGGTAATTATTTTTGTCGGCTTAGTTCCGATACGTTCGTACGTAATTTATAAATACTACGTATAATGTAATACTTTTTGTATTATTGTTTAGGGCTCGCTAGACTCATATCACATCATAGGTTTAGTTTAAAATAATGCAGGGAATTAGCGTAAGAAATGCATGTAATTAAGTATAATTATATACCTAATTTGGAGGAGTGTCACATTCTCCCCCTGTTAGTGAAATCTCGTCCCGAGATTTAAGTTGAGCCGTGAGTCTCGGTCACGCTCTCAAATAGGTTGGGGTATTTCTTTCGCATTTCATCCTCTCGTTCCCAGGTAAACTCTGGGCCATGTTTCGAGTTCCAACGAACTTTAACCAGTTTGATTCGTTTGTGTCGAAGTTTCTGAGTTTTAGAATCCATAACTTCAACAGGTTCCTCCACAAAGTTAAGTTTTGAGTCAATGAAGACTTCGTCAGAAGGAAGGATAAGTGTTTCGTCAGAAATACACTTTTTGAGGTTGCTAACGTGGAAAGTATCGTGTATGCTACTAAGCTCTTGCGGTAGTTTGAGCTTGTACGCGACAGGACCAATCCTAGCAAGGATTTCAAATGGTCCGATGTATCGTGGGTTCAGCTTTCCTCGTTTACCAAATCGTGCTACCCCCTTCCAGGGCGATACTTTGAGTAGGACTTTGTCTCCTACTTGAAACTCAAGAGGTTTACGGCGGTTATCAGCGTAACTCTTTTGTCGATCTCGGGCCGCTTTCAGTCGATTCAATACTTGAGTTATTTTGTCAGTGGTTTCCTGGACAAGTTCGGGTCCAGATAGTTGTCTGTCGTCCAGCTCTGCCCAACAGAGTGGTGATCGGCACTTGCGTCCATATAACGCCTCAAATGGTGCCATCTGTATACTCGTGTGATAACTATTGTTGTAAGAGAATTCAGCTAGAGGTAGGTGGGTATCCCAGTTACCTCCAAAGTCTATCACACATGCTCGCAACAAGTCTTCAAGCGTTTGTATCGTTCGCTCACTTTGGCCGTCAGTCTGCGGGTGATAGGCAGTACTCATGTCAAGTCGAGTACCCATTGCCTGTTGTAATGTTTGCCAAAAGCGAGAAGTGAATCGTGCATCTCTATCAGAGATGATGGATAGTGGCACTCCATGCCGAGAAACAATCTCTTTAATATAGATCTTAGCTAGTTTCTCCATTCCATCCGTTTCCTTAATAGCGAGGAAGTGGGCTGATTTCGTCAATCGATCGACAATAACCCATATGGCATTTGCTCCCGATGCCGTTCTAGGTAACTTCGTAATGAAGTCCATTGTTATTTGCTCCCATTTCCATTTGGGCAACTCAGGCTGTTGCAAAAGCCCAGACGGCTTTTGGTATTCCACCTTTACCTTCGAGCAAGTTAAGCATTTGCTAACGTAGGTGGCAATGTCACGTTTCATTCCAGGCCACCAGTAGAAGCCTTTCAAGTCCTGGTACATCTTGTCCGCACCAGGATGTATCGAGTAATTGGACTTGTGTGCCTCGTCCAGAATCAGCTTGCGTAACTCATCTACGCATGGTACCCAAATTCGGTTCATGAAGTACAACACCCCGTTGTCCTTTTTCTCGAGTTGTTTTTCCATTCCCTTCAAGGATTCATCCTTAAGGCGTTCGGAGGTGGAAGCAAGTTCTTGTGCTTCACGAATTTGAGTAATGAGATTCGAATGGATTGTCAATCCCAAAGCTCGAACTCTTCGAGGTTTGATTCGTTCCTTACGACTCAGGGCATCTGCTACTACGTTAGCTTTACCCGGGTGATACTTTATTTCACAGTCGTAATCGTTAAGTAATTCGACCCAACGTCGTTGTCTCATGTTAAGTTCTTTCTGGTCGAATATATGTTGTAGGCTCTTATGATCAGTGAAGATCGTACACTTTGTACCGTATAGGTAGTGTCTCCAGATCTTGAGTGCAAAAACAACGGCTCCCAATTCCAAATCATGAGTCGTATAGTTTTTCTCATGCACTTTTAGTTGTCGTGATGCATAAGCAATGACCTTTTCATTTTGCATCAATACGCAACCCAATCCCTGATGCGAAGCATCACAGTAAACAACAAAGTTATCTACTCCTTCAGGTAGAGATAGTATGGGTGCGCTGCTCAGTTTCTGCTTCAGTAGTTGGAATGCATTCTCTTGCTTCTCATTCCACTCAAATTTCTTGTCTTTTTGAGTTAATGTGGTAAGTGGCTGGGCTATCTTTGAAAAGTTTGCGATGAATCGCCTGTAATAGCCAGCTAGACCAAGAAATTGTCGTACTTCAGTTGGGGTTTTCGGTGCTTCCCAGTTGTTGATTGCCTCAATTTTGGATGGGTCTACGTGAATTCCCTTGTCATTTATCACATGACCAAGGAATTGGACCTCTCGAATCCAAAATTCGCACTTAGAGAACTTTGCGTAAAGCTTCTCTCTTTGTAGTAGTTCGAGAACAAGCTTCAGATGTTGCTCGTGATCCTCTTTCGATCGTGAGTATACCAAGATGTCGTCAATAAACACAATGACGAATTTATCCAAATAGGGTTTGCACACTCTGTTCATCAAATCCATGAATACTGCTGGTGCGTTGGTCAGCCCAAAAGGCATGACTAGAAACTCGTAGTGACCGTAACGAGTCCTAAAAGCAGTTTTCGGTACATCCTCTTCTCGTACCTTAAGTTGATGGTAACCAGATCGTAGGTCAATTTTTGAATAATAACTTGACCCTTGTAGTTGATCAAACAGATCGTCAATACGTGGTAACGGGTATCTGTTCTTGATAGTTACCTTGTTCAGTTCTCGATAATCGATGCACATCCGCATAGATCCATCCTTTTTCTTAACAAACAAAACCGGAGCTCCCCAAGGGGAAAAGCTCGGTCGGATGAATCCCAAGTCTAGAAGTTCTTGCAGTTGCGTAGACAGCTCTTGCATTTCAGAGGGAGCTAGACGATAAGGTGCTCGTGCGATAGGTGCGGCTCCTGGCACCAGGTCAATGTGAAACTCAACTTGTCGTGGGGGTGGCAATCCCGGCAACTCATCAGGAAATACTCCTGGATAGTCGCGTACAATGGGCACATCGTCTATACGTCGCTCCTCAGTTTTCTTTTCTACAATGTGTGCCAAAAATGCTTGGTACCCCTTTCGGAGATACTTACTGGCCTTCAAGCACGAAATCATTTTTGTAGCTCTTTTTCGTTTCTCACCTTGAACCACAAGTGTTTCTCCTGTTGAGAGTGGTAATCGTACCAGTTTATCATAACATATGATCTCAGCGCGGTTCTTAGATAACCAATCCATACCGACTACAATGTCAAAACTCCCCAACTTAACCGGTAGTAAGTCTATTTCGAAGAGATGACCTTCTAACTCCAAGGTACATCCCGGTACTATTTCTCCTGATTCGATCAACTCACCATCGGCTAATTCTATGGTATACTTGTTGTCTAACTTACGGGATTCAAGTTCTAATAGTGGTCTAAATTCAGTAGACACAAAACTTAAATCAGCACCCGAATCAATTAACACAGAGGCATAATGATTGTTTACAAGAAACGTACCAGTGACGGTGTTAGGGTCCTGGCGTGCCTCTTGTGCCCCGATCACGAATGCCCTTCCTTGAGCCGGTTGATTGTTGATGTTGTTGGCTCGGTTATTGTTGTTACCGCGGTTGTTGTTGTTGAGCTTAGGGCATCGGTTACGGTAGTGTCCTTGCTCACCACATTCAAAACATCCCTGGTTTTGACGCTCAATGTTTGCTCGTGGGGGAGGGTTAGTTTTGCATTCTCGGGTTCTATGTCCCCATGCCCTACAGTTTCCACAATACCCACACCCGCCTTCGTGGTGTCGGTTGCACTTATCACATTTGGGTTTGTTACCCAGATACGGTTTCGATTCGGTGGTAGTGGCAACATATGCTTTCGCATTTCCAGAATGTTTCTTGTTTTGCTGACCCTGGCGATCAGCACCACTACCGTTCCACTTTCGCTTTGCACCACCAGAACTACTAACATCAGTACTGTTCGGTTCACTTTTTCCCGACACAGCTTTCTTAGTCAGATTTCCCATCCTGACTGCCTCATCGGTCAAACTTTGCGCTACAGTAACAGCACTCCTGAAAGTGTCCGGTTTAGATGATGTCACCAGACTGCGGATTTGTGGTACTAGACCAAATATGTAGCGCTCAATACGCTTATACTCGGGTGTCACCATATGTGGCACTAGACGTGCAAGTTCCTGAAACTTAGTGGTGTACCCAGCAATATCAGCACCAATCATGGTGATGTTCCACAACTCTGTTTCTATTTTCTGCATCTCACTGCGAGGGCAGAATTCCTCCAACATCAAATTCTTAAATGTCCCCCATGACATTGAATAAGCAGCTGGTCTACTAAGTGATTGGATCTGACTGTTCCACCAAGTGAGCGCTTTGTCAGCCAAAGTGCAAGCAGCATACTTCACCATACAGTCAGGTGAACAGTCACTAATATCCAATACCGACTCAGTTTTCTCTATCCAGTGAATCATACCAATTGCACCCTCGGTGCCACGGAAAGAAATCGGCTTACAAGCCTGAAATGTTTTGTATGAACACCCTCGGCCAGCATTCACGGTTGTCTCAGTATTAACAGGGGTAGATCCACTGTTGTTAACTACGGGTTCGCGATTACGGCTTGCCTCATATTCAGCAATACCTTCAGCTATTCTTCGTGCGATCATTTGTTCGGTGGTTTCAGTGGGTGGTGGTAGAGGCGTAGTCGTCTTTTGACTGTTTCTAGTAACTCGTCGTTTGGGAGGCATGATTCAGCTCTGCGATGAATAAAATGCAGAGTGTTAATGTTGAGATATTGAATGTGAATAGATCCAAGATTCACATTTGATAGAAATGAATGACAAGAGAAGATGAACGAAAAGAGTTTTACAACACGTGCCTTACAACTTTGAAACACCCACATGTAACTAGCATAATATAATCACGTTGGCCAGGCGTCATTATATAATGTCCAATACATATTTCTTTTCATTGTCGTTTAACACTGTAAATTTCAGAGGTTCTCAAGAATAATCAATCATCAAGCTGTAATATGTTTCAGGGTTTACAAGAGTTGATCACAAAGTTGTCGATAAAGTATAGGTTTAATCACAAGTCGACAGTTGTAAGAGGAAATAGTATGGTTGATAATAAGCATAATGAACACGAGATGTAAACCAAGCATACATTATATATTAAAGATCATAACGCTGTTACATGAGTTTAGTACAAAACGAGATGGGATTTCTAATATACCCATCGATGGTTAGCGTTATACAAAAGATGATGGGTTTCCTATACATATACCCATTCTACTAACAAAGTTCCCTCCAACGTACAGCTAGTCCATAACTAATACATACATATATTTCCCCAAAAGTAATAGTCTAATATGATGTAGGCACAGCCGCCATACATAGTCCTAACGGAACCATGGGAAATACATCCTAACCGCAACCATCACTGCTGCAGTCATCACACACACACTAGCTACAATCTCTGACACCCTAGCACGCCTCTCTAAAGCTGCAACGCGTGCACGGGTGGATGCTAGACTCTGCCAGTCTGTCAGACGGTGAGTCTCCACAAAATCCATCCTCTGATGGAGCATAGCCATATCCATATCAGTACGGGAGGCATCACTCAGTAGCTCCATCAAATCTCTGCTCCTGCTAGATGATATCCTAAACATGGTGTGGACCACAGCCACAAGGGTAGGCACAGTGAGCTCCAGAGGCTCACCAGTGAGATATTCAGATGGTGGTGAGTGGGAGGACTCTCCAAACTCAAAGGTCGAGGGAATACCCTCTAGTGATCTCCACTCACTCAATACTCGAGGCATCCAGTCCAGATGAGAAGGTCGGAGCCTCTTCTGTGGCGGCTCGACATCTGGAACCTCAGTCTCAGTCACTGGCGCCTTATCGCGTGGCGCGAGTGGTCCCCTGGGAAAATCCCGAACACAGATCCTAGCTGTCCTCCTAGGTACAGGCACACGAGAAATACTCGCAACAGGTGGTGTAGAGGTAGGAGTGACCACAGGTGCGGTCGGAGGTGGTACTAAGTAAGCATCACTAGTGTCATCAGACATAGCTCTCACATGAACTGATGACTCATCCCCTACTGTAATCGCGGGACCCTCAAAAGTAGCCTCGGTCGGCTCTTCATCCGAAGCGTAAACATGGTAATGTGATTGACTAGACATACTGTGACAAAAGAAATTGGGTGCGGCGTGTCAGTCGTATGTTAGTTGTATGCAAAGTATGTATGCATGAATGCACAAATGTTCTAGCCAAGGCTATAGTCTAGGTCTCTAAGGTTCCAAGTCACTTAAAGACTGCTAGTTCGCTATAACCAATGGCTCTGATACCAAGTCTGTCACACCCCGCCAAACGGTAATTACAAATTACGTAGAGTGGTTTGCGGAAGCTTAGTGACGTGGCGGGGGTGTGAGCAGTAAAACAACCAATAGGTACATACATACTCAGAGCATATGATTATCGCAGAACGAAATAGATTAAGATGCCGTTAGTTAAGGTTTTACAACAGATTACCACTTGAAAAGTGGTAACAGTAATAATAGTAGTTGAAATCAGTATTTCATAAAATACATAATATCAAAAGTAGATTTCATAGGTATGACTGCAATAGTTGCAGTTATACAGAGGAAATCCAAGTGTCCCAAAAGTAGTGGCATCCTAACAAGTCCAGGGTAGTCCGTCCTGATAATGCATGCAGATCTTACTTACGCTGCTAATTCCCTGAAAAACATAGAGTAAAACGTCAACAAAATTGTTGAGTGAATTCACAAGTTTGTTTGTTATGTAGGAAACACAAGTTAATCATTTAAGAATAACATTTCCAAATAAGTGTTGTTTGTCAAGTAGGAAACACAAGTTATTAACAAATAACATTTCCCAAATCAGTTGTAGTTGTAATAGGAAACACAAGTTATTAATCAAATAACATTTCCTAAATCAGTTATCAGTAGGAAACACAAGTTAACCTAAATAAAGATTAACATTTCCAATTCAGTGTACGTAGGAAATCCTTTCCTAATCAATAGTTTAGTGGGAATATTTAGACGGTGATCCCTTGAAAGGTGAGCTAAACCTGTCAAGTAAGGTAACCCGATCTAACCCTATAACCAAACCACGACCCTAATCTGTTGTTGTTGTGCCAAGTAGGACATTTAAGTATACGCTCCCAAATCCGTAGGAGGGTCGTCACGGCGATAGTACTATCCGTATACTCAGTGGCTAGAGTCACCTAGCTAATGGTTATAGTCTGCAGCCATAAGGTCTTTTATGCACTACATCGTTCAGCCTAGATCTGTACCAAGATTCGTTGCCTAAATTCCCAAAATAGTTATGAAAAACATTTCATAAAACATAGTTCAAATAGTTGTGTGAAATACCCTTTCACAAATAGTTCAAGTATGAAGTACCCCTTCATAAACAGTTTAAGCAAATACGTACAGTATTTAATCAGTCACAACATGAAATCTCATTTCATCAATAGTTTAAGTAAATACATCAAGTATTCAAACAGTTGTCGCATGCAATTATACATACGATTTCTATGTTTTCCACCCCGAAGTTTTAAAACATTAAAACATTTAAAAGGGGTTTGTGAACTCACTGTGAGTGCTCGGATGTGAATGCTAGCGAGATAAGATAACGAAGCCCAAAGTAGTCAACCTATACACAACAATGTATTAACTATAAGTACTTTGCTTACTTATGTTAATAATTCGTTCGTTTGAAGAAATTATCAATTTCTTAGGGTTGTGTATTTCGTTGATGATTGTTGTTGGAAATATACAATATTATCCAAGTATTGTTCGTTTGTCAAATTGTCCGAAAGGTGTAAGCATATATACATATACTTATTTAGGTGAATACATATATTCTCTTATATATATATTATTGTTCGTAGTCTCGTTCACATATATCTCATATGTATATTAATTGTTTTGTCATTTATGTTTCCAAATCATTGTTCTCATGTGTTCCGTATAACATATGCCTCGTCCCAAATGTGTTGAGTTTTGTCTAAAGTTTGCATCATTTAAAACTAGCAAGATCAGTTCCTGTTTTGGGGTCTTGGATATACCACATTAATGTTTTATTAGTAGTTTACAATGTCTCGTAAATGTATCGTATAATTGGAATCGTGAACGGAAGCGTTTATGTGTTTCAATAAAAGTCAGATTGTTGACTAGACACGGGAATCCGCCGTATTCAGTGGAATCCGCCGGATTCAAGTCAGAAGTCGGAATACGCCGGATTCGGGTGAATCCGCCGTATTCATCTTAGTTTTCATACGGTTTCGTTTTTGTTCGGGAATACGCCGGATTTAAATGAATCCGCCGTATTCGTTTGTGTTCACAGGTATTTCGTGTGAAGGTTTGTGAATACGCCGGATTCATTTGAATCCGCCGTATTCACCCGTGTCTTTTACTCGTTCACCGTTTCTGCCGAACGTTTGTGTGCGGGTCAAGGGTGGGAATACGCCGTATTTAACTGAATACGCCGTATTCGAAGTTTCATAAATTGGGAATCCGCCGTATTCCCGTGAATACGCCGGATTCGACTAGTTCTACAAAATCGTTTATGATTAACCATGGGGAATACGCCGTATTCGAAGGAATACGCCGTATTCCGAGTGTTTACAGCAGCTAGTTCGACTCTGTTACTTCAAAATCATACGGGTTTATATATGTAACCGATTTTTAACATGATCAAACACCTTAATATGTTATATAAACACTTTGTAACATGTTTTAACAAGTTGTTACTTCATTTTAACATGTTTTCACCAATCGATTTTTGTTTTATGGTTTTGGTTTCTCAAACTCATTTTCAAGAACAATTCATCAATCTTTCGAATTTATGTGTTATATACATAGATTGTGATGTTTAAACATGTTATATAACGAATTTAAGCAAGAAAATCAAAGTTAGTAAGTTTTCTTACAAGGATGAGATGGTGAGGGTGATGATACGGATGGTGATGATGAAGATTTGTTCCTGGTCTTGTTGTTCCACTGATGCTAGTCTGCTGTAGCTTCTGATCTTGTTAATTTGTTGAAGAGAAAGGGAATGACATTTGATGAATTATTTGTGTGTGTGTGTGTTTTGCAGAATGATCGCAGAGAGATGGAGGGAGTATGGTTTAAACGCCAATTTGTCTGCTCAATTATTGATTTTGGTAGCGGTTTATTGTACTACAATTTCGAGTACGGGTATAATTATAGCAATATAAAATTTAACATTTTATATTTTTATTTTGTGGATGCTCTCCTGGTTCGTAATATATTTTCAGAATAATGAGGTTTTCATTATTTTTGGTAGTTGTACATTTTTGTACGTTTTACTGCGCGCGTCCCATTGAGCGCCAGATTTCGGTTGAGTTTCGAATTCATAATTCGAAGTAATGTTCTAAATACTTGAAAACGTACTAGAAAAATAACATTTTTCATATTTCGACCTTTTAGGTACGTTTTAGAATTGTTTCTGTTCGTTATATAATATGTTATATGTTATACGTATCATTGAACCGTTTTATCTATATGTTATAGATATATAAATACTCGTAATTAATAATTGAATTATTAATTATTTCATGTCACCAAATCTGGTAATTATTTTTGTCGGCTTAGTTCCGATACGTTCGTACGTAATTTATAAATACTACGTATAATGTAATACTTTTTGTATTATTGTTTAGGGCTCGCTAGACTCATATCACATCATAGGTTTAGTTTAAAATAATGCAGGGAATTAGCGTAAGAAATGCATGTAATTAAGTATAATTATATACCTAATTTGGAGGAGTGTCACACCAGAAAGTCTGGCTGTCAAGAATTTTCCGGCCAAAAACCCATTTCAAACCCGTTTTTAAGCTATGAAATCGTGTTCTATACTTAGCAAGGGACATATACAAATTATAATAACAACTACAAGTGAAAAATACTAAGAATCGAGAGATTTCGGGATTTTGTCGGAAACTTACAAATTGCCGAAATGGAAATCCGGAAAGATAGAAATGTAGATCGTCGCGAGGTGGTCGTGAATCTCTAAAAATATTGATGATACGAGTGCGTTTGATTATGTTATTTTGGTGATTTTGTGAGGTTAAGGGTGTTTGGTGAATTGAGAGAAAAGGAAGAGGAGGGAGTAAGAGAGAGAGAGAGTGGTGAGAAATGAGAAAGAGAGAAAGGGAGTTGGGGGTTTAACCTCCAACTTTCAGTCTCCGCAGTTGCGGTCCGTGCGGTGTTCGTTTACTCCGTCGTTTAATCGTTAAATAATTATTTTACATTTTAATTATAAGTTTTAAAATACAAATTATTACGCGATATTTTATTTAAATATTTTACAAATCAATTTATATTTGAGTTATAAAATGTAAGTTTGTTTATTTAGTTTGCGCGTTTTTATATTTTAAATTGTGTAAGTTTTGTTTGTACGATACGAAATGTAATTCTAACATTACCGAGATAATATTTTTAACATAACCGAGTTACTTAATAAAATTGGTCACCAACGTCCGTATAAAATTGAATCGAAATACATTCGATTTATATTGCGTACGATTTAATCAAATCGTATTTTCGTATATATTCAACAATATATATAATTCGATACATTAATTAGCCTAACACAGAACTAATTACATGTATTAACATATGATTAGGCACTAAGTAATAGTCCTAATTTGGCGGGTGTTACATTCTCCCCCTGTTAAAAGAATTTCGTCCCGAAATTTAGCTCGAGGTCGTGTTTAATGTAGAATCGGAGAATAGCTGAGGATATTTGAGTCGCATGTGGTCTTCCCGTTCCCAGGTGAATTCCGGACCGCGCCGCGAATTCCATCTGACCTTGACAATGGGAATACGACTTTGTTTTAGTTGTTTGACCTCACGGTCCATAATTTCAGCGGGTTCCTCAACAAAATGAAGTTTTTCGTCAACTCGAATTTAATCTAGTGGAATAATCAGTGTCTCATCGGACAGGCACTTCTTTAAGTTAGAAATGTGAAAAGTGGGGTGCACGTTGCTGAGTTCGGATGGCAGCTGCAATCGATAAGCTACGGGGCCAATCCTTTCGAGGATCTCAAAAGACCCGATGTACCTGGGATTTAACTTCCCGCGTTTGCCAAAACGGATGACGCCTTTCCAAGGCGATACTTTTAAGAGTACTCGATCCCCAACTTGGAACTCGAGTGGTTTGCGTCTCACGTCAGCATAACTTTTCTGACGATCACGTGCGGCTTTAAGTCGGTTTTGGATTTCCACAATTTTCTCAGTTGTGGCGTGAATGAGTTCAGGACCAGTGAGTTGACTATCACCCACTTCAGTCCAACAGATCGGTGATCGGCACTTACGACTGTACAGTGCCTCAAAAGGTGCAGCCTTAATGTTGGCGTGATAGCTGTTATTGTACGAGAATTCGTACAACGGTAGATGTCTTTCCCAGTTTGTACCGAAATCAACTACGCAGGCTCGTAGCATGTCTTCCAGTGTTTGGATGGTTCGTTCACTTTGGCCATCTGTTTGAGGATGGTACGCGGTACTCATATCGAGACGACTACCCAATGCTTTTTGAAGTGACTGCCAAAAGTGAGAAGTGAAGCGGGCATCTCTGTCAGAGATGATCGAGATTGGAACACCGTGTTGAGAAACGATTTCCTTGATGTAGATTTGTGCGAGGCGTTCCATTTTATCACTTTCCTTGATTGCCAGGAAATGAGCAGATTTGGTGAGACGATCGACGATCACCCAAATGGTATCGCAACCGCTCGACGACTTGGGTAGTTTGGTTATGAAATCCATGGCAATTTGTTCCCATTTCCATTCAGGGATTTCAGGTTGTTGGAGTAAACCAGAGGGTATTGATGTTCAGTTTTGACTTTCGAGCAAGTAAGGCATTTGCTGACATAGGTGGCGATTTCGGCTTTCATATTTGGCCACCAATAAAATTCCTTGATGCCGTGGTACATCTTATCGGATCCCAGATGGATAGAGTATTTGGACTTGTGAGCTTCATCCATCACCAAGTCTCGTAGGTTCCCGAAATTAGACAACCAGATTCTGTTTGAGAAACACCTAATCCCGTTAGGTCTGATTTCGAATTGTTTGTCAATACCCCGTAAGGCTTCGTTTTTGATGTTTTCAGGTTTCAGGGCTTCGATCTGAGCGGTATGAATCTGAACGGTAAGATCGTTGTGAATGGTCATACTAAGGGCTCGGACTCGAAGTGGTTTTGGTCGTTCCTTTCGACTGAGGGCATCGGCTACAACATTAGCCTTCCCTGGATGGTACTTGATCTCGCAGTCGTAATCGGTAAGCAACTCGACCCATCAACGTTGCCTCATATTGAGATCCTTCTGATCGAATATATGTTGAAGACTTTTATGATCGGTAAAGATTGTGCACTTAGTGCCGTAGAGATAATGTCTCCAGATTTTGAGAGCAAAAACGACAGCTCCAAGTTCGAGATCATGAGTGGTGTAGTTCTTTTCGTGAATTTTCAGCTGTCGTGAGGCATAGGCAATGACTTTGTCCCGTTGCATCAGCACGCAACCGAGACCTTGGTGGGAAGCATCGCAGTATACCACGAAGTCATCGGTGCCTTCGGGTAGTGATAGAATTGGTGCACTGCAAAGCTTTCGTTTCAGAAGTTGGAACGCTGACTCTTGTTTATCGGTCCAATCGAACCTTTTGTCCTTCTGAGTCAGTACCGTGAGTGGTTGAGCTATTTTGGAGAAATTTTCGATGAATCGCCGATAGTACCCAGCAAGACCCAAGAATTGGCGTACTTCAGTTGTTGCAGAGGTGGGAGCATGCCAGTCTTTGATAGCTTCGATTTTTGATAGGTCAACGTGAATTCCCTGACTGTCGATCACGTGACCAAGGAATTGAACGGTTTGTATCCAGAACTCACACTTAGAGAATTTGGCATAAAGCTCCTCGTGTCTAAGTAGTTCAAGGATGGTTTTGAGGTGTTGCGCATGTTCTTGCTCGTTACGCGAGTAAATGAGTATGTCATCGATAAAGACAATGACAAACTTGTCGAGGTAAGGTTTACACACCCGGTTCATGAGGTCCATGAATACAGCCGGTGCGTTGGTTAGACCAAAGGGCATCACTTGGAATTCGTAGTGTCCGTAACGAGTTCTGAAAGCAGTTTTTGGAATATCGGTGTCGCGAACTCATAACTGATGATAGCCTGATCGCAGGTCAATTTTCGAGTAGAAACTTGAACCTTGAAGTTGGTCGAATAGATCATCAATGCGAGGAAGTGGGTATCGGTTTTTGACGGTCAATTTGTTCAATTCACGGTAGTCGATGCACATTCGGAATGAACTGTCCTTCTTTTTAACGAATAAGACCGGAGCTCCCCAAGGTGAAGAACTCGGTCTAATGAATCCTCTATCCAGGAGTTCTTGCAACTGTGCGGACAACTCCTGGAGTTCGGATGGGGCTAAACGGTATGGTGCGCGGGCCACTGGTGCGACACCCGGCACGAGATCGATTGAGAACTCAACCTGTCTGGATGGAGGTAGACCAGGTAGTTCTTCCAGAAAGACTTCGGGAAAGTCTCTAACAATTGGCACATCCTCAATTCGCTTCTCCTCCGACTTCTTCTCTGTGATGTGAGCGAGTATTGCAGGGTAACCCTTTCTCAGGAATTTTCGGGATTTTAAGCAAGAGATGATGTTGAGTCTCGTCCCTCCAGTCTCCCCCTGTATGATCAAGGTTCTACCAGCAGCGAGTGGAATGCGGACGATCTTATCGTAACAAACGATTTCAGCTCGGTGTTTGGACAACCAGTCCATTCCAATGATGACGTCGAAACTCCCGATTTCAATGGGTACAAGATCGATTGAAAAGGTTTCGTCAGCTAGGTTTAAAGTGCAATTAGGTATCACACTATTGGTTTCTATGAGTTTTCCATTTGCTAGCTCTACGGTGTACTTAACATCTAAGGCAACAGGAGTGATGTCAAGTAATGGGCAAAAGTCATCGGAGATAAAGCTTCTATCAGCACCAGTATCAAATAGAACAGAAGCAGTTAAGTTGTTGAGGAGGAACATACCCGAGACCACATTCGGGTCTTGGCGGGCGTCCCCAGATTTGATGACGAAGGCTCTGCTTCGGGTGTTGTTGTTGTAGCTGTTGCGGTTGTTGTTGTTGTTATTCTTCAGTTTTGGGCACGTGTCCCTGAAGTGCCCGGGGTTCACACACTCAAAGCAGACTTTGGGTGGCCTAGTGTTGTTGTTGGAATGGTTGTTGGCAGGAGAGTGGCAATCTTTGGTGAGGTGGCCGTACCTCTTGCAATTGTTGCAAAAGGGACCACAGGAACCTTCATGGTGACGGCTGCACTTGGAACAATAGGGTTTGCTCCCAGTGTAGCCCCGTTGGATGTCGGTGGTGGTGTTGTATACTTTGATGGTGTCGGATTTCTTGTTTTGTTGGTTTGAGTGGTTGTTGTGGTAGTCGGACCACTTTCTTTTATTGTTGTGGGAGGATGAAGTGGGTGGTTCAGAATCTTGGCTCATTGCCATCAGGTCTTGGGCCAGTAGGATTGCTCCGTCAATGGTGGCTTGGTTTGAAGAGGCAACATGCCCCCGAACAAGCTCAGGAAGACCAAGGATGTACTTCCTGATTTTATCAGGTTCTGTGCTTACCATGGCTGGGCGGAGGGCGGCGAGTTGCTGGAATCTGGTGGTATAACCATCGATATCACCACCCTGAACCTTTAGGTTCCAAAACTCCTCGTCCAGTTTTTGGAGTTTGGCGATTGAGCAGTATTTGGCAGTGAGTTTTGCTTTCAAGTCCTCCCAAGAGAGTTGGTAGGCAGTGTCAGCACCCACTGATTGGGTATATGAGTTCCACCAAGAGTGGGCATCATCTTCGAGAGAGCAGGTGGCGAAATTTACTTTGTCGTTCTCCGTGCATTTGCTGACACGGAAAACAGTTTCCATCTATTCGAACCATCTGATCAGTCCGATGGCTCCTTCAGAACCCTTGAAGCTCGAGGGTTTGCAGCTCTGAAAGTCCTTGTAAGAACAAGGTTTAGCAGCAGGGGTTTCAGCGGCATCGCTGTTTCTTGCGGAATTCTGTGGAGTATTCCGAGCCAAGGCTTCAGTCACAGCCTGTGTTATGAGTGACGTAAGCTGAGCATCGGTGTATGGTCTTGACTTTGGCGGCATGATTCTTCAATAAAAGAAATGAAGATACATGAGATTTTGTAAGAAATTTGTATTTATCTCAGATGTACATGTATATAGGCGGTAATACGTAACATCAATGTGGAAAGAAATATGGCAATTGGTATAAGTAGAAACAACAAGGGATATTTGATAGATAATATGAGTTCAAAGGTTACATCCCATGGATGTATTACAAAAGGCGTCGGGAATTGTTACATCCGACCGAATTATAAAGTAGCGCTTAGATAGTTATTAGACTACAGGATAGATTACAAGACAACAACTACACCAGTCTTAACGTAGATTAATTTGTTCCATCATTTCGACAAGACGATCCACAGTATTGGCAAGTCTGCTGGCCTGTCGGGCATTGTCTTCAGCTAAGGCCAATCGTTGTACCAAACTGCCAATGTATTCATCTGATACCCATGAGCGTTGTTCACACTCATCTAGTCTGTGTTTCAAAAGAGCGGTTTCCACGCTTATCTCCACCACTTTGTTGAAAAGAACGTCTACATTGTTAACGGTGGTTTCGTGATCCTCGGTGACTTGTTCGATACGTTCAAGAGATGTAAGTCGCCAGTTTTCGTTTGTTTCCTGCAACACGACATCCATGGTGCGAAGTCGCTGCTCGTGTTGGTTCACCCTGGCAGCTAAGGCCGGTAAGGTGATGTGAGTGGGGTACGGGCCAGCTCGAGGCAACCTGGCGTTCCTCCTAGCTACCCTTGGGTTCTACGACCCGGATTGAGAGCGAGATGGATTTGATGGTGTGTTTGCCATTTCTGAGACAAAGCGTTAGTAATAGTGAGGCCTATATTCATATAGTTCCTATATAATATAGCCTATTGAGTGTCTAGCATAAACAAGTTTAAGTCTCGGTTCTCTCGAGGTCAGAGTTTTCTAGTGTACCCTGTTCAGCCATAACTACTTTCAGATCTTACATCATCTTTGCTTAATTGTACATAGTTGATCAGGCTATGTTAAATTAAACTCGTATGATGTAATCACTGAACCAGTTATACTTAATAAGGAATACTGCCTAACGGTCATAGTCTAGGCCCACTAAATGCAACCTAGTTCACTATAATCTTAGGCTCTGATACCAATCTGTAACACCCCCAAATTTAATGATTTGCGGAAGCACGATTTGGGTGTTACTAATCAATAACAAAGCACAAAGATATATAGTAAACGACTCTATATGCATCGTTTTGACAAAATATATTAATATTGAAATGTTTACAACATTTATAGCTTTACATAGCTCGAGTTTAAATAAAGGAGATTTCAGTACATAAGTACTTGTACAAAATATACTAATGCAAGAAAATCTCAATCATCTGTATGCTGACTCGAGCTAAAAGTCCTGAAGCAGAAGCAACCTACTGCTTGGTACCTGCGATACATGCTAAATGGGTCAGCTAAAGCTGGTGAGCTCACAGGTTTGAAATCAAGTAATAAAGTATGAACCGCAAGATTTAATAATGATTGAATTGCATCCAGCAATTGATAATGTATGTGTATACAGCCATGAGCACATAGTTGAGCTTAACTCGAGGGCCGGGTCCCCTATAGAGAATTCCGGGCGAGGTGCCTCCACGAATGCCTAATCAACATTCGTCTTCCCAAATATTAGTACGTCCGTTTACCCGGTTAGTGCTTGCTAACCCGAACGAGGAGGGTCAATCCTATATGGTACCATATACTAATATTCACGCTACAACGTATTAACAACTATGCTGACGGAGGACTTTAAATGATTAGTTGTGAAAAACTCATGTAGTATATGAAAATGCTTGTACTTGCATTCACATGTTAAAATTGAGCAATATATTACACCCCTGAGTAAAACAGTAAAAAGAGGGGCTATGAGACTCACCTGAGTCTTGTGAGTTTAACTTAATAAACTTGAGTTGATTAGCCGAGTAATGAAGTCCAAAGACTTGTAACCTGAGGGTGTCCACGACACGCGATGGTTATAATCATGATTGGGTATCTCAAAAGATCACCCTTGTAGTTGTTTACACAACTAGATATATGTCCAAATTACTACGATTTGGTTGATTTGTTTAGTGTTTGAAAACGTGTACGGCCCGTTGGTGACGGTTTTGAAATAATAAACCTTAAGTATTATTATTATGTATTTGGTGTTTTGCACTTAAAAGTGTGTCCCAAAGTGTTTTATAAGTCATATCATACAAGTGGTTGAGGTTATGTAAGTTCGACACTTAGTGAAATTTTAGTTTGAAAACCTGCTGTTTGGTGCGACACAATCATGCGACACAAAAGCTGTTATGCGACACAAGTGTTGTGTCGCATAGAAGTGCGACACAATATCTATGCGACACAAAGGTTGTGTCGCATAGATGCGAGATGCTGATTCAACAGCGACATAGTGATTGTGTCGTATGGAAATACGACATAGAATACGACATAATGGTTGTGTCGCAAAGCTTGCGACACTAATTCTTTGGTACGACACAAAGTGCGACATAGCGGATTTTATACGACACAAGGGCAAAATACGACACAACATGCGACACAAAGCTTGTGTCGCATAGAAGAACATCAGCCCAGAAAGTCCGGCTGTCAAGAATTTTCCGGCCAAAAACCCATTTCAAACCCGTTTTTAAGCTATGAAATCGTGTTCTATACTTAGCAAGGGACATATACAAATTATAATAACAACTACAAGTGAAAAATACTAAGAATCGAGAGATTTTGGGATTTTGTCGGAAACTTACAAATTGCCGAAATGGAAATCCGGAAAGATAGAAATGTAGATCGTCGCGAGGTGGTCGTGAATCTCTAAAAATATTGATGATACGAGTGCGTTTGGTTATGTTATTTTGGTGATTTTGTGAGGTTAAGGGTGTTTGGTGAATTGAGAGAAAAGGAAGAGGAGGGAGTAAGAGAGAGAGAGAGAGTGGTGAGAAATGAGAAAAAGAGAAAGGGAGTTGGGGGTTTAACCTCCAACTTTCAGTCTCCGCAGTTGCGGTCCGTGCGGTGTTCGTTTACTCAGTCGTTTAATCGTTAAATAATTATTTTACATTTTAATTATAAGTTTTAAAATACAAATTATTACGCGATATTTTATTTAAATATTTTACAAATCAATTTATATTTGAGTTATAAAATGTAAGTTTGTTTATTTAGTTTGCGCGTTTTTATATTTTAAATTGTGTAAGTTTTGTTTGTACGATACGAAATGTAATTCTAACATTACCGAGATAATATTTTTAACATAACCGAGTTACTTAATAAAATTGGTCACCAACGTCCGTATAAAATTGAATCGAAATACATTCGATTTATATTGCGTACGATTTAATCAAATCGTATTTTCATATATATTCAACAATATATATAATTCGATACATTAATTAGCCTAACACAGAACTAATTACATGTATTAACATATGATTAGGCACTAAGTAATAGTCCAAATTTGGCGGGTGTTACATATCGGATCTAGGAATGACACGTGTCGCTGCTTGATTGGCTTGATCTCTGATGAACCGACATTCTGCAGGTCCCAATTCTGTTACCGCAAATATCTCGTTACCTTAAAACCAATCATTCGTTGCCACGTAGTCCTTCAGACAAACTTCAAGTTGGAACACTCTTGCTGATGTATAAATAAGTACAGTACTTTTTGTACTTGATGATTGAGAGGCTTTATTGAATAGTCCCTGAAGATGCAGTAATCCTCCTCACTCACTGCAAGCTAACATGCTCTTGTAGAATGACTTGAACTATAGATCTTCAGTGACTAGCTGTTATTCTGGCAGTGACTTTTGCCTTTATTGATTTAAAGAAGTAAAGCTCTCGCTGACGTTGATCAGCGACACACTAAGTTGAGCTTTATTCTTCCTCAGCATATCAAGTAGAATGAATGACGATCAGCGAAACCTATCTTCAGCAACAGCAGCTTTGATACAATCCATTTCTTCATCGAGTAGTGAACAATTGAGTTGGTCAGCGACTCAACATGGTCAGCGACCAGTGACTCAACAATCTCCCCCTAAATGATTGTGATCGAAGCTCCCTAGACAAACTTGTTGATGTAAAAGGTTATAGTTAGTGTTTAGAGAATTTAAACATTCAATGACTTACACTTTGATCCATTCATTTTTCTTTTTGGATTCTTTTTATATGATCTGAGCTTTGCACTTTGGTTTTCTCAAAAGATCATATTTCATTGAACTGTAATATATAGAGTACAGATGGCTTGAGTTACAATAAATCTAATCTATTACAAACTTTAAAACCATTATCTTCAGCGATCAGATGAGACAGTGTCTTATCATATCAAACCTACTATCTTCAGTGATAGATAAGTGGCAGTGACTCTTGCTATTAGTGAAATAGTTTGGTCGTGGCTCACTGAGGATTGAGATGGGTTCAAATACAGCTTCTGAAAAACTACCCTTGGGTTCAAAAACAGGGTCAACCATTGTTGAGTCAGCGAGAGATGCAGCATATTCATAATCTCCTCCCAAAATAGGTTTAACTTGTTTTGGAATTTGATCATTAACACATTGATTTACTTTATCACTTGACTTGCACCAAAACTCCATGACCTTTTTAAGTTGTTGAAATTGTGTTTCAAATTTTACCTTTTCTTGAACACATACTTGATTTGCATAAGTTTGTGCATCAAGATCCAGTTTTAATTTCTTCAACTTTGACTCATTTTCATTTTGGTCTTTAAGTTTGGATTGTAAGTCACTAATTTTGCGTTTCTACCCTTTTTGAATATCATGAGCATTTGATAAGTCAACTATCAAAGACTCAAAGACATTATCTTTTTCTGCAGTTGTATATGATTTAAAACAATACACCTTGTAAAGAGTTTCAGGATCCCATTCAGATGCTAAGCATTTCTGAGCGACTTCATTGTTGTCCTTATGCATTTCAAGATCATTAGCCATCAAGCAATACTCCTTGTCCAAGCAGATCGTTGCTTCTTCATCAGATGATGATGAAGAATCAGAGTCGCTGAGTGATCCCTCTTCAGCGACAAACCCTTTACCCTTCTTCTTTCCATACTTTGACATTTCCTTCAGCTTCTTGTACTTTGCCTTGTACTTGTTATATTTGTCATTTCTGAAACTTGTACTCTTGGAAGTCAAAAGATATCCAATGCCCTTGTAGCTGAGCTTGAAGAAATTGATCAGAGACAGAAGTCAAAAGTATCTTAGAGAAGCTCAAAATCTCTGATAGCTGAAGAAGAAGAAGGTGGTCAAGCTGAAGAACAGTCAGATTATGAGTATGATGAAGGCTTGGAGAAGCTAGAAAAGGACATGGCCATGATAGTTGCTAATTTCAGTAGAAACACCAGATCAAAAAGATTCGCTGGTGCTCCATCTTCTGATAATTTTCAATCAAAAGGTGAATGCTGCTCACTCTGATCAGCTTGTTTTTCAGACTGCTCCCAGTTGAGCAAAATACCATAGACTTGAGTAAGATTAAGAACTGAATAATCATTCCTCTGTCTAGTACACGTGGCAATGGTTCCCCAGATTTTCCTTGGCAGTAACTCCAGAAACTTTTCAAGTAGCTGTTGCAATTACAGCAGGAATAATAGTGATTGGGATATGTGGACCATTGGTTATTATGTTACAGAGACGGTCATTAACTAAATCCAAAAACATCATCATTCGGGACATCCAAGTTTCAATCCTTGAAGGATCAAAAGCAGAAGGTTTGGTTGTAGAACCATTTCCCTTCTGATAGTCAGAGTCTACACAACTGTACTTTACTGATTCCATTGCAGATCTGGTTAATTGAGCTTAAACCAACTCTGCTCTGATACCAATTGTGAGTCCCGTAATCACTATTGTTTAGTGAATTGGAATCGCAAAGTGTAAAGTTGATTGTAGAAGGGGGGTTGAATACAATCTAACAACTAATTTCATATTTTAACTTAGTTAATTTATTAGTTGTTAATTGATTAACAGAAACAGAGTATAACAGATTATAGATATGACAATATCAAAGTGACAGAGTAATAGTAGCTAAAACGATGAATTATATTGATCATACAATTCACGAGTGTTGAATGCGGCATGGATTAACCAAACTTAACCCAATTCAAACATTTAGCTAATCTATTACAAATGAGATGAACAGCAGTGGACAAACACACTGACTGTTCACTCGCTGGATCGTTAAGTCGTGCTTAGACTAACTACTCACTGACATACAAGTGATCAACACGAATTAAACGACTAGCCTCTACAGTACAAAACACTGAACTATTCATACTACAAGAGTTCCTAAAATATCGGATCTAGGAATGACACGTGTCGCTGTTTGATTGGCTTGATCTCTGATGAACCGACATTCTGCGGGTCCCAATTCTGTTACCGCAAATATCTCGTTACCTTAAAACCAATCATTCGCTGCCACATAGTCCTTCAGACAAACTTCAAGTTGGAACACTCTTGCTGATGTATAAATAAGTACAGTACTTTCTGTACTTGATGATTGAGAGGCTTTATTGAATAGTCCCTGAAGATGCAGTAATCCTCCTCACTCACTGCGAGCTAACATGCTCTTGTAGAATGACTTGAACTATAGATCTTTAGTGACTAGCTGTTATTCTGGCAGTGACTTTTGCCTTTATTGATTTGAAGAAGTAAAGCTCTCGCTGACGTTGATCAGCGACACACCAAGTTGAGCTTTATTCTTCCTCAGCATATCAAGTAGAATGAATGACGATCAGCGAAACCTATCTTCAGCAACAGCAGCTTTGATACAATCCATTTCTTCATCGAGTAGTGAACAATTGAGTTGGTCAGCGACTCAACATGGTCAGCGACCAGTGACTCAACAATCTCCCCCTAAATGATTGTGATCGAAGCTCCCTAGACAAACTTGTTGATGTAAAAGGTTATAGTTAGTGTTTAGAGAATTTAAACATTCAATGACTTACACTTTGATCCATTCATTTTTCTTTTTGGATTCTTTTTATATGATCTGAGCTTTGCACTTTGGTTTTCTCAAAAGATCATATTTCATTGAACTGTAATATATAGAGTACAGATGGCTTGAGTTACAATAAATCTAATCTATTACAAACTTTAAAACCATTATCTTCAGCGATCAGATGAGACAGTGTCTTATCATATCAAACCTACTATCTTCAGTGATAGATAAGTGGCAGTGACTCTTGCTATTAGTGAAATAGTTTGGTCGTGGCTCACTGAGGATTGAGATGGGTTCAAATACAGCTTCTGAAAAACTACCCTTGGGTTCAAAAACAGGGTCAACCATTGTTGAGTCAGCGAGAGATGCAGCATATTCATAATCTCCTCCCAAAATAGGTTTAACTTGTTTTGGAATTTGATCATTAACACATTGATTTACTTTATCACTTGACTTGCACCAAAACTCCATGACCTTTTTAAGTTGTTGAAATTGTGTTTCAAATTTTACCTTTTCTTGAACACATACTTGATTTGCATAAGTTTGTGCATCAAGATCCAGTTTTAATTTCTTCAACTTTGACTCATTTTCATTTTGGTCTTTAAGTTTGGATTGTAAGTCACTAATTTTGCGTTTCTACCCTTTTTGAATATCATGAGCATTTGATAAGTCAACTATCAAAGACTCAAAGACATTATCTTTTTCTGCAGTTGTATATGATTTAAAACAATACACCTTGTAAAGAGTTTCAGGATCCCATTCAGATGCTAAGCATTTCTGAGCGACTTCATTGTTGTCCTTATGCATTTCAAGATCATTAGCCATCAAGCAATACTCCTTGTCCAAGCAGATCGTTGCTTCTTCATCAGATGATGATGAAGAATCAGAGTCGCTGAGTGATCCCTCTTCAGCGACAAACCCTTTACCCTTCTTCTTTCCATACTTTGACATTTCCTTCAGCTTCTTGTACTTTGCCTTGTACTTGTTATATTTGTCATTTCTGAAACTTGTACTCTTGGAAGTCAAAAGATATCCAATGCCCTTGTAGCTGAGCTTGAAGAAATTGATCAGAGACAGAAGTCAAAAGTATCTTAGAGAAGCTCAAAATCTCTGATAGCTGAAGAAGAAGAAGGTGGTCAAGCTGAAGAACAGTCAGATTATGAGTATGATGAAGGCTTGGAGAAGCTAGAAAAGGACATGGCCATGATAGTTGCTAATTTCAGTAGAAACACCAGATCAAAAAGATTCGCTGGTGCTCCATCTTCTGATAATTTTCAATCAAAAGGTGAATGCTGCTCACTCTGATCAGCTTGTTTTTCAGACTGCTCCCAGTTGAGCAAAATACCATAGACTTGAGTAAGATTAAGAACTGAATAATCATTCCTCTGTCTAGTACACGTGGCAATGGTTCCCCAGATTTTCCTTGGCAGTAACTCCAGAAACTTTTCAAGTAGCTGTTGCAATTACAGCAGGAATAATAGTGATTGGGATATGTGGACCATTGGTTATTATGTTACAGAGACGGTCATTAACTAAATCCAAAAACATCATCATTCGGGACATCCAAGTTTCAATCCTTGAAGGATCAAAAGCAGAAGGTTTGGTTGTAGAACCATTTCCCTTCTGATAGTCAGAGTCTACACAACTGTACTTTACTGATTCCATTGCAGATCTGGTTAATTGAGCTTAAACCAACTCTGCTCTGATACCAATTGTGAGTCCCGTAATCACTATTGTTTAGTGAATTGGAATCGCAAAGTGTAAAGTTGATTGTAGAAGGGGGGTTGAATACAATCTAACAACTAATTTCATATTTTAACTTAGTTAATTTATTAGTTGTTAATTGATTAACAGAAACAGAGTATAACAGATTATAGATATGACAATATCAAAGTGACAGAGTAATAGTAGCTAAAACGATGAATTATATTGATCATACAATTCACGAGTGTTGAATGCGGCATGGATTAACCAAAGTTAACCCAATTCAAACACTTAGCTAATCTATTACAAATGAGATGAACAGCAGTGGACAAACACACTGACTGTTCACTCGCTGGATCGTTAAGTCGTGCTTAGACTAACTACTCACTGACATACAAGTGATCAACACGAATTAAACGACTAGCCTCTACAGTACAAAACACTGAACTATTCATACTACAAGAGTTCCTAAAATATCAGATCTAGGAATGACACGTGTCGCTGCTTGATTGGCTTGATCTCTGATGAACCGACATTCTGCGGGTCCCAATTCTGTTACCGCAAATATCTCGTTACCTTAAAACCAATCATTCGCTGCCACATAGTCCTTCAGACAAACTTCAAGTTGGAACACTCTTGCTGATGTATAAATAAGTACAGTACTTTCTGTACTTGATGATTGAGAGGCTTTATTGAATAGTCCCTGAAGATGCAATAATCCTCCTCACTCACTGCGAGCTAACATGCTCTTGTAGAATGACTTGAACTATAGATCTTTAGTGACTAGCTGTTATTCTGGCAGTGACTTTTGCCTTTATTGATTTGAAGAAGTAAAGCTCTCGCTGACGTTGATCAGCGACACACCAAGTTGAGCTTTATTCTTCCTCAGCATATCAAGTAGAATGAATGACGATCAACGAAACCTATCTTCAGCAACAGTAGCTTTGATACAATCCATTTCTTCATCGAGTAGTGAACAGTTGAGTTGATCAGCGACTCAACATGGTCAGCGACCAGTGACTCAACAATCTCCCCCTAAATGATTGTGATCGAAGCTCCCTAGACAAACTTGTTGATGTAAAAGGTTATAGTTAGTGTTTAGAGAATTTAAACATTCAATGACTTACACTTTGATCCATTCATTTTTCTTTTTGGATTCTTTTTATATGATCTGAGCTTTGCACTTTGGTTTTCTCAAAAGATCATATTTCATTGAACTGTAATATATAGAGTACAGATGGCTTGAGTTACAATAAATCTAATCTATTACAAACTTTAAAACCATTATCTTCAGCGATCAGATGAGACAGTGTCTTATCATATCAAACCTACTATCTTCAGTGATAGATAAGTGGCAGTGACTCTTGCTATTAGTGAAATAGTTTGGTCGTGGCTCACTGAGGATTGAGATGGGTTCAAATACAGCTTCTGAAAAACTACCCTTGGGTTCAAAAACAGGGTCAACCATTGTTGAGTCAGCGAGAGATGCAGCATATTCATAATCTCCTCCCAAAATAGGTTTAACTTGTTTTGGAATTTGATCATTAACACATTGATTTACTTTATCACTTGACTTGCACCAAAACTCCATGACCTTTTTAAGTTGTTGAAATTGTGTTTCAAATTTTACCTTTTCTTGAACACATACTTGATTTGCATAAGTTTGTGCATCAAGATCCAGTTTTAATTTCTTCAACTTTGACTCATTTTCATTTTGGTCTTTAAGTTTGGATTGTAAGTCACTAATTTTGCGTTTCTACCCTTTTTGAATATCATGAGCATTTGATAAGTCAACTATCAAAGACTCAAAGACATTATCTTTTTCTGCAGTTGTATATGATTTAAAACAATACACCTTGTAAAGAGTTTCAGGATCCCATTCAGATGCTAAGCATTTCTGAGCGACTTCATTGTTGTCCTTATGCATTTCAAGATCATTAGCCATCAAGCAATACTCCTTGTCCAAGCAGATCGTTGCTTCTTCATCAGATGATGATGAAGAATCAGAGTCGCTGAGTGATCCCTCTTCAGCGACAAACCCTTTACCCTTCTTCTTTCCATACTTTGACATTTCCTTCAGCTTCTTGTACTTTGCCTTGTACTTGTTATATTTGTCATTTCTGAAACTTGTACTCTTGGAAGTCAAAAGATATCCAATGCCCTTGTAGCTGAGCTTGAAGAAATTGATCAGAGACAGAAGTCAAAAGTATCTTAGAGAAGCTCAAAATCTCTGATAGCTGAAGAAGAAGAAGGTGGTCAAGCTGAAGAACAGTCAGATTATGAGTATGATGAAGGCTTGGAGAAGCTAGAAAAAGACATGGCCATGATAGTTTCTAATTTCAGTAGAAACACCAGATCAAAAAGATTCGCTGGTGCTCCATCTTCTGATAATTTTCAATCAAAAGGTGAATGCTGCTCACTCTGATCAGCTTGTTTTTCAGACTGCTCCCAGTTGAGCAAAATACCATAGACTTGAGTAAGATTAAGAACTAAATAATCATTCCTCTGTCTAGTACACGTGGCAATGGTTCCCCAGATTTTCCTTGGCAGTAACTCCAGAAACTTTTCAAGTAGCTGTTGCAATTACAGCAGGAATAATAGTGATTGGGATATGTGGACCATTGGTTATTATGTTACAGAGATGGTCATTAACTAAATCCAAAAACATCATCATTCGGGACATCCAAGTTTCAATCCTTGAAGGATCAAAAGCAGAAGGTTTGGTTGTAGAACCATTTCCCTTCTGATAGTCAGAGTCTACACAACTGTACTTTACTGATTCCATTGCAGATCTGGTTAATTGAGCTTAAACCAACTCTGCTCTGATACCAATTGTGAGTCCCGTAATCACTATTGTTTAGTGAATTGGAATCGCAAAGTGTAAAGTTGATTGTAGAAGGGGGGTTGAATACAATCTAACAACTAATTTCATATTTTAACTTAGTTAATTTATTAGTTGTTAATTGATTAACAGAAACAGAGTATAACAGATTATAGATATGACAATATCAAAGTGACAGAGTAATAGTAGCTAAAACGATGAATTATATTGATCATACAATTCACGAGTGTTGAATGCGGCATGGATTAACCAAAGTTAACCCAATTCAAACACTTAACTAATCTATTACAAATGAGATGAACAGCAGTGGACAAACACACTGACTGTTCACTCGCTGGATCGTTAAGTCGTGCTTAGACTAACTACTCACTGACATACAAGTGATCAACACGAATTAAACGACTAGCCTCTACAGTACAAAACACTGAACTATTTATACTACAAGAGTTCCTAAAATATCAGATCTAGGAATGACACGTGTCGCTGCTTGATTGGCTTGATCTCTGATGAACCGACATTCTGCGGGTCCCAATTCTGTTACCGCAAATATCTCGTTACCTTAAAACCAATCATTCGCTGCCACATAGTCCTTCAGACAAACTTCAAGTTGGAACACTCTTGCTGATGTATAAATATGTACAGTACTTTCTGTACTTGATGATTGAGAGGCTTTATTGAATAGTCCCTGAAGATGCAGTAATCCTCCTCACTCACTGCGAGCTAACATGCTCTTGTAGAATGACTTGAACTATAGATCTTTAGTGACTAGCTGTTATTCTGGCAGTGACTTTTGCCTTTATTGATTTGAAGAAGTAAAGCTCTCGCTGACGTTGATCAGCGACACACCAAGTTGAGCTTTATTCTTCCTCAGCATATCAAGTAGAATGAATGACGATCAACGAAACCTATCTTCAGCAACAGTAGCTTTGATACAATCCATTTCTTCATCGAGTAGTGAACAGTTGAGTTGATCAGCGACCAACGACTCAACATGGTCAGCGACCAGTGACTCAACAATCTACCCCTAAATGATTGTGATCGAAGCTCCCTAGACAAACTTGTTGATTTAAAAGTTTATAGTTAGTGTTTAGAGAATTTAAACATTCAATGACTTACACTTTGATCCATCCATTTTTCTTTTTGGATTCTTTTTATATGATCTGAGCTTTGCACTTTGGTTTTCTCAAAAGATCATATTTCATTGAACTATAAAATATTGAGTACAGATGGCTTGAGTTACAATAAATCTAATCTATTACAAACTTTAAAACCGTTATCTTCAGCGATCAGATGAGACAGTGTCTTATCATAACAAACCTACTATCTTCAGTGATAGATAAGTGGCAGTGACTCTTGCTATTAGTGAAATAGTTTGGTCGTGGCTCACTAAGGATTGAGATGGGTTCAAATACAGCTTCTGAAAAATTACCCTTGGGTTCAAAAACAGGGTCAACCATTGTTGAGTCAGCGAGAGATGCAGCATATTCATAATCACCTCCCAAAATAGCTTTAACTTGTTTTGGAATTTGATCATTAACACATTGATTTACTTTATCATTTGACTTGCACCAAAATTCCATGACCTTTTTAAGTTGTTGAAATTCTGTTTCAAATTTTACCTTTTCTTGAACACATACTTGATTTGCATAAGTTTGTGCATCAAGATCCAGTTTTAATTTCTTCAACTTTGACTCATTTTCATTTTGGTCTTTAAGTTTGGATTGTAAGTCACTAATTTTGCGTTTCTGCCCTTTTTGAATATCATGAGCATTTGATAAGTCAACTATCAAAGACTCAAAGACATTATCTTTTTCAGCAGCTGTATATGATTTAAAACAATGCACCTTGTAAAGAGTTTCAGGATCCCATTCAGATGCTAAGCATTTCTGAGCGACTTCATTGTTGTCCTTACGCATTTCAAGATCATTAGCCATCAAGCAATACTCCTTGTCCAAGCAGATCGTTGCTTCTTCATCAGATGATGATGAAGAATCAGAGTCGCTGAGTGATCCCTCTTCAGCGACAAACCCTTTACCCTTCTTCTTTCCATACTTTGACATTTCCTTCAACTTCTTGTACTTTGCCTTGTACTTGTTATATTTGTCATTTCTGAAACTTGACTTTGGTTTAGGGACGGTATTCACTGACTTTGATCTACATTCAGCGGCAAAATGACCAGGTTTGCCACATTTGTAGCATTCACCTTTTGATTGAAAATTATCAGAAGATGGAGCATCAGCGAATCTTTTTGATCTGGTGTTTCTACTGAAATTAGCAACTATCATGGCCATGTCCTTTTCTAGCTTCTCCAAGCCTTCATCATACTCATAATCTGACTGATCTTCAGCTTGACCACCTTCTTCTTCAGCTATCAGAGATTTTGAGCTTCTCTTAGATACTTTTGACTTCTGTCTCTGATCAATTTCTTCAAGCTCAGCTACAAGGGCATTGGATATCTTTTGACTTCCAAGAGTAGCACGAATATGCTCACTCTGATCAGCTTGCTTTTCAGACTGCTCCCAGTTGAGCAAAATACCATAGACTTGAGTAAGATTAAGAACTGAATAATCATTCCTCTGTCTAGTACACGTGGCAATGGTTCCCCAGATTTTCCTTGGCAGCAACTCCAGAAACTTTTCAACGCATATACCAGCCTTCTCCATTTTGTTCATCAGTGACTGGTATCTGGTGTAAGTAGAAGACAGAGACTCATTGGGTTCCATTGCGAACAGCTCATATTGGCGAGTGAGATTAACTTCCCTGCAGCGAATAATATCAGGAGTTCCAATATATATATTCCTTAGGGTGTCCCACATGTCTTTAGCAGTTTTGCAAAGCCTAATAGATTCAAACACTTCATCAGGAAGTGTCATGCCTATGTAGATTTTAGCTTGTTTATCGAGTCTAACCAATCGTCTATCCTCATCAGTCCATTGTTCCTCTCTTTCGGGCATAACCATTTCTGGTATAGCAGGAGTAGTAGTTGTTGCAATTACAGCAGGAATAATAGTGATTGGGATATGTGGACCATTGGTTATAATAATTTGTATCTAAAACTTTGTCAATTATGTAACCAATTGCTTCATTTCAAATACTCGTTTCCAAATTCTTTTTAAAAACTAAATATCTCACAAACCGTTTGTCTACGAATTATAAAAATTAAATATTCGGAATTCGCGTCTTTTTCTCTTCGATTTGAGATCCAACAAGCTATTCCGACAAAGTTTCTTTTCTCCAATTTTTAATGGGTGTTTGAAATTCGTAATGCTAAATCACAGGTAATTTAATACTTACACGTAATTATATTTACAATCACTAGCTATAATCACATGTAAATAATCAAATATACAAATTATATATTTAAAAATCAAATGAAAATAAATTTATTTAATACGGAGTAATATAATAAACCTATCTAAAAATCTTAAGTTGTAATCACATGTGTCTAATATATTAAACTAGTAATCACATGTGATTTAAAAATGATTAAATGCAAATTTAACAATTATCACTACAACAAAATGAACCTAAGGCAACACCCATAAAGTGTTGCATTAAGCCTTGAAAGTGTTGCATTAGGTCTAATGTGACACTTTAGCAAGTGCTACCTTAGCTAATGTTGCCTTAGGTCTAAAGCAACACTTTGTTAAGAATATGCAACACTTTTCGAATATGTTGCTCTTGATTAGAAAGTGCGACACTTTTATAATGCAACACTTTCTACACACAATGCAACACTTTTTCATTGATCTCGGGAAACTATGGCAACACTTCTACCTATCAAATGCAACACTTTTTCTTTATTCTACTCGACTATGACAACACTTTTACCCATGAATGCAACACTTTTCATTTATGTCACCAAGCTATTCCAACATTTTGACCCACCAATTGCAACACTTTCTATGTTTTCCACTATATAAATGCAACACTTTTATCCTCTATTACAACACTTTATTTATATTTTCAAATAGGGTAATTGCAACATTTTTTAAGATCAAAGCGACACTATATTATCAAAAGGAAGAAACACAAATAATAACACAAATTCATACATTAAATAATTTCGTTCAACAACAAAGATAATACATAGCATAGACAATATCACTTTGTACTAAGAATCTTTTTTCCAACACTAGTAAAACTAACATAAAATGTATAGTCAACACAAAATAAAACATGAATTGCAATCTAGAAAGTAATGAAATGCTCCTCCAAAATAAACTTTCTTATATTCCCATTTCAATTGATCATAGTTGCACTCTCCTCTTTGCGTACGCCAAAACAACATAGCCTGAGACATATGAAATTATCACTTAAATGGTTAGCATACTTTGCATCAAGTTATAGGCATAAAATATAATGATTAATAAAAAAAGAAACATATTTCAAAGCTTACGAAACTAAATATTCACACACACACACACACACACACACACACACACACACACACACACATATATATATATATATATATATATATATATATATATATATATATATATAGTTTAGTATGGCATCTAACCCAAAATAAGTACGTGCACCCTAATAAGAAAAGAAACACAGTGTCTTATTTTACACTTTGCTTCTTTTCTCATATCCACCCGAAGAAGATATATCTATTGTTGTTATATTTTCTTGGAGAAGACCTTACGGATTAAATGTGAGTGCACGCTAGAAGAAATTTTTACCTTGGGAAGAAACTTCAACAGTCGTAAATCAATAAAAGTGATACAACATATACGTTTGACCCGACCCATATAACCCCAGGCACAATGCTATTACATAACATCAGAGGGTCAATTTTAATATTAATACCTATCATGAGACCAGTCAACATGCTCGATAAGGTCAACCCAAAACCTCATTTAACCCAGCCCATATGACCCATGACCCTATTTAACCTGAGGTTAAAAAAACAGAATGCTAAATAGGATCCTGTTACGTTGATTTTTCCATTTTAAAACCCGGCTAACCCTACCCAAATAACTCATATTACTGTTGGGTTAACCCAGATAACAGCCCGAGTTTTATCCATATATGGTAAATGATCGCAGCCGAACGGTCGGTCTTTAGGAATCGCTTCCTGTCGTTGCGGGCCTCCCGCTTGGCTGCGTCAGTGGGTTTTAAAATTTGTTTTTTTTTTGCTGGGCCTAAGTATACTAAAGCTATGGGTGAGTACAGCGATAGGTATGACCTAGGGTCGTTCTTCAAACTACAACGGGCATGGGATCTAGGTTTTTAATTATCCTTTGTAAATTTAGCTGGATTTTATCAAGAGTTTGATAGGGTTTTGTTTTGTTTTCTAATTAACTACCTAATTTAAAATATTAAAATACTAAACTAAGATAGGGGAGGTGAGGTGGCAACGAGAACTTATAGGTGAAGCGAGTGTTTACTATGATAATTACTCATGCTATTTAGGGGTAGTTAATGGGAATAAGCCTAAGTTAAGATGACAGCTATATTTCCTAATGAGCCATAACTCCTAGCCTATTATCTATCTAACGTAGAGTTGTCCGCAATCAGATAAATAACATGTCACGTGGATAACAGTTATGGAATTTAAACTACACCGGAAGTTGTCCCAAATGTAGCAACCAATTTAACCAACAACCATCCTCGAGTCTTGTTCCCTAATCTCGGACATTTGAGATATCCGAATCATGGCATGAATTGTTGAATAAACAAAAACATGAACAGGGGTTTCAACCGGAACAAGTTGGGATGATCTGGTCTAACGGCTGATTAAATTGTTCATCATTATTTCATATAAATCATTTTAACTATTCTATTCATGTTAAACTGGTGTATGCAATTGACAAATATTCGAAAACCTAATCATGTAACTAATCAGCATAACAGATACTAGCATGCAAAGCCTAAGCAACAATCAAACAAGAACGTGCAGTAAGGCAGCGTAGCAGGGATCAATCATGCAGAGTGATGGGGTACATGGTTAAGTCACAAGTGTCCCGAAAGTTCTCTCTAAGACATTTGTTGAATGAACTGAATCTAATCTATCTCTAATCCTACGCTCCGTGTCTCCCTCCGATAATATTTCAACCAGGAGAACACCGGCCATGTCGAGTTCAACGATCATCAGACACAGAATAATTAGCGGCATACAACTAGCAATTGGCCAAGCCTAGAAGGATGTTACTAACCACATCATAAGTTGGATAGATAAACATTTGAGATTCAATTCATAGATTCAAATATATTTCGACAGCATACCGACAGAGTAACAGCATGATTTAAGTATAACTACCCTAGCATGGCAACTATCATAGCAGACACAGATTTGTCTAGCTAAGCATGGCAATAATCCTAGCAAGTAATTCTAAACAAGTATAGCAACAGCACAACATTATTCAAAATAACAAGATAGAGATTATAATAGAACCTGACAAAGCGTTATTACAAATCGTGCGACACCGCAGTCTCGGAGCACCTCCGTTACAAGTAAGCTACTAATCTACTAGCTTAACTAACCTAATTAACTAACTAACTAATTTTAGAGAGAGAGTAGTGAGAGAAAGAGAGAAAGAATGAGAAAAAATGAAGTGTGTTTTGAAATGATGAAATGAGGCTTCTATATATAGAGATCGCACAACCGTATCCGTAGACCGTATCCAAACTATGAAACGCACAACCGTATCGCAAGGGCAAATAAAAACCTGATTTTTATCACCCAAACGCACGATACGGCTGATCTAGGGTGAATATGGCTGAACTGGACCGTATACGGCTGTGCATAGGGTGAATACGGCTGAACTGGGCCATATACGGCTGAGCACAGGCCGTATACGGTCTGTGCAGGATGTATACGGTCCAGGCACAGCCGTATACGGTCTGTGCCAGCCGTATACGGCTTGGTTCACCCGTATGCTGGTTCTTCGGTTCTTCGTTTCTTCGTTCGGGCGTAACTTCTTCGTCGTTTATCCGTTTTGAGCGTTCTTTATATCCACGCGATCGTATTTTCCTAACGAAGAAAATGACATAAGTTAGAGGTCATGATTCTTTGTGTAGCTCAAAAAGTGCTAGAACGAGTGAACGAGAATGCTTATGATCGTATTCGTTAGATTTATCGTGTTTTTCGACCATTTTAGTTGACTTTTGAAACATTGTCTATATTTTGGCTCATGTGACGAGTTTTAATGATAAAGTATCTATTTTGATTAGTTTCGTCACATATTGGGCTAAAAAGGTGAGAATAATGCATGTAAAATCATGACTTTTTGCATGTTATCAAATATCCCACACTTAGACATTTGCTTGTCCTCAAGCAAACTTACCTCTTAGAATGCAGAAAAAAAGTTTTTATTGTTTTTGACCCACAAAGAAAAATTCATACAGATTGGAAACAAGTATTCGCTTGTTAGATAAATAAAAGGTGTTCACATGAAGTATCTAAAGGTTTCCAAGATGATTCACTTAGGCAAACTTTCAATTCTCGAATTGGTGGAATATACACGACTGGGCGATCTCACTGGTGGTCACTCAATTCACTCAAAGTGTATCGGGGTTCCTATTATCCTAAGCCAAATGACAAATCGCTCAAATACAGGTCGTGCAGCACTCGTCGTCATAGGCTTGCCCGAGGATCAAATCTTCATCACTTAGACAGGAACGGCACTGATTATCCCAGGACATTCAAATGGGTTGCAGTGTTTGGTGTGGGTTTTAAAGGGTATGGATAGGTTGGGGGTGTCTAGGTGTTAAGGGTGTTTGCTAATCTTGGGACTTCTAAATTTTCGAACAACTCTATCTAGGCATCCTTTTTAATGAAAACGGAAACGGATAACACTTTTAGGGGATAAGATAGCTATTTTGACTTCTATCTTTTGAAAACACACGGAATGATATTTTTTTGAAGAGTCGAGTTTTCGAGAGAGTCGAAGCACTTAGTTTAATTCAACTATTTTTTTTTCTTTTCTTTTTCTTTGCTTTTCTATTTCTATTTCTATTTTTGGGCTTAGATCTTTCTTGCCAAGAAATTTCTAAGGGATTTTCATTTATTTCCCTTCTTGAGATCCCTTCTTATTTTCATTTTTCAATCCTTTGATGATCTTTGAGTTTACTTTGGTGCCAATTTTTCGCACCAGATGACTCTCGATTTTTTAGTATAGATCAATAAAACGCACGCGAGAAGTTTTAGTAAACATTATTTGTGATTTTTGGAGTGAAAGCAAAAAGGAATACCTAAATATCCTTATTCAAAAGAGAATACCAAGATAAGTTTTTGGTGGGTAAGGGAAATAAGGGGTTCAAAAATTTGGGTGTAGAAAAGAAAATAGGCTAAGGCTCAACAGGGTTTTCTAAACGGATCATCAACACTAAAATTGAGTGTTGGAAGGGTTTTGGGCTTGAAAAGATATGTGAAAAAGGGTTTTAAATCCTAAGGAATGTCAAGGTCCTTTAATCGTACCTATGTCACGTATGACACCTGTCAATGTGATCTCGAAATGTATACCTGGGGCAAGTTCTAATTCAGAAATGTGTGCACCGGTCACACACAACAAACGAACAGTGAAGCATTTAAAATGAATGCTTATAAGGCTCAAATTCCTCAATGCAAAAATGGGTTATATGTGTCCAGTCGTGCGATGCCCCTCTTAGATCCTCATCTTAAATTGTTTAGAATCCGACATGATTTCGACCTTATATTTACCAACTTTTGACATACTTGTAAAAAAATATATGTATTCATCTTAATGAAAAACTTATTGGTCAACTGAATGAGTGACAATTTCACTGTCGAAGTAAAACTGTTTAGGTTTTACTGAATGAGTGACAATCTCACTGTCGAAGTTTTAACCAATTGTGACTTTAAAAAGTTTGAAATTTTTGAAAATTTTGGCAAAATAAGATATGAAATTTTTTTTTGAGGACTAGCATGTTTCTTAGATCAACTTAAACAGATATTTTGACAGACGAGAGATATACCGTTATCCCACACTTAGAAATAAACATTGTCCCCAATGTTTCTACACTAAGTAGGGAGAAAATCTCACACTTAGGGTTTTGGTTTAGGAAAAATGTGAATTTAAAAGTTATAAGCGAGGGGGATCCCACACTTAGAGATTTAAGTGGTCAATAGGCATATCGAAGTTATATAAAATAGGAAGAACGGGTTTAGAAGAGATACTTCCCTACGGTCAGTCGGCACTGGATATAGGACCAGATTCATGTAGGGTTGGTGTAAATAATTTGTTGGATTGTGAGGACCAGACTCTTTTCAAAGCTCATCCAATTCCTACGAAGATAAGGTCTGCAATATCATAAAATACCATCATAAACATCAGTTCAATAACACAACAGGTCTAACGATAAATAAAGATAACTAAAGATAAAATAAACTAGAGATCGTCTAGTAAATCATCCATGTCTGGATCAAATGCTGCAAGTGCGTCAGAATCTGGATCTGAAGTGAGTGACAAGGCAGCAGTGTAATCGGACATCATGGATGCATCAGCGGGAATCCGAGGTGGCCTAGAAGGAGCAACAACAGCGGGGGGAACAGTCTGTGATGGGGCAGCTGGGAAGAAGGACCAAGGTGGGAGAACTGGCACGGGACCCTGACCAAGCTGATATGGCTGGTCGGCGAGTCTCGGCAGTCCTATCTTCTCTCTGATTTCGGACTGAGAGCTACGCTGAATCGAAAGCTCACTGAGCATCGCCCAAGTCACCCTCGGATCTGAAGTGGTAACTCCAAAGTCAAAAAGTGGGGCAGATACAGGAGCAGTCGGAGCATGCTCATCAGTAGTGGTGGTTGTCTTCTTTCTTTTTCCTCTGCGGGTTCTTTTCCTCTGTTGTTTCTGAGTTGCTTATCCTGAAGTCTCAGCTGAAGCGTCCATCCTGAAACATGAAGATAAACAGGTAAAGCCAAAGTTTTAAATGGGTATACAAATGCAAAATAATCAGATGACTTCAAGAAATGTTTGTTTAAATGCTAAAGCTTTGTGAGGTCATCTTGTTTATTCGCATTTGTATACTATGAATAAAACTTATCTGATGTATATGTAGGAGTGTGGCATTGTCAGATAGTTGGGTTATCCTGCATCGTTAGTTTAGGGATGATAATACTAAAAACAAAAATAACTAAAAAATGAAATAAAATAAAATAAGATAAGCAATGGGGTGCTTCCCAAGAGCGCTTGTTTAGAGAGTCTCTAGCTTGACTCTTTGTACCTACTAGTCGGCTCAAGGTGGTTCAAAGATATAGACTTCCTCACCAGAGGGGAAATCTTCGATGTAGTGCTTTAAGCGATGGCCATTGACTTTAAAATTACCTTCCGGGGCTTCTAGTTCGATTGCTCCGAAGGTATAGACTTTTGATACAACAAATGGTCCGCTCCACCTTGATCTGAATTTGCCGAAGAATTTCTTGAAACACGAATTGAAGAGAAAAACTTTGTCTCTGGGCTTGAACTTAGAATATTTGAGTTTAGCGTCGTGAGTATTCTTTGTTCGTTCTTTGAAGTGCAGAGAGCTATCATATGCTTGGTCTCTTAATTCGGCTAGTTCATTTAGTTGCATTTTCCGATGTGATCCAATTGCAGAAAGGTCTAAATTACATTCTCTCAGCGCCCAGTGAGCTTTATACTCCAACTCTATCGGCAAATGACACGCTTTTCCATAGACTAGTCTGTAGGGCGTGGTTCCTAGTGGTGATTTAAATGCGGTTCTGAACACCCACAGAGCATCATCTAATTTTTCAGCCCATCTTTCCCTATGATTAACCACGGTTCGTTCTAAAATTCTCTTGAGCGCTCGATTCGTCACTTCGGCTTGCCGATTCGTCTGTGGGTGGTAGGCTGTAGAGGTCTTATGGGTGACACCATAATATTGTAATGTCCTCATAAACTGAGCATTACAGAAGTTCGTGCCTCGATCACTAATGATCGCTTTTGGAGTACCAAAACGTGAGAAGAGCTGCTTTAAGAATTTCACCACTACTCGGGAATCGTTTGTAGGAAACGCTTGAGCTTCTGCCCATCTGGAGACGTAGTCGACAGCAACCAGAATATACTCCTTCCCATATGATTTTGGGAATGGTCCCATAAAATCCAACCCCTATATATCAAAGATCTCACAAACTTGGATGTTAGTAAGTGGCATTTCACTCCCCCGTGAGATACTTCCAAACCTTTGGCAAGCATCACAACGTTTTACCAGGTCGTGAGCGTCTCTGAATATAGATGGCCAGTAGAATCCGGAATCGTATACCTTCCTTGCGGTCATATTTGCTCCATGATGTCCTCCAGTTGGTCCGTGATGACTTTGGTGAAGAATGTTCCTTGCCTCCCTCTCGTCTGCGCATCTTCTGATGATTTGGTCCGGGCATACTTTGAATAAGTATAGATCATCCCAATAGTAGTTCTTTACGTCTCTAAAGAATTTGCGTCTTCTAGAGGTGGGCATTCCTTTTGGCACAATTCCTCCAACCAGATAATTGGCGTAGTCCGCATACCAAGGGTTATAAGTGAATTGAGATCCCTTTTGGTATCCTCCGATATTCATGAGTTGTTCTTCAGGGAACTGGTCTTGAATCTCTCTATCATCAAGCTTCTCCATCGTCGGATTTTCCAATCGACTAAGATGATCTGCTGCGACATTCTCGGCTCCCTTTTTATCCTTGATTTCTATGTCAAATTCTTGGAGGAGGAGAATCCATCTAAGCAGTCTTGGTTTAGCGTCTTGCTTTTTGAAGAGATACTTCAAGGCTGAGTGATCTGTATAGACAATAGTTTTGGACAATATTAAATAAGAACGAAATTTATCAAAAGCGAATACTACCGCAAGAAGCTCTTTCTCTGTTGTGGTGTAATCCTCTTGTGCATCAGTGAGTATCTTGCTGGCGTAGTAGATTGGCTGAAACTGCTTCTCCTTCCTTTGCCCTAAGACAGCTCTAACAGCGAAGTCACTAGCATCGCACATGATCTCAAACGGAAGACTCCAATCGGGGGCGACCATGATCGGTGCATGTGTGAGTTGATCCTTCAAAATGTTGAAAGCTTTAAGACAGTCATCTGAAAAGACAAACGGGATATCCTTCTCGAGAAGGTGCGTCATAGGTCGAGAGATCTTAGAGAAATCTTTAATAAAGCGACGGTAGAATCCGGCGTGACCTAGAAAACTGCGAATGGCTTTAACAGAAGTAGGTGGCGGAACTTTGGCAATAGTCTCAACTTTGGCTTTGTCAACTTCGATTCCAGATTTTGATATTCGATGTCCTAGAACTATTCCTTCTTTCACTATAAAGTGGTACTTTTCCCAGTTTAAGACAAGATTTGATTCTTCGCATCGGGCTAGCATTCTTTCAAGGTTGGAAAGACAAGATGTGAAGGAGTCACCGAAGACTGAGAAGTCATCCATGAATACCTCCATACATTGTTCAATCAGGTCGTGGAATATTGCCACCATACACCTTTGGAATGTTGTAGGCGCATTGCATAAACCGAATGGCATGCGGCGGTAGGCAAATGTACCATAAGGACATGTGAATGTCGTCTTCTCCTGGTCCTTAGGATCGAGAGGAATCTGAAAATAGCTGGAGAAACCATCGAGGAAGCAGTAATATTCATTCCCCGATAATCTTTCCAACATCTGATCGATGAACGGCAGAGGGAAGTGATCTTTCCGGGTGGCTTCATTTAATTTCCGTTAGTCGATACACACCCTCCAGCCGGTGACGGTTCGTGTAGGAATCAATTCATTATTTTCGTTAGCGATAACCGTCATTCCTCCTTTCTTTGGGACAACCTGAACTGGGCTGACCCATGGGGAATCTGAGATAGAATAGATCAAACCAGCATCCAAGAGTTTGATAACCTCTTTCTTGACCACGTCTTGAATCTTCGGGTTTACTCTCCTCTGTCTCTGTATGGAAGGTTTAAAGTCATTTTCCATGAGTATCTTGTGCGTACAGTAATTTGGACTGATCCCTTGTATATCAGAAATCTTCCATGCAATCGCCTTCTTGTGTGACTTCAAGACCTGGATAAGTCTTACTTTCTCTTCTGGTGAAAGACCTTTGGCAATTATGACGGGTAGATGTGAGGTTCCTTCGAGAAAAGCATATTCCAAGTGAGGGGGTAATTCCTTTAGCTCCAATTCTGGCGGTTCTTCGATAGAGGGTTTCATTCGAGCAATCTCATCTCTTTGTAATTCATCATACTCCTTTTGGAATTCTGTTTCTTCTAGAGATGAGTCGGCTGTAGTGGCTGATGCTATTTCTATTAGTTCTGTCTCATTGGAAAGCGCATTCTTCTTTAACTCGTATTTGTAGGTAGATGATGAAGAGGTTGCACTATCCTTAGTGATGATGACATCATTGTTGTCGGTGAGTGCGAACTTCTGAAATTGAGCCTTAGAAGAAGTACTTATGGTGATTTCTGGATTTGATTTCACACAACCTTCAGATAGTTGTGGCAAAGTACCGGAATCCATCTCCTCGAAAGATTTGAGAATCTCAGCTACAGACGGAGATGATTCGGGTATCGAAAAATACTGATTTCTTCTTAAAAGTGAGATAGGGATGCCTTCGCCTAAAGGAACAGCAACAACGGAGTTGTTCGTGGGAGAGTAGTTAGGCGGTGCTAAATGATTCTTCATTTCAGGTAAGGGAAATAGTAGCTCTCCGGAAGGTGCTGATTGGTCGGAGATAGCCGAGCAGAGTCCGATGTCGTCCGGGCAAAGTCTTCTTTTGGTGATGATAGTGCTGGAGAAAGGTTCGTTACCGCTGACTGCTAGAATCTCTTCCAAACGCTCGTCATATATTTCCTGCATGGCATCCACAAGACCAAGATCTTCTCCCTTAGGGTGCTTCATCAACTTATCGATATTAAAGGTGACTTCCTCCGCTCCGACCCTCAGTTTTAAAGATTTTTTTACATCTATCACAGCCTTGGCAGTGTTTAGGAAAGGTCTACCAAGGATGAGGGGAACGTGGGTATCTTCCTCAATATCCATAATGAAAAAGTCAACTGGGAAGGTAAATTTACCGACTCGGACCATTATATCTTCAGCAATTCCTCGGGGGAGTTTAACTGATCTATCAGCTAATTGGATGGTCATTTGAGTTGGAAGCAGTTCACCTAATCCTAGTTTCTTATAGAGAGAGTAAGGCATAAGATTGACACTAGCACCTAGGTCAGCTAAGGAGTTACTGACTTGGATGTTTTGAAGAAAACAGGAAATAGTAAAACGGCCAGTATCTCCTAGTTTGGGTGGAAGGCCATGTAACATGATTGCTGAGCATTCAGCATCTAAGGGTAAACTAACTATTTGTCTTAATTTTTCTTTATTTGAAATAAGTTCTTTGAAAAACTTAGCATAACTAGGCATCTCTACTAAAGGTCTAATAGTCTAACGTTTAAGTGCAGGCTTTTAAACATTTCTAGATATTTCCCAAATTGTGCTTCCTGTCTCTCTTTCTTAAGCCTACCGGGGAAGGGTATCCTAGTTCGTGGAATGGTTTCTGGGGCTTTAGGTGATACTGAATCTGGTGCAGTGACAGGGGTGTCACCAGGCACTGGATCAGTGGTCGGTTCAGAGATGGGAAGTTGTTTTGAAGAATTATCTGAGGACTTTTCATTTCTAGTCTCTTTACCTCCTCTAGTGATGACCATGATTCCTCCTTGGTTCTCAACTTTTAAAAGTAGTTGTTTAAGACTAATTTCCAGGTTTTTGATCAAAACTTCTGATATTCTAAGTAAAGCATCAATTTTATCTTGAAAATCTATTACTTGTTTATTTATGTTCATTTGATCAACTATGAAATTAGTCAAAGTTTCATTATAGTGTTGTTGAGAATTTATGGGGGAATATGACATATTAGAGGATAAAGGTTGCAGAAACTGAGTAGTTGGGTTATTGGTCGGCCGCTGAATGAAAGGTTTATAATGAAAGTTCGATTCAGGGTTTTTAACAGTAGTGACAAGAATTTCTTCCGTACCTTTATGAGGCTGAGGCGTAGAAGATTGAAGATCCTTGAAGACTCTGGAGAGATTATCCACTTGAGTTTGCAGAGCTTCCAAGGATAGGTTTGAAATACTAGTTACTCCCTTAGCCGGTTTGCCAAACTCCCAGTCATGTTGATGCATTGCTATCGTCTCAACTAGCTCCCAGGCTTCTTCAGAAGTGTGTGACATGAAATTTCCTTGAGAAGCAGCATCGAGGGTTGACTTGTGCTGAGGAGTTAGACCATTGTAGAATATGCAGATTAGGTTCGTCTTACCCATTTGATGATTCGGACATCTGTTAAGCATCTTCTTAAATGGTTCCCATGCCAGATATAATGATTCATTGGTTCCTTGTCGGAAACTGACGATGTCATCCTTGAGCTTGGTTTGCTTGGAAGGAGGGAAAAACTTAGCCATAAACTTAGTAGCCAACTCTTCCCAAGTATGAATCGAATTGGGTTCGAGTTCATCAAACCAGGTTCGAGCACACGAAGATAAAGAATAGGGAAAAAGATATAGTCGGGAGACTTCTCTTGAAATCCCTGATTGCTCACATAAATCAGAAAGATTGATGAATCTATCCAGATGTGAATTTGGATTATCGAGCGGAAAACCGTGAAATTGGCAGAAGGTTTTGAGTAACTTGATAATGCTAGGCTTAATTTCGAAGTTTTCGTCGGGCAGTACGATAGGTCCTCCTGTTCCCTCCAATAGTGGTGTGCAGGTTGAGGCGAGAGTAATACGATTTGTCATAGCTGATGAAGTTCGGGTTTGGTAGAAAAGAGAGTTTTGGAAAGGAAAGAACAGAAAAGGAACTTTCGGATGATATTGATCTTCCGAAAGGATCGCTAAATAACTAAGACAACTAAATTCCTAAATCGGTCGTTGTAGTCCCCGGCAGCGGCGCCAAAATCTTGATCGCAGCCGAACGGTCGGTCTTTAGGAATCGCTTCCTGTCGTTGCGGGCCTCCCGCTTGGCTGCGTCAGTGGGTTTTAAAATTTGTTTTTTTTTTGCTGGGCCTAAGTATACTAAAGCTATGGGTGAGTACAGCGATAGGTATGACCTAGGGTCGTTCTTCAAACTACAACGGGCATGGGATCTAGGTTTTTAATTATCCTTTGTAAATTTAGCTGGATTTTATCAAGAGTTTGATAGGGGTTTTGTTTTGTTTTCTAATTAACTACCTAATTTAAAATATTAAAATACTAAACTAAGATAGGGGAGGTGAGGTGGCAACGAGAACTTATAGGTGAAGCGAGTGTTTACTATGATAATTACTTATGCTATTTAGGGGTAGTTAATGGGAATAAGCCTTAGTTAAGATGACAGCTATATTTCCTAATGAGCCATAACTCCTAGCCTATTATCTATCTAACGTAGAGTTGTCCGCAATCAGATAAATAACATGTCACGTGGATAACAGTTATGGAATGTAAACTACACCGGAAGTTGTCCCAAATGTAGCAACCAATTTAACCAACAACCATCCTCGAGTCTTGTTCCCCAATCTCGGACATTTGAGATATCCGAATCATGGCATGAATTGTTGAATAAACAAAAACATGAACAGGGGTTTCCTACCGGAACAAGTTGGGATGATCTGGTCTAACGGCTGATTAAATTGTTCATCATTATTTCATATAAATCATTTTAACTATTCTATGCATGTAAAACTGGTGTATGCAATTGACAAATATTCAAAAACCTAATCATGTAACTAATCAGCATAACAGATACTAGCATGCAAAGCCTAAGAAACAATCAAACAAGAACATGCAGTAAGGCAGCGTAGCAGGGATCAATCATGCAGAGTGATGGGGTACATGGTTAAGTCACAAGTGTCCCGAAAGTTCTCTCGAAGACATTTGTTGAATGAACTGAATCTAATCTATCTCTAATCCTACGCTCCGTGTCTCCCTCCGGTAATATTTCAACCAGGAGAACACCGGCCATGTCGAGTTCAACGATCATCAGACACAGAATAATTAGCGGCATACAACTAGCAATTGGCCAAGCCTAGAAGGATGTTACTAACCACACCATAAGTTGGATAGATAAACATTTGAGATTCAATTCATAGATTCAAATATATTTCGACATCATACCGACAGAGTAACAGCATGATTTAAGTATAACTACCCTAGCATGGCAACTATCATAGCAGACACAGATTTGTCTAGCTAAGCATGGAAATAATCCTACCAAGTAATTCTAAACAAGTATAGCAACAGCACAACATTATTCAAAATAACAAGATAGAGATTATAATAGAACCTGACAAAGCGTTATTACAAATCGTGCGACACCGCAGTCTCGGAGCACCTCCGTTACAAGTAAGCTACTAATCTACTAGCTTAACTAACCTAATTAACTAACTAACTAATTTTAGAGAGAGAGTAGTGAGAGAAAGAGATAAAGAATGAGAAAAAATGAAGTGTGTTTTGAAATGATGAAATGAGGCTTCTATATATAGAGATCGCACAACCGTATCCGTAGACCGTATCTAAACTATGAAACGCACAACCGTATCGCAAGGGCAAATAAAAACCTGATTTTTATCACCCAAACGCACGATACGGCTGATCTAGGGTGAATACGGCTGAACTGGACCGTATACGGCTGTGCATAGGGTGAATACTGTAACACCCCCAAATTTGTTTAGCGGAAGCATTTAGTTTAAGTACTGGGGTGTCACAATAATAAAGCATGCATACGTATCAGAGCTTATGATTACAACAGAACAATATATATTAAGATGCCAAAAGATTTAATTACAAAGTTTACGATTCATCGAATCGTATAAGTTAAAAGTAGTAAGTTTACAAAAGTAGATTTCTGAAATATGACTAAAACATTTCAGTTATACTAAAGAAATCCATATGTTTCCAAAAAGATTGGCATCCTAAGCTTCAAGGGTCGCCTAATTCTCCATGTGTGTTGGCGATCTTACATGCGCAGCTAATTCCCTGAAAAACATAGTAAAAGTCAACAACTAGGTTGAGTGAATTCACAGGTTTTATGTTTACACAAGTTGAATCAAGTTTGTAAGTACAGTTATTATTCAAATACGTTCACAAATAGTATTGCCATAATAGTCGAAAATACGTTTAGTGGAATGTAATCCAAATACAGGTTTAGTGGGTTGTTCGCCCAGATTACCAGTTTAGTGGGTTGTTCGCCCAAAGTTCCAGTTTAGTGGGTTGTTCGCCCAAATACAAGTATAGTGGGTTGTTCGCCCAAAGTTCAAGTTTAAAACACGTGCTGGTCGTTCTCCAGCAATTTACAAATAAACAGTACAGGTCGTTCTCCGGCCAAATACCCACGGGTCGTTCTCCCGTTCAACAAAAACAGTTTACCGGTCGTTCTCCGGTCTAGTTACGCACGGGTCGTTCTCCCGTCCAACAAACGCATGGGTCGTTCTCCCATCCAAGATGCACGGGTCGTTCTCCCGTCCCTTGGCCAGTCGTTCTCTGGCACTAAAATACGTAGCTGGTCGTTCTCCAGCAGTTTACATAAAAGTACCGGTCGTTCTCCGGTATACCAAACAAGTTTAAAAGTTTACAGTCGTTTACAAAACAGTTTACCGGTCGTTCTCCGGTCTAGTTAAAACAGTTTGTCGATAATTTATCCCATTTGTTCAGTGTGTAAATATGAAAGTGTTATTTCACAAATAAAGTTCGCACAGCAGTTCAACAGTTTCAAGTACTCTAATAGTTCGAGTAAAACAAGTATGATAACAATCATATAAGTAAAAGCAGTTATGGCAATAAGTAAAACAGTTGACTATGTTTTCCACCCCTGTTCAAAAGCAGTTAAATCAGTAAAAGTAGGGGCTGTGAACTCACCTGTTGAGTTTAAGTAGTTGTGCGAGTGCTAGCAAACCTAAGCCCAATTACAGTCCGAGATCTCCTAACGTCCTAAACGTATGAGATCTAATAAGTATGTGGATGTCTAAACTAATCATCCATGCTAGTGTTTGCACAACCAAGTCACGTCCAAATCGTTCGTTTAATGTTTATGTTTGTATTTCGTTGTTTGTGAAAATGTATACGACTCGTTGGTGAAAGTCTGAAATCGATATTTCGATAAAACAAGTATGTTTGTAATGTTTGTATAGTTCGTGTATCGTATAATATGTGAGTATTCGTTGCCGGTTAAGTTCGACACTTAGTGAAAAATTAGTTTGGAATGTTTCTGTCCTATGCGTCACTAAGGGGCGTCACTGGCTTTGGTCATGCGACACTAGGCTAGTGTCGGTATACGTAGTGATCAGGTTGTTATGCGGCACTGATGAAGTGTCGGTTAAAATGGTTATGCGACACTTCGTAAGTGTCGGGTACAAAATGGGTGCGTCACTATCGGAGTGTCGTATATAAGGAAAAATCTGATTTGATGCGGCACTTGGTAAGTGACGCATATAAGTGTCGGGCAATGAATAGCGACACTCAAGAAGTGTCGGTATAGTAATGTTTGTAGCGTTACTAAACAAGTGACGGTATGTTTTGGGTTTCATGCGGCACTAGACCGCGTCACTACTATGCGACACTAAGTGTCGCTATACTGTTTTCGGTCGCTATGCGACACTACCACCTGTTCGACGAAAAATGAGAAAAAGTCGGATTTTTGGTCGATTTCGGACGTTTTCGGTTGTATAAAACACTAAAACATGTTATTCTAAGTATATTAAACATGAAACATTAGTTATAACTTCGAAATCTAAAGATTTGCGGGATTTGTCGGAAACTTACGAGTGTCGGATTTGAAATCCGAAAAGGTAGAAATGTAGATCGGGATACCGTGATCGTTTTATTCCAAAGGAGCTATATGATTCGGTGCGTTTTTGTAGTAGTTTTTGTTGTTTTGGTGTGATTTTTGGTGGTGAGTTTAGAGAGAAAAGAGAGTGATGAAAGAGAAGAGAAAGATGGAGAATGAGAAAAGGTGGAGGTGGGAGTGGGGTTTTGTCCCCATTTTCTGCCTCCGTGTTTTAGTCCAGTGTTTGTTTACCCGATCGTTAATTGTTACAATATTTTAACTAATATGTTTTAATTACATTTTTCATTATATTATTATTTAAGATCTTTTTATTAAACTATATTAATAAATTTTATAAATATCAAACTTTGTTTTATTTTAATTGTACAAATTAAACGTTTTGCGTTATAAAATGATTTGTAAATATTTTTTGACAAAATATTTATTCGTTACTATGTTATTTAATAATTTTTGTTTTATTAAATAATTTTGTTCACCAACAGTCGTACGTTTTTGTCGCGTTTGTTTTCAAATTGTTCGGTACGTAATTAAAACTAATTACGAATACGTAATACTACGCGTACTAACTAGTTGGGCTATGCTAGACTTACCTCTAAAATGTGTTGTGAATTCACTCAAGTAGGGAATTAGCCTAATAATGCAAGTGATTAATATAATTAATCGCGTTTAAATTTGCGAGTTGTTACATTCTCCCCATGTTAGAGAAATCTCGTCCCGAGATTTAAAATCAAGTCGGATCGCCCGCGGCGTATGTTCTCCGAATAAGTCACGTCGTCTAAAGTCACGTCGTCAATAATAATACCAGTTTGTGTGGCGCTCAATCGTTGCCAGAAAAGTTTTAAATCAGTTTAATATACTCGCGGTATAGTTTAAATAGTTATGCGTTCGTTAATAGTCGAAGTTTACCACGCGTTAAGTTTGAATAGACATTCGTGAGAAGCGTAAGTTAAATCGTAGCAATAGTTGGTAAGACATACCGTGCTTGCCATAGTCCGCAACAGTTTCCGGTGCACGAAGAATGTATGCGCGGCTTGGGGTGTAGCCTTTGTTAGCGGCGCGGTTGTTGTTCTGATTGTTGTTCCCGGTGTTGTCCTGGTTGTTGTTCAGTTTTGGACATTGATTTCGAAAGTGTCCAGATTCACCGCACTCGTAACAGGCGTTTGATCGAGGAGGAGGGTTGGTTTTACAGTTTTGGGCCAAATGACCCCAGTTTTTGCAATCTTGGCAGAAAGCACAGTTGCCATTATGATGCATCCCGCACTTGTCGCATTTTGGTTTGTTGCCAAGATAGGTTTTGGGTCCAGAGTTGGTGATTGCGGCAAAGGCTCGGGTGTTTCCCGGGTTTCTGTTTTGTTGACCCTGACGGTCGTTACTCTCGTTGTTCCATTTGCGTTTGTGGGTTCCAGATTCGCCCGCCTCAGTACGGGTAGGTTCAGTTTTCCCTGTAATAGCTTTCAGGGTTCCAATCTCGACCGCGTCGTCGGTTAAGCTGTGAGCCAGATCCACTGCGCTCCTAAAAATGGCGGGTTTGGAGGACATAACTGTAACACCCGCCAAATTAGGACTAGTAATTAGTACCTAATCATATGTTAATACATGTAATTAGTTCCTTGCTAGGCTAATTAATGTATTGAATTATATATATTGTTGAATATATACAAATATGCGATTTGATTAAATCGTACGCAATTTAAATCGAAGGTATTTCGATTCTATTTTATATGGACGTTGGTGACAAAATTTTATTAAATAACGTTGTTATGTCAAAAATATTATTATTACAATATTTCGTATTCAGTTGTATCGTACAATCAGAAATTTCATAATTTAAAACGTAAAACGCGCAAACCAAATAAAATAAATTACAACTTATAACTCAATTATAAATGATTTGTAAAATATTTAAATAAAATATCGCGTAATAATTTGTATTTTAAAACGTACCATTTAATATTTAAAATAATTATTTAACGCCTAAAAGACGGAACAAACGAACACCACACGGAACGCGGGACGATACTGGAAATGGGGATAAAACCCCACCTCCCATTTTCTTTCTTTCACTTTCAACTTTTTCTCTCTCTCTCTCTTTCATTTTTCTCTCAAAGTTCATCACCACCAAACCGTTAAAATCGCAAAATAAACATACTAAACTCGCTTGGATCATACTACTCCTTTGGAAGAAAACAACCACCGCGACACGATCTATCATCCTACCTTTTCGGATTTCTCATCCGACAATTTGTAAGTTTCCGACAAATCCCGAAATCTCTCGTTTTTAAGTGTTTTCACTTTCTAGTAGTTTGTTTATACTTATAATGTCCCTATAAGGGTTGGGTAAAAATATTGGAACGATCGGAAACCCGAAAACACGATTTTTGCTTGAAATCCGTCGAACAGGCTTTAGTGTCGCATAGATGCCAAAAACAGTACCAGCGTCACTAAGTGTCGCTATGTCTAGTGCAGCCCTATAGCGTCACTACTTAAGTGCCGCTATCACACATACACCGTCACTTCTTTAGTGACGCAAGCATATAACTTTCGGTAGAAACCATGAGACACTTCGTAAGTGTCGCTATCCTCTGTACAAACCCGAACTTCATACCGTCACTACCAGAGTGACGCATACATTACTTAACGACACTTCTCCAGTGCCGCATGATATGTTACCTGACACTACTTTACGTCACTCCCTGAGTGCCGCTATACTCTTTTACCCGACACTTCCTTAGTGTCGCTATATTGCACGCCACTTCTTAAGTGACGCCTAAATCTCAGAAACTATTATTTTCCACGACACTGCTTAAGTGCCGCAATGTTACGGACCCCGTCACTTCTGAAGTGACGCATAACACAATACACGACACTATCTTAGTGACGCATAACCATAAACTGACACCAATACCCGACACTCCCTAAGTGACGCATAGAAATTATAAGTGACGCATATAGTGTCGCATAAAACAGCAGGTTTTCCAACTTTAATTTCACTAAGTGTCGAACTTTTATAACTTCAAATACTTATACGATACGACTTATAAAACACTTTGGGACACTTTGGTAAGTGCAAAACATCGATAACTTGATAATAATACTTAAAGTTTATTATTCCAAACTCGTCACCAACGGGCCGTACACTTTTCAAACACTTAAACATATTAACCAAATAGTGGAGATTTGGACATTATAGTTGAATGAACAACTACTGGGGTGATCTTTTGAGATACCCAATCATATTTATAACCATCGCGTGTCGTGGACACCCTCAGGTTACAAGTCTTTGGACTTCATTTCGACTAATCAAATTACGTTTGTTTAAACGCACTCAGACTCAGGTGAGTCTCATAGCCCCTCTTTTTACTGTTTTACTCAGGGGTGTGATATACTGCTCAACTTTTAACATGTGAACGCAAGTACCAACTTTTCATATACTACATGAGTTTTTCGAAACTAATCATTTAAAGTCCTCCGTCAGCATAGTTGTTAATACGTTGTAGCGTGAATATTAGTATATGGTACCATATAGGATTGACCCTCCTCGTTCGGGTTAGCAAGCACTAACCGGGTAAACGGACGTACTAATATTTGGGAAGACGAATGTTGATTAGGCATTCGTGGAGGCACCTCGCCCGGAATTCTCTATAGGGGACCCGGCCCTCGAGTTAAGCTCAACTATGTGCTCATGGCTGTATACACGATGATTATCATTAAATTGCTGGATGCAATTCATTATTTTATTGCTGGATGCAATACATTATTTAAATCTTGCGGTTCATACGATATTACTTGATTTCAAACCTGTGAGCTCACCAGCTTTATAGCTGACCTTTTAGCATATATCGCAGGTACCCAGCAGTAGGATGTTTCTGCTTCAGGATTTAGCTCGAGTCAGCATACAGAAGTTTGAGATTTTCTTGCATTAGTATATTTTGTATAAGTACTTATGTACTGAAATCTCATTTTAATTAACTCGAGCTATGTAACGCTTTAAATGTTGTAAACATTTCAATTATCAATATATTTTGTTAAAACGACGCATATAGAGTCGTTTGCTATTATCTTTGTGCTTTGTTATTGATTAGTAACACCCAAATCAAGCTTCCGCAAATCATCAAATTTGGGGGTGTTACAGATTGGTATCAGAGCCTAAGGTTATAGTGAACTAGGTTGCATTTAGTGAGCCTAGACTATGACCATTAGGCCGTATTCCTTATTAAGTATGACTGGTTCAGTGATTACAGCATACGAGTTTAATTTAACATAGCCTGATCAACTATGTACAATTAAGCAAAGATGATGTAAGATCTGAAAGTAGTTATGGCTGAACAGGGTACGATAGAAGACTCTGACCTCGAGAGAACCGAGACTTAAACATGTTTATGCTAGACACTCAATAGGCTATATTATATAGGAGCTATATGAATATAGGCCTCAATCTTACTAACGCTTTGTCTCAGAAATGGCAAACATCCCAACCAATTCATCTCGTTCTCAATCCGGGTCGCAGAACCCAAGGGTAGCAAGGAGGAACTCCAGGTTGCCTCGAGCTGGCCCGTATCCCACTCATTCCACCTTACCGGCCTTAGCCGCCAGGGTGAATCAACACGAGCAGCGACTTCGCACCATGGATGTCGTGTTGCAGGAAACAAACGAAAACTGGAGACTTACATCCCTTGAACGCATCGAACAATTCTCCGACGACCTTGAAACCACAAACAACAACATGGATGTCCTTCGTAACCAAATAATAGAAATAAGGGTGGAAAATGCCCTTCTGCAACAAAGGATGGATGAATGTGTGCAACGCTCACTTGAGGCAGAAGAATATGCGCGTGGACTAACACAACGACTTGCACTAGCAGAAGACAACGCCCGACAAGCTAGCAGGCTTGCAAACACTGTGGACCGTCTTGTCACGATGATGGAACAAATTAATCTACGTCAAGACTAGTGTAGTCCTTGTCTTGTAATCTATCCTGTAATCTAGTAACTATCTACGCGCTACTCTATAATTCAGTCGGATGTAACAATTCCCGACATCTTTTGTAATACATCTGTAGGATGTAACCTTTGAACTCGTACTATCTATTAAATATTCCTTGCTGTTTCAACTCATATCGATTACGATTATTCCTGTTGATGTTATGTATTACTGCTTTTATACATGTACATCTGAGATAAATACAACTTTCTTGCAAAATCTCATGTATCTTCATTTCTGTTATTGAAGAATCATGCCGCCGAAGACCAGACCTTACACCGATGCACAGATTACTTCACTCATAACCCAGGCTGTTACTGAAGCCTTGGCTCGCAATACTCCACCCAACTCCACAAGAAACAACGATACCGCTGGAACCTCTGCCACCAAACCTTGTTCTTACAAGGACTTCCAAAGCTGCAAACCCTCGAGTTTCAAGGGTTCTGAAGGAGCCATCGGACTGATCAGATGGTTCGAGAAAATGGAAACTGTTTTCCGTGTCAGTAAATGCGCGGAGAACGACAAAGTAAACTTCGCCACCTGCTCTCTTGAAGATGATGCCCACTCCTGGTGGAATTCATATACCCAATCAGTGGGTGCTGACATTGCCTACCAAATCACTTGGGAGGAATTGAAAGCCAAGCTCACTGCCAAGTACTGCTCGATCGCCAAACTCCAGAAGCTAGATGAGGAGTTTTGGAATTTGAAGGTTCAGGGTGGTGACATCGATGGTTACACCACCAGGTTTCAACAACTAGCTGCCCTCCGCCCAGCTATGGTAAGCACTGAACCTGATAAAATCAGGAAGTACGCCCTTGGTCTCCCTGATTTTGTTCGGGGACACGTCATCTCTTCCAAACCACCCACCATTGACGGTGCAATCTCATTGGCCCAAGACCTGATGTCTATGAGCCAAGATTCTGAACCACCCACTTCATCCTCCCAAAACAACAAACGCAAGTGGTCTGACTACCACAACAACCACTCCAACCAACAAAACAAGAAACCCGACACCATCAAAGCCTACAACACCACCACTGACATCATCCGGGGTTACACTGGGAGCAAACCATATTGTCCCAAGTGCAGACTTCACCATGAGGGTTCTTGTGGTCCCTTTTGCAACAACTGCAAGAGGTACGGCCATCTCACCAAAGACTGCCGCTCACCCACCAACAACAACTCCAACAACAACACCAGACCACCCAAAGTATGTTTTGAGTGTGGAAACCCCGGGCATTTCAGGGATACATGCCCAAAACTGAAGAATCACAACAACAACAACAACAACCGCAGCAGCAACAACAACAACAACACCCGCAGCAGAGCTTTCGTCATCAAATCTGGGGACGCCCGCCAGGACCCAAATGTGGTCTCGGGTATGTTCCTCCTCAACAACTTAACTGCTTCTGTTCTATTTGATACTGGTGCTGATAGAAGCTTTATCTCCGATGATTTTTGCCCACTACTTGACATCACTCCTGTTGCCTTAGATGTTAAGTACACTGTAGAGCTAGCAAATGGAAAACTCATAGAAACCACCAGTGTGATACCTAATTGCACACTAAACCTAGCTGATGAAACCTTTTCGATCGACCTTATACCCATTGAAATCGGAAGTTTCGACGTCATTATTGGAATGGACTGGTTGTCCAAACATCGAGCTGAAATAGTTTGTCACGATAAAATCGTCCGTATCCCACTCGCCGTTGGTGGAACCTTGATCATACAGGGGGAGACCGGTGGGACGGGGCTCAATATAATCTCCTGCTTAAAAACCCGAAAATTTCTGAGAAAGGGTTACCCTGCCATACTCGCACACATCACAGAGAAGAAGTCGGAGGAGAAGCGACTTGAGGATGTGCCTATTGTTAGAGACTTTCCCGAAGTCTTTCCGGAAGAATTACCTGGTCTACCTCCGCTTAGACAGGTTGAGTTCTCGATTGATCTGGTGCCGGGTGCCGCACCGGTGGCCCGCGCACCGTACCGGTTAGCCCCATCCGAACTTCAGGAGTTGTCCTCTCAGTTACAGGAACTTCTGGATCGAGGATTCATTAGACCGAGTTCTTCACCTTGGGGAGCTCCGGTCTTGTTTGTCAAAAAGAAGGACGGTTCATTCCGAATGTGCATCGACTACCGAGAGTTGAACAAATTGACCGTCAAGAACCGTTATCCACTCCCTCGCATTGATGATTTATTCGACCAACTTCAGGGTTCAAGTATTTATTCAAAAATCGATCTGCGATCAGGTTATCATCAGTTACGAGTTCGCGACACCGATATTCCAAAAACTGCTTTCAGAACTCGTTACGGGCACTACGAATTTCAAGTGATGCCCTTCGGTCTAACTAACGCACCGGCAGTATTCATGGACCTCATGAATCGGGTGTGCAAACCTTACCTCGACAAGTTTGTCATTGTCTTTATCGATGACATACTCATTTACTCGCGCAACGAGCAAGAACATGCGCAACACCTCAGAACCATCCTTGAACTCCTTAGACACGAGGAGCTTTATGCTAAATTCTCTAAGTGTGAGTTCTGGATCCAAACCGTTCAATTTCTTGGTCACGTGATCGACAGTCAGGGAATTCACGTGGACCCATCAAAAATCGAGGCTATCAAAGACTGGCAAGCACCCACCTCTGCAACTGAAGTACGACAATTTTTGGGTCTTGCTGGGTATTATCGACGATTTATTGAAAATTTCTCCAAAATAGCTCAATCACTCACGGTACTGACTCAGAAGGACAAAAGGTTCGATTGGACCGAGAAACAAGAGTCAGCGTTCCAACTTCTGAAACAAAAGCTTTGCAGTGCTCCAATTTTATCACTACCCGAAGGCACCGATGACTTCGTGGTATACTGCGATGCTTCCCACCAAGGTCTTGGTTGCGTGTTGATGCAACGAGACAAGGTCATTGCTTATGCCTCACGACAACTAAAAATTCACGAAAAGAACTACACCACTCATGATCTCGAGCTTGGAGCTGTTGTTTTTGCTCTCAAAATCTGGAGACATTATCTCTACGGCACTAAGTGCACAATCTTTACCGATCATAAAAGTCTCCAACACATCTTCGATCAGAAGGATCTCAATATGAGGCAACGTCGATGGGTCGAGTTGCTTACCGATTACGATTGTGAGATCAAGTACCATCCAGGGAAGGCTAATGTTGTAGCCGATGCCCTCAGTCGAAAGGAACGACCTAAACCACTTCGAGTCCGAGCCCTCAGTATGACCATTCATAACGATCTTACCATTCAAATTCATACCGCTCAGATCGAAGCCCTGAAATCTGAAAATATCAAAAATGAAGCCTTGCGGGGCATTGACAAACAATTTGAAATCAGACCTAACGGAATTAGGTATTTCTCAAACCGAATCTGGTTGCCCAGTTTTGGGAACCTAAGAGACTTGGTGATGGACGAGGCTCACAAGTCTAAATATTCTATTCATCCTGGATCCGATAAGATGTACCACGGCATCAAGGAATTTTATTGGTGGCCAAACATGAAAGCTGAAATCGCCACTTATGTCAGCAAGTGTCTTACTTGCTCGAAAGTCAAAACCGAACATCAGAAACCTCCTGGTTTACTCCAACAACCTGAAATCCCTGAATGGAAATGGGATCAAATTGCCATGGACTTCATAACCAAACTACCCAAGTCGTCGAGCGGTTACGATACCATTTGGGTGATCGTCGATCGTCTCACCAAATCTGCTCATTTCCTGGCAATCAAAGAAAACGATAAAATGGAACGCCTTACACAAATCTACATCAAGGAAATCATTTCTCATCACGGTGTTCCAACCTCGATCATCTCTGACAGAGATGCCCGTTTCACTTCTCACTTTTGGCAATCACTTCAGAAATCATTGGGTACCCGTCTCGATATGAGTACCGCATACCATCCTCAAACCGATGGCCAAAGTGAACGAACCATTCAAACACTGGAGGACATGCTACGAGCCTGCGTAGTTGATTTCGGTACAAACTGGGAAAAACATCTACCGTTGTGCGAGTTTTCGTACAATAACAGTTATCATGCCAGCATTAAGGCTGCATGTAGAGAATTATTGATTTGATGATACAAAATAGATAAATGATTTAAACATGAGGGACTAAAGATGAAGATTTTTATAATTAGTTTCCTTATACAATTAGAGTTTCTTGTAAACCTAGTATCTCTAGTATATAAAGAGATATTGGGCGTAGGAAAAAGTGTGCACACATAATGTAGACGTCTAGGGTTTTGGTTTAGCCTCAAGATCAAGGTTTCTTGATCCTGTTATATTTGTATAACCGTGTTATTCTGATCAAATAATATTGGGGCTTGTTGTGATAACATTGTTCTTATTGTTATTCCGCTGCAAATTATTATCATTGTTATCATTGATCCTAGATCGAGATCTAAACAATCTGAGCTAGATCGTTATTACGTTTTCACAATTGGTATCAGAGCCACGGTGGCTCATGATCTAGGATCTACAAAAAGTGTACAAGATCAATGATAAGGTTGAAGATAAAATTGAGTTTCGAAAAAATTCATTCATGGTGACAATTTTAAACCTCTATATTCGTAAGTCTAATTTCTTTGGGGTTTATTTAATTGCTCCGTGCGCAAGTCTGAATATTACAACCATGATCAACATACTTGGTTTTTCTTAGCTTGCCGACATTAATTATTCTTGCCGACATATTCTTATTAGTTGGATCTGAATCTTGATCGGATACTCCTTTAAGTCGAGATATTTTTATTTGATTATTATATTCTTTGACATTTGCTTTGAGTGTTTGGTAACAGAATATTTTTTGTGCGGTCGTATTGAAGTAATAATATTTCTTCGTTCAAGATTGAATATAGATTGCGCAGATTGCATATTTTTTGGTGTTGGATGATTTGCTTGTGAATTATAATGTGATTGATTGCTAGCTAAAGGAGTACAAGGTTGTGACGGCAAGGCAAAAGTGAGAAACATAAAATAAGATTATCAATTAAAGTTCTCTGATCGATGGAGTTTTAGATTATTATATCATCGACAGAAGATGTTAGCTGCTTGTGTATTTTCGATTGATTGATTTTCTTGTGGTTTAAATTTCAATCGTAGAGCAGCAAAAAGTTGATTAAAAGGGTTTGGATCTAAGTTTTTACTGCCAGGGTATTCTAAGTTTTTACTGTTTGGGTTTGAAGACAAGTTATTACTGCTATTGGATTTGAAAAGCAGTTAAAACTGTTTGTGAAAGTATTGGAGATTACCACTGTTTGTGGCTTTCTTGAAGAAAATTACCACTGTTTATGGATTTTGAGAGAATATTACTACTGTTAGTTAAAAATAGTTAAAACTGTTAGTTAAAAACGGTTAACACTGTTATTGGAAAGTGGTTACAACTGCTAGTATTATTCGAAGGAATATACTACTGCTTGACAAAAGTTATGCTTGTTAGAGTATTAATCGTTTGTACTGTTCGTTATGACTGCTACTTGGTACCGATTACTATTGTTAGTCATTTTTCAAACACTAGCGGAATTAGTGATGCTCGTCATGGATGGTACTACATGGTATTCGTTGCTATTGTTGGTTAGTTATTTGTATTGTTCTTATGATTGTTTCTATTGCTTTTGGTCAAGAGATGGTTAACGTATTGATTTGAGGGGAAGCTTATCGAAAAAGTGTTTAATCATCAGAAGATGTTCATGCATTGTTTGAGGTAAAAGGATTTATTACTACTGCTAGTTGTATATTACTACTGCTAGTGTAATTTTCTACTGCTCAAATTCATTATTCTTATTACGCGTCATGGAGGGTAATTTGAGTTATTAGAAAATTGGATTAGTGGTGTATTATATAGCAAGTGGTTGTAAATGTTTGAAGTTGCTTATCTTTTTGAAGACCCCTATTGGATTATGACAAAAAGGGGAAGAAGATTCGAAGGTCAAGATATGCAGCTTAGTATGCATGACATGTTTACAAGAAATCAAGAGTTAAGGGGAAGTTTGCGCGAGAAGATGTTTATTTTGTCATTATCAAATAGGGGAAGATTGTAGAGAATTATTGATTTGATGATACAAAATAGATAAATGATTTAAACATGAGGGACTAAAGATGAAGATTTTTATAATTAGTTTCCTTATACAATTAGAGTTTCTTGTAAACCTAGTATCTCTAGTATATAAAGAGATATTGGGCGTAGGAAAAAGTGTGCACACATAATGTAGACGTCTAGGGTTTTGGTTTAGCCTCAAGATCAAGGTTTCTTGATCCTGTTATATTTGTATAACCGTGTTATTCTGATCAAATAATATTGGGGCTTGTTGTGATAACATTGTTCTTATTGTTATTCCGCTGCAAATTATTATCATTGTTATCATTGATCCTAGATCGAGATCTAAACAATCTGAGCTAGATCGTTATTACGTTTTCACACTGCACCATTTGAGGCACTGTACGGTCGTAAGTGCCGATCACCGATTTGTTGGACTGAAGTGGGAGATAGTCAACTCACTGGTCCTGAACTCATTCACGCCACCACTGAGAAAATTGTGGAAATCCAAAATCGACTCAAAGCCGCACGTGATCGTCAGAAAAGTTATGCTGACGTGAGACGCAAACCGCTCGAGTTCCAAGTTGGGGATCGAGTACTCTTGAAAGTATCGCCTTGGAAAGGCGTCATTCGTTTTGGCAAACGCGGGAAGTTGAATCCCCGGTACATCGGGCCTTTTGAGATCCTCGAAAGGATTGGCCCCGTAGCTTATCGATTGCAGCTGCCATCTGAACTCAGCAGCGTGCACCCTACTTTTCATGTCTCAAATTTGAAGAAGTGTCTGTCTGATGAGACACTTATTATTCCACTAGATGAAATTCGTGTTGACGATAAACTCCATTTCGTTGAGGAACCCGCTGAAATCATGGACCGTGAGGTCAAACAACTGAAACAAAGTCGTATTCCCATCGTCAAGGTCAGATGGAATTCGCGGCGTGGTCCGGAATTCACCTGGGAACGGGAAGACCAAATGCGACTCAAATATCCTCAACTCTTCACTGATTCTACATCAAACACGACTTCGAACTAAATTTCGGGACGAAATTCTTCTAACGGGGGGAGAATGTAACACCCGCCAAATTAGGACTAGTAATTAGTACCTAATCATATGTTAATACATGTAATTAGTTCCTTGCTAGGCTAATTAATGTATTGAATTATATATATTGTTGAATATATACAAATATGCGATTTGATTAAATCGTACGCAATTTAAATCGAAGGTATTTCGATTCTATTTTATATGGACGTTGGTGACAAAATTTTATTAAATAACGTTGTTATGTCAAAAATATTATTATTACAATATTTCGTATTCAGTTGTATCGTACAATCAGAAATTTCATAATTTAAAACGTAAAACGCGCAAACCAAATAAAATAAATTACAACTTATAACTCAATTATAAATGATTTGTAAAATATTTAAATAAAATATCGCGTAATAATTTGTATTTTAAAACGTACCATTTAATATTTAAAATAATTATTTAACGCCTAAAAGACGGAACAAACGAACACCACACGGAACGCGGGACGATACTGGAAATGGGGATAAAACCCCACCTCCCATTTTCTTTCTTTCACTTTCAACTTTTTCTCTCTCTCTCTCTCTTTCATTTTTCTCTCAAAGTTCATCACCACCAAACCGTTAAAATCGCAAAATAAACATACTAAACTCGCTTGGATCATACTACTCCTTTGGAAGAAAACAACCACCGCGACACGATCTATCATCCTACCTTTTCGGATTTCTCATCCGACAATTTGTAAGTTTCCGACAAATCCCGAAATCTCTCGTTTTTAAGTGTTTTCACTTTCTAGTAGTTTGTTTATACTTATAATGTCCCTATAAGGGTTGGGTAAAAATATTGGAACGATCGGAAACCCGAAAACACGATTTTTGCTTGAAATCCGTCGAACAGGCTTTAGTGTCGCATAGATGCCAAAAACAGTACCAGCGTCACTAAGTGTCGCTATGTCTAGTGCAGCCCTATAGCGTCACTACTTAAGTGCCGCTATCACACATACACCGTCACTTCTTTAGTGACGCAAGCATATAACTTTCGGTAGAAACCATGAGACACTTCGTAAGTGTCGCTATCCTCTGTACAAACCCGAACTTCATACCGTCACTACCAGAGTGACGCATACATTACTTAACGACACTTCTCCAGTGCCGCATGATATGTTACCTGACACTACTTTACGTCACTCCCTGAGTGCCGCTATACTCTTTTACCCGACACTTCCTTAGTGTCGCTATATTGCACGCCACTTCTTAAGTGACGCCTAAATCTCAGAAACTATTATTTTCCACGACACTGCTTAAGTGCCGCAATGTTACGGACCCCGTCACTTCTGAAGTGACGCATAACACAATACACGACACTATCTTAGTGACGCATAACCATAAACTGACACCAATACCCGACACTCCCTAAGTGACGCATAGAAATTATAAGTGACGCATATAGTGTCGCATAAAACAGCAGGTTTTCCAACTTTAATTTCACTAAGTGTCGAACTTTTATAACTTCAAATACTTATACGATACGACTTATAAAACACTTTGGGACACTTTGGTAAGTGCAAAACATCGATAACTTGATAATAATACTTAAAGTTTATTATTCCAAACTCGTCACCAACGGGCCGTACACTTTTCAAACACTTAAACATATTAACCAAATAGTGGAGATTTGGACATTATAGTTGAATGAACAACTACTGGGGTGATCTTTTGAGATACCCAATCATATTTATAACCATCGCGTGTCGTGGACACCCTCAGGTTACAAGTCTTTGGACTTCATTTCGACTAATCAAATTACGTTTGTTTAAACGCACTCAGACTCAGGTGAGTCTCATAGCCCCTCTTTTTACTGTTTTACTCAGGGGTGTGATATACTGCTCAACTTTTAACATGTGAACGCAAGTACCAACTTTTCATATACTACATGAGTTTTTCGAAACTAATCATTTAAAGTCCTCCGTCAGCATAGTTGTTAATACGTTGTAGCGTGAATATTAGTATATGGTACCATATAGGATTGACCCTCCTCGTTCGGGTTAGCAAGCACTAACCGGGTAAACGGACGTACTAATATTTGGGAAGACGAATGTTGATTAGGCATTCGTGGAGGCACCTCGCCCGGAATTCTCTATAGGGGACCCGGCCCTCGAGTTAAGCTCAACTATGTGCTCATGGCTGTATACACGATGATTATCATTAAATTGCTGGATGCAATTCATTATTTTATTGCTGGATGCAATACATTATTTAAATCTTGCGGTTCATACGATATTACTTGATTTCAAACCTGTGAGCTCACCAGCTTTATAGCTGACCTTTTAGCATATATCGCAGGTACCCAGCAGTAGGATGTTTCTGCTTCAGGATTTAGCTCGAGTCAGCATACAGAAGTTTGAGATTTTCTTGCATTAGTATATTTTGTATAAGTACTTATGTACTGAAATCTCATTTTAATTAACTCGAGCTATGTAACGCTTTAAATGTTGTAAACATTTCAATTATCAATATATTTTGTTAAAACGACGCATATAGAGTCGTTTGCTATTATCTTTGTGCTTTGTTATTGATTAGTAACACCCAAATCAAGCTTCCGCAAATCATCAAATTTGGGGGTGTTACAATAACCATGCCTCGGATTTGTGGTGCCAAACCCCTGTTGTAACGCTCAATGCGTTTGCTCTCGGGGGTTACCATATGAGGCACCAGACGTGCAAGCTCCTGAAATCTAGTTGTGTAACCGGAAATGTCAGCTCCGATCATTTGAATGTTCCAAAACTCGGTTTCGAGTTTCTGCATCTCGTTGGGAGGGCAAAATTCCTCCATCATCATCTGCTTCAGAGTTACCCAGGTCATGGAATGAGCAGCTGGGCGTCCCATAATCTGGACTTGAGCGTTCCACCAGGTTAGCGCTTTGTCGGCTAAGGTGCAGGTGGCGTATTTCACGATTTTATCAGTGGCGCAGTCGCTGATGTCGATGACTGATTCCATCTTTTCAATCCAGTGGACCAGGCCAATGGCCCCTTCGGTCCCGGTGAAAGTGCTGGGTTTACAAGACTGAAAGGTTTTGTAGGAACACCCCTGCTGGGCGTTGTTTGGAGTTTCACTGTTAACTGGAGTGGCCCCACTATTGTTGGTTAAGTTTTCACGATTTCTGCTGGCCTCGTACTGAGCAATAGCCTCAGCCACGCGGCGTTCGATTATTTGTTCGGTTGTTTCTGGAGGTACAGGTGGAGAATTTCGTCGACTGTTTCGAGTCTTTCTTTGTTTAGGCGGCATGCTGACGTTCTGCGATGAAAAGATGCAGAAGTCAATGCCAAAGAAAAATATGTGAGAAATGAAGTTTCACATATTTCAAGTTTCGAGTATCAAGAAAATTTGTCGAATCCCCGTCACGTATCTCACGACTATGAAACACCCATATGTACTTAGTATAATATAATCACGTTGGCCAGGCGTCATTATATGATGCTAAATACATACTTCTTTTCATCAACCGTTTAATCACGATTCGGTTCATATGAGATCAGAGTACAATGAACGAGTCGAATGTGGTGAACAGTTCACGCGTATCGAAGTATCGTAGCGATAGTTTAGATGTATGCAAATGTATGTATGCATGTACGTTCTAGCCAAGGCTATAGTCTAGGTCTCTAGGTTTCTAAGTCACCTAAAGTTTCCTAGTTCGCTATAACCAATGGCTCTGATACCAATCTGTAACACCCCCAAATTTGTTTAGCGGAAGCATTTAGTTTAAGTACTGGGGTGTCACAATAATAAAGCATGCATACGTATCAAAGCTTATGATTACAACAGAACAATATATATTAAGATGCCAAAAGATTTAATTACAAAGTTTACGATTCATCGAATCGTATAAGTTAAAAGTAGTAAGTTTACAAAAGTAGATTTCTGAAATATGACTAAAACATTTCAGTATACTAAAGAAATCCATATGTTTCCAAAAAGATTGGCATCCTAAGCTTCAAGGGTCGCCTAATTCTCCATGTGTGTTGGCGATCTTACATGCGCAGCTAATTCCCTGAAAAACATAGTAAAAGTCAACAACTAGGTTGAGTGAATTCACAGGTTTTATGTTTACACAAGTTGAATCAAGTTTGTAAGCACAGTTGTTATTCAAATACGTTCACAAATAGTATTGCCATAATAGTCGAAAATACGTTTAGTGGAATGTAATCCAAATACAGGTTTAGTGGGTTGTTCGCCCAGATTACCAGTTTAGTGGGTTGTTCGCCCAAAGTTCCAGTTTAGTGGGTTGTTCGCCCAAATACAAGTATAGTGGGTTGTTCGCCCAAAGTTCAAGTTTAAAACACGTGCTGGTCGTTCTCCAGCAATTTACAAATAAACAGTACCGGTCGTTCTCCGGCCAAATACGCACGGGTCGTTCTCCCGTTCAACAAAAACAGTTTACCGGTCGTTCTCCGGTCTAGTTACGCACGGGTCGTTCTCCCGTCCAACAAACGCATGGGTCGTTCTCCCATCCAAGACGCACGGGTCGTTCTCCCGTCCCTTGGCCAGTCGTTCTCTGGCACTAAAATACGTAGCTGGTCGTTCTCCAGCAGTTTACATAAAAGTACCGGTCGTTCTCCGGTATACCAAACAAGTTTAAAAGTTTACAGTCGTTTACAAAACAGTTTACCGGTCGTTCTCCGGTCTAGTTAAAACAGTTTGTCGATAATTTATCCCATTTGTTCAGTGTGTAAATATGAAAGTGTTATTTCACAAATAAAGTTCGCACAGCAGTTCAACAGTTTCAAGTACTCTAATAGTTCGAGTAAAACAAGTATGATAACAATCATATAAGTAAAAGCAGTTATGGCAATAAGTAAAACAGTTGACTATGTTTTCCACCCCTGTTCAAAAGCAGTTAAATCAGTAAAAGTAGGGGCTGTGAACTCACCTGTTGAGTTTAAGTAGTTGTGCGAGTGCTAGCAAACCTAAGCCCAATTACAGTCCGAGATCTCCTAACGTCCTAAACGTATGAGATTTAATAAGTATGTGGATGTCTAAACTAATCATCCATGCTAGTGTTTGTACAACCAAGTCACGTCCAAATCGTTCGTTTAATGTTTATGTTTGTATTTCGTTGTTTGTGAAAATGTATACGACTCGTTGGTGAAAGTCTGAAATCGATATTTCGATAAAACAAGTATGTTTGTAATGTTTGTATAGTTCGTGTATCGTATAATATGTGAGTATTCGTTGCCGGTTAAGTTCGACACTTAGTGAAAAATTAGTTTGGAATGTTTCTGTCCTATGCGTCACTAAGGGGCGTCACTGGCTTTGGTCATGCGACACTAGGCTAGTGTCGGTATACGTAGTGATCAGGTTGTTATGCGGCACTGATGAAGTGTCGGTTAAAATGGTTATGCGACACTTCGTAAGTGTCGGGTACAAAATGGGTGCGTCACTATCGGAGTGTCGTATATAAGGAAAAATCTGATTTGATGCGGCACTTGGTAAGTGACGCATATAAGTGTCGGGCAATGAATAGCGACACTCAAGAAGTGTCGGTATAGTAATGTTTGTAGCGTCACTAAACAAGTGACGGTATGTTTTGGGTTTCATGCGGCACTAGACCGCGTCACTACTATGCGACACTAAGTGTCGCTATACTGTTTTCGGTCGCTATGCGACACTACCACCTGTTCGACGAAAAATGAGAAAAAGTCGGATTTTTGGTCGATTTCGGACGTTTTCGGTTGTATAAAACACTAAAACATGTTATTCTAAGTATATTAAACATGAAACATTAGTTATAACTTCGAAATCTAAAGATTTGCGGGATTTGTCGGAAACTTACGAGTGTCGGATTTGAAATCCGAAAAGGTAGAAGTGTAGATCGGGATACCGTGATCGTTTTATTCCAAAGGAGCTATATGATTCGGTGCGTTTTTGTAGTAGTTTTTGTTGTTTTGGTGTGATTTTTGGTGGTGAGTTTAGAGAGAAAAGAGAGTGATGAAAGAGAAGAGAAAGATGGAGAATGAGAAAAGGTGGAGGTGGGAGTGGGGTTTTGTCCCCATTTTCTGCCTCCGTGTTTTAGTCCAGTGTTTGTTTACCCGATCGTTAATTGTTACAATATTTTAACTAATATGTTTTAATTACATTTTTCATTATATTATTATTTAAGATCTTTTTATTAAACTATATTAATAAATTTTATAAATATCAAACTTTGTTTTATTTTAATTGTACAAATTAAACGTTTTGCGTTATAAAATGATTTGTAAATATTTTTTGACAAAATATTTATTCGTTACTATGTTATTTAATAATTTTTGTTTTATTAAATAATTTTGTTCACCAACAGTCGTACGTTTTTGTCGCGTTTGTTTTCAAATTGTTCGGTACGTAATTAAAACTAATTACGAATACGTAATACTACGCGTACTAACTAGTTGGGCTATGCTAGACTTACCTCTAAAATGTGTTGTGAATTCACTCAAGTAGGGAATTAGCCTAATAATGCAAGTGATTAATATAATTAATCGCGTTTAAATTTGCGAGTTGTTACAAATACGGCTGAACTGGGCCATATACGGCTGAGCACAGGCCGTATACGGTCTGTGCAGGCCGTATACGGTCCAGGCACAGCCGTATACGGTCTGTGCCAGCCGTATACGGCTTGGTTCACCCGTATGCTGGTTCTTCGGTTCTTCATTTCTTCGTTCGGGCGTAACTTCTTCGTCGTTTATCCGTTTTGATCGTTCTTTATATCCACGCGATCGTATTTTCCTAACGAAGAAAATGACATAAGTTAGATGTCATAATTCTTTGTGTAGCTCAAAAAGTGCTAGAACGAGTGAACGTGAATGCTTATGATCGTATTCGTTAGATTTATCGTGTTTTTCGACCATTTTAGTTGACTTTTGAAACATTGTCTATATTTTGGCTCATGTGACGATTTTTAATGATAAAGTATCTATTTTGATTAGTTTCGTCACATATTGGGCTAAAAAGGTTAGAATAATGCATGTAAAATCATGACTTTTTGCATGTTATCAGTAAACTACAGACTCCATATATGGTTAAACTACACGCTCTCGGCTTTTCTGATCTTGCGTTTAAACAAGATAAAAAAACTTAGGCACTTCAGTATCACAATAAGGTGCGAGTGCTATAAAGGTTTATTGTGATGGAACCTATTGACATGCTTCTGATTTTTTGGGTATCTATCGAGTTAAAATGTTCTATCCCATTATTTCTCTTCTCTACATAATGATTTACCAGAATGATGCTATACATATTATATAGAAAACTGAATACAAGTATAGGTTAGAGTCATACCTTGTACAGAGAATAGATGATGACTCATTTTAAGTACTTTCGAGCAATTTCACGAGGTAGTTTTTCGATAACCCTCCGAACTGCATCCTCAACTTGTTTGTTGTTATCACTATTAATATCATTTCGAATCGCTTCTAGCTCAGTCTTTTTCTTTTCATGCTCTTCTGCAAGCTCGGCCTTTTTCTTTTCATGCTCTACTGCTAGCTCAGCTTTCATACGTTCATGATCCTCTTCAAGTTCTCTACGTTTATCAGGCAACTCACGTTTTTCAACCTCAATACTAGCTGTTTCCGCACTACCATTCATCTTCTTTATCATCTTATTAGTAACCCCTCTGCCATAAAGTCTTCGGTGCCCATGATACTCTTTGTTCATCATAGCTTGAAAAGGCTCTACTAAAGCACTTCCATCTTCTGGCTTGTAGCTCTTCATTTGTTTCTTCAATACAAATTTAGTTTCATCAAATTTACAAATATAATAAATAGTATAATTAAATATATAATTATGAATATTTTCTTACAACTTTCTCATCCGTGTCATCATATGTATCAACATACTTTCTTCCATCTGTCCTCTTGCGTATGCGCTCGAACAATTGGGTTAAGTTAGGTGGTTCCTTATTCGGGTCATCATTTTTCTGCATTTGTTTAAAATAAAAAATGTAAGAAAGTATATTTAGAGGAAATGATCGATGTGAAAAAATATGTCGACAACACAATAAATATGGATTACCATTTCCTCACGAATCCTGGCAAAACTTTTTGGACCAGCAGTATGATTATTTTTTTGAGACATGCGTACCTTCCTTGCGAGCATACAACGTTTCTGCACACATATTAGCGAAAACATAGCAATAATGTGAAAAGAAAGAGTAAACTGATAAACATATATTAGTACTGAAAAGAATATCCACTAAACTTACCTTCTCTTCCTTTTTATTCCATAAGCTTAGCAAACTTAAGAAATCATTTTTGGGAATGATTTTAGGTCTTTTGTTCCATCTCTCTCTGTTATCCTTCAATTCATAGAAATGTTTTCTCTTGAGTCTGCATTTGTGTCCCCTCCAACAAGCGCCTCCAACAAGCGCCAATAGAGTGTAGGACCCAAGATCTAGCTTTCTCAGGCACAATGTATTTTTCCTTACAAGAGTATAGTATGTTAGAAAAAAGAAGAATCAAGTTCCTTAATAATTAGAAGATAGAACACGTGAAAAACTTACCAGCACATACTCCCAGAGTTTATCCTTATCCGGTACTTTGTGCCATGAACTATAAGTTAATGGGACATAGCTATAAGTACAAGATATTGTGCCCAAAAACCTAGAAAATTCTCATACAACGTCTTTCCCCTCTGTCACAGGTCCAACAGATTGTCCAAACTCATTGCATATGATAACCTCACGCTTGTCAGGTTTTCGAATGTGAAGGGCATGCATCATTGTGGGCCCTCGTTTCTTGGTAGTAAAAACAGCTAAAAATTCCAAATATATATATACAATTTGAATATACATTTTGAAGAACCAAAAAGTAAATAAATGGTCAACGAGGTTAACCTGCTTCTTTTTCTGAGTGGAAGCTTTGAATTTGTTCCTGAACAAGTTCATCATCCTCACTTTCCGTATCATCTTCACTATCGTCCCCTTGTATACCATTTTGAATAGTCTTAACTATCATGTGCTCAATATCTTCATCCTCGCCATCTTTAGAACCTAGTAGTTCTGCATCAACATCATTCATACAAATAATAACAGTAAAATCGAGATTATTTAAGTCATTAAAACAAACTTCATTATAAAAAATGAAATATGGCAGAAATAAAGAGTAAACACAAATTTGAAGAATACATAAATAGTCTTTGTTGTCATATAACCTTTAAAGTTCACCAAATATGTTTTGACTAGTTGAATAACTAGCATTAACCAATTTATAAGTAGTACCATGTAACAAAGGCATAAATCAATTACTGTTACTATAACAATTCCATCTTGACTAAATCTGACACTTAAATAGTAAACACATTACGAGAACCTGTCATCCAAACTTCACAAACAGATGGACCATGAGTTAAGAAGAAGGAAATACAAGATATTGGATACAATTATATAACATTTACTAGTATCTATCATCCAAACTTCACAGACATGTAGACCATGAGTTGAGAAGAAGGTAATACAAGACATTGGATATAATTATTTACCTTGAGCTCTTAGGTCATCCCTGTCTAACCCATGTCGAGTACTTTCATTTATCAAGTTCTCTATCTCTTCATTTTCATCAGCTTCCATGCCATCTTGGTCTATATGAGCATCATTCATATCTGGAATCGTAAATATGAAAACAGTTCTACGAAAACCAAATCCTACCAAGTATCCGTAAGTTCATGCATTTTCTGTGATAAGTTCTACGTTTTTGTAGTTTATTGAATTTTTTTCACGTCGTAATGGTTAGTTACATATTATAGAATGTTTGGAAAATTGTGTACTGAGAAAATGTTCTAAAAAGAGTCGTAAATGTGTACTTATAAGTGATTAAGCCTATTCATAAACTTCATCAGCGGTCAAATTTTTCAAGTTATGAAAATAACATATACGTACCTTGTGAGCTCATGTCATCTTCCTCATCATCATCATTGTCCACCAGATTATATTTTTTCTGTGGGTTTGCCAAATTGCGTTCCAAGGCGCCCCCCTTTTTCCTTTGTAACTCTTTCTTAATTAAGATTAGTGAACCCATGGTAACGGTTCTTTTTGATGGTTTCTGTTTTACAACACTTGTATCAGCGTATTGATCAACTTGCTCTTGGTCTTCTCCAGAATGTTGGAACCTAATCTTTTTTTATGCTTTTGAATTAGCACAAATTCCATTTTGTTGAAGACCTTCGTCAAATGGTAACATATCTGAAAAATCTGGAGCAGTCACTCGTTGTTTCGCTAAATTAGCGTATTTGTTAACTACATCGGTGCAATATACTTTGGACGTTGCTGCAACAAGTTACACATTCATTACACAATAACTATATACAAATCACAACGAACTTTACTAATCTAATTACCTTTTTGGGGAGTCCAACATTTGTAGGGATGTCGTCGTAGTCATCTCCCTCACTATCACTATCGAAATCAGGATTATACTCAACATCTTTCTCATTATCAACCACTTGTTTCTGTTTCCTTTTCCCCGGTTTTTGAGATTCCACCAAACTTGTCATAGAATTAGCAATTCTTTTTATTCCAAACTCTCGTAATTTCTCCTGGTTCTCTTTAATCTTCAACATTCTACTCCTTTCGTATTCATTCACATGTCTTTGAGCATGTTGGTCTTGCTTTTTCTTTTTTCCCATTTTGTCACCTGTGAAAAGTTAAACAACCGACATCAATTAGAAGATCAATATAGTAGTAAAAAATAATTAAAAAAGGAAACGTTCTAGTTAGTATAATCAGCAACATACAACTAGTAATCAACCATCAAATTAGTAAAAATTATAACAATAAATTGCAGTGGCAAATCCAGAGTTCAGATTAGTGTATGTGCAACTTAGTTGATGTCACAAAAGTAGTATTGATGTGTGAGTCAAGTAGTTAATAACATCATCTCACACAACTTGTAATCAATTTCAACTAAACACAAAATAATAGAATAGAGTAGGTTTGTTTACTATTTTTGACCATAAAATAAGTCCTATCAGCTGTCTTCGGTATCATCTTCATCATCATGCATCCAATCCCATAATGTATCATCTTCATCAGATTCGTCACTTTGGTTGTTAACTTCTTCTCCTTCGGCTAAACTTGAATTTGCATCAACCACAAGAGGAGGCATATCTTTTCTTAGCAATTGTACCTCACAGTCATCAACTTCTGTGTAAGAACCTATTGTATCATCATTAGGCTCGCACCAATAGGAGCTACCACTATTATCACCACTTTCTTCCTCAATGTCTTAAATATCCCTAGGAACCCTATTCATAACGTAATGCAAACCATCTTCTATAGGGTCCGGAAAATAGAACACACTGATGCACTTGAGAAGGCATGACAAAAGGTTACATCTGAACAACATAATTTATTCAAACTAACACAAGTTAAACCATAATCATCTTTCTCAACTTGGTACCACTCACAACGGAACAAAACAACTGTAAGTTTCGACCAATAGTTGAGTTCAATTATTTCTAAAATGCGACCATAGTAGTCAACATTTCCAACAACTGGATTTTTGTCCCTAGAGCTTGCAAAACTAGGAGTTGTAGCTTTGAGTGAAACGCCGCTATTCTGAGTCTTGCATCTATCATCACGTGACTTGGTGTGAAACCTGTAACCATTGACATAATACCCATGATATCTTGTAGATGTTGGACTAGGACCTTTAGCTAGCCAAAAAATATGTTTTGGCACATCACTATGTAGTACTTTCTCTTTTAACCAATTAGCAAACTCGTGACTATGATTTTGTGCTCGTGCCCACCTACTCCGTCGTGGTTGGCTCTCAATATAAATTTGGTGTTCTCTGCATTTGTAATTTAAATAAAAACAATAACTATGAGTGAAATATGATATAACTTATATTGATATATAACTTTAATCATTTTTTAATGGAATGGAGGTTATTATCATGTTACTTACTTGATATACTCATCAACTTCCTCACAATCAGAATTGAATAAGGCGTAACAATGTGCTTGTTCACTTAGAAGACTATCTAACGTGAAAAGCTTTCCTTTCCTTCGTTTTTTACCTCCAAAAGGATGACCGGCATTAACAAATACTGCTCCACCAAATTCATTTATCTCAGATAAAGCACCATAATCTTCGATACCCTTATTAAGTCTTGTTTTTACACCTTCGTGCATATACCGGGAACAAAAAGTCAAACATTCATCAATCAAATACCCTTCAGCTATGGATCCCTCAGGTCGACTCTTATTTCGCACATATGACTTTAACTTACACAGGTACCTTTCCATGAAGTACATCCATCTATACTGAACAGGTCCACCAAGCCTAACTTCATTTACTAAAAAGGATTGAATAATTCCCAATGCACAATATAGGAAAGTTGAAGTTTTATATCTCAGACACGTACTTGTAGCAACCCAAGCGGATCTGCAAGCTACTTTAAGTAATTTTAATTATTAATTTGTAAAGAAGTTCTCGGGAATTATAAGAAAGAAAAATCTGTTAGAGAAGCTTTGGGCTGGAACATAACACATTAGTATTGTTATTCTTCTAAACATCAAAGTATTGATAGTTAAAACTTGAAAAGTGTGAACCTATTTTTGTATGAATAAATGGCACCCCACACCTCTCTCTTGGAGACCATTTCCTGAATAGATGACCTGCTATATATTTTCATTTTACAACTTGCAATAATTACTATATCAGCAACATTCATGGAAATTAAATAGAGAAATTAACATGACAAAAGAAAGATAACCTGGTAAAATCATCGAGATGAATAAGATATATATACATAGTATGGCACCACTATCATCTCCATAGAATGATGTAGCCAAGAAAGACAACTATGATGGTAAGCTAGTTCTCTACATCTGCATAAATTCGTCACTCCTAAAGTTCAGAATGAAATAAATGAAGGATATAAATATGTTAAAATGAATATATGACCATGTAACTTTTCTAAATAGGAATGGATCTTTAACTACTCTAGATCGTAGAGGGATGGTCATAGGTCTCAAATATACTAAGATCTTCCATGCCTTTTCTTCTTTTGAGTGAACAGTCGTACACTATTCAATGCTTCCATGTAATTTTCCTAAGACAGCCACGGTAAATAAGCACCTCTTTTTGTAAAATAGGTAGATAGATAGATATTGCCATATAATAACAAGAGTGTGCTCCTTATGGGCTGGAAAATTCTCGGTTCAAATAAGTTCTAATCGATTATACTTATGTTGTTTATCTTTGTGATCTACAGAGATTGGTTGCTTGTTGTGACAGCCAATGTCTGAAAAACATTATCATTCTAATGTTTGTTTTGTAATTAATTGTAATTTTTTATGTTCCTGTAACAAATTTGCAATGGTAGTTACATGAAAGGTCTAACTTATATGAATGACTAAATAGTTACATGAATTTTGAATCATCTTTTGAAACAGAAGACTTTAATGGTTTTTCAAAGGTTTTGCTCGGTTCTGTGTCTGCATTTTATTGAATCATCTTTTTGTCAATCATCTTTTTGTCATTAATATACATGAAATTGAATAAGATTCACCAAATAAAAACCATCATCACACATCAAATAAATGATCAATTCTATTAGTTTAAAATGAACATTGATGGTTAATGGTTTAAATCAACTCAACTCTACCTGTTTTGACATATGCAAATAACTAATTAGGTTGCAATTAAGATGGGAACAAGTGGTTATTTTTGGTATGAGACAGGAGAGTTGGCAACATTTAGTTACAAATAACAAGTTGTTTGTTGAGCTAACTTGTATATATGTAAAAAGTCTTAATTTTTTGTAACTACGCTTAGTAAAAAGTATTTAAAGTTCAAGAAATGCAATATTTTTCAATGTGTTTTCATGTTACTTATTATTGCAACACTTTATGTTAATTGTTGCTCTTCAGGTTTAACAAACGCAACACCTTTTAAAAATGTTGCAACTTTTATATATATCTACAACACTTTGATAAAAGTGTTGCATTGATATATTAAAAATGCGACACTTGAAAAAAAAGTGTTGCAATTATATATTAAAAATGTGACACTTGATAAAAAGTGTTGCATTTGATCATTATATGCAACACTTATATAGAAACTGTTGCATTTTAATCAAGGTCATCTAAAATGCAAAATTTTTTAGAAGTGTTGCTTCAAAAGTGTTGCATTAGCCTCATTTTCTAGTAGTGTATACATTTATATTGATATAAATGTGACATCACATGAAAATTATTAGTTATTATCAAATATTTTATTTGAAAATCACATGTGATTAAACCTCAAACCGGTAATCACATGTGATAATGAATGCATTTTAAAAAAATTATTATTATAGTTATTTATGTGAATGAATATTAAGTAGTAATCATGTGTTAATTTACACCATTTATCGATGAATAATCGTGTACCAATGTAAATTTGTATCATAAATCGCATGTGATTATATATAAAATCATATCTGATTATATAAAGTCACGTTTTTCAAGGCCCAGCTAAAACGAAAAAAAAAACTTTGTCGAAAGTATAGTTTGTGGGATCTCTAATCGAAGAGAATAAGACGTTGATTCGGAATATTTATTTATTTTATAATCTATAGCCCTACCGTTAGTAGAAGTGGGGTTTTGAAAGAAATAGAGCAATTCTATTGGTTCTCCCATTCTTCATCTTTTTACTATTCTTAATTCAAACCACCTATACTCCGTAGTCTGTCTCATATTCCTTTTTTCATAACTTAATGTAGATTAGAGGTAGGTTCAATAAAAAATGGTAAAAAATATGAAGAATACAAGAACTAATAGGATTGCTCTATTTCCTTTAAAACCTAACTTCCACTCAAATTTTTAGAATTAAATATCTCACAAACGACACGACTAAAATTATAAAAATTACATATTCGGAATCAACTTCTTTTTCTTTTCAATTAGAGATCATATAACACAAGCTATACTTTCGAAAAAGTTTTCTATTTTTTTTCCATTTTTGTCAGGTTTTAGAAATGTGATTATACATGTGATTTTATCTATAATCACATGTGGTTTATGATAAAAAAAAAAAATTAACATTGTCACACGATTAGTTTTCAATAGTGGATGTTAACTCACTTATGGTACACCTTCTTAGACATTCACATAAATAATACCCATAGTCAGATCTTATATATTTCATTTGTTTTGTGCCAAAATCACATGTGATTTGCTTATTTGAGGTTTAATCACATGTGTTTTTGAAATGAAATATGTGATAATAACTTATAATTCACATGTGATTTCACATTTATATTTATTTACATGTATAATTGTAGTTAATTATTTAAAATTCGTATTTATTTAGACATTAATCACATATGATTACTAATTCAACATTTAATCACAAACGATTTCGACATCTTTTTCTTTTTGTTGGTTTATTAGATTATTAAATATAATTTTTTGTGTGTGATTTGATAGTTATAATTTGTGAATTTGATTATTTATAAGTTATTATTGCTAGTGATCTAAAATATTAATATTTGATTTTAAATATGATTTAACATTACGAATTTTAAATATCCTTTAGAAAATAATAAAAAAAAAAAAAGTTCTTCGAAAATATATCTTGTGGGATTCTAATTAAAGAAAAAAAGGGGTCGATTCCAATAGTGTAATTTTTATAACTTATAGATTTATGGTTTGTGAGATAAATAGTTTTCAAGAAAAAAAGGTAAGAGTGGGTATTTGAAACGGATCAATCCTATTGGTTCTTTAATTCTTTATCTTTTTTATCACTCTTTATTGAACTTTTATCATGTAGATTAAATTTTAAGAACTAATGTTATTCAATATTCACATGTACGAGTCATATCAACATCGAGGGTGTTTGAACTCTAAGAAGATTATTTTTGTTTAGTTGCTTATTTCAAGACGATAAGTTTATATTTAATGTTTCAATGAACTTATTTGCTTATTTATGTTCGAATTGCCTAATGTTATAATAAGCTCTATTCAATAGAGAAGAATCCAAATTCATGAAACAAACTTTTTTTTTTTTTCCGTATTATAACCATCTCTGTGTTCAAAGTCCAAAATTTAGGTGGATCCAATTCCATTTTTAAAAGAGTGTGCATTAGAAGTTTAACATAAACTCTCTAAAGAATTTTCGAATCTCAACGTAGATTCGCTCCTGGTTATCTGAAATCACTTTGAAGATATTAATGATATTTTGAGTATTGACTCTATGTTCTCAACTATAATAGTAGCATTAGCGTTGTATCAATGGGACTAAAATTGGCAGTATATATGAGGTGATTAAGTTATTCTCAAAGGACACTGATTTTGACACTGATTTTGATACTATAGTTATGATGTGTCGGATGGTGTGATAACATATCTGACTTTCAAATGAGCAAAATTATCGACTACCTGATCAAGAAGTCATTGAATTTATTGAGTTAACAATCACTGAAAGTTTATTACAGACAATGCAAGTCATTTTAATTGGTTACATACAATACACATAACTTAATACATTTTGGGTGCACTTAAACCAAATCACATGATGTGATCATAATATATAACCTCATGGACATTTAACAGGGTTAGTTCTTCGATTGCAACTTGAACATGTACTGGATCTTTGTGAATTGTGACCAGGTTCAATGTCAACTTGGTAGGATGTTTTTTCAATGATGTTTTGGCTTTAAGAAAATAGAATGCAACGTTCAACGTCAACTCCATTATAACTGATCGTCCCTGCTGTGTAAGCTTTGCACACCCGCGGTCCATGTCTCTATTAAACTAAACCATGACCAGTTAACTTGTTTAAAATGACCATTTTAACCTTTAAATAAACTTTTAATATCAAAAGGCGTCAAACTAAGTTGATCAGGAAAATCCACCATCACTTTAGTGACATGTTGTCGGTTTACATGTATAATGTGATTCATTTTCTTCACACACGACTCATTTTTCACACAACTAGATGTCGGGCTAGCTATTCACTTCTCGACATCATCCTGTTTAGATGGTGCTTTTTTCAAAAATGCAATCGTAGCCTTTCTACATGAGGCTCGTTCGGTCTTCTGAAACTGAAAAGGGCGATGCGGTAATCTTATGAACCCCATTGTCATAATCCAAATAATCTTCATCATCGGACTGAATTCAAATATAAATTAAAGGCATCGTAGGTTTTTAAAATAACAACTATATTACGTTATAATCATGATTCATGATGTTCCAATAATAATGTGGTTTTGTTAGTTAGATGATTGGGGAAAATGCTTTAACTTTGGGTGACTTGCGATATGTGCAAGTATGCAACTCATATGCCTGCCTCCGTTTAATCTAAGCCAATTCTGTTGACCCGTTATTGACCCAATTTCAATAGGTACCGATTCCCACCTCCAATGATATGTATCAGTAGTCTTTAAGAATGAAAATGCTCAAAGCATAGCTTTTCTCTGACATATTGTGGTAATGTAATTAATGCCAGATTATAGCAGTTTATGTAGGAACTGTGTACTCAATAATCACAGTATACAGATGGCTAAATGGTACCAATATTCGGCTGGTTGCTTTTCTGGTTACAAGAGTCCTAAGAAGGAAACAATTCATGGTTCTGCTGCGTAAACACGATCAACAAGAGTTGTTAGGTTTCCTCTAACTATGCATACGTTAATATAAATGAATGATCATAACAAAAGATGCATGTAAAAAAATTTAATCATCAGATAACTATTTATTATCAATCACTTTTAGTTGGTCATAACTCGATTCTGAATCAAGCTTCATTTCAAATAACTTGAAATATTGTGTCATTGGGATTGCTTATTGCATCCCAGTACCTAATCTTGCAGGATTCTCATTGTTTTGCTGAACTTTTCTCTGCTGCCAAAATTTTGAGAAAATAGAAAAAAGGGGATTGATATTGAAATGTAAAAATGTCAAAGAAAATTACTCTCAGCTAGACTAAGGTTATCTTTAGCTTGACCTCTTCTTATAACATTAATAGAGTCTTTAGTCGATTCAGATTGTCTATGGCCTTGACTTTGACCAACAGAAGCCTTGATAGCCAGTCTTGAACTCGCGTCTCAATCTATTTTTTGAACCACCTAATTTATTTTTTTTGGATCCCGATATCTTCAGTTTTTAACATTGAATTTGTTCTGCCAATTGTGTATATCATTGTTAACTCATTATGGCCGTCGTGTAAAATTATATCCATCTCCATTCTCTCGACCACTTCCAACTCATTGTAAAGGTGTTTTGGATCACCACATCGAACCATCCAACTCAGTAAATCACCTCACATTCCTTTTATAATGAATTCATTCTCGTGAATGGAGAAAAACAGAATACTAGAAAAAGCTTTGTGCATAAGTAACAATTCCATAGATGTTCCTTGTTTCACCTGATACCAAGTAATATAATATAAGTAAGTGTCAGTTACCGGCTAAAAGCTAAAATGAATTCAAACATTGAGAAATTATGTTGCGAACCAACTATAAATCATTAATTTTAATATTGTTCAGCATCTTTATTGAAAGTAAGGAAACACTTTGTTCATCTGAAACCATATGTCCGTATCATTTGGTCTGTGTATAAGTTTCACATGCAATTATTTCAATATTCACACTTAATTCGTGTTTTGTGTTTACATAAATAAAAGAATGTATGATGTTAGTGACATGTACTCTTCCATCTATACGATCAGTTGGCTGATTAATAAGTACGAAGACATGAATAGAAAACCTAACGCATGTATACTCTCATAATTGAGTGCAACATCTGATAAAAGTATTGTGCTTTGCTAATGGACTACAACGAACTAAACTCGCTGAAAATTATTTAAAAGGTCGTCATTATTATTTTCAGTGACTTATGTTTGAACCGAATGATGAATTGGTGAATGATCGATCATCTAGGGTCTTTGTTTACTTCCGAGTATCAACAAACCATTCCAATGCCCCGCATCTCTTTATTCTTTACATATATGTCTCGTTAAGAAACCATCTGGGGTCCTTTTTATATGGTTATACAGATTGAGCTTGTGATTAAATTACTACATATATAACAAAGAACAAGACATTATAACAAAAAATCCCCAAGTATATTATAATGATGGAATATTAGAGAAATGAAGATCTACAAGTAAACTCAATTCGAGTATGCACATCGAGCAATGTATCAACAATTAGTCACTATTCATGATATTGATTTCCTTTCATCAGTTGTATTCCCTCACTTTCTGAATTGCAGCTTCCTGCAATTTTGCGAGGTGAAAAGCTTGCTGCACTGACTGAGGGTTAAACATTCTAACTTTATATGTAATCTCGTCTTCCAAACCAGCTACAAAGCAGCTCACGATGTACTCATGCGGCAGCTCTAGTCTATAAACAATGCTAAAAAATGCATCATGGTATTCCTCAACACTTGCAGTCTGTCTAAGATCCTTCAATTCCGACACCAAATCATCAAAAGACTTGCCAAATCTATCAGTCACAGCTCGAGAGTATTCGGACCAAGTCAATGTATCATTACCATGACGCTTCTCAAAAGCCATGTGCCAATGTAATGCCGTACCCTCCAAATGAAAAGCGGCCAATGGAATCTTGATTGCATCAGGTACGTTATCAAGTTCAAATATTTGTTCAACTCGATACAACCATAATTCTACATCATCTCCTCCAAATTTAGGAAACTCCAACTCAAGTTGCTGTGACGAATATGCAATTCCACTTCCGTTTTTTTGAGGAGCTGTGTTTGCAACTAGTGTAGCATCTGATTCTTTCTGATTATCTACAGCCACCTGAGTCATTTGGGTCGACAACCCAGCAATTATATCTTTCAATTTAGAAATTGCTTTAGTGTTTTCTGCAAGTGAAATATCATGTTGTTGAGCCGTTGATTCGAACCTCTCGCAGAATTCACTCAGAGTGGATCTCAGTGTTACTTCTAAAGGAGAAACCGTATGTGACGGGTCACTCTGAGCCTTAACATCTACCCTCTGGCCCGTTTTCCCCACGACCCAATGCGTTGAATTCATTGTCATAAAACTGGTTATTGAACAATAAATATAATCAGTAAAAGTGCAAGTATGTATAGAGTACGAGTAGTATGTACACAAATTAATGGTAAGTTCTTACTGCGCATTTATTATCGTATGATATGGGGTTTGGCAATTAAAACTTTATACCAAAAATATTTGGTTATTAAGAGTGTACACCAACTGTTTTGTTTGTTAATATGCCTCAATGAAACTGAAGCATATATACATGTAGATTCCAGGCAATAACAATTTAAACCCTACTTCATCAACAAATCAAGCAAATCCCTAGATATATAAACAAGAAAAGTGAAGATCAAGAGAGTATAGGATTTCGTACCAGATATAAAAGCAGAGAAAGATTGTGAAATCGATTGAATGCAAAACGGTTTAGAGTTTTAACGTTTTTAACTGCTAAAAAAGAGTTGAGGCCAGACTGCCAGAGGCCACAAAGTTTTATATCGTAACTATGGGCCTTGCTAAGGCCCAACACGTTTTAAACCGTATAATTTATGTGAGCTCAAATTTTGATCTAAATCCGATCTAAATCCTTATCCTAATTATAGTGATAAAAACAAAATAATATCTCAAATGCAACTTGTGACTATCAAACTGAGACCATGCATACAAGTCCTTAATAACGTGTTTAATTTTACAAATCCAGCAAGAACTAGTTTTGACTAGACAGAGATAGATATACAACGAGATTATAAGCTATGAATGGGCGGATTTAAAAGGGATAGCTGCCCGCAAGAAATCTAAAATTACAAAAGAAGTAATTTTTTAAAGGTATTTGACGCAATTTTAAAATTTGTTCCCACTCAAATGATAGGAAAAGAATTATTTTTGATGGATTAATTTATAGATCCGCCCTTAAAAGGCATGCTTGATTATTGATTAAAAACCCAACTCTTTCAATTAGTTTATGTCAACCAAGAACACCATAGAGTACAACCAACTGAAAAACGTAATACGATGTCATTCTATACATGTAACCTATTATTACAAACATATGAGGTGGAAGTTTTTTCATGATGGGCGTCTTATTAATTTGTTATTTTTTAACGTTATAGAATTTAATTTTATGGATTCAAAATGCTATAAACTATAGTTGTATATGACAGTGAAATGAAGATAGCATGTATTATTATTATAGTGATTGATACTCTGTGTAAATAACTACACAATCCCGTTATGCATAACATATACAAATACACCAATGCAATAAAAATATAGCATGTCAAAAGTACACATGACCACTCCGTTATGACCCTTCATGTCTATCTAAGATTATATCAGTTTTTTTATTTTTACCAAACGTCGTTTTTTTTTTTTTAGGTCTATATACAATTATACATAAGTGGCCTGACTAGCTTGTTTATTATCATGAAAAAGACCCAATTAATTAAGACAAATAATTAGCATATATCGACTTCCGATCCTTTCCAATCTTCCAATAGCATGGGAAGGGGATGCTCCACCGACCTTTATATATTTCTTTTTCTCCATCATTTCCGTTTCTTTTTCTAATCCTTTTAGTACACGATCGACAAAACCAGAGATTTGCTGAGAAGGGGACGCTGGACTGACACGGTCGGGCTGGTGTACTCACTACTCACTAACATTTAATTGACATATCGATCCATATCGTCGTACTCACTACTCACTAATGGTCTTTCGGTAAAATGGAAAATATTTATTTTTGAAGGGACTATAAAGATCAAATTACCCTTAAATATAAAATGTTTATTTTTTTATTTTTGATGGGGCAAAATTTAAAATGTCATTATTAATATAAGGTAAATTAACATTTTCTGTCCTTCTTGTGTTTGGAATTTAAAATTTACACAAATTGTCCTTATCGAATTTTAAATGATGCGACCAGCCTACGGGAGTCTAAAATATGTGATTTTGCACATGAACAAACTAATATCTGTATCTTTTCTAGTTTTCTAGATATATTATCCTTTTTTCATTTGATAAGGACGCTCATTATAACTCAAATTCCTTAATATATACGAAGTTCAGTCTAGATTATATATATAAGTCATTATGATCAGTTAATTAATTTGTATCCTCAAGTTGATATGAAGTTAATCACGATTCAATTTTTGTTTAGCACAGCCACTTTTCATGTATCTGACTCAATTCATAAATTACATATGAGTTTGAAGTTGTAAGCACAATAACATCCACATAAACAATAAGATAAAAAGGAGTTGTAAGGGTGCGATAAATAAACAATGCATCAGAATTTGACTTTCTAAACTCGCGAGTCAAAAGAAAGTTAGTAAGCTCGTTGTACCATGCTCGGGGACCTTATGGCCTTTCGAAGCTCGCATACATGGTTGTGTAAATTGGCATAGAAATGTCCGGATCGTTTCGCCATCTAAACCGGTTCATGAAGCGTTCTTTCTAAATTCCCTTTACTATATATTGCATATCCCAATACATAATTATAGATCTGTCACTTATCGTAGACCAAGTATAACGTGTTCAAACGAATAATAAAATCAACAAATAAATTAATCGAAAATATAAGGGTCAAGTGCATGAATATGTATTAAATGATGTGTTTGGCTTTTATTGTGTAACCAACTAAAACAAATTCTATTATTTGTAATAAACTTTTGAATATTGCTAATTATATGCATATGACCTCGTATAACTTGTAATTTGGTGATGTAATATTAGTTTTGATGATGTATCGATGACATGTTGGATGACATGTCAAACGTGTCCAGCTACCCACTTGAGAAGAATATACCTGCTGCCTAATGAAAAAGGTATCGAATAGAACAACTATCAATAATTGAAAGAATCTTATAAATAATTTAGGATAGGATGTTTTAGTTATATACATTGTTAGGTGTTTTACTATGCAACTACGCTTGGGCCAAACAAAAAACAAATCTTCTTCAACTATAGGCCATAAGGGCCAACCGGCCAAACACGTTGTTACATTATTTTTAAAAACTAATTTACATGGGCTCAATACTATACCCAATAGACGAATCATGGGGCCGAAATCCGAAACATGAATACTTTGGCCAAAGTTTGTCAAACACGATGCTTAAAATTGAAACATTTGAATACTTTTGCGCAGGGCTTGTCAAGCACGATGCCTAAAATACTTCGTCCGTCTCATAATAAGTTCAAAATTAGTTTTCATAGAGTTTAAGATTTGTATTGTCTGGTAGCAAGTTGTATTGTCTGGTAGTAAGAAGATGACTTTTTTTTTTCTTTCACAAACATATATTTTGCGAGGGACCTAGTATAATTAAAAGAAGAAATGGGACTATAAGAGAAAGTGATAAGGCCTAAGAGAGCCAACCTTATAAATGTTACTATTTTCAACATTAAAAATTACCGTATCAATAGTTGATGCTCATCTATCAAAGGAAACTAGAGAGTTATATATAAAGAAAATAAAACATTAAGAGTTATAGTGCATTAAAAGAAGCTTAAACATGAATCTATTACATAACTTAAGATTGTGGACTAGTAAAAGCAAGAAAAAAGTTGAGGGATCAGCTTTGCCATTTATGGGAAGTTAGGGAAGTATGATGTCAATTGTGATTGAGATATATTTATCAAGGCCAGGTACGACATTGATTTCATAACCCAAGGTTTTAATTATCGTATGTTTGGCAACAATTAGTTGGAACAACGAGTGTTAGAGTGAAGAAACTTAAACATGAGGTTTGACATTATGTATTATAAGGACTGTTTGGTAATTGGTAGATTCATTTCTAATTTTCTGTGTAGTATACTTATGTGCATCAACTTTAATTATCGTTCCAGGCCACAGGAGAAATGGGTTGAAATATATAATTATATATATTGAATTCACAAACCATGAAATCAAAGGATAGGGATAATCGATTTTAGCATTATTACCGTTTTAATCTAAAATTAAGAAACGATTAAAAGGTGACATAGTCATTAGAAAGTGAACCGAAATTTCCAAATCAAAAGTGGCACTCCCATAAAAAAAATAATGCTATTTAAATTTAAACTTTTAGGATATTGCTTTTGATGGACATAAGAGTAAGCTACAAGAAGGCAAGTGTTAATAGAAAAGGATAAAAAGAAAAGTGTGTATATACTCATGAATGTCGTAAGAAAAACTAAAAAAAGATGATTTGAGTAGGGTAGTTAATGAGTAGAACAATCAAAGGACTGCTCGAGTTTGAGCTCACTTATCTCATATACGATTAATCGTGTACCATGTAGCAGGCCCCTTATCAGGCTTGCCAAGCGAAGTCGAGAAAAGGTCATCAAGCTCAAAACATTCGTGCAGAAGCCCAATAACCAGCCCAAGGTGTATGCAGGCCCATTAACTTAGGGTTTATGTCCCCTTGATATGGGACCACCTAGTACGGATACACCACCAACGGTAGTGGTGGTCTCCCAGGCGCAAACAAGGGTTAAAATCCCACACATCCATTGGTCCACGTCAGCACAGGGGACCCACGCGCAAGGGCAAATAGCCGCATCAATTTACTGGCATCACCAGATGATGCCACATGGCAAAACTTGCCCATCAAGGTGATCCAAGCATCACTATAAATACAAAGGTATGTGCATCATTTTTCTCCAAGCACCTCCAAATTTACCTTCATCATAAAAACCCTAAAAACCCTGATTCTTCAAGGGAAGATAACAAACTTATCTTCTCCAAGCCGATTCTCACCACCCTTAACTTCGTTCAATACAAGTTAACAGGTTATCCACGTAATCCACGGAGCGTAACGAATCGATCCAACCCACCCTGCACTCAAGCTCCATTTCTATGCTTGATCAACGAGCATCCTAATTTTCGACAATGGAGGCGTCGGAGGTCTACAACTGCGGTGATGGGAGTTACATCGTAGATAAAATCGGACTAGATAAACAGAGGATTTGAATGTTGAGATCGAATAGAAGAATAGAATCATAAGATAAAATCAATGAGATATTAACAATTAGTATGAATATTTGCCGGGTGTAAACCTTTACCCAAAAAAAAAAAAAACAAAACAAATAGTATGAATTAAACTGATGAGAAAACCGGGTATGAAGAAACTTGATAGAAAGGACTGATTACGAGTTTACGATGATGGTGGAACAACCCATAAACAAAGATGCTTGAGTGACGTAAATACACCTTACTCTTTAAGTGAAATACAATATAGCTTGATAGTCTTAAAAGTGTCGCTTAAATCTAATCGAAAATGATTCCCTAACCTTAATACTTGTAATTAATTTGTTTTCCTTATGTAAATGTTGTTACCGAGTACTAATTATGTAACATTCGGTTCGTTGTTACATATATAAGCCTTAATTTGTTGGCAATATTGTCATTATCTATGATGACTTTTGCTATCAATCTTATCTTAAATATGTTAGAACTTTTGAATACTAAAATATATTGACCTGCTATGCAATCTTATCTTATACCGTTACAAAATGAACGTACACATTATCATATATATATATATATATATATATATATATATATATATAGTGGCATGATCCAGAGGGAAGTCCATTTTTTGAGGGAAGGGGGAAGCGTTAGTACGCATCAGGAAGCATATTACCTTCACCTATACTAATCTCGAAAAAAGAAAACTGAAATTTAGTAAATGTTAATCAGAATCGATGTTATAAATGTTAAGCTTCCTTGATAAATTTTTTCTTCAAGTTATAGTATCGATTTATGAATATTTGATCCAAATCCGTTAAGATGCATCGCGGTGCATATTAGTTAATCTGCATTGTGATGCATCTTAACAATAAAAATATTTTTCAAATAATGTGAAGTTTTATGATGCATCGCGATGCATCTTAGTTAATATGCATCACACTGCATCTTAACAATTAATTAAATAAATATTCATCAATTAATGTTATGACTTAAAAATGAAATTCATTCGTTAAAATATTCTTTATAGCATCGATTTTGATTACTATTTACCAATAAAAATAATTTTTTGTTGACGTTTTGATTGATAATTGTAATATGCTTCCTGATGCGTACTAACGCTTCCCCCCTTCCCCCCAAAAAGACATTTCCCTCTTGATCACTACCCTATATATATATATATATATATATATATATATATATATATATATATATAAGGATGGGTTCTGGTGAAAACAAGGAGATAAAAAAAACAGTGAAAATACTTCTCCACCCTCCATCTAATCTAACATATATATATATATAAAAGGGGTGTGGATAAAAAAAAATGGTGAAAACACTTTTTGATTCACAATTTTTTTAAGTTGTGAACCTTTATTCCTTTTTGCTTCACATATGAAGTTTTTTGTGAACCCTTATATTTTTTTTGTTTCACATAAAATTTTCAGCGTGAACCTTTAATTAATTTTTTTTTGCTTCACACAAAGTTTTTAACATTTTTAATTGCGAACCTTATTTTTTCAAATAAATTGTTTTATAAATTTTTTCACAAAATTTTTAAAGTATTTTTATTATGAACTTTAATTTTTTTCGAGTTCATGGAAAGTTTTAAATTTTTTCAATTGTGAACTTTTTTTTTCCAACTATGAACCTTAATTTTTTTAGGTTTACGGAAAGTTTTAAAAAATTTCAATTGTGAACCATTTTTTTCAACTGTGAACCTTAATTCTTTTTTGAGTTCACGGAAGGTTTTTAACTTTTTCACGTGTGAACCATAAATTTTTTTTAGTTCACTAAAAGTTTTTAACATTTTTAATTGTGAACCTTAATTTTTTTTTTTTGGTTCACGGGTAGTTTTTAACTTTTTCAATTGTGAACCTTTTTTTTCCAACTGTGAACCTTATTTTTTTGGTACAGGTAAAGTTTTTAACCTTTTCAATTGTGAACCTTTTTTTTCAACTGTAAACCTTAAGGTTTTTTGGGTTCACGGAAAGTTTTTAACTTTTTCAACTGTGAACCTTAATTTTTTTTTGAGTTTCACGGAAACTTTTTAACTTTTTCAATTGTGAACCTTTTTTTTCAACTGTGAACCTTAAGTTTTTTTGGGTTCACGGAAAGTTTTTAACTATTTCAACTGTGAACCTTAAATTTTTTTTAGTTTCACAAAAAATTTTCAACTTTTCCAAATGTGAACTTTTTTTTTTCAACTATGAATCTTAATTTTTGTGGCTTCACGGAAAGTTTTTAACTTTATCAATTGTAAACTCTTTTTTTTCAACTGTGAACCTAAATTTTTTTTGGTTCACGGTAAATTTTTAATTTTTTCAATTGTGAAACTTACTTTTTTGTTTTGGGTTCACAGAAAGTTTTTAAGTTTTTCAATTGTGAACCTTAAATTTTTTGTTTTGATTTTCGGATTTGACTTTATTTTATTTTTTTCCACAAAAAAATATATTTTTTTGTGTGAACCTTCATTTTTTTGGTTTACTTCAGAAAAAAATGGTTCACAACTTAAAAAAAATGTGAAGGAAAAAGTGTTTTCACCGTTTTTTTTTATCTCCACCTTTTTTTATATATATATGGTAGATTAGATCAAGGGTTGAGATTTGTTTTCACCGTTTTTTTTTATCTCCATTTTTCACAGGATCTCATTCCTATATATATGTAATATCCCAAAATCCAAAAGTAATATTGTGAATAAAGTAATAGTAAATGTTTTAATTTGTTATTACTTTAGGTGAAATAAAATAGTAATAATTGTATGTCGATTTTAAAGTTCCAGACAATGATAATCACGAAGTGTAAAATAAACACATACATATCTAAATCATGTACGTGTGTATCATTATTCATTCATAAGCACAAAATAAGTTCCAGGAGCTTCACGAAGGAAGAAACTCACATAGAACCTAAAACCCTTAACCTAAAATCGATTCAAAACATGAAATTGGAGCTAGAGAACTTGAATTCATCAAGGATTAACCGTTTCTAACCTAAGGTAATCATGATTCTTCTTTAATTTTGAATTGAAACTTAGGGTTTTATGGGGGTTTTGAATGATACGAATGATTAATGGTTTCTAGGTTTTAATTAGTGTGTTTTATGATGAATTAGTAAGGTATGAGTGTATCCATGATGATGATTGATATTAATTCAAAGAAATAATGGATTAATTGAATTATATGATTAGTAATCAAGTGGGTTTTGTATAAAGAGTGATGAATTGATGTAATACATCTTAATTGGGGATTATAAATGTTGTTGGAATATGATTAAAGGATATTGAAATATTAAATCAAGGGATTAAGCAATTGGGTTAATTATGATTATGAGGATGATTATGATTAAATGATAAAATGATCATGATGATCATTAGTGATGACTAAAATGGAATACAAGTGATTAAGTCATGTATATGATTATGGCATAAGTAATGAAATAATGAATTTGATGAATTAATGATGTTTATGGTGATTTTTATAACCTTGGATTGGGTTATGATAAATCTTGAATTATGATATGAAATAATTATTTAAGGTGGTTATCCAAATAAGGAAATAGTGAAATAAAGAGAATCATGAAATAAGAAATAATAAGTAGCATAATCAATCCAAAAAGGGTGATGGATTGATGATGTTAATGTATTGATTTTAATGATATCTAGTTGTTAAATATGTTATTGTATCGATGTGTTATCTATTAGGTGATCAAGAATGATGGACTTGCTATTTCAGGATGACATCATGTAATTGCTTAAAAGCAAAGGTGAGTGTTATGGGGATTAAATGGGTAATGATTGTATGTCCCGGATTGCTTACGAGCAAGAGGTTCATACAATCAAGTGGTATTTGTTTGTATCTTATTTTGTTTCTTATTTGTGGATTATTATGGTTATGTATTACCGGATTGCTTACGAGCAAAAGTTTACATGACCTAACGGAATATTAATGGTTTCGTATCTTGTTTCTAAATGTGGTTGTTAGGATATGGATTATACGTGTTGTAGTGATGTCATGTTTGTGTTTCGTGCTAAGATGTTTGGTTGTTGACTAAGTGATAGTTATTTGGAGTAATATGATGATTTTGTGGATTTTGTGGAATGAGCGAATTGTAGAGATTGTATCATTATGAAATAATCAGTGATCACGAAATAAGTGCTTAGCACTACTTGTATCTATTGGACCGCGGATCCAATACGAAATAAATGAGAATCTCTACAATGGTTTCGTTGTTAATTGTGGAATCAGATAAGTGGATTCTTGATAAACGAAATATGTTATTGTATTTGTGAATTATTCATTTAAGTGTTCATAAGCTCACTAAGCTTTATGCTTACCCGTTTCAGTGGTTTATGTTGTAGGTGCTTGGTTCCGTTGAACCAATTGGATGAATTATGATTACAAGGAAATAGCGTGGATTGGAGCTTGCAATGTGGTTAGACAAACTTCTCTTCCTTTTGAATTGTATTTATGAATTATCACTTGTGTAAATCGCCCAAAAAGACACCTTTGAAATAATGTCGATGAATTAAAGTGTCAATTGTTTAAGAGTGTATCTTTGACTTGAGAAAGTCAAATGGAATATGATGGTGTCAAATTGGGTAATGGGTATAATGTATAGTGCTAGATGTTGAAATAGGTGGATATTGATCATAGTTTTGGAGTAATTATGATCAACGTGTCAAAGGTTGTACTTTGGTTCAAATTAGTGATCATGAGTTTAGAAATATGGTAGGTTGATGAAATGAAGTGAATTCAAGTGTCAAATGATTTAAATGGGTTTAAATTGATGAAAGTATCCAAATGGACGCAAAACGGGTCAAATGAATCAAAATGGGTTAGAGTGGGTGTATGATGTTGATGAATACGCTCACACGTGTCAAATGTATCATAGAATATGTGGGAAAAAGGTGGAAACCTGATACCAAGTCATCTGGAATATGACATGTCTACCAAAATGGTCCAAAATGGCCATAAAGTGGTTATATGTCCGTTTTCTCGATAAATGTGTATTTTGAAAAAAGTGTAAAAGGGGAAAGTTTCATTTTGGCATATTGGAGGTGTTTTGGTCAAAAATTACTAAAAGCAATTAAGTGATCAAATTTAGTTTGTGAGGTTAGGTGTAAAAATTACTCTCAAGATAATTACGTAGAAACACGATTATCTCTATTAGTAAGCAAATATTTTATGTAAAAAGATAGATTAAATACGTAGATCCTTGTTGAACAAATGTTTTAATATCAAAGCTCAAGAACAGATTAAGGATAACACTAATTTGACAATGAAAATGTAAAAAGAATACGATTAAAGTAATGTAAATGATTAACAATAAAAAACGACACGGTGATGTACGAGGAAAGCCCTTGATCAAGGTTGATCGCCGGCACAAAACTTCGGGAAGGATCAAATGATCATTGCCTTTGTTAATCTTGTAAAAATGAAAGTAATTGATTACAAACTAAGAGCACAAGATGATCGGCTAAGTGAATTTGTGTGTGAATCTAGCTAAGTGTTGAAGAAATAAGCGTAAATGAGAGAAATAGCAGAGTGTTTGTGTGAGTTGCAGGTGAAAAATAGTGAATATAACCTAAATGATCATCCATGCCTCGTTTAAATACTAAGAGCGTATAACAATATTCCCGAGATTTCAGGGATCCTCCGATGAAGGATGAAGACCACCAACGTCTCTTTTGACTTCATTTTACACGTGCAGCGGACTTCGTCTTCATAAAATCGTATCAAAGCCTCGTCACATAATCCGGAGCATATCTCATTAACGCGTTCTTATAAGACCTGGTCAATACTCAAAGAAAATAAACACGTTAAACAGCGCATGATCCTGAACTAATACAGGTTCAGGATCCTGAGCTATGTATACTCCATAATAAACTTAGGATCCTTATTCAAGGATCTTCCTTATCCAGTATCCTGCACTATTATGTTAAATAAATATATCCTGACCAGGATCCTGCAAGATAAATAATAACGATATATCCAGGATCCTTATCTATATCTGTGATCCTGAAAACAGACTTACGAACTATCATTATCCTGGGATATGAATATAAAATATAAATGACTTTCATACCTGCGAGGTGTACATATGATGCTAATTAGGATCCTGCAAAGGTTAGTAAAAATCCACCCACAACAATTGCCCCCGAAGTTATAATGTTTTCCAGGATCCTTAAACGTTATAACTTCTCAAGATAACTGCCAAAATTGCGTTAGGTAGATATTATACGCATATAAGAAATCGTGCCCAAGCAGTAATGATAACCTCTAAACCCTTATCACATCAAACTGTCATCATAATATCTGGATAAGTCCTTTTATCTCTCATCCTTCTTCTTCGTTATTTTTCGTTTAAAAGCATCCCACAGTTTCATCTCCTTACCTAATTGCTACAAAAAATAATGGGAGTAATCGTACAGAACTCGACCATGTCAGGTAATTTTTTTCCTTTTCACTTTCCGTAATTTTATCCTTTTCGCTCATAATAACCTTCAACAATCTCTCAGTGCACTTCACCCTCTCTGACGTTGATCCAGAGATTCCTCAAAAAGAAGCGATCAAGATTGGAAACGCAAGGTTCAAACCTTTTTCTACGCATTTTCTCTCCAAAAAGAGAAAAGTTGAGGAACTATATGATCTCGAAACCCCTGCTTCCAACCTTATGATGGTAAGGCCCTTTATTCCTAATTTCTTTTCGAACAAAAATTTCTAAAATTGATCCTATTATTAGGCTGCAGACATCATGATAGATAGATACTCAGAAAAAGTCGAAGCAATCGACAATCTGATTGTTGACCAAAAGAAGAATGCTCTTAAGCTGGAGAGAGCCAAACGGAAGATCAAAGCCCTTAAAGCTATGCTTGCCGCAAGATCCAATTACTCCAACGAGGAAGGAACAAGCATGAACAATACCCTAATGGCAGAGATAAAGAGAGATGCCACTATCGCTGTTTTGGAATCCAAAATCCATATGGCCACAGAAGCTACTGAAAATGGTCTAGATGCCAGCCTATGGGACATCAAGGGATGGAAGGAGAAATTAGAAAGAATGAAAGATGATTATTCTCCAAACCCATTCTTCATTGGTTTCGGAGGATCCAAGATTTCAATAGGAAAAGCAACCAAAGCACCCCAGACGAGGATCATCGAGACTCTAATCAAAGGCGAAGCGTCCAATCCTAAAGATGATGAAGACATGACAGCAGCCGATGGTACAGTCAATAGCGAAGAATCCTCAGGCTAGGATGACATTTGACAAGCCGGAGCCTGATTTTTATTTTCATTTCGATGCTCTTTTATTTTCTAAGGGTTGTGTTTTGTAAACAAAACAATTAATTTAGGGTGAGGTTGTCCTGGCATGGTCAACCATGGTGATGTTTGAATGTGGTTCATGTTGGCCACAAGACAATTTTAATTTCCTGCACTTGTTTTGAACCTTGATCTCAGGATTGAATAATCCTAAGATCTTTTGCCATAAATAGTGTCAGAATATTATCTATATCTTGCGTCTTCAGGACTGTGGAGATTCCCTCAGTATTTACGTATTTGCTTGATAGTTGCTTAGAAACAGGATCCTGAGGAGATTCCCTCAAGATACATCCAGGATAATGAGAAGATTCTCTCAATATCTATTCAGCATTACAGATTTCAAGGATCCTTAACCGGATCTGAAATAATCTTGAGTTCAGGATCCTGGGATTCCAGGATCCTTACTTGGACTTTATATCAACTGTGAGTTTAGGATCCTAAGATTTCGGGATCCTAAAATATATTGTAAACAATGATAAACTCTCAATGAGTATTTCCTGTAACATGTAAATGTTGATAATTTGTCAAACAATTGTGAAAACAATTTATTTTTTGAAAAATATTGTGATCTTAAAAAGATTTTGTGATCCTTAGATCAAAACAGCTTTTGATGATCATGAAAACATTAGAACTAATAAAGTTATTTATTAGACTTAACCAATGAAAATTTTGATAATGTGAATACATTATAACCATTAGATAGTTTAAGAAAACTATAAAAGTGACATGTAAATGCCAAATCGTTAGGTAATGTGAAAACATTACAAACCGTTTGATTCTTGGGCTACGCCATTTGAGACTTGAAAATGCCTAACCAATTGGTAATGTGAAAACATTACAAACCTTAGAGTGACGTGAAAATGACACAAACCTTAGATCGATACGTTTAGTGCACATCAGTATCAACATTCATTAGCGCTTGATCTATAGGCCAACGGAAATGAAGTTGTCGGGTACCAGAGGCATCACCGATTCCCTAACCATGGCACTATAATCAAACATCGTGCGCACCCGGCGAGGTGTCAAAACCCTATTCGTAGAGAGGTGTTTATCCGTACGGAAACCTCTAAACCTTAGAGAATCGCTGGGATCCTTAACGGAGGAGAGGTGGCCAACCTCTAATCTTCATTCCATGATCCTTAAGTGCATGAACTACAACAAATACAAGATCTTGGGTAAAGGTGGGTGTTAGTTTGCCTAACACCCCTCCGATGCTTAAGTCAGTAGAATATATTCAATGAGAATAATAATCATAATAAACTTTCATGCATATATATAATTATAATACACACATACATATATAGTAAAAAGTATTAAAATCAATGAAAAGTTAAGGATCACAGGAGTACCTTTTATGTTGAATAAAAACATTCAACTTACACATGGTAGAGTTTCAAATGAATGGCATTCCAGGATCTTGGAAGTAGTTCGCCATCCATATTGGCCAACCAATATGCCCCCTTTCCAGCATCCGAATCTATCAAATATGGACCTTCCCACTTTGGTGCTAGCTTTCCTTCCGCAGGATTCTTAGTATTTTGAAATACTTTCCTTAATACCAAGTCTCCTACTCGAAACTTCCTTATCCTAACATTTTTGTTGTAGGATCTTGATATCCTCTGTTGGTATGCAGCAATCCTAAATTTAGCACGATCCCTTAACTCATCCACAGTGTCTAAATCCTGAATCGATGCTTCTTTGTTTGCTTCCAAAGTCTGCATCTGGGATCTTGCCGTTGGGATCACCATTTCTGTCGGGATCATGGCCTCGGATCCAAACACCAAAGCAAAAGGAGTTTGCTTAGTTGCCTCCTTTTCAGTGGTCCTATCATCCCATAGCACAAAAGGCAATTCTTCAGCCCATCTTCCTTTCTTAGCATCCAACCTTTTCTTAAGATTGTTGATTATAATTTTGTTGCTGGATTCTGCCTGACCATTGGCTTGAGGATGAACTGGTGTTGAAGTTATCATCTTGATTCCCCAACTTTCACAAAACTTAGTTGTTCTTCTTCCAATAAATTGATATCCATTGTCACATACTATTTCTGCCGGGATCCCAAACCTTGTGAGGATATTTCTCTTGATGAATGAGATAACGTCTTTTTCCTTAACTTGAGCAAATGCCTCAGCTTCTATCCATTTGGAAAAGTAATCTGTCATCGCAATCATAAACACTTTTCCTCCTAGAGCAACAGGTAATTTTCCCACGATATCCATTCCCCATTTCATAAACGGCCATGGTTAGATAATCGGATGCATCGGTTCTGCTGGTTGATGATGGATGTTTCCGTGCCTTTGACAAGCATCACATTTGCGAGCAAAATCCATGGAATCCTTCTTCATAGTAGGCCAGAAGTATCCGGTTCTCAATGTTTTTGAAAATAATGTTCTGCCCCCAGAATGATTCCCACAATCACCTTCATGTATATCCTTAAGAACTGCTTTTGCTTCAGGATCCTCAAGGCATCGTAATAATGGTCCTGCAAGTGATTTTTTATACAATATACCATTTTCAATAGTAAAATGAGATACCTTTAATCTGAAGGCTTTAGGATTATTTTCTTCCTTCGGGATCACATCGTGTTGTATATATTCCATGATTGGCTGCATCCATGATCCTGACTTGCCCCCAGAACCTGATGCATTCGAATTATCTCCAGACTGAGGATCCTCAACATCGCATACTCTATCCTCACTGTTATCTTTGTCATCAATAGCAGGTGTTGCAATATGTATAATTGGTATTTTTACATCTGGTGGGATCCTTAGAGTTGACCCCAGGTTAGCTAGAGCATCTGCTTCAGTGTTATCCTCACGTGGTACCTGTTGAATGTTGAAGATCTCGAAGCTACCTGCAAGATCCTTAACAATCTCCAAATACAAAGCTAATCTATCCACTTTTACAGTGTATGTTCCATTATAATGATTAGCAATTAACAATGAATCAACATACACATTCAAATATTTTATATCAATATCCTTAGCTAATTGTAATCCTGCAATTAATGCTTCATATTCTGCCTCATTATTTGTAGCCTGAAACTCACATCTTATAGCTTGAGGCATAATATCACCTTGAGGTGATTTTAATACAATTCCTAATCCGGTTCCTTTTATATTAGAAGCACCATCGGTATACAATGTCCATCTTTCAGTTATTTGATTTAGTTCTTGTACTTCTAAATCTACTTCATTTTGAAGGTCACTAGTAAAATCAGCAATAAAATCTGCTAAGGCTTGAGACTTAATTGCATTCCTAGGTTCATAAATCAAGTTATATGCACTTAATTTAACAGACCATTTAGCTAAGCATCCTGACATTTCTGGTTTCCTTAAAACATTCTTAATCGGATAATTAGTTCTAACATGAATAGGGTGTGTTTCGAAATAATTCCTAAGTTTTGTAGATGCCATGACCAATGCAAGTATAAGTTTTTCGAGATGGGAATACCTGGTTTCAGCATCTAATAGACTTTTACTTACATAGTAAACAGGATGTTGTTGTCCTTCATGATCCTTCACCAGCACCGCACTTACAGCGTTCCGAGAAACGGATAGATAGAGGAATAGTGGTTCACAATTCTCAGTCTTCATTAATAAAGGAGCTGATGACAAGTAATTCTTTAGTTCTTGAAACGTAGCTTCATGCTTTTCTCCCCACTCGAACTTTTTGTTCTTTTTGAGGATATCATAGAATTCCTTGCATCCGTCTGAGAATCTTGAAATAAAACGGTTCAGAGCTGCTATCCTTCCCGTTAACCTTTATATATCCTTTGGACTTGATGGAGACTTTAGGTTCAGAATAGTTTTTATCTGTTCCAGGCTAGCTTCTATCCCTCTCTTGGTCACCATATACCCCAAGAATTTTCCTACCCCCACTCCAAAGTGGCATTTAGCAGGATTAAGCTTCATGTTGTACTGATCCAGAATGTCAAAGGCCGCCTTAAGATCCTGAAGATGATCCTCAGTTTTCTTAGACTTCACTACCATATCATCAATATATACTTCCATTGTGCTTCCCAATTGGTCTTTGAACATCATGTTGACTAGCCTTTGATATGTTGCACCTGCATTTTTAAGACCAAAAGGCATAGCTACATAACAATAGATACCTATGGGGGTTACGAAGGCTGTGTCTTCCTGGTGTAACACCCAGTTTTCGGGTCTAGTAGTATTTAATATTTTCTGACTGTGAAGTATTATTTAATGTGTCAGAAAATAGGTGCGTGGTGTTATTTGGAAAATAAATAGGTAAAATAGTCAAATAATTTATTGTGACTAATTAATTATTAATGGTTTTAATTTTATTTAGTTGACGGTAAAACAAAATTGTATTTTCCCGCAAATGGTTTTTAAGTTCCAGACAATAATAAATACGGGGAATGAAAATTAACACTTAGATGATATATTCTATGGGTTTAATCGGTTTTATTTCCTCCACACACACACATACGTACGCATACATACATACATGATGAACCCTAAATCAAAATCATGAAGAATCATCAAATTGGAGCTTCTAAACATGAATTCAAGCCTCTTTAATCGTTCTAATCAAGGTATAATCTTGTGTTCTTCATTTTCTAAACCTAGAAATTAGGGGTTTTGATGTTCTTGAGTATAATCCGAAATTAGGGTTTCAAAAGTGTAAATTGATGTTAATTAAGCTTCAATAACATGTAATAATCACTCTAGCATCATCTTAATCATGTTATATGTGTTAATTTCGTGTTTGATATAACCCTAGAAATTGGGGGTTTTGAGTATTTGCTTAATTGGTAAGATTAATCATGAAATAGGGCTTGTAGTGATCATGTAATGGGTAATTAATGTTTAGTTCTTAATTAAAAGTGAAACCCTAAGTGGAAAATGAAGAATTTTGTATGAACACATGAACAAAGTGATGGGTTTAGTAGATATTCATGAATTGAAGCTAGTTGTTATGGTATAATGGTTAGTTAGTGTCTAATTCATGATTAATTATTATTATTTTGGATAATTTAAGTGAATTAGTGATTAAATGGATATAAATATGGAAATTGAAGATTTGGTTGAGTTGTTTGTTGTTACACCATGTTTATGCATGGGATTGTATTGAGTGTTATTGACATTAATTCAACTACATAATGAGTAAAATTGAATTGGTGATTTATGATTAAAATGAGTATTTGTCAAAATATGATAATGGAGTGTTAATCCACCTTGATTAGTAAATATGGGGGTTGTTAATGAAATGATTGATGTTAATGATTATTAGTTGTTAATTATTTAGTTTTACTACTAATATAGTGATATCATGGAGTGAGATAATGAAATACTCATAAATGGGTTGTTATAACTTGTTGTTATTGTAGTTTAAGATATGTATAGAATATGTTATATGATCATAACATGAATTGATTATAATGGATAAGTTACTGACTTGTTATTTGACTGAATTCTCAGATACGCAGAAGACTCAGTGACATTAGACTACTGAGTGGTGGCTGAGGTATTGGTGAGTGGATCTCTCATCCTCAGTGTAACTTGGTTGTAACGAGTTTGGTTACAACAAGTAACATATTATTACTATTGTAGTTGCCATGATGATTATGATAGCTAGTAATAATATTGTTGATATGGTAACGTTGACCTGATGAATATGTGATTTGTTGATTATGTGATCACTGGACTTGTTGTTGGCCTTCGGGCATCAGTTGTTAATGAGGTCAACGAGTTGTTGTTGAACTGTTGGTTGGGATAGTCGGTTATTCAAGGTTTAACACACCTCCTGTGTTAGTTGAGAATAACCACTAGCTATCGGTCTCGTCCGTTATGGCCAAACGGATATGGTTGGGTAAGTGTTCTTGGGGAGCCACCCGGGTTTATGGTTATTCCCAGAGCCACCGATGCCTCATTATTAAGTCCAGGTTGTTGAATAGTTGCTTTGTGAATAGTTGACTAGTTGTTAAGTCGACCAGTTGAACAGTTGCCTGCTGCTTTGCTAAATAGTGATATTGTGTATTGTTGGTTTAGTGTTAATTGTTGTATGCAAAGTTGTTGAGCTAAGTTAGGCTGTTGATTAGTTATCTGCTCACTTAGCGTTATGCTAATCCCCCACATTACCACTTCTTGCAGGTTATGGACTTATTCTTGGGTGGGCAAGAAGTATGACTGGATGGAATGTTTGATGGCATGGCATGACTCTGATATTTTATTTAAATAAATTAATGATATCTTTTGTTTTATATAACACTCAAGTTGTCAACCGTTGGTTTAATGTCATTGAAATTTATATGTTAACCGAGAAATATGTGATTTATTAATGAAATTTGGGATAACGCTTCCGGTATATTATATTTAAATGTTTCAAAAAAAAAAATCACGGGTGTTATAAGTTGGTATCAGAGCATGAGTTTGGGTGAATTGTACATTGTAAGATGTTCAATCCCAAACTCTGATATGTGACAAGTCAAACATTCCCGTGGGTGGGGATTAGTGGTTGCATGAGAAAGTGTTATTGAATGTGTACTAACCTATAACAAGTTGCAAAAAGTGTTGTTTTGGTTGCAGAGACGGAGGAACATGAGGAACCGTCTGGTATTCTCAATGATTCCTCAATACTCGTGGGCCTAGATGTGCCAGGTAATTTCTAATAAGCTTGGTGAATACTGTTTGTTAATAAGATGATAGGGGTGTTAAGGAGTAATTAAGAAGGAAAATTGAAAATTTCGGTCAAAATGTTGAAACTGTGTAGATACATTGTTGATTAAGGTGTAACAGTTGCATTATGTGAAATTAAGTGTATTTACAGTGTGAAAAGAAGTTGATAAATGCAAGGTGTGATTATAGATCCTTGCTAGGCAATTATTTGATAAATGATAAACTGTATTGATGTGACTTGATATGATTAAATTAATGGGAGGTTGGTATTCTCCATTAATAAGTTTCGAGTAGTGTTGTTATGTGAATTAGAAAGAGTCTAATTGTTGAAATTGGTGTTTTAAGGGAATAATACGATACCAATAGTGAAACGAGGATAGTTTGACTTAGAATAGTCAAACGAATGTGGAATAGGTAATGAAATGGTGGATACCTTGGTTGAAACCCAAACGGGTTGTTGAAGTGCCCAAATGGGTCACTTAAAGGCTAAACTGTTAAAACAAGTAGTAATTTGTATATGTTGAATGTTAAAGTGATTTTAAGTTTCACATATAGTGAAAATGTGTGTTGAAAGCATTGGGGTAATCAAAATGGTTGATATTTGGTGAAAGTGTCCAATTGGACCCTCAAACGGGTCAAAGAGTCAAAAACCTTGTAGAATGGGTATGTGAGGGTGAGGAGTGTGCCCACACGTCATAAATATATGTAGAAACATGTTGGCAAAGAGTGGAAATCAGAAACCAAGCCATTTGGAATATGGCGTGTCAACCAAAGTGATTAAAATGGCGTAAAATGAGTCACACGTCCATTTTCTCGTAAAACGTGTAAATTGAAAAAGTGTAAAAAGAGAAAGTTTCATTATGGCATAATGGATGTTCCTGTAAAATTTTAGAGTCTAACTCTAAGAGATTAAAAAGTTATACGCGATTGAAATTGGCCTAAAATTTGAGTTTTGCTGAAACTCAGTTTTGTACTTGGGAACGCGATCCCAAACATTCTCCCGGATCGCGTTCGTATATGTTATTTGTTCACAGAAAGTTTTGTGCTAGGGAACGCGATCCATCCCTAGGTTTCTGGATCGCGTTTGTATGTTGAATTTGAATGCCGAGAGATTTGCACTGTGAAACGCGATCCTGCTCGTGCTTCCGGATCGCGTTGCCAAGTGTAATTTGATCACAGAAAGTTTTCTAAAGGTGAACGCGATCCAGCTACCTTTTTCCGGATCGCGTTTGCAAGAATAAATTTGACATGTTTTTGCAAATTTCAAAAGTGCGTAAGTGTTTAGTAGCGTTTTTACCCACGAAATATTTAACAAAATTTCATTAACTCCGATTGGGCTGAAATTTACAGGGTCACTCGGAAACGGTCTACTAATCAAAGCTAAGTGCCTTAGCCCTGTCAGTTTTTGGCCATTCGGGGTCGTTTGGGGCCCGAAAATGACATTTTACTATTTTTCGGACCATATTTCGAACTTTTTGTTTACGTTTTGTATTGGGGTTTTGTTTCATTGAGCCCAGAGATTATTCCTGTGACTATATGCAATATTATAAGTTGTTTTAAGAGGTCCACTCCTTTTATGGTGTATGAGTCGGTTGTAGGCAGTTTAGTTAACCGCAAAATTTACCAGAAAATGATATTGTTGATTGTTGTTAACAAGGGTTAGTATACATTGATTATGAAATCATGTGAATTATATTATGTGGACTAATTGAAATGTAACGAAGTAATTGAATTACTTTGAGTATTATAAAATGTGAATTAGTTGAATATGATGAAGTAACTGAATCATGTAAAGTATTAAAAGGTACTAAATTGAGCATTTTAAGAAGTTGTAGGATAAGCGTATGAGCTTATAATTATGTGATGATCGAATATGAAATGTTCAATTGTAATTCAATAAAAGGTGTATAAATTGATGAATAGGTGTTAAATATTATACCTAGTATTGACGAAATATTGGAACTAAATGTACTATAAGTATTAACTGTCATACTAGTAATTAATGTTGAATCAGGTAACAAAGAGGTTGATTGATATATGTGTATTAGACGTTACACCTATGTTAATAATATGTTGAAAATTGTGTTAAATGTCTATGTTGACTACACATATCAGATAATGCAAATAGTTTATATTTAAACTGATAAGTTGAAAGATGGTAACAATCTAATATTGGGTGATATACTTGCTACTATAGGTTGTTATAATTGTGTAAATTGTTGATATCACTGCTATGAAATATATGAGAGTAAAGATAATTACTTAGGAGATTAATGGTATGAAGTGGCCTGAGAATAAAGTGTGAATGACATAATATGACGACGTCTGGCCAACGTATTTATATTATACCATTTCACATGGAGTTGTTGAGGCTACTCAGTACCAAATAAAGTTAAATGGTTGTAAAATAACAGGTAAGACATGTTAACCTGTAGTGGAAAAACATTAAATGTTCGACTAAAATAAAAGAGTAATAAATCATTAAGTTGTTGTGTAATGTGGTAATCATGATACATGAGATGTGTATATTGTAATTAGTAATCTTTAAGGATGATTTAAGAAAAGTAGAGGTCAATGGATTGTGAATAATATTGTGTTGGTATTGTTGAATAGATGATTAATGACAGCACCTTGTGTTGTTAAAATACCATTGATGATGTTTGGTATTAACAGGTGTTGTTTAGCATCCAAATTGGTGTGACGTGATGCTAGTTGATTGCATGATAATAATTTTAGCTATAGAGTTTGACCTCTACATAAGGCTTAGTAGTTATTCTTATATGTTGATGATTATATGATTGTGGATTCCAGTCGAGTAAAGGATTTCATATAATCAAGTTGTGTTTATAATCACAAGTTGTAAAGTAGTAATTAACCAGTTGTTAAAACTTGAATTCTAGCAAAGTTGTTAGCTAAAGAGATATATGATTATTAGCTAAACTGTCAGTTGTGAATAGAGTTACCTTTTGTTGATAATGTGTGAGTTAGGGTATGTATTACTACAATTGTTGTTGTTGTAAAGATAAAGTGTTCAAATAATTGTGTGTTGAAAATAACATCCTGTGCTAATAAAATAAGTAGAGGTAAAACACAATCTATGTGTTTAAGTGAATTTAATCACTCTGGTGGTGTGAGAGTTGATAAAATAATACATATTTGTGTAAGTAGATTGGAATGTATACACTTTGACGTTATGTAATTAAGGGTATGCATGACGGTTATATATATATACAAGTTATTTTACCTTGTACACCTTTCGTGTGCAAGTAATAATGAGTAAATATGTGATTAGAAGTGTAAGGGAGCTATAGTATTAGTAAATTGAAATGGGAGTGAGTAAGTGATCCTACTTCAATAAATTGATTTAGTGTGATCAGATTTCGAGGACGAAATCTCTTTAAGGAGGGGAGAGTTGTAACACCCAGTTTTCGGGTCTAGTAGTATTTAATATTTTCTGACTGTGAAGTATTATTTAATGTGTCAGAAAATAGGTGCGTGGTGTTATTTGGAAAATAAATAGGTAAAATAGTCAAATAATTTATTGTGACTAATTAATTATTAATGGTTTTAATTTTATTTAGTTGACGGTAAAACAAAATTGTATTTTCCCGCAAATGGTTTTTAAGTTCCAGACAATAATAAATACGGGGAATGAAAATTAACACTTAGATGATATATTCTATGGGTTTAATCGGTTTTATTTCCTCCACACACACACATACGTACGCATACATACATACATGATGAACCCTAAATCAAAATCATGAAGAATCATCAAATTGGAGCTTCTAAACATGAATTCAAGCCTCTTTAATCGTTCTAATCAAGGTATAATCTTGTGTTCTTCATTTTCTAAACCTAGAAATTAGGGGTTTTGATGTTCTTGAGTATAATCCGAAATTAGGGTTTCAAAAGTGTAAATTGATGTTAATTAAGCTTCAATAACATGTAATAATCACTCTAGCATCATCTTAATCATGTTATATGTGTTAATTTCGTATTTGATATAACCCTAGAAATTGGGGGTTTTGAGTATTTGCTTAATTGGTAAGATTAATCATGAAATAGGGCTTGTAGTGATCATGTAATGGGTAATTAATGTTTAGTTCTTAATTAAAAGTGAAACCCTAAGTGGAAAATGAAGAATTTTGTATGAACACATGAACAAAGTGATGGGTTTAGTAGATATTCATGAATTGAAGCTAGTTGTTATGGTATAATGGTTAGTTAGTGTCTAATTCATGATTAATTATTATTATTTTGGATAATTTAAGTGAATTAGTGATTAAATGGATATAAATATGGAAATTGAAGATTTGGTTGAGTTGTTTGTTGTTACACCATGTTTATGCATGGGATTGTATTGAGTGTTATTGACATTAATTCAACTACATAATGAGTAAAATTGAATTGGTGATTTATGATTAAAATGAGTATTTGTCAAAATATGATAATGGAGTGTTAATCCACCTTGATTAGTAAATATGGGGGTTGTTAATGAAATGATTGATGTTAATGATTATTAGTTGTTAATTATTTAGTTTTACTACTAATATAGTGATATCATGGAGTGAGATAATGAAATACTCATAAATGGGTTGTTATAACTTGTTGTTATTGTAGTTTAAGATATGTATAGAATATGTTATATGATCATAACATGAATTGATTATAATGGATAAGTTACTGACTTGTTATTTGACTGAATTCTCAGATACGCAGAAGACTCAGTGACATTAGACTACTGAGTGGTGGCTGAGGTATTGGTGAGTGGATCTCTCATCCTCAGTGTAACTTGGTTGTAACGAGTTTGGTTACAACAAGTAACATATTATTACTATTGTAGTTGCCATGATGATTATGATAGCTAGTAATAATATTGTTGATATGGTAACGTTGACCTGATGAATATGTGATTTGTTGATTATGTGATCACTGGACTTGTTGTTGGCCTTCGGGCATCAGTTGTTAATGAGGTCAACGAGTTGTTGTTGAACTGTTGGTTGGGATAGTCGGTTATTCAGGGTTTAACACACCTCCTGTGTTAGTTGAGAATAACCACTAGCTATCGGTCTCGTCCGTTATGGCCAAACGGATATGGTTGGGTAAGTGTTCTTGGGGAGCCACCCGGGTTTATGGTTATTCCCAGAGCCACCGATGCCTCATTATTAAGTCCAGGTTGTTGAATAGTTGCTTTGTGAATAGTTGACTAGTTGTTAAGTCGACCAGTTGAACAGTTGCCTGCTGCTTTGCTAAATAGTGATATTGTGTATTGTTGGTTTAGTGTTAATTGTTGTATGCAAAGTTGTTGAGCTAAGTTAGGCTGTTGATTAGTTATCTGCTCACTTAGCGTTATGCTAATACCCCACATTACCACTTCTTGCAGGTTATGGACTTATTCTTGGGTGGGCAAGAAGTATGACTGGATGGAATGTTTGATGGCATGGCATGACTCTGATATTTTATTTAAATAAATTAATGATATCTTTTGTTTTATATAACACTCAAGTTGTCAACCGTTGGTTTAATGTCATTGAAATTTATATGTTAACCGAGAAATATGTGATTTATTAATGAAATTTGGGATAACGCTTCCGGTATATTATATTTAAATGTTTCAAAAAAAAAAATCACGGGTGTTATACCTGGTCTGCGGGTTCCATCTGGATTTGTTGAAATCATGATGAAGCATCCATAGAGGTTAGGATCTCATGCCCAGCTGTAGCATCCACCAATGAATCTATATGAGGCAATGGAAAAGGATCCTTTGGGCAGGCTTTATTGAGATCCATGTAATCCACGCACACTCTCCATTTTCCATTCTTCTTTTGCACCACCACCACGTTTGCCGACCATCTTGGAAACTTTACTTCCCTTATCATGCCAGCAGCAAGTAATCTTTCAACGTCCGTCTGGATAATAGCGTTTCTTTCCGGTGCGAACTTTCTTCTCTTTTGTTGGACCGGCCTGAAACTATTATCAATTCCAAGTTTATGGGTTATAATATCCTTAGATATACTTGTTATATCTTCTGGCTTCCAGGCAAAAGTTGATTTCCACTGGTCGTTCAAGAATTTCATCAGATCCTGTTCAAGATCCTTCGGGATCCCTGAGCCTATTAGCACCTTTTCCTCAGGATCCTTTGAGTTCAGTGGCATCTCTTTGACATCTTGTTCTTTTATATCCAAGACATCACATGCCTTATTCTTTAATTGCTATGCTGGCGGAGGCTTGGCAGTAGATTTCATTGATGTTGTATAACAGTCCTTCGCTTCTTGTTGGTCACTACTGATCTTGACCACTCCCCATGGAGTTGGTAACTTGACGCATTATTGATACGTTGATGGTACCGCTTTCATATCATGCAACCAAGGCCTTCCTAGGATAATGTTATAGCTTGACAAACAATCCATAACACAAAATCGGCAACTTGATATCACCAACTGTATTCTTTGCTTCTCCACTGAATCCTACCAATACAGTGGATCTTGAGGTGATCTCCGATTCTGGAATACCCATTCTTTTCAAGGTCTCCATACGAATGATGTTTACTGAGCTTCCTCCATCGATCAGGATCCTTCGTACAAAATGATTGGCAACATAAAGAGTAATAACCAAACCATCATGGTGAGGATCCTGAACTTCTTCCAAATCATCCTCATCAAATGCTATAACCTTCTCATCTTTCTTCATGGAAGTCCTTGCTGGTTTATATGGCTTTTCTGATTTGGATTCCCTTGCGTGCCTCTTTGCTGCAGAATAAAAATGCCACATATATCAGAGCTACCAGAAATAAAATTGATTACCTTGGCGTCTGAAGGTGGGGATCCTGCTCTAATAGGGATCCTGCGATTATCCTGAGACCTAGGATCCTGAACTATGTTATGATCCTTTGCGTGATCCTTCTTTTTCCCAAGCAAATCCTTCAAGTATCCTTTGTTGAGCAAATGGCTGATCTCTTTCCGAAGAGCTATGCAATTCTCAGTCATGTGGCCGAAATCCTTATAGTACGCACACCATTTAGATTTATCCTTCCATGCATAAGATTTATCACTCTTCTTCGGCCATCTCGCGTTATCTCCTAGATCCTGCATGGCACATAATATATCTGTTGTATCCACAGAAAAATTATGATCAGTTATTTTAGGATATTCTTCATCATCTTCGTCGATAATATTCACACGACGATCCTCATTTCTGGTATAGGGTTTACTTCTGTTTGATCTAAATGAGGATGAGTCCGATTTCCTGTTGGGCCTATCATATGCTGATTGAGTATTCACCCTTTTCTGTTTCATCGCATCTTCTTCCAGCCTGATAAACTGTCGCACCCCCAAATTATAATGCGGAAGCGATTCGGGTCAGGGCGCGACTAATCAATAATCAAGCACAAAAGGCATACAATGAACGACTCTATATGCGTCGTTTTGTAAAATACTTTGATATTACAAAAGTTTTACACTATTATAATATAGTTTACAAAAGCTCCTGAGCCAAAATGAAAGAGATTCTGTGGCATAACTAAATTATACAAAATATAGTAATGCATGACAATCTCTTGATGTCTGAATGCGACTCGAGCTAATGGGAATCCTGAATGGCAGACCTACTGCTGCTGAGAACCTGAGAATACACGCTAAAATGGTCAGCTAAAAGCTGGTGAGCTCACAGGTTTAATGATAAAGTGTAATGTAAGAACCGCAAGATTTAAGTATGAATATTTGTAATTAAACAAATAGTATATGATAAATGATGTATATAACTGTCATGAGCACATAGTCTGAGCTTAACTGAGGTGTCAGGATCACAATTAAGTGCCTGAGCGAGGGTGCCTCTATGCGTGTGCCTAATCAACACACGTATGAACAAATGATAATACGTCCGTTTTGACCAGTCAGTGCTTGCTGACCCGGACGGGGATTGTCAGTCCCATATGGTACCATACACTAACATTCACGCTACAAAGTATTACCAAACTATGCTATTGAGGACTTATGATGATTAGATGAATAACTCATATAGAATATAGCAATATTTGATACTTGCGTTCACATGTAAAACTAAACAGCAATGTATTATCACCCCTAGGTAAAAGCATTCAAAAGGGGGCTATGAGACTCACCTGAGCCTAATGAGTTGTTAACAAGTAATAATGATGTTGTTCAAGAGTAATGATGTCGTCTCCTACGACTGAAACCTACTGGGCGTCCTAAACGCGCAAGGTTTAATGATTAGATGTGGAAACCTGCCGGGCGTATTAAACGCGCAAGGTTTTAATGATTCAGATGTCTCAACAGACCATCTATGCTAGTTGTCCCTCCAACTAGTTATGTCCAAATCGATTGGTTACTGTTTATGTATGAAATCCAATTAAGTTTGTAGTTTGTAAAAGTGTACGGCCCGTTGGTGACGAAATTGAAATCATATTTAAAAATACAATTTTTGTACTTGTTTCTAATTGATTTCATGAACTTTAGATACTTATTTAGCTTGAAATTGATCTCATATGTTAAGGTTAAAGTTTGAGGAAGAAAATATGAAAAGATGGTGCATTTTTCTGATTTCACTATATTGCACCTTTTTGGCATAACTCCTTCATATGAACTCGGATTTAGGCGATCAAGCTGCCCAAACGACCGTGACTCAGAGGATTACAAAACTACAATATATGGTGGGTTGGAAGCATGTCACCCATCCGGGTGAGGCTTCATACCCGTCCGGGTATATTGCACACACCCGTTCGGGTGAAGAATCATACCCGTTCGGGTTGGATTTGTGTACCCGTTCGGGTGGACAGTCGTCTTCATTCGAGTGGAGTGTCATACCCGTTCGGGTGAGGTCTGTTTTCCAGTCTGTTCGTGCGATTTTTAGTAGAACCAAGTTTTGATGCGGTTTTTCGGACATAATCAGTTTGTGGAACAATCAAGCATGCTAATATATGTATTTTAAACATGTAATATCAAAGAAAAAGTATGCGATTTCTTACGTATAAAATTGTAACCGAAAATGATAATGATGGAGTAAGAAGATGAAGATGATATTGATGATGATGAGTCCAGCGATGATGATGATTATGCTTGATGCTTCTGATCTTGTTGTTGTTTTTGAAAGTGAAAGAGAACCGAGAGAGATAGAGAAAAGATTGAAAAAAAATGAAATGGAAAGGAGGGTGTTTGGCCGGCTTGTAGTCAACGGGCAAGATCCACATTTTGTGGATCTTGTCCAGCCCAATAATGCACGCAGAGTGGTATTAAACCTGTGTTTGTTTACCCGATCGTAAAAGTAGTATAATGTTTTTAATTGGTAAATTTCTAAAAATGATATCGTATTTACTTTTATTTGAAGTATTTTATAAAAATACATTTAGTGAGATATAAAAATATATCTTTGTTTTATGTTTGAGAGACGGATACGGGTTGAGTGGTTTCGTCGCGTTTGAGTAAAATGAAATAAAACGAAATGTGTTTTATTTTAATCAAAGTGATTAGTAACTATTATTTCCAATAATAATACATTGCTTATGAGTTATGTCATGACCATTTGATTTGTACGATACGAAATACTTTATATATTATATAAATAATATAAAATAAATAATGAGTTATTAAATAATAGTTTCCATATTACTTAATATTAGTTTTTCACCAACGCCGTATAAATGAATCGGAATTTGACCGATTTGAAAATGCACGATTAAATATAATTGCGTACTGATATATATTCAACAATATATACATTGATACATACAATTAGCCTAATACATAGCACTAGTTACATGTATTTCTAAATGATTAGGAATTAAAAACTAGTCATAATTTGACGGGTGTCACATTCTCCCCTTGTTAAGAGAATTTCGTCCCGAAATTTAGCTCTGAGTTGGTGCGTGAGCGGAGTCTGAAAATAGATGGGGATACTTGAGTCGCATCTGGTCTTCCCGTTCCCAGATGAATTCCGGACCACGCCGCGAATCCCACCGAATTTTGACAATAGGGATACGACTTTGCTTAAGCTATTTGACCTCACGGTCCATGATCTCCACTGGGGTCTCGACAAAATGAAGTTTGCCGTCAATTTGAATTTCCTCGAGCGGAATAATGAGTGTCTCGTCGGACAGGCATTTCTTTAGGTTAGAAATGTGAAATGTGGGATGCACGCTACTGAGCTCTGGAGGTAGCTGCAATCGATATGCGACTGGACCAATCCTCTCAAGGATTTCAAAAGGTCCGATGTATCTAGGATTTAGTTTCTCACGCTTGCCGAATCGGATGACACCTTTCCAAGGTGATACTTTGAGCAACACTCGATCCCCAACCTGGAACTCGAGATGTTTGCGTCTCATGTTAGCATAACTCTTCTGACGATCACGTGCGGCCTTCAGCCGTTGCTGGATACCGACGATTTTCTCGGTGGTTTCATGAATGATTTCGGGACCAGTCAGTTGGCTGTCTCCAACTTCGGTCCAACAGATAGGCGACCGGCACTTACGACCGTACAGTGCTTCGAAAGGAGCAGTTCCAATACTGGTGTGGTAGCTGTTGTTGTACGAGAATTCACACAATGGCAAGTGATGTTCCCAATTTGCACCGAAGTCAATTACGCAGGCACGTAACATATCTTCCAGTGTTTGAATAGTTCTTTCACTTTGGCCATCGGTTTGAGGATGATACGCATTACTCATATCTAGACGAGTACCTAACGATTTATGCAATGATCTCCAAAACTGAGAAGTGAAACGACTATCTCTGTCAGAGATGATCGAGATAGGAACGCCGTGTCTTGATACGATCTCCTTCATATAGACTCGCGTGAGACGTTCCATTTTGTCAGTTTCCTAAATGGCGATGAAATGAGCTGATTTGGTGAGCCCATCCACGATCACCCAAATGGTATCGCAACCGCTTGATGTTCTTGGGAGTTTAGTGATGAAATCCATAGCGATTTGCTCCCATTTCCACTGAGGAATGTCCGGCTGTTGAAGTAAGCCGGTGGGTTTTTGATACTATGCTTTGACCTTAGAGCATGTGAGGCACTTACTGACGTACGTGGCAATCTCTGCTTTCATGTTTGGCCACCAGTACAGTCCCTTGATGCCATGATACATCTTGACCGATCCAGGATGTATAGAGTATTTGGACTTGTGAGCTTCATCCATCACCAAGTCTCGAAGATTTCCAAATTTAGGTAACCATATTCGATTTGCGAAGTACTTGACCCCATTGGGTTTGATTTCAAATTGATTCTCCATGTTTCGCAAGGCTTCATCTTTGACATTTTCAGGTTTCAATGCTTCGAGTTGAGCAGCAAGGATTTGAATGATTAGATCATTATGGATGATCATACTAAGAGCTCGGACTCGAAGTGGTTTGGTGCGCTCTTTTCGACTTAGTTCATCGGCAACTACATTTGCTTTGCCCGGATGGCACTTGATCTCGCAGTCATAATCGGTGAGTAACTCGACCCAGCGACGTTGCCTCATATTGAGATCCTTCAGATCAAATATGTGCTGGAGGCTCTTATGATCGGTGAAGATGGTACATTTTGTGCCATACAGATAGTGTCTCCAGATTTTGAGTGCGAACACTACGGCTCCTAATTCGAGATCATGAGTTGTGTAGTTCTTCTCGTGAACTTTGAGTTGTCGAGAGGCGTAGGCAATCACCTTGTCCCGTTGCATCAACACGCAACCAAGACCTTGGTGTGAGGCGTCACAGTATACCACGAAGTCTTCGTTGCCTTCGGGTAATGATAAAATGGGTGCACTGCAAAGCTTTTGCTTTAATAGCTGAAATGCTGACTCTTGCTTATCAGTCCAATTGAACTTCTTTTCCTTCTGAGTCAGTGTTGTGAGAGGTTGAGCTATTTTGGAGAAATTCTCAATGAATCGCCGATAATAACCAGCCAGCCCTAAAAATTGGCGTACTTCGGTCGGCGTCGACGGTGCTTGCCAGCACTTGATTGCCTCAATCTTTGAGGGATCCACGTGAATTCCCTGATTGTCAATCACATGACCAAGGAATTGAACAGTTTGCATCCAAAACTCACATTTTGAGAATTTTGCATATAACTCCTCCTGTTTGAGTAACTCATGAATGGTTTTCAGGTGTTGCGCATGTTCCTGCTCATTGCGCGAGTAAATGAGGATGTCATCGATAAAGACAATGACAAACTTGTCAAGATATGGTTTACACACGCGGTTCATAAGATCCATGAATACTGCCGGTGCGTTTGTCAATCCAAATGCCATTACCTGAAACTCGTAATGACCGTAGCGAGTTCAGAAGGCGGTTTTCGGAATATCTTCATCGCGAACTCGGAGTTGGTGATAGCCTGACCGTAGATCAATCTTTGAGTAAAAACTCGACCCCTGAAGTTGGTCAAACAAGTCGTCAATACGGGGAAGTGGGTAACGGTTCTTGATGGTCAATTTGTTCAACTCTCTATAGTCGATACACATCCTGAGCGAACCGTCTTTCTTTTTCACAAACAGGACCGGAGCTCCCCAAGGTGAAGAACTCGGTCTTATAAAACCCTTATCCAGGAGTTCCTGTAACTGAATAGACAACTCCTGAAGCTCTGAAGGGCCTAAACGATATGGTGCTCGTGCCACGGGTGCTGCCCCAGGCACGAGGTCTATTGAGAACTCAACCTGCCTAGGTGGTGGAAGGCCAGGTAGTTCCTCTGGAAAGACTTCTGGAAAGTTTCGAACAATGGGTACATCCTCAACTCGTTTCTTTTCTGACTTTTTCTCTATGACATGCGCGAGGATCGCCTGATACCCTTTCCTAAGGTATTTGCGAGTTTTCATGCAGGATATGATATTCAGTCTCGTCCTACGGGACTCCCCTTGTATGATTAAAGTACTACCGATGACGAGAGGAATTCGAACTATTTTGTCATAACAGACAATTTCGGCTCGGTGCTTAGATAACCAATCCATGCCAACTATGATGTTGAAGCTTCCTATCTCAACAGGTATAAGGTTTATGGGAAAAAGTTCATTGGAGAGGTTTAGGGTGCAATTTGGTATTACACTATGAGTCTCGATTAACTTGCCATTAGCTAATTCGACAATGTACTTAGCATCTAAGGCAATAGGTGTGATGTCTAATAGTGGGCGAAACTCATCAGATATAAAGCTCCTATCTGCACCAGTATCAAACAGAATAGAAACGGTAAGATTGTTGAGAAGAAACGTACCCGAGACCACATTCGGGTCTTGACGGGCCTCTCCTGAGTTCAGAACGAAAGCTCTTCCCTTCGCAGTGTTGTTACCCTTATTCTTCAACTTTGGGCATTCATTCCTAAAGTGCCCGGTATCTCCACACTCATAGCAGGATCTTGGTTTGCTGGTGGTAGTGTTGGTGTTGGCATTGGTAGACCTGTAGTCTTTGGCCAAATGCCCATACCTTTGACACTTTCCACATGGGGTACCGCAAGGACCATCATGATGTAGGAGGCATTTTGAACAATAGGGCTTATTTCCAGTGTAACCCTTGTTGGAACCAGAACCAATACTGATGGTCTTATCAGACTCAGACCTCTTGAACGATGGTTGGTTTTGAGTGGGGTTTCCAGACCACTTTCTCTTGTTGTTACCAGAAGGTGTTGTGGATGCCTCACGGCTGACAATCATTGCCATGAGTTCATGTGCAATCCCGATAGCACTTTCCAGGGTGGTTGGTCGAGTTGAGGCGACATTCCCCTTGATATTTTCCGGGAGGCCGCGGATGTATTTTTTGATACTTTTTCCTTCCGTATCAACCAAACCTGGGCACAACAGAGCGAATTGCTGGAACTTGGTGGTGTACTCAGCAATATCATTCCCCTGTACCGCCATCTGCCAGAACTCTACTTCCATCCGGTGTAGTTCTTCCTCGCGACAGTACTTCTCCTTCAACTTTTTCTTCAATTCAGACCAAGGAAGTTGGTTTGCGATCTCGACACCAACAGAGTTTGTGTGGGTGTTCCACCACGTGAGTGCACCTTCTTGAAATGTGTAGGCAGCAAACTTGACTTTACCGTCTTCAGCACAGTTACAGAGGCTGAAAATAGATTCCATGCGTTCCATCCAACGGATTAAGCCAATAGCACCTTCTGTGCCTTTAAAGTAGAGTGGCTTGCAGTTGAGAAAGTCCTTGTAGGAACAAGGTTTGATGACAGGAGTAGGAGTGGTATTGACTGTCTCATTACTCCTTTAAGAGTCTCGAGCAGCCAAGGCTTCAGCTACAGCTCGGGAGACAGCTGCATTGAATTCAACATCACTGTAACTCTTCCTTTTTGGTGGCATGATTCTGACAAAGGCAAAGAGAATGGATGGGTTGTTTGTACCAAATCATGATATATCACATATGTACATATATATTTATGGGGTAATATACAACAGTACAAGTGATAATCATATTTGACAAACAACAGAGTTGAATACAAGACGCGAGTTTTCGAGAGAACAAGATATGACTTTGCTTATGGAAACCTAGATGTCCTTCTGACAGTAGGTTTCACTTGCGATTCCGAAGAATAAAATGATGGAAGGAGTACGAATTTATATCCTCCTCGAGTGCGTTTAACGATATAGCGAAGCTTGTTGTAAGATGTGATGTGCGTATAAATGATTAGACAATAGTAGTTATACTCGCCGTCTTAGGTGGTTTGAGCGTTAATGTGTATATTATCGTGAGATATCTATATATATTCGAGATATATAATAACTTAGAAAATAATACGCAGGTGAGGCCTATCCATATATCTTCAATATATAATAGCCTATAGAGTAGAACGTAAATGAGGTCTATATATGTATATACGCCTATATTACATAATAGCCTAGAGTGTGTCTAGCACAAACCAAGTATAAGTCCCGGTTTCTCTCATGGTCAGAGTCAACTAATGCATTCCTGTTCAACATAACCCCTTTCAGATTTCACATCATATTCATTTAATTGTACATAGTTAGCTACGCTATGTTAAATTAAACTCGTATGGTGTAATCACTGAACCAGTTATACCTAATGGGGAATACTGCCTAACGATCATAGTCTAGGCCCACTAGATGCAACCTAGTTCACTATAACCTTAGGCTCTGATACCAATCTGTCGCACCCCCAAATTATAATGCGGAAGCGATTCGGGTCAGGGCGCGACTAATCAATAATCAAGCACAAAAGGCATACAATGAACGACTCTATATGCGTCGTTTTATAAAATACTTTGATATTACAAAAGTTTTACACTATTATAATATAGTTTACAAAAGCTCCTGAGCCAAAATGATAGAGATTCTGTGGCATAACTAAATTATACAAAATATAGTAATGCATGACAATCTCTTGATGTCTGAATGCGACTCGAGCTAATGGGAATCCTGAATGGCAGACCTACTGCTGCTGAGAACCTGAGAATACACGCTAAAATGGTCAGCTAAAAGCTGGTGAGCTCACAGGTTTAATGATAAAGTGTAATGTATGAACCGCAAGATTTAAGTATGAATATTTGTAATTAAACAAATAAGTATATGATAAATGATGTATATAACTGTCATGAGCACATAGTCTGAGCTTAACTGAGGTGTCAGGATCACAATTAAGTGCCTGAGCGAGGGTGCCTCTATGCGTATGCCTAATCAACACACGTATGAACAAATGATAATGCGTCCATTTTGACCAGTCAGTGCTTGCTGACCCGGACGGGGATTGTCAGTCCCATATGGTACCATACACTAACATTCACGCTACAAAGTATTACCAAACTATGCTATTGAGGACTTATGATGATTAGATGAATAACTCATATAGAATATAGCGATATTTGATACTTGCGTGCACATGTAAAACAAAACAACAATGTATTCTCACCCCTAGGTAAAAGCATTTAAAAGGGGGCTATGAGACTTACCTGAGCCTAATGAGTTGTTAACAAGTAATAATGATGTTGTTCAAGAGTAATGATGTCGTCTCCTACGACTGAAACCTGTTGGGCGTCCTAAACGCGCAAGGTTTAATGATTAGATGTGGAAACCTGCCGGGCGTATTAAACGCGCAAGGTTTTAATGATTCAGATGTCTCAACAGACCATCTATGCTAGTTGTCCCTCCAACTAGTTATGTCCAAATCGATTGGTTACTGTTTATGTTTGAAATCCAATTAAGTTTGTAGTTTGTAAAAGTGTACGGCCCGTTGGTGACGGAATTGAAATCATATTTAAAAATACAATTTTTGTACTTGTTTCTAATTGATTTCATGAACTTTAGATACTTATTTAGCTTGAAATTGATCTCATATGTTAAGGTTAAAGTTTGAGGAAGAAAATATGAAAAGATGGTGCATTTTGCTGATTTGACTATATTGCACCTTTTTGGCCATAACTCCTTCATATGAACTCGGATTTAGGCGATCAAGCTGCCCAAACGACCGTGACTCAGAGGATTACAAAACTACAAAATATGGTAGGTTGGAAGCATGTCACCCATCCGGGTGAGGCTTCATACCCGTCCGGGTATATTGCACACACCCGTTCGGGTGAAGAATCATACCCGTTCGGGTTGGATTTGTGTACCCGTTCGGGTGGACAGTCGTCTTCATTCGGGTGGAGTTTCATACCCGTTCGGGTGAGGTCTGTTTTCCAGTCTGTTCGTGCGATTTTTAGTAGAACCAAGTTTTGATGCGGTTTTTCGGACATAATCAGTTTGTGGAACAATCAAGCATGCTAATATATGTATTTTAAACATGTAATATCAAAGAAAAAGTGTGCGATTTCTTACGTATAAAATTGTAACCGAAAATGATGATGATGGAGTAAGAAGATGAAGATGATATTGATGATGATGAGTCCAGCGATGATGATGATTATGCTTGATGCTTCTGATCTTGTTGTTGTTTTTGAAAGTGAAAGAGAACCGAGAGAGATAGAGAAAAGATTGAAAAAAAATGAAATGGAAAGGAGGGTGTTTGGCCGGCTTGTAGTCCACGGGCAAGATCCACATTTTGTGGATCTTGTCCAGCCCAATAATGCACGCAGAGTGGTATTAAACCCGTGTTTGTCTACCCGATCGTAAAAGTAGTATAATGTTTTTAATTGGTAAATTTCTAAAAATGATATCGTATTTACTTTTATTTGAAGTATTTTATAAAAATACTTTTAGTGAGATATAAAAATATATCTTTGTTTTATGTTTGAGAGACGGATACGGTTTGAGTGGTTTCGTCGCGTTTGAGTAAAATGAAATAAAATGAAATGTGTTTTATTTTAATCAAAGTGATTAGTAACTATTAATTCCAATAATAATACATTGCTTATGAGTTATGTCATGACTATTTGATTTGTACGATACGAAATACTTTATATATTATATAAATAATATAAAATAAATAATGAGTTATTAAATAATAATTTCCATATTACTTAATATTAGTTTTTCACCAACGCCGTATAAATGAATCGGAATTTGGCCGATTTGAAAATGCACGATTAAATATAATCGCGTACTGATATATATTCAACAATATATACATTGATACATACAATTAGCCTAATACATAGCACTAGTTACATGTATTTCTAAATGATTAGGAACTAAAAACTAGTCATAATTTGACGGGTGTCACATAAACCTTAAAGCCCTGTTTCTGACTTCGTCGAGGTTCCTGCAAGGATTCATAACAAGATCCTCATAAAATGGGGAATCCCTTTTGATCTCCATCTTAAAGGCTTGTACAGCAGTTGGCAAATCCAAGTTAGGTATATTTAATGATTCTCTTCCGAATCTCCCTACAAAATCTCGAAGAGACTCATTAGCTTTTTGAACAACTCTGTATAAATCAGTCGTTAGTTTTTCAAATGTTCTACTGCAAGAGAATTGATTATTAAATAAATTAACCAAATGAGCAAATGAAGTAATAAAATAAGGGGGAACGTTTAACAGCCATTTCAGTGCGAATCCTGTGAGAGTTGAGCCAAAGCCCTTGCATAAGCATGCTTCTTTAAGATCAGAAGGGATTGAGATGTTCTCCATTCTTTTCTGGTATTGCGCAATATGCTCCTCAGGATCCGTTGTTCCATCGTAATACTTCATATTTGGTGTCTGAAATCTCTTCGGGATCTCAGCATCACAGATAGGTGGTGCAAATCTTGAGATCCTATGTGCTGTTGGAGCGACTTCAGGGATTGGTTGTACAACTCCAGGGACACTTGATATCATATCCTTCAGTTTTTGTATCTCCCTTGCCATAATAGGACTAACTCCAGGATCCTGAAATATGTTAGTCCCAACAGTATTATTAGAAGTAAAATTATTAAACATGTTACCACCGTCAGGAGTCCTGTATGAGGATCCTTGGATCAGATTGTTGAACTCTTGATGTAGAAACTCCTGTAGCAAATATTGGATCTGGGATCCTAGTGCTCCCTCGCATGGATATGAAATCTCCTTGATGTTCCGTAGACGGAGGAGTGACAAAATCAAGGATCCTGCTTCGGATAGGAGTAGTGACTTGAGTAGACTGAGTACTATCTCTTGCCCTCAAATTCTCCACATCCTTTCTCAGGATTTCATTGCTTCTCTCCACTCGTTGAAGCTGCTCTTTTACCTGCGTAAACATAGACACAATATCCCGGTTAGCAATCATAACAGGGTCTGGATCCCATAGGAATCCAGCCCCCAAAGATGTGGATCCAGCCGACGGTAGCCTCACATAGACATTTTGCGGATGTTGCTGAGATGATGTGAGAGGTGGAGCGGGAGGAAGAGTGGTTCTAGCAGAAGATGATGATGGCATGGTAGATGATGTAGATCGTCCTTGGCTCGACATTTTTGACAGAAATCTTTGGAAAAGATGACTCAACAAGGATTTTAACAAAAGTTTGATTAAGCAAAACACCAATTGCCCCACGGTGGGCGCCAAATTGTTTTCGCCAAAAATTACTAAAAACAATTAAGTGATCAAATTTAGTTTGTGAGGTTAGGTGTAAAAATTACTCTCAAGATAATTACGTAGAAAAACGATTATCTCTATTAGTAAGCAAATATTTTGTGTAAAAAGATAGATTAAATACGTAGATCCTTGTTGAACAAATATTTTAATATCAAAGTTCAAGAACAGATTAAGGATAATACTAATTTGACAATAAAAATGTAAAAAGAATACGATTAAAGTAATGTAAATGATAAACAATCAAAAACGACACGGTGATGTACGAGGAAAGCCCTTGATCAAGGTTGATCGTCGGCACAAAACCTCAGGAAGGATCAAATGATCATTGCCTTTGTTAATCTTGTAAAAATGAAAGTAATTGATTACAAACTAAGAGCACAAGGATGATCGGCTAAGTGAATTTGTGTGTGAATCTAGCTAAGTGTTGAAGAAATAAGCTTAAATGAGAGAAATAGCAGAGTGTTTGTGTGAGTTGCAGGTGAAAAATAGTGAATATCCGTTAACCTAAATGATCATCCATGCCTCGTTTAAATACTAAAAGCGTATAACAATATTCTTGAGATTTCAGGGATCCTCCGATGAAGGATGAAGACCACCAACGTCTCTTTTGACTTCATTTTACACGTGCAGCGGACTTCGTCTTCATAAAATCGTATCAAAGCCTCGTCACATAATCCGGAGCATATCTCATTAACGCGTTCTTCATAAGACCTGGTCAATACGCAAAGAAAATAAACACGTTAAACAGCGCATGATCCTGAACTAATACAGGTTCATGATCCTGAGCTATGTATACTCCAGAATAAACTTAGGATCCTTATTCAAGGATCTTCCTTATCCAGTATCCTGCACTATTATGTTAAATAAATATATCCTGACCAGGATCCTGCAAGATAAATAATAACGATATATCCAGGATCCTTATCTATATCTGTGATCCTGAAAACAGACTTACAAACTATCATTATCCTGGGATACGAATATAAAATATAAATGACTTTCATACCTGCGAGGTGTACATATGATGCTAATTAGGATCCTGCAAAGGTTAGTATAAATCCACCCACAACAGGAGGTGCCTGCAAAATTTGGTGGTCTAACTCGTAACGAGTTAAAAGTTATGCGCGTTTGAAATTCGTATTTTGGTAATTAAGTGTGCAGGTCTGATTTACTGAATCAAAGTGTTAATTTACCAAATCATAGTGTTAAAAATTTACTGAATCAAAGTATTAAATTTACAGAATCAAATTATTAAGAATCACTGAATCAAAGTGTTAAATTTACTGACTCAAGGTTAAATCAATTCGTTTAAATGAAATTGGTAAATAGAAATAACACTATTCATGATTCTAATTACTATAGAATATGGGACCTAATTAAATGCAATACAGTGTAAAAAATAAATAAATTCGGGCGTTTCAATATATATATATATATAGAATGATACCATATAGTGTATGCATACAAGATGTATTAGGGCCAATCCTTTTCTTTACATACTTATATTTTATGAGAAAAAAGCGCTCTTAGTTCAGTTCGTTAGAACGTGGGTCTCCAAAACCCGATGTCGTAGGTTCAAATCTAAAACAAAGATTTTTCCTTTTATATATATATAGGGTTTATGGACCAGATCGCCAACATACTTTACTTTTTGTCCCAATGTCACCAATGAATTGAACCGGTTTTATTACCAAGGTCGACACCAAACTTTTTACTTTTGTCTCAATGTCACCAACGAACTAATTTTATAACCAATGTCGACAACGAACTTGTTAAATATGTTTTAAGGTCACCAAAATACCTTTTTTTTAACGAGCTACGTTTTGAATTTGTTGATGTGGTGTTGCCATGCATTTCATTTATTTGACCAGGCTTCCACGTAAGCTAAACTTGTACATGTATGGTTAATTCTTCTTCTCCTATCGAATAACATGTAAGTTTTGATTGCTTTATGATAATCACCACTTTTCCAGTGAATCTAAACGCAATTACTACTTTTTTTATCAAAAACGTAACCCAAAATTACGTGTTAGTCGGTCGGAGAAGATGAAGTTAACCATACGTGTACATGTTTAGCTTACATGGAAGTCTGGTCATATAAATGAAATGCATGGCAACTCCACATCAACAAATTCAAAACGTAGCTCGTTAAAAAAAAGGTATTTTGGTGACCTCAAAACATATTTAATAAGTTCGTTATCGACATTGGTAATACAATTATTTCGTTGGTGACATTGAGACAAAAGTAAAAAGTTTGGTGTTGACCTTGGTAATAAAACCGGTTCATTTGTCACATTGGGACAAAAAGTAAAGTACGTTGGCGATCTGGTCCATAAACCCATATATATATATATATATATATATATATATATATATATATATATATATATATATATATATATATATATATATACATATGTATATATATGTATATATGTATCTATATGTATATATATATGTATGTATATGTATATATATATATATATATATATGTATGTATATGTATATATATATATATATATATATATATACATATATATATATATATATATATATATATATGTATATATATATATATGTATATATATATATGTATATATATATATATGTATATATATATATGTATATATATATATATATATATACACTCATTGAGAAGCCTTTTTTCTTATATGACTTACTTCTCCTTTTGAGTTTTGATACCTAAGCAAATCTCCTACGTGTCAACATTTCGTTTACTTTCTAAAATTATTTTACCACATCATTCAAATCTATTATTACCTTCTAAAATAATAGATTTAAATTTAAATAACATTACCTTTTTTATGGGAGTGCCTTCAGGCCTCGAGTTTTGATACCTAAGCAAATCTCCTACGTGTCAACATTTCGTTTACTTTCTAAAATTATTTTACCACATCATTCAAATCTATTATTACCTTCTAAAATAATAGATTTAAATTTAAATAACATTACCTTTTTTATGGGAGTGCCTTCAGGCCTCCAGCTCCTTTGTCTTAGCCGTTGTTTTTTCGAATAACATGTGAAGTCAAAATCCATAACAATTCGAATATCGAAGGGCCATAAATAACAATTTTTAATTGTCATATCTATCTTTTATATATTTAGTATTTATATTATTTTAAGTATGAGTATATTTTATCTTTTGGAAAAGATTCATCTTTTCCTCCAAGTTAGAGTTAGAGTCTATATAAGTATTCTCGAGAAGTCTCGTTTTGGGCACCCTTTTAGGGTTTACTGAAATTTCGTTCATGTTTATTTGTGTGGTTTCTTCAAGTCACAATTATCACGGCATCATTTGGTATCAGAGCATAGGTTCGGGAGAAGAAATCACAAAACTAAAAGAAGTCAATCCGAGAAAAGTGAAGAAATCCGTCCAGTTTTGTAATACTCTACGCAGCTGCGAGAGAATTGACGCCACGGGTTCATTAACCGTTGGATCGTTGTGATTTTTTGGATATGTGGTTGAAAACACATAGACGCACAGTTTGACCGTTGGGATTTTCGAAGTTGCTGCAGTTTTCTGTATCGAATATGTTTTGATTTTGGTAATCGTAGATTCGCCGGAAGAGGCAACAATATAACCAACCAGAGATATGCATGTGTGTTAGAGGATGAAGACCCAATAAACAATTGGAGGAACTTCAGACGGATTCCAACAACGAGCAAACCGTAGAGTCGCCGAATGAGGCAACGGATGATTTTATCGGATGTTTGAATAATATGGATTGTGATTCTCTTTGGAGGAGCCGTGTTAAGGAAACAAATGGGGGTTAGAAAGTTTCAGAGTTCGAGACTTGGAAATGCAAGACTCGAGGACTAGTCTTTTCCAATAGGGGAAAAAAGATGCAGAGAATGCCTTCGGGCCTATAGCTCCTCTGGCTTAGCCATTGTTTCATTGGTTAATATGTGTAGTCAAAATTTATAACGATTCGAATATCTAAGGGTCATAAATGACAAATTTTAATTATCATATCTATCTTTTATATTTAGCATTTATATTGTTTTAATTATGAGTATATTTTATCTTTTAGAAAAGATTTATCTTTTCCTATATGTTTGGATTAAAGTCTATATAAGTATTCTTATTGCTAGGGTTAATGTTAGTTGATTATGAAGTATTAAAGGAGGGAGTTTTCTCTAGAAGTCCCGTTTTGGGCACCCTTTTAGGGTTTATTGAAATTACGTTAATATTTAGGGTTTATTGTTTCGTTATGTATTAAACTTTACATTTTTACTATTGTATGAGTCGAACTTTGAAAACTTCTGTTGTAAATATTGAACTTGTAAATATGGTCTATTGTATGTAAAATTTCTGTAATATAACACCCCATGTTTCAAGACATTTTTTTTTTAAACCACCTGGAAGCGTTATCCCATTCAACAACCTTTACATATAATACAATATCAAAGGTTAGTTATTACACATACTTTCATTAAGTTATTTTGTTACAAGCCCATAATCTAGTGGTGTTATTTATACAAACGTTTAACGCCAACCAAAAGTAATCAAGAGTGCCCAGCTTGTCAAACATTTCACCCAAAACCTCTCAACCGAGCATAATCAAACTTAACCTGCAAAAGTGAGGTGGGGGATTAGCACGAAGCTAAGTGAATAACGATTCCAACAATCTAACTTAGCATAAACAATCAATTCACAACAATCAACTAATAGTAACAATCAAATTAGAGGATCGGTGGTTCTTGAGGTACCCTCAGCCCGTGGATGGCCCACCAAGAACACTTATAATCTACTGCAGGCCAATACAGAGATTTTACCAATAGTTCAATGCTATCTTTAATCAATATGGACGAATTCACAACGAATGTTCATCAATACCATAAAGATTAACCTATAGCAACTAAACCCAACCGAAATTGACCTCTATCATTCCAACCTATCATGGAATGAGTCACTAGCAATCAATCATTTAACTGCAATCAACTTATCAATAACTCAATAATATCAATCTACTTAAAATTGATGTAACTAAATTGTTAACACCAATTTAAACTGTGAGAACCCATCACTCACCTGTCTCGTTTCAAGCTCTACTCAAAGGTCTAATTTTATTGAGTCGTAGTCGGATCTGAAATACAAGAAAATTCCAAGTCAATGTCTGAATCATATTAAACACACTTAATACTAACAATCAAATAGATATTAAGTGATATAATACAATGTACAAGCTAAATCACATAATTATGTTCAAGATAAAAAAAAATCACTGTCAAGCCTTGGGAATACGCCGTATTCCTTGGAATACGCCGTATTCATCTGAATACGTCCGTATTCCAATGAATATGCCTTATTCCCAAACCCTTTTCAGCTTCAAATCAGACCAGAACCCAATCTAAGGAATACGTTTGAGAATACACCCCGGGAATACGCCGTATTCCCTTGAATACGCCGTATTCAGGGGAATCCGACCGTATTCCCAAGTTCTTCTAGACCTGCACATTACCAAATTTCTGCACAACACAACTACGAACCAAAATTCACAACTACACCAAACTGAGTTATGTACCTGTGTTTTTACCAAATTTTGGTCATAACAACATATACTAACATCATATATCAAAGATTCAAGCTTTAAATCATCACAATTTCATACAATCACCTATGACCTAGTTAATCCACTTTCAAACCTAAAACTCAAGAAATTAAACTATTTATTCATGTAATCATCACTCAAATCAGTTCATGAAGTTTGAACAATCACAATAGATCATCAATCAATCATATAAACACTAGAACACATAATTTCAACTTAAAACCTTAATTATAAACTAAATAGCTATCAACAACTACTTACAATTGAAGAACACAGTGAGATGAGGTTGAAGATGATATAACTAAATATTCAAGCTCCAATTCTTGTTTATTCTTGCAATTGATCACTAGCAATTTATGTAGGTGATTTGAGAATGAGTTTGTGAGAGATATGAAGAACACAAAAGAAGTTTGGGGAAACAAAACATAAGTCGGCCCCTTTTCTTTCATTTAAACCGACTCACTTAATTCACAGTGCAATATTATACCCCTTTTTGACCTATTGTCTGGAACCTCAGTTTCAATTGCGATAAAATTATTTTATTTTACCGTCACCTAAGTTTATTTAAAACAAACTATATTTCACTAGTCACAATATTTCCTGAGGCTTATTTACCTATTAAATTTACAAACAAACACATATAACAATTAAATTACACAATTAATTTATCAAGAAATACCTGTTTCTCCTAGGCCCGATTTGGGGATGTTACATGTAACATCCTCGAAATGGGCCTAGTGGTAAAAGGTATTTTCCCTAATTTTAAATGCAAATTTTAATTTATTTATAGATGTTTGATTGTGAAAAGTGCGTAAAAGAGTCTTCGGACTTATTGTAGCTAGTAAAATATTATTTGTTTTAAATTGTTCTAGTTGACAGTAAAATAAAACAATTACCTCGCAAATGATTTCTAGGTTCCAGACAATAGAATTAGAAGGGGAATAAAATAACACTGAGTATTATTGATGTCAGTTTAGAGGCCGACTCATTTTTTCCCAAATTTCCTTTAGCTTCATTTCACCTACTAAACTTAACAACAAAGAGATTTTAATTTTCAATAAGTGGTGATTCTTCTTCTAATTGTTGATTCAATCATCTTCTTCATCATCTTGTATCTATTCACTAAGTTGTAAGTATTTCTAACTATTGCTTCATGTTTATACTCTTGTTGAATAAATAGGTTATGGTAGAATCATGTTATTGGTGATAATTATATGAAATTGGTAATTGAATGAGATTACAATAGCTTATTACTTGTTAGTGAATGATGTATGATGATTTTAGTAGTGGTAAATCAAGTTGTTTATTGTTCTTCAAATTGAGTTTAGGTAGTGTGACTTGGTTTTTGAATTGGTATAGGAATTTGAGTTTGAAGAATGATTTCTTGTTGTTATATGATGATGCTAGGTGTTTATTGACCTATTTGTAACCTTAGAATCTGAGTTTGATGTGTTTTAATGGTTAAAAATGAGTTAGGGTTCGTATAGAGCATTTGCAGGTCTGTAATGAGCTGAAAAATAGCTTAACGCGATCCCCACCTATTGCCCAGATCGCGTTCCTTTGTTATAAATTGTCTCAGTCGAATTTGCTCTGCTGAACGCGATCCCGCCTCATCACCCGGATCGCGTTTCCTAGTGTAAGTCGGTTACAGAATGTTTTCTAAAGGAGAACGCGATCCCACCACTGCTTTCCCGGATCACGTTTGTATGAATAATTTTGACAAGTTTTGCAAATTTTGAAAATGCATTAAGTGACGAATTTCATTAACTCGGATTGGGTTAAAATTCTCATGGTCACTCGAAAACGGCCCAATGGTTAATGCTCTATGTTAAGAGCCTAGGCGGTTTTTGGCCATTCGGGGTCATCTAAGGGTCGAAAATGGCATTTTTCAGTTTTCAAATGTCATTTCGGGATTTTCTGATTTCATTCTGCATTGGACTTTTATTTACTTAGACATTAAAGATTACCTGCTTGAATAAAGATGTTAAAATGATGATTATAGAACGAATTACTAATTTATATTTGATTTTCTTTCTCAGATCATCAGAAGACTCAATGACATAAGACAACTGAGTAAGTTGAACTGAGATTTGACAGGTGAGTGGATTTGTAACTCAATTTTATTTGGTTGTGACATATTGGGTTACAACAAGTAAACATGATTATTATTATTGATAAATTGTTGTTGACTATGTGGTATAAATCTTATGATTTAAGTTGTTACTGAGGTCAGTTGATAACTGGGTTTGGATTACTATTAGTGGACCAACACAGGAGCTTTATACATATGTTGTTCATGAGAATCTATGTTGAGTGTAGTAATAGTATCCAAGCTATCGGTAGATTCTGTATAGGCCAATACAGTTTGATGATAAGAGTTCTTGAGGCCTCCGCGGCATTAGGGTTTCTCAAGGACCACCGATCCTCATTGTTGATTTGTGTTATATTTATCGGTTATAAACTGATTTGTTATGCCATGTTAGGTTGTGATTATTGATTTACTCACTTAGCTTCGTGCTAATTCCACCATTAAACTTCTTGTAGGTCTTGTTGATTAGTTTGGGTTGGGAGCAAGAAGATAATTAGAAGGAATGTTTGACCTCCTGTCGACTATGATATTTTGATATAAACTATGTGGTGTTGAACCTTTATATAACACTAAACTTGTAATGTGTTTTGGAGTTTCGTAATAGTTTAAATATATGTAAATAATATATATTCGGTTATTAATGAAAGTCGGGACTTTGCTTCCGATAGGCGTTATATATATAAAAAAAATGGCTTGGAAATTTAAGGGGTGTTATAATTTCCTTTTTGGGTAAGGCCCAAATAGGAAAGTTTCCTCTTTTGGTTTTACCCAAAAAGGAAATAATACATACAATAGACCATATTTACAATTTCACAATATACAATAGAACAAATGAAAATACGTAGCATACAATAGTAAAAAGTGTAAAGTTTAATACATAACGAAACAATAAACCCTAATATTTATTCGTGAGGTTTCTTTTAGTCACAATCATCACGGCATCATTTGGTATGAGACCATAGGTTCGAGAGAAGAAATCGCACAACTAAAAGAAGCCACTCCGAAAAAAGTGAAGAAATCCGTCCAGTGTCGTAATACTCTGCGCAACTGCGAGAGAATTGACGCCACAGGTTCATTAACCGTTGGATCATTGTGATTTTTCGGATATGTGGTTGAAAGCACAGAGACGCACTGTCTGACTATTGGGATTTTTGATTCGAGCTTTCTACCAATAGACATAATTTTCCGAAGTTGCTGCAGTTTTCTGTATTGAATATCTTTTGATTTTGGTAATCGTAGATTCGCCGGAAGAGACAACAATATAACCAACCAAAGATATGCACGTGTTTTAGAGGATGAAGACCAATAAACAATTGGAGGAACTTCAGACGGATTCTAACAACGAGCCAATAGTAGAGTCGCCGAATGAGGCAACGAAAACGCTAGTGAGGAAGAAGTCCCCGGATGATTTTATAGGATGTTTGAATAAGATGGATCGTGATTCTCAAGGGGAGAATGATGCAGCACTTCCTAGAAACTTTTGATTAAGTTACGTGAAGAACTTCCTAGAAACTTCATAAATAAACAAGGATGAAACTTGAACAAGTTAATTGAATGACCGAAATTATCTTGTTACGATTCCATCGTGTATGTAAATATGAGATATTTGTTGGGGTTTTGTTTGGATGGATTGGATAAAATCCGATCCATTTGTATAAATCCATTTGGATTTTGGTTCTCAAAATGTGAATCCGACCCATCAAAACAAATATCAAATCCGAAGCGAACCAAATTAATATTTGGATGGAACGGTTTTAACCGTTTGGTTTTTTTGTGAATTGCATGAGGTATCATTTTAACTCTTGAAAGGGTAATGTCATGAACGATATCAACGGCTACGTATTGTCATGTTAAGTTGAGGGTTTATATAAATGTGGAGTTAGTGTTTATATCAAAACTTGATATTTTAAGTTATATATAATGATATATATTAAATATACCTATTATATAAAAACATTTTATGTATAAAAAGTAACCAAACAAACATTTAACATATATGATAGATAAACAAGAGTATTCAATAAGAACATTACATAGTATTACTATTCAGTTTATCTGGACAATCTGGTTCTATTAATATTAACCAAAACCAATCCAAAAATCGAAATTCCAATTTGGTTTTTGTCCGATCCAATCCAAAAAACAAAATTGTTCAATCCGAACAGTCCAATGCGAAAAAAACCATTAATTTGGATAATCCGATTATATCCGAACTGTAAACACCCCTAGATTTTTGGAATAAAAACACAACAGAATTACATTGTATACATGGAAAAAAAAAAGAAAAAAAAGTGGTGTCTAGCTTATTATATGTATTTTATTGTAAACATTAATTTACATATATATATTTTATTGTAAACATATCTAACGATCGACCAAGAGATACACTGAATTATTTTATTCAATTCTATCTTCTTTTAACATGCTAGCTGTCGCTATATATTGTTGAACATTATTAGAGTTAGTATCATAACCACTGATTACGTTAGTTCGTTATATACGAGGAAAAGGGTCAGCGACTTAATTGCATATTGCCAAAGGAAATACAAGACGCATCGCTTTCTATCAATTCTATGGATCTGAATCCTCAAAATATGGATCTTAGTCCCAAAATTCATCAAAGGTTTGCTTCTCCTCGTTCTTGTTCATTAATAATTTAATATAATCTATATATTTATTGTAATTAATCATCTTAGGTTTAACACTCATTTGAAATGTATGTTATAAAAATTACAACTTAAACATTTATTTATGATGAATATTTTAGCTTATATATGTTATTAGTGTATAATAACTCTTATTCATCATAAATGCATGTTAAAATCTCATTGAGTTATTAACATTCGTTTATGATGAATATTAACTTATATCATGCTAATGAACATTATAACATTCATTTATAATGCATATTAACTCATATATATTGTAATACATTGTTGAATGTTATGTTATCACTTTCAACAATGTATAATAACTTATATATAAGGTAATATTCTACAAACATGAATGTTGAAGAATCTTACGTGTAATTTTGATTAACATGCATTGCAAATGCATGTTAACGTTCTGAAGATTTCAATTTTGTGAAAGTCGATGGTTAATGATAACCATAATTCGATTAATGATCCGTTTATAAGTTTTATATGATGAAATTCGTTCATTATATTGTTTTAATTGGCAAAACAAATTTTTTTATAAAAACCCAAAAGCTATACCCAAAATTCATAATTTTTGATGATTTTAAATCATGACGAATTGAAGATATGTATGATTGTGTTTGATGGATTGAAAGTTTATTTTGATTGATGAATCGTTGAATTTCATGGTTTAATTTTGATTTTAGAAGAAAGTAGGTTAAATGGGTATTGTATATGCATTATTTATTGTAGGAAAAAGGTGTGAGGAAATTGGTGGCTGAAATTTACTTCTCTCCTTCCCTCAAAATTGATACTTCCCTCTTGATCTTTCCCCTATATATATATATAACTTGCCCATCCATATTTATTTTTTTGATGCTGATAAAACGCTTGATGTACTATATACGTGATATTACTTAATCTCTGGATGGTATGTGTTTTTAGGGTGTTCCAACTTGCGGTGTATGCTATCTATGTAGGAGTCATGGGAATACTCATACCAACGATTGCTCAAATGATTGAACGTACGAAAGAAAACACGATACGTATATGGATTTCTTTGGCAACCTTGGTAATAAATTTCATTGCAGCGGTAGGGATGTTCACTCACACCGGTGATACACAACAAACTCATTGGAAAACTATCACTTTGCACACCATCTTCATCTTTACAGGGATCTGGACTCCTTATTTAGCATTCTCCACGCTCATTCCACAATGGCTCACTTGGTATGGTTTTGTTATCATATGCGTCGTTGTGACCTTCATACAAGGTTATAACATGTTACGAATCCTCGTTCTTAGGTCTTATCAAAAGGTTGTTGCGGTGAAGTCTGTGTTTGATAGATTTTGGTATTGACCTAGAGAAGTCATTTGCCATGATATTTTGGGCAATCCGTACAACATTTAGTTATCATTGTAGATTTTATGTAGCATTCAGAATGTGGGTTGTATAGATCGAGCTCTTTTTTGCTTTTGTAGTCATCATGTGGCATTCAAAATGTGGGTTGTATATATATAGCTTTATTTAATTTGCAAACGTAGTTATGGAATATCTGTACGAACATTTGAACTCAATATGACAATAAGACATGCATGAGGATCGATAACTTTGGATATAATATATGTTTGTCGCAAAGGCATGCATTTTGTTATCCAAAAACTTTGTCTTTCAAGTGAAATATCATAAATGCATCAATAGTATGTTGTTGAATATTTTACGCCTGTAGGATTCAAGTTTTAACATATTAAAAAGAAGAATATTCATCTTTTTTTCTTTTCTTTTTTTTCAGAAATTTAGTTCATTATGAAATTTTTGTCCAACAAAAAGTGTGACAATAGTACGGTATTATTAATAAACCGGGCCGGCCTCAAAAGTATGATGGGGGTATATAGGTTTACTTGGGCCTAGCCTAAACCATGAATATTTACAAACAAGGCTTCGTAGACGACCCACATCTAAAAACTTTGTTAGTTTATCGCATGTTATCTTAGTGATCACATGAAGATAGCATGCATCAAATCTCACAAATATGCATTAGCCGCTGTTTGTTATCGTATCATAGATTTCATTGAGAGAATATATAGGTTGGGTATCAAACTTTCACAAAATTTTCAATTTAAAGAACAATTTATTTTTTTTTAACAAAAAAATAACTTAATATTCAAAACATGTCGTATATGTGGAAAAGAAACTGATTAGAAAAATGCAAGATTCATCAATTTAAATAATTTTATAAACTTTAGTTATCCGTAAATACATTTTATAAACTTTAGTTATCCTTAAATACATTACGTATAGTTATGGTTTTTATTCGAACAAATCATTTTTTACCCTTCCATAAAGACCAAATTGTTCAATCCGAACAGTCCAATGCGAAAAAAAACCATTAATTTGGATAATCCGATTATATCCGAACTGTAAACACCCCTAGATATTTGGAATAAAAACACAACAGAATTACATTGTATACATGGAAAAAAAAAAAGAAAAAAAAAAGTGGTGTCTAGCTTATTATATGTATTTTATTGTAACATTAATTTACAAATATATATTTTATTGTAAACATATCTAACGATCGACCAAGAGATACACTGAATTATTTTATTCAATTCTATCTTCTTTTAACATGCTAGCTGTCGCTATATATTGTTGAACATTATTAGAGTTAGTATCATAACCACTGATTACGTTAGTTCGTTATATACGAGGAAAAGGGTCAGCGACTTAATTGCATATTGCCAAAGGAAATACAAGACGCATCGCTTTCTATCAATTCTATGGATCTGAATCCTCAAAATATGGGTCTTAGTCCCAAAATTCATCAAAGGTTTGCTTCTCCTCGTTCTTGTTCATTAATAATTTAATATAATCTATATATTTATTGTAATTAATCATCTTAGGTTTATATTTGTCATTTCTAGTCTATCGAGCTAATTTCGTCGAGTAGGTCATCAAAGATGATGTTGCGTCCCTTTTGAGTTAAAAGCTTTTACGTTATTTATTTGTATCATCATTTTTAATAGTTCTGTGTTTTATTTGACATCTAATTTAATAATACAAACCTCATGTTTAAAATTATCAAAAGAACACCTTCTAACGATTTCAAATTAGACATATGAAATAGATCTCCGAAACTTATGGGTGCGAAAAATAGCTGAATTACGTACCTAGAACAAACAAAGTAAAAAGTACGTGAACATTTTAGTCCATAAACACTATAGATTATAATCAAACAACTCGATTGCACACTTATTATTTACAATGAATATTAAGCATGAAAAAAAAAAAGATATCTCAAGTAGCATGGACAACTTTTGATTTTTAATAGTCATAGTAAGGAGTACACTCCAGTTACCTTCTCTAAAATTTAATAATCACGTAAAAGGATTATTTTAAAACTTATAGCGACATTTTCTAATGTCCCCTTAAAAATGTTGAACAAAACAAAAAGAAAAATAAAATAATAATAATAATTTACGTACCCTCTCAATTTAAATGTCATCCCAACACTATTGGGCATGTCTACTGGTACTATTAACAAGCAAATTAATACACTTGCCGGTGAAAATAAGGCGGGGGCAGTGTAGGCAGCCGATTCTATAAGAAATTTCAATTTTCAAATTACGTAATGTAAAAACTTTTTAAGTTATTAATGACATTTTTAAAATTCCGCCCCCACAAAACTATAAAAGAAATAAAAATAATTTTTTTTGACTCCGTCTATTTGGATTTCCTAGCTCCGCCCTTGGATATGGTACCCAAAATATAACCGGTTCATACACTACAATTGAATAAGAAGGTTAAGTTAACTAAAATATGATATGCGTAGACGATTTTCAACATTTTTTTTACTTATTTAACTTTTTATTTAGTCCACTAGACCAGCAAACGTACGTGTAACACACACAATTATACTTGGTGTGGCGATGTATCTTTTTATTGGTCCTAATGTTTTGTCATATTATTTCATGGATTTTCTTTATCTCGGGCCCTAGTCGTAACTAATTGGTCGTTTATTTAATGAACAAAGAATTTCAATTACTTTTTCACTAATTAAGATATTGTTGGAGAAGACTTATACAAAGTAATTATAAGGTCTCCCAATAATGTTTCTATTTCAGATTTCAAAAGGTATATATATGGTATGTTGGAGATATATCGAATAAATACAAAGAACAAATTAAAGACAAATACGAAACGGAAGCGAATATCAAATTACAAATCAAACAAATCAATTTTAAAGGTACCAAACAAACTAACAAATTCAAATTACAAGGTACAAAATTCTAAACTAATGACCTATATTTATAGAGCAAACTAATTATACCCAATCCTAAAAAAACTCAAATTACTAATCATAATATAAATAGGGAGCATACAAATTATCAAACTAATATTTACAAAACAAACCCCTAGGTTCAAGGTATTTACTAACAATCTCCACCGTGACTTGAACTCCGTCTTCAAACTTCAAACCAAACGCTAACCAAATCAAAATTTCAAATTCCAAACGCTAGTAATACTAGCCAAATTCAGAAAGCTATGATAATAATCAAGTCTTTAATCACCAAATCGATCTTCAACTTTCAAATATCCAATTCAAATTCAAACGACCAACTTATTTGATAAGGATTAAAGTCCAAATTTCCAAATTCAAACGCGATCCAAAACCTAATGATCTAATCATAATCAGATCCCAAAACCAAAGAACGCTTCACCAAAAACCAAACAATAACCGAAACCAAATTCGAACAGCAACTTCAAAAATATATATCTCTCAACTCGAACCTCCAATCAAAAATCCCAACGGTCATTTTGTAGATATATGTGTCTAAAATCTACAGTTAAAATTTCAAGACAATTCAACGGTTAACGAATCCGCAGCACCAATTCTCCTACAACTGCGCAGAAATCGACGAACCAAAAACCAAGCCAACGAAAATGAAACAAACTCAAACACAAACGGGATCCCTCCGGATCACCAACAATTAGTCGACGGCCGGAGGATGACTAATTCAAAGCGTCGAACCTAGCTCTGATACCACTTGTTGGAGATATATCGAATAAATACAAAGAACAAACTAATGACAAATACGAAATGGAAGCGAATATCAAATTGCAAACCAAACAAATCAAATTTAGAGGTACCAAACAAACTAACAAATTCAAATTTGAAAGTATAAATTCCTAAACTAATGACCTATATTTATAGAGAGAAACTAATTATACATAATCCTAAACAAACTCAAATTACTAATCATAATCTAACTAGGAAGCATACCAATTATCAAACTAATATTTACAAAACAAACCCTTAGGTTCAAGGCATGTACTAACATGGTACATTAGTGGGTAATCTTTATTGAATAAATAAAGGTAGAATATGTCGCTGAATCGATTTTTAAACATGTTCTAAGCATAATAAAACCACATATCGGATATAAGGCGTTTCCTATTTTTATCGTAATCGTAATCACTTGATACCGATAAATTGTTTCTTGGAAGGAAAAACCAACAGTCCTTGAAAGCTAGTGCGGAATGAGTTTACGTGTGTTATTTCTTTGGAGTCTATATCTCACGCTAGCTTTCAAAGTTGTTTATTTTCTTTCAACATGCTTAAAGTCGGCTAGTTATTGTTTTACGATCTAACATTTCTATACTTACATCATAACATATTCATATACAATCTAACATTATCATTAATGACTTATAATCCATTTTGCACTTTATCTTATCATTTTAATTTTTCTCAACAATCAAAATGACTAAAACATTATCCCTTTACGTTATATAACAGAATGTCAACTTGCCATCCAATCATCTACCAAGTAAATCAATATATATAAATAGTTAGAGAGTAAAAAAAAAAAAAAAAAATTTACTTCCATTCTAACTTTCTAAGGGTTATGCTCAACATAATGTTAAAAGTTGAAAATCGTATGTTATATTTGTGATTTTTATCGTATGACGGTATGAGTCCTTGGATCGACTACATCTAATTTATATAGATTACTAAATATTTGTGGGAACCACTTTGTTTTAGTTTTCGTCGCAAATATTTCACGGGGTATATTCCTCGTCTATGTAAGACGTCATACGAATAACACTTGTCATTGCTTAAAGTATGAAATACTACCTTCTATATACATTTGTACTATGTGACATTACCCAATCTATGTTTCATTAATTCAAACAATATATTGCCCACGCATATTTACTATTTTGTTATTGGCAAAAAAAATGATGTATCAATGTTCTAATGGTACTGTTTATAGGTTGTTACATCTTGCAGTGTACACCATCTACGTAGAAGTCATCGGAATACTCATTCCGACAATAGCTCAAATGATTGAACATAAAAAAGGAAACATGATACGTATATGGATTTCTTTAGCAACTTTGGTTATAAATTTTATTGCAGCGGTAGGGATGTTCTCTCACACCGGTGACACACAACAAACTCATTGGAAAACTATCACTTTACACACTGTCTTTGTATTTACCGGGATCTTGACTCCTTATTTAGCAGTCTCCACGTTCATGCCACAATCGCTCACTTGGTATGGTTTTGCTATCATATGCATCGTTGTGACCCTCATACAAGGTTATAACATGTTACGAAACCTCGTTCTTAGGTCTTATCAAAAGGTTGTTGCGATGAAGTATGTGTTTGATAGATTTTGGTATTAATCTTGAGAAGTCATTGATGTTGCTCTGCATGCCTATTTTGGGTAATCCGTACAACATTTCTGATATCGTTGTAGATTTTATGCAGCATTCCGAATGTGGGTTGTATATAGTTTATTTTATTTATGCTTTTGTAATCATAATGTGGGACTCGAATTGTGGGTTGTATATAGCTTTAATTTGCAAGCGTACTTTTGATTGTCTGTTTGAACATTTGAAATCAACATGATCGACATGGGTGAGGATCGATAACTTTGGATTACTTTTAAATATGTTTTTTTAAATAATCAAACTTTGTCTTTCAAGTGAAATATCATAAATTAATGAATCAACGATATGTTGGTAAATATTTTACGCGATCGGGTATATATATGTTCCTTTGGTTTTTATCTTAAAAATATTAAATTAAACTTAATTAAAGGATCTTGTAAGGATTAAAGTTGGAATCTCGAAAAGAAATCGTCACATTTATTTGAAATAAATTTAGTACCGTGTATAGATTGATAATGTACTTTTACAACGAACTAATTCTTTATCAATGTAAGTAATGTATTTTATAAAAAATAAAATATATTTATATTATGACCTTCCACAATAATCATTACTACTTAAACCTTCTATTCATCCACTATTAAAATATATTCATATTTATCTATTTAATTATTAATGTAATCTTATAAGAGCATAAGGAGTGATTGACATCAAATTTGGTGTTTAATTGAACATTGGCGTTTAACACGGATACGCTTTGAGAGGAGTGATTTAATGTTCAATTCAATGATATTTTCAATGCTCAATTGAGCACCAAAATCGTTTTAAACCAATCAAAAAAAAGAAAAACAAAAATAGGAAAAATGCTTGAAATCAGCGTTCTATCTTGAACACTGAAAGTGAACGCCGGATTTAAACGCCGGTCCGGTGTTGTGAACGCCAGAATCCGATGTTCAAGTTGTTGAATGTTGTTCGTTTGCCTAGCGTACTCCCGGGTTCTAACAATTTAAAATAAAAAGTATGGAACCCATGGGGTACAAGTACCTGAACATGAAATTGATTACGAAACTTATCACTGTCGAAAAAGAAAAAAAACGTCATCGCATATCTTTTTGAATTGGATGTCGGAATCAACATGGTGACCTAACATAAATATACAATCAGTTTTATTACTCCCTCCGTCCCAAAATAAGTGTCCACATTTCCTTTTTTGTTTGTCCCAAAATAAGTGTCCACTTCCAAAAATAGCATATCTACTTTACCATTTAACCCTCACTCAAAACTGATACATGGGAGTCCGTGCAAAAAAGCAAGGGTAAAACTGTCATATTTAGTACCTGACAATGTAATTTCTTAAACTCCGTGAAGACTGATACCAGACACTTAATTTGGGACGGAGGAAGTATATTGGAGGGAACAAATATTATGACCCACCACATATTGATTAATTAATGTCACAAACAATCTTGATTCTTAAAGTGAAACTAGTGGACAGAATATTATCCAGCCTCTTAACAAAAAAGCAGAGTAATTTGCACAAATATCCCTCACTTCTTATCAGCATGCCACATTTAGTTTCCCGATATATAATTTGTATGTTATATTTATAAAAAATGTTATCATTTGATATTAAAGATGTGATTAATAGGTTTGAAAAATTAATTGGATGAGATTAATAAGGAAAAAAAAAAGCAATCATAAAGTTAGACATATTTTTAGATCCACATAAGTAGACTTATTTAGCATTACGCATAATCAAGTAAACAAATTGAAATCAGCTCATATACAATTGATTAAAATAATATTAATTAATTTGATATACATCGACGATTATTAACAAATTATTACTCCGTAATTATTTTTGGTATAGGCCACTTCTAGAAAAACACACGTGTAAAACTTATATCTGGTGTGGTGTGGCAATATATGTATCTTTTTATTGGTCCTACGGTTTTGTCATATTATTACATACATTTTCTTTTTCTCGCATAGTCGCGCTTATTCGTCATCTAATTAATGAACAGTGAAATTTTAATAACTTTTTCGTTAATTAAGATATTGTTGGAGAAGACTTGAACAAATTAAGGTCTCCCAATAAGGTTTCTGTTTCGTTTTTTTAATGGTATATATACGCTACATTATTGGCTACTCTTTATTGGATATGTGAAAAGGTAATGTAACACCCGTCAAATTAGGACTAGGGATTAGTGCCTAACCATATGTTAATACATGTAATTAGTTCCTTGTTAGGCTAATTAATGTACCGAATTATATATATTGTTGAATATATACGAAAATGCGATTTGATTAAATCGTACGCAATTTAAATCGGATGTATTTCGATTCAATTTAATATGAACGTTGGTGACAAATTTTATTAAATAACGTTGTTATGTCAAAAATATTATTATTATAATATTTCGTATTCATTTGGATAGTACAATCAGAAATTACATAATTTAAAAACGTAAAACGCGCAAACCAAACAAAATAAATTTCAACTTATAACTCAAATATAAATGATTTGTAAAATATTTAAATAAAATATCGCGTAATAAATTGTATCTTAAAACTTATAATTAATACGTAAAATAATTATTTAACGCTTAAACGACGGAACAAACGGACAACGCACGGAGAGCGGAGGCTGAAAGTTGGAGGATAACCTCCAACTCTTTCCTCTCTTTTTCTCATTCTCCACCCTCACTCTCTCTCTCTTAATCTCTTTTCTCTCTTTCTCTTTAATCACCACCAACCACCACCACCTCCAAAATCTTCACCAAATCGCAAAATAAACATATCAAACGACATCGGATCTTCAAGATTTTTAGAGATTCACAACCACCGCGACACGATCTATCATCCTATCTTTTCGGATTTTTTGATCCGACACTTTGTAAGTTTCCGACAAATCCCGAAATCTCTCGTTTTTAAGTGTTTTCACCTACTAGTTGTTTGTTTATGCTTATAATGTCCCTTGAAGGGTTGGGTAAAAGTTTTGGACCGAACGGAAACCGAAAAACTCGTTTTCGACACATTTTCCGGCCAACAGACCGCTACGTCGCAGTTGGCCCAGAATTTATGCGACGTCAGCTTCTACGTCGCAAAACCCCTCGTGACGTCGCATAGTGCGACGTCAGTCACAACGTCGCATTAAATTGCGACGTCGCATATAGCGACGTCAACCTTAACGTCGCAAATACCTCACCACGTCGCACTTAGCGACGCAAGCCCCTACGTCGCAGAAATCACCTACGTCGCATTAGCGACGCAGCACCCTACGTCGCATTAAATTGCGAAACGTCGCCTTTAGCGACGTCATGCTCAACGTCGCAATCCTACCTGCGACGTCGCACCCAACGTCGCACAAACCAGAACCTCAAAAACACAGATTTTTACTAAGTGTCGAGACTCGAAATTTATCACTCGATTTTACCCAAATTCAGATCCAGATGCGTTTTTTGTCAAAGCAATATAGTAGAAATAAAAATTTTCCAAGCTGACCTGGCAGCTCGACCCCAGCCAGGGGCTCTGCCCCTTGGACCCCGCCAGGGGCTGCCGCCCCTTGGACCCCGCTACCAGGGGCGCTGCCCCCGGACCCCCGTGCTTAGATTTCGTAACGGCTTCTAAAACACAATCAAAACACATTTTTCAAGTAAGACGCCACGAAATCAAAATAGTAATAATTGAGATTATTATTACAAATCCGTCACCAACGGGCCGTACACTTTTCAAACACTTAAACGTATCAACCAAATAGTGGAGATTTGGACATTATAGTTGGACGAACAACTACAAGGTAGTCTTATTAGATACCTTCGCATATTATAACCATCGCGTGTCGTGGACACCCTCAGGTTACAAGTCTTTGGACTTCGATATTCGGCTAATCAACTTACGTTTGTTTAAACGCATTCAGACTCAGGTGAGTCTCATAGCCCCTCTTTTTACTGTTTTACTCAGGGGTGTGATATATTGCTCAAATTTTAACATGTGAACGCAAGTACAAACATTTCATATACTACATGAGTTTTTCGAAACTAATCATTTAAAGTCCTCCGTCAGCATAGTTGTTAATACGTTGTAGCGTGAATATTAGTATATGGTACCATATAGGGTTGACCCTCCTCGTCCGGGTTAGCAAGCACTAACCGGGTAAACGGACGTACTAATATTTGGGAAGACGAATGTGGATTAGGCATTCGTGGAGGCACCTCGCCCAGAATTCTCTATAGGGGACCCGGCCCTCGAGTTAAGCTCAACTATGTGCTCATGGCTGTATACACGATGATTATCATTAAATTGCTGGATGCAATTCATTATTAAATTGCTGGATGCAATTCATTTATTTTATTGCTGGATGCAATACATTATTTAAATCTTGCGGTTCATACGATATTACTTGATTTCAAACCTGTGAGCTCACCAGCTTTATAGCTGACCTTTTAGCATATATCGCAGGTACCCAGCAGTAGGATGTTTCTGCTTTAGGATTTAGCTCGAGTCAGCATACAGACGATTGAGATTTTCTTGCATTAGTATATTTTGTATAAGTACTTATGTACTGAAATCTCATTTTATTTAACTCGAGCTATGTAAAGCTTTAAATGTTGTAAACATTTCAATTATCAATATATTTTGTTAAAACGACGCATATAGAGTCGTTTGCTATTTATCTTTGTGCTTTGTTATTGATTAGTAACACCCAAATCAAGCTTCCGCAAATCATCAAATTTGGGGGTGTTACAGATTGGTATCAGAGACTAAGGTTATAGTGAACTAGGTTGCATTTAGTGAGCCTAGACTATGACCATTAGGCCGTATTCCTTATTAGGTATGACTGGTTCAGAGATTACAGCATACGAGTTTAATTTAACATAGCCTGATCAACTATGTACAATTAAGCAAAGATGATGTAAGATCTGAAAGTAGTTATGGCTGAACCGGATACAATAGAAGACTCTGACCTCGAGAGAACCGAGACTCAAACATGTTTGTGCTAGACACTCAATAGGCTATATTATATAGGAGCTATATGAATATAGGCATCAATCTTACTAACGTTTTGTCTCAGAAATGGCAAACACACCATCAAATTCATCTCGTTCTCAATCCGGGTCGCAGAACCCAAGGGTAGCAAGGAGGAACTCCAGGTTGCCTCGAGCTGGCCCGTACCCCACTCATTCCACCTTACCGGCTTTAGCTGCTAGGGTGAACCAACACGAGCAACGACTTCGTACCATGGATGTCGTGTTGCAGGAAACCAACGAAAACTGGAGACTTACATCCCTCGAACGCATAGAACAAGTCTCCGACGATCTTGATACCACTAACAACAACATGGATATCCTTCGTAATCAAATAATAGAAATAAGGGTGGAAAATGCCCTTCTGCAACAAAGGATGGATGAATGTGTGCAACGCTCACTTGAGTCAGAAGAATATGCGCGTGGACTAACACAACGACTTGCACTAGCAGAAGACAACGCCCGACAAGCTAGCAGGCTTGCAAACACTGTGGACCGTCTTGTCACGATGATGGAACAAATTAATCTACGTTAAGACTAGTATAGTCTTTGTCTTGTAATCTACCCTGTAATCTAGTAACTACCTACGCGCTACTCTATAATTCGGTCGGATGTAACAATTCCCGCCACCTTTTGTAATACATCTGTGGGATGTAACCTTTGAACTCGTACTATCTATTAAATATTCCTTGCTGTTTCAACTCATATCAATTGCCATTATTCCTGTTGATGTTATGTATTACTGTTTTTATACATGTACATCTGAGATAAATACAACTTTCTTGCAAAATCTCATGCATCTTCATTTCTTTTATTGAAGAATCATGCCGCCAAAGACCAGACCTTACACCGATGCACAGATTACCTCGCTCATAACCCAGGCTGTTACTGAAGCCTTAGCTCGGAATACCCCACCAAACTCCACAAGAAACAGCGATGCTGCTGAAACCTCTGCCGTCAAACCTTGTTCTTACAAGGACTTCCAAAGCTGCAAACCCTCGAGTTTCAAGGGTTCTGAAGGAGCCATCGGACTGATCAGATGGTTCGAGAAAATGGAAACTGTTTTCCGTGTCAGCAAATGCGCGGAGAACGACAAAGTAAACTTCGCCACCTGCTCTCTTGAAGATGATGCCCACTCTTGGTGGAATTCATATACCCAATCAGTGGGTGCTGACATTGCCTACCAACTCACTTGGGAGGAATTGAAAGCCAAACTCACTGCTAAATACTGCTCGATCGCCAAACTCCAGAAGCTAGATGAGGAGTTTTGGAATTTGAAGGTTCAGGGTGGTGACATCGATGGTTATACCACCAGATTTCAACAATTAGCTGCCCTCCGCCCAGCTATGGTGAGCACTGAACCTGATAAAATCAGGAAGTACGCCCTTGGTCTCCCTGATTTTGTTCGGGGACACGTTATCTCTTCAAAACCAACCACCATTGACGGTGCAATCTCATTGGCCCAAGATCTGATGTCTATGAGCCAAGATTCTGAACCACCCACTTCATCCTCCCAAAACAATAAACGCAAGTGGTCTGACTACCACAACAACCACTCCAACCAACAAAACAAGAGACCTGACACCATCAAAGCCTACAACACCACCACTGACATCATCCGGGGTTACACTGGGAGCAAACCATATTGTCCCAAGTGCAGCCGTCACCATGAGGGTTCCTGTGGTCCCTTTTGCAACAACTGCAAGAGGTACGGCCACCTCACTAAAGACTGCCGCTCTCCCGCCAACAACAATTTCAACAACAACACCAGACCACCCAAAGTATGCTTTGAGTGTGGGAAACCTGGGCATTTCAGGGACTCATGCCCAAAACTGAAGAACAGCAACAACAACAACAACAACAACCGCAACAACAACAACAACAACACCCGCAGTAGAGCTTTCGTCATCAAATCTGGGGATGCCCGCCAAGACCCGAATGTGGTCTCGGGTATGTTCCTCCTCAACAACTTAACTGCTTCTGTTCTATTTGATACTGGTGCTGATAGAAGCTTTATCTCCGATGATTTTTGTCCATTACTTGACATCACTCCTGTTACCTTAGATGTTAAGTACACTGTAGAGCTAGCCAATGGGAAACTTGTAGAAACCACCAGTGTGATACCTAATTGCACTTTAAACCTAGCTGACGAAACCTTTTCGATCGACCTTATACCCATTGAAATCGGAAGTTTCGACGTCATTATTGGAATGGACTGGTTGTCCAAACATCGAGCTGAAATCGTTTGTCACGATAAGATAGTCCGTATCCCACTCGCTGTCGGTGGAACCTTGATCATACAGGGGGAGACCGGTGGGACGGGACTCAATATCATCTCTTGCTTAAAAACCCAAAAATTTCTGAGAAAGGGTTACCCTGCAATACTCGCACACATCACAGAGAAGAAGTCGGAGGAGAAGCGACTTGAGGATGTGCCGATTGTTAGAGACTTTCCCAAAGTCTTTCCGGAAGAACTACCTGGTTTACCTCCACCTAGACAGGTTGAGTTCTCAATTGATCTCGTGCCGGGTGCCGCACCGGTGGCCCGTGCACCATACCGTTTAGCCCCATCCGAACTTCAGGAGTTGTCTGCCCAGTTACAGGAACTTCTGGATAGAGGATTCATTAGACCGAGTTCTTCACCTTGGGGAGCTCCGGTCTTATATGTTAAAAAGAAGGATGGTTCATTTCGAATGTGCATTGACTATCGAGAGTTGAACAAATTGACCGTCAAGAACCGTTATCCACTTCCTCGCATTGATGACTTATTCGACCAACTTCAGGGTTCAAGTTTCTACTCAAAAATCGACCTGCGATCAGGTTATCATCAGTTACGAGTTCGCGACGCCGATATTCCAAAAACCGCTTTCAGAACTCGTTACGGGCACTACGAATTCCAAGTGATGCCCTTTGGTCTAACTAACGCACCGGCTGTATTCATTGACCTCATGAACCGGGTGTGCAAACCTTACCTCGATAAGTTTGTCATTGTCTTTATCGATGACATACTCATTTACTCGCGCAACGAGCAAGAACATGCGCAACACCTCAGAACCATCCTTGAACTACTTAGACACGAGGAGCTTTATGCTAAATTCTCTAAGTGTGAGTTCTGGATCCAAACCGTACAATTTCTTGGTCACGTGATCGACAGTCAGGGAATTCACGTGGACCCATCAAAAATCGAGGCCATCAAAGACTGGCAAGCACCCACCTCTGCAACTGAAGTACGACAATTCTTGGGTCTTGCTGGGTATTATCGACGATTTATCGAAAATTTCTCTAAAATAGCTCAACCACTCACGGTACTGACTCAGAAGGACAAAAGGTTCGATTGGACCGAGAAACAAGAGTCAGCGTTCCAACTTCTGAAACAAAAGCTTTGCAGTGCTCCAATTCTATCATTACCCGAAGGCACCGATGACTTCGTGGTATACTGCGATGCTTCTCACCAAGGTCTTGGTTGCGTGCTGATGCAACGAGACAAAGTCATTGCTTATGCCTCACGACAGCTAAAAATTCACGAAAAGAACTACACCACTCATGATCTCGAACTTGGAGCTGTCGTTTTTGCTCTCAAAATCTGGAGACATTATCTCTACGGCACTAAGTGCACTATCTTTACCGACCACAAGAGTCTCCAACACATCTTCGATCAGAAGGATCTCAATATGAGGCAACGTCGATGGGTTGAGTTGCTTACCGATTACGATTGCGAGATCAAGTACCATCCAGGGAAGGCTAATGTTGTAGCCGATGCCCTCAGTCGAAAGGAACGACCTAAACCACTTCGAGTCCGAGCCCTCAGTATGACCATTCATAACGATCTTACCATTCAAATTCATACAGCTCAGATCGAAGCCCTGAAATCTGAAAACATCAAAGATGAAGCCTTGCGGGGCATTGACAAACAATTCGAAATCAGACCTGACGGGATTAGGTATTTCTCAAACCGAATTTGGTTGCCCAGTTTTGGGAATCTAAGAGACTTGGTGATGGATGAAGCTCACAAGTCTAAATATTCTATTCATCCTGGATCCGATAAGATGTACCACGGCATCAAGGAATTTTATTGGTGGCCAAACATGAAAGCCGAAATCGCCACTTATGTCAGCAAGTGTCTTACTTGCTCGAAGGTCAAAACCGAACATCAGAAACCTCCTGGTTTACTCCAACAACCTGAAATCCCTGAATGGAAATGGGATCGAATTGCCATGGATTTCATAACCAAACTACCCAAGTCGTCGAACGGTTGCGATACCATTTGGGTGATCGTTGACCGCCTCACCAAATCTGCTCATTTCCTGGCAATCAAGGAAAACGATAAAATGGAACGCCTTACACAGATATACATCAAGGAAATCGTTTCTCATCACGGTGTTCCAATCTCGATCATCTCTGACAGAGATGCCCGTTTCACCTCTCACTTTTGGCAATCACTTCAAAAAGCTTTGGGTACTCGCCTTGATATGAGTACCGCATACCATCCTCAAACCGACGGCCAAAGTGAGCGAACCATCCAAACTCTAGAAGATATGCTACGCGCCTGCGTAGTTGATTTCGGTACAAACTGGGAAAAACATCTACCGTTGTGCGAATTCTCGTACAATAACAGTTATCATGCCAGCATTAAGGCTGCACCATTTGATGCACTGTACGGTCGTAAGTGCCGATCACCGATTTGTTGGACTGAAGTGGGAGATAGTCAACTCACTGGTCCTGAACTCATTCACGACACCACTGAGAAAATTGTGGAAATCCAAAATCGACTCAAAGCCGCACGTGATCGTCAGAAAAGTTATACTGACGTGAGACGCAAACCGCTCGAGTTCCAAGTTGGGGATCGAGTACTCTTGAAAGTATCGCCTTGGAAAGGCGTCATTCGTTTTGGCAAGCGCGGGAAGTTGAACCCCCGGTACATCGGGCCTTTTGAGATCCTCGAACGGATTGGTCCCGTAGCTTACCGATTGCAGCTGCCATCCGAACTTAGCAGCGTGCACCCTACTTTTCATATTTCAAATCTGAAGAAGTGTCTGTCTGATGAGACACTTATTATTCCACTATATGAAATTCGTGTTGACGATAAACTCCACTTCGTTGAGGAACCCGCTGAAATTATGGACCGTGAGGTCAAACAACTGAAACAAAGTCGTATTCCCATCGTCAAGGTCAGATGGAATTCGCGGCGTGGTCCGGAATTCACCTGTGAACGGGAAGACCAAATGCGACTCAAATATCCTCAACTTTTCACTGATTCCACATCAAACACGACTTCGAGCTAAATTTCGGGACGAAATTCTTCTAACAGGGGGAGAATGTAACACCCGCCAAATTAGGACTAGGGATTAGTGCCTAACCATATGTTAATACATGTAATTAGTTCCTTGTTAGGCTAATTAATGTACCGAATTATATATATTGTTGAATATATACGAAAATGCGATTTGATTAAATCGTACGCAATTTAAATCGGATGTATTTCGATTCAATTTAATATGGACGTTGGTGACAAATTTTATTAAATAACGTTGTTATGTCAAAAATATTATTATTATAATATTTCGTATTCATTTGGATAGTACAATCAGAAATTACATAATTTAAAAACGTAAAACGCGCAAACCAAACAAAATAAATTTCAACTTATAACTCAAATATAAATGATTTGTAAAATATTTAAATAAAATATCGCGTAATAAATTGTATCTTAAAACTTATAATTAATACGTAAAATAATTATTTAACGCTTAAACGACGGAACAAACGGACAACGCACGGAGAGCGGAGGCTGAAAGTTGGAGGATAACCTCCAACTCTTTCCTCTCTTTTTCTCATTCTCCACCCTCACTCTCTCTCTCTTAATCTCTTTTCTCTCTTTCTCTTTAATCACCACCAACCACCACCACCTCCAAAATCTTCACCAAATCGCAAAATAAACATATCAAACGACATCGGATCTTCAAGATTTTTAGAGATTCACAACCACCGCGACACGATCTATCATCCTATCTTTTCGGATTTTTTGATCCGACACTTTGTAAGTTTCCGACAAATCCCGAAATCTCTCGTTTTTAAGTGTTTTCACCTACTAGTTGTTTGTTTATGCTTATAATGTCCCTTGAAGGGTTGGGTAAAAGTTTTGGACCGAACGGAAACCGAAAAACTCGTTTTCGACACATTTTCCGGCCAACAGACCGCTACGTCGCAGTTGGCCCAGAATTTATGCGACGTCAGCTTCTACGTCGCAAAACCCCTCGTGACGTCGCATAGTGCGACGTCAGTCACAACGTCGCATTAAATTGCGACGTCGCATATAGCGACGTCAACCTTAACGTCGCAAATACCTCACCACGTCGCACTTAGCGACGCAAGCCCCTACGTCGCAGAAATCACCTACGTCGCATTAGCGACGCAGCACCCTACGTCGCATTAAATTGCGAAACGTCGCCTTTAGCGACGTCATGCTCAACGTCGCAATCCTACCTGCGACGTCGCACCCAACGTCGCACAAACCAGAACCTCAAAAACACAGATTTTTACTAAGTGTCGAGACTCGAAATTTATCACTCGATTTTACCCAAATTCAGATCCAGATGCGTTTTTTGTCAAAGCAATATAGTAGAAATAAAAATTTTCCAAGCTGACCTGGCAGCTCGACCCCAGCCAGGGGCTCTGCCCCTTGGACCCCGCCAGGGGCTGCCGCCCCTTGGACCCCGCTACCAGGGGCGCTGCCCCCGGACCCCCGTGCTTAGATTTCGTAACGGCTTCTAAAACACAATCAAAACACATTTTTCAAGTAAGACGCCACGAAATCAAAATAGTAATAATTGAGATTATTATTACAAATCCGTCACCAACGGGCCGTACACTTTTCAAACACTTAAACGTATCAACCAAATAGTGGAGATTTGGACATTATAGTTGGACGAACAACTACAAGGTAGTCTTATTAGATACCTTCGCATATTATAACCATCGCGTGTCGTGGACACCCTCAGGTTACAAGTCTTTGGACTTCGATATTCGGCTAATCAACTTACGTTTGTTTAAACGCATTCAGACTCAGGTGAGTCTCATAGCCCCTCTTTTTACTGTTTTACTCAGGGGTGTGATATATTGCTCAAATTTTAACATGTGAACGCAAGTACAAACATTTCATATACTACATGAGTTTTTCGAAACTAATCATTTAAAGTCCTCCGTCAGCATAGTTGTTAATACGTTGTAGCGTGAATATTAGTATATGGTACCATATAGGGTTGACCCTCCTCGTCCGGGTTAGCAAGCACTAACCGGGTAAACGGACGTACTAATATTTGGGAAGACGAATGTGGATTAGGCATTCGTGGAGGCACCTCGCCCAGAATTCTCTATAGGGGACCCGGCCCTCGAGTTAAGCTCAACTATGTGCTCATGGCTGTATACACGATGATTATCATTAAATTGCTGGATGCAATTCATTATTAAATTGCTGGATGCAATTCATTTATTTTATTGCTGGATGCAATACATTATTTAAATCTTGCGGTTCATACGATATTACTTGATTTCAAACCTGTGAGCTCACCAGCTTTATAGCTGACCTTTTAGCATATATCGCAGGTACCCAGCAGTAGGATGTTTCTGCTTCAGGATTTAGCTCGAGTCAGCATACAGACGATTGAGATTTTCTTGCATTAGTATATTTTGTATAAGTACTTATGTACTGAAATCTCATTTTATTTAACTCGAGCTATGTAAAGCTTTAAATGTTGTAAACATTTCAATTATCAATATATTTTGTTAAAACGACGCATATAGAGTCGTTTGCTATTTATCTTTGTGCTTTGTTATTGATTAGTAACACCCAAATCAAGCTTCCGCAAATCATCAAATTTGGGGGTGTTACAGGTAACTCAAGTAGCTCAAGTTGACATAATCACATAAATCGATTCTTAATTGAAATTTTATGTTGTTCTAAGTTTTATCAAAATCATAAAATCAAAATCATAAATTAGACTAGCAGAGACCCACACTCTGCGGCAAATAAATTATTGAAATTTATATGGAGTTACATAATTTATTTGATCCTATTAAAGTCTCGGATATTCAAAGTTCGAGTATCCGAAATTTTGGATAGTAGATTTCACTACCCAATAAAAATGAAAAAAAAAACTTTTTCGAAAGTATAGCTTGTTGGATCTATAATCCAAGAGAAAAAGACGTTGATTCAGAATATGTTATTTTTATAATTTATAGACATACGGTTTGTGAGATATTTAGTTTTAAAAAAAAAGAAGGTGAAAATAGGTTTTTGAAATGGAGCAATCCTATTGGTTTCTTCATTCTCTATTTTTTTGTGATTCTTTTTTGAACTTTTCTCGGGTAGGATATGTGTATAGCTAGAAGTAAATAAAGAGCAAAGACATGGCATTAGGAGTCATGTCAATTTAGGCGTAGGTTTCTCCTTCTAGTAATATTGTATATAATATAATATTGTACGTGGTTGAAACTACATATCAAGATAACAAGTTTCTTCGTGAATTTGTTTAAAAGACTATCACTTGACACACCGTCTTTGTTTAGTGGGATCTTGACTCCTTATTTAGCATTCTCCAAGCTCATGCCACAATCGCTCACTTGGTATGGTATTCCTATCATATGCGTCGTTGTGACCTTCATACAAGGTTATAACATGTTAAGAATCCTCGTTCTTAGGTCTTATCAAAAGGTAGTTGTTATTGTGAAGTATGAGTATGATAGATTTTGGTCTTATCAATTTGATATCATGACATTTGCCATGATATGTTGCTGCCTAAATTGCGGAATCCGTGCAACATATCATTATCATTGTAGATATCATTTCCATAGTAGATATTAAGGAGAGTTACATAGATATCCTTACAAACTTTGAAAATTATGTTAATGTCCTTCTAAACTTGAAAATTACTTCAATATCATTCGAAACTTCTAAAATACTTATATATATCCAAATAACTTTTTTATTTATAATTAAATAATTGTGAACATTAAAGTCACTATCCAAATATTAATTATAACTTAGGATAGGGTTCAAATGAGAATAGGAATTTGTGTGAGAATGAGGGAATCAATGATATCATGTCATGTATACAAAGAGAATGTTACACATGTACAAAACCTATTTACCCCCAACATTAATTATCTCACAAACGACAAATCAAAAAATTATGAAAATTGCACCATTAAATTCAACGTTTTCTCCTCTTCGATTTGCCGTCCCTCAAGGCATACTTTCGACGAATTTTTTTTTCCCATTTATTTGGTGGGTTTTACATTTACTAACACATGTGTTACATTGTTGCGTTTAGGGTTTAGGGTTTAGGGGTTAGGGTTTAGAAAAACCCCAAACCTCAAACCATAAACCCTAACCCCTAAACCACAAACCCTAAACACTTTACAAAACTCTAAACCCTAAATCATACTAAACCCTAAACCTTAAACCCTACTAAACCCTAATAAACCCTAAACCCTAACCCTAACCCTAAACCCTAACATTAACTACATATTAAATGTATAACCAATCACTAACACATGTGTTACTAATTTGTAAAACCCACCAAAAAATGGAAGAAGAAAAAAAAGTTGTCGAAAGTATGCCTTGAGGGACGGCAAATCGAAGAGGAGAAAACGTTGAATTTTATGGTGCAATTTTCATGATTTTTCGACTTACCGTTTGTGAGATATTTAATTTTAAAAAATGTGGAGGAAAGAGAATAAAGTGACACATGACATAAATCTATTGATTCCCTCATTCTCACTCAAAATTATTTGAACCTTACTCGTACAATCAATTCAATTTTATTATATTGGAGCGAACAAATATTATTTAATGTCACAAACAATCTTGATTCTTAAAGTGTAATTAGTGGACAGAATATTATCCAGCCTCTTAACAAAAAAGTAAAGTACTTTGCACAAATATCCCTCACTTCCTATCAGCATGACAGCATGCCACATTTAGTTGCCCGATATATAATTTGTATGCATGCTTTATTTATAAAAGGGGATGATTTGTACACCACCTCCTTTATACCATACACCATCAAATTAATTTCTTTGACAATTTTGCCCTTTAATAAGTTTTCCTTCGTATCGCATAAATAAATGTTAACATACACCACCAAATAAATGTTAACATATAAATTAAATTAGTTGTAAGTAACTAATGGGATTCTAACGAAGGCATTTAATCATGGGTTTATTGTTTCGTAATGTATTAAACTTTACACTTTTTACTATTGCATGCGACATACTTTCATTTGTTCTATTGTATGTAGTGAACTTGTAAATATGGTCTATTGTATGTATTAATTCCTTTTTGGGTAAGGCCAAAAAAAGGAAACTTTCCTATTTGGCCTTATCCAAAAAGGAAATTATACATACAATAGACTATATTTACAAGTTCAATACATACAATAGAAGTTTTCAAAGTTCGTCGCATATAATAGTAAAAAGTGTAAAGTTTAATACATAACGAAATAATAAACCCTTTAATCATACATACGTCACCATCTTTTTTCTACTAAAGAACATCTTTTAATTTGACGATTTAAAAGAGAGCTTTACAACTTATATGAGTGAAATCTAGCTAGCTGGATTACTTAGAACGAACAAAGTGAAAAGTTTATATTTCAGATAATAAACAAGTACTATAAAATACAATCAAACAGCTCGATCAATTGCACATTAATTTTACTTTGATTATTTATTCCAAAATTCCCTCATTCGTAATCGTGAAAATGAGACAAAAAAAAACAAAGATATCTTAAAGTTATATAGACGACTTTTCAATATTTATGGTCATAATCAGCGCAGTCGAGCGCAGTTGCACAAACGGACGTACTTATAAAAAAATTTCAAGTTACGTAAATAAGTTGAACTACTACATGGTAGCCCAAATAATCAATTACACAAATTAAAATTAGTTCATATGCTACAATTGATTAAGATGTCTTAGTTAATTAACGTTAATTTGATATACGTCGACGATTATTAACAAATGGTAATTATTATACTTTTGGTATAGGCCACTAGACCAACACACGTGTAAAACTTATATCTGGTGTGGTGTGGCAATATATCTCTCTTTTTATTGGTCGACCCTACTACCGTTTTGTCATATTATTACAATTACATTTTCTTTTTCTCGCATAGTTGCTTATTCTAATTCGTCGTCTAATTAAGGAACAGTACGTGAAATTTTACTTACTTTTCCACTAAGATATCGTTGGAGAAGACTTGTACAAATTAAGGTCTCCCAATAAGGTTTCTGTTTCGTTTTTTAAATGGTATATAATATATACGCTACATTATTGGCTACTCTTTATTGGATATGTGAAAAGGTAACTCAAGCTAGTAGCTGAAGTTGACATAATCACAAAAATCGATTCTTAATTGAAATTAATATTGTTCTAAGCTTTACCAAAATCATGAATCGGACTAGCAGACACCCGCGCTCTGCAGCTGATAAGTTATTGAAATTCATATGCAGTTACATAATCTATTTGATCCTATTGAAGTTTCGGTTCTAGGGGAATGATTTGTACACCACTAAATATTTTATATACACCACTAAATGTGCTTTATAGTGTTGTACAGTATAATACTGTAAAGCACAGTTAGTGGTGTATGCAAAATTTTTGATGGTCTACGAATCATCACCCTTTCGGATCTGAAATTTTGGATAGTAGATTTCACTATCCAAAATTTTGGATATTCGAATTTCGAGTTAACCGAATACCCAAATCCAGATAATTAATATATTTATTTATCAATTTTTTGTATTTTTAAATAAAGGATGTTTACATTTATAAGTATCTGATTAATGAGTTTAACATAATATAAGTATAAAATATATGTATATGAAAGAAATCTCAATTTTTATGTACGAAAATAATAAAAACATTTTCTTAATGCACATTAGCTTGGTCTTTAGAGATATAAACAAGGCTCATTTGACAAATCTTTCACAAAATAAACTAAGTAATTATAAGATTTAGGTTATATTGCTAAAATTTAACGTACAAAATAAGTAATGTATACCTCAAAATTATAAATTGACAATCGTTTCTTCGAATATTCGGATATCCAAATTACCCACAATTTTAAAAATCACTACCCAATACCCGTATCCAAAAGTTCGGATACCCGAAATTCGGATATCCAATTTTCGAATCGAATATTTCGGATTCAGATACATATATTTTTAACACCCTTAATTTGAGGGTCTGAAAGGTGAGCAAATGTACATGTTCTTCATATTTTGCAGGGCCAAATTTTGAAACTTTAATTTGCATTTAGGTTGATATTCTTGATTTTTAATCGTATTAAAAGAAGTTTATGTGATAGTAATAATAAATTAAAGTTAGCATATTTATGCCAAAACAAATATCAATGTGTTTAAAGGGGCCTATCCTATATTTTAGTTATGGCAGAGGACATTAAAAAATCAACCGGACGAATTCAGGGAATAAAGTTTCGAAGCAAATGATAATACTAGTATGATGTTTAGAGTGAGAACCTTCACCCCCAAAAATATTTTGATTACTCTCTCAAAAAGGTCATTGACGTACCAAAAATGCTAAAATCCTAAACCAGAAACTGATATATTTCAATAAATCAAGTAACAAAAAAAGTTATATGGAATGGTTAAAAGAAATCTATTCGATCCGTGAGAGGATGGAAGTGGTCATCTCACGCAAAAAACTTGTCATATTATGTGATATTTAAGTTTGGGAAATATACCATGTATACATGTACTTTGTGCGAGAAAAGTTCAAAAAAGAATTGGAAAAAGATGAAATAATGCAGGAATCAATAGAATTGCTACATTTCTAAAACTCATTTCCACATTTTTTTTTAAAAAACCAAATATCTCACAAACCGTACATCTATAAATTATAAAAATTACATATTCAGAATCAACGTTTTTTTTTCTTCGATTATAGATCTCACAAGTTATACTTTAAACAAGGTTTTATTTTCATTTTTTATTGGGTTTTAAAAATATGTAATGTGAAATCACATGTGATTTAATACTAAAAAATAATCACACACGCTTATATCTCTAATTAAACTTTGAATTCAAATCACTAATGATTTTAAAAAATTTAAACATGAAAAACTAAGTTGTAATCACATGCGATTGAACATCAAAGTATCAATCACATGTAATTAAAGAGTAATCAAATACAGATTTTCACACCATTCACTATAAATATACAACTTAGTAAAAATCAAGTTGAAATCATACATGAAATAGCATATATCGGTAAATTGTTAGATTAGAATACTTATATACAAAGTAAGGTCTCCCAATAATGTTTCTATTTCAAGGTTTAAAAGGTAAATATACGGTACATTAGTGGTTAATCTTTATTGGATAAATAAAGGTAATATATATAGTTGAAGCTGACAGAAATCGAGTTTTTAAATGTTCTAAGCTTATTAAACCCAAAACTCGGATATAAGATGTTTCCTATTTTTATCGTGATAAAACTTTGTTGGAAGAAAAAACCAGAAAGCTTGAAAGCTAACGCGGAATGAGGTTATGTTGTTTACTTAGAGCCATTATTTCGCGATAACTTCTAAAGTTTTTTCGTTTTCTTCCAACATGTTTATAGACAAATTAGTTACCCGATATACTTTGCGAAAATGTTCAACTAAGTTACTAGGCTATTGTATTAATTTGTTTGATGTAATTACTGAACTTAATTAATCACAATATATAGGTTACTTAACTTATATAGATAATAACACCTAGATCAATTTACTTGTTAATTTAAATAAGTTACTTAATCTTTAAATATTACACCATAAAATATTTAAAAAAATTTTTTGAAAGGCTAAGTATATTATAACAATGTCTAATAGCAAGACGCTAAATAGACCCCAAAAAGGACAAACACCAAGTGATATACCTAGAAACTAAATCCGAACTGAAAGGATACTAAAAAGGATGAAAAAAACCTGAAAATATTTTAGGAAAAAATCCCCGATAATAGGGGCCGAGCCACCGGTTTTCACCCTATATCGTTTTTGATAGTATCCCGTGAGGATTTAGATCAAAGCAATATCAGTTATACACCAAGAGCGAAGCTATACAATCAAATACATGTATATCTACCATACTAAACAAAAACTTCAATTCATGCAATATTCGTACAGTACCAACATCTTCATGCAGCACCTCCAATTCCAGCTGTATGAAACATCTTCCTGCAATAAATCATACCAATATTTGACCAGCTAGTCAAACGTGAAATCCTACCATTGTTTTTATCCAAGACACCATTTGAAGAGCCGATTCTTGATCCAAAGGAACCCCAACGATTTTATCTCTTTAATCAACCCCTTCGTATTAACCTTCGATCCATTGAACACCCCATCGTTGCGTGATTTCCAGATTACCCAACAGGCCACCAGAATGACCGATTGAACAAGAAGCTTTCGAGTCTTCGATCCTCTGATATGTTCATGCAATGTTAACAAATCTTTAGCTGAAAAGATGACCATTGGAGATAGTCTGCACCACCTTTCAATCGCATTCCATATCTCTTTTGTAACCATGCAACCTGTTAGAAGATGATCCATTGTTTCATCGTATTCTCTACAGAAGATGCATTCCAGTCGATCAATCCTTATACCTCTATGTTGCAACGCCACTCTAGAAGGTAATTTGTTTAACCATAAACGCCATCCAAAAATATTCACCTTTGCCGGCAAAACCTTATTCCATGGAAAGGTGACAACATTTATATCATTATCTGTTACTCTCAATATATTACGAACTGATCGAACCGAAAATTCCTTTTCCTTTTTAACCTTCCATTCCCAGCAATCTCTATTATCATTGAAACAAACCTGTATAATTAAGTTATGCAACTCTATGAGCTCGTTTACTGCCGTTTGTGACCACCCATCACTTTTCCATTCCCATTTAAAGCTCCCATTATCGTTTATCCGATCTCTCACACACACCTTTTTGGATGATTCCAGTTTAAATAACGCAGCAAACCGAACACTTAATAGCCCAAATCCCGTCCAGTTGTCTAACCAAAATTTTATATCGTTACCTCTTCCCACTTTTCCACAAAAAGCCGAATAGAGATCAATCCCTTTATTTGAGAAATAGGTATCAATCGAACAAATAGCCTTCCAATTACCCGAAGCCAACTGTTTACATGGAATTGGTTTAAACATAAGCTTTGAATCATGTAGCGCCTTTATCGTGCGTCTCCATAATCTATCTTGTTCACACCTATATCTCCAATGCCATTTCGATAGTAAACTGATGTTGAACTCTCTCAATGGCGTTAGACCTAGCCCCCCTTGATGCTTTGGACTTGTAACCACATCCCAAGCCACCCAATTAATGCATTTTTTTATTATCATTCCCTCCCCACAAAAACCTTCTCCTCAGTGCATCCAACATTTGAATTATCCGTATAGGAGCCTTATAAAGTGAAAAATAATAGACGGGTAAGCTTTCGAAAACCGACCTTATTAACGTCACTCTACCACCGATCGATAAGGTTGACGCCTTCCACAACGAAAGACGAGATTCTACTAAATCAATAACCGGTTTCCAATTCTTGATTTTGTTCATGTTGGCACCAATCATTAAGCCTAAATGAGTAAAAGGGACTTTCCCAATATTACATCCAAGCTTGGCAGCTACATCACTTATCTCACCTACTTCACATCCGATGCCAAACAATGATGACTTATGATAATTAATCTGTAATCCCGATATAAGGTTAAAGGCCCTCAAAAACCGAGTGATGAAATCTATATTCTCCATTCCCCATTCTCCTAACATCATAACATCATCCGCATACATTAAATGAGAGAGAAATGGGCCATTGCAAGGCATTTTGATACCCTTGAACAATCCAAGATCACTTCCTTTGTCCAAAAAGAAAGTAAATGCCTCCATTGCGATAATGAATATAAACGGGGAGGGGGGATCTCCTTGCCTAACCCCCCGTTTATATTGAAATTCCTTTGAAGGAGATCCATTGATTAAAACCGATGCCCTTGCGGATGCTAGAATACCCCAAATCCAACTTCTCCATTTTTCCGAGAAGTTCATATACCCAAGAATCACATCCACAAATTTCCATGAAAATATTTCAGTATCTTAATTAAATGAATTAATACTCTAGTAAATTAATTGAACATTTCGTACTCCGTATATGTGTCTATTAACCCTTTGCTTCCGACATATTTAAGGTTTGCTACTTATTGAAATACGATCTAACATTTATATACTTGCATCATAGCATATTCATATATACGATCTAACATTATCATTAACTACTTATAATCGATTTTGCACTTTATCTTATCATCTTAGTCTTTCTCAACGATAAAAATGGCTAAAAAAATATATCCCTTACCTACGTTGATAATAGAAAGTCAACTTGCCATCTATTATTTACCAAGTAAATCAACTTGTTCCTTTTTTTTAGTACTTAATCCATTTTATATTAAGTTTTGATTATCAGTTTCCATTCGGTTTATTAAAAGTGAACACCATCCTACTATGGGTGTGTTTGACAACAAAGTAGCTGAAGCTAAAGTTTATGGCTAGAGCTGGAAATTGTGGCTGGGGATTCTAGTGGCTGAGATTCTTTTAAAAGCCACTTGAAGTAGCTTATATTATTTGTCCAACAATCCCACTTTTTTCATGTTACCAAACAGAACTTTTAATCAATAAGGGTTGGAGATTCTTAAAACTAGAATCTCAATCCCTTATAATCCTCTAAAATCTAGTGTGCCAAACACTTAATTTGGTTAGAAGTTTAAAGTATACATTTATTTTGAAATGAAGCAAAATAGAAAAGTGAACATTTAATTTGGAACGTGAGACTAATTTTACTTCCATCCTAGGGTTATGTTCAACATAATGTTAAAGGTTGAAAATTCCATGTTATATTTGTGATTATTTACCATACGAGTCCTTGTAACTTGTACATATGATTTTTTTTGCTACACATGCCAATATGCCATTAGATATTGACTAAGCCAGCCACTAGACAAGCACCAGATACAATTTCTGTTAGTAGATACTCCATGTTGGTAAGCTTAAATAAACAAAATTTGTCTTCGAAGGAGAAACACATACAAATACTCGTTAGATCGAAACCGTACTTCGATGTCTTTCGTGAATATTTTCAAGTGAACAAAAACAAAATTTAAAATTAAAATTTATCCTTCCAAAAATGCTACTACTTCAGTATATATTTAGAAACTGGGCCTCCATAGAAGTGAATCAGTGATTGGAGGATATAATTTACTTGGGCCTACGTCATATGCACAAACGAGCCTTCAATTATAGGCCCACGCCAGTGACATGTATAAGTTTTGGAATTCAAAACATGTTTGAGTTTTTTTTTTTTAAGGGTTAATGTAATAGATTAGCAACGTACTTACTTTTTTGTATTAAGGTGAGTAACGTACCTATTTTATTACCAGTGCGAGTAACAAACTATTAAGTTTAGTTTCCATTTAATTAACATGGTACTTTAGTCACCGTTTAATATTCACTATTTTAATGACTTGGCATGAAACATTAAATATATTTAGTGTACTTAAATTTTACGGAGTATTTCTTAATGAAATTCATTTGGAACACTAATTTTATAAGTTGAATTCAACATAAAAGACTGGTTGTGGAAAAAATTAGTGTAACAAATGAATTTCTCAAAGAATTAAAATTTTAGACGATAAAAGCTTTTTTTATTGAGAACAAAGCTTTTTATAAAAGTTTTTTTTTAGCAGTGTAATTTGGCTAAGAAATAACTTACAATGACTTTTAGTCCTTGGGGATGCTCAAGTAACTAGTTTATAATTGTCCTTTTTGGTCTATAATTTTTTATAATAAATTTAAATAATAATCAATATATTCCCAGTAACTGTTCTACAAATTCTGTTAACTTCACGCAACGAAAATGAAAACAAATATCTAACATTATGCTCTCGAGTTAGTTGGAGGGTGGAAAAGTAAGTAAGTGAATGAACCGAAAAACAACAGCAATGTCTCAATGAGAACATCTCAAAAACAAAAAATTAACGCTCTCCCAAAACTTCTGCTTTTTCATAATTAGAAAAACACTTTCCAAATGCATTCGATCTAAAACCACAAAAACCACCCATGACCCAACGACGTTAAACATATTCATAACAAAATTCAACCATTGAAATGAGAATATAACAAAATTCAACAATTGAATGAGAATTGGATTTGTTATTGTCTAAATGCTCAATATATTTTATTTTCTGAATAATAGTTAAAGGATTTTATTTTATTTTTTATACTACAAAATCACCACCACCGATAGTATGCCGGTTGCGTTAGACAGTGATCAAGTAATTACGATCACCTATTAAAATTTAATACGTTTATAAAGTACTTTGAAATATATGCTTTACAGTTAGTAACGCGTATTTTATTATTATATAATATATATATTTATATTTATGTGAAATGAAAAGTTATGAGACCTTCTAAATGAAAAGCTTGGTCTGAAAAAAAGTAAAAAACAAAACAAAAAGGAGTAACAAAGGAAGAAAACATAAAGTGATACAGGAGATTAGAATAAAATAGGAAAGTAAATTAATTTAATACGTTTATTGTGGATTGCATTTATCATCTTGGAATTAAAAAGTGATTCATCCACCACACCATCTAATTCACGTACACATTGAGACAATTTTGGATTCCATCTTACGTCCAGATTCCAGAAGAGAAGTCAGAGTGCAAATAGTTATAGTTTTCAACCGCCTTTTGCAAGATGCTCCAAGTACAACTAATGATATCCATTACGTTATTTGGTAGCTGAACTTTCGATATAGTTTTTTTTTCTTACCGGTGATATATTCACCATCTAATTTGATAGATCCATCAACATGTGTATTAACTAGTTGTACTGTACAAACAGTTAATTTTTATTTTTGATGGATATATCAAATTAGATGGTGAATATATAACATCTCCCTAGACAAATTGGGTGCATTTTCTTTTGATACCTTTGTCATCCCAAAATATAGCCCATGAACGAAAGTTTGGTACACGCAAGACGTGACTAGATAGTACATACCCAAATCTCATTGTTTACCCTTGATAGCATATTTAATGGGAGGTTTTTTTAGAAATATAATAATACGGTGTAGTAACAAAGTTAACAGTCTCTTTAGTAATAAGATGGTAAGTATTTTCTTTTGATACAATAATCTCTTATATAATTTTAGAGTTTATTACGGAGTATTTTTTTCTTTCTCCGTAAAAAGAAAGTAAAAAATAAAAAAACAAAAATAAAGTGCGTTGTTTTCGGAAGTTTCACCGGTAAAGTCGAAGTATTTATACTCCGTAAAAATAAACTTGTTGGCCTGCAGCAGGACTGTTGTATAACACACTTTGAGAAACGACATTTTAAGTACTTGAACATCAAACTTGGCCTGCAGGTAATAAATGAGATTTGAGATGGTAGTGGGCCCTTTTGAAAGTTTGAGATGTTGTGGGCCCTTCTATATTTTAAGTTATTTGGGGAATTGTAGGTAAGATTGTCATTGTGGGCCCTTTTGAAAGTTAAATTTAAAGTTAAAAACGGAGTATTATGGTCGCCAATGTTATCTTCTTGCGGAGTATATTTTAAGATGCTTCCAAAGTTTGAGATGGTTGTGGGCCCTTCTATAGTTGGAGACTTGCAGATATGTAAACTCGGAGTCGGACCGTTGCAAGTTGAAATTTGCAACAGCATCTTCAAAACCTACATTTTTGTATTTAAATAGTACAAAAGTCTAAAAAAATCACTCAGTGCACTATTATAGTGTTATGACAAATAGTGTTTAGTGAAGCATCAAATTTAGTGTTACACTAAAGTCTGCACTAAACACTATTCACATTAAATAATAATATTTATAATAATTAAAAATATATAAATATGATGTGTTAAATATATATTTGCGTTTAATATTTCTAAAATTAGTACAAATGATGTTTGCTATTATATTTATTAGAAAAACTTCGTGATTTTTATAAAATATTCATTTATCTTCTTGAAAATTTTCAATATAATGATCGTTGTTGTATCTTTTATGATAATTTAATAGTTATATAAAAAAATTTTAGTATTATATTGTTGAATTGTGTATTCTAAATCAATTAAAAACATTTAGTGTAAAGATATTAGTGCAAACACATTGGAGTAACTTTTTTTCATTGCAAGCATATTCTCAAAAGATTCTTTTTTTCTCACTAAAATAATGTAATTTACTACACTAAAATTGTGTATATATTGAAAATGCTCTTGTATAAGTTATATAAGTCACATTCACGGAAACCATAATTTCACAGTTTCACAGTTTGTCCCCTTCAAAAAAACATAGCTTACAGAATCAATTCTATACTCTTTTCAAAATATGCAATTTTTACGTTAGCAATAACGACTATATATGATTAAAGTATTTTTTTCAAGGGATAAATTATTGATTAGTCTATAACTTTATCATATTTCCGGTAATATCATACGGAGTATTTGTTAACGTTTGTTTCATAGTTTGTTTGTTTATTTCATGGTTCATCGTAGGATATCGGACCATAAATGTATTAGAATTTGAGATGTGTAGGTCAAAACTACAAAATTGGAAGTCGAAAACCAAAAAGATATGTGAGATAGGGACATATGGTCGTCGGTCAATATGATTACATGTTCATGCGTTTGCTAGTCACCTTTATAAGGTTTAGGTTTTCGCTTGCATTAATCATATAATTTTCAGATATAAGTGAAGAACGTAAATCTGCAGCAACAGCTACATAGCTAGGCATCATCATCAAAATTAATTAGCTTCATGGATCCTAATACTCACAATAACAGGTTAATAAATTTCTTCTTCTTCTTCTTCTTCTTCTTCTTCTTCTTCTTCTTCTTCTTCTCCTCCTCCTCCTCCTCCTCCTCCTCCTCCTCCTCCTCCTCCTCCTCCTTCTTCTCCTTCTTCTTGTTCTTGTTCTTGTTCTTCTTCTTCATCATTATAATAAACTATACTGCTACTACCATCGGCAAATCTATGTGTATATAAGGTGGGTCCATGAACCCACCTTCAATTTGAAAAATTCTAAGAGAGCTTACATGAATTTGCTTATGAACCCACCTTATTTTTGCATATGGATCCACCTTAATCACACATCGAATAGATTTCTTTTAACCATTCCATATATCAATTTCTAGTTTGAGATAGTAGCATTTTTGGTACGTTAATGACCTTTTTGAGAGGGTAACCAAAATATTTTTGGGGTGAAGGTTCTCACTCTAAACATCATACTATTATCTAATACTTCGAAACTTTATTCCCTCAGTTCGTCCGGTTGATTTTTAATGTCCTGTACTAAAATATAAGACAGGTCACTAGTACAAAAATGACTATTTATATCACAGTGTTAGAACGGTTTTACGTGAAAATCGCTACAAAAGTAAAAATTGGGTCCAAAATTTTTCTTAGGTCGGTTTAATGGCATTACTTGTAGTGGTTTTAGAAAAACCGCTCTAATTGCTTATATTTGTAACGGTTTAGTAGGCACCTCTCCAAAAAATACCATTATTTGTGGTGGTTTAAAACAAAACCCGTTTCAAAAAAGTGCAATTTTAAAACGGCTAAGTAAAAACGTGTCATGCGTCATATATTATACTATTTCATTTATACCAAATTTTTAATCCAATAATCTTTTCCGTTTTTCCGCAATCTTGATGCTAATCGCTAAACTGTCAAAGTGGTAAAAGGTGAAACTATATAATTGCCACCATCTCTATTATACTCCGTAATATTTACATCGTCATCCTTTTTCTAGTTAAAGAATCAGCAAAATTAGAATTGAACACAAAAGTCTTTAAAAAAACAATAATAAACATCCGTCTTTCTTTTCCAAATAACATTTATGATTGGTCCACCAAAATAAAGATCGATCTTTCTCTTCCAACGACTGACACATGATTGTACGACCGTTTTTACTTGAAAATTTTCTTTTACGATATATATTAATATTAATTTTACGCTCAGATTGTATGAAGGACATTTTTATTTGACGTAACGGTTTACAGTTAGTATATTGTATTTTGTTATTTATTTGGAAAAGAAAAAAAAACTATATGACATATGAATTGGAGTAATTTTTCGAGTAATACATAAAACAGAAAATAATATATAATATAGATGTGTATATATAGATGTCGTTGACTTTTTGTCATATATTTTTTCAATGGAAAAAAGCTAGAAACCCCTAAAACTAAGCATAAAGATTTGATTGGTACCTTGATTTATATGAAGGAATTGTGAATATTTGGAGATTAAGTAGAAATTATGTATAAAAATGTATGGTTAAATTTGGAAAATGGGACCCCTATTCGTACTAAATGACCATTGGCTTTGTGTAATCCAAGTTTTATTTCGTAAAATCTTTTGTTTCATTACTATTATTATGGTCATTAAACACGAGAAGGAGAAATAAACTACTACATGTTGTTTTAGGTTGTTGGATGTGGCATTGTATGCTATATTCGTAGGGATTGTGGGAATATTGGAGCAGACGATTCTTCAACTGATGGAATCCACTGCAGAAAACAAGATATGTATTGGAATTTCCTTGGCGATTTTAGTTATGAACTTTATTGCAGCTCTCTGGGTGTTCTCGACGATCGATGGAGATATAGAACACACACACCGGAATTGGAAAGCTACGATTTTTGAAAGTGTCTTCATATTTACAGGGATACTGTCTCCCTACGTAGCATTTTGCGTGCTTCTACCACAAGGGATCATTTGGCCTGGTTTTGCCATCATATGCATTGTTATGACCTTCATTAAAGGATTTAACATGGTACGATTCTTGTTCACTTGGTTCTATCAAACAACTGTTACTGCTACCAAGTACTTGACTGAAAAGTTCTTGGTGTTGATCTTGAGATGTGAACTGTCAATGGATGCTGCTGTCTAAATAAGTTTCTAAATGGTACGATCCATATATATATGTTGTATACAGAACTCTGCATACTTTATTATTACGTAGCTGCGAGACTATATATATATGATTTGTAATATTCGACCACTTTATGATTTCAATTGATTTCTGGAGGTATACGGATTCACCATGAAGAATTGTGTTTTAATCCAAGTCGTATTGCATTCGATTATAATTTAGGAATATTGTCAATCGAAACTTGGAAAGGTCCCCTGTATGTATGTATGTATGAAATTTGACTAATGCATATAGCTTAATAAATACGAATCATGGAATTTTTAAATCTAGTGAGTTGGATATTGTATTAGGCTCCTGCAAGAAGTAACAATAATATGCAGGGGTACAGAGCTTTTCTTCAGCCTCATCATCAATATAACATGGTATTCACCTAAAAGACACATTCGTTCCTTTTAAAACATAAAGGAGGTCGTCGAACTTTCTCCCTGTTGATAACTGGTACATACAGTGACGGATCTAGGATATAACATCATGTGGGTCATTAACTTAGTAAAGATGGCATAACAACGAGTTAAACTTGTGTATTTGATAGGGTAAGGTCGGGTCAGATAATTCATTACTAATTACTCCGTATGGAAAAAAAAGTATTACGGTTAATACGAAACATCTAAGTATGTAATAATTTCATTAAATTAAGGTTGATTCAACCCGTTTCATGTTTTATTACCAAGTCATTGCCTTTAGTGATATTGTGTTTGGTGGGTTTGGTTGTCGGAGTTGTACCTTTGTATGTAGGATTTTCACATTTGTTTGATTATAAGGTCATTGTAAGTTTTAGGTCGTTGGCTTGGTATCGTGGTAACTTTCTAGCATATGGTTAGTCATTTATTGGTTCGCATTGTTTCTCACTTCTTAAGTTTTCAGTAAATCAATAAAGAGTAGAACTTAAAGTTAAACCCGGAATAATATAAAGTTATACTCCATACATTTTGAGTTCTAAGTGTTAATTAAGTTAAAGTACACAAAAACAACAAACCAAATGTTAAAAAAAAAAAAAAAAAAAAATGCTCATTGAAATAATGAATTTTTTATTTAATCGTCATCATCATTTATATATTTTAATTGGCACAAGTCACTGGACACATGACCCTAGCGAATTTCTTATCCTAACATATGATATTTGTATTTATGACAATTATATACTAGTACATATTGGAATTATTAAGAGCTGGATTGAAAAAGATGATATTTGTAGGGGGTAAAAGATACGATGTTAAATAATATGAGGTTATTTTGGCAAACTAATAAATACAATAAGGGGCCTTTGTAAAAAATCTATTTCTCTTTCATCCATCCTCTTCGAACCTAGATTTCACCATTAAAGGGCCAAAATATATTTATACTAATCGACTTCTAGCATATGCTTCCCACTATTTGATGCCTTTTAAAGGAGCAACAAGTCTTACAGGGAAGCTCTAATAACTTAAGGTGGTTCAGAGCTCAAAACTAAGGTAGTTCATCGGGAAAAAGTCACAAATTATGTAAAACAATTTTGAAATTTAGGTGGGTCACCTGACCTACTGTAACACCCCCAAATTTACTGTTGGCGGAAGCATACTTTGGGGTGCTACTAATCAATACACAAAGCACATAAGATACATAATGAACGACCACTACATGCGTCGTTTTACAAATACATTGATTAACGTAAAAGTCTACATATGTTTTACAAAAGACGAGTTCGCATAGATATTTGAGAGATTCTAATACATATCTAATTTTAGCAAAATATAGAAATGCAGGGAAATCTCTTGATGTTTATATGATTGCATGCGACTCGAGCTACAGTATCCTGATGGGCAGTCCAACCTACTGCTGAGTACCTGAGATAACATGCTAAAAGGTCAGCTATAAAGCTGGTGAGCTCACAGGTTTGATATGATAATATATGATTTATGAACCGCAAGATTTAATGAGTTAATTTACAAATCATGTAAATAAATGAATAATGAGTATCACATGAATATTTGTAATTAAACAAATAAGTAAAGATTGACACAACTAACATGAGCACATAGTCTGAGCTTAACTGAGGGGTCAGGATCACTATCAAGTGCCTGATCGAGGGTGCCTCTATGCGTATGCCTAATCAACATACGTTTGAACAAATGATAATGCGTCCGTTTGACAGGTTAGTGCTTGCTAACTCGGACGGGGATTGTCAATCCCATATGGTACCATACACTAACATTCACGCTAAATCATATTAACAGAACTATGCTTCAGAGGACTTTGATTGATTAGATGAAAACAACTCATGCAGCATACGTGATAATTTGATACTTGCGTTCACATGTAAAACAAAACAGAGCATGTATCTCACCCCTAGGTAAAAGCATTTAAAAAGAGGGGCTATGAGACTCACCTGAGCCTAATGAATTGTTAGCCAACAATTATGATGATTCACAATGATTTTGATGTCGTTACAACGACTGAACCTGCAGGGCGTCTTAGACGCGCAAGGTTTTGATAAATGATTAGATACTTGAAACCTGCCGGGCGTATTAAACGCGCAAGGTTTAATTGATTTGATTGATTGAAACTTGCCGGGCGTATCAAACGCGCAAGGTTCAATTGATTTGATGACTCTACGGACCATCTATGCTAGTTTTTCCCTTAACTAGTTATGACCAAATACTTTGGTTAATGATTTTGTTTGAGTTTGTGAAAATGTATACGGATCGTTGGTGATTGATTGAAATCAAGGTTTCGAAAACATAATATGTTTGTTTCATATAAATGAAATTGATTTTAAAAGCGTATCATATAGGTTTAGTTGTTATTCACGTTCATTACATTCGTTACAATTTATTTCATAAATTACGAAGTTTTGGTACGAGTCCTGAAAACAGTAATATGCCATTTTCGACCCCTAAACGACCCCGGATGGCCTAAAACTGACAAGGCTAAGTACCTTAGCCTTGACCATTGGGTCGCTTCCGAGTGACCTTGCGAATTTGAGCTCAATCCGTTATAATAAATTTTTCATCGAGAAGCTACCCTGTTTTAAGTTGTTAAATCGTCGACGTTTTCGAAAATTTACATGTTCTGTTTTAGCTAGAATTCGCAGGGCTAGTTTATTGATCCGTTGGATCATGAAATATATAGGGGGAATCCGCCGGATTCCCTTGAATCCGCCGGATTGGTGGCATTTGTGGGGAATACGCCGTATTCATTAAATACGACCGTATTCATGAAAAATAGAGGGAATACGCCGTATTCCCTTGAATACACCGTGTTCATGTTTTCTGGGCGGGAATACGCCGTATACCGAGGTCTGGTTCGAGTCCGTCGTTCCAAAAATTCACCCAAACCAATTCTAATCCGCAAATTAACCAACAATCATCTATTCTAACGTTACTATATGATAATACAAGGTATTTAAATACGAAATTACAAAGTAAAAGTTAACGATTCCTTACAATTTTAAAATGGAGCTTAGATGGTGATGATGATGAAAACGAAGAGGATGATGAAGATGATCCACGAAATGATGATGATAATCTGTTACTTGTTACTTGTTGTTGTGGTTTGCGATTTTTGAGAGAGAACCGAGAGATTGAGAGATTGATGAATGAAATGAAAAAGAAGAAGAAGTGGGAACGGAGGGAGTATTATTGCACGGGCAAGATCCACATTTTGTGGATCTTGTCCAGCCTCATTGTGCACGCAGAGTGATATTTGACCCGTGTTTTTGTACCCGATTGAAAAGTAGTAAAATGTTTTAAATCGATAAATTTCTAAAAATGAATTCGTTTATTCTTTTATTGGAAGTATTTTATAAAAATACATTTAACGAGATATAAAATATATCTTTGTTTTATGCTTGAGAGACGGATAGGATTCAATTGGTTTCGTCGCGTTTGAGTAAAATGGTATAAAACGAAATATGTTTTATTTTATCTGATGTAAATAATAATTATTAATTTCAATAATAATTCATTATTTATATATAGTTTTGTCGTGGACGTTTGATTTGTACGATACGAGATACTTGATATATTATCAAAATAATATATAATAATTATGAGGGTATTAAATAACAATTCCATATTACTTAGTTACTTGATTTTTACCAACGCCGTATAATTGAATCGGAATTCGACCGATTTGAAAATGAACGATTAAATCTAATCGAGTACTGATATATATATATTCATCAATATATATTTTGATACATACAATTAGTCTAATACATAGCACTAACTACATGTAGTACATAATGATTAGGAACTAATTTCTAGTCCTAATTTGACGGGTGTCACATTCTCCCCTTGTTAAGAGAATTTCGTCCCGAAATTTAATTCGAAGTTGGCGTGTGAGTGGAGTTTGAAAATAGATGTGGATATTTGAGTCGCATCTGGTCTTCCCGTTCCCAGGTGACGTCCGGACCACGCCGCGAATTCCACCGAACTTTGACTATAGGGATACGACTTTGCTTGAGCTGTTTGACCTCACGGTCCATGACCTCCACTGGTATCTCGACAAAATGAAGTTTGTCGTCGATTTGAATTTCCTCGAGTGGGATAATGAGTGTCTCGTCGGACAGACATTTCTTCAGGTTAGAAATGTGAAATGTGGGATGCACGCTACTGAGCTCTGGAGGTAGCTGCAATCGATATGCGACTGGACCAATCATTTCAAGGATCTCAAAAGGTCCGATGTATCTAGGGTTTAACTTCCCACTTTTACCAAAACGGATGACACCTTTCCAAGGTGATACTTTGAGCAATACTCGATCCCCAACCTGGAACTCGAGATGCTTTCGTCTCACGTCAGCATAACTCTTCTGACGATCACGTGTGCGGCCTTCAGCCGTTGCTGGATACCAACGATCTTTTCGGTGGTTTCATGAATGATTTCAGGACCAGTGAGTTGGCTATCTCCAACTTCTGTCCAACAAATAGGCGATCGGCACTTACGACCGTACAGTGCCTCAAAAAGGTGCAGCTCCAATACTGGTGTGGTAGCTGTTGTTGTATGAGAATTCACACATTGGTAAATGCTGTTCCCAATTCGCACCGAAGTCAATTACGCAGGCGCGTAACATATCTTCCAGTGTTTGAATTGTCCTTTCACTTTGGCCATCGGTTTGTGGATGATAGGCTGTACTCATATCTAAACGAGTACCCAATGACTTTTGTAATGATTGCCAAAAGTTAGATGTGAATCGGCTGTCTCTATAAGAGATAATTGAGATTGGAACGCCGTGCCTTGTTACGATCTCCTTCATATAGATTCGTGTGAGACGTTCCATTTTGTCGGTTTCCTTCATGGCAAGGAAGTGAGCAGATTTGGTTAGACTATCAACTATTACCCATATAGTATCGCAACCACTTGATGTTTTCGGGAGTTTAGTGATGAAATCCATGGAGATTTGCTCCCATTTCCATTGAGGGATTTCCGGTTGCTGGAGCAAGCAGGAGGGTTTCTGATATTCGGCTTTAACCTTAGAACATGTGAGGCATTTGCTGACGTACGTGGCAATCTCTGCTTTCATGCTCGGCCACCAGTACAGTCCCTTGATGCCATGATACATCTTGTCCTATCCAGGATGTATAGAGTACTTGGACTTGTGAGCTTCATCCATCACAAAGTCTCGAAGATTCCCAAACTTGGGTAACCAGATTCGGTTTGCGAAGTACTTGACCCCATTGGGTTTGGTTTCAAATTGATTCTCCATATTTCGCAAGGCCTCTTCCTTGATGTTTTCAGGTTTCAATGCTTCGAGTTGAGCAGTGAGGATTTGGATGATTAGATCATTATGAATGATAATACTGAGGGCTCGGACTCGGAGAGGTTTGGTGCGCTCTTTTCGACTTAGGGCATCGGCAACTACATTTGCTTTACCCGGATGATACTTGATCTCGCAGTCATAATCGGTGAGCAACTCGACCCAGCGTCGTTGCCTCATATTGAGATCCTTCTGATCAAATATGTGCTGGAGACTCTTATGATCAGTGAAGATGGTACATTTTGTGCCATACAGATAATGTCTCCAGATTTTGAGTGCGAACACTACGGCTCCTAATTCGAGATCATGGGTTGTGTAGTTCTTCTCGTGAACTTTGAGTTGTCGGGAGGCGTAAGCTATGACTTTCTCTCGTTGCATCAACACGCAACCAAGTCCTTGATGCGAAGCATCGCAGTATACCACGAAGTCCTCGTTACCTTCGGGTAGTGATAGGATAGGCGCACTGCAAAGCTTTTGCTTTAATAACTGGAATGCTGACTCTTGCTTATCAGTCCAATTGAACTTCTTTTCTTTCTGAGTCAGTGTTGTGAGTGGTTGTGCTATCTTGGAGAAATTCTCAATGAAGCGTCGATAGTAACCAGCCAATCCTAAAAATTGGCGTACTTCTGTCGGCGTTGTCGGTGCTTGCCAGCATTTGATAGCCTCAATCTTTGATGGGTCTACGTGAATTCCTTGACTATCAATTACATGACCAAGGAATTGAACAGTTTTCATCCAGAACTCACACTTGGAGAATTTAGCATATAACTCTTCGTGTCTAAGAAGCTCTAGAATGACTTTGAGATGCTGCGCGTGCTCTTGCTCATTGCGCGAGTAAATAAGAATGTCATCAATGAAGACAATGACAAACTTGTCAAGATATGGTTTGCACACTCGGTTCATTAGATCCATGAATACTGCCGGTGCGTTAGTTAAACCAAAGGCCATAACCTGAAACTCATAATGACCATATCGAGTTCGGAAAGCGGTTTTCGGAATGTCTTCATCGCGAACTCGTAACTGATGATAACCCGATCGTAGATCTATTTTTGAATAAACACTTGACCCTTGGAGTTGGTCGAACAGGTCATCGATACGGGGAAGTGGATAACGGTTCTTGACGGTCAATTTGTTCAACTCTCTGTAGTCGATACACATCCTGAATGAACCGTCCTTCTTTTTCACAAACAAGACCGGAGCTCCCAGGGTGAAGAACTCGGTCTTATGAAACCCTTATCCAGAAGTTCCTGTAACTGAACAGACAACTCCTGAAGTTCTGAAGGGGCTAAACGATATGGTGCTCGTGCCACGGGTGCTGCCCCAGGCACAAGGTCAATTGAGAACTCAACTTGTCTTGGTGGCGGAAGACCAGGCAATTCTTCAGGAAAGACTTCTGGATAGTCTCTGACGATGGGCACATCCTCAAGTCGTTTCTCTTCCGACTTTTTCTCAATAACATGAGCGAGGATTGCCTGATAACCTTTCCTAAGGTACTTGCGAGTCTTCATGCAGGATATGATATTCAATCTCGTCCCACTGGTCTCCCCTTGTATAATCAAAGTACTACCAGTGACGAGAGGAATACGAACGATCTTGTCATGACATACAATTTCAGCTCGATGCTTAGATAGCCAATCCATGCCTACTACTATGTCAAAACTTCCAATCTCGATGGGTATGAGGTTTATGGGAAATAGTTCATTTGCGAGGTTTAGGGTGCAATTTGGTATTACACTATCGGCCTCGATCAACTTGCCATTAGCTAACTCTACAGTGTACTTAGCTTCTAAGGCAACTGGTGAAATGCCTAATAGTGGGCTAAATTCCTCAGATATAAAACTCTTATCAGCACCAGTATCAAAACAAAATTGAAGCAGTTAAATTGTTGAGAAGAAACATACCCGTGACCACATTAGGGTCTTCACGGGCCTCTCCAGCATTCAGCACAAAAGCTCTGCCCCTAGCAACGTTGTTGTTGTTTCCCTTGTTCTTCAGCTTTGGACACGCATTCCTGAAGTGTCCAGTGTTTCCACACTCATAGCAGGCTCGGGGTTGGTTGTTGTTGGTGTTGGTAGTGGGGTTGGTTGCTGGTGCTCGACAGTCTTTGGTAAGATGTCCATATTTCTTACAGTTGTTACAGGGTGCACTACAAGGACCATCATGATGACGATTGCACTTTGAACAGTAGGGTTTACTTCCAGTGTACCCTTTCCTCTCTCCAGAACCTGACGTGTCATTCTTGACAGTTTCAGTCTTTTTGAAGGTCTGCTGGTTCTGATTCCCAGACCATTTTCTCTTGTTGTTGTTCCCAGAAGATGATACAGGGTTTCCTTGGCTTTCTTGCATAGCCATGAGCTCATGAGATAATCGAATCGCTCCCTGAATAGTGGTTTTGCCAGAAGAGGCGACGTTCCCCCAGATAGGTTCCGGAAGACCGCGAATGTACCTCTTGACCTTGTCGGTCTCAGTGCTTACTAAGGCTGGGCGGAGGGTTGCCAGTTGTTGAAACCTAGTGGTATAACCAACAATGTCGGTTCCTTGAACCTTAAGATGCCAGAACTCCTCATCTAGCTTCTCGAGTTCTTCAGATGGGCAATACTCCTCTGTGAGCATTTTCTTCAGATCTTCCCAGGGAAGTAGATAGGCGGTATCTATACCCACAGACTGGGTATACGAGTTCCACCAGGTGAGGGCACCGTCAGCAAGGGTGCATGTGGAAAACTGAACTCTATCCCCTTCCGCACATTTGCTAATGCGAAAGACGGATTCCATCTTCTCAACCCATCTGATTAGGCCGATGGCTCCTTCAGTTCCTTTAAAGCTCAGGGGTTTGCAGTTTTGGAAATCCTTGTAGGAACAAGGCTTGGTAGTGGGAGGGGTATTGGCAGTACCACTATTCCTTTCGGGGGTCTCTGTTGAATGTCGCGCCAAGGCTTCAGTCACAGCCTGAGAGATGATAGATGCCATCTGGGCATCAGTGTAAGTCCTTGACTTTGGCGGCATGATTTTCCTGAGATTAGAAGGATAAGGTTCGTGAGAGATTGTCCATAAATGATGATTATCATAGATGTACATATACAAATGCGGTAATATACAACATCACAATATGACAATCAACATTATAGAACAATCAAGAGGAGTTGAATAACCATCTCTACTGACTAGCAACTACGTGCTAACTAGCCTGGTTATTTGAATTGTTTTGAGTTGGGTAAGGTCTCGCTCGAAGTGACTTGGTGGTCCTCCTAGCTACCTATGAGTTTCGTGATTACAAGAGAGGTTATTGAGAGTAGGATGAATTTGAAGATGTTTCGGTGCGTGTGGGTTGCCATTTCTATGACAAAGTGTTTAGATAAATGAGTGCCTATATATATATATAAAATATAATAGACTAGCGTACAGTGCTTGAGCGATGACTATCTATGTATATATACATATATCACATAATAGTCTTATGAGTGTCTAGCACAACAATTATGAGTCCCGGTTTCTCTCGAGGTCAGAGTCAACTAATGTATTCCTATTCCAGCATAACCATTTCAAGCCTTACATCATCTTTATTTAATTGTACATAGTTGATCAAGCTATGTTAAATTAAACTTGTATGACGTAACTCTTGAACCAATCACACTTAACAGAAAATACTGCCTAACGGTCATAGTCTAGGCCCACTAATGCAACCTAGTTCACTATAACCTTAGGCTCTGATACCAATCTGTAACACCCCCAAATTTACTGTTGGCGGAAGCATACTTTGGGGTGCTACTAATCAATACACAAAGCACATAAGATACATAATGAACGACCACTACATGCGTCGTTTTACAAATACATTGATTAACGTAAAAGTCTACATATGTTTTACAAAAGACGAGTTCGCATAGATATTTGAGAGATTTTAATACATATCTAATTTTAGCAAAATATAGAAATGCAGGGAAATCTCTTGATGTTTATATGATTGCATGCGACTCGAGCTACAGTATCCTGATGGGCAGTCCAACCTACTGCTGAGTACCTGAGATAACATGCTAAAAGGTCAGCTATAAAGCTGGTGAGCTCACAGGTTTGATATGATAATATATGATTTATGAACCGCAAGATTTAATGAGTTGATTTACAAATCATGTAAATAAATGAATAATGAGTATCACATGAATATTTGTAATTAAACAAATAAGTAAAGATTGACACAACTAACATGAGCACATAGTCTGAGCTTAACTGAGGGGTCAGGATCACTATCAAGTGCCTGATCGAGGGTGCCTCTATGCGTATGCCTAATCAACATACGTTTGAACAAATGATAATGCGTCCGTTTGACAGGTTAGTGCTTGCTAACTCGGACGGGGATTGTCAATCCCATATGGTACCATACACTAACATTCACGCTAAATCATATTAACAGAACTATGCTTCAGAGGACTTTGATTGATTAGATGAAAACAACTCATGCAGCATACGTGATAATTTGATACTTGCGTTCACATGTAAAACAAAACAGAGCATGTATCTCACCCCTAGGTAAAAGCATTTAAAAAGAGGGGCTATGAGACTCACCTGAGCCTAATGAATTGTTAGCCAACAATTATGATGATTCACAATGATTTTGATGTCGTTACAACGACTGAACCTGCAGGGCGTCTTAGACGCGCAAGGTTTTGATAAATGATTAGATACTTGAAACCTGCCGGGCGTATTAAACGCGCAAGGTTTAATTGATTTGATTGATTGAAACTTGCCGGGCGTATCAAACGCGCAAGGTTCAATTGATTTGATGACTCTACGGACCATCTATGCTAGTTTTTCCCTTAACTAGTTATGACCAAATACTTTGGTTAATGATTTTGTTTGAGTTTGTGAAAATGTATACGGATCGTTGGTGATTGATTGAAATCAAGGTTTCGAAAACATAATATGTTTGTTTCATATAAATGAAATTGATTTTAAAAGCGTATCATATAGGTTTAGTTGTTATTCACGTTCATTACATTCGTTACAATTTATTTCATAAATTACGAAGTTTTGGTACGAGTCCTGAAAACAGTAATATGCCATTTTCGACCCCTAAACGACCCCGGATGGCCTAAAACTGACAAGGCTAAGTACCTTAGCCTTGACCATTGGGTCGCTTCCGAGTGACCTTGCGAATTTGAGCTCAATCCGTTATAATAAATTTTTCATCGAGAAGCTACCCTGTTTTAAGTTGTTAAATCGTCGACGTTTTCGAAAATTTACATGTTCTGTTTTAGCTAGAATTCGCAGGGCTAGTTTATTGATCCGTTGGATCATGAAATATATAGGGGGAATCCGCCGGATTCCCTTGAATCCGCCGGATTGGTGGCATTTGTGGGGAATACGCCGTATTCATTAAATACGACCGTATTCATGAAAAATAGAGGGAATACGCCGTATTCCCTTGAATACACCGTGTTCATGTTTTCTGGGCGGGAATACGCCGTATACCGAGGTCTGGTTCGAGTCCGTCGTTCCAAAAATTCACCCAAACCAATTCTAATCCGCAAATTAACCAACAATCATCTATTCTAACGTTACTATATGATAATACAAGGTATTTAAATACGAAATTACAAAGTAAAAGTTAACGATTCCTTACAATTTTAAAATGGAGCTTAGATGGTGATGATGATGAAAACGAAGAGGATGATGAAGATGATCCACGAAATGATGATGATAATCTGTTACTTGTTACTTGTTGTTGTGGTTTGCGATTTTTGAGAGAGAACCGAGAGATTGAGAGATTGATGAATGAAATGAAAAAGAAGAAGAAGTGGGAACGGAGGGAGTATTATTGCACGGGCAAGATCCACATTTTGTGGATCTTGTCCAGCCTCATTGTGCACGCAGAGTGATATTTGACCCGTATTTTTGTACCCGATCGAAAAGTAGTAAAATGTTTTAAATCGATAAATTTCTAAAAATGAATTCGTTTATACTTTTATTGGAAGTATTTTATAAAAATACATTTAACGAGATATAAAATATATCTTTGTTTTATGCTTGAGAGACGGATAGGATTCAATTGGTTTCGTCGCGTTTGAGTAAAATGGTATAAAACGAAATATGTTTTATTTTATCTGATGTAAATAATAATTATTAATTTCAATAATAATTCATTATTTATATATAGTTTTGTCGTGGACGTTTGATTTGTACGATACGAGATACTTGATATATTATCAAAATAATATATAATAATTATGAGGGTATTAAATAACAATTCCATATTACTTAGTTACTTGATTTTTACCAACGCCGTATAATTGAATCGGAATTCGACCGATTTGAAAATGAACGATTAAATCTAATCGAGTACTGATATATATATTCATCAATATATATTTTGATACATACAATTAGTCTAATACATAGCACTAACTACATATAGTACATAATGATTAGGAACTAATTTCTAGTCCTAATTTGACGGGTGTCACACCTACCTTGTTAAGCACTAGATCCGCCCCTGGGTACATATGATTTTTTTTTGTGCTACACACGCCATTTGATCTTGGCTCCGCCACTAGATACAGTTTCTCCATTATCAGACGCTCCATGTTGTAAGCGTAAATAAACAAAATTTGTCTTCGAAGTAGAGAAAAACATACAAATACTCATTGGAGTGACACTGTGCTTTGATGTCTTTCGTGAATATTTTCAAGTTAACAAAAATAAAATATGTTATATATTATGTTAAAATTATCTAACTAAATATTTATCCCAAAGTATCATTGTTAGTTAAAGTTAAACTTCTTTAATGTAAGTCGCCACTAGAGGTGAACAAAACCGGGTTTCGACCCTACCCGACCCGACCCGAAAACCCGAACCGGGTTTTGGTCAAAAAGTCAAAAACCGGGTTGGACCCAACCCGAACTGGGTTTTTTCGTGTTTTCAACCGGGTTTTTGACCGGGTATTTGACCGGGTTTTTGACCGGGTTTCCAACCCGACCCTATTTCAACCCGGTCCCAACCCGATTTCGAATTCTAAAAATCCTACCCGGGTACGTACCCGCCGGGTATTCAAAAAACCCGAACCGGGTAGGGTCAAACCGGGTTTGACCGGGTCGGGTTTTCGGGTTTGAAACCGGGTAGGGTTGAGGAACCGGTTTTTTTGTTCAACTTTAGTCGCCACAAAACGAATGGGGAGTTGGGGACTATATTATTTAGCCGGTCTACACAATCATTTCAACTACAAGCCCAAGGGCCCAGCCCGTTTAATTACCAGTTTTCTGATAAAACAGGCTGTATACATAGGCTCAAAAAAATGGGTCACGGGTCTACTACGCCTGGTCCATAATACATGATAAATGTCTTTTTTTTCCTCTCTTCATTTTTAATATTCTCTTTCTACCTTTCATGGTAATCCATGAAAACACTTCAGCACAAATTTTATCAACCAAGGTGAGTCGGTGATTATTTATGAATTATGAATGAAAACATGAAAGGTGAATTTTAATATGGGTTTTTGTTTCGTTATGTATTTAACTTTACCTCTTTTACTATTGTATGCAACCAACTTTCAAACGTTCTATTATATGTATCGAACTTTTCAAATATGTCTATTGTATGTATTGGATGACCTTTTTGCTGACGTGGCACCGGTCATGCTGACGTGGCGCTGATTTGTCATCCTACGTGGCGCTGACGTGGTGCTGATTTGTCAGCAAAAAGGTCACCCAATACATACAATAGACATTTTTGAAAAGTTAGATACATACAATAGAACGTTTGAAAGTTGGTTGTATACAATAGTAAAAGTGCTAAAGTTAAATACATAACGAAACAATTTACCCTTTTAATATTTCATATGAAAGATAAGAAGAAATGAAATGCAAAATATTGTTTATATATATATATATATATATATATATATATATCTCGAAATCAAGTGTTAGATTGATGAAGTATTTTAAACTTCCTCTATATCCTGAAATAGTGACCCATTTTTTTTTTTTTAATGTAAAATTCGAGCAACCTATTGTAATCTTAATCGTTATATTAAATTTGAGTTATAATTAAAAATATTTAAAAATGAGTTGATGGAAGTAACAAATGAGGGTATTTTTGAGAGGTTAATGATTTTAATAGTTCTTTTTATTATGAGTGGACAGTTTTTTAACAAACAAAAATAATACTAATACTGTTGATAATTGAAATGGAACGGAAAGACCTATTTTTTAAGAAAGTTAAGAAATCATTAAAGTGTGGTGTAAGGTGATTCGAAAGTGACCGCAAAACAAAATTACATTATGATGATGTGAATAAAAGTACTTGAAAAATTCCTGAATTTCCCGATTTGAAATAAGTGATTTGAATCTTTGATAAAAGTTCATCAATGATGAAACATAAGTTAAATTCATCTTTTGATTTAATTACATTCAATTTGGACTGAAATTGCAAGGAAATGTCCATCTAGGCACTAAAATACATTAAACAAAAGTTAGGGCCTAAATGCAAATTAAGGGAAGTTAAATAACTAATTCGGGTTCGTGAACGTCAGATCCGAGACTAGGTACAATTTGAAGCTTCGAGAGTGGATAATAGTTAAAGAATGTTAAATGGATTAGTTTGTTGGATATTTTATGGCCTTTGAGGCCCAACACGTTTAAACCCTTGTGACAACAGTCAACAACTTTGAACATTAACCGGTTTATGTTTGTTCTATTTTTTTATTTATTTTTTAATAATCATGTTAAACTTTTGCCCTATCTTTTTTGATAGAAAACAAAAGAGTTAAATGCAAACCTCAATGGTATGTAATAAACCAAATTGACGTCAACTCTATCTTACTAAACTCTCAATTATGACGTGACACCGATTTTGATGTGGTGATGACATGTCAAATGACATAACAACTTATTACACACTACAATAAAGGCCGTTTTTTTTGGTTAAATGTAATAGAGAAGTCCACATATATTTATTAACAGAAAACAAAAGGGTCACGAATATGTATTAAACCATCCGTTCACTTATATTTTGTAACCAACTAAAACAACTTGCATTGTTTGTAATATACTTTTTATTATTGCTAATTGTATGCATTTGATCTCTTAATTCGGTGATGTGATATTAGTTTTGATGATGTGACAATGACATGGTAGATGTATTAATCTAGCTCGCGATGAAAAAGTCATCGAATACAACAATAAACATTTAACAATAATCGAAAGTTTATTAAAAATAACATTAGCCGTTTTCTACATAACATTACCCAATATTAATATGGTTCTGCAATTACTACTTCGTGAACATGCATTTGCATTTTTGTGACTATGTTCAATGTTAACTGGCTAGGACGTTTTGTCAGAGAAATTTTGCCTCTGAAAAAATAGACATTTAAGTATTTTAAAGGGTTAATTGTTTCGTTATGTATTTAACTTTACCTCTTTTACTATTGTATGCAACCAACTTTCAAACGTTCTATTGTATGTATCGAACTTTTCAAAAATGTCTATTGTATGTATTGGATGAATGTGACGCTGACAAATCAGCGCCACGTCAGCACCACGTAGGATGACAAATCAGCGCCACGTCAGCATAACCGGTGCCACGTCAGCAAAAAGGTCATCCAATACATACAATAGACATTTTTGAAAAGTTCGATACATACAATAGAACGTTTGAAAGTTGGTTGCATACAATAGTAAAAGAGGTAAAGTTAAATACATAACGAAACAATTAACCCTATTTTAAAGTCAACACAATGATAATTTTAACTGCTTCGATGAGGTGCACCTTTTAACTGCAAAATCTTTAGCAACTTCCTGGTTGTACCTTGTTCCCATCAAATCTTCATATTTTAGAGCGCACTGAATGGAATACCTGATAAAGTTTTGTTCTTTGAAAGAGATTCTTTATAATGGCGTTATTACTAATTTTAGAGACTCAAAGCTTGAACCGAAAGATGAATTGGTGAATGATCGATCATCTTTGGTCATTGTTTACTTTCGAGTATCAACAAACCATTCCAATGTCCCTCGTCTTTTATCTCTTATTCCTTATATATATATATATATATATATATATATATATATATGGCTCGTTAACAAACCATTGTGGGTCCATTTTTTTTATAGGTATACAGATTGAGCTCGTGAGTACTACATATAACAAAGTGTTGGAATTTTACCTATTAAACAATTAATAATCAAGAGTAAACGCATCAAAAAATCGGATCATGTATAGCATACAATTAATTAACATAAACACAATGAAAACATCTTGCGTACCTTTTCTTGTTGTGGATTAAGCGAGGAACGAATTTCAGACACGAACGAACTATAAAGGTTTTCAAGGAAAAAGCCTCTATGGCTTCACACACAACACGTTAATGATCACCACCCGAATGCTAGTTCAATTAACCAATTAAATGCCTTCCTTCTCTTTTGAGTTTTACGCCAAAAAAAAATACCAGTGTCATATACCGAGGACTTATTAGGGGAAAAAAATAATTCAATAGTGAAGATATGTAACACCTCAAAATTTAAAGGTTTTATTTTATTGTACAGGGTATAATTGTTTTAAAGTATTTTTATTATAAGTGGTTTAAAATAATAAGAATGCATGAATGGTTTCCTAGTTCCAGACAATAGAGTTTAAAGGGGATATAATTTAACAGATAAATATACATATGTACGTGCTTATTATTTCCTTTCTTTCCAAAATAAGTTCCAGATACCTCACGAAGTAAGAAAAACGTAGGAGGAAGCTAGGGTTTGTTAAAATCAGTTTCAAATCCTTGATTCAAGCTCTAAGAACTTGAATTCATCACCCTTTGATCATCTTTTATCTCATGTAAATTGAATTTCTCCATGTTCTAACCTAAGTTTTTGGGTTTTGATAAGTTTTGTATAATTGAAGGTTTTAATCCGAAATTGAAGCAATAAAATAATTGAATTGATGTTAGTTAGTGTTATTATGATTGTTGGTAATCATATAACATAGTGAAAATGATGAAATCATGATTTGTGTTTATGGGTAATTTTAGGATTTTGCTAAAAGTGTATGGATTGATGTTAATAAGCTTAAAGATGTGATTAATAATGTTAATGAAGTATGATTATGATGATAGAACAAGAATTAAAGTAGTAAAGCTTGATAATTGATGAGTTGTAAAAGGATGGTTATGGTGATTCTTATTATTATGTTAGAATCAAATGAATTTATGTAAATAAGATTAGAGATGAAACTAGTAATGGTGATTAAAAGATTATGATGATTTCTAGTGTCTAAAAGTGTTGTTATGTGTTATATATAATATGATTAGGTGTTAAAGACTTGGAAGCTTATGTTGATGATTATGATGAAATCGACTAAAGTATCGAGGTGAGTATTATGGGGGGGTTAAACGGGTAAGGTTTGTGTATGTATGTATCTTGGTTGAATATATATATATATATATATATATATATATATATATATATATATATATATATATATATATATATATATATATATATATAGTAGTTTATACTTGTTTCATATACTTGTTTCATATGCTTGAATCGATTGTATGTGTTTCTGGATTGCTTCCGAGCAAGAGGATCATACAATCGGGTGGAAGATGACTTGTTTCTTTTGTGGATTACTTGTGCCTTGTTTCATATAATTGTAATTTGACTTGTTTCTATATGTGGATTAAATGATGATGATATGATGAAGAAGATGAATGATTGTATGTGTTTCCGGATTGCTTCCGAGCAAGAGGATCATACAATCAAGTGAAAGATGACTTGTATCTAGTCTTGTTTCTTAAACTTGGTGTACATATCGACGTGATATGGTACGAGCATAGCCTTGTTTCTTAAACATGGTATCCATTTCGACGTGATTTGGTGCCATGGAGCCTTGTTTCTTAATGTGGTATTCATTTCGACGTGAATTGATACCACTGAGCCTTGTTTCTTATGATTGTGGATTAGCATGTTTCTTACGTGGTGTTATGTTGATGTTGAGTAAGATTATATAGTGTTAATATGTATATGTATTATGTGTTATGTGTATTATTCGCTTAACTACCTATATGCTCACTAAGCGGTGCGCTTACCCCGTTGTTGTTTCATGTTTTTAGGTGGATGATTAGTGTTTTCATGAAGATAGTGTGGATATGGAGCTAGCTATGCGGTTAGATAATGCTCCATCTCTTTGAATCATTGTTATTGATTATCGCTTGTATAATTCGCCCAATAAAGGAGTTTTTGAAATAAATGTGTTGGTCAATATGTAGTATTTAACTTTGAAAGTCAAACAGTGAAAAAGTGTCTTGTGTATGTGTAATAAAAAGGGTATGAAGTCATTGGAATGTGATTGGTCTTGTTTCGAGTTAATTATGAGAAAATGTGGTAAAGTGTCAAATGTGATTGGTTGGTCAAATGTGAAGTTGACAAATAGTCAACAACGTTGAATTAGTCAAATATGTAGGAAATTGGGTGGCGAATTGGTTAAATTATGGTTATTATAGTAAACGGGTCGAATAGTGTCAAAATGGGTCCAAAAGTGGTCGTGTGGTATATTTGAATGGGTTAGTGATATGGGTTGTTTGTTATATGTTTGAAGTTTGTTTCGATGAGTAAAATGAGTGTGCAAAAAGTCAGAGTTTAAAAGTGTGTAGTTTTGTAACAACCCCAAAATTAGGGCCAATTTAAAATTTTCCTAATTACGTGTTTACTACTTGTATTTAATATGAAATAGGATTAAATACGTTATTTACTTATATATATATATATATATAGGTGATATATATATACACGTATACGATTCGTCCAAATCGTATAAAACTACAATTGTACAAACATACGGACGTTGGTAAAACAATTATTAAATAATGTGGAATTATTTAATTACTTCAACTACTTTATATTATGTTTATAATATAACGAAAACGTACGTTTTAATCAAAACGTTACCGAACTCTCCGAAAACTCGACCAACCGACAAAACAAACAAAGTTATGTTTTATAATTTAGAAACGAGTATTTTATTTAAAATACTACAACTTAATTATCGAGTATTATTTCGTATTTTTAAACGTATATTTAATCGCGTATAAAATTACTTTTACGTTTAAACGACCGGGGAAACGAACACCGCACGGAGCGCGAACACGGGGATACGAAAAATGGGTGAGACCACACCATTGTGGCCCCACCCCAACCGGCCAAGGTGAGGGGGCATTAAGCCCTCACCATTTCTTCCACTTACACACACAACCACACCCATACTCAATCACTCCCTCTCCTCTCTCTCTACGGTTTCTCTCTCTCTCTCTAAAACCGACTACAAACCACCATAAAAACACCACATAACGAGCTTAAATCACCAAACGCAAAGGAGCAACGACGATCACGAGAACGAGGGCTACAACTTCATCTTTTCGAATTTTCGTTTCGACAACTTTGTAAGTTTTCCGGCGACCCGAAACTTTTCCGATTTCATTTATTTTGCTAGATAAATGTTCCCCTAGCTTAGTAATGTCCAAATATGTAATCTAAACTCGTTTTTGAACACTTTTACGAAAATGTCGGTTTTGGTCATTTTAAAGAAAACGACACCACAAACCTTAAAAACGACTACAAATAGTTATTATGGACTTATTATAACATATTAAAACTAGTATAAAAGTTCGAGACCCAACGGAAACCGGAAAATACGTTTTCGGAAACTTAAATTCCGAACAGACCTCTTGTGTCGCATCGGACCAAAATTCTATGCGACACAACACTATGTCGCATGTTATGTCGAACGTTATGTCGCAATGTATGCGACACAACGCTTACGTCGCACTATATGTCGTATCATCTACGACACAAAGTTTACATATCGCTTGATTGCGACACAACGACTATGTCGTACCGTTGTGTCGTACCCTTGCCTGCGACACAACCCTTGTGTCGCATAAACACTAAATCAGAAACCAATCCTTACGACACAGACCTTATGTCGCATACGGTCTGCGACACAAGCCTTGTGTCGCAGATGACCCAGATCAGAAAACAAAATATTATCTAAGTGTTGAAATCACTTTCCAACTACTAAATCAAATACGATACGACTTATACACGGAAATACAATACTTTTGAGAGTATACAACAACACTTGAATACGTACAAGACTATACTAAACTAAACGTGAGATTTCACTCACACACGCGTACGAGATTACACTTGAAAATACTTAGGAAATTACACTCAACGAACATACACTTGTACACTACACGGGATTGCACCCGATACGAACTTACAAGTTCACTCACTAGTTACGTGCTGGATTACACGTTAACTGATACGAACTTACATACGAATACTTACGAGGTTTCACTCGTACCCTTTGGGGATTAAGCCCATTGGAACTTACGCAAACGATATACATTGTGATACAAACAAACAGTTATACACGTACGCTTTACAAAAGTACAACTACTATGAATACATAATAATAATGGATGGAATTATTATTATACACCGATAACAAACGAACCGTACAACTTTTATACAAACTACGATTTACAAACGATTACAAACTTATAAACAAACTAATGGACATTATCTAGTTTGGGAACAACTAGCATGGATACTTTATAAGTATTCCAATTACTCACTAAACCTTGTGCGTATTAGGACGCTAAGGGTTGCTAGTTTGGGAATACTACTTGCTTACTTACTGTATTGTCTGCCAGACTCAGGTGAGTCTCACAGCCCCTACTTTACTGTTTTATACTCAGGGGTGAGATGCATTACTGTTTTACATGAACACACAAAACTTACTTGCTGCCATGATTTACTTATTGTACGAGATTAACGATACGCCAATTGCATGAGTTTACGACTAATCCAATGAAATCCTCCTGAATCATAGTTGTTAGTTATGTGATAAGCGCGAGTTTTAGTATATGGATCCATATGGGACTGACAATCCCCGCCCGGGGTAGCACGCACTACCACGAACCGTTCCTGTAGAAACGGGCGTTTCTTACTCGTTCCGTATGAATGTTTTGGATTACATTCATGAGGGGGTACCGATATTTACTGTACGTTAAGCTTCAACTATGGTGGCTCATGGCGATTGTATCAAACGGTTGCATATCCTGCAACCACCCACTTATTATAACTTAAGTTAACGATGAGCATAACCTGTGATCGTTACTTACTGGCTGGTTATGAATTACAAATACTACTTGTGTGTTCAAACTGTTTACTTATTTACAAACCTGGGAGATTCACCAACCTTTTTGGTTGACCGTTTTAGTAATGCTTCTCAGGTACACAGCATCAGTAGGGATGCCCAGCAGGATAAGCTTACTTAGCTCGAGTCGCATGCATTACAAGCTTGGAGATTTTATTGCATTACTTTTGTACTTACTGTTATGTATTAGAATCTCTAGGAAATTACTGAACTCGAGCTTGTATTTTGAAACTAATTATGTATTAATGTAATAACTTTTCGAACGTCTCATTTAGAGTCGTTCACTGTATCCTTTGTGCTTGTGATTATTGATTAGTAACACCCAAAACATCGCTTCCGCAAACTGTTAAATTTGGGGGTGTTACAAGTTTGTAAATATGGTTATGGTCAAAAAGTGATTAAAATGGTCGAAAACAACCCACACGTTCAAAATGGTCATTTTTGGGAAATTTGAAAAACTGTAAAAATAGAAAGTTTCATTTTGTTATTGTGGAGGTGTGTGCAAATTTTCAGCTCAAAATACTAAGTGAGTTAAAAGTTATGCGGGTTTGAATTTGGTCAAAAATTTGAGTCTGTGTTACTACTAGAACAGTCTTGTTCTAGTCTAAAACAAGATTGTTCTAGCTAAAACAAGATTGTTCTAGCTAAAACAAGGTTGTTTTACCTACCTGTACTACATGGCTGGTAATAAGCATACCCCGTTGTCTTGTTTTGGGTCAAAATGTAAAGATGAGAATACGGTATCAAATATAAGAGATGTGGGACCGAGCTGTGGGAACCGAAAAAAAATTAGTGAGTTTTTGGGGTGTTTCAAGTTGGTATCAAAGCAATGGTTTAAGAGAACTAGGTAATACACGATAGGATTGCCGAGGCTTAAACCATTATGAATTGCTTTTATTGCTATGATAATTATGCATGATAGTGAAACTGATTTAACAGGATTGATATGATTTCTTATGATTATTTACGTGGTTATAATTATGTGTTGATTCCGTGTATGATATGTTTAATAAGATGCTTAGAGAATAGTTCTGAGGAACTTGAATATACTTAAAGTGTTGACTAATAGCGTTGTTATAGAGTTATTGATTGCAAGGTGAGTAGAATTCCTTGCAAATGATTACGTGATTATATACTCGGAGGATATGTTGTGATTGTGGTCAACATTGTAGTTGGATTATGTCTGATTATGTTTACGAAGTAAGAACGGTGTAGTGTATTCATTTGATTGGGGAAGGGGTACGTCTTCCTGGTCAAGTGTAAACAAGTGTGTTCAGTGATTACGTGAAATTATATGATCATATAAGATGATAAAGTGGTATAAAGTATGTTTTGACTTGTTGACTTGTTGTGCTATGTTCTTACGTGGAAATTGCATTAAAAATTGATGATATGAGATAGCCTGAGAAGGAAGTGTGTGTGACATAATCTGACTATGCCTGATCAACATAGTTATATTATGCTATTTCACATGGAATTGTTGAGGCTATCAAGTATCAGAGAGATTTAATGTGATTGGTGAGATAGTGTATGAATGAAGAGTTGTTTAAACTATATGGATTAAGTGTCGAATATGAAGATGAAAAGTGATAATTAAGAAAGTGAAAGTAGTATGTCTTGTGTCTAATGATAAGAATTTCACTATTTACGTGAAACCAAATATGTAAGGGTGACGTGTATAAGTTATTTAAGATAAATACACAGTGTATGTGTTTATGATGATTAGTGTTTATGTTGTTAGAGTTATGTGAAGTAGTCTAATATGATTAAACGTTTCCGCATAAGTAGAGAGAATGTTAAGACTGAACGGTTATGACTGACATTCGTGAGGACACGAATGAAATAAGTGGGGGAGAGTTGTAACACCCCAAACTTTAAAGGTTTTATTTTAGTGTACGGGGTATAATTGTTTTAAAGTATTTTTATTATAAGTTGTTTAAAATAATAAGAATACGTGAATGGTTTCCTTGTTCCAGACAATAGAGTTTAAAGGGGATATAATTTAACAGATAAATATACATATGTACGTGCTTATTATTTCCTTTCTTTCCAAAATAAGTTCCAGATACCTCACGTAGTAAGAAAAATGCATGAGGAAGCTAGGGTTTGTTAAAATCAATTTCTAATCCTTGATTCAAGCTCTAAGAACTCGAATTCATCACCCTTTGATCATCTTTTATCTCATGTAAGTTGAATTTCACCATGTTCTAACCTAAGTTTTTGGGTTTTGATAAGTTTTGTATAATTGAAGATTTTAATCCGAAATTGAAGCTAGAAAATGATTGAATTGATGTTAGTTAGTGTTATTATGATTGTTGGTAATCATATAACATAGTGAAAATGATGAAATCATGATTTGTGTTTATGGGTAATTTTAGGATTTTGCTAAAAGTGTATGGATTGATGTTAATAAGCTTAAAGATGTGATTAATAATGTTAATGAAGTATGATTATGATGATAGAACAAGAATTAAAGTAGTAAAGCTTGATAATTGATGAGTTGTAAAAGGATGGTTATGGTGATTCTTATTATTATGTTAGAATCAAATGAATTTATGTAAATAAGATTAGAGATGAAACTAGTAATGGTGATTAAAAGATTATGATGATTTCTAGTGTCTAAAAGTGTTGTTATGTGTAATATATAATATGATTAGGTGTTAAAGACTTGGAAGCTTATGTTGATGATTATGATGAAATCGGCTAAAGTATCGAGGTGAGTATTATGGGGGGGTTAAACGGGTAAGGTTTGTGTATGTATGTATCTTGGTTGATATATATATATAGTGGTTTATACTTGTTTCATATACTTGTTTCGTATGCTTGAATCGATTGTATGAGTTTCTGGATTGCTTCCGAGCAAGAGGATCATACAATCGGGTGGAAGATGACTTGTTTCTTTAGTGTATTACTTTTGCCTTGTTTCATATAATTGTAATTTGACTTGTTTCTATATATGGATTATATGATGATGATATGATGAAGAAGATGAATGATTGTATGTGTTTCCGGATTGCTTTCGAGCAAGAGGATCATACAATCAAGTGAAAGATGACTTGTATCTAGCCTTGTTTCTTAAGCTTGGTATACATATCGACATGATATGGTACGAGCATAGCCTTGTTTCTTATACATGGTATCCATTTCGACGTGATTTGGTGTCATGGAGCCTTGTTTCTTAATGTGGTATTCATTTCGACGTGAATTGATACCACTGAGCCTTGTTTCTTATGATTGTGGATTAGCATGTTTCTTACGTGGTGTTATGTTGATGTTGAGTAAGATTATATAGTGTTAATATGTATATGTATTATGTGTTATGTGTATTATTCGCTTAACTACCTATATGCTCACTAAGCGGTGCGCTTACCCCGTTGTTGTTTCATGTTTTTAGGTGGATGATTAGTGTTTTCATGAAGATAGTGTGGATATGGAGCTAGCTATGCGGTTAGATAATGCTCCATCTCTTTGAATCATTGTTATTGATTATCGCTTGTATAATTCGCCCAATAAAGGAGTTTTTGAAATAAATGTGTTGGTCAATATGTAGTATTTAACTTTGAAAGTCAAACAGTGAAAAAGTGTCTTGTGTATGTGTAATAAAAAGGGTATGAAGTCATTGGAATGTGATTGGTCTTGTTTCGAGTTAATTATGAGAAAATGTGGTAAAGTGTCAAATGTGATTGGTTGGTCAAATGTGAAGTTGACAAATAGTCAACAACGTTGAATTAGTCAAATATGTAGGAAATTGGGTGGTGAATTGGTTAAATTATGGTTATTATAGTAAACGGGTCGAATAGTGTCAAAATGGGTCCAAAAGTGGTCGTGTGGTATATTTGAATGGGTTAGTGATATGGGTTGTTTGTTATATGTTTGAAGTTTGTTTCGATGAGTAAAATGAGTGTGCAAAAAGTCAGAGTTTAAAAGTGTGTAGTTTGTAAATATGGTTATGGTCAAAAAGTGATTAAAATGGTCGAAAACAACCCACACGTTCAAAATGGTCATTTTTGGGAAATTTGAAAAACTGTAAAAATAGAAAGTTTCATTTTGTTATTGTGGAGGTGTGTGCAAATTTTCAGGTCAAAATACTAACGCTAGTACAAATTTTGGCTTTGGTCACACCTAAAAAGTGTGACGATATGCATACGGTCACGCATGTTTTTCAACGTGTGTGTGACTAAAGGTGCCGCGACCATAGGGTGCATACGGCTACACTAAATGGTTAGTGGCCGTATCCATTTAAAAAGAGTGACCAAAACCATAAAATGTATGACCATTTGCTCTTTAAAATCAAGTAAAGGTGTATTATGTGTGACTATTGTTCATCCAATGGTCACTTGAAGTTTATGTTTGTGTGGCGTTTTGTAACGTTTAGTCACACAACGAGTGTTATTATTTTTGGAATTGGTCACATAAATTTAAACCAGAAGTGGCCATAGGTGTTAAAAAGTGAAACCATATGGTATTTAAATCTAGTAAACGTGGATTTTGTGTGACTATTGTGCATCCAATGGCCACTTGAATTCTATGTTTGTGTGGCGTTATGTAACATTTAGTCACACAACGAGTGTTTTTTTTTTGATTTGGTCACATAAAATGAAGCCAAAAGTGGCCATCGGTGTTAATAAGCGTGACCAAATGCTCCTTAAAGCCAAGTAAACGTGGATTTTGTGTGGCGATTGTGCCTCCAATGGCCACTTGAATTCTATGTTTGTGTGGCGTTATGTAACATTTAGTCACACAACGAGTGCTTTTCTTTGGGATTTGGTCACACAAAAGTAAGCCAAAAGTGGCCATAGGTATTCATATGTGTGACCAAATTCTCTTTAAAGTCATGTAAACCTGTATTTTGTGTGACTATTGTTAATCCAATGGCCACTCGAATTTTATGTTTGCGTGACGTTTGGTATCATTTAGTCACATAACAAGTGTTTTATTTTTGGATTTGGTCACATATATAGAATATAACCTAATGTGGCCATAGGTGTTAATATGTGTGACCATATGATCTTTAAAGTCACGTAAACCTGTATTTTGTGTGACTATTGTTAATCCAATGGCCACTTGAATTTTATGTTTGCGTGACGTTTGGTATCATTTAGTCACACAACAAGTGTTTTATTTTTGGATTTGGTCACATATATAGAATAAAACCAAATGTGGCCATAGGTGTTAATCTGTGTGACCATATGATCTTTAAAGTCACGTGAACATGTTTTTTGTGTGACTATTGTTCATCCAATGGCCACATGAATATTTTTTTTGTGTGACGTTTGGTATCATTTAGTCACACAACGAGTGTTTTATTTTTGGATTTGGTCACATATATAGAATTAAACCAAATGTGGCCGTAGGTGTTAATATGTGTGACCATATGATCTTTAAAGTCACGTGAACCTGTTTTTTGTGTGACTATTGTTCATCCAATGGCCACTCGAATTTTATGTTTGCATGACGTTTGGTATCATTTAGTCATACAACAAATGTTTTATTTTTGGATTTGGTCACATATATATATAATTAAACCAAATGTGGCCATAGGTGTTAATTTGTGTGACCATATGATCTTTAAAGTCACGTGAACCTGTTTTTTGTGTGACTATTGTTCATCCAATGGCCACATGAATTTTTTGTGTGTGTGACGTTTGGTATCATTTAGTCACACAACGAGTCAATCAAAGTGTGACCGTATTATGTGAGCGCATCATTTAGTCACGTATAACAAATCAATATTTCGTGTGACAATTGGAATTATATATATATATATATATATATATATATATATATATATATATATATATATATATATATATAATATAACACGACAAATTAAAATTGGAATAATATATATGTACATAATTAACTGCATACATGTACCCAAACTAATATTGGAATATTGTTTTACATGATAATAATAACCGAATAAATGTATCAAAATGATAAAGTAATTATACATGATCACAGTTGCAAGGCCTTTTGACTCTTGAGTCTCATCTTCGCTTGCTTTTGCACGGCATCACTAGATACATAAACCGATGTGTTGCGCCTTTTCTTTGATACTTCTGGTGCAGTTTTGTTTTCCGCATACGCCAATTGACCTGAAATAGGTGGTGTTACCTGTAAAAGACAAAAGCCGCATATATATGTATCAAACATCAATATTAATATATGAAGAATTATATATGTATACGTAGGTAGATATAGGTTGTTAAAAACGTATACGTACTGTATGTACCTCCTCCTCAAATACCACTTGCTCCTTCGGCCATGCATAAAAACCACCTACTGCCTGCAAAGCAGTTTTGACACCATTGTCTCCAACGTCCGGTAAAAAAGCTGCATCCACCAACGATGTACCAACAGACACTCTGTAGCAATCCTTTGGGAGTACTTTGCTATGAAGCATCTGTTTTCCACTCGACACGTATACGGTACCCAAAGCAATTGTGTTTGACTTCTTTAGGTTCCACAGTTTACACTTGAATACCTAAACAAAATGAAATGATGACGATTAATATAAATATATATACTAATTATAACTAAGCATAAGCCTCTCTCTTAAACGGTGAAGATTTCATATATGCACAGAGTATAACTCACAATAAATACCCTGTAATTGCATTCTAATTAAATTCAGAATTGTATAAACCAATATTTCAACAAATAGCTAATAACACTTCATATTTACCGATTTCAATATTTTCCAGCAGCATCATATCATGTATATATATATGTATGCAATATCAGAATTAGATGAAACTTAAATTCAGAATTGTATAAACCAATATTTCAACAAATAATTAATAGCACTTCATATTTACCGATTTCAATATTTTCCAGCAGCATCATATCATGTATATATATATATATATATGTATGCAATATCAGAATTAGATGAAACTTAATTGAATAATGTTTCAACATGCTGAAATACATATATATATATACCTGCAGCGTTGGTGGTGTTGGAGACCGTTTCTTTTGTGATCGGGACGACCGGTTAGGTTCAACCGTGTTCTCTTGTGAATCAGGCGTCCTGTTTGCTGACTTGTTAACTGCTTCTTCAACAGTCTCCTATATAAAACAAGGCAAACAAATAATTATTGTAAATGGGAGTGACTCTTGAACTAGCAGTGCTTTGAATTACTAGCTGTACTTTGAATACAACTAGCAGTGGCAAAACTAGCTTGATTTTGCAGTAGCAGTGGGAGTGACTCTTGAACTAGCAGTGGGAGTACATGACTTGGCCCTTTTAAGTTCTTCAATTCCACTGCAAAATCAATGTAATTCTAATGTTTTATTACTTAATTACCATTTTGTCTTTTTGGTTGATCATGCTAGTTGCAAGTCCTTTAGGCCTGTCAAAACTAGCTTCCTGCCCACTTCCAACCACACTTGATGACCTTATTTGGCACTCCTGATCTGCAGTTTCAATGGTTGCTTTAGGATTAATGTCCACTGATGGAGACACCTGCAATATATATAAAGAAATACATATATCCGTTAGCTGCAATATAAATTAATGAATAATATGTTAGTATAATTACTTAATTAATACAAGAATTAAATGTCTTTCCTCCGATGGCAGGTTTTGACTTGACATTGAATTAATTTTCGCCTCTTATGCAGTTAACTTGGCCATCACTTGTGACACCTGGTTGGACAACGTTTCTATAACTTTGTCTTTGTCTTCACGGGCACGTCTCTCTGCTCCAAGTTCTGCTTGAAGTAATTGCATCTGTTCGGCATCTGCTGCTTTTCTGCTTCGAGCTGCTGGAAGATGAAAATACTTGTTGATTGTCACTCCACTTCCTACTCCTCTGGCATACCCTCCCTTTTCCTTTCCAAATACCTCTGTCATTGCATCGTTGCCATGAGCAAGCTGTAAGGTTCCGGTTTTGATCTTCTCGTGAGTGTCTATCTACATTATAGATTCCAACAGCCAGTAGTTAATTGATTTATCGAAAGTAAACTACATGAACTATTTAAAAGGAAAATTTTCATGTCAAATTAATGCTTACTACTTCTTGTCCCTTCTCTTTAGTCATTTCGTCTAGAAATAACCCGACTTTGTTTTGCCTTCCTCTCAACCACAATATACCACGTGGGGGTTCTTCATGTGCTTCGATTACTTTTTCTTCGATCTTATAATCATCAAATCAACACACATGTAAATTAGTCAAATTACCAATTAACATGTAAGCATATAAAATTGAAAACAGATACAAAGTACACTAGCTTTCTGTGTATTTTACTTTGATCTTATATATAATTGATACATATAATGTACAAAATAGAAACATACATTATATATGTAAATGTAATTACCAATTTCTTTTTCACATGTACGTAGCCACCTCGTCCCATGGTATGCGGATAAACCGACTTGGAGCGCGCCTCTTTTGACGCATCTGACTTTTTCTAATTACAGAACAAAATGATTATTAGATGGCATTAATGTGCAAACACAATAATCTGAAATTATATATATATATATATATATATATATATATATATATATATATATATATATATATATATGCACTCTAATATAAATGACTAAACCTGGTAATCCTCCGTGCTCGTATACTCTACAAAAGAGTTCCATTCCGGGGCATGGACAAATGCACTATATTTCATTGGAACTTCATTTACTGCTGGTGTGTTTAGGTTGGGCAGTATGTAGGATTCCCTCAATTTCCTTCTAAAATTCCTAAGATGGGCACCGAGACGATTCATTACTACCTTTCTGTATGTCTCATCAACATCAAAATATCGTTGCAAGATCAATATTAACAAGTTAAATCTATATATATATATATATATATATATATATATATATATATATATATATATATATATGCAGTTGCATATATAATGTACTGTAAACAATTTTAATTAATAAAGGAAATTAATCAAGGGAGCATGGAGTGGGTTACAAATACCATGATTTCATCCCACAGTTTATCTCTTTCTTCTTTATCGACCTTCTTCCAGGATAGAATCTTCAAACCAATATGCTCACGAACAATGTCTCCCAAAAAACTAGCAAACAAAGCTCTATTGTCCCATATTAGCCGATCCATTTGATCGAAGGTTACCTTGAGCTTTTGTGCTCCGGGTCTGCCATACTTGTTACGAAACGCAAATAATCTTGTTATGCCCCTCGGCGGAACTATTTTGGGATTTGCATTATTGTCGTTTTCATCGGCTTCATCATCTTGTACATCATCGTAACCCTCCGATTCATATCCTAAATCGCGGTCGTCATCATTATAATTATTTAGAGGATGATCGGCTTCGTTATCCATGATATATATATACTTTAATTGAGATTAATTGAGAGTTGTAAATTGTTTGATATTTTGGTTGGAGATTAATTGAGAGTTGTAAATGTATTAAGATGTTTTGGAATGTAATTTAAAGGTCCCTTGAAATTCAAATTTTTCTGCTTGGCTCTAATTGGTCAGTTTAAATTTTTTGGGGAAAAATTTGGCTCCAAAATGAAGGAAATAATATTTAGAGTTAAAATTATGAATAAGGTTAATTATGAATTTATGATTGTAGGGGGGAAAACAGCAAATCAAACAATATTGAGCTCAAAAAAACAAAATGTAGGTTAGGGGACTCGAACCCGAGATTGCTAGGTTAACTCCTCAGCGAAATGACCAACTCAGCTATCAATACACTTGATTTACTTTTCCAACGATAAATATATATTATTATGTTGTTAAACCCTAAACGCTAGCCCTAAACCCTAAAGTGAAATGACCAACAGGTTCCTAGCATCTTGTTTCCTTTCCTGACCTTCCATTAACAAAAGCATATAATGCACATATATATAACACATCGATCATTAACTTAACTACAAAAAATAAGTACATATTTATAAGTATCCGACATACATCTGTCGATAACTAACTATATAATTATATATACTTAATCAAAAGTAATAAATACCAAAACTAGATACAAAGTGAATGTAGCAAGCATCCCACAAACATACATTACAATTTAACAGCCAAGCCCGTCTGTGAAAGAAGGCATCGCGTAACGTCTGTGCTTGTAATACCTTGTGCTTAGGACAACAAAGAATGCAGTTAGGGTATTCCTTTTTTGCTCGCCATACGATACGGGGATCAGCCAACAATCGACGTACCTTGTTAGCTGTCCGGGCAACATCCCACAGACCTGCTAACCTTGTTCTGGTAGAGGTCAACAGTTGCTTGGCCTCTGCCTATCTGTCTTGAATTTCCCCCATCACCAGCATCCCAAGCACAAACGTTGCATCACGTTGTCCCAAATTAGATGTCTGTTGCATCATCTCCTTTCCAGCAGCCTCATCACCAAATGAGAAGAACTTGTTCTGATCAAGACATTTAAGAAAAGTAAATTAGTATGTGACAGAGTACAATTAAAAACTTCAATAAAATGTAAAATAAACATTACCATGCCATCCCTAAACAGCATGTTAGGGTTTCGATTCTCCCTCATTTTTGATAGCACATCAATTTTGTGCAAGTTCATAGAAAATACATGATAGAGGGAATCATCATCCAGCTGGCGATAAACCTCATCTGAATCAACTGCACGTCTGAAGGTCTTGCACCTGTAATGCATATAAACGACGTCATAAACACAATCTAAGTCCCTTCATGATCATAAAAGGTGATTCATCATGTACATGCACAATATAATTTAAATATTCCTAAATCAAGCCCTAATAATTGCGCTACATTCTTTAAAAATTACAGAACATACAAGGCTTATATATATTGACAAAACGTCGAGTATTTAAGTTGAAACGACAATCCAAACTAGAAACTAAGGTAATGTCACTTACAGAGTCCTCATTTTAAAAACTTGCTTGGCGTTGCAAGCCCCGACACGGGCCAGTACTTGACTAACGACGCCGTCCGGAAGGTCAGCAAGAGTTCGATCATCTTCCAAAGCAGTTTTCTGTCGTTTAGAGCTTTGGGAATCCATGGTTTATTTCTTGTTTAGATGATTTGTTGATGCTCTGTTTTGAGTTTCTTTGGAAGTTGGTAGGCCGGGAAGTGAAAGGGGTTGATCTGATGTCTGAATTTTACTGCAACTTTTTACGCCTCACGCGCCTACTTCCAAGTCTTTAAGTAAATTACCTAAATGCCCTTACTATTAAAATCCTTCTTATTGTATTGGAAATGGATTATAAAGGGTATTTATGTCATTCAACCTTTAAGGGTTAGTATTAGCAGACATTACCAAATGTGGTAAAAAAAGATAAACTATTTTTACTCTTGATATACACAATTTCACAATAACATATTTATATACAATATTATAAAAATGTTATAAAAACGTATTATATAAACAAATATGGTAAGAAGATAAATTATATTTTTACTCGGTACACAATTTAACAATAACATATTTTTATTTATACACACACAAACAAAAGTATGAAAATCTTATACTTATAATAAGTTGAATTATGCTGTATATCGTACACTTGACTATTAACCTTAGGGCAATGTCACATGCATACATATGCCGAAATGACGAATTACATAACACCCTAAGTTCAATAGTGGCGTGTGTGATACCGCAACTACTGCCGTATATCGTACACTTGACTATTAACCTTAGGGCAATGTCACATGCATATATATGCCGAAATGACGAATTACATAACACCCTAAGTTCAATATAATAGTGGCGTGTGTGATAACGCAACTACTGCCGTATATCGTACAGTTGACTATTAACCTTAGGGCAATGTCACATGCATACATATGCCGAAATGACGAATTACATAACACCCTAAGTTCAATATAATAGTGGCGTGTGTGATAACGCAACTACTGCCGTATATCGTACAGTTGACTATTAACCTTAGGGCAATGTCACATGCATACATATGCCGAAATGACGAATTACATAACACCCTAAGTTCAATATAATAGTGGCGTGTGTGATAACGCAACTACTGCCGTATATCGTACAGTTGACTATTAACCTTAGGGCAATGTCACATGCATACATATGCCGAAATGACGAATTACATAACACGCTAAGTTCAATAGTGGCGTGTGTGATACCGCAACTATTGTCATATATCGTACATTTGACTATTAGCCTTAGGGCAATGTCACATGCATACATATGCCGAAATGACGAATTACATAACACCCTAAGTTCAACAGTGGCGTGTGTGATACCGCAACTACTGCCGTATATCGTACACTTGACTATTAACCTTAGGGCAATGACACATGCATACATATGCCGAAATGACGAATTACATAACACCCTAAGTTCAATAGTGGCGTGTGTGATAACGCAACTACTGCCGTATATCGTACACTTGACTATTAACCTTAGGGCAATGTCACTTGCATACATATGCCGAAATGACGAATTACATAACACCCTAAGTTCAATAGTGGCGTGTGTGATACCGCAACTATTGCCGGATATCGTACACTTGACTATTAACCTTAGGGCAATGACACATGCATACATATGCCGAAATGACGAATTACATAACACCCTAAGTTCAATAGTGGCGTGTGTGATACCGCAACTACTGTCGTATATCGTACATTTGACTATTAACCTTAGGGCAATGTCACATGCATACATATGACGAAATGACGAATTACATAACACCCTAATTAAGTTCAATAGTGGCGTGTGTGATACCGCAACTACTGCCGTATATCGTACATTTGACTATTAACCTTTGGGCAATGTCACATGCATACATATGTCGAAATGACGAATTACATAACACCCAAATTAAGTTCAATAGTGGCGTGTGTGATACCGCAACTACTGCCGTATATCGTATATCTAATATTTCACTATTGGTGTATGTGATTATTTGTATCAATGTTATTATTTGCATATAATATTTCACAAATGGTTTTTTGTTCATTCTGCTTTGATTAATTTATTTATTATTAGTTGAGGTTACATTTATATAATAATTTATTTACCATATACCCACCAAACATGATACATATAGCTACTTAAAAGAACCATTAATCACACCATTTAAAGAAACTTAGTTCATAACAAGAACAAGTATAACTACACACAACTTCACTACAACACCAATTAAAAGTGCAAACACTTGGTCAAACATCTTCATTTTTGACTTCATGGGAGTCAACTCTTCAACCATCTTCATCAACACCATCTTTGAGTTTGAATCTTCTTCCGTTTCATTCCTGATGGACTTGTTTTTACATTCCATTCTTAATTGATACATAATCTTCCTGTAATACTCTGGAAGCTCCGAATCAAGAAAGCGATATCTTGTACAAAAATGGCTTTTAACCTAAATCACAACAAAATAAAAAAATTAAAGCATTTTTGAGTCAATATTTAACCTAATAGCATCATCAATTGCAGATACCAACGACAATAAAAAAATAAGGTTAAAACTAACATCTGGGCATTTTACGAATCTGCGTGCCGGGTTGATCTCAGTCCATGATGTGCGAACATACATCTTGGCTCCGCAATGGCAGTAATAAAATTGTGGTTCCAAAGCTTGATTTTGAGAAGATGATGATGACGCCATGTTACAGGGAGAAAAATGAGCGGGAATAAAATGAGGATGGTAATGGAGGGAAATAGCAAGTGGACGATGTAAAGGAATGGGGAAGAAAGGGGATTAAAAAGGTGGGTAGGAAGGGAATTTTACAAAAATACCCTCATGTGTGCTACCGGTAGTGCCATATATCATACATTTCACTACTAAACTTAGGCTAAAGTCACATAAAGACGTAAATCTGTTAAAGACGTAGAATCTGTTCAATCAAATTCATTTGGTTTAGTACGAAGAATCTGTTAAAGACGTAAAAAAATAAAACGATAAAACTTTTTATCGAAAAAGTTAATAGACAACAAGGGATTTAAACTTTCATAAAAATTTTAATTTAGTGAAGGATAAAAAATTGAACGTTAATCAACCATAACTATAGGCAATGTGTTCAAGAATTACCAAAGTTTATAAAATGTGTTTAATGATAACTAAAGTTTATAAAAGTGTTCAAAATGATGAATTAAGTGAGGTACCCCTGTTGGGCTTATTTGTAAGTTGTGCCCCTGCCGGGTATAACTAGCAGTGCCGCTGTTAGGTCTAATTTCTAGGGCTTGACACTGTCATCACATAAGTACCCAAACACTTAACTTTTTCAATTACGCTTTCAAAATAACCGCTCTCGTTTGTGTTAGTTCATTGTAAACCGCTCTTCTTTCTTTCATCAATTTCGTTAATGGCATCTTCATCTTCATCTGATTCTGGTAATTCTACTCTGAGTGTTCATTCTGAACACAATATGAGGGCTTTCTTGAACAAAGAAATCGCAGATGAGAATTTTCACCCAATTATCGATTTCTTGAGTAACTGTCCAGTTACATATGCCCTTACTGTCGCCCCAAGATTGATAAGATCTCATATTCACGAATTCTGGAAGAACGCAAAGGAAGGGAATGTTAATGGAATTCCTCACATTCATTCCACTGTCAAGGGAATGAAGGTAATGGTGACTGAGATTGTTCTTAGAGAACTTCTGCAGTTTGATGATGAAGGAGGAGTTCTGGAATTATCAAGAACTGATTTGTTTCAAGGTATAAAGGATATGGGGTATGAAGGTACTGGAAAAGCAAGGTCTGAATACACTTTCTTGAAGTCATGGTTCTGTCCTCAGTGGAAGTTCTACATTCATACTTTTCTGGTATGTTTGTCTCAAAAGAGGACTAGTTTTAATGAATTTAGTTCTAGTATTGCATATCCTATAATCTGCTTGGCACAGGGTCTTAAATTTAATATGTCTAGGTTTATCTTAGATAATATGAACAGGAATGTAAAGGGTGATACATTTATTATGTACCCTAGATTTGTTCAGCTTTTGTTGAATAAGCAATTGCCAAATTTGCCAGCAGAGAATAGTGTAATAGTTAGTTCTACTCTATCCTTGAAGACTATTAGAGCCATGAACCAGTATCAGAATACTTTTTCCAAGAAGGAAACTGCATTGTTTTCTACAATGTTAGTTGCTCCTTCTGCCACTGGTGGTGTATTACCAACATCACTTGGACCAAATGATGACAGGCCAACAACACAAGTTGGTTCTGAACACACATCAGGAGGTGGCACAAAAAGAAAACAAGGGAACCAACAGCCTACCCAAAAAAAGCCAAGAAATCCAAGAAAATTACACAGACTATGGAGATTCCTGTTTCTTCACAGTCTCAGTCAAATGATCAATCACAACAAGTGAACATACTTGATGAAAATGTTCATTCTAGAAGGGCTGCCACTACTGTCTCTAGCCCACTGGCAGGGCAGGACAGTGGTAACATCAATAAGACCCAACCAGAGGCAACTACACTTGATGAACCTCTGGGTGATGAATCAAATGTAGGTCCCAGTACCAAGAACCAAGGGGCATCTGAAAATCTTGCAAGGCAAGTGACAGATGTAGTCAATGATTCATCTAGGAGGTCACACTCCAATGTTGATGAGACTAGTAATGAAACTAGGGAATTGACGATTGATGATCTGGTACATGATGTCAAGTTGATTTGGACCAAATTTGAGAGAGAAAGAGATTTGAGAAGGGAGCAACAAGTCAAGTTGGCTGCCCAGGATGTATTGATAAAGAAGCAGCAGGAGGAAATCAGTGATTTACAAACAAGATTGGCTGTGGTGGAGGATGTTGTTTTAAAGGTCTTAAAGCCTGCTGCAGAATTACAGGCATCTTCAGGCAAGGGGGAGAGAAAAGATCAAGAGAAAGACAATGTGCCTGAAGATAAGGGAGATGATAATGATGGTTCTGATGGGAATAATGATGATAATGACAAGAGTGATGGAGGTATTGAGGATGAATTGAATGTTTCAGATTATGTGGTTAGTGAAGGCATAGATGATGAAATGGTAGATGCTGAGCATGATAGAAGAATGGTGGTATATGTGGATAAAAATGTACAAACAAGTGGTTCAGACAGTGAGAATGTGAATGTTGCAGATGATAATACACAAAGTGGTCCAGCTTTGAATGTTTTTCCATTAAACAAAGGATTACCTTTTGAGGCTGCGGCTAATTTGTATATCTGGGATGTTATGGGAAGAAATCTTGACTGGAGGAAAAGAGTGAGCTTTAGTGATAGGATGGTGTATGAACAAAATGATGATGAAATTGATAAATCTGTTGAAACAAAGGAGATGGAAAGTGGTGATGTAGAGGTTGAGGGGGAGCTTGTAGAATCTAAGCCTGAAGAAAAAGAGGAGACAAAGAAGTTGATATACAACCGGAAGAAGTCTATTCCTAAGAGAAAGTCTACCTCTGCCAAGGTACAAACCCCTGTTAAAACTCAATCGATGACCACTGCTAGTAGTGTTTCTACCTCTGCTAGTAGTTTGGTTTCTACCACTGCTGAGGTATCTACCACTGTTGGTACTTCAGTAGCAACCCCTGTTACTACAAATCCTACCCCTGTTATCACAGAGTTAACCCCTGTTACACCACCAACGTCTGTCAACACTTCAAACATTCTAACAACCACTGTCACAACTACTGTTACCCCAATTTACACCCCTGCTACAGCAACTACCACTACCAGGGCTCTAGAAGTGCCTGTTACAATGAGAGAACCTACACAATCACCCAAACCTAAGTCTGATCTTCCGAAGATTGATTCAAAGGGAAAATTGAAAGAAGAAAGGAAGGTTAAGAAGGTTGTAGAACCTCCAATTGATTTAGATGAGGCCAGGAGAGCTCAGGAGGAGCATGATGAGAGAATGTTAAGAATGGCTGTTGAGTCCAAGACACCAGAAGGTCCTGATGTTGATGTTGTACTGGATGACACGAGTGTGGTAACCTTATCACAAAAGGCTGCAAAGATGCTAAATAACATGGCTGCAATAGGTCGAGGGTTGTCTGCTCAAAAGATTCATGACATGATCAACAAAAAGGATGGTAATGATGGTTTGGATCCAGGGTTTGCAAAGCTCAAACAAGCTACTGAAGAAAAGGCAAGACTGAAAAGACAAGCTGAGCTTGAGAAGAAAAGAAACAAACCACCAACTGCTGCTCAGAGGAAAAAGGTGTTGATCAAAATTCTTGGTGGAAGATATGCACCAAGAAGTGTGCTTGAAGGATGGGATGTAGAAAAGTTGGAAAAAGCTTATGAAAGACATCAGAATGAGGGAAAGGAGGATTTTGAGAAAAAGCTCATGCAAGACAAATTTTTTGAGAAAAAGTTGGCTGAGGATAGAAAGAAGATTGCTGAGCAGGTGAGAAAAGAGGAGGAAGATAGAATTGAAAAGAAAGAGCAAGAGGAAGCAGAAGCCAAAGAAAGAGAATTCAATAGGCTTTCTGATCAAAATATAAAGATCAGATGGAATGGAGTTCTTGCTTGTGATAGTGTAGTTCATGATGTGGAGAAAGATGTAGAAGAATTGAGTAAATATATCAACGAGGTGAAGGATAGCAAAGAAAATATTCACATCCATCATGATAGATCATCAAGGATAGTTGAATGGGAAGGACAAATATTAAAAGAAGTTGCTAATGTTGTCAAAGAGCAGATCAAGATTGTCAGAGAGGATGGGAATGAGCAATACATGACATCTGTTGCTGATGTACTCAAGAATGTGAATAGATTAGACATTCTAGATCTGTATGAGCTAGTCAGTCAAAGAAACAAGCAGGCTTCACTGGTAGTAATGGAAAGAGATTTGGGAAGATGTTTGAATATGTTGTTTGAGCCTGAACCATTCATTAATTTGTTCTTAAACTGCAATGAGGGTGTGAATACATGGAGACATTTCGTTAGAGCTGGAGTTCACATGATCTTATTCAGAAATGGAATGACAATCTACATGCTTGATGAAAGACAATATGTTCTGGGGACTCATATTCTAAGAACTGTGCTTGCATCTCAACTGAGAACTACAGTGATTTCAGAAGGAGCATTCAATGCTTTATACATGGTGTTCAATCAGTTTCATAAAAGAATGGAGTTGGAAAGAATAAGAGAGGAGGAGAAAAAAGGGAAAACAGAATCAAGCTCCTAAAGATGAAAAGAAAGATGAAGAAACTTGATTCATTGCTGAGAATGATCAAGTTTAGGGGGAGATTGTTGAGACCTGAGCCACTGTCAGATCTGCTCAGAGTACAAGTATGCTGCCACTGTTAGAAGAAGTCTACCACTGTTAGAGTTTTATACTTGTAACTTGTATTTTGTATTAAGTACTCAACCACTGTTAGTAATATACGAGTACTATCCATGTTAGTTATATAGACAACCACTGTTGGTTAGATAAAGTCGGTTAGAGTTGTATTAGGAGTAGATACGGATTCCTAATATGTTTGATTCTGTAAAGGACTCTATGTGTTATAAATAGAGATCCTGTAAAACCCTAGCTTGATATACGATTCATTCTAGTTATTAGCTTCAAGGTTGTAAACACTAACACAATTGTGTGTTCGTATTATTGATAATAATATTGAAGCTTTTGGTTAGATATTCTGTTTGCACAAGTTCTTCAAGTTGTTAATAAACTATTCCGCAAACTTGTTAACAATCCATCAAAGTAATACATACTAAGATCTCTAACTGGGATCATCAGCTACACTTAAATCATGTGTGACAAAATCGACTCTATGCTATAGTCACACAAACCATTACTCCATGTGACCAATAAGGTCTCATGATATAGCCACACAAACAGCACTGAATGTGACTAATATCAAATTTAATGATAATCGTTTTTGCCCATTTTAGCTTTAAAAAATAGTCACAAGAATATTTAACAACGTGACTGTTGTGAATACATTGGTCACATATAATCACCCAAAATGTGGCCATAAACATCATATTGGATACACATTTGTGATATGGTGTGGCTATTACCATTCCATATAGTCACATGATCGGGCTAGAAATTAGGGTGACTATACACATTACGTTTTGCCATTCTAAGTTTCTAACACACACTAAACTTTAGACACACATAATAACTTATGTGACCATATGTACCTGGCTTCGGCTACACTTAAATCATGTGTGACAAAATCAACTCTATGCTATAGTCACACAAACCATTACTCCATGTGACCAATAAGGTCTCATGATATAGCCACACAAACAGCACTGAATGTGACTAATATCAAATTTAATGATAATCATTTTTGCCCATTTTCGCTTTAAAAAATAGTCACATGAATATCTAAAAACGTGACTGTTGTGAATATATTGGTCACATATAATCACCTAACATGTGGCCATAAACATCCTTTCGATACACATTTGTGATATGGTGTGGCTATTCTAACGCGATATAGTCACTGATCGGGCTAGAAATTAGTGTGACTAAACACATTACCTTTTGCCATTCTAACAAACACTAAACATATGGTCACATAATAACTTATGTGACCATATGTACCTGGCTTTGGCTACACTTTAATCATGTGTGACAAAATCGACTATATGCTTTAGTCACATAAACAATTACTCCATGTGACCATATAGTGGCGTTTGGTCACATTGTTCAAGTGTGTGACAAGATTTGTCACGCGTTCCAACTTCATGTGTGACTAAATGAAATGCAAAAAATTTGCAGTTCCCTTTAGCCACATAAATGTTCGAAGGTGTGGCAAATACGTTTCAGAATGGTCACACGATTGGAGTTCATGTGTGGCTAAATAATAACGTCCAGTTTTTTTTTTGTCCCTTTGGTCACATAAATATTGGAATGTGTGACCGTTTCAAATAGACCATGTGTGACGAAAGCCCAAATTTGTACTAGTGTAAGTGAGTTAAAAGTTATGCGGGTTTGAATTTGGTCAAAAATTTGAGTCTGTGTTACTACTAGAACTGTCACACCCCCAAAATCCATAATTGTGTTTATTTAATGTTTAGCGGAAGCAAGTTATAATTAGCAGAAGCATCTTGTGTAAACAGTTTAATAGCGGGGGTGCTGACGTTACAATTGTGCATTCACTGTATCAGAGCATATGATCATACAGAACTTAATATATAAAGGATGCCAATTTAAAATAGTTATTACAAAAGTAGTACGACTATGTAAGTCGTACGGTAGTAATAAAGTTTAAAACATTTAAGTTTTACAATACATATGTTAAGATAAGATTTCGTGAGTATAACTGCAATGTCTGCAGTAATACAGAGGAAATCCTCAAAAGTTGTCCCAAAATATATGGCATCCTAAGTAGTCCAGGGTTGTCCATCCTGAATGCATGCGATTCTTTACTTACGTTGCTAATTTCCTGTATAACATAGAAAGAAAGTCGTCAACAAATATGTTGAGTGAATTCACAGGTTTTGTATAAATGTAAGGTATGTTAAACCATTTATGTTTAGAATTATTGAATTGTTATTCAATAAATAAATGTTTGCAGGTTTTACAATTTATAAGATTGTAGGGATAGTTACCCTAAAATATAGTTTATGTGGGTTGTTACCCAAAATGTATGTCTGGTGGTTTACCATCATATAAATATAACCAGAAAGTATACCGGTATAAAACGGTTGTAGGATAAGTTCATCCTAAATAGTAAGTGGGAATGCTTAGACTATAATCCCCTGAAAGGTGAGCTAAACCTTGCAGGTTAAAGTAACGCGACCTAACCCTATAACCAAACCACAACCAAAACTTATGTTTCTTGCCTGAAGGACAGTTAAGTATACGCTCCATCCACAGGAGGGTGGTCACGGCAATAGTACTATTCGTATACTCAGTGGCTAGAGTCACCTAGCTAATGGTTATAGTCTGCATGACATAAGGTCTTTCATGCACACATCTCAAGTCTGGTCCATACTAGGATTTGTTGTCTAATTCCCAAAACAGTTGTGAAATAATATTTCATATCAAACAGTTGAATAAAGTAATAAAGCATTTATATAATTTGCTGCATGTGTTTGCATGCAGTTTCTATGTTTACACCCCTATGTTTAAAAGCATAAAACATTTGTAAAGTAGGGGCTGTGAACTCACGGTGATTTGCTCGGTATAGAAAGCTAGCAGCCGACAGATAATAGCCCAAGGTGTGTTAACCTATATACAATAGATGTATTAACATAAGTACGTTTGATTTGTTTAATCACTTATGTTAATAGGTTGTTTGTTTGTTTGGAGAAATTGTTAATTTCTTTAATAATATAAGTTGTTAACTGCGTCGTGACATTGTGTCGAAATATTGATATTATTTCTCGTGTCATCTAGTTTGTATACATATAAGTATGTTATAACTCATATATTTTTAAATGTGGTTTCGTCTCGTTTACATATATCTCATATATATAAATTGTTTGTCGTTTAAGTTTCCAAATCACTAGTCTCTATTTGTTTCATATAATATACGTCTCGTCCCAAATGTGTATGTATACCAATCGGCTCGTCCAATATTCGTAGGTATATATGTTCGTGTTTTATCGTTTTGAGGCCCGCTTTTGTTGACTTAGTCAAACATGCTCGGATTGACTCGAGACTTTTACACAAGTCTTAAATGTGTTTATTATCTATGAAAAATAAGTTTCATGTCATGTGGATATCCAAAAGTGTTGTTTTTATGTTCGGTACAAAAACAGCCCTTCAATCTTAGTTTTCCAGATTTTCGGTCTCGCTCAAGGCTCGTTTTAACCAACTTAGAATCCGAATTGAAATCCAAGAAAATTAAAGGTTATTCCCCTATGTCTCAGGTTTCCAAAACTTATTTTTATGTAACTTTTGGTTAAGTAAAACTCGTTCAATAAATTTTCAAACACAAGTCTGTCCAGCAGCCCTGTTTCGGTATATACGTTACATGATTTGACTATATCTAGAGTATTACAAAACTTCACAAAATGTGCGAGTAAGGGATAGAAAGGTAACAAAATTTATGATCTTTAACATAGATTTGGACATAATCAGTAGGAAAAGGAACACTAAAATGTTTATAAACTTAATCCTAGTAATTTAAAAGAAGAAGGAGGGGTTTATACCAAGCAAAGACGGATCTAGGGTCGAAATGTGGAGATGTGTAGTTGCAGTCCCCTTTTTTCTTCCTCCTTCGTAAAACCGTATGAATGAGGTGTTAGATGATGATGTTTGCTGTTAGATTTACTTGGAGGTGATGGTGGAAGGTGGTGGAGGTCGTGGTTGAGGCTGCTCCAGCCCAAAAGTTGAGAGAAATGTGGTGATTAAGTGTGTGTGAGGTTATGTGATAATGGAAGGATTAAAGTTTATGTGGTTTAAATATGGTGGCATTTAGGGCTGCCCTCCTTGGGCTCCTTGGGCCGATTGTGGGTTGTAATGAGCCGTGGTCTGGGCCTATCCCATCTTGGGTTGGGCTCGGGTCTCGGTCCTCGAATTCGGGTTAAGCCCGGTTGTCGGTTAATCGTTAATCGTACGTTATGACGTGATAGTTTCGTTTAATTCGTTAACGACCTATATGGGCTAATATATTTTGAAGTATTATTTTAAATACTTTATTTTGAGTTTCAAAAATATAATTTTTGACTCGTTTGGTTGTCGGGCTCGTTTTGCGCGTTTTCGATGCGTACGTTACGTTTTAAGCTAAAACGCGTAATTGTTTTCGTTCTATCGTTATGCTTCCTCGTTTAGCATAATATTCTTAAGTAAATAACTACAACAAAAATAGTTTTAGGTTATTTATATATTTTTGTGTCACGAAGCTTTTGTTATTTATTTTTGTCGGGTTCGTTCGAATATATTTGTACGTAACTATAAGTTACTTACGTATTACATTTTACTTTTTGTTTAAAAGTACGGGCTTGCTAGGCTTACATCACAACAAAGAGTTTTGTTAAAACTTAACCAGGAAATTAGCGTAAGAATGCACATGCATATTATTTAATTAATACCTAATTTGGAGAGTTGTCACATTCTCCCCCCGTTAGGGAAATCTCATCCCGAGAATTAAGATGTGTCGTGAGTCGCGGTCACGGTTTTAAATAGTTGAGGATACTTCTTGCGCATTTCATCCTCACGTTCCCAGGTGAACTCTGGGCCTCTTTTCGAGTTCCATCGAATTTTGACAATTTTGATCCGACTGTTTCGGAGTTTCTGCGTTTTCGTGTCCATTACTTCAAGCGGTTCCTCCACAAAGTTAAGTTTTGCATCGACATAGATTTCGTCAGGAGGTATAATTAACGCTTCGTCAGATAGACACTTCTTAAGATTACTCACGTGAAAAGTGTCGTGAATATTACTAAGTTTCTGCGGCAGTTTAAGTTTATAAGCTACAGGACCAATCCTTGCTAGGATCTCAAATGGTCCAACATATCGTGGGTTCAGTTTACCGCGTTTACCAAATCGTACAACTCCTTTCCAAGGAGATACCTTGAGTAGGACTCTGTCACCTACTTGAAACTCTAAAGGTTTTCGTCTATTGTCTGCATAACTCTTTTGTCGGTCTCGTGCCGTTTTCAATCGATTAAGCACTTGAGATATCTTGTCCGTTGTCTCTTGGACTATCTCAGGACCTGATAATTGTCTGTCGTCCAACTCTGTCCAACAGAGTGGGGATCGGCACTTGCGTCCGTACAACGCCTCGAAAGGTGCCATTTGTATGCTCGTATGATAACTATTATTGTACAAGAATTCGGCTAAAGGGAGATGAACATCCCAGTTTCCTCCAAAATCGATCACGCAGGCTCGTAGCAAGTCCTCAAGCGTTTGTATCGTTCGCTCGCTTTGTCCATCTGTTTGTGGATGGTAGGCGGTACTCATGTCGAGTCTAGTGCCTAAAGCTTGTTGCAGTGTTTGCCAGAAGCGAGAGGTGAAACGTGCATCTCTATCAGAGATGATGGATAATGGCACTCCATGTCTAGAAACAACTTCCTTTATGTAGATTCTAGCCATCTTTTCCATCTTATCTGTCTCTTTGATGGCTAGAAAGTGAGATGATTTTGTCAGTCGGTCGACAATTACCCATATGGAGTCCATCCCAGATGATGTTTTTGGTAGCTTCGTGATGAAATCCATCGTGATGTGTTCCCATTTCCATTTGGGCAACTCAGGTTGTTGCAAAAGCCCGGATGGCTTTTGGTACTCAGTCTTAACTTTTGCACAAGTCAGACATCTACTAACATAGGTGGCAATGTCTCTTTTCATGCCAGGCCACCAGTAAAATCCTTTCAGATCGTGGTACATCTTATCTGCACCAGGATGTATCGAGTAATTGGACTTATGAGCTTCGTCCAATACTAGATTACGTAGCTCATCAACACAAGGAATCCAAATTCGATTCATGAAGTACAATACTCCGTTTTCCTTAGACTCCGATTGCTTCTCCATCCCCTTGAGGGATTCGTCCTTCATATGTTCTGGAGTAAAGGCCGCTTGTTGAGCATCACGAATTTAGGTAATAAGTTCCAAGTGGATTGTCAGTCCTAAGGCTCGAACTCTTCGAGGTTTTACTCGTTCCTTACGACTCAAGGCATCCGCTACTACATTAGCTTTGCCTGGATGGTACTTGATTTCACAGTCGTAATCATTCAACAGTTCAACCCAACGTCTTTGTCTCATGTTGAGTTCTTTCTGATCAAATATATGTTGGAGACTTTTGTGATCAGTAAAGATCGTACACTTTGTACCATAAAGGTAGTGTCTCCAAATCTTAAGTGCAAAAACGACTGCTCCCAGCTCTAAGTCATGCGTCGTATAGTTCTTCTCGTGAATCTTCAATTGACGAGACGCGTAAGCAATGACTCTGTCGTTTTGCATTAACACGCAACCTAATCCTTGATGCGAGGCATCACAGTAGACAACAAAGTTTTCTACTCCTTCTGGTAACGACAGGATAGGTGCGGTGCTCAGCTTCTGTTTCAGCAGTTGAAAAGAATTCTCTTGTTTTTCGCCCCAATCAAATTTCTTATCTTTTTACGTTAGGGCGGTAAGTGGTTGAGCTATATTTGAGAAGTTCTCGATAAATCTTCGGTAGTAACCGGCTAGCCCAAGGAATTGTCGTATCTCAGTTGGGGTTTTTGGGGCTTCCCAATTCTTAATCGCCTCAATTTTGGATGGGTCTACATGAATTCCTTTGTTATTAATCACATGACCAAGGAAATGGACCTCACGCATCCAAAACTCGCATTTAGAGAACTTTGAGTAAAGCTTCTCTTTCTCCAGTAATTCAAGAATCAGCCTCAGATGTTGTTCATGATCTTCCTTCGTCCGCGAGTATATCAAAATATCGTCAATGAATACTATGACAAACTTATCGAGATAAGGTTTACATACTCTGTTCATTAGATCCATGAACACTGCTGGTGCATTAGTTAGCCCAAACGGCATAACCAGGAACTCGTAATGACCGTATCGAGTTCTAAATGCAGTCTTTGGGATATCCTCATCCCGTACCTTCAGTTGGTGGTAACCAGATCGCAAGTCGATCTTTGAGTAGTAACTTGACCCTTGCAGTTGGTCAAACAAATCATCGATGCGTGGTAATGGGTATCGGTTTTTCACAGTCACTTTGTTCAGTTCCCGATAATCGATACACATCCGCATTGATCCATCCTTCTTTTTGACAAACAAAATCGGAGCTCCCCACGGTGAAAAGCTCGGTCGGATGAATCCTAAATCCAACAATTCTTGCAGCTGTGTAGACAGTTCTTGCATCTCTGATGGAGCTAGACGATAAGGCGCACGAGCAATTGGTGCTGCTCCAGGCACTAGGTCGATATGAAATTCAACCTGCCGCGGGGGTGGTAACCCTGGTAGCTCGTCAGGAAATACTCCTGGGTAGTCGCGTACTACGGCCACGTCGTCTATGCGTCGCTCCTCGGGTTTCTTATCCACAATATGTACCAAAAATGCTTGGTACCCTTTTCGTAGATACTTATTTGCCTTCATGCATGTAATCGTTTTCACCATACGATTACTCTTTTCTCCTTGAATCATCAATATTTCTCCTGACGGTAAAGGTAACCGTACAATCTTCTCATGACAGATGATTTCCGCGCGGTTCAGTGACAACCAATCCATGCCAACCACTATATCGAAGCTCCCTAGTTCTACCGGTAGTAAGTCTATCTTGAAAGAATGACCTTCTAACGTTAAGGAACATCCTGTTACTATTTCTCCTGATTCAATCAACTTACCATCGGCTAGCTCTACAGTGTATTTGTTATCTAGCTTAAGGGATTCGATATCTAATAGTGGTCTAAACTCAGTGGACACAAAACTTAAATCAGCACCGGAATCAAATAACACAGAAGCAAAGTGGTTGTTTACTAGAAACGTACTAGTGACTGTGTTAGGATCCTGTCGTGCCTCTGGTGCTCCTAACATGAACACGCGTCCACGAGCTGGTTGGTTGTTGTTATTGTTAGCATTGTTGTTGTTGGCTCGGTTGTTGTTGTTTCCACGGTTGTTTCCGTTGTTGTTGCGGTTACGAGCGTTGTTGGCGTTACAGTTTTGGTTATTGAGTCGAGGGCATCGGTTTCGATAATGCCTCGTGTCGCCACATTCAAAACAACCCTGGTTTTGGCGAGCAGTGTTTCCCTTAGGGGTAGGGTTAACCTTACAGTTCTGGGTTTTGTGACCCCATCCCTTACAGCTGTCGCAAAACCAACACTCACCCTCATGGTGTTTGCTACACTTCTCACACTTAGGTTTGTTGCCTAGGTATGGCTTCGGTTCTACAATGGTAGCAGCATAAGACTTAGGATTTCCAGATCCTTTCTTGTTGGATTGACCCTGACGGTCATTCCATTTACGCTTCTTACCTCCAGAACTACCAGCTTCAGTACTGATCGGCTCAACCTTGACCGGCATAGTTTTCTGTGTCAGCGTCCCCATTCAAACTGCTTCATCAGTCAAACTCTGCGCTAGGGTAACAGCGCTCCTGAAGGTGTCAGGTTTGGAGGACGTAACTAAACTCCTGATCTGTGGTGCCAGTCCATACACATAGCGTTCAATACGCTTGTACTCAGGTGTTACCATATGTGGCACAAGACGAGCTAGTTCTTGGAACCTGGTGGTATAGCCAGTGATATCAGCACCAATCATAAGAATGTTCCACAGCTCAGTCTCAATTTTCTGCATTTCACTACGGGGGCAGAATTCTTCCATCATCATATGCTTCAATGTTTCCCATGTCATGGAATAAGCAGTTGGTCGTCCCATCGACTGAACTTGACTGTTCCACCAAGTCAAAGCTTTATCAGCCAGTGTGCAGGCGACATATTTCACCGCAGTGTCTGGTAGACAATCACTGATGTCCAACACATAATCCATCTTTTCTATCTAGTGTATAATACCAATAGCACCTTCAGTACCACAGATAGGAGGTGGTTTACAAGCCTGAAATGTCTTATATGAACACCCTCGGCGAGTATTCACAACAGTCTCAGCATTAACAGGGGTCGATCCACTATTATTAATCCCATTCTCACGGTTTCGACTTGCCTCATACTCGGCAATACCTTCAGCAATGCGTCTAGCTATCATCTGCTCAGTAGTTTCCTCAGTGTTAGGTGGTGGAATGGTTTCAGGTGTAGGGGGTACAGTTGTCTTCTGACTGTTCCTAGTAATTCGTCGTTTTGGCGGCATGATTCAGTTCTGCGATGAATAAAATGCAGAAGTCAATGCCAAGATAATGAATGTGATGAACAAGATTTCACATTGTCTGTCAAGTGAATAGTATAGAGAATTTGAAAGAATAAGGTTTCACATTGAATGTCGCACGACTTTGAAATACCCATATGTACTTTGTACAATATAATCACGTTGGCCAGGCGTCATTATATAATGCCAAGTACATATTTCTTTTCATCATCGATCAAGCGCAAACAATGTTTTAGGGAATTCAAGATAAAATCAATAATTCAAGGTGTAGTAGGTTTTCAAAGTTTGCAAGAAATGGTTTTAAACAATTATCACGTGGTAAATTTTCTATCACATGCATATATAGAAATGAATATAATTCGCACGAAATTTCGAATCGAACCTAAGTTATATTATACATTAACTAGAATGTTCTTACATCATTTCATACAAAACTTGATGATATCTTCTATATCCATCAAGAGGAGTTTTTCAGTACAACACGAGTTGATACAGTACTAATTAGACTAGACTTAGTTATACTTAGATCTTAACCAAATAGTTATATTCCTACGACAGTTCTTCATCAGTTCATTATTAAGCTATCTTTAGCTATGTTATCTGTCGCAGTGTAGATTTTTCACTTTTACTCCTGATTCAGATTGGGAGAGAAGTAGCGGGTTTCCAGCATAGTTTTGTATCGCAGAGTCGGATAGTAGCCCAGATCATTCTCAGTTGAGCATTTGCATAGACGTTTGATCCAAGACTTAACTCTTTTCTTGCGATTACTAGCCATTTTCTTCCTGAAGCGTATTTTATCCTGAACTCGGACAATCATAGGCCTCTTTAGGATTCTCAATTCTAGCTCATGGTTCCTACATTTGAACACAAGCTCCCAATTTTGGCCATCCAATCTTTCAGCCTGGTCTCATACTCTTTCGTACTCCTCTATGTCGACCATGGCGAATTGGTGGTTTTCAATTTCTTCTTCCACAAGATCCACTATCGGAATTGTTTCGGTGTCGACATATACATATTGTATCTGCTCGTCGATGGTTATGTCATCATCTGATGAGCATTCACTTATAACAGGTTCTGCCATTTTTCCAGTTTCAAGAGATCTATAGGTTACAAAGACATATTTCAGTATCCATAGTTATGTAGTCTCTATTGTCAATTCATAATCCAATCACAATGCACAGTAACATAAACAATAATAATAAACCAGACACATATGTCATATCATATAACTAATCATAGTTAGTTCACAAGTTTTTATACAAAACAGGATAGATCTATCCTAGATATCCATCGGTCCAGAGACAAATCAAAGCATGACGGGTCGGTCTACACACCGTCGATCCAAATGATATACAAAACATGACAGGTCTGTCTATACCCGTCGAACCAAAGTTCCAAGTCTAATACATAGTATATATAATCCTAAGTAGGCACAACCCGCCCTACATAGGTCTAACGGAAGTACGGTAGAAATGATCCCACGGCTGTCCTCAACATAGCCATCACCACACAAGCACCAACCACAAGTCCTGCAATCCTAACACGTCTCTCAAGTGCCCTCACACGAGCACGTGCGGACTCAGCTATCTCCTGGGCAGTAAACACGTGGTTCAACAGAAAGTGGTGACGCTCATGCATACCAGCCATGTCCCCATACAAATGGGAGATCTCCTCCTGTACCTGTCCAAGGTGAGAACTCCTGCTAGAAGTAATACAGAACAATGTACGCATAACAGCAACTAATGTAGGGAGAGTCTGCTTTATCGGCTCTCCAGTGGTAGGCAGTGATGCTGGGGGTCGTGAGGACTCTCCTGTCTCAAATGTGGAGGGAAAACCCTCTAATGACCTCCAGTGCCTCAACATAGGAGTCATCCACTCTAGGTGAGCAAACCTGGGTGCTCTCCGTGGAGACTCAATAGACTCGTCCGTCGGTGCTAACGGACCAGTAGGAAGATCTCGGACACACATCCTCGGTGTCCTCCTAGACACAGGCCTGCGAGAAGTCTCAGCGGCCTGATGGTGAATACCTGTAGTAGTAGGGGTAACCGCATGTGCTGTCGGTGGTGGCGCAATGTAAGCGTCACTAGTGTCATCTGACATATCTCTCAAATGAACAGATGACTCATCCCCTACAGTGATCGCGGGACCCTCAAAAGTAGCCTCGGTCGGCTCCTCGTCCGAAGCATAAACATGATAAAGTGATTGACTAGACATACTGTGACAAGGGAAATTGTGTGTGACGTGTCAGTCGTATGTTAGATGTATATAAACGTATGTATGTATGAATGCATGAATGTTCTAGCCAAGGCTATAGTCTAGGTCTCTAAAGTTTTCAGTCACCTAAAGACTTCTAGTTCGCTATAACCAATGGCTCTGATACCAAGTCTGTCACACCCCCAAAATCCATAATTGTGTTTATTTAATGTTTAGCGGAAGCAAGTTATAATTAGCGGAAGCATCTTGTGTAAACAGTTTAACAGCGGGGGTGCTGACGTTACAATTGTGCATTCACTGTATCAGAGCATATGATCATACAGAACATAATATATAAAGGATGCCAATTTAAAATAGTTATTACAAAAGTAGTACGACTATGTAAGTCGTACGGTAGTAATAAAGTTTAAAACATTTAAGTTTTACAATACATATGTTAAGATAAGATTTCGTGAGTATAACTGCAATGTCTGCAGTAATACAGAGGAAATCCTCAAAAGCTGTCCCAAAATATATGGCATCCTAAGTAGTCCAGGGTTGTCCATCCTGAATGCATGCGATTCTTTACTTACGTTGCTAATTTCCTGTATAACATAGAAAGAAAGTCGTCAACAAATATGTTGATTGAATTCACAGGTTTTGTATAAATGTAAGGTATGTTAAACCATTTATGTTTAGAATTATTGAATTGTTATTCAATAAATAAATGTTTGCAGGTTTTACAATTTATAAGATTGTAGGGATAGTTACCCTAAAATATAGTTTATGTGGGTTGTTACCCAAAATGTATGTCTGGTGGTTTACCATCATATAAATATAACCAGAAAGTATACCGGTATAAAACGGTTGTAGGATAAGTTCATCCTAAATAGTAAGTGGGAATGCTTAGACTATAATCCCCTGAAAGGTGAGATAAACCTTGCAGGTTAAAGTAACGCGACCTAACCCTATAACCAAACCACAACCAAAACTTATGTTTCTTGCCTGAAGGACAGTTAAGTATACGCTCCATCCACAGGAGGGTGGTCACGGCAATAGTACTATTCGTATACTCAGTGGCTAGAGTCACCTAGCTAATGGTTATAGTCTGCATGACATAAGGTCTTTCATGCACACATCTCAAGTCTGGTCCATACTAGGATTTGTTGTCTAATTCCCAAAACAGTTGTGAAATAATATTTCATATCAAACAGTTGAATAAAGTAATAAAGCATTTATATAATTTGCTGCATGTGTTTGCATGCAGTTTCTATGTTTACACCCCTATGTTTAAAAGCATAAAACATTTGTAAAGTAGGGGCTGTGAACTCACGGTGATTTGCTCGGTATAGAAAGCTAGCAGCCGACAGATAATAGCCCAAGGTGTGTTAACCTATATACAATAGATGTATTAACATAAGTACGTTTGATTTGTTTAATCACTTATGTTAATAGGTTGTTTGTTTGTTTGGAGAAATTGTTAATTTCTTTAATAATATAAGTTGTTAACTGCGTCGTGACATTGTGTCGAAATATTGATATTATTTCTCGTGTCATCTAGTTTGTATACATATAAGTATGTTATAACTCATATATTTTTAAATGTGGTTTCGTCTCGTTTACATATATCTCATATATATAAATTGTTTGTCGTTTAAGTTTCCAAATCACTAGTCTCTATTTGTTTCATATAATATACGTCTCGTCCCAAATGTGTATGTATACCAATCGGCTCGTCCAATATTCGTAGGTATATATGTTCGCGTTTTATCGTTTTGAGGCCCGCTTTTGTTGACTTAGTCAAACATGCTCGGATTGACTCGAGACTTTTACACAAGTCTTAAATGTGTTTATTATCTATGAAAAATAAGTTTCATGTCATGTGGATATCCAAAAGTGTTGTTTTTATGTTCGTTACAAAAACAGCCCTTCAATCTTAGTTTTCCAGATTTTCGGTCTCGCTCAAGGCTCGTTTTAACCAACTTAGAATCCGAATTGAAATCCAAGAAAATTAAAGGTTATTCCCCTATGTCTCAGGTTTCCAAAACTTATTTTTATGTAACTTTTGGTTAAGTAAAACTCGTTCAATAAATTTTCAAACACAAGTCTGTCCAGCAGCCCTGTTTCGGTATATACGTTACATGATTTGACTATATCTGGAGTATTACAAAACTTCACAAAATGTGCGAGTAAGGGATAGAAAGGTAACAAAATTTATGATCTTTTCCCACTGGTTTCACCTGTTTATTCGATCCATAGACCAAGATATGCTCATTTTAATTTGGTCAAGATTCTGGTCAGATTCATCAGATCTGCTATGTACTTTTATTTCAGAAATCCAAAATAGCAAATGAACTTGAATTTTCGTGAGGCTTACAGATTTGAAAACTAGACACTTCAAACTTGAGTTTAGGCTTAAGAAACGTTAGATTTCATCATGAAATGAGTCGTTTAAGGTCGATCTAATCCGATCTATTTTATTATCCAGTGTGTAAAGTCATTATCCAGTGGTTAATAGCATGTTCATCCGATTTTTAACATAGATTTGGACATAATCAGTAGGAAATGGAACACTAAAATGTTTATAAACTTAATCCAAGTAATTTAAAAGAAGAAGGAGGGGTTTATACCAAGCAAAGACGGATCTAGGGTCGAAATGTGGAGATGTGTAGTTGCAGTCCCCTTTTTGCTTCCTCCTTCGTAAAACCGTATGAATGAGGTGTTAGATGATGATGTTTGCTGTTAGATTTACTTGGAGGTGATGGTGGAAGGTGGTGGAGGTCGTGGTTGAGGCTGCTCCAGCCCAAAAGTTGAGAGAAATGTGGTGATTAAGTGTGTGTGAGGTTATGTGATAATGGAAGGATTAAAGTTTATGTGGTTTAAATATGGTGGCATTTAGGGCTGCCCTCCTTGGGCTCCTTGGGCCGATTGTGGGTTGTAATGAGCCGTGGTCTGGGCCTATCCCATCTTGGGTTGGGCTCGGGTCTCGGTCCTCGAATTCGGGTTAAGCCCGGTTGTCGGTTAATCGTTAATCGTACGTTATGACGTGATAGTTTCGTTTAATTCGTTAACGACCTATATGGGCTAATATATTTTGAAGTATTATTTTAAATACTTTATTTTGAGTTTCAAAAATATAATTTTTGACTCGTTTGGTTGTCGGGCTCGTTTTGCGCGTTTTCGACGCTTACGTTACGTTTTAAGCTAAAACGCGTAATTGTTTTCGTTCTATCGTTATGCTTCCTCGTTTAGCATAATATTCTTAAGTAAATAACTACAACAAAAATAGTTTTAGGTTATTTATATATTTTTGTGTCACGAAGCTTTTGTTATTTATTTTTGTCGGGTTCGTTCGAATATATTTGTACGTAACTATAAGTTACTTACGTATTACATTTTACTTTTTGTTTAAAAGTACGGGCTTGCTAGGCTTACATCACAACAAAGTGTTTTGTTAAAACTTAACCAGAAAATTAGCGTAAGAATGCACATGCATATTATTTAATTAATACCTAATTTGGAGAGTTGTCACAAGAACAGTCTTGTTATAGTCTAAAACAAGATTGTTCTAGCTAAAACAAGGTTGTTTTACCTACCTGTACTACATGGCTGGTAATAAGCATACCCCGTTGTCTTGTTTTGGGTCAAAATGTAAAGATGAGAATACGGTATCAAATATAAGTGATGTGGGACCGAGCTGTGGGAACCGAAAAAAAATTAGTGAGTTTTTGGGGCGTTTCAAGTTGGTATCAAAGCAATGGTTTAAGAGAATTAGGTAATCCACGATAGGATTGCCTAGGCTTAAACCATTATGAATTGCTTTTATTGCTATGATAATTATGCATGATAGTGAAACTGATTTAACAGAATTGATATGATTTCTTATGATTATTTACGTGGTTATAATTATGTGTTGATTCCGTGTATGATATGTTTAATAAGATGCTTAGAGAATAGTTCTGAGGAACCTGAATATACTTAAAGTGTTGACTAATAGCGTTGTTATAGAGTTATTGATTGCAAGGTGAGTAGAATTCCTTGCAAATGATTACGTGATTATATACTCGGAGGATATGTTGTGATTGTGGTCAACATAGTAGTTGGATTATGTCTGATTATGTTTACGAAGTAAGAACGGTGTAGTGTATTCATTTGATTGGGGAAGGGGTACGTCTTTCTGGTCAAGTGTAAATAAGTGTGTTCAGTGATTACGTGAAATTATATGATCATATAAGATGATAAAGTGGTATAAAGTATGTTTTGACTTGTTGACTTGTTGTGCTATGTTCTTACGTGGAAATTGCATTAAAAATTGATGATATGAGATAGCCTGAGAAGGAAGTGTGTGTGACATAATCTGACTATGCCTGATCAATATAGTTATATTATGCTATTTCACATGGAATTGTTGAGGCTATCAAGTATCAGAGAGATTTAATGTGATTGGTGAGATAGTGTATGAATGAAGAGTTGTTTAAACTATATGGATTAAGTGTCGTTTATGAAGATGAAAAGTGATAATTAAGAAAGTGAAAGTAGTATGTCTTGTGTCTAATGATAAGAATTTCACTATTTATGTGAAACCAAATATGTAAGGGTGACGTGTATAAGTTATTTAAGATAAATACACAGTGTATGTGTTTATGATGATTAGAATTTATGTTGTTAGAGTTATGTGAAGTAGCCTAATATGATTAAACGTTTCCGCATAAGTAGAGAGAATGTTAAGACTGAACGGTTATGACTGACATTCGTGAGGACACGAATGAAATAAGTGGGGGAGAGTTGTAACACCCCAAACTTTAAAGGTTTTATTTTAGTGTACGGGGTATTATTGTTTTAAAGTATTTTTATTATAAGTGGTTTAAAATAATAAGAATACGTGAATGGTTTCCTTGTTCCAGACAATAGAGTTTAAAGGGGATATAATTTAACAGATAAATATACATATGTACGTGCTTATTATTTCCTTTCTTTCCAAAATAAGTTCCAGATACCTCATGAAGTAAGAAAAACGCATGAGGAAGCTAGGGTTTGTTAAAATCAATTTCTAATCCTTGATTCAAGCTCTAAGAACTCGAATTCATCACCCTTTGATCATCTTTTATCTCATGTAAATTGAATTTCACCATGTTCTAACCTAAGTTTTTAGGTTTTGATAAGTTTTGTATAATTGAAGGTTTTAATCCGAAATTGAAGCTAGAAAATGATTGAATTGATGTTAGTTAGTGTTATTATGATTGTTGGTAATCATATAACATAGTAAAAATGATGAAAACATGATTTGTGTTTATGGGTAATTTTAGGATTTTGCTAAAAGTGTATGGATTGATGTTAATAAGCTTAAATATGTGATTAATAATGTTAATGAAGTATGATTATGATGATAGAACAAGAATTAAAGTAGTAAAGCTTGATAATTGATGAGTTGTAAAAGGATGGTTATGGTGATTCTTATTATTATATTAGAATCAAATGAATTTATGTAAATAAGATTAGAGATGAAACTAGTAATGGTGATTAAAAGATTATGATGATTTCTAGTGTCTAAAAGTGTTGTTATGTGTTATATATAATATGATTAGGTTTTAAAGACTTGGAAGCTTATGTTGACGATTATGATGAAATCGGCTAAAGTATCGAGGTGAGTATTATGGGGGGGTTAAACGGGTAAGGTTTGTGTATGTTTGTATCTTGGTTGAATATATATATATGTAGTGGTTTATACTTGTTTCATATACTTGTTTCGTATGCTTGAATCGATTGTATGTGTTTCTGGATTGCTTCCGAGCAAGAGGATCATACAATCGGGTGGAAGATGACTTGTTTCTTTTGTGTATTACTTTTGCCTTGTTTCATATAATTGTAATTTGACTTGTTTCTATATGTGGATTATATGATGATGATATGATGAAGAAGATGAATGATTGTATGTGTTTCCGGATTGCTTTCGAGCAAGAGGATCATACAATCAAGTAAAAGATGACTTGTATCTAGCCTTGTTTCTTAAGCTTGGTATACATATCGACATGATATGGTACGAGCATAGCCTTGTTTCTTAAACATGGTATCCATTTCGACGTGATTTGGTGCCATGGAGCCTTGTTTCTTAATGTGGTATTCATTTCGACGTGAATTGATACCACTGAGCCTTGTTTCTTATGATTGTGGATTAGCATGTTTCTTACGTGGTGTTATGTTGATGTTGAGTAAGATTATATAGTGTTAATATGTATATGTATTATGTGTTATGTGTATTATTCGCTTAACTACCTATATGCTCACTAAGCGGTGCGCTTACCCCGTTGTTGTTTCATGTTTTTAGGTGGATGATTAGTGTTTTCATGAAGATAGTGTGGATATGGAGCTAGCTATGCGGTTAGATAATGCTCCATCTCTTTGAATCATTGTTATTGATTATCGCTTGTATAATTCGCCCAATAAAGGAGTTTTTGAAATAAATATGTTGGTCAATATGTAGTATTTAACTTTGAAAGTCAAACAGTGAAAAAGTGTCTTGTGTATGTGTAATAAAAAGGGTATGAAGTCATTGGAATGTGATTGGTCTTGTTTCGAGTTAATTATGAGAAAATGTGGTAAAGTGTCAAATGTGATTGGTTGGTCAAATGTGAAGTTGACAAATAGTCAACAACGTTGAATTAGTCAAATATGTAGGAAATTGGGTGGTGAATTGGTTAAATTATGGTTATTATAGTAAACGGGTCGAATAGTGTCAAAATGGGTCCAAAAGTGGTCGTGTGGTATATTTGAATGGGTTAGTGATATGGGTTGTTTGTTATATGTTTGAAGTTTGTTTCGATGAGTAAAATGAGTGTGCAAAAAGTCAGAGTTTAAAAGTGTGTAGTTTGTAAATATGGTTATGGTCAAAAAGTGATTAAAATGGTCGAAAACAACCCACACGTTCAAAATGGTCATTTTTGGGAAATTTGAAAAACTGTAAAAATAGAAAGTTTCATTTTGTTATTGTGGAGGTGTGTGTAAATTTTCAGGTCAAAATACTACGTGAGTTAAAAGTTATGCGGGTTTAAATTTGGTCAAAAATTTGAGTCTGTGTTACTACTAGAACATGCTTGTTCTAGTCTAAAACAAGCTTGTTCTAGCTAAAACAAGGTTGTTCTAGCTAAAACAAGGTTGTTTTACCTACCTGTACTACATGGCTGGTAATAAGCATACCCCGTTGTCTTGTTTTGGGTCAAAATGTAAAGATGAGAATACGGTATCAAATATAAGAGATGTGGGACCGAGCTGTGGGAACCGAAAAAAAATTAGTGAGTTTTTGGGGTGTTTCAAGTTGGTATCAAAGCAATGGTTTAAGAGAATTAATAGATTATGTGTTTGACCACATGTAATTGACTTCATTCATATGTGAACATTGATGTACATTTAATTGAAAAAGAAAAAAGTCAAAAAAATCGTAAAAGTATATTGAAAAAACAAAAGAAAAAAACAAAAAAAAAAAACAAATATATGTTCACATGTGAACGATAATGTGAACAAAACGGTTATAATTTGTTTTAAGACGTAATTTTAGGATTTTTAACATTTTTTTTTCTCAATTTAACATAAATCAATGTTCACAGATGAACGAAATTAACACATGTGAACAAACACGTAATCTAGTAGTTCTCAAGGTTTCCAACTTTTAGTTGGTTCTCATTTGAACCTAACCCATTATTTATATATAGATATTTACACTTGCATTTTGATATAATCATTTATATATATTTTTTGTTTCATTTTAATGTAGTTTACTAGCTTAATTTTGCTCTAATATGTTAACTATTACTACTTAGTTCTAATTATATCCGAACGATTAACATACGTATTACGTAATATAAATACACAATTATAAAAAGTAAAATGTTTATCATTTGATACTTTTATTATAAAATATTTTAAATATAGTGAACGCTTATTAATGAATATGTATGTGGGTGTTATTAATTACTTTTTATAATATGTATTAACTAATAAACGGTTAAATGGTTAACCGATTACCGGTTAACCGAACTTTTCGGTTTCGGTTTAGGTTCAAAAAATCAGTGAACCAAATTTTCGATTAACCGGTTCTCAGTTAACCTAAATCCCAGTTAACCGTGCTTGAACACCCCTACTTGAGGCGTTCCAACTGGTCCAGATAGCTCTTCATCTTTAGATCATATGAGCTAACGGACTGCCCTTCTTCCTATTAACATGCATGAAATGTCTGAATAAGTTGAAACAGTTTAATTCCAGTTTTTTTTCAAATATGGATTTCAGCTCGGTGATCATGTCATATGGACTATAGGTCTCAAATTGTCTTTGAAGTTCGGGAGATATGCTGCCGAGCATAAGACATGCAATGTCGCACCCCCAAATTATGATGCGGAAGCGGGTCGGTTCGGGGCGCGACTAATCAATACACAAAGCACCAGATTACATAATGAACGACCACTACATGCGTCGTTTACAAATACATTGATAAAATAAAGGTTTTACACCGTTATAATATAGTTTACAAAAGCCCTTGAGTTCAAATGATAGAGATTCTATGGCATAACTAAATTATACAAAATATAGTAATGCATGACAATCTCTTGATGTCTGAATGCGACTCGAACTAATGGGCATCTTGAGTGGCAGACCTACTGCTGCTGAGAACCTGAGAATACATGCTAAAGGTCAGCTATAAAGCTGGTGAGCTCACAGGTTTAATGATAAGATATGATGTATGAACCACAAGATTTAATAATGATGTTTGAAATTAATCAAATATAATGTATATAAAGCCATGAGCACATAGTCTGAGCTTAACTGAGATGTCAGGATCACAATTAAGTGCCTGAGCGAGGGTGCCTCTATGCGTATGCCTAATCAACATACGTATGAACAAATGATAATGCGTCCGTTTTGACCAGTCAGTGCTTGCTGACCCGGACGGGGATTGTCAGTCCCATATGGATCCATACACTAACATTCACGCTACAAAGTATTACCAAACTATGCTATGAGGACTTAAAATGATTAGATGATTTTAACTCATGTAATATATATCGATGTTTTGATACTTGTGTTCAGATGTAAAACAAAATGAGCATGTATCTCACCCCTAGGTAAAAGCATTTAAAAAGGGGCTATGAGACTCACCTGAGCCTAATGAGATGCTATCAAGCACAAATGATGGTTTACAAGACCAATGATGTCGTTCAATCGACTGAAACCTGCAGGGCGTCTTAGACGCGCAAGGTTTTATTTGATTAGATGACTTTATAGACCATCTATGCTAGTTGTTCCCTCAACTAGTTATGTCCAAATACTTTGGTTAATGTTTATGTTTAAAGTTGTGAAAATCGTATACGGCTCGTTGGTGATTAATTGTAATAATAATCTCAAAACGTTATTATTGAAATGTTGAAATGAAATACTTGTAAAGTGTATTTGAAGTGTTTAGTATTCGTATAGGTCATGTGTTGTTGTGTTGTTGTCTTACGTGATTACTAGTTGTTACCAATTCTAGTTATAATCTTGTTGCCTCTGTTAGTTATAAACATGTTGCCCCTGTTAGTTATAAAAGTGTTGCCCCTGTTAGTTATAAATGTGTTGCCCCTGTTAGTTATAAACGTGTTGCCCCTGTTAGTTATAAACATGTTGCCCCTGTTAGTTATAAAAGTGTTGCCCCTGTTAGTTATAAATGTGTTGCCCCTGTTAGTTATAAACATGTTGCCCCTGTTAGTTATAAAAGTGTTGCCCCTGTTAGTTATAAATTTTGTTCCCACCGTTAGTTATAACTTAGTTGCCCCTGCTAGTTATAATTTAGTTGCCCCTGCTAGTTATAATTTTGTTCCCACCGTTAGTTATAACTTAGTTGCCCCTGCTAGTTATAATTTAGTTGCCCCTGCTAGTTATAATTTTGTTCCCACCGTTAGTTATAACTTAGTTGCCCCTGCTAGTTAAAATCGCCAGATTTTTGACTCAACAAACCTCTCGTTTTCTACACTTTTTAGTCCAAACCAAGACCCACCAAAAATCACAGATGTTCCTCTATGGGTTTAGTGTAAATCTGCACTTTATGGTAATTTTATAAGTTCATCTACTATTTTTAACAAAAATCAACATGAAAGGTAGTCGGATTTGGTTCGGAAACGAGTAACATTCAAAGATCAGCTTCTATACTTAAATCCGTACAGATATGGAAAAAATGTAAAACACGAACGTTGTAGCTCTTTTCAATACGCAACTTTTAAAAAAAAATTGGTTGTCTAACTCATCTTAGAGCTCGAGATATTAACGATTTTGTGGGACTGTTTTTGAGAGACAGAATCTGTCATACATACATACTTATGAAAAACGTTTTTAAGATTTAGATTTGGACATTAACAAGTTGTATGAACAATATATCATCTATATAAACATAATACAAGTATTTTACGAAAGTGTCGGGATTCTTACAATGATCGAATGAAGAATCCGAAAAGGTGGAAGCGTAGCTCGCGTTCTCGTGATCGTTTTTGCTTCAATCGACTTGATGATCCAAAGAGGTTTTGATGGTGAATTATGGTGGTGAAAGTGGCTGATTTTAGAGAGAGAAAGATCAGAGGTCAGAGAGAGAATGAGAGAGATTGAGTTGGTGATTGAATGAAGAGAGATGGGATGATGGTGGTGGTTAAAGTCAAGAAACTTCCTCAACAAGATCCACGTTTTGTGGATCTTGTTCCCATGGTTTATAAATATTTGGAAACATTTATAAAATGTTTTGGCAAAGTGTTAGTGATAGTTTGTGTAATCGTTTTACGATTATTACATATCATGACGTTTAAACTAGACGTTTTGCTTTTCGATATAACTTTCAATATTTATAGTGGAAGTATTTTATCAAAATACTTTACTTGAAGTTATGAAAGTATAACTTTGGTTGGTTTTGATTGTTGGGCACGAATCGTGCATTTTTGGGCGCCATGAGTGTTTTATACGATACGAAATACTTATAAAGTATTATCGAAATAATATTTAGGAATTAATAATGTTGTTAAATAATCTCATATTACTTAATAAAATAGGTTCACCAACGTCCATATAAATGAATCGGAATTTGGCCGATATGATAATGCACGATTTAATATAATCGAGTACTGATATATATTCATCAATATATATATTGATACACACAATTAGCCTAATACATAGTACTAATTACATGTATTTCTAAATGATTAGCAACTAATAACTAGTCCTAATTTGACGGGTGTCACATTCTCCCCTTGTTAAGAGAATTTCGTCCCGAAATTCAGCTCTGAGTTGGCGCGTGAGTGGAGTCCGAAAATAAATGTGGATATTTGAGTCGCATCTGGTCTTCCCATTCCCAAGTGAATTCCGGACCACGCCGCGAATTCCACCGAACTTTGACGATTGGGATACGACTTTGCTTAAGCTGTTTGACCTCACGGTCCATGATCTCCACTGGTGTCTCGATAAAATGAAGTTTGTCGTCAATTTGAATTTCCTCGAGCGGAATAATGAGTGTCTCGTCGGACAAGCATTTCTTCAGATTAGAAATGTGAAATGTGGGATGCACGCTACTGAGCTCTGGAGGTAGCTGCAATCGATATGCAACTGGACCAATCCTTTCAAGGATCTCAAAAGGTCCGATGTATCTAGGATTTAACTTCCCACGTTTGCCGAATCGGATAACACCCTTCCAAGGTGATACTTTGAGCAATACTCGATCCCCAACTTGGAACTCGAGATGCTTGCGTCTTACGTCAGCATAACTCTTCTGACGATCACGTGCGGCCTTCAGCCGTTGCTGGATACCAACGATCTTCTCGGTGGTTTCATGAATGATTTCAGGACCAGTGAGTTGGCTATCTCCAACCTCTGTCCAACAGATAGGCGATCGGCACTTACGACCGTACAGTGCCTCGAACGGAGCAGCTCCAATACTGGTATGGTAGCTGTTGTTGTATGAGAATTCACACAGTGGTAAGTGATGCTCCCAATTTGTGCCGAAGTCAATTACGCAGGCGCGTAACATATCCTCCAGTGTTTGAATAGTCCTTTCACTTTGGCCATCAGTTTGAGGATGATACGCAGTACTCATATCTAGACGAGTACCTAGCGATTTCTGTAATGATCTCCAAAATTGTGAAGTGAAACGACTATCTCTGTCAGAGATAATCGAGATAGGAACGCCATGTCTTGATACGATCTCCTTCATATAGACTCGGGTGAGACGTTCCATTTTGTCAGTTTCCTTGATGGCGATAAAATGAGCTGATTTGGTGAGCCGATCCACGATCACCCAAATGGTATCGCAACCGCTTGATGTTCTCGGGAGTTTAGTGATGAAATCCATAGCGATTTGCTCCCATTTCCATTCAGGAATGTCCGGTTGCTGTAGCAGACCGGTGGGCTTCTGATATTCAGCTTTGACTTTTGAACATGTGAGGCACTTGCTGACATACGTGGCAATCTCTGCTTTCATGTTTGGCCACCAGTATGATCCCTTGATGCCATGATACATCTTGTCAGATCCAGGATGTATAGAGTATTTGGACTTGTGAGCTTCATCCATCACCAAGTCTCGAAGATTCCCGAACTTGGGCAACCAAATCCGGTTTGCGAAGTACTTGACCCCATTGGGTTTGGTTTCAAATTGATTCTCCATGTTGCGCAAGGCCTCATCTTTGAGGTTCTCAGGTTTCAATGCTTCGAGTTGAGCAGTGAGGATTTGAATGATTAGATCATTATGGATGGTTATACTAAGGGCTCGGACTCGAAGTGGTTTTGTGCGCTCTTTTCGACTTAGGGCATCGGCAACTACATTAGCCTTCCCTGGATGATACTTGATTTCACAATCATAGTCGGTGAGTAACTCGACCCAGCGACGTTGCCTCATATTGAGATCCTTCTGATCGAATATATGCTGGAGGCTTTTGTGATCGGTGAAGATGGTACATTTTGTGCCATACAGATAGTGTCTCCAGATCTTGAGAGCGAACACTACGGCTCCTAATTCGAGATCATGAGTTGTGTAGTTCTTCTCGTGAACTTTGAGTTGTCGGGAGGCGTTGGCAATAACCTTGTCTCGTTGCATCAACACGCAACCAAGACCTTGGTGTGAGGCATCGCAGTATACCACGAAGTCTTCATTGCCTTCGGGTAATGATAGAATTGGTGCACTGCAAAGCTTTTGCTTCAATAGCTGAAATGCTGACTCTTGTTTATCAGTCCAATCGAACTTCTTTTCCTTCTGAGTCAGTATTGTGAGAGGTTGAGCTATTTTGGAGAAATTCTCAATGAAACGCCGATAATAATCTGCCAGTCCTAAGAATTGGCGTACTTCGGTCGGCGTCGTCGGTGCTTGCCAGCATTTGATAGCCTCAATCTTTGATGGATCTACTTGAATTCCTTGACTATCAATCACATGACCAAGGAATTGAACGGTTTGCATCCAGAACTCACACTTGGAGAATTTTGCATATAACTCTTCGTGTCTAAGAAGTTCTAGAATGACTTTCAGATGTTGCACATGTTCCTGTTCATTGCGCGAGTAAATAAGAATGTCATCAATGAAGACAATGACAAACTTGTCGAGATATGGTTTGCACACTCGGTTCATAAGATCCATGAATACGGCCGGTGCGTTAGTCAAACCAAAGGCCATAACCTGAAACTCGTAATGACCATAGCGAGTTCGGAAAGCGGTTTTCGAAATGTCTTCATCGCGAACTCGTAACTGATGATAACCCGATCTTAGATCTATCTTCGAATAGATACTTGACCCTTGAAGTTGGTCGAATAGGTCATCAATTCGAGGTAGTGGATAACGGTTCTTGACGGTCAATTTGTTCAACTCTCTGTAGTCGATACACATTCTGAATGAACCGTCTTTCTTTTTCACAAACAGAACCGGAGCTCCCCATGGTGAAGAACTCGGTCTAATGAATCCCTTATCCAGGAGTTCCTGCAACTGAGTAGACAACTCCTGAAGTTCTGAAGGGGCTAAACGATATGGTGCTTGTGCAACAGGTGCTGCCCCGGGCACGAGATCGATCGAGAACTCAACTTGTCTCGGTGGTGGAAGGCCAGGTAAGTCTTCGGGAAAGACTTCTGGATAATCTCTAACAATGGGCACATCCTCAAGTTGTTTCTCTTCCGACTTTTTCTCCAAGACATGTGCGAGGATCGCCTGGTACCCTTTCCTAAGGTACTTGCGAGTTTTCATGCAGGATATGATATTCAGTCTCGTCCTACCGGTCTCCCCTTGTATGATTAGAGTACTACCGGTGACAAGAGGTATACGGACGATTTTGTCGTAGCAGACAATTTCAGCTCGGTGCTTGGATAACCAATCCATTCCAATAATGACGTCGAAACTTCCAATCTCAACGGGTATAAGGTCAATAGAGAAGATTTCATCAGATAGATTTAAAGTGCAATTTGGTATTACACTGTCAGCCTCAATTAACTTGCCATTAGCTAATTCTACAATGTACTTAGTATCTAAGGCAATAGGGGCAATGTTAAGCAATTTACTAAACTCATCAGATATGAAGCTCCTATCAGCACCAGAGTCAAACAGAACAGAAGCAGTAAAATTGTTGAGAAGAAACGTACCCGAGACCACATTCGGGTCTTGACGGGCCTCTCCTGAGTTCAGAACGAAAGCTCTTCCCTTCGCAGTGTTGTTACCCTTGTTCTTCAGCTTTGGGCAATCATTCCTAAAGTGCCCAGTTTCTCCACACTCATAGCAGGACTTTGGTTGGCTGGTGGTGGTGTTGGTGTTGACGGTAGTAGACCTACAGTCTTTGGTCAAATGTCCATACCTTTGACATTTTCCACAAGGTGTACCGCAAGGACCATCATGATGACGGTAGCACTTTGAACAGTAGGGCTTATTTCCAGTGTAGCCCTTGTTGGAACCAGAACCAGTGTTGGTGGTCTTATCAGACTCAGACCTCTTTGATGATGATTGATTTTGAGTGGTGTTCCCAGACCACTTTCTTTTGTTGTTGTTTCCAGAAGATGGTACAGATGTCTCACGGCTGACAACCATGGCCATGAGTTCATGAGCAATTCCAATCGCTCTTTCCAGAGTGGTTGGTTGAGCTGAGGCGACATTCCCCTGGATATTCTCCGGGAGGCCTCGAATGTACTTCTTGATACTTTTTCCTTCCGTATCAACCAAACCTGGGCACAACAGAGCGAATTGCTGGAACTTGGTGGTGTACCCAGCAATATCGTTCCCTTGTACCGCCAGATTCCAGAACTCCACTTCCAGTCGGTGTAGTTCTTCCTCGCGACAGTACTTCTCCCTTAGCTTTTTCTTCAATTCAGGCCAAGGAAGTCGGTTTGCGATCTCGACGCCAATAGAGTTTGCGTGGGTGTTCCACCACGTTAGTGCACCTTCTTGAAAGGTGTAAGCAGCAAACTTGACCTTACTATCTTCAGCACAATTACAGAGACTGAAGACAGATTCCATTCTTTCAATCCATCTGATTAAGCCAATAGCACCTTCCGTGCCCTTAAAGTAGAGTGGCTTGCAGCTGAGAAAATCCTTGTAGGAACAAGGTTTGATAACAGGAGTACGAGTGGTATTGACTGTCTCTTCATTCCTTAGAGCGTCTCGAGCAGCCATGGCTTCGGCTACAGCTCGGGTAACCGCAGCATTGAGTTCAGCTTGACTGAAACCATTCCTCTTTGGCGGCATGATTCTGACAAAAGCAAAGAGAGTGGATGAGTTGTTTGCACCAAAACATGATACATCACATATGCATATATATATTTATGAGGTAATATACAATGACACAAGTGATAATCATATTTGACAAACAACAGAGTTGCATACTAGATGCGAGTTTGCGAGTAGATGGGGTATGGTTTTACGTATGGAGCCTATAGTCCTTCAAACAATAAGTTCCATTTGTGATTCTAAGGAAATAGAATGATGGAGGGAATACGAATGATATATTCCTCGCGAACACGTGATTGTACAGCGGAATTGTGTTGTGAGATGTTATGTGCGTATAAAGGGATAGACGATAGTAATTCATACGCATCGTCTTTGGTAGCGAGAGTGTTAACGAGTGTATTATCATGTGTGATCTATATATATTCGATATATATAATAACTTAGAAGACAATACGTGAGTGGGGCTTAATCATATATCTTCAATATATAATAGCCTATAAGGTAGCACATAAATGAGGCCTATGTAAGTATATACGCCTATATCACATAATAGCCTAATGTGTGTCTAACACTAATCAAGTATTAGTCACGGTTTCTCTCGTGGTCAGAGTCAACTAATGCATTCCTGTTCAACATAACCCCTTTCAGATTTCACATCATCTTCATTTAATTGTACATAGTTAGCTACGCTATGTTAAATTAAACTCATATGACATGATCACTGAACCAGTTATACCAAATGAGGAATACTGCCTAACGGTCATAGTCTAGGCCCACTAAATGCAACCTAGTTCACTATAACCTTAGGCTCTGATACCAATCTGTCGCACCCCCAAATTATGATGCGGAAGCGGGTCGGTTCGGGGCGCGACTAATCAATACACAAAGCACCAGATTACATAATGAACGACCACTACATGCGTCGTTTACAAATACATTGATAAAATAAAGGTTTTACACCGTTATAATATAGTTTACAAAAGCCCTTGAGTTCAAATGATAGAGATTCTATGGCATAACTAAATTATACAAAATATAGTAATGCATGACAATCTCTTGATGTCTGAATGCGACTCGAACTAATGGGCATCTTGAGTGGCAGACCTACTGCTGCTGAGAACCTGAGAATACATGCTAAAGGTCAGCTATAAAGCTGGTGAGCTCACAGGTTTAATGATAAGATATGATGTATGAACCACAAGATTTAATAATGATGTTTGAAATTAATCAAATATAATGTATATAAAGCCATGAGCACATAGTCTGAGCTTAACTGAGATGTCAGGATCACAATTAAGTGCCTGAGCGAGGGTGCCTCTATGCGTATGCCTAATCAACATACGTATGAACAAATGATAATGCGTCCGTTTTGACCAGTCAGTGCTTGCTGACCCGGACGGGGATTGTCAGTCCCATATGGATCCATACACTAACATTCACGCTACAAAGTATTACCAAACTATGCTATGAGGACTTAAAATGATTAGATGATTTTAACTCATGTAATATATATCGATGTTTTGATACTTGTGTTCAGATGTAAAACAAAATGAGCATGTATCTCACCCCTAGGTAAAAGCATTTAAAAAGGGGCTATGAGACTCACTTGAGCCTAATGAGATGCTATCAAGCACAAATGATGGTTTACAAGACCAATGATGTCGTTCAATCGACTGAAACCTGCAGGGCGTCTTAGACGCGCAAGGTTTTATTTGATTAGATGACTTTATAGACCATCTATGCTAGTTGTTCCCTCAACTAGTTATGTCCAAATACTTTGGTTAATGTTTATGTTTAAAGTTGTGAAAATCGTATACGGCTCGTTGGTGATTAATTGTAATAATAATCTCAAAACGTTATTATTGAAATGTTGAAATGAAATACTTGTAAAGTGTATTTGAAGTGTTTAGTATTCGTATAGGTCATGTGTTGTTGTGTTGTTGTCTTACGTGATTACTAGTTGTTACCAATTCTAGTTATAATCTTGTTGCCTCTGTTAGTTATAAACATGTTGCCCCTGTTAGTTATAAAAGTGTTGCCCCTGTTAGTTATAAATGTGTTGCCCCTGTTAGTTATAAACGTGTTGCCCCTGTTAGTTATAAACATGTTGCCCCTGTTAGTTATAAAAGTGTTGCCCCTGTTAGTTATAAATGTGTTGCCCCTGTTAGTTATAAACATGTTGCCCCTGTTAGTTATAAAAGTGTTGCCCCTGTTAGTTATAAATTTTGTTCCCACCGTTAGTTATAACTTAGTTGCCCCTGCTAGTTATAATTTAGTTGCCCCTGCTAGTTATAATTTTGTTCCCACCGTTAGTTATAACTTAGTTGCCCCTGCTAGTTATAATTTAGTTGCCCCTGCTAGTTATAATTTTGTTCCCACCGTTAGTTATAACTTAGTTGCCCCTGCTAGTTAAAATCGCCAGATTTTTGACTCAACAAACCTCTCGTTTTCTACACTTTTTAGTCCAAACCAAGACCCACCAAAAATCACAGATGTTCCTCTATGGGTTTAGTGTAAATCTGCACTTTATGGTAATTTTATAAGTTCATCTACTATTTTTAACAAAAATCAACATGAAAGGTAGTCGGATTTGGTTCGGAAACGAGTAACATTCAAAGATCAGCTTCTATACTTAAATCCGTACAGATATGGAAAAAATGTAAAACACGAACGTTGTAGCTCTTTTCAATACGCAACTTTTAAAAAAAAAATGGTTGTCTAACTCATCTTAGAGCTCGAGATATTAACGATTTTGTGGGACTGTTTTTGAGAGACAGAATCTGTCATACATACATACTTATGAAAAACGTTTTTAAGATTTAGATTTGGACATTAACAAGTTGTATGAACAATATATCATCTATATAAACATAATACAAGTATTTTACGAAAGTGTCGGGATTCTTACAATGATCGAATGAAGAATCCGAAAAGGTGGAAGCGTAGCTCGCGTTCTCGTGATCGTTTTTGCTTCAATCGACTTGATGATCCAAAGAGGTTTTGATGGTGAATTATGGTGGTGAAAGTGGCTGATTTTAGAGAGAGAAAGATCAGAGGTCAGAGAGAGAATGAGAGAGATTGAGTTGGTGATTGAATGAAGAGAGATGGGATGATGGTGGTGGTTAAAGTCAAGAAACTTCCTCAACAAGATCCACGTTTTGTGGATCTTGTTCCCATAGTTTATAAATATTTGGAAACATTTATAAAATGTTTTGGCAAAGTGTTAGTGATAGTTTGTGTAATCGTTTTACGATTATTACATATCATGACGTTTAAACTAGACGTTTTGCTTTTCGATATAACTTTCAATATTTATAGTGGAAGTATTTTATCAAAATACTTTACTTGAAGTTATGAAAGTATAACTTTGGTTGGTTTTGATTGTTGGGCACGAATCGTGCATTTTTGGGCGCCATGAGTGTTTTATACGATACGAAATACTTATAAAGTATTATCGAAATAATATTTAGGAATTAATAATGTTGTTAAATAATCTCATATTACTTAATAAAATAGGTTCACCAACGTCCATATAAATGAATCGGAATTTGGCCGATATGATAATGCACGATTTAATATAATCGCGTACTGATATATATTCATCAATATATATATTGATACACACAATTAGCCTAATACATAGTACTAATTACATGTATTTCTAAATGATTAGCAACTAATAACTAGTCCTAATTTGACGGGTGTCACATGCAACTTCATTGTAACGATCATATTGAGCATTCCATTCTGCCAATTCCTCATTGGTTGCATCACCAGTAGGAGCATGGGTCATAGGCTGTTCCAAAACATTGAGTTTCTTTTCAACTCGAAGGACAATCCTTAGTTGACGAAATCAATCATTAAAGTTTGGTCCATAAAGTTTTTCTCTTTCGAGCATCAACCTGACAGCCGAATTGTTCAAATTTTGTGCAGGATTTGTCATCTACAAACAGAAGAAAGTTCAAAATTTAGTATTTTCGATAATACTCCTTTAAAGAAAATTAACTACCTATAGTTTATACATATAAACAATTATTTTTCTTAAGGCTAAGATCCTAATTGACATATCACCATCACATCATTTGATCTGCTAGCAATGATGTATTCAAAAAGGTAAGTGACGAATAATAATTGGAATACAAATGCAACTCCTAGATCATTAATACGGGACTTACTAATGGCACTAAAGAACAAGCAAGTAGTGTCATGTAAGCATGTTTCATCCCATCTTTGCCTCGGGCTTAAGGATCTCACCAGCTTAACTCGATTTAAGTTGTCCAATAAAGAACTGTAAATATTCCACCACCGCCTCACAATGAGGGGTTATTTACCTTGGGTTGCAATTTACCTACGTCTCACGTAGAGTAAAAGGCAATTGCAAGTGTCCTTACAATTGGGTGGCATAAAACTTAATTTTAAAGGGTATGATTGTTTGACATATAACGTGTATATCAAATATGTACGAAGAAGCATGCATACATCTTCGTATCATAGGTTTTAATAAAACACTTTACTCAATTAAGTTATTTTATTATCGTGTGTCAAGATGTCTCTTTTAATATACATATATAGCACGTATATATAAAATAAAGACATTACACTTTTACCAAAACTCATTAAGTTTTAGTCATTGATTAAAGTACAAATCTTTAGGTTTTACAAAAACTCATTATAAACTAGTACATCTTGCAAGTCTTATCGTGGGAAGCCGAAACATTATCATATATAAGCCGAACCCAATTTTGACACTTAAGACTTCGCAAGAAAATAGTTAATAATAAATCTAGTTTCATAAGCTTTAGTTATGTTTATTTATTTTTCAAAAAGAAAAAAAAACTTTTTCATTAACATGGTTCATAACAATAAGCAAAAAATAAACAATCAAAACACATAACAATTATCATATCAATTAACACTTAATTTAACGTAATCATGCAAACTACAAGCCGATAAGAACCTAAGTAAAGGCCAACTAGGGATAATCTTTATATATATACTTATATAAGACTCCTGCTTACGTCGAATAAATCCAAGCCAAGTCGGACCACATACATCGAGGAACTCGATTGCGTAAGCCTTATAAAACTATATATCACATAACACATAAAACTGTTTAGCGGTTTCAGTTAACTTCAGGCCCCGATCAAACAAAGAGTTTTCCCCAACTTTAGCTTTAAACTACAAAGTTGTAGCCTACTGAGTCGTGGATCCACCATAAAAATTTGAGATCCTAACTCTTTACAGTTGATTTACGATTGTATCAGACAAGGAGGAAAACAAGGGTTATTATATTATTATATTCCTTTTATATTTTATGGGAGTTAATAGATACAACATATTTTTTGATTCACACAACAAAACTGCGCATTAACACGTTGTACTGTATGCATTATATATGTAAAATTGTGTTGTATGTGATAAGTTGTGTGTTGTATTTATCAACACCTATATCTAATTAATAAATAACACTTTTATTATTAATCAATTATAAACCCTTTAATTAATTATGAATAACAATTTAATCTTAATAACTTTCACCTTGAACCCTGTAACTTAATGACATTTATTAAATGATCAAAAATTAATTAAATAACTCAACTAATTGTTATAATAAAGAACAAGACATTATAACAAATCACCAACTATTTTAAATGATGGAGTACTAGAGAAACGAAGATCTACAAGTAAACCCAATTAGAGTATCACATCGAGCAATGTATCAAAAAGTCACTATTCATAATTTTGCTTTCCTTTCATCAGTTGTATTACTTCACTTTCAGAATTGCAGCTTCCTGCAATTTTGTGAGGTGAAAAGCTTGCTGCAACGTCTGAGTGTTAAAAAACTAACTTTATATTTTATTTGGTCTTCCAAACCAGCTGCAAAGCAGCTCACAATGTACTAACGCGGCAGCTGTAGTTTGTAAACAATGCTACAAAACGCATCACGGTATTCCTCAACACTTGCAGTCTGTCTAAAGTCCTTCAATTCCGACACTAAATCATCAAAAGACTTGCCAAATCTAGCAGTCAAAGCTCGAGATTATTCAGACGAAGTCAATTTATCATTACCACGATACTTCTCAAAAGCCACGTGCCAATGTAATGTCGTACCCTCCAAATGAAAAGCAGCCAACGGAATCTTGATTGCATTAGGTACGTCATCAAGTTCAAATATTTGTTCAACTTGATACAACCATAATTCTACATCATCTCCTCCAAATTTAGGGAACTCCAACTCAAGTAGATGAGACAAATACGCAATCCCACTTCTATTTTTTTCCGGAGCTGTATTTGTAACTGACGTAGCATCTTATTCTTTCTGATTATCTACACCCATCAGTATCATTTGTGTCGACAACTCTGCAACTATGTCTTTCAATTTAGACATAACTCGAGTGTTTTCTGCTATTGACATAGTATGTTCTTCTGCCATTGATTCGAACCTCTCGCAGAATTCACTTAGAGTGTATTTCAGTATTTCTATCTGAGTAACATCCTCATGTGGGTCGTTTTGAGCCTCAACATCTACCTTCTGCCCTGTTTCTCCCACGTCCCACTGCCTTGAATTCATTGTTCAGAGATCTGCTGATTGAGCAATGAATAATCAGTTACGTATAAGTATGTATAGATTACAAGTATTATGTACATGTTAAATTATTAATGGTGTATACTTGCTGCATTTATTAATGAGGTACTATATCCGTCCCAAAATTATTGTCCAGTTTTGACTTTATGAAGTCCTTCTTTTTCAACTTCGATTTTAAGTATTTTTGTTTGTGTTATATAATACTTGATACAAAATATATGAATTTATTGGGTTTTAAATGTATTTTCATTGGTATAATTTTCATCAAGTATTATATCACACAAACAAGAATATTTAAAATTAAAGTTGAAAAAGAAGGACTTCAGAAAGTCAAAACTGGACAATAATTTTGGAACGAATATAATAATTTTGGGACCGAGGTAGAATGTGTTATGTATGATATGGGGTTGGGTAATTTAACAATTATGCCAAAATATTCGGTAATTATAAGAGTGTACACCAACTGCATGTGTATTATACAACAACAACAACGATATAAACCCTAGTTTACTTGAGAGAGTAAATTTGATGGCAAAAAATCGACACATTGAGTTAAACACTAGTTCATATTTCAAGCACATCTCTAAATATATAAACAAGAAAACTGAGAATCAAGAGAGTAGAGGATTTTGTACCAGAGAAAGATTGTGAAATCGATTGAATGCAAAACGGTTAATAAAATTAAAAGGAGAGAGGATTTCGTTTTAACATTTTTTGTTAGACCCCCAAATCTCGATTTTCCGTTGCTGATTAACTGCTAAATACGAGCAGTATGAGAACTGAGGCCCAAAACCTTTTATATCGTCACTATGGGCCTTTCTAAGACCCAATACATTTTATACTATTATTTAGGATTAATTTATGTGGGCCGAAATTGACAACCACAACACCTAAGAAATGAAACAACAAAGGAGATAAACTAGTTGTACACCACGGGGGCACGGGTCCACGGCCTAAGGGAAATAACATGATGCTAAGAAGTTATCCACAGATGAGCTACAAAGACATCAAATGGAATTAAAGGTTAGAATCATAAAGTTACGATTACAGATTGATTTTTTTTGTCATGAGGTATACAAAGATTGACCCAATAGATTTCTCTTTTATATTGGAACTTGATAGTATATGTTATAGCATTTGACCTGACATTAGGAGCTCCCTGCATCTATTCACATGTTTCCGAATAGCAAATGTAAATTGACATGTGTGACGAAGAGGTGTGAGTGCTCTTTTGGCCAACATTGAAAATGATTATATTTGTTGCATCTATTTTGTTGTATAGATTGAGTATTTGGAGGCTGCAATTGCCACCAGCTCCAAACCTTGTGCCAAATAACCTGCATCTTCGAGGATGACCATAGCACTGAATTGACAACAACGCCACGAGCAGATAAGTTCTCCATTGTGTGAAGACGGTTGAGTAAAGCACACCAGACATAAATATTAATTTTCAGTGGCACTGAGACATTTACCTAATTAATACTCATCATTGAGTAATTGATATTTATCACTTTGTGCCATATATTTATCACTGATACCGAATATTCGTCGTCGAATACGCTATATATTCATCATCAAATACTCGATATTCATTACCAAATATGGCATAAGCATCACTGGATACACGATGAGCGACGGTTGAACACGATAAATGACAACCTCAACCATCAGAGTATTATTCAATATAAAACTTTAATGTGAATGTGAACAAACTACCATCGATGTTCATTCATAGACCAACATGAACATCGTACAGGTAGAGATATATATTTATATAAATTATACACTTGATCTATCAAGTATCACCTACTAACAAATATACCATGTCACCAACTCACCATTGACAATTTACGGTTGCTAGACATATTTTTTTTTATCAAGCAAGAGTGCAAGACCAACAAAAAGAAGGTAGGAGGAAGATGTGGATTTTTTTTTTTTTTTTGACGAAAAACAAGTAAATATATTGAAAAAACTCCACTATCAACTAAAGTTGGAGTGAGCAACAATTAAAGTGTTGATGAGATGTGGATACACATATTTTCATGAGGCACATTAATCTCTAAAAAAGTAAGAGGTCACGTGAACATATAAAACAGAGCTTTATGTTATTATTATATCTTTTAAATTGTTTTTCTCTTTGACTTTTGAGAGATACTCGAAGGGGATGCTTTCATTCTTCTATTCGTACGTGATCTTCAATGGGTGAAAAGGAGCGCGATTAATTTGTATGTGGAAGTAAACGAAATTTTGAGAGAGATGAAACCTGTGTTTGAGTGGTCAGAATTTAGGGATTTTCTATTTTGGCCCTTGTTATCTGATTTTCTCAAAATTTTTAGTTATTTATTAATCTAACTAGTGTTAAAATCCGTGCGATGCACGGCAACGTTCATATTTTTGTTTAACATGTGTTGTACAATTCAGCATCAATAAATAACAATAATTTAATATTATACTTCAATTAGTCACTGTTTATACTGATGAGTATTGAAGTGATATATAGTAACCTAATATAGTATAATTCTATACATCAAGACATGTAAAGAACTTATGATGTACATAAAGTCTCTACTCTCTACTGGCATTATGAGTACGTGCAGTTAAGCTCATTCACATAAACATTTGCTTTGATCTTGATAGTCAAGTGTAATACATATAAAGCTAATGGTCATACATCAAAAAACATGCACCAAGTAGACTACAACTTCTCCATTTTCCACGTACTTCACCCAAAAAAACCAGATATAACCTTTTGTTAAGCTCCTTGATATCATGAGTCCTGAAAGTTCGCAAATGCATTATCAATCTTTGAAGGTTTGTAATTTGTTTTTGCCCAATTTATTTCCTAGTTTTTTATATTGATAATACACTTTCAAAAAATTTCGACTTTCTCACCCATTTCCCCGTTACTTTCTATCATTACTCATTAACTTGACCCATTTAACACGTTAGAGATAAATTTAACCCAAAACATTCCATAACACACAAAGAGTAACCTTGAGGACCAATATTGTGTCGGCATTATGATTGAAAATATGCAAATGTCCGTATTAACTATAATGTTTGAGGCGAGGATAAATGGAAAAGGTTACCACAAATTACTTCACCTTCTTGTATCCTTTATGTGCTTAATACCACTATGCGAAATCAACTTTTAAGTTCTTTTTGTAGGTTCCATGTACAGAAACTGGGCAGAAGAACCAAAACATAAATTATGAGGAAAAACAAACATTATATAACATATAGTGAGTAAGATGTCGTTATCGGGAAGTTCTTCGGCTCAAAGGATGGAATCGAGTAGACTCTGTCTCAACCACTCGCAACTAAAAACAGAATACATTATAGGAATACCAGTGCAAACAAAAATGTATTTCATCTAAATATTTTTAAAAATACAAAAATGAACTCAAGTTATTAGTTTTAAGGCTAACCATATAGAAAGAAGTCAGAGTTATTGTTAGAAATAAGTTCATAGTTTAAGACATTCTTCTCGTCAAACCCCTAAAAAACAAAAATTCTTTAGAATTGGGCAAATTTAGTTGGTAGTTTACAGTGAATTTTCATTAACAATGATTAAATTAACGTTGGTAAAATTTCAGCAAGGTTTATGCTTAGTTACCCATATCATTTGAGGATCTAGCCATTTTTAGAAGAAATTTCAAAACTGATTTGTCTTGTCCATTCTCTTTAGGTAGAGACGTGGTAGTCGTCTTCCATCAAAATACTTCTTTATTGTTCCTGAAAGGAAAAACAAACAACACAAAAAGTAGATACACGGAAAATGGATTTTTTTCACCATTTTCTTAGAGCTGCTATTTGCTTTTAATGGTGCATCACAACATGGAACGTAAAATTAGTAACTCTTCAAGAATCAAAACCATATAGCCAGCCATGTATATATACAAAAAGTTCTTCTATTGTATAGTCATGAAGTAAATTAATCTCGTCGTCAATAAGTTGCCCGGTAGGAATCAGGCCTGCGAAACGATTGTAAAATAAGAATAGTTAAGATGAAAGGTTTATTGTGAATACAGAACCTGTAACTATTAAAAAGACGTACCATTGCTCATTAGAAAAACATGGTGAAATTTCCCTAAGAAAAGAACATTCATAAATGTTTCACACAAAACATTAAATCTCCTCAAGAATTTTAAGGTTTTATTGGTAAATTGATTAACGTACTTTGGAGATGATGGAGTTGTGGAGAGAGTCATTCTTGCCAACTACTATGATAATCAATCACAAAGAGGTTGATGATGATTAGGGAGTGATCAAAAAGTTGTAGTATTTTTTCAATAATAATCATTCGGAGATGAGAGAGATTCAATTTAATTAAAACATTCCAAAATAACTCTGGTATAATGGTGGAAATTATTGTGTCGATTAAATAATATTAAAGTAAGAAAATACGATTCAATATTGATTTCAAATTTTAATTTGAATGCTAATAACTTTTTTTTTCAAGGGTAGTGGTACATAGACATTGATGACATGGCAATTAAATTCATAGAAAAATCTAGAGCTTGCCACATCATTTTTTTTGCATACATGGCGGAATGTGATTGGAGCCACATAGACATAATTAAAAATCTTTAACTACAGTTTTGTAGATGAATAATAAAGATAAAGATTTCTATCTTTACTTTACTATAAACATTTACCCTTCTATTTTAGTAACCTTAAATACTTGAATATTTCTATTTTTAACTTTTAGCTTTTCTAATATTCATTTCCGTTTTTCATTAATCCATTTATAAAAAATTTCACATTTTTTTTCTCAATTTTCTTTACCATCTTATTTGAGTCCATAACTTATCACTTCATCGACATGCTAATATACATTCGAATCACAACAAAAATCATCAAAATACATCCTCAAAACTTTAACAATCCTAAGATGCGAATTAACGAAATCAACTTATCACATTTTAAAGTATCACCGCCGCATTGCGCGGGTACAATGCTAGTATATATATATATATATATATATATATATATATATATATATATATATATACTAGCGTTAAACCCGTCCGATTCACGGCTAGGAAAATATATTGTCGTAATACACAAATCAAAAGGTATATCTATATTAAATAATGTTCTAATGATAGTCAACTTAATGTTAGTCACACTTTTTAATACTAAAGGTATATGTGTTAAGTTTAAGTGTTTAACAATAATATTGATTGAAAACTAATTTCAAAAAATAAAACTAATTGTCTTATTAGTCGCATACATAATTATAATTGAGTTCTGTGATTAAAACCAATAGAACCTTAAAAAAGAGATGATGAACTTAAGTTAGAATCTATGTGATTTTGTTGTGCTCATGATAGGATTCAAGTTTAAATGATATATGTATGCTTTATGAACTGATTTGATGATGATTACATGATGAAATTGATAGATTTTTTGAGTTTTAGTTTAAATGTGTATAAACTAGGTTATATGTGATTTTGATGGATTGTAATGAATTGGTGTTTGATTCTTTGTTATAAGTTGTTAGTAGAAGTTTTTGTGGCGAAATCTTGATGAAATTGGAAGTTTTGAACTCAGTTTAGTTGATTTTTGAGTTTTGGTTCGTAGTTGTGTTGTGCAGGAACTGGGTACATTGTGCAGGTCTGGAAAAACTGGGAATACGGTCGGATTCCAGTGAATCCGGACGGATTCAAGGGAATACGGCGTATTCCCGGGGTGTATTCCCAACCGGATTCCTTAAATTGGGTTCTGGTTGAAATTGAAGCTGAAATCACTGGGGAATACGAGCGTATTCACTGGAATACGGCCGGATTCATCTGAATACGGCCGGATTCCAAGGAATACGGCCGGATTCCCTTGGCTGGACAGTGATTTTCTAACTTAAGCTTATAATGTGATATTTGCTTGCATAATATGTTTATATGACTTAATACTTGTTTGATTGTTGATATTAAGTTATGTAAATATACTATGAGGATTGACTTGAAATTCTTTTGTATTTCAGATCCGACTACGACTCAATAAAATTAGATCTTTGAGTGGAGCTTGAAACGAGACAGGTGAGTGACTGGTTCTCACAGTTTAAATTGGTGTTAACAATTTAGTTACATCAATTTTAAGTAGATTGATATTATTGAATTATTGTCAAGTTGATTGCGGTTAAATGATTGATTGCTAGTGACTCATTCCATGATAGGTTGGAATGATAGAGGTCAATTTCGGTTGGGTTTAGTTGCTATAGGTTAATCTTTATGGTATTGATGAACATTCGTTGTGAATTCGTCCATATTGATTAAAGATAGCATTGAACTATCGGTAAAATCTCTGTATTGGCCTGCAGTGGATTATAAGTGTTCTTGGTGGGCCATCCGCGGGCTGAGGGTACCTCAAGAACCACCGATCCTCTAATTTGATTGTTACTGTTAGTTGATTGTTGTGAATTGATTGTTTATGCTAAGTTAGATTGTTGGAATCGTTATTCACTTAGCTTCGTGCTAATCCCCCACCTCACTTTTGCAGGTTAAGTTTGCTTATGCTCGGTTGAGAGGTTTTGGGTGAAATGTTTGACAAGCTGAGCACTCTTGATTACTTTTAGTTGGAAGTTAAACGTTTGTATAAATAACACCACTAGATTATGAGTTTGTAACAAAATAACTTAATAATAGTATGTGTAATAACTAACCTTTGATATTATGTATTATTTGTTGAATGGGATAACGCTTCCAGGTTAAAAAAAAAAAAAAAAAAAAAAGTCTTGAAAATATGGGGTGATATGGGGTGTTATAAGTTGGTATCAGAGCGTAAGTTTATGGGAATGAACATTCTAGGTGTTCATACCTAAACTTATTTCCGTTGGTCAAACATTTCATGTTGTGGGGATTAGTTAAGAAGGGGAAATTTAATTAGTTTGCTAGTACTAATGATTAACGAATTTTGAGATATGATGTGATTTCAGATATGGCGGATAATGAGCAACCTGTCCATACTCTTAACAATGCCTCTCAAATTGCTGCACCACCACCAGAAAATCAGGAGCATAATGGAATATCTAATCCAAGAGGCGTGGAAACAGAAACTGATCAAGAGTAAACAGAAACTGATCACTTGGTTAATTTGAAAATAAATAGGTGAAAGAGTCACAGGAATTATTGTGACTAATTAAATGTTAATTGTTTTAAATAGTTGAGCCTGACGGTAAAATAAAATACTTTCTCTCGCGGGTATTTTCGGGTTCCAGACAATAGGCTTAGAAGGGGTATTATTTGTACTGTGTTGGGAATGGGTTAAAAAGGGGGAACCGACCCTTTTATTTCATTTTCTTTCTTGATCTTTTCTTTCATCTCTATCTAAACTTACACATACATACATATCATTGAAAATAAAAGAGAGAAATCAAAGAGAGATTGAGAGGTTGTTTGTAAGCTTGCTATAGCTTCATCTCCTTCACTAGATCATCATCATCATCTTTGAATTGTAAGTGTTGTTCATATATATGTATATAAATGCAAATTCTTAGGGTTTGTGATTATATGTGTAATTAGATGATATAAATGATGATAGGTGATGTTATATGCTTCTTGTTGTTTGTTATAATCGATTGAATACTTTGATTTGGTGATTTTGGGTTTTGATTCGGGTTAAACTCATGAAGATAAGTGCAGGTCGTTTTTAAACTTGCAAACGCGATCCCAGCTTTGAACCCGGATCGCGTTCCATAGTGTTATTTCATTATAGTCGGATTTTGTTCTTGCGAACGCGATCCCGCCCTCGTTTCCGGATCGCGTTTCGTAGTGTAAAATGGTTACAGAACTATTTCTAAAGGGGAACGCGATCCTGCCCTTGTTTTCCCGGATCGCGTTGCTTAGTGTTTTTGGTAAGATGTGTTTTGTAAATTTTGAAAATGCATAAGTGTTAAGTGCCATCTTTGATAATTGTTATTTTCACTTGAGGGGTGCTTTAGTGGTACTTAACCGTAGTTTAGTGGCACTTAGGCGGTACTTTAGTGGCACTTTTATTGGAAGAAATACATGATAATGTGGATGATTTTAAAGGGTTACGGGACTAAATAAAAGAGTTTAAAGTTAACTTGGTATAGTATATGATATTGCTTTAGTGGCACTTTAATGACCCCTTTTAGTGGCACTTTTTATTTAAAATATATGTTTTGACATATATGATATGTTATACTTATGGGATAAGTTGTATACTTATAAATGAAATGATATAAATAGATTATTTCCGTTTGAGTAGCATTTATTATGTTGATACATTGAAATATTGAAACAAGTTACTAACTTGTGATATTCTGTTGTATTCTCAGATCAGCAGAAGACTCAGTGACATTAGACTACTAAGTGGACATCTGAGGTATCGGTGAGTGGACCTGTACCTTCAGTGTGATTGAGTTATAACATGTTTGGTTACAGCGGGTAACCGTATATGTTATTGTTGACTAATTATTAATCTGTTATGATTATAATTGTGTTAAGTGCTATATGGCCTTTGAGGCGTATATGTGTTAATAAAGAGGTCAACGTATGTTGGGCATTGGTTACTATTGTTTGGACGATGAAGGATTCCTTGTACTCATCGTTAATGGGAATCTTAGTCGTGTGAGATAATAGTAACAGGCTATCGGTAAACCGCTGTATTGTCCTGCAGCTCAGTGGGGTTTACTAAGTGTCGCTTGAGGGCCACCGCGGCTTGAGGGTTCCTCAAGGACCACCGGTCCTCTTTAGTTCTTGTGTGTTTACAGTGCTTGATGATGTAAACATTGATTGTTGTTGTGATTACGATTACTTATTGTAAACTGATGTGTTATATCTGAGTTGGATTGTCGGTTACAGTTCTTTCTCACTTAGCTTTGAGCTAACCCCCACATTCCCACTTCTTGCAGATTATGATTGTTTAAATTGTTGGGCAAGAAGCTTTTGGCTGGAATGGATTGTTTGACGACCTTGCGTATTACTCTGATATTGATTTTGCTAAATCAATGTTGTCTTTGGATTCAATAACACCCAATGATTGTGTTTAAAATTTATATGTTTATAATATTTATTTATATGTTTGAAATAAGCAGGAATTTTATGTTTGAAAAATGAAATGCTTGTTTTGGGACAATCGCTTCCGGGTTGAATTACATTATTATAATGTTTCGAAAACCTTGGGTGTTACAAGTGGTATCAGAGCATATGTTTGGGCGAATTGAACTTTGGTAACGTTCAATCCCAAATCTAATTGTGTTTTGTCAAACATTCCTTAATGTGGGTTTATTGTTGCATGAGAAATTGGTTAGCGTGTTATGTACTAACCATTAACAAGTTGCGAGATTGTTGTTTTCTTGATACAGATATGGCAGAATATGATAACCCGACCAATGCTCCTTATAGTGCCTCTCGGATGGATACTTCTTCTTTGGAAATACAGAATGATAGACATGGGCAGGCTGGATCTTCTCAGCAGAAAGTTTGTTCTTTTACCACATTCATGTCGTGTAAACCTTTGAAATTTCAGGGCAGTTCAAATCCTTCCGATACTTTGAATTGGTTGCGAGATATTGAAAGGAAATTTGAAGTTTGTCAGTGCAGAGATGAGGATAAGGTTCCGTATGCAGTTCAACTTTTGAAGGGTCAAGCAATGAATTGGTGAGATTCTGTTACAGCAGTTTTGACTCCACAGCAGAAAGCTTCTATCAAATGGTTAGATTTTTATACCGAGATATGTAAACGATATTGTTCTGATTTTGATATATCGCGTATTAGAGACGAGTTCATGGAGCTTCACCTGACTGATCAAATGACTATTGATGAGTTGATTAATCAGTTTACAGAGAAATTGAGATTTGTTCAACAGTGGGTCCCAACTGATAGGACTAAGATTGATCATTTTGTTAGAACATTGCCACCGGATTATCGGGCAACAGTGAGATTAGCAGATTCGCTTTCGCGGGCTTTTGATTTGGCTCGTTCAGTGGATTGTGACTTGCGGGCTCAGGATGCTCGAAGCAGAGAAAAGGCTTTGTTGAAATCGGGGTGTGATTCTTCTAGTAAGGGTAAACGAAAATGGCAGAGTGACCGTAAGGGTTCAGTTGATAAACCCAAATGGTGCTTTAAATGTAAAACCAGACATATCGGGCGGTGTAATTCTCAGACTGCCAGATGCATTAAATGTGGCGTGTTTGGGCATGTTGCTAAGGATTGTGATTATTCTGGTCATGTTTGTTGGAGTTGTCACAAGGAGAATCATCGAGCGAACCAGTGTCCAGAGGCTGAGGGATAGGAGTTGGGGTTGGTCGGGAGGTCGTCATGTTCTCGCTATAGTTGGGTGAATTCGTTATCAGTTGCTGACAAGTTCTTCATATTACAATTGACAAATTGTGGAGTTGCCTGACATCATTCCAGGTACTTATGTATTAACTCTGTACTATCATATGTGATGTGATCTAGAGTTAGTTGTGCTTTATATTTGTGCATTGTGTGATAACTGAATTGATTCCCCGGTAGTTGTTAATTCTTTTATAGTAGAATTAATTGATATTAGATAATCCAGGTTACCATGTCGGTGACTAGAATTAATATTGGATAGTGGGTCATATTGCGATTGATTGTGTTAGTGTCAATTTTTATTTTAATAAGAATTGACACGTTTTGATTGGGACGTTAATTTGGTAAAGTCAATGTAATGAGGTTCGGGAAATGGATGATTGGCCTTATCTCGAATGTATGTAATTTGACTTGAGGGATATGATGAATTGATTATATAGGAATTAACTATGGAATGAACAGTGGAAATTTATTTGACAGTGGAACTGTTACTATGTCAGTTTTGGACCTAGTATTGATTGATGGATTTAAGATCCTCGAAAGTGTATAATATATTCCATATGATTGAATCATGTTGTGATATATTGAGACTTGGTTATTGTTTATGCTTTGATAGCCTAAGCTATGTGATGGGATTATTTCATCCTTGATTTGGAGTTTGTAATGGTTGTTTTACCTTAAACTCATGGAATTATGGATGATGGATAAAACAAGTTAAAGAATTGATGGTGAGACTTGATGTTATTGTGAATTGTTGTTGATTTGCGACAAGAGTTATCCTAGGCTTTTGAAATTCTTTTCGGACTTAATGGATTGATTGAGAACTATCTAGCTCGACGACTTGATAGATTATAATATGAAATTGGAAATTTCTATTGAACATTACTAGTGGATTAAAGATTGCATAATCTTGTGTTAAATCCAGTTGCCTTGAGATTTTGAGAGTTGACTGATCGTTTGGGGATTTTTGAATTGTGGAATGATTCGAAATCATTATGATTGACGGATTACCATGAGGTCGGATGGGATAGTATTGTGGATTTGGATTATTGTGTTTCAAGTGTGATCCGGTGTATAAAATGATCATTGTGGATGTTATGTGATTACCTAATCGTGGATTTCGAGTTGGATCAGATTTCAAGGACGAAATCTTTTTAAGGAGGGAAGATTTGTAACATCCTGTTACCGGGCCTAGACGTTTATGGTATTTTCCAAATTTAAATAATTATTTAAATGAGTTAGGAAATTTATATTATTGGTTTATTTGAAAATAAATAGGTGAAAGAGTCACAGGAATTATTGTGACTAATTAAATGTTAATTGTTTTAAATAGTTGAGCCTGACGGTAAAATAAAATACTTTCTCTCGCGGGTATTTTCGGATTCCAGACAATAGGCTTAGAAGGGGTATTATTTGTACTGTGTTGGGAATGGGTTAAAAAGGGGGAACCGACCCTTTTATTTCATTTTCTTTCTTGATCTTTTCTTTCATCTCCATCTAAACTTACACATACATACATATCATTGAAAATAAAAGAGAGAAATCAAAGAGAGATTGAGAGGTTGTTTGTAAGCTTGCTATAGCTTCATCTCCTTCACTAGATCATCATCATCATCTTTGAATTGTAAGTGTTCTTCATATATATGTATATAAATGCAAATTCTTAGGGTTTGTGATTATATGTGTAATTAGATGATATAAATGATGATAGGTGATGTTATATGCTTCTTGTTGTTTGTTATAATCGATTGAATACTTTGATTTGGTGATTTTGGGTTTTGATTCGGGTTAAACTCATGAAGATAAGTGCAGGTCGTTTTTAAACTTGCAAACGCGATCCCAGCTTTGAACCCGGATCGCGTTCCATAGTGTTATTTCATTATAGTCGGATTTTGTTCTTGCGAACGCGATCCCGCCCTCGTTTCCGGATCGCGTTTCGTAGTGTAAAATGGTTACAGAACTATTTCTAAAGGGGAACGCGATCCTGCCCTTGTTTTCCCGGATCGCGTTGCTTAGTGTTTTTGGTAAGATGTGTTTTGTAAATTTTGAAAATGCATAAGTGTTAAGTGCCATCTTTGATAATTGTTATTTTCACTTGAGGGGTGCTTTAGTGGTACTTAACCGTAGTTTAGTGGCACTTAGGCGGTACTTTAGTGGCACTTTTATTGGAAGAAATACATGATAATGTGGATGATTTTTAAAGGGTTACGGGACTAAATAAAAGAGTTTAAAGTTAACTTGGTATAGTATATGATATTGCTTTAGTGGCACTTTAATGACCCCTTTTAGTGGCACTTTTTATTTAAAATATATGTTTTGACATATATGATATGTTATACTTATGGGATAAGTTGTATACTTATAAATGAAATGATATAAATAGATTATTTCCGTTTGAGTAGCATTTATTATGTTGATACATTGAAATATTGAAACAAGTTACTAACTTGTGATATTCTGTTGTATTCTCAGATCAGCAGAAGACTCAGTGACATTAGACTACTAAGTGGACATCTGAGGTATCGGTGAGTGGACCTGTACCTTCAGTGTGATTGAGTTATAACATGTTTGGTTACAGCGGGTAACCGTATATGTTATTGTTGACTAATTATTAATCTGTTATGATTATAATTGTGTTAAGTGCTATATGGCCTTTGAGGCGTATATGTGTTAATAAAGAGGTCAACGTATGTTGGGCATTGGTTACTATTGTTTGGACGATGAAGGATTCCTTGTACTCATCGTTAATGGGAATCTTAGTCGTGTGAGATAATAGTAACAGGCTATCGGTAAACCGCTGTATTGTCCTGCAGCTCAGTGGGGTTTACTAAGTGTCGCTTGAGGGGCACCGCGGCTTGAGGGTTCCTCAAGGACCACCGGTCCTCTTTAGTGCTTGTGTGTTTACAGTGCTTGATGATGTAAACATTGATTGTTGTTGTGATTACGATTACTTATTGTAAACTGATGTGTTATATCTGAGTTGGACTGTCGGTTACAGTTCTTTCTCACTTAGCTTTGAGCTAACCCCCACATTCCCACTTCTTGCAGATTATGATTGTTTAAATTGTTGGGCAAGAAGCTTTTGGCTGGAATGGATTGTTTGACGACCTTGCGTATTACTCTGATATTGATTTTGCTATCAATGTTGTCTTTGGATTCAATAACACCCAATGATTGTGTTTAAAATTTATATGTTTATAATATTTATTTATATGTTTGAAATAAGCAGGAATTTTATGTTTGAAAAATGAAATGCTTGTTTTGGGACAATCGCTTCCGGGTTGAATTACATTATTATAATGTTTCGAAAACCTTGGGTGTTACAAGTGGTATCAGAGCATAGGTTTGGGCGAATTGAACTTTGGTAACGTTCAATCCCAAATCTAATTGTGTTTTGTCAAACATTCCTTAATGTGGGTTTATTGTTGCATGAGAAATTGGTTAGCGTGTTATGTACTAACCATTAACAAGTTGCGAGATTGTTGTTTTCTTGCGAAAACCTAGGGTGTTACAACTGCACCATTGACATCGGAACAAATCAAAATGATTAGATGGTTAGACTTTCATGCCGAAGTTTGTAAGCAATTCTGTTCAGAGTACAATTTATCACGTATCAGACAAGAGTTTCTAGACTTACAAAAGATGGATCAAATGTCGATTGAAGAGCTTATTAAGCAATTTTCTGACAAATTACGATTTGTGAGACAGTGGGTTCCGACAGATAGAACTCAGATTGAGCATTTTGTGAAGACTTTGTGTAACACCCGCCAAATTAGGACTAGTAATTAGTGTCTAATCATACGTTAATACATGTAATTAGTTCTGTGTTAGGCTAATTAATGTATCGAATTATATATATATTGTTGAATATATACGAAAATGCGATTTGGTTAAATCGTACGCAATTTAAATCGAATGTATTTCGATTCAATTTAATACGGACGTTGGTGACCAACTTTATTAAATAACGCTTTTATGTCAAAAATATTATTGTGATAATATTTCGTATTCATTCGTATCGTACAAACAGAACTTACACGATTTAAAATATTAAAACGCGCAAACTAAATAAACAAACTTACATTTTATAACTCAAATATAAATTGATTTGTAAAGTATTTAACTAAAACATCGCGTAATAAATTGTATTTTAAAACTTACCATTTAATATGAAAAATAGTTGTTCAAAACGTTAAATGACGGAGAAAACGAACACCACGCGGAGCGCGGGGCGAAAACCGAAAAGTGGGGATAACCTCCCACTTCTCATTTTCTTTCCTCATTTCTTTCACTTTCTCCTTTTCTCTCTATTTTTCCTCTCTTTTTCTTTCAACTCACCAAACACACCAAACTCACAAAATCGACAAATAACACATTTATACGCGCTCGTATCATCAATATTTTTAGAGATTCACGACCACCTCGCGACGATCTACAACGCTATCTTTCCGGATTTTCATTTCGGCAATTTTTAAGTTTCCGACAAAATCCCGAAATCTCTCGATTCTTAGTATTTTTCAATTGTAGTTGTTATTATCACTTGTATATGTCCATTACAATGTATAGAACACGATTTTATAGCCTGAAAACGAGTTTAAAACGGATTTTTGGCCGGAAAAACCTTGACAGCCGGACTTTCTGGGTTGATGTTCATCCATGCGACACAAGCCTTGTGTCGCATGTTGTGTCTTATTTTGGCATTTGTGTCGTATAAAAGCCCCTGTGTCGCACCTTGTGTCGTACCCGATAATTAGTGTCGCAAGTCCTGCGACACAACCACTATGTCGCATACACCATACGACACATTCACTATGTCGCTGTTGAATCAGCATCTCGCATCTATGCGACACAACCCTTGTGTCGCATTCCTATGCGACACAACCCTTGTGTCGCATGACAACCACTATGTCGCATATTGTGTCGCAAAACACAGAAAACTCAGATTTTTACTAAGTGTCGAGACTCGAAATTTATCACTCGATTTTACCAGAATTTAGATCCCAGATGCGTTTTTCGTCAAAGCAATATAGTAGAAATAAAAATTTTCCAAGCTGACCTAGCAGCTCGACCCCAGCCAGGGGCTCTGCCCCTTGGACCCCGCCAGGGGCTGCCGCCCCTTGGACCCCGCTACCAGGGGCGCTGCCCCCGGACCCCCGTACTTAGATTCCGTAACGGCTTCTAAAACACATTTTTCAAGTAAAACACCACGAAATCAAAATAATAATAGTTGAGATTATTATTACAAATCCGTCACCAACGGGCCGTACATGTTTTCAAACACTTAACAAATCAACCAAATCGTAGTAATTTGGACATATATATAGTTGTGTAACAACTACAAGGGTGATCTTTTGAGATACCCAATCATGTTTATAACCATCGCGTGTCGTGGACACCCTCAGGTTACAAGTCTTTGGACTTCATACTCGGCTAATCAACTTACGTTTGTTTAAACGCTTTCAGACTCAGGTGAGTCTCATAGCCCCTCTTTTTACTGTTTTACTCAGGGGTGTGATATATTGCTCAACTTTTAACATGTGAACGCAAGTACCAACTTTTCATATACTACATGAGTTTTTCAAAACTAATCATTTTAAAGTCCTCCGTCAGCATAGTTGTTAATACGTTGTAGCGTGAATATTAGTATATGGTACCATATAGGATTGACCCACCTCGTCCGGGTTAGCAAGCACTAACCGGGTAAACGGACGTACTAATATTTGGGAAGACGAATGTGGATTAGGCATTCGTGGAGGCACCTCGCCCGGAATTCTCTATAGGGGACCCGGGCCTCGAGTTAAGCTCAACTATGTGCTCATGGCTGTATACACGATGACTATCATTAAATTGATGGATGCAATTCATTATTTAATTGCTGGATGCAATTCATTATTTAAATCTTGCGGTTCATACTATATTAACTGATTTCAAACCTGTGAGCTCACCAACTTTCTAGCTGACCTTTTAGCATATATCGCAGGTGCCAAGTAGTAGGATGTTTCTGCTTCAGGATTTTAGCTCGAGTCAGCATACAGACGATCGATATTTTCTTGCATTAGTATATTTTGTTCAAGTACTTATGTACTGAAATCTCATTTTATTTAAACTCGAGCTATGTAAAGCTTTAAATGTTGTAAACATTTCCATTATCAATATATTTTGTTAAAACGACGCATATAGAGTCGCTTACTATATATCTTTGTGCTTTGTTATTGATTAGTAACACCCAAATCAAGCTTCCGCTGTGACACCCGGTCAAAAATGACCCAAAATTCGCTCCGAATTTAAACTTTTAATTCATGTATTTTATACACGCAATACCCAAAGTCTACAAGTATTATATATATATATATATATATATATATATATATATATATATATATATATATATATATATATATATATATATATATATATAACATGGAACGATTATTGGAAAATCACATATAAACAAATCCGACAAAATACGTAAACTAAAATACAAAAGTTGGTGACACAAAGTAAATTAATAATGAAATTATTAATTACGAGTATTATTAAATTTATAATATTTAGATTAAAACAAGTTAAATAAACGTTTTATATAAAAAATATTATACACGAACAGAAACAATTATAGAACGTACCTAAAGGTCGAAAATAATAAAAGTATTTATTTTCCCGTTACTGTTTTAGTATTTGGAACATTACCTTAAAATATGAATTCGTAAGTCAACTGAAATTTGGCACTCAATTGGATACGCGCAGAAATAAGATACAAAATATATAATAGTCAACAATGATTCAAATAGTATTTTTCTGACTTTACAAAACTTATCTGGAGAACACCTACAAAATAAAAATATAAAATGTTATATTTTATATTGCTATAATTATACCCGTACACGGAACTAACGGGTTAAAAACCCAAATTAATACACCAATTAAAAAGGTCAGTCGACATCCTCATACAACCCCATACTTCTTGTTTGACAAATTAAAAGGGTACATTAAAATATATATACATATACTCCTTTATGGTGATCACTCACATATACACTACCAACTAACCCCAATAATTCATCAATCCAATTCTCCCTCTCTGTGATCTCACGATAGAAGCAAGGAGCAAGAACAGGAAGCTTTCTTCTTCAAAAATCAAACCATTTAACTAATAACAACAATAACACTTATATAATCATCATCATCTTCATCTCGTCATCATCATCACCATAATATTTTCATTGTAAGGATTCAAAAACTTTAATTTTCATATTTATATTTATATATTTCTTTGATTTATGATGATTGAAATGTGTAAAAACTTTGTTATAGTATGTTTGAAACGTTATATCGCGGTTGTTGAACCGATCTATCACGAACGATCAACAAATATATTATATAGCGCGTTTATAAGAAAACGTTCTATAAAATTTAACGTTCTATAAATCACTCTCAACGTACAAAGTATTCTTCCACCGTCCAAAGAATTAATTAATTCGGCTCTGTGGTTTCTTGGATTTAGTCCGAAACAAAAGAAAGAAAACAGAAAGTATTATTGTGTGGTTTTGGTTTTGTGAACCGTTAGTAACAAAACAAAAACAAAACATTTTGATTCATGTATGTGATTTAATCATTGAATTGTTTATAACGAATAGATACATTTGATTGTGGATTGATTATAATTTTTTATGTAATCGATAAACAATCTATATAATCGTATTGATTCGTTTGGTTTATTTATTTGATTGTGTTCATCGTTTCTAGTGTATAATTATATACACGATCGTTCTATAAAATACGTTCTATAACACATCAAATGATAATCGCGCCAAATGAGTCACATTTTTAAATGGGCCAAAACTATTAGATTATATTTGGGCTAAAACTAAGGAATATAGATTGGGCCAAAGTTGTATCTTATAAACGGGCCGGATAATTGGGCCAAGTGGGCCAAAACATTAAACGTTACTGGGCCAAAACAAATCAAATGGGCCGAGTTATATTTATTGAATGGGCCAAAACTATTATTTTATAATTGGGCCGTGATATTGGGCCGAACTTTTTGGGCCAAAGCCCAATGGATAAAACGATTTCAAAACGCAAACTTAAATCGGGTTATATAAAATATAGAACGAGTTACGATTTTAAATGAAAATGACGATAGAATTATATATATATATATAAACGAAAATCAATTTCTATATATATATATATATATAAACACAAACGACAATGATTTATATATACATAAATATATATACCAATGGACAACGACAACTCATACTTATATATGTATATACGATATTTTGACAAGTGTATTTATATATAAACAATTTAACAAACTTATTTTTATAACAAACATATTTATGTTTTTAAATATAACGACAACGATAAAAACCATATATATATATATATATATATATATATATATATATATATATATATATATATATATATATATATATATATATACACGACATTAGTAAACGAATAATGTATATATATACGACGACAAATAATATATATTAAAATGTATATATTCAACTAATAAGTATATGTAAATATATACTTACACGCAATACATGATACGACTCGAGAAATACTAAGTAACTGAACAACGAACTTATAACGAATTGTTAAGTCACTTACTTATACACATAAACTCACATGTTTAGGACGTTAGGAGGTCATTACTTGGATTTCACGCGCTATAGGAACGCTAGCACCCAAAGGTGAGTCTCACGGCCCCTTTTTACTGTTTTACTATTTTGGGGGAGATGCATTGCTTGTTTTACTCGAACACATGAACTTACTTACTTGATTTACTTACTTGATTTACTTACTGATTTACTGGTATATCGATTGCATGGGTTTTACTTAATCCAATGAAGTCCCTTTAATCATAGTTGTTAGTTATGGACTTAAGCGCGAGTTTTAGTATATGGATCCATATGGGACTGACAATCCCCACCTGGGGTGGTAGCGTCACCACGAACCGTACTCGTATAAACAGGTGTTTTCTACTCGTTTCATATGAATGTTTTTGGATTAGCATTCACGAGGGCAATTACTTACTTACTGTTAAGCTTCGACTATGGTGCTCATGGCAATGTATATCGAAACTATTGCATACGTGCAATTATTACTTACTTTTACAAATTGATGTGTTCAAAACTGTTACTTACTATAAACCTTTGAGATTCACCAACCTTTTGGTTGACCTTTTTAGTGATGCATTCTCAGGTACGCATCAACAGTAGGATGACCCAGCAGGATCTACTTATATGCTAAGCTAGTACGAGTCGCATGCATACACACTTATGAAGATTTTACCGGCATTATCTTTTGTACTAGGATTATGTATTTAAAATCTTTGGAAATCAATTTGCGAACTCACTAATGATGTAACTTTATGACATATTACTTTTGAAAACTTATGTAATGTACTGTATTTCAATGTATTTTTCTAAAACGTCTCATTTAGAGTCGTTTACTATATATCTTGTGCTTTAGTTATTGATTAGTCACGCCCCGACCCGATTCGCTTCCGCAACCCGAATTAGGGGGTGTGACAGATTGGTATCAGAGCCTAAGGTTATAGTGAACTAGGTTGCATGTAGTGGGCCTAGACTATGACCGTTTGGCAGTATTCCTTATTAGGTATGACTGGTTCAGGGATTACATTATAAAAGTTTAATTTAACATAGTCTGATCAACTATGTACAATTAAATGAAGATGATGTGAGACTTGAAATGGTCATGTTGAACAGGAATGCACTAGTTGACTCTGACTACGAGAGAACCGTGACTTGTACTTGTTTTGCGTTAGACACGACTAGGTGGATAATACGTATGTATAGGTTATACATATATGGTTAGGCCTATTAATGTCCTCCGATACGTGGTAACGAACTTATTGTTCATATACGCCTTAGAACTCGCCAACGGTACATTGATCGAGTCAGGAAAGTTGTACTGGGATGTGCTCTGGTTTCGAGGGTCATCTCTTCGAAATAGGCTTACCCTGGCAGAGTTGAGAACTTCGACATTCTATTCGATACGAACCGATTAGTAATTAGGATTGACATACACCTAAAAAAAAAAAAAAAAAAAAAAATCCTTTCTCGCCACCCCATCACGTTTGTATAACAATCAATACTTGTTCGGATGTAATATCCCCCTCTCTTTTGTAAACCTCAATCCTCGTAATCATTTGAACTCGCAAGTCAAGTGATTGCAACCACTATTATTCTACACTAATGATTGTCACTTGTGTTGTGATATATTTTTGTTATATATGCAACTACGATGATCATATTCTTATACCAAACTCTGACATGTCCCTTATCTTCATTGAAGGAACATGCCTCCACGACGCCAAAAATACACTCAAGCTCAGGTTGATCAACTGGTTGCTGACGCACTAAGTGCTGAGCGACGACGATCTGACGGCGCTGAAACACCACCAAGTACCACTGTGGTAAAACCTTGCACCTACAAGGATTTCCTTAGCTGCAAACCTTTAAACTTCAACGGCACTGAAGGTGCCATTGGGTTGTTACGATGGCTGGAAAAGACAGAGTCAGTCTTTCGCATCTGCAACTGCGCTGAGGACTGTAAGGTCAAGTTCTCCACCTACACTTTCATGGATGATGCTCTGACATGGTGGAACACTTACGCTGACTCTGTGGGCCAAGACATTGCTTTGGAAACTCCTTGGGATGAGCTGAAGAAAATGCTCAAGGATGAGTATTGTCCCAGGGATGAAATCCAACAGCTTGAGGTGGAATTCTGGAATCTCACCACTCAAGGGAATGATATTGCCGGCTACACTTCTCGATTCAATCAGTTAGCACACTTGTGCCCATCTATGGTTGATACGGAATCCAAGCGAATTGAGCGCTATGTCTGGGGACTTCCTCCACAAATTCAAGGAATGGTTACCTCGTCCGATTCTCCCACAATCCATGGCACTGTGCGTATGGCACATAAATTGATGGCACAAATAGTTCGCCAAGGAACAGCTGGCGACAAAAATTCTGGAAGCAGCTCTGGAGACAACAAGAGGAAAGCTGATGGAAACCCTGGAAACCAGAGCCAAGCTAACAAGAAGCCTGCGACTGCTAAGGCCAACGCCTCTGAATCTGATGACAAGATAGGGTACAAAGGAAGCAAGCCCTATTGCTCTAAGTGCAAGCTTCATCATGATGGTCTATGTCCTTGCACCAAATGCAAGCGATTTGGACACCTAACCAAAGACTGCAAAGCAAACTCCACTGGTACTGACACTTCAACAAGCAAGACCTGCTATGAGTGCAATGGTACCGGGCATTTCAAGAGGGACTGCCCAAAGCTGAAAAACAACCCTGCTAGAGGTAGGTTCTATGTACTCAAAACTAAGGAGGACGATCAGGACCCGAGACTTATTGACTTGCTCAACTCGGGTATGGTCACTCATACATAACCTGACTGCCTTTATACTACTTACTTGATAGGTCTTACTTGCTGCTTGATATCTTGTATGTTTTCCCTAGATTCTAAGTGCACGATAGGGTTGGGGAAAAATGATAATTTAGTTTCTAATGGTTTCTATATGAGACGAGGTTTAGCTCATATGTATAGGAATAACATATCCTATACCATATTATACCGAAAAATGTGCCGGTTAGCTTTTATTACTGGGTAACATCCCATATAAAACCATGTTTTGGGTAACATCCTAGTTAAAACTAATTTATGCTAAACCATCTCGTTTCTAAATGAAACTGATAGAGTCTAAGTTATGTTACGACACTACTGCCCGTTACAAGCTGTATGAATACAGTGGAATATATTACTTTACTCTAGGCTACTAGTACAAAATGTAACTACACCTTGACTAGCCGACTGACCTTGTCTTACCGACAAAATGGCCAATTACATTACAACACACTTCCGCTATTCCTTTAATGGCCAGTAGGGCATTAGCTTAACAAGGGGAGGAAGGTAACACTAGATTGAGGTTGTATCACTCTTAGTAGACTCGCACACATTCTTAGAATACGCACAGACTATTACTTCAACACCTTAATAATTACTACCAATGAATTTCGGGACGAAATTCTCCTAACAAGGGGAGAATGTGACACCCGGTCAAAAATGACCCAAAATTCGCTCCGAATTTAAACTTTTAATTCATGTATTTTATACACGCAATACCCAAAGTCTACAAGTATTATATATATATATATATATATATATATATATATATATATATATATATATATATAACATGGAACGATTATTGGAAAATCACATATAAACAAATCCGACAAAATACGTAAACTAAAATACAAAAGTTGGTGACACAAAGTAAATTAATAATGAAATTATTAATTACGAGTATTATTAAATTTATAATATTTAGATTAAAACAAGTTAAATAAACGTTTTATATAAAAAATATTATACACGAACAGAAACAATTATAGAACGTACCTAAAGGTCGAAAATAATAAAAGTATTTATTTTCCCGTTACTGTTTTAGTATTTGGAACATTACCTTAAAATATGAATTCGTAAGTCAACTGAAATTTGGCACTCAATTGGATACGCGCAGAAATAATATACAAAATATATAATAGTCAACAATGATTCAAATAGTATTTTTCTGACTTTACAAAACTTATCTGGAGAACACCTACAAAATAAAAATATAAAATGTTATATTTTATATTGCTATAATTATACCCGTACACGGAACTAACGGGTTAAAAACCCAAATTAATACACCAATTAAAAAGGTCAGTCGACATCCTCATACAACCCCATACTTCTTGTTTGACAAATTAAAAGGGTACATTAAAATATATATACATATACTCCTTTATGGTGATCACTCACATATACACTACCAACTAACCCCAATAATTCATCAATCCAATTCTCCCTCTCTGTGATCTCACGATAGAAGCAAGGAGCAAGAACAGGAAGCTTTCTTCTTCAAAAATCAAACCATTTAACTAATAACAACAATAACACTTATATAATCATCATCATCTTCATCTCGTCATCATCATCACCATAATATTTTCATTGTAAGGATTCAAAAACTTTAATTTTCATATTTATATTTATATATTTCTTTGATTTATGATGATTGAAATGTGTAAAAACTTTGTTATAGTATGTTTGAAACGTTATATCGCGGTTGTTGAACCGATCTATCACGAACGATCAACAAATATATTATATAGCGCGTTTATAAGAAAACGTTCTATAAAATTTAACGTTCTATAAATCACTCTCAACGTACAAAGTATTCTTCCACCGTCCAAAGAATTAATTAATTCGGCTCTGTGGTTTCTTGGATTTAGTCCGAAACAAAAGAAAGAAAACAGAAAGTATTATTGTGTGGTTTTGGTTTTGTGAACCGTTAGTAACAAAACAAAAACAAAACATTTTGATTCATGTATGTGATTTAATCATTGAATTGTTTATAACGAATAGATACATTTGATTGTGGATTGATTATAATTTTTTATGTAATCGATAAACAATCTATATAATCGTATTGATTCGTTTGGTTTATTTATTTGATTGTGTTCATCGTTTCTAGTGTATAATTATATACACGATCGTTCTATAAAATACGTTCTATAACACATCAAATGATAATCGCGCCAAATGAGTCACATTTTTAAATGGGCCAAAACTATTAGATTATATTTGGGCTAAAACTAAGGAATATAGATTGGGCCAAAGTTGTATCTTATAAACGGGCCGGATAATTGGGCCAAGTGGGCCAAAACATTAAACGTTACTGGGCCAAAACAAATCAAATGGGCCGAGTTATATTTATTGAATGGGCCAAAACTATTATTTTATAATTGGGCCGTGATATTGGGCCGAACTTTTTGGGCCAAAGCCCAATGGATAAAACGATTTCAAAACGCAAACTTAAATCGGGTTATATAAAATATAGAACGAGTTACGATTTTAAATGAAAATGACGATAGAATTATATATATATATAAACGAAAATCAATTTCTATATATATATATATATATAAACACAAACGACAATGATTTATATATACATAAATATATATACCAATGGACAACGACAACTCATACTTATATATGTATATACGATATTTTGACAAGTGTATTTATATATAAACAATTTAACAAACTTATTTTTATAACAAACATATTTATGTTTTTAAATATAACGACAACGATAAAAACCATATATATATATATATATATATATATATATATATATATATATATATATATATATATACACGACATTAGTAAACGAATAATGTATATATATACGACGACAAATAATATATATTAAAATGTATATATTCAACTAATAAGTATATGTAAATATATACTTACACGCAATACATGATACGACTCGAGAAATACTAAGTAACTGAACAACGAACTTATAACGAATTGTTAAGTCACTTACTTATACACATAAACTCACATGTTTAGGACGTTAGGAGGTCATTACTTGGATTTCACGCGCTATAGGAACGCTAGCACCCAAAGGTGAGTCTCACGGCCCCTTTTTACTGTTTTACTATTTTGGGGGAGATGCATTGCTTGTTTTACTCGAACACATGAACTTACTTACTTGATTTACTTACTTGATTTACTTACTGATTTACTGGTATATCGATTGCATGGGTTTTACTTAATCCAATGAAGTCCCTTTAATCATAGTTGTTAGTTATGGACTTAAGCGCGAGTTTTAGTATATGGATCCATATGGGACTGACAATCCCCACCTGGGGTGGTAGCGTCACCACGAACCGTACTCGTATAAACAGGTGTTTTCTACTCGTTTCATATGAATGTTTTTGGATTAGCATTCACGAGGGCAATTACTTACTTACTGTTAAGCTTCGACTATGGTGCTCATGGCAATGTATATCGAAACTATTGCATACGTGCAATTATTACTTACTTTTACAAATTGATGTGTTCAAAACTGTTACTTACTATAAACCTTTGAGATTCACCAACCTTTTGGTTGACCTTTTTAGTGATGCATTCTCAGGTACGCATCAACAGTAGGATGACCCAGCAGGATCTACTTATATGCTAAGCTAGTACGAGTCGCATGCATACACACTTATGAAGATTTTACCGGCATTATCTTTTGTACTAGGATTATGTATTTAAAATCTTTGGAAATCAATTTGCGAACTCACTAATGATGTAACTTTATGACATATTACTTTTGAAAACTTATGTAATGTACTGTATTTCAATGTATTTTTCTAAAACGTCTCATTTAGAGTCGTTTACTATATATCTTGTGCTTTAGTTATTGATTAGTCACGCCCCGACCCGATTCGCTTCCGCAACCCGAATTAGGGGGTGTGACAGATTGGTATCAGAGCCTAAGGTTATAGTGAACTAGGTTGCATGTAGTGGGCCTAGACTATGACCGTTTGGCAGTATTCCTTATTAGGTATGACTGGTTCAGGGATTACATTATAAAAGTTTAATTTAACATAGTCTGATCAACTATGTACAATTAAATGAAGATGATGTGAGACTTGAAATGGTCATGTTGAACAGGAATGCACTAGTTGACTCTGACTACGAGAGAACCGTGACTTGTACTTGTTTTGCGTTAGACACGACTAGGTGGATAATACGTATGTATAGGTTATACATATATGGTTAGGCCTATTAATGTCCTCCGATACGTGGTAACGAACTTATTGTTCATATACGCCTTAGAACTCGCCAACGGTACATTGATCGAGTCAGGAAAGTTGTACTGGGATGTGCTCTGGTTTCGAGGGTCATCTCTTCGAAATAGGCTTACCCTGGCAGAGTTGAGAACTTCGACATTCTATTCGATACGAACCGATTAGTAATTAGGATTGACATACACCTAAAAAAAAAAAAAAAAAAAAAAATCCTTTCTCGCCACCCCATCACGTTTGTATAACAATCAATACTTGTTCGGATGTAATATCCCCCTCTCTTTTGTAAACCTCAATCCTCGTAATCATTTGAACTCGCAAGTCAAGTGATTGCAACCACTATTATTCTACACTAATGATTGTCACTTGTGTTGTGATATATTTTTGTTATATATGCAACTACGATGATCATATTCTTATACCAAACTCTGACATGTCCCTTATCTTCATTGAAGGAACATGCCTCCACGACGCCAAAAATACACTCAAGCTCAGGTTGATCAACTGGTTGCTGACGCACTAAGTGCTGAGCGACGACGATCTGACGGCGCTGAAACACCACCAAGTACCACTGTGGTAAAACCTTGCACCTACAAGGATTTCCTTAGCTGCAAACCTTTAAACTTCAACGGCACTGAAGGTGCCATTGGGTTGTTACGATGGCTGGAAAAGACAGAGTCAGTCTTTCGCATCTGCAACTGCGCTGAGGACTGTAAGGTCAAGTTCTCCACCTACACTTTCATGGATGATGCTCTGACATGGTGGAACACTTACGCTGACTCTGTGGGCCAAGACATTGCTTTGGAAACTCCTTGGGATGAGCTGAAGAAAATGCTCAAGGATGAGTATTGTCCCAGGGATGAAATCCAACAGCTTGAGGTGGAATTCTGGAATCTCACCACTCAAGGGAATGATATTGCCGGCTACACTTCTCGATTCAATCAGTTAGCACACTTGTGCCCATCTATGGTTGATACGGAATCCAAGCGAATTGAGCGCTATGTCTGGGGACTTCCTCCACAAATTCAAGGAATGGTTACCTCGTCCGATTCTCCCACAATCCATGGCACTGTGCGTATGGCACATAAATTGATGGCACAAATAGTTCGCCAAGGAACAGCTGGCGACAAAAATTCTGGAAGCAGCTCTGGAGACAACAAGAGGAAAGCTGATGGAAACCCTGGAAACCAGAGCCAAGCTAACAAGAAGCCTGCGACTGCTAAGGCCAACGCCTCTGAATCTGATGACAAGATAGGGTACAAAGGAAGCAAGCCCTATTGCTCTAAGTGCAAGCTTCATCATGATGGTCTATGTCCTTGCACCAAATGCAAGCGATTTGGACACCTAACCAAAGACTGCAAAGCAAACTCCACTGGTACTGACACTTCAACAAGCAAGACCTGCTATGAGTGCAATGGTACCGGGCATTTCAAGAGGGACTGCCCAAAGCTGAAAAACAACCCTGCTAGAGGTAGGTTCTATGTACTCAAAACTAAGGAGGACGATCAGGACCCGAGACTTATTGACTTGCTCAACTCGGGTATGGTCACTCATACATAACCTGACTGCCTTTATACTACTTACTTGATAGGTCTTACTTGCTGCTTGATATCTTGTATGTTTTCCCTAGATTCTAAGTGCACGATAGGGTTGGGGAAAAATGATAATTTAGTTTCTAATGGTTTCTATATGAGACGAGGTTTAGCTCATATGTATAGGAATAACATATCCTATACCATATTATACCGAAAAATGTGCCGGTTAGCTTTTATTACTGGGTAACATCCCATATAAAACCATGTTTTGGGTAACATCCTAGTTAAAACTAATTTATGCTAAACCATCTCGTTTCTAAATGAAACTGATAGAGTCTAAGTTATGTTACGACACTACTGCCCGTTACAAGCTGTATGAATACAGTGGAATATATTACTTTACTCTAGGCTACTAGTACAAAATGTAACTACACCTTGACTAGCCGACTGACCTTGTCTTACCGACAAAATGGCCAATTACATTACAACACACTTCCGCTATTCCTTTAATGGCCAGTAGGGCATTAGCTTAACAAGGGGAGGAAGGTAACACTAGATTGAGGTTGTATCACTCTTAGTAGACTCGCACACATTCTTAGAATACGCACAGACTATTACTTCAACACCTTAATAATTACTACCAATGAATTTCGGGACGAAATTCTCCTAACAAGGGGAGAATGTGACACCCGGTCAAAAATGACCCAAAATTCGCTCCGAATTTAAACTTTTAATTCATGTATTTTATACACGCAATACCCAAAGTCTACAAGTATTATATATATATATATATATATATATATATATATATATATATATATATATATATATATATATAACATGGAACGATTATTGGAAAATCACATATAAACAAATCCGACAAAATACGTAAACTAAAATACAAAAGTTGGTGACACAAAGTAAATTAATAATGAAATTATTAATTACGAGTATTATTAAATTTATAATATTTAGATTAAAACAAGTTAAATAAACGTTTTATATAAAAAATATTATACACGAACAGAAACAATTATAGAACGTACCTAAAGGTCGAAAATAATAAAAGTATTTATTTTCCCGTTACTGTTTTAGTATTTGGAACATTACCTTAAAATATGAATTCGTAAGTCAACTGAAATTTGGCACTCAATTGGATACGCGCAGAAATAATATACAAAATATATAATAGTCAACAATGATTCAAATAGTATTTTTCTGACTTTACAAAACTTATCTGGAGAACACCTACAAAATAAAAATATAAAATGTTATATTTTATATTGCTATAATTATACCCGTACACGGAACTAACGGGTTAAAAACCCAAATTAATACACCAATTAAAAAGGTCAGTCGACATCCTCATACAACCCCATACTTCTTGTTTGACAAATTAAAAGGGTACATTAAAATATATATACATATACTCCTTTATGGTGATCACTCACATATACACTACCAACTAACCCCAATAATTCATCAATCCAATTCTCCCTCTCTGTGATCTCACGATAGAAGCAAGGAGCAAGAACAGGAAGCTTTCTTCTTCAAAAATCAAACCATTTAACTAATAACAACAATAACACTTATATAATCATCATCATCTTCATCTCGTCATCATCATCACCATAATATTTTCATTGTAAGGATTCAAAAACTTTAATTTTCATATTTATATTTATATATTTCTTTGATTTATGATGATTGAAATGTGTAAAAACTTTGTTATAGTATGTTTGAAACGTTATATCGCGGTTGTTGAACCGATCTATCACGAACGATCAACAAATATATTATATAGCGCGTTTATAAGAAAACGTTCTATAAAATTTAACGTTCTATAAATCACTCTCAACGTACAAAGTATTCTTCCACCGTCCAAAGAATTAATTAATTCGGCTCTGTGGTTTCTTGGATTTAGTCCGAAACAAAAGAAAGAAAACAGAAAGTATTATTGTGTGGTTTTGGTTTTGTGAACCGTTAGTAACAAAACAAAAACAAAACATTTTGATTCATGTATGTGATTTAATCATTGAATTGTTTATAACGAATAGATACATTTGATTGTGGATTGATTATAATTTTTTATGTAATCGATAAACAATCTATATAATCGTATTGATTCGTTTGGTTTATTTATTTGATTGTGTTCATCGTTTCTAGTGTATAATTATATACACGATCGTTCTATAAAATACGTTCTATAACACATCAAATGATAATCGCGCCAAATGAGTCACATTTTTAAATGGGCCAAAACTATTAGATTATATTTGGGCTAAAACTAAGGAATATAGATTGGGCCAAAGTTGTATCTTATAAACGGGCCGGATAATTGGGCCAAGTGGGCCAAAACATTAAACGTTACTGGGCCAAAACAAATCAAATGGGCCGAGTTATATTTATTGAATGGGCCAAAACTATTATTTTATAATTGGGCCGTGATATTGGGCCGAACTTTTTGGGCCAAAGCCCAATGGATAAAACGATTTCAAAACGCAAACTTAAATCGGGTTATATAAAATATAGAACGAGTTACGATTTTAAATGAAAATGACGATAGAATTATATATATATATAAACGAAAATCAATTTCTATATATATATATATATATATATAAACACAAACGACAATGATTTATATATACATAAATATATATACCAATGGACAACGACAACTCATACTTATATATGTATATACGATATTTTGACAAGTGTATTTATATATAAACAATTTAACAAACTTATTTTTATAACAAACATATTTATGTTTTTAAATATAACGACAACGATAAAAACCATATATATATATATATATATATATATATATATATATATACACGACATTAGTAAACGAATAATGTATATATATACGACGACAAATAATATATATTAAAATGTATATATTCAACTAATAAGTATATGTAAATATATACTTACACGCAATACATGATACGACTCGAGAAATACTAAGTAACTGAACAACGAACTTATAACGAATTGTTAAGTCACTTACTTATACACATAAACTCACATGTTTAGGACGTTAGGAGGTCATTACTTGGATTTCACGCGCTATAGGAACGCTAGCACCCAAAGGTGAGTCTCACGGCCCCTTTTTACTGTTTTACTATTTTGGGGGAGATGCATTGCTTGTTTTACTCGAACACATGAACTTACTTACTTGATTTACTTACTTGATTTACTTACTGATTTACTGGTATATCGATTGCATGGGTTTTACTTAATCCAATGAAGTCCCTTTAATCATAGTTGTTAGTTATGGACTTAAGCGCGAGTTTTAGTATATGGATCCATATGGGACTGACAATCCCCACCTGGGGTGGTAGCGTCACCACGAACCGTACTCGTATAAACAGGTGTTTTCTACTCGTTTCATATGAATGTTTTTGGATTAGCATTCACGAGGGCAATTACTTACTTACTGTTAAGCTTCGACTATGGTGCTCATGGCAATGTATATCGAAACTATTGCATACGTGCAATTATTACTTACTTTTACAAATTGATGTGTTCAAAACTGTTACTTACTATAAACCTGTGAGATTCACCAACCTTTTGGTTGACCTTTTTAGTGATGCATTCTCAGGTACGCATCAACAGTAGGATGACCCAGCAGGATCTACTTATATGCTAAGCTAGTACGAGTCGCATGCATACACACTTATGAAGATTTTACCGGCATTATCTTTTGTACTAGGATTATGTATTTAAAATCTTTGGAAATCAATTTGCGAACTCACTAATGATGTAACTTTATGACATATTACTTTTGAAAACTTATGTAATGTACTGTATTTCAATGTATTTTTCTAAAACGTCTCATTTAGAGTCGTTTACTATATATCTTGTGCTTTAGTTATTGATTAGTCACGCCCCGACCCGATTCGCTTCCGCAACCCGAATTAGGGGGTGTGACATCCGCAAATCATTAAATTTGGGGGTGTTACAGATTGGTATCAGAGCCTAAGGTTATAGTGAACTAGGTTGCATTTAGTGGGCCTAGACTATGACCATTAGGCAGTATTCCTTATTAGGTATAACTGGTTCAGTGATTACATCATACGAGTTTAATTTAACATAGCCTGATCAACTATGTACAATTAAGCAAAGATGATGTAAGATCTGAATGTAGTTATGACTGAACGGGGTACAATAGAAGACTCTGACCTCGAGAGAACTGAGACTTAAACATGTTTATGCTAGACACTCAATAGGCTATATTATATAGGAACTATATGAATATAGGCCTCAATCTTACTAACGCTTTATCTCAGAAATGGCAAACATCCCACCCAATTCATCACGCTCTCAATCCGGGTCGCAGAACCCAAGGGTTGCAAGGAGGAACAGCAGGTTGCCTCGAGCTGGCCCGTACTCCACTCACTTCACCTTGCCGGCCTTAGCCGCTAGGGTGAACCAACACGAGCAGCGACTTCGCACCATGGATGTCGTGCTGCAGGAAACGAACGAAAGCTGGAGACTTACATCCCTTGAACGCATCGAACAAGTCTCCGACGACCTTGAAACCACAAACAACAACATGGATGTCCTTCGCAACCAAGTAATAGAAATAAGCGTGGAAAATGCCCTTCTGCGACAAAGGATGGAAGAATGTGAACAGCGCTCACATGAAGCAGAAGAGTATGCCCGTGGACTAACACAACGACTAGCGCTAGCAGAAGATAACGACCGACAAGCTAGCAGACTTGCAAACACTGTGGACCGTCTTGTCACGATGATGGAACAAATTAATCTACGTTAAGACTAGTGTAGTCTTTGTCTTGTGATCTATCCTGTAATCTAGTAACTATCTAAGCGTTACTCTCTAATTCGGTCGGATGTAACAATTCCCGACACCCTTTTGTAATACATCCATGAGATGTAACCCTTGAACTCATATTATCTATCAAATATTCCTTGTTGTTTCAACTCATATTAATTGTCATTTTTTCATGTTGATGTCATGTATTACTGCTTTTATACATGTACATCTATAACAAATACACTTTCTTACCAAATCTCATGTATCTTCATTTCTTTTATTGAAGAATCATGCCGCTAAAGACAAGACCATACACCGATGCTCAGCTTACATCGCTCATAACCCAGGCTGTGACTGAAGCCTTGGCTCGGAATACTCCACAGAATTCCGCAAGAAACAGCGATGCCGCTGAAACCCCTGCTGCTAAACCTTGTTCTTACAAGGACTTTCAGAGCTGTAAACCCTCAAGCTTCAAGGGTTCTGAAGGAGCCATCGAACTGATCAGATGGTTCGAGAAAATGGAAACCGTTTTCCGTGTCAGCAAATGCACGGAGAACGACAAAGTAAACTTCGCTACCTGCTCTCTCGAAGATGATGCCCACTCTTGGTGGAACTCATATACCCAATCAGTGGGTGCTGACATTGCCTACCAACTAACTTGGGAGGAATTGAAAGCAAAACTCACTGCCAAATACTGCTCTATCGCCAAACTCCAAAAGCTAGATGAGGAGTTCTGGAACCTAAAGGTTCAGGGTGGTGATATCGATGGTTATACCACCAGATTCCAACAACTCGCCGCCCTCCGCCCAGCTATGGTAAGCACAGAACCTGACAAAATCAGGAAGTACATCCTTGGCCTTCCTGAGCCTGTTCGGGGGCATGTCGCCTCTTCAAACCAAACCACCATTGACGGTGCAATCCTGTTGGCCCAAGACCTGATGTCAATGAGCCAAGATTCTGAACCACTCACTTCATCCTCCCACAACAACAAAAGAAAGTGGTCTGACTACCACAACAACCACTCAAACCAACAAAACAAGAAACCAGACACCATCAAAGCCTATAACACCACCACAGACATCACACGGGGCTACACTGGGAGCAAACCCTATTGTTCCAAGTGCAGTCGCCACCATGAAGGCTCCTGTGGTCCCTTTTGCAACAATTGCAAGAGGTACGGCCACCTCACCAAAGATTGCAACTCTCCTGCCAACAACAATTCCAACAACGATACCAGACCACCCAAAGTCTGCTTTGAGTGTGGGAAACCAGGGCATTTCAGGGACACGTGCCCAAAACTAAAGAGTAACAACAACAACAACCGCAACAGCAACAACAACAACACCCGAAGCAGAGCCTTCGTCATCAAATCCGGGGACACCCGCCAAGACCCGAATGTGGTCTCGGGTATGTTCCTCCTCAACAACTTAACTGCTTCTGTTCTATTTGATACTGGTGCTGATAGAAGCTTTATCTCTGATGACTTTTGCCCACTACTTGACATCACTCCTGTTGCCTTAGATGTTAAGTACACTGTAGAGCTAGCAAATGGGGAACTTATAGAAACCGATAGTGTGATACCTAATTGCACTTTAAACCTAGCTGATGAAACATTTTCAATCGATCTTGTACCCGTTGAAATCGGAAGTTTCGATGTCATCATTGGAATGGACTGGTTGTCCAAACACCGAGCCGAAATCATTTGTTACGATAAGATCGTCCGCATTCCACTCGCTGCCGGTGGAACCTTGATCATACAGGGGGAGACCGGTGGGACGGGACTCAATATTATCTCTTGCTTAAAAACCCGAAAATTTCTGAGAAAGGGTTACCCTGCAATACTCGCACACATCACAGAGAAGAAGTCGGAGGAGAAGCGACTTGAGGATGTGCCAATTGTTAGAGACTTTCCCGAAGTCTTTCCGGAAGAACTACCTGGTTTACCTCCACCTAGACAGGTTGAGTTCTCAATTGATCTCGTGCCGGGTGCCGCACCGGTGGCCCGCGCACCGTACCGTTTAGCCCCATCCGAACTTCAGGAGTTGTCTGCCCAGTTACAGGAACTTCTGGATAGAGGATTCATTAGACCGAGTTCTTCACCTTGGGGAGCTCCGGTCTTATTTGTTAAAAAGAAGGACGGTTCATTCAGAATGTGCATCGACTATCGAGAGTTGAACAAATTGACCGTCAAGAACCGTTATCCACTTCCTCGCATTGATGATCTATTCGACCAACTTCAGGGTTCAAGTTTCTACTCAAAAATCGACCTACGATCTGGCTATCATCGATTACGAGTTCGCGACACCGATATTCTGAAAACTGCTTTCAGAACTCGTTACGGGCACTACGAATTCCAAGTGATGCCCTTCGATCTAACCAACGCACCGGCTGTATTCATGGACCTCATGAACCGAGTGTGCAAACCTTACCTCGACAAGTTTGTCATTGTTTTTATCGATGACATACTCATTTACTCGCGCAACGAGCAAGAACACGCGCAACATCTCAAAACAATTCTAGAACTACTTAGCCACGAGGAGCTTTATGCCAAATTCTCTAAGTGTGAGTTCTGGATTCAAACCGTTCAATTCCTTGGTCACGTGATAGACAGTCAGGGAATTCACGTTGACCCATCAAAGATCGAGGCTATCAAAGACTGGCAAGCACCCACCTCTGCAACTGAAGTACGACAATTCTTGGGTCTTGCTGGGTACTATCGATGATTTATCGAAAATTTCTCCAAAATAGCTCAACCACTCACGATACTGACTCAGAAGGACAAAAGGTTCGATTGGACCGATAAACAAGAGTCAGCGTTCCAACTTCTGAAACAAAAGCTTTGCAGTGCTCCAATTTTATCCTTACCCGAAGGCACCGATGACTTCGTGGTATACTGCGATGCCTCTCACCAAGGTCTCGGTTGCGTGCTGATGCAACGAGACAAAGTCATTGCTTATGCCTCACGACAGCTAAAAATTCACGAAAAGAACTACACCACTCATGATCTCGAACTTGGAGCTGTCGTTTTTGCTCTCAAAATCTGGAGACATTATCTCTACGGCACTAAGTGCACAATCTTTACCGATCATAAAAGTCTCCAACATATATTCGATCAGAAGGATCTCAATATGAGGCAACGTCGATGGGTCGAGTTGCTTACCGATTACGATTGCGAGATCAAGTACCATCCAGGGAAGGCTAATGTTGTAGCCGATGCCCTCAGTCGAAAGGAACAACCAAAACCACTTCGAGTCCGAGCCCTCAGTATGACCATTCACAACGATCTTACCATTCAAATTCATACCGCTCAGATCGAAGCCCTGAAACCTGAAAACATCAAAAATGAAGCCTTACGGGGTATTGACAAACAATTTGAAACCAAATCTAACGGGATTAGGTATTTCTCAAACCGAATCTGGTTGCCAAATTTCGGGAACTTACAAGACTTGGTGATGGATGAAGCTCACAAGTCTAAATATTCTATCCACCCGGGATCCGATAAGATGTACCACGGAATCAAGGAATTTTATTGGTGGCCAAACATGAAAGCCGAAATCGCCACTTATGTCAGCATGTGTCTTACTTGCTCGAAAGTCAAAACCGAACATCAGAAACCACCTGGTTTACTCCAACAACCTGAAATCCCTGAATGGAAATGGGAACAAATTGCCATGGATTTCATAACCAAACTACCCAAGTCGTCGAGCGGTTGCGATACCATTTGGGTGATCGTCGATCGTCTCACCAAATCTGCTCATTTCCTGGCAATCAAGGAAAACGATAAAATGGAACGCCTTACACAAATCTACATCAAAGAAATCGTTTCTCATCACGGCGTTCCAATCTCGATCATCTCTGACAGAGATGCCCGTTTCACCTCTCACTTTTGGCAATCACTTCAAAAAGCTTTGGGTACTCGTCTTGATATGAGTACCGCATACCATCCTCAAACCGACGGCCAAAGTGAACGAACCATTCAAACCCTGGAAGATATGCTACGCGCCTGCGTAGTTGATTTCGGTACAAACTGGGAAAAACATCTACCGTTGTGCGAATTCTCGTACAATAACAGTTATCACGCCAGCATTAAGGCTGCACCTTTTGAGGCACTGTACGGTCGTAAGTGCCGATCACCGATCTGTTGGACTGAAGTGGGAGACAGTCAACTCACTGGTCCTGAACTCATACACGCCACCACTGAGAAAATTGTGGAAATCCAAAACCGACTCAAAGCCGCACGTGATCGTCAGAAAAGTTATGCTGACGTGAGACGCAAACCACTCGAGTTCCAAGTTGGGGATCGAGTACTCTTAAAAGTATCGCCTTGGAAAGGCGTCATCCGTTTTGGCAAACGCGGGAAGTTAAATCCCCGGTACATAGGGCCTTTTGAGATCCTCGAACGGATTGGCCCCGTAGCTTATCGATTGCAGCTGCCATCCGAACTCAGCAGCGTGCACCCCACTTTTCATATCTCAAATTTGAAGAAGTGTCTGTCTGATGAGACACTTATTATCCCACTAGATGAAATTCGTGTTGACGATAAACTTCACTTCGTTGAGGAACCCGCTGAAATTATGGACCGTGAGGTCAAACAACTGAAACAAAGTCGTATTCCCATCGTCAAGGTCAGATGGAATTCGCGGCGTGGTCCGGAATTCACCTGGGAACGGGAAGACCAAATGCGACTCAAATATCCTCAACTATTCACTGATTCTACATCAAACACGACTTCGAGCTAAATTTCGGGACGAAATTCTCTTAACAGGAGGAGAATGTAACACCCGCCAAATTAGGACTAGTAATTAGTGCCTAATCATACGTTAATACATGTAATTAGTTCTGTGTTAGGCTAATTAATGTATCGAATTATATATATATATTGTTGAATATATACGAAAATGCGATTTGGTTAAATCGTACGCAATTTAAATCGAATGTATTTCGATTCAATTTAATACGGACGTTGGTGACCAACTTTATTAAATAACGCTTTTGTGTCAAAAATATTATTGTGATAATATTTCGTATTCATTCGTATCGTACAAACAGAACTTACACGATTTAAAATATTAAAACGCGCAAACTAAATAAACAAACTTACATTTTATAACTCAAATATAAATTGATTTGTAAAGTATTTAACTAAAACATCGCGTAATAAATTGTATTTTAAAACTTACCATTTAATATGAAAAATAGTTGTTCAAAATGTTAAATGACGGAGAAAACGAACACCACGCGGAGCGCGGGACGAAAACCGAAAAGTGGGGATAACCTCCCACTTCTCATTTTCTTTCCTCATTTCTTTCACTTTCTCCTTTTCTCTCTATTTTTCCTCTCTTTTTCTTTCAACTCACCAAACACACCAAACTCACAAAATCGACAAATAACACATTTATACGCGCTCGTATCATCAATATTTTTAGAGATTCACGACCACCTCGCGACGATCTACAACGCTATCTTTCCGGATTTTCATTTCGACAAATTGTAAGTTTCCGACAAAATCCCGAAATCTCTCGATTCTTAGTATTTTTCAATTGTAGTTGTTATTATCACTTGTATATGTCCATTACAATGTATAGAACACGATTTTATAGCCTGAAAACGAGTTTAAAACGGATTTTTGGCCGGAAAAACCTTGACAGCCGGACTTTCTGGGCTGATGTTCATCCATGCGACACAAGCCTTGTGTCGCATGTTGTGTCGTATTTTGGCATTTGTGTCGTATAAAAGCCCCTGTGTCGCACCTTGTGTCGTACCCGATAATTAGTGTCGCAAGTCCTGCGACACAACCACTATGTCGCATACACCATACGACACAATCACTATGTCGCTGTTGAATCAGCATCTCGCATCTATGCGACACAACCCTTGTGTCGCATTCCTATGCGACACAACCCTTGTGTCGCATTCCTATGCGACACAACCCTTGTGTCGCATGATAACCACTATGTCGCATATTGTGTCGCAAAACACAGAAAACTCAGATTTTTACTAAGTGTCGAGACTCGAAATTTATCACTCGATTTTACCAGAATTCAGATCCCAGATGCGTTTTTCGTCAAAGCAATATAGTAGAAATAAAAATTTTCCAAGCTGACCTAGCAGCTCGACCCCAGCCAGGGGCTCTGCCCCTTGGACCCCGCCAGGGGCTGCCGCCCCTTGGACCCCGCTACCAGGGGCGCTGCCCCCGGACCCCCGTACTTAGATTCCGTAACGGCTTCTAAAACACATTTTTCAAGTAAAACACCACGAAATCAAAATAATAATAGTTGAGATTATTATTACAAATCCGTCACCAACGGGCCGTACATGTTTTCAAACACTTAACAAATCAACCAAATCGTAGTAATTTGGACATATATATAGTTGTGTAACAACTACAAGGGTGATCTTTTGAGATACCCAATCATGTTTATAACCATCGCGTGTCGTGGACACCCTCAGGTTACAAGTCTTTGGACTTCATACTCGGCTAATCAACTTACGTTTGTTTAAACGCTTTCAGACTCAGGTGAGTCTCATAGCCCCTCTTTTTACTGTTTTACTCAGGGGTGTGATATATTGCTCAACTTTTAACATGTGAACGCAAGTACCAACTTTTCATATACTACATGAGTTTTTCGAAACTAATCATTTTAAAGTCCTCCGTCAGCATAGTTGTTAATACGTTGTAGCGTGAATATTAGTATATGGTACCATATAGGATTGACCCACCTCGTCCGGGTTAGCAAGCACTAACCGGGTAAACGGACGTACTAATATTTGGGAAGACGAATGTGGATTAGGCATTCGTGGAGGCACCTCGCCCGGAATTCTCTATAGGGGACCCGGCCCTCGAGTTAAGCTTAACTATGTGCTCATGGCTGTATACACGATGACTATCATTAAATTGCTGGATGCAATTCATTATTTAAATCTTGCGGTTCATACTATATTAACTGATTTCAAACCTGTGAGCTCACCAGCTTTCTAGCTGACCTTTTAGCATATATCGCAGGTGCCAAGTAGTAGGATGTTTCTGCTTCAGGATTTTAGCTCGAGTCAGCATACAGACGATCGAGATTTTCTTGCATTAGTATATTTTGTTCAAGTACTTATGTACTGAAATCTCATTTTATTTAAACTCGAGCTATGTAAAGCTTTAAATGTTGTAAACATTTCCATTATCAATATATTTTGTTAAAACGACGCATATAGAGTCGTTTACTATATATCTTTGTGCTTTGTTATTGATTGGTAACACCCAAATCAAGCTTCCGCAAATCATTAAATTTTGGGGTGTTACACTTTGCCTCCAGATTATCGTACTTCAGTGAGATTAGCTGGTTCTCTTTCACAAGCATATGATTATGCTCGCTCGGTGGATGGTGATATTCAAGCTAAAAGGTTGATGAATAAAGAAAGGTATTCACAGAAACAAATGGGAGATTCATCTAGTAAACAAAAAGGGCAAGGTGGTCAGCAGAATAGAAGGTTTAATCCAATGGATAGTAATTACTGTAACAAATGTCGGGCTAGACATAATGGTCCTTGTACTCCCCAAACATCAAGATGTGTTAAGTGTGGAACTTTTGGACACGCTGCCAAGGATTGTACGTTTCCTAATAGCGTGTGTTGGAATTGTCAAAACGAGGGGCATCGAGCTGGAGATTGTACCGAGGCTAAGAGACAGAGTATGGGTATGGCTAAGGGTTCCTCATCCTCCGGCCAAAAGAGGAAAGTACCACCAGTAGCTGCTAGTCGAGCTTTTCAAATGACAGTGGATGAAGCTGTCATTACTGAGGATGTTATAACGGGTACATTTCTCATAAATTCTGTACCAGCTCGCGTATTATTTGATTCTGGTGCCAATTGCTCGTTTATATCTGTGAAATTTTGTGATAGACTGAAATTGATTCCCTCTTTGATTGTGAAACCTTTAGAAGTTGAAATTGCTGATGGTAAGGTAGTTCCTGTTACCACATCGGTAACTGGAGCTAGTATACTAATAGAGGGTCATAACTTTCTGATTTCATTTCTGTTAATGCCAATTCCGAGTTTCGATGCGGTTATCGGTATGGATTGGTTGAGCTTAAATAAAGCTAATATTGATTGTCATAGAAAGATTATAAAAATTCCAGTCTCTGATGAGTCTCACGTCGTGGCTCGAGGGGAACGGGAAAAGGGTAATATTCCGTTGATTTCTGTGATGAAGGCTAGAAAATTTCTAGCTAAGGGCCGTGATTCTTATTTGTGTTATGCGGTTGATACTAAATTAGAAAAGAAATTCATTTCCGATATCCGGGTGGTTTCTGAATACCCGGAGGTGTTCCCTGATGAATTGCCTGGTTTGCCCCCTGTAAGAGAAGTAGAATATCAAATTGATTTGATTCCTGGTTCGACTCCGGTAGCTAAGTCTCCTTATAGATTAGCTCCAGCTGAAATTCGGGAAATGATGGGTCAGATTCAGGAATTGTTAGATAAAGGGTTTATTAGGCCGAGTTCTTCCCCGTGGGGTGCTGCGGTATTGTTTGTGAAAAAGAAAGATGATACTTTACGTATGTGTATCGATTACCGGGAACTTAATAAGAGAACAGTGAAAAATAAATACCCTTTGCCCAGAATCGATGAACTCTTTGACCAGTTGCAAGGATCATCTTATTTCTCTAAGATTGATTTGAGATCCGGTTATCACCAGGTGCGAGTACGTGAGGAAGATGTTCCTAAAACTGCTTTTCGCACCAGGTACGGACATTATGAGTTTTTAGTCATGCCTTTTGGATTGACTAATGCCCCTGCTATTTTCATGGACTTAATGAATCGAATATGTCGACCTTTTCTAGACAAGTTTGTAATTATGTTTATCGACGATATATTGATTTATTCTAAGTCTGAGTCCGAACATGAACATCAATTGAGGTTGATTCTGGAAATTCTGAAAAGAGAACACCTTTATGCTAAATTTTCTAAATGTGAATTCTGGCTTCGAGAGGTGCAATTTCTTGGTCATATCATTTGTAATGATGGAGTTAAAGTAGATCATTCTAAGGTAGAAGCTGTTATGAATTGGAATGCTCCTAAATCCCCTTCTGAGATTAAAAGTTTCCTTAGTTTAGCTGGGTATTATCGGAAATTTATCCAAGATTTTTCTAAGATTGCTGGTCCGTTGACTCGATTGACTAGGAAAGATGTTAAGTTTCAGTGGGGTGATCAACAAGAATTTTCTTTTCAGACTCTTAAGCAGTTGTTGTGTCAAGCTCCAGTGTTAGCACTTCCGGATGGTTCTGATGGTTTTGTGGTTTATTGTGATGCTTCACATGCTGGGTTGGGTGCAGTTTTAATGCAACGTGATCGTGTTATTGCATATGCTTCTCGTCAGCTCAAAACTCATGAAAGAAATTATCCTACACACGATTTGGAACTTGCTGCTGTGGTGTTCGCGCTAAAAATCTGGAGACATTATTTATACGGTACCAAATGCATCGTATGTACAGATCATAAAAGCCTCCAGTACATGTTTTCTCAGAAAGAGCTTAATATGAGACAGCGCCGTTGGTTAGAATTGATTAAGGATTATGATTGTGAAATCCGATATCATCCAGGTAAAGCTAATGTAGTAGCCGATGTTTTAAGTCGGAAGGTATCTTCTAATCGAGTCTACTTTATGCGCTTGGAAATATCTTCTGATTTGATTTCTCAGTTGAGAGCTGCACAGTTAGAAGCATTGTTAGATCAGAATTTAAAATCTGAGATTTTGTTGAAAAGGAAAGATTTATTGGTTAATGATTCTCGTGGGTTGAAAACTTTTCAGTCTCGTGTTTGGGTTCCATTGATTGGGGGACTTCGGGATTTGATATTGACTGAAGTACACAAATCGAGGTTGTCAGTACATCCAGGGAGTACGAAAATGTATAATGATTTGAAACCGTTATATTGGTGGCCAACGATGAAAACCGATGTTGCTAGAATGGTTGAAAATTGCCACATATGTTCCCAAGTAAAAGCAGAACATCAGAAACTTTATGGTACATTAAAACAGTTGGATATCCCTGAGTGGAAGTGGGAACATATTACTATGGATTTCGTTACTAAGTTGCCTCGTACTTTGAAGGGTAATAATATGATTTGGGTTATTGTAGATCGTTTGACTAAAAGTGCCCATTTTCTTGCCACCAGTGAGACTGCTTCTTTGACGCGGTTATCTCTTTTGTATATTAACGAGATTGTTGTGAGACATGGTATTCCTTTATCTATTGTGTCCGATCGAGATTCTCGGTTTGTTTCTGGTTTTTGGCAGAGTTTGCAGCGTGAGTTGGGTACCAGAAATAATCTCAGTACAGCTTATCATCCTCAGACGGATGGGCAGTCAGAACGTACTATTCAGACTCTAGAGGATATGTTAAGAGCTTGTGTACTTGAGTATGGCAGTTCTTGGGATTCACACATGCCTTTGATAGAGTTTGCGTATAACAACTCTTATCATTCTAGTATTGGTATGCCACCGTACGAAATGTTATATGGCTGTCGATGTCGAACTCCAACATGTTGGTTAGAAGCAGGAGAAAAGCAGTTTGCTGGCCCCGATATAGTACAAATTACAGCTGATAAAGTTAAGATTGCACGTGAGAAATTGAAAGCAGCTAGAGATAGGCAAAAACAGTATGCTGATCCACGTAGACGACCCGTGGTGTTTGTTGAAGGTGAACTTGTATATTTGAAAGTTTCTCCGTGGAAGGGTGTTATTAGATTTGGTAAGCGTGGAAAGTTAGCTCCTCGTTATATTGGTCCATTTGGAACTTCCTCCGGAATTAGCTGGTATTCATGATACGTTTAATGTCTGTTATTTAAGAAAGTGCAATGTGGAGGATCAATCCCAAATCCTTCCTTTGCAAGATCTTAGAGTTGACCCAAGTAAGAAATTGGTGGAAGAACCTGTTGAGCTTTTAGATAGAAAAATAACCAAGCTTCGTAGAAAAGAAATTCATATGGTATTAGTTAAATGGAAGCATAGCTTGGGTGCAGATTTAACATGGGAAACCGAGGAGAGTATGAAAACTAGATATCCTAGTTTGTTTATGTCTAATGAGATTTCAGGGACGAAATCTTCTTAAGGAGGGAAGATTTGTAACATCCCCAAGTCGGACCTAGGAGAAACAGGTATTTCTTGATATTTAATTGTGATATTTAATTGTATTTTGTGTTTAATTGTGAAAATTTTAGGTAAATAAGCCTCAGGAAATATTGTGACTAGTGAAATATAGTTTGTTTTAAATAAACTTAGGTGACGGTAAAATAAAATAATTTTATCGCAATTGAAACTGAGGTTCCAGACAATATGTCAAAAGAGGTATAATATTACACTGGAGGTGAGTGAGGCGGTTTAATTGAAAAAAAAGGGGCCGACTTAAGTTTTTTCCCCAAACTTCTTTTGGTGTTCTTCAAAACTCTCTCAAACTCATTCTCAAAAATCCTTAACCAAATTGCTAGTGAAAGGTGATCAAGATTAAAGTTGTGATCTTCTTGTTAAGTCATCATCATCATCCTCATAATCTTCTTCTTGTTCTTCTTCAAGTAAGTATGGTGTTAGTAACTAGTTAATTATGTAATTGATGCTTAAAGTTAGAATCTATGTGATTTTGTTGTGCTCATGATAGGATTCAAGTTTAAATGATATATGTATGCTTTATGAACTGATTTGATGATGATTACATGATGAAATTGATAGATTTCTTGAGTTTTAGTTTAAATGTGTATAAACTAGGTTATATGTGATTTTGATGGATTGTAATGAATTGGTGTTTGATTCTTTGTTATAAGTTGTTAGTAGAAGTTTTTGTGGCGAAATCTTGATGAAATTGCAAGTTTTGAACTCAGTTTAGTTCATTTTTGAGTTTTGGTTCGTAGTTGTGTTGTGCAGAAACTGGGTAAAATGTGCAGGTCTGGAAAAACTGGGAATACGGTCGGATTCTAGTGAATCCGGACGGATTCCAGTGAATCCGGACGGATTCAATGGAATACGGCGTATTCCCGGGGTGTATTCCCAACCGGATTCCTTAAATTGGGTTCTGGTTGAAATTGAAGCTGAAATCACTGGGGAATACGGGCGTATTCACTGGAATACGGCCGGATTCATCTGAATACGGCCGGATTCCAAGGAATACGGCCGGATTCCCTTGGCTGGACAGTGATTTTCTAACTTAAGCTTATAATGTGATATTTGCTTGCATAATATGTTTATATGACTTAATACTTGTTTGATTGTTGATATTAAGTTATGTAAATATACTATGAGGATTGACTTGAAATTCTTTTGTATTTCAGATCCGACTACGACTCAATAAAATTAGATCTTTGAGTGGAGCTTGAAACGAGACAGGTGAGTGACTGGTTCTCACAGTTTAAATTGGTGTTAACAATTTAGTTACATCAATTTTAAGTAGATTGATATTATTGAATTATTGTCAAGTTGATTGCGGTTAAATGATTGATTGCTAGTGACTCATTCCATGATAGGTTGGAATGATAGAGGTCAATTTCGGTTGGGTTTAGTTGCTATAGGTTAATCTTTATGGTATTGATGAACATTCGTTGTGAATTCGTCCATATTGATTAAAGATAGCATTGAACTATCGGTAAAATCTCTGTATTGGCCTGCAGTGGATTATAAGTGTTCTTGGTGGGCCATCCGCGGGCTGAGGGTACCTCAAGAACCACCGATCCTCTAATTTGATTGTTACTGTTAGTTGATTGTTGTGAATTGATTGTTTATGCTAAGTTAGATTGTTGGAATCGTTATTCACTTAGCTTCGTGCTAATCCCCCACCTCACTTTTGCAGGTTAAGTTTGCTTATGCTCGGTTGAGAGGTTTTGGGTGAAATGTTTGACAAGCTGAGCACTCTTGATTACTTTTAGTTGGAAGTTAAACGTTTGTATAAATAACACCACTAGATTATGAGTTTGTAACAAAATAACTTAATGATAGTATGTGTAATAACTAACCTTTGATATTATGTATTATTTGTTGAATGGGATAACGCTTCCAGGTTAAAAAAAAAAAAAAAATGTCTTGAAAATATGGGGTGATATGGGGTGTTATATAAGATTTCAAAATAAACAAAATTGAGATAAAAAAAAAGAAGCTATCATAATTAACTAAAAGTAATTAAAAAAACTAGAGAGCTAAAGAAAGAAGGGTGAAGTTTGAGATGAAGAAAACTTAAAAATTTTATTGTTCAATAAACTATTTCAACTCAAAATCAAAGAATTTTGGGCTATAATCAAGATTATATAACAACTTTTATATCATGACGTATTTTTTTCCGATTAAATTGGTTATAATTTTACTATGTGTTACCTTATATACTATCTAAAATTGATGACACATTAGATTAGTGATAATTTTTATTTAAAAATGAAATTTTACCTTATTTACTTTCTGGGTGTATGAGGATTTGCCACATCATCAAAGTTGATGTTTAAGGTGATGACACATAGGATACATCCAATGTGACAAAGGTAAAACTTTGACAAATAATGGAGGGTCTCCTCCTTTAGTTATAAGATATGATAAGATACAATGGAAAGATTAAGAGGGAAGTTCTAAATTTGGAGAAAAGAGAAGCAAACCTCATTTACTCGTTTACTCATATCTTTGATAATTCGTCCATGATACCCATTTTATCATTTTTATCCAAATTCAAAATTAAAACATTTAATCCAACAATTCATCAATTAAAAGCGTTATATATCTTCGAATCAATCAAGCACATTTATACATATCTTCAATTCATTATAATTCGGAGTCATCTAAAATTATGAATTTTGGTGTAATTTTTGGGGTTTTGAGAAATCTTATGATTCGGTAATAAAAACAATAAAAACAAAACTGATTTTATTGTATGAAACTTACAAAAAGTAATTAATCGAATTATTGTCGCCATTCCCATCGAATTTCACAAACTCAAAAAATTCTATTTGGAAACCATGTTAATCAAAATTACAACTTAATATTAATTAAATCTCTCCTGTTTATATATCTCTTCCTACGTGAGAAGAACTATTTTTTTTTTTTACATCTCACATTAAATGTGTGAAATAACTTTTATGGGTGTACGTGTTTGAATTGGTAACAACTAGAAGGAGCTGGAGATTGTGGTCAACGTTGGAGTTGTGGATTATTTTTCAACCATCTTAAAAAGGTTTCTCTAAAAGAGGATTAAGTTGATTCTCGGGATTCTTTTTTCAGTTATCTCCTTTATGTTGTTGTTGCCAAATAGGAATGAGAGATTGAGATTAAGATCGTTAAAAACTAAAAACTCAATTTAATAAAATCCCTTAGAATCTTTGTACCAAACATACCTTATACATACCCTATGTAAAAAGAACTCTATAAATACAATGCTCAATTAATGTACCTAATTAGCACTCAAACAATTTGAGTTGAAAATGTGTTTAATAAACTTCAAGTCAAGTTTAAAGAATTTAATCTTTTAGACGAGCTTATTTATGCTAATCAATGAGACTATCGAGCTCTACTTTCTAAACAAACTTCTTAAGCTCTAAAATTAGCTTTCAAACAAAATTATCTCAATATTAAATGGGCATCGAGCTTTCATAATAATTAAATTTTCAAACTCAAGCTTGAACATATTATTGAAAATCTTATTGTACTCAAGTCAGGCTGGAGCCGAACTTGCGTCTGCACACTTTTACACTTCATATATCTAAAACACTAAAAATACAACTAAGTTGTTCATTGTAAATAATTTCATTTTAAAAAACCAGTTTTTTTTTTAAACCATCAGAACCCAAACGAACAAATAACCACACCACCGCACCACGTCACACCACTAGACGGATCCCCAAACACAATTTATTTAGAAAGAAGAAATACGGAGTACTCCGTATTATTTAAAGAGCCGAGAAAAATAAAATATTGATTACAAAGAAGCTAAAAAGGAAGTGTGATCAACGTAATTTAACGTAAAAAAAACACAATTAAAAGTGAAAAATACGATCTAAGATAATTTTGGAAATGTAATACATATCCAAATTTAGGGGATAATGATAACCATAGCCGTTTAACATTTCTATATTTAACATTTTAAATTAGGTTGAATCAATAATTACAAAGTATGAATTTTCCCTTTTAATACCGATTTTTCTTATTTAAATTTGATAAGGGTGTTTATTCATAGAAATTTTGAGTTATAAATATGGAAGTGAGTTAAACATAGTATGTCTATGCTTAGTCATAATTAACATTTTTTTTTTTTTTTTTTTTTTTTTTTTTTTTTTATCATTGGTTTGGAAAATTAAGTTGTGTTGTTTTCGGAGGTCCATTTCTGGAAGCAGCCTCTCTACCTACGGTAGGGGTAAGGCTGTCTACATCTCACTTCCCTATACACCGTGAAAGATGATATTGAGTAATATTGAGTTGAGTTGTATAAACAAGGGCATTTAATAAAAGGCTGTTGTTTGAATTTGATAAGGGTGTTTATTCGTAGTTGTCAATTTTGGGATTGTAGTGGGCCCTTCATAAAAGGCTTTTTGTCAGTTTTGGGCTTTTGTCGGTTTACGATTTTTCTTATGTAAATTTTGATAAGGGTGTATACTGTATATTCATAGTTTGATACTTTGATTGATGGTTGTGGGCAAAATGGGCCCTTATATAAGGCTTTTTGTATTGTATTTGCACAGTTGCACTTGCTTCAATATAGCTAGGCTTCATCGTCAAATTCTCTTCATGGATCCTAATGCTCACAGTAAAAGGTTAGAAATGATGCATGAAATGTGGATGTCTTAATTTGCATGATAAACAGCCTTGTATTCATAGTTGTATTGAGTTCCAAATGATGGATCACCAATACGTACCCTCTATGCAGTGGCGGATCTAGGAATTTGTGTTATTGGGGGCGAAAAAAATTGCAATAAAAACTACAATCTAAAACATAATTGAAAAATGATATGCAAAAACTACACAATTTAATCTAAGAAAAAAAAAAATACTTACAACGTATAACTACAGCAAAATGTCAGCAAAGCAGCACACTTACAGTAGAGAAATGGCACACATACAACAACTATAATGGCAGCAAAACAGCAGCACCAAACTAGCAACAAAACAACACTAAAACGTGAACTAATCTGCAGCAAAGCAGCACACCTACGGTAGCTAAAATGGCAGCAAAACTGTAGCACCAAACCGTTTATTAAACTGCATGAAACCAACTATACAACTGCACCAACCCAACAACAAAACGACACTAAAACGTCAACTAATATGTAGCAAAACAGCAGCTAAAAGGCAGCACCAAACCAATAGTTAAACAATACTAAAACAGCACCAGAAACGACTCATTTACAACAGCAAAATATAGGCTAAAGATATATTAGATTAGCATCACTATACAATAGCAAAAAACAGCCTAAACGAAGTAAAACAACAAAAAATAGTCTTCGTTCAGTTGAAGTATGTTAAACAAATTACATCCTTCACCTTTCCTTTACGAAGACGCGTCTTTTGGAAACGTGGAATTACATTTTCTTCCTTAACATTGGCGGGTGCTTCTCTTTCTATTGCACAAATTACACAAGCATTCAAAAACTCCTCCCCAATACGATTGCGTAAATTCGACTTAACAATTTTGAGAATCGAGCATTATATGTAGCAAGAGATAATGTGAAAGTTAACGAGTCTTCAAAAATTTTCCATTATCGATCTGGATTTTGAGAATAAAGATGAAGTATAAGTTGGAATAGTGTCCAATATCATAACTAATTGGTGAGACTATCATTAATGGTAAAGTCCTTTTTGGGTTGCCCTTATTAATAGTCAAGAGAAAGATGAAGGATAATATTAATAGTATTAATATTATAATTAATTAGTTGATTTATTAATTTATGGATTAAATTAATTGGAAATTAAAAGTAATTGGCGGAAGATTCCAGAAATCTGATCCAACCGCCGGTTGGAAGGTCCAACCGCCGGTTGGGATTAGGGTTACTGAGGCGGTGAAATTCGCGGACTTGGAGTACAAGTCAAACACTCCAACCGCCGGTTAGAAGGTCCAACCACCGGGTGGGAGTCGAATTCAGCAAACCTTAGGGTTTCTTCCACAACTATAAATAGGGACAACCTATACCTTCATAATACACGTTTTCAAGTACGAATTTTCAAGGATTTTGGAAATTCGGCTTTCTCTTGGGTTTTTGGGTGTGAAGCATTAGAGGTATTCTACTTTGGGTACTTGCCTCCAAGTAATGAAGCTCTGCTCGTTGGTCTGCGCGCGAGAAATATGTTTTCTCTAAGGTTAGTGTTTTTCCTTATATTCTCTTTGTCTAATTTATTCATTGTACTATGTTGTTAAAGTTAAAGATCCCTTAGGGTTTTAATTTCCTAATTGCCTTAGATTATTTAAAGTTTTGTTATTCCGCTGCGTATATGATAATCCGGTTAGGGAATAGAAAACCCAACAGTGGTATCAGAGCCATAGCTTAACAAATAGTAGCATGCAAATTATCTGCAATAGTATGTAGGTAAAGATAAATTGGAAAGAGAATTATCTAAATAGGTAATATGTATTTACAGTTTAGATATTGATAATTTTAAATTGTTTAAAACAGACCACTAATTTTAAAAGGTTTAAAATAGAGCCCTAAACTTCAAGAGATATTATATGTATAATATGATTTGTATATATGTAAAATTAAAGTCTAAATACGTCGTGAGTCAATCGATAAATCGGTTCACCCATGAGGAACAAACTATAAGAGAGGTATAAGGCGGGTCGCTTAGCTTCCCTAAAGAAGTCAGGTTTTTAATAGGCTTCGCGCTGACCTGCTTCTCCGCTTTGTACGTTCGATGGAGCTGCCGAGGATTTTTGATAGGATGATGTCAAGATTAAAAGTAGACTTAAAATAGTAAAACAAAATCCCGTTTTAGCTATAGGAAAATGATGAATAGTATGCTAACCCATGAAATCCGCACATCTCTCGTATGAACTGTTAATGGAGCATGTGTGGTTTACCGGCACATTAATATGAGGACATAATGAGAGGTGATTGAGACTCGCGATTCTCGAGCGTACTCGAGCCGGGGATCACGCGGGGTTTGCATGGTTAATTCACCATCTTGTTCATGATTCTCGGCATACCAGTCATGAATAGTAGATGTGCATAACCGAGATTAACATGCCATTGATAGAAATCAATGAATCTCAAAGATCTAGGAGTTTCATAGAAATGAAAAAGATAATGGTATTTTAGTTATATGATTACGGCGACCCTTTTCATAAAACTGAAAATATGGATCCTAGCCTTAATTTAGAAAATTGGGTAAATAATTAAGGAATATTCAAACTAACTAAAACTGTTTTATCTCATAGATGGCTAATATAAATGGTGCAAATCCTCCCGTCCCCAATCCCGCACATAACTCGAACTTCTCACTACTCTCAGTTCTTGGAAGGGAAAGACTAACCGGTCCAAATTATATGGATTGGATGCGTAACCTAAGGTTTACCTTGAGGTACGAGAACAAGGAATATGTTCTCGATGAGCAGATTCCTATAATTGATGAAGAATCAACCCAAGAGGAGATTGAGGCACACCGGAAACATTATGATGACGCGAATAAAGTGTCTTGTATCATGGCATCTTCCATGAGCCCTGAACTGCAAAAGACTTTTGAAAACACATGGGCTTATGAAATGAACCAACAGCTGAAAGAAATGTTTCAGGCTAAGGCAAGCAAAGAACGCCTTGATGTGGTGAAATCCCTCATGGCTTGCAAGCCCAAACCTGGAGTTTCTATCTCTACTTTCGTGTTAGAGATGAAAGGGTACTTTGATAGGTTGGAGTCATTGAACCTGGTATTTGACACAGAGTTTTCCATCGCCATAATTCTATCCAGTTTGCCAGCTGTCTACAATCAGTTTGTAATGTCATATCAGATGAATATGAATGAGAGAGAAGGCTCAATAATGGAACTCCACAATTTACAGCAAACTGCTGAGCAAGGAATCAAAAAGGATGATGTGTCCTCTGGCTCAGCAGCCCCTGTGTTGACTGTTGGTCAAAGTGCAAAGAAAAGAAAAAGGTCAAATTCAAATTGGAAAAGGAAGACTGCTGATGGAAAGTCCGTTCGTAGGTCAAAGAAAGTGACCGATTCTGACATTGCACCTGTAAGTGACCCTAAGGAAGCAGTGTGCTTCTACTGCAACACTAAGGGGCATTGGAAGCGTAACTGCCCAAAGTACTTGAAGGACCTTGAAGATGGAAAGGTTGAGAAGAGTACTCACTCAGGTATGTTTATGATCGAACTCCATAATACTACAACTTCTAATTCGTGGGTTCTGGATACAGGGTGTGGTAATCACATTTGCATTGTATTGCAGGGACTAAAGGAAAGTAGAAGTGTGAAGCATGGAGAGCTCAACCTAGTTATGGGAAACAAGGGAATTGTACCTGTGACGAAGATTGGAAGATTTGAGCTCATGCTGACTTCTGCAGTTAGGATAGACTTAAATAATTGCTATTATTCGTCAGAAATGACTAGAAACATTATTTCATTTTATGCTTTGTATAAAGATGGTTATCATTTTTCTTTTGATAATGGAAATGGAGATATTTTGGTTCATTTAAATGATTGTTTTATTTTTAAAGCTTCTCCTTACAAAGGCATATATGAAAATGTTGAATGTGTTAGCAATGTTATTTAAAATGTTGATTCGTCTAATGAAATTGATAAATCCAAGTTGTGGCACTGTCGTCTAGGGCACATAAATAAGAAACGCATCGCCCAACTCCAAAAGGATGGAGTGTTGGAATCATTCGACCTCAAATCGGATGATGTATGCGAATCTTGTTTATTAGGCAAGATGACCAAATCGCCATTCACTGGATCGTGTGAAAGAGGTGAAGGACTATTGGATTTGGTACATACAGATGTATGTGGACCATTCCGATGTGCTACAAAAGATGGAAATAGATACTATGTTACATTTACTAATGACTTCAGCAGATTTGGACATGTTTATCTGATCAAACATAAGTCAGACACTTTTGAGGTATTCAAAAGATATCAAAACGAAGTAGAGAATCAACTGGGCAGAAAGATAAAGGTTCTCCGATCCGATAGGGGATGAGAGTACCTTAGTATCGAGTTTCTCGATCATCTTAGAGATTGTGAAATAGTTTCACAATTGACTCCTCCTAGAACACCGCAGCTCAATGGTGTTGCTGAGAGGAGAAACAGAACTTTGTTAGACATGGTTCGATCTATGATGAGTCGAGCAACACTTCCAATAAGTTTCTGGGGTTATGCATTAGAAACAGCCGCCCATATCTTAAATCAAATACCCACTAAGAAAGTTTTAAAGACACCTTATGAGATGTGGAAGGGAAAGAGACCTTCTCTTGGTCACATCAAAATCTGGGGTTGTGAAGTTTACGTTAGACGGGAAACTCAGGACAAACTAGACTCCAGATCTGAAAAGTGTCTTTTCGTCGGTTATCCACAAGAGTCGTTTGGATATTTATTCTACAGACCCAAGGATAATGTGGTCTTTGTAGCTCGAAGATGAGTGTTCCTTGAGAGAGAAATGATATCTAAAGAGGACAATGGGAGTAAAATTGATCTTGAAGAAATTCAAGAATCTACCGGTAAAGAACCTATAATAAACACTGACGTTCAACTTGAGGTGGCAACACCTGTTGAACCTGAAGACATATCCTTACCAGTTCGCAGATCTAGTAGAGTTAGCAATCCTCCTGAGTTCTATTATGGTTACCAAATAGAAGAAGAGGATAAGATAAGTGATAGTACACTTGGTGAATTAGATGAGCCTGCTAACTACAAGGAAGCGATGGCAGGCCCTGAGGCTGCTAAATGGAAGGAAGCTATGAAAAGCGAAATTCAATCCATGTATGACAATCAAGTTTGGAATTTGGTTGACACTACACCCAGTCTTAAGACGGTGGGTTGTAAGTGGATCTTCAAGAAGAAGACAGACATGGATGGGAAAGTACACACTTATAAAGCTAGGTTTGTAGCAAAGGGCTATACTCAAACCTATGGGATTGATTATGAGGAAACCTTCTCACCAGTAGCTAAGATTAAGTCGATTAGGATTATGCTAGCCATAGCTGCATTTCATGACTATGAAATTTGGCAGATGGATGTCAAAACCGCTTTCCTTAACGGGAAACTGACGGAGGATGTGTTCATGACACAACTGGAAGGTTTTGAAAATGCAAAGTATCCTAACAGAGTGTGCAAGCTTGAAAAGGCCATTTATGGACTTAAACAAGCCTCTCGTAGCTAGAATCTCTGCTTCCACGAAAAAGTCACAGAGTTTGGATTTTCTAGAAGTGAAGATGAGTCCTGTATATATGTCAAGTTCAGTGGGAGTATTGTAGTATTCTTAGTATTATATGTGGATGATATACTGCTCATAGGAAATGATATCCTAACTTTACAAAGTGTAAAAGCCTGGTTGGGAAAGTGTTTCGCTATGAAAGATCTTGGAGATGCAGCATATATCCTAGGTATAAAGATTTACAAAGATAGGTCAAAATGTCTCATAGGACTCAGCCAGGATACGTACATAGATAAAATACTGAAAAGATTCAATATGGAAAATTCTAAGAAAGGGAACTTACCCTTGAATCATGGTATTAAGATCAGTAAGGATCTATGTCCAAAGTCTGAACAAGAATTGGACAGAATGAGTCGAATCCCATATGCTTCGGCTATAGGATCGATCATGTATGCCATGACGTGTACAAGGCCTGATGTCTCATTTGCTTTGAGCTTAGTGAGTCGACATCAGCAGAATCCTGGTGAAGGTCATTGGACAGCTGTAAAGAATATTCTTAAGTATTTGAGAAATACTAAAGACAGGATCTTGGTTTATGGTGGAGAAGAAGAACTTAGAGTAACGGGTTATAGTGATGCTAGTTTCCAAACAGACAGAGATGATTGTCGATCACAGTCTGGTTGGGTATTTCTAATGAATGGGGGAGCGGTGACATGGAAAAGTTCTAAGCAAGATACGGTAGCAGACTCTACATGTGAGTCTGAGTACATTGCGGCTAGTGAAGCGGCAAAGGAAGCTATCTGGATGAGGAATTTCATTGGAGATCTTGGAGTTGTTCCAACGGTACAAGATCCTATTGCTATATTCTGTGATAATGAAAGTGCAGTCACCTTGAGTAAAGAACCCAAGGATCACGGAAAGTCAAAGCACATTGAAAGGAAATACCATTTTGTTCGAAGTAAAGTCGAAGAAGGACATGTAATTGTGAAGAGCATAAGATCAGAGGATAATCCAGCTGATCCATTCACAAAGCCTCTAGGAAAGTCCAAGCACGATGAACATGCTAGGAGCATAGGTTTAAGAGATAATGTAAAGTTTTAGTTGATTAGTTTGAATTTGAAACGTTATAAACAATGATAGAAACTGTAATAGACTTGGTGATTAATAATGGAGATTTTTAATGGGAAGGAGTTCTACCATTTACTATTGTTTGTCGTTGTGTTTCAGTTTTGCATGTTTAGACACCACTTCCAGAGTAATAAGTTCTTACTCAAACCTCCTCAGTCGATCACACTATAGGAAGTATGTGGTGAATTAAGACTGTCATGGAGTGTTAGTAGATGTCTATGGAGATAGACATGGCATGGAGATTGCTGCAACACTCATGGGTACTTAATAGGGATTTAAGTATAGGAGAAACCCGCACTTAAACAGATTACTTCATGGATTAAATCACGAGTGATTTTAAGATGATAATATCTTCTATTCTTAAAATGGAGATACATGAGTATCTAGTTTTCGAGTCTGTTATACTTTAGCCTATTCAAACGCTGTGCGTAAATGCCAGTTATAAAGGGTATGCTAGGCATGATATGATGAGTTGACTAGTGCTATGTAGTCGATATTTATTTGTTCCTTTTGCCTAAAATGGAAAAGAGATATCATGGGCCCTCTGATGATTAAAGTTTGACTTAGAAGTGCTAGGCCTGGCCGAGACTAAAGTGATAGTTCAGTAGTCTCATATAGTTAATATAATCGGAAATCGAAAAACATATATGAATCTTGAGATTGATTATAATCCATGTCTCAGTTCATAAGATATCGTGAAACAAAGGAATGGTTGATCACTTATCTAAAGGACTAACTCAAAGATAAGATCAGAGTTCGGCAGCTGCTTGGATGCACACTTTACATAGTTAATGTGATATAGGCTTAAGACCAATTGTAGTTGATGAATTGTCCAAGTGGGAGACTATTGGAATAGTGTCCAATATCATAACTAATTGGTGAGACTATCATTAATGGTAAAGTCCTTTTTGGGTTGCCCTCATGAACAGTCAAGAGAAAGATGAAGGATAATATTAATAGTATTAATATTATAATTAATTAGTTGATTTATTAATTTATGGATTAAATTAATTGGAAATTAAAAGTAATTGGCGGAAGATTCCAGAAATCTGATCCAACCGCCGATTGGAAGGTCCAACCGCCGGTTGGAAGGTCCAACCGCTTGTTGGGATTAGGGTTACTGAGGCGGTGGAATTCGCGGACTTGGAGTACAAGTCAAACACTCTAACCGTCGGTTGGAAGGTCCAACCGCCGGTTGGGAGTTGAATTCAGCAAACCTTAGGGTTTCTTCCACAACTATAAATAGGGACAACCTATACCTTCATAATACACGTTTTCAAGTACGAATTTTCAAGGATTTCGGAAATTTGGCTTTCTCTTGGGTTTTTGGGTGTGAAGCATTAGAGGTATTCTACTTTGGGTACTTGCCTCCAAGTAACGAAGCTCTGCTCGTTGGTCTGCGCGCGAGAAATAGGTTTTCTCTAAGGTTAGTGTTTTTCCTTATATTCTCTTTGTCTAATTTATTCATTGTACTATGTTGTTAAAGTTAAAGATCCCTTAGGGTTTTAATTTCCTAATTGCCTTAGATTATTTAAAGTTTAGTTATTCCGCTGCGTATATGATAATCCGGTTAGGGAATAGAAAACCCAACAGTATAATATAACCAAAATATCAATCGCAACTTTGCAAGTATACAACCTGAACTTCTAGAAACAAATAAAACGAATGATGAAGACATATACTTGTATAATAGTTTTTTAAGCCCAATATCTAATTGAGGCCAACAATTCATTTTTTTAAAGAGGGCCTTAGACTTATTTGGGCTGGGGGCTAAATGATTCTTGGGCTGGGGGCTAAATGATTTCTGGGCCGAGGGCAGTGTCGAAAAGTCAGAAATTAAACTTGCATTTAACTGGGCCATTGAGGGCATCTGATCGCAGTTGCCCTTCATTGGTGTAACACCTGGTCAAAAAGTCAATTTTCGCGCCAAATTTAAAACTTTCATTTCACGTACTTGGTATGCATTACTTTAAATAATGTGTTATTATTTTAAATAAGCATTATTTACACGGAAAATATTACACTATCTTAGAACATAATTCGTTTTGTCCAAAACGTATTTTATGCGATGAAACCATACGAAATGTATCCGTCAAACAAATCCAAAACAAAGTTATATTTTTATAACCCGAATGAAGTATTTTTACAAAATACTTAAATTGAAAATATATACGATATTTGTATGAAAAAAATTATGATTTTAAAATAATTTAATTATTTTACGATTGGGCGAACAAACACGGGTATTTTACACTGAAATTGGAGACAACCAACCCCCACCAAAAGGGAGGGCCGACTGCTCTTTTTCCCCTCCCCATCTCTTTGTGTTTTTCATTTCACACACACACACACCCCAAATTATCCACCTCTCTCTCTCTCGGTTTGATCTTGCAACCGAAAATCAACAACAACAATAACAAATCGACAACCGCAGCAACCAGGAATCATCATCATCTTCATCATCTTCATCACGATTCATCTTCATCATCTCGATCCGCCACTTTTTAGCTCGGTGAGAAACCTTCACTCTATCTTTAATTTTGCGTGTTAGAAATGCTTAAAACATAATGTATAAGTGTTCTATCAACTAATTTTGCCCAAGAAACCTTGTTGGGTCCCTGATAGGTCGGTGTCGTTAACGATAACTATCTGGTTACAACAATGGGTTTTAAATTTATAAGGCTGGGGCCTAGGGTTACTACTATTGCTAATCTACGGGCTAGCAAAGGATAAGTATGACCTAGGATCGTTCTTCAAAGCACGACGAATTGAAACTAGGAGAATGTAGAGACTTTTATGAATTTAGCTAGGGTGGAAGAGACTTGGTTTAGGTTTTGGGTTTTCTATTCTAAAATTAAACTAAATTAAGTCAGAAATGGAGGTTACTTCGGGCGTTCAGCAGTTAAAGCGATTGTCTACTATGAAGTGGTTCAGGTGATATTAAAGCGTGAAGAGTTCCAATGAGGATAAGTTCATAGGTTAATGTGAGTTATTACTACAATCCTACTATCGGGCTAACACGGAGATGTCCACAACCAGGCAAATAGAATGTCACGTGGGTTGCAGAATATATTAAAGCATACATCGGAAGTTCTCTCAAATGCATGCCCATATTATCTAACAGTTAATCTCGAATCCTATTCCCCAATCTCGGTCATCATAGACGTCCGAATCATGGCACAGTTTGTTGAATAAACAATCTTGTAAACGGGTTTTACCCTCGTCGGAATAAGTTGGAAGAACTGGTCAAAGCGGTCAGATAAGATGTCATCACTTATTCGTATGAATTATCAACATTACTCAAGTATGTAACAAGACAGGGGTGATTTATATTATAAATAGAAACTTAAGTAATACGTTTGTTAATTGATCCATAACACAACTACCTTCGATCGTTCTCGACTTCCATACGTTTGTACTTTGCCATAAGCATTTCCAGTACTATATCGAAGAACAGTCGAATAGGGGCCGTCATGTTATTCCACAATAATTAAGGCTAGGTGTATTTTACTAGTATGATAATCCTAAGGCAACAATCAAACAAGAACATGCAATAAGACAATCAAGATAATCGTTAAACCTAAGCATACAAATGTATTAATCAAATCGAGGGTATTCCGAAAGTTGTCTCAAAAATACCGTCTATCCGAATTAAATCTTAATCTACCTCTATTCCCATATTCCGTGTCTCTTGGATCCTAATTTAGTCTAGAGAACACCGGCCATGCCGAGCTCAATGATTCAATCAAACATAGTATAACTAACTGACCTATACCCTATGAGTTAGCTACGTTCATTTTTGGATAAGGTTTTAGTCACAACATGAGTTGGATAGATAAACGATAAAGATTCGATTCCTACATCTATTCATAATACACAACACCCGCAATCTCATAGCATGCAATATAATCACATATTTAAATATCTCCTAAACGACTATCATAGCAGACAATTGAGTTATTTAGCTAATCATGGCAATTCTAGCATACATATTTAAATTTATTAAAGAAAGAACGAACATAATTAAATATGGAATATAGATTAAAACCTGATAAAGAAATACAATAACTCGTAGCTACAAATGCGTCCTGGAGCACCTCCGTACAAATCTTCCTTGATTAGTTAATTAGCTAGTCTAATTAACTAAGGAAATATTACAATAAAGAAAGAAAAGAATGGATGGTGAGAAAGTGTGAAATATGCTAGAATGTGTGTATATATTGGTGTGTTACAAATGAACCTAAGCAACCTATTTATAGGTGAGCTTTGGCTCATATTAGCACTAGGGGGTGCATGTTAGCAAAAGGTAGCCAAAAGGGTGCACCGGGTACCGTACAACACGAAAAGAAGGCGCACCGGGTACCGTACAACATGAAAAGTAGGCGCACCAGGTACCAAAAGTTACCAAAAATGGAAACCGGTGCGGGTACAGGGAGGCCGGCGGCGGTGGGCCCACCCCCGCCCCGTTGCGTCGTTTGTTGCTTCGTTTCTTGATTCGTGCGTGTTTTCTTCGTTATACATCCGTTTGAGTTGATTCTTTTTTTTGTTGGATTCGTAATTCAAAAACAAAGATTTTGACATAAGATAGACCCTGAAATGAGGTCCCTAGCTCCAGATATTGCGTACGGATCATTTGGATCTTCCGGCGGGCGCGAAATCTTCATTTTTCACCCGTTTTGGTTGATTCTTCTTCTGTTGGATTTGAATTTTAAAAACAAACATCTTGGAAATAATGGATGTTGGTGGAGGGCACTTTAGTCTTGAAATCTCGTTTTTAAGCCTTGAATCTTCAAACATATGTGGAATCTTCGTTTCTCGGCCGTTTTGCTTGATTTTTATCGTGCAACCTTTTTTTGATCTTCTTAACACATTATCATTGATTTGCGCGTTGTTTGAGTTCAAATGCCAAGTATTTGCTCCAGAATGAGAGAGATATCGGTAGTAAAAACGTGACTTTTTACACAATATCAAGTATCCCACACTTAGAATTTTGCTTGTCCTCAAGCAAGTCTTCATCAAATCTGGAAAAAGCTGGAGAGGTGTCTTCGTATTTCGGAGAACTTTGGTTCCTGCAGGGTTGGTAAAAAGATTTCGGACGAAGTTCCATCCCTTGATGTTTCACCCAAACTTTTGCTTCTAACAAGCTTTCTTTTTAATCTTCATAATGTAAGATATACATGACTAGGGCCCTCACAGGTGGTCACTCAATTTACTCAAGTGTATCAGGGTTCCTAACTTCTAAATCACTCAGGGCCAGTCATGTAGCTCTTCTATTGTCATAGGCTTGGTCGAGAATCAAATCTATAATACCTGAATGAGGACGGTGCAAATTATCCCTAGACATTCGCAAGAGGGTGAAGATGGTGTATGGGATAAGGGTTTTTGTAGGTGGTTTGAATCGAAGTTTTATATAGCCTAAGAGTTGTTTGTGATGACTTGTCTTTGACGTTTTTAGATAGTACCTCTTCTGGATTTCTCTCTTTGAGAGCCTTCTTTTCATAACTTTTCCCTTTTTTTTCTTTTTTGAATAACATTTCCCTCGGCTTTAAATGATCCTTGGGTCTTGTAGCTTTTTGATTTCTTCGGCAGCTTTGTTCGTGCTTTCTTTGGAGTCCTTTTCGGGTGATGTTCTTTCTCGGGATTCCTTTTAGAACTTTGTCTCTTGCAGTGGTTTTGCTGACAGAACAGAAACTTAGGCTATGGCCAAGAGATGTAAAAAGGAAGGGTTGGTTTTGAGTATTTCAAACGAGAAGGCTAAGGCTCAACAGGTTTTCTAAGTGGTTTTTAATGCCGAAAATGGACATTGGTAGGGTTAGTCTTGAAAACGGGGGTTTCACGAGAGGGTTCTATCCTAGTGAATGTCAAGATCCTTTAATTACACCTTCGTCACGTATGACGCTCATTTTTGTAATTTCGAAATGCATTCTTCGAACAAGTTCTAACTCAAGAAGGCATACATCGGCACACTCACAAACGAAAAAAGTGAAGCATTAAGGTGAATGCTTTTGTATGGCTCAAAATTCCTCACTCATTTTTGGTGGTTTTATGCTTAGTCATGCGATTGCTTGTTTGAAACTTAGTTTGGAAGTTTATCAAAAAGTTTTGCTCGTCGTGGTCCATTTGCCATGCCTTTTGAATTTTTGTTGACCGAACATACCCTTTTTGGGCTTCCCATGATTCAAAAATTTTGAAAATTTTGCTAAAAAAAATATGAGTTTTGCTAAAAAGCTTGATCAAAAGTTTATGTTGCAATACAGTAGTGAATACTACTGCTATCCCACACTTAAAAGAACATTGTCCCTAATGTTCTCTACTTCTAAGTTAGGTTAATCCCACACTTAGATTTTGAATACGGGTCAATATTTTCAAAGTTATTCTCTATTTGTGAGTAGTAATCCCACACTTAGAGTTTTTCTTAAAATTCTTGTGTGGTTCAAGCAAAGTAGGGTTAGAAGAGACACTTACTTGTTCTGCGTGTGATGCCACTGTATTTAATGGACCAGGTTCAAGTGTGTGAATTCGTTGGAAATGGACCAGGCTCATTAAAAATGAACTTGTTCTATAGATTTTACTTCGAATTCTGCAGAGTACACATCCTTCAGAAAACACAAATGTTAACACAAGTTAATACTAAACATAAATAATAATAACTAAAAGTAGCTAATCCGTGTCAGCATAGAGCGCCTCCCAGTTGGTGAAGTCATCATCCATAAAGATCGTGTTTTCCACGATCGAAGTAGGAGATGCTGACTCCTCGATGGTATAGACAGGAGATGCAGCACCATCCTCTGGATCCTGGATCCAAGCGTCCAGTGCAGCAGCCTCCTCCTCTACTGGGGCCATAAAAGTGGGATGGTCCTGCGCAGTCAAGCTCCAAGATGGGAATAAATCCCATGGTGGAATGTGCGGAGCGGGATCAGGTCCCATCTAAAAGGGGCACACAGGTGTAAAGGTAAGGCCTAAAGCAGTGTGGATCTCAGAGATGGCGGTGTACTGGACCTCAAGGGCTCTCAGTATAGACCAAGTGACAGCAGGGTCCGCAGTAGTAACCCCGTACTTGAAGATGGGTACTCTGGAGGTCCCTGCGGTCTGTCCCGCTGGTCGGTGAGATGAAGGTAACCTGGCCTGGATGGGACGTAACAGGAATGACTCCTGAACGTGCACCTCCACCAAGTCTGCCGAGATCTCATCCAAACTACGAGGTGGTGACTGGGATCCTCTGACAGTCCTCATGCTACTACCCGGTGATGAACTCCGGGAGTGGTGCATGGTATGCGAGCGTCTCTGTCTGGAGGCTCGTGCTCTGTCTGACTGCGAACTCATCCTGCAGAATATAAAAGGTTAATGGTCTAATTAAGATCATTAGTCCTTCATGAGGTACTGCTTAGAAAATTGGATTAGCTTAAACACAACAGTAAAAGAAAATTAATGCTAAAAACATAAGATAGGCTTGGGGTGCCTCCCAAGAGCGCTTTGTTTATCGAGTCTCGTAGCTTGACTCTTCTTCCTTTAATTGTTTGTCAGGGTGCTTTGCAACCGTAGAGTTCCTCGTATGGGGAAAAGTCTTGTACGTAATGTTTTAAACGATGACCGTTTACCTTGAAATTTCCGTCTGGAGCCTCGAGTTCAATGGCGCCATAAGGAAAAACCTTAGAGATTGTAAATGGGCCGCTCCACCTCGTTTTGAATTTACCGGAAAATTTCTTAAATCGAGAGTTAAAGAGTAGAACTTTATCACCTGGATTGAAGCGTGTGGGGCGTAGTTTTGCATCGTGGAGCAACTTAGTTCTTTCCTTGAACTTATAGGAGCTCTCGTATGCTTGATCTCTTAGTTCTCCTAACTCATTTAGTTGCATTTTCCAGTGTGCTCCCGTTACTGTGGGATCTAAGCTGCAATTCTTTAGTGCCCAGTAAGCTTTGTATTCGAGTTCGATCGGAAGATGACATGCTTTTCCATATACGAGCCTATAGGGGGTTGTTCCTAAGGGTGTTTTGTAGGCTGTCCGGAACGCCCATAATGCATCATCTAGCTTGTCTGCCCAGTTTTCCTTGTGTTGACCAACTGTTCGTTCCAAAATTCTTTTTAGCGCTCGGTTTGTTATTTCTGCTTGCCCATTTGTCTGCGGGTGGTAGGCCGTAGATGTCTTATGGGTAACACCATATTGTTGCAATATCTTCATAAACTGAGTATTGCAAAAGTGTGTGCCGCGGTCACTGATGATCGCTCGAGGTGTTCCAAACTGATAGAATAGCTGCTTTAAGAACTTGGTTACGACTCTCGAGTCATTTGTTGGGAAGGCCTGAGCTTCGGCCCATCTGGATACGTAGTCGACAGCTACTAGAATGTATTCCTTTCCGTAAGATTTCGGAAATGGTCCCATGAAATCTAATCCCCATATATCGAATATTTCACATGCTTAGATATTCGTTAATGGCATTTCGTTATGCGTTGTGATATTTCCAAACCTTTGGCAAATATCGCAACGTTTCACCAAGTCTTGTGCGTCTCTAAAAATAGTTGGCCAATAGAATCCTGAGTCGTATACTTTCTTTGCTGTCAAGTTGGCTGCGTGGTGTCCTCCGGTGGGTCCATGATGGCTTTGATGGAGGATGTGTTCGGCTTCCTTTCCATCGACACATCTTCTTATAATCTGGTCGGGACAGACCTTAAACAAATACGGATCATCCCAAAAGTAGTGCTTGACATCGCTGAAGAAACTTTGTCTTCGTGATGATGGCATTCCTTTTCTTGTGATCCCTCAAACTACGAAATTGGCAATGTTTGCAAACCAAGGATCGTCCGTGAATTGTGATCCTTGCGATTGCTCTCCTAAACTCATTAACTGCTCTTCTGAAAATCGATCTTTGATGTCCCCGTCTGCAAGTTGTTCCATTAATGGATTTTCAGGTCGACTCAAATGGTCTGCAGTGACATTCTCTGCTCCCTTTTTATCTTTTATTTCAATGTCAAATTCTTGTAGGAGTAGAATCCATCGTAACAGTCTTGGTTTTGCGTCTTGCTTCTTGAAGAGGTATTTCAGAGCTGAGTGATCCGTATACACTATTGTCTTTGACAATATCAGGTAGGATCGAAATTTATCAAAGGGGAATACTACAGCCAGCAGCTCCTTTTCGGTAGTTGTATAATTCTCTTGAGCATCTGTGAGAGTTTTGCTAGCGTAGTAGATTGGTCGAAAGTGATTATCCTTCCTTTGACCTAGAACTGCCCCTACAGCGAAGTCGCTTGCGTTGCACATAATTTCAAATGGAAGGCTCCAGTCTGGAGCAACCATGATTGGTGTGTTGGTTAGTTCTTTCTTTAGGTAGTCAAAGGCCTTCATGCAGCTTTCGTCAAATGCGAATTTGATGTCTTTTCCTAACAGATGGGTGATCGGTCGAGAGATCTTGGAGAAGTCCTTGATAAAACGACGGTAGAACCCATCGTGACCTAGAAAACTTCGAATGGCTTTAACGTTGGTGGGTGGTGGGAGTTTCGCAATAGTTTCGACTTTGGCTTTGTCTACTTCGATTCCTGACTTTGATATTCTATGTCCTAAGACTATTCCTTCCTTTACCATAAAGTGGCATTTTTCCCAATTCAAGACGAGATTTGATTCTTCACACTTGGTGAGCATTCTATCGAGGTTGGATAGACATGATGCGAAAGAGTCTCCAAAGACTGAGAAATCGTCCATAAAGACTTCCATGCATTGTTCAATCATGTCATGGAAGATTGCAACCATGCATCTCTGAAATGTTGCAGGCGCGTTGCATAATCCAAATGGCATTCATCGATATGCGAATGTTCCATAAGGGCATGTAAACGTCGTCTTCTCCTGGTCTTTTGGATCGAGCGGAATTTGGAACTAACCAGAGAATCCATCAAGGAAACAGTAAAATTCTTTTCCCGACAGCCTCTCGAGCATTTGGTCAATAAACGGAAGTGGAAAGTGATCCTTGCGAGTTGCTTCATTTAACTTCCGGTAGTCAATACAAACCCTCCAACCGGTGACGGTCCGAGTTGGTATGAGCTCATTTTCTTCGTTTGTAATGACCGTCATTCCTCCTTTCTTTGGGACGACTTGAACAGGGCTAACCCAAGGTGAGTCAGATATTGGGTATATTAGTCCAGCATCCAAGAGTTTGATAACCTCTTGTTTTACTACGTCTTGAATCTTAGGATTTACTCGTCTCTGCCTTTGAACGGATGGTTTGAAATCGTTTTCCATTAAGATCTTATGCGTGCAATAGTTAGGACTAATTCCCTGTATATCAGAAATTTTCCATGCGATTGCCTTCTTGTGTGATTTCAACACATCAACTAGCTAAGCATTCTCTTTTAGTTTCAACTCCTTTGAGATTATCACCGGGAGTTGGGAGGTTCCTTGGAGGTAAGCGTATTCAAGGTGAGGTGGTAATTCCTTTAATTCCAAGTTTGGTGGTTCCTCAATAGACGGCTTCATTCTAGCTATTTCGTCTCTATTCAGCTTCTCATATTCAGCTTGGAAGGGTGCCTCGTCTATCTCAGGTTCGGATGTAGAGATTGATGCGATTTCGACCCATTCGGTTTGGTTTGAAAATTCGTTCGTCTTTAGCTCGTATTTTTTGACCGATGATGAGGACACTTCGTCATTTCGGGTGAGAATAATTTCTTCGTCGTCGGTGAATTGGAATTCTTGAAATTGAGCGGTTGAGGATTGGTTTATGATTAATTCAGGGTTTGGAAATGATAGAGGTTCGGGTTGGTGGATTAATTGAGATTCAAATGGTGGTGGCTCAATACTCATCCCTTTGAAGGAATCCAGGATTTCTTTAATTGAAGGAGCTGGATTCGGGGCGTCGAGTGTGAATGTATCTCTTTTTAGCCAAGGTATCGGTGTACCGCATCCCAATGGGACGGCTATCGTTTTTCCATTGGTGCAAGATAGCTTCTTTTCAAACAAGGGAAATAGTAGTTCTTCAGACTTTGCTGGCGAAGTGATTGCGGACTGCAGCCCAGGATCCTCGTTATATAGTCTTCGAACGGTGACTACCGTGGTAGGTATCGGGTTCTGGCTGGATAGTGCCAACACTTCATGGAGATGTTCATCAAAAATGTCCTGCATAGTATCGCACAAACCAAGGTCCTCTTCCAACGGTTGCTTCATTAATCGATCGACATTAAAGGTGACCTCGTCTTTCCCGACTCTTAGTTTTAAAGATTTTTCGTTTACGTCGATTACGGCCTTGGCAGTATTTAAGAAAGGTCTGCCAAGGATGAGTGGGATGTGGGTGTCTTCCTCTATATCCATGATGATGAAGTCCCCTGGAAAGACGAACTTATCGACCTTGACCATGACATCTTCAGCAATTCCTCGAGGGAGTTTAACTGATCTGTCTGCTAATTGAATGGTCATACGAGTAGGCAGTAGGTTATCTAATCCTAATTTCTTATAGAGGGAATAAGGCATAAGATTAACACTAGCACCTAGGTCAGCTAAGGCATTACTAATTTGGATATCTTGGAGAAAACAAGGTATTGTAAAACGTCCAGTGTCTCCTAACTTAGGTGGAAGACCATGTTGTACAATTAAAGAGCATTCAACATCTAAGGGTAAACTAACTATTTGCCTAAGTTTTTCTTTGTTTGAAAGGAGTTCTTTAAAGAATTTGGCACATGTGGGCATTTCTACTAAAGCATCTAATAGTCTAACATTCAAGTGCAAGCTTTTAAACATTTCCAGATATTTACCGAATTGGGCTTCTTGCTTTTCCTTTTTAAGTCTACCGGGATAAGGTATTCTCGTGCGAGGTACATTATCCGGAGTTTTGGTTGGTGATGGATTAGGTGTTGTGACAGGGATGTCAATGGACACATGTTCACTCGGTGCAAGTGTAGGCGAAGAAGTGTTTTTGGGGGTGTCATCTGGTGGTGGTGGATCAACTTTGGTTATTTTTCCTCCCCTCGTGACGATTGACACATCATTGGGTTGGATGGTAGTCGCCGACGTACTTTCCTCAATAAAATTCAAGTTTTCCAAAATAGACTCCATGTTAGAAATTAATTTGTCGGAAATTTTTATCATGGCGTCAATGTTGTCTTGAAATCCGGCTATCCTATTGTTTATAACATTTTGTTCTAGTATAAAATCAGATAAAAGTTGTTTTGAGGAATGTAAGTGGGTTATTGGTGAAGGAATGGCCAAAAGTTGGTTTGATGTTCCACTTGGTGTAAGGTTGGTTAAATTAAAATAAGGGGTTGACATGGTTGGTTATTAAAATAAAACTAATCTAACCCTAAGGGCTAAAAGTGTAACTTTTGATTGATGTTAATCTTTCAAAAAGGATCGCTAAATACTAGAGTCACTAAAATTCCTAAAATCGGTCGCCGACGCTCCCCGGCAGCGGCGCCAAAAACTTGTTGGGTCCCTGATAGGTCGGTGTCGTTAACGATAACTATCTGGTTACAACAATGGGTTTTAAATTTATAAGGCTGGGGCCTAGGGTTACTACTATTGCTAATCTACGGGCTAGCAAAGGATAAGTATGACCTAGGATCGTTCTTCAAAGCGCGACAAATTGAAACTAGGAGAATGTAGAGACTTTTATGAATTTAGCTAGGGTGGAAGAGAGTTGGTTTAGGTTTTGGGTTTTCTATTCTAAAATTAAACTAAATTAAGTCAGAAATGGAGGTTACTTCGGGCGTTCAGCAGTTAAAGCGATTGTCTACTATGAAGTGGTTCAGGTGATATTAAAGCGTGAAGAGTTCCAATGAGGATAAGTTCATAGGTTAATGTGAGTTATTACTACAATCCTACTATCAGGCTAACGCGGAGATGTCCACAACCAGGCAAATAGAATGTCACATGGGTTGCAGAATATATTAAAGCATACACCGAAAGTTCTCTCAAATGCATGCCCATATTATCTAACAGTTAATCTCGAATCCTATTCCCCAATCTCGGTCATCATAGACGTCCGAATCATGGCACAGTTTGTTGAATAAACAATCTTGTAAACGGGTTTTACCCTCGTCGGAATAAGTTGGAATAACTGGTCTAAGCGGTCAGATAAGATGTCATCACTTATTCGTATGAATTATCAACATTACTCAAGTATGTAACAAGACAGGGGTGATTTATATTATAAATAGAAACTTAAGTAATACGTTTGTTAATTGATCCATAACACAACTACCTTCGGTCGTTCTCGACTTCCATACGTTTGTACTTTGCCATAAGCACTTCCAGTACTATATCGAAGAACAGTCGAATAGGGGCCGTCATGTTATTCCACAATAATTAAGGCTAGGTGTATTTTACTAGTATGATAATCCTAAGGCAACAATCAAACAAGAACATGCAATAAGACAATCAAGATAATAGTTAAACCTAAGCATACAAATGTATTAATCAAATCGAGGGTATTCCGAAAGTTGTCTCAAAAATACCGTCTGTCCGAATTAAATCTTAATCTACCTCTATTCCCATATTCCGTGTCTCTTAGATCCTAATTTGGTCTAGAGAACACCGGCCATGCCGAGCTCAATGATTCAATCAAACATAGTATAACTAACTGACCTATACCCTATGAGTTAGCTACGTTCATTTTTGGATAAGGTTTTAGTCACAACATAAGTTGGATAGATAAACGATAAAGATTCGATACCTACATCTATTCATAATACACAACACCCGCAATCTCGTAGCATGCAATATAATCACATATTTAAATCTCTCCTAAACGACTATCATAGCAGACAATTGAGTTATTTAGCTAATCATGACAATTCTAGCATACATATTTAAATTTATGAAAGAAAGAACGAACATAATTAAATTTGGAAGATAGATTAAAACCTGATAAAGAAATACAATAACTCGTAGCTACAAATGCGTCCCGAAGCACCTCCATACAAATCTTCCTTGATTAGTTAATTAGCTAATCTAATTAACTAAGGAAATATTACAATAAAGAAAGAAAAGAATGGATGGTGAGAAAGTGTGAAATATGCTAGAATGTGTGCATATATTGGTGTGTTACAAATGAACCTAAGCAACCTATTTATAGGTGAGCTTTGGCTCATATTAGCACTAGGGGGTGCATGTTAGCAAAAGGTAGCCAAAAGGGTGCACCGGGTACCGTACAACACGAAAAGTAGGCGCACCGGGTACCGTACAACACGAAAAGTAGGCGCACCAGGTACAAAAAGTTACCAAAAACGGAAACCGGGGCGGGTACAAGGAGGCCGGTGGCGCCCCTAGGGTGGCCGGCGGCGATGGTCCAGTGGCCGGCGGCGGTGGGCCCACCCCCGCCCCGTTGCGTCGTTTGTTGCTTCGTTTCTTGATTCGTGCGTGTTTTCTTCGTTATGCATCCGTTTGAGTTGATTCTTTTTTTTGTTGGATTCGTAATTCAAAAACGAAGATTTTGACATAAGATAGGCCCTGAAATGAGGTCCCTAGCTCCAGATATTGCGTACGGATCATTTGGATCTTCCGGCGGGCGCAAAATCTTCATTTTTCACCCGTTTTGGTTGATTCTTCTTCTGTTGGATTCGAATTTTGAAAACGAACATCTTGGAAATAATGGATGTTGGTGTAGAGCACTTTAATCTTGAAATCTCGTTTTTAAGCCTTGAATCTTGAAACATATGTGGAATCTTCGTTTCTCGGCCGTTTTGCTTGATTTTTATCGTGGAACCTTGTTTTGATCTTCTTAACACATTATCATTGATTTGCGCATTGTTTGTGTAACATCCTCGAAATGGACCTAGTTGTTTATATATTATTTCTTGATTTAAATTAGTATTTAAATGTGTTTGGAAATAATATTGTTTGAATTAGTTTAAATAATTGGAATAGGAGTCGAATATTCCAATGTGATAAGTGAATTATTGATTGTTGTAAATTAATATAGTTGACGGTGCAATAAAATGTTTGGACTCGCAAAAGGTTTTCGGGTTCTAGACAATAGATTGAGATGGGGTATTAAATTATACCCGTATATTGAAGGCGGTTTAATGAGGCCGACATATATAGTTAACTTTCCTCTTTAGGAAAGTTCATTATGAACTTCAAAAACTTCCTAAAACCCTAAGAAATCCAAAATCAGAAATTGAAACCTAAGATTTGAAGCTGTAATTGAGTGAAGTTTCATCATTCTCATATCTCAATTCGGTGTTCTTCAATTGAGAGGTAAGTTTGAATTGAACCAATTTGATTGAAATTGGGATAATTGATGATGTTGTGTGTATGACATTGATTGGATGTCGAGTGAATGATTGATTTTCTGTTTATTGTTATTTGATGTAAACAGATTGTTATGCTAGGTTGTACTGTTGCTTATAGTTTCATTCACTTAGCTTTATGCTAACCCCACCACAGTTCTTCCTGCAGGTTAAATAGATGGGACATATTGGGCAGGAGGTTGTTGGACTGGATGGAATGTTTGACAGGCTTTTACTCTGATGTTATTTTGATAACTAAAGAGATGTTTTGAATTATATAACACCGAGTTTGTTGAAATGTCATGTAATAAGTTTGAAAAAGTTTGTTGACATTTTGAGTACATTGATAGTATGTTTTAAATATACGCTTCCGAGTCGCAAATATTATATTAAATGTTTATAATTAACGAGGGGTGTTATAAGTTGGTATCAGAGCAATAGTTTGGGTGAATTGAGCATGAAAGATTGTTCAATCCTAAACTTGATTGAGTTAAGTCAAACATTCCAGTGGGTGTGGGTTTAGTTGATTAGTGAATGTGTGAGAAAGTGATTAGTTGGATATGTACTAACCCTTAACAAGTTGCAAAGTTGTTGTTTGATTGCAGAGACGGAGGAATATGAGAACCTGATGGGTATTCTCATTGATTCCTCAACACACGTGGGCTTAAGATTGTCAGGTAATCTTCGATAAGCCTATGTTAATTTACATTAACTTGAATTGTTTACTCTGTTATGTTGAGTAAGCTTTATAGTGAAGTTAATTGAGTTAAACTGATATGATTCCCTAGTTTTGAGTTAACTAAGGATTATTATATGTTGACATGAGGATAGAGGTATTAAATGAGATGCTCATTGTTGTTCATTGTTGTGGTTATTTCTGATTGAATTGTAAATGCAGAAATATATTTAAGTAGACAGAGAGTGATTAAGGTTCAACTGGATTGATGTTAGAACCTAAGAGTGTCTTTATTTGTGAGACAAAATAATTGATAGTATTATGTTAATGAATTGATCACAAGGTGTGATCTAAATCCTTGTTAAGGAAGGTTGTGTCATTTGATTTGAAAATGACTGCTATTTGAGAAAATAGGTGTTTATGTGACTATATGATATGTGTTGACTATAGTTAAACACTTGATTTAAACCATGACTGATAGATTTATAAGAAATAAGGCTTATGATAAAGCTAAATTGATTTGGGAAGTGATAGATCTTTCTGGTCAATTGTGACTTAAGAAATGAAATGTTTTATAGTAACATGATTGAGTAGGTTTGTTGTGACAGTGATGCTTGATAGTATAGCATATCAAAGTGATAATAATTAATTAAGATGTGTCCTGAATTTTGAGGAAATAGGGACATTGATTAATGTTAAGTATTGAAACTATGATGATGGGTTATCATATGTTTGAGGTTTCAGATAAGTGATATACTGAGTGATTCAGTTGTTGAAAATTAGAACATTGTGTGTATGTGAGATGACTTGCATATGTAAGGTTAAATATGTAAGTAGTGAGTTGATTTTCAGTATGTATCAGCTGTTAGAAATTATTAAATAGACTATGATTGATTTGAAATCATGAAGTATTAATATATATGAAATAAGAGTAGATCACATTGATAATTATAATGTAGAGTAGCCTGAGAATGGATTGTGAAGAACATAATCTTGCAACGCCTGATCACCGTTGTTATATTATGTTGTGTCACATGAACTTGTTGAGGCTACTTGGTATAAAAGAAGTGTAATGTGATTTTGAATAATTAAGCATGAAAGTCTGCTAAGTGGTTTAATAGTTGTTTTAATAAGAAAACAATCAGTTGATAGGACTGTGACAATTAGATTGTAAAGGTGTGAGAGTAAAAATATATTTGTCATTGATAAAGGTTTTGATGGTAAACCTAATTGACTAATTTGATTTTGTTGAATAAGTAATTGTGATTGATTGTGATAGATTGCTTGTAGGTGGATTTAATAGTGTTTAAATGAGTCACTATTTTGTATCTGGCTTGTATGAAGCTAAAGTTGAGATAAATTGATATTGTCTTGCTTGAGGAATTCCTAGCATTATTGAATGTAATAATGTGAAGTTTATGTTTGAAAGTAAACATAAAATATGAAATGACTTGTATGGAGCCAAGATTGATGTAGGTTGATTTTGTCCTTGTGAAGGATTGATAAAATTATTGAATGTAATAATTTAAAATATATGTTTGAAAGTGAATATATAAGACAAAATGGTTTGTTGTGAGTTAATATTGGTGGTATATTAACTTTGAAAGTCAAACCATGAATAGAGAATTGTGTATAAAATTAATTGCTTGTGATTGGTTTGAATTGAGTCAAACTTGAGGAAAGCAGTTAGAAGATTTTATTGATTGGTTGATTGAAATCAAAGTTGACATGTAGTCAACTGTTTGTGTTGAAATAGTCTAACATAGATTGAAATGTTATGATTGTGTGGAATGCGATTGAATTCCAAGATTGGTCACATTATGTTGAAATGGGTCATTTAAGATCCAAGGGAGATAGATGAATTGTTTAAGTTTGTGAAACTTGATTTATTACTTAAGGCTAGTATTAAGTAATTGAAATATTGTTGAGTATAATTGAGTATTCAGTTGGGTAATATTTGATATTTGAACCGAATATGTGTTGAAGAATTATACAGATATGAGGTCATTGTTTGATATGACAGTTATAATTTGCTAAAGTATGTTAAGAGTAAGCTAAATCACATTGATTAGAAATATGATAAGAAAATCTTACCAATATATGAGGCTTGTGATGACAGCCATGAATTGGTAACAATGTGAGATAAGAAATAATTTAAAGTTATTATAATAGTGGTATAGGTTGACTGGTACCTCATGATGAATTACTTAAGTATTGAAAGAATTGAATGGATTCTTTAGTTATTTGTTGATTGTATACAAAGGAAATAGATGATACAATGATAAATTGGGATTAGATCCAAATAAGATATGATATGAAAGTATATCTGAATGTAAAGGGTGTTAAAGGTTTGGTTGATCCTTGTTTGATAATTGAGGAAATATGAATTGAAAAGTTGTTCATATTTGGAGAAATTAAATACTTGTGTAGATTTGAAAGTGTGAAGTAAGGGAAACCTTGGAATTGATAGGTGATGATTGTATTCACCAAACTTTTATTGTAAAGTTTAGATTAAATTGTTTAAGTTATATACGATGTAGTATGTATATAAGTGAAACATAGAGTTGTTGATTTTAATTGTTCCATGTCCTGTGGTATGGATATGTGATGATAGTAGTAATGTGAAGGCTTGATAAAGACTTTGACAGTCTGAATGGCCTAGTGTATAGAATAAAATGGAATTGATGTGTATGTGCCCATTTTAGAAAATAACTGAAATTGTGTAGGTATGTATGTGTGATATACATGATAATAAATGGCATGATAAGTTTTAATAGATTGAATTAAAATGTACCATAGATTTTGTGAAAGTCAGTTAGTGTGATTAACTTGATGTGGACTTTGTGGGAAAGGTGTTGAATAGTGGCACATTTTGATAATGTGATATTGTGATACTTGATTTGTAGTATCATAATATGTTGATTAAGGTTAACTTAATTGCTAGATTGATGGAATTTGGTACTAAGTGATATCTTGGTTTAAGTTGTGTAACTCCTAATTGCTTGTGATTAGTAGTTATTAAAAGTGAATTAACTGGTTACTAAGATAAGATTATGGATGTCTTACCAGTTTAAGTAATATAAATTCTAACTTGATGGTTAGTTAGATTTTGAAGATAAATAGTAAGTATTGATAGATATACTGGGGTGTTTAATCACTAGTGCTGTGATTATTGTTTGGTCAATTGTTGTTGCTAGCAATTGATAGATTGTAATGAAAGGAGTTACAAGTGGAAATAAGTTAATGTAGAGGTTGGTTGATTGTAGGTAAGATTGATTTTGGTACTTTTGTTAATTGAGCAAAGTACTTGTTGATTGTGGTTTTACCTACTGAGTGTGACCTCTGCTTTGCTTATTTAGGTAATATGAATCTGGATTACTTTTAAGTAAAGGATTTCATATGATTAAAGTGATATGTGAACCTTATAGGTTGATCGAAAGAAAATAGGTATGAAACTTTTGGGTGAAAAAGTTGACCTAGAATTGAATTTTAAATCTTTGATAGTAGAGATTTGAAATTGTTATCTGTTACTTCAATGTTGCTAGGAACATTGTGGTTTAATAACCATTGTTGTGATAATGTGATAGCTGTTTTGTTGTTAACAGTGATGAACAATGGTAATAAGTTAAAGATTTTAGCACATTAGTCAGATTAAGTGATGTTAAGTTTTACTTGTTGATTAAGTGATTGTAGGTTTCACTTATTGAAGTAAGTGTTTGTCTATAAGATATATCTGATTGATGATATTGATTAGATGTACTGTATGTGTGCGTGGGAAAACATAGAAGCATGTACATTTGGATATGTGCATGTGGAAAGAATTCAAATAGTCTAAAAATAGTTGTAAGTTGCTATTGAGGACTAATGTATGCTAAAGAGTATGTGAGTATATCACATTAGTTAAATTGATTGAGGTTAGATTTCGGGACGAAATCTCTTTAAGGGGGGAAGAGTTGTAACATCCTCGAAATGGACCTAGTTGTTTATATATTATTTCTTGATTTAAATTAGTATTTAAATGTGTTTGGAAATAATATTGTTTGAATTAGTTTAAATAATTGGAATAGGAGTCGAATATTCCAATGTGATAAGTGAATTATTGATTGTTGTAAATTAATATAGTTGACGGTGCAATAAAATGTTTGGACTCGCAAAAGGTTTTCGGGTTCTAGACAATAGATTGAGATGGGGTATTAAATTATACCCGTATATTGAAGGCGGTTTAATGAGGCCGACATATATAGTTAACTTTCCTCTTTAGGAAAGTTCATTATGAACTTCAAAAACTTCCTAAAACCCTAAGAAATCCAAAATCAGAAATTGAAACCTAAGATTTGAAGCTGTAATTGAGTGAAGTTTCATCATTCTCATATCTCAATTCGGTGTTCTTCAATTGAGAGGTAAGTTTGAATTGAACCAATTTGATTGAAATTGGGATAATTGATGATGTTGTGTGTATGACATTGATTGGATGTCGAGTGAATGATTGATTTTCTGTTTATTGTTATTTGATGTAAACAGATTGTTATGCTAGGTTGTACTGTTGCTTATAGTTTCATTCACTTAGCTTTATGCTAACCCCACCACAGTTCTTCCTGCAGGTTAAATAGATGGGACATATTGGGCAGGAGGTTGTTGGACTGGATGGAATGTTTGACAGGCTTTTACTCTGATGTTATTTTGATAACTAAAGAGATGTTTTGAATTATATAACACCGAGTTTGTTGAAATGTCATGTAATAAGTTTGAAAAAGTTTGTTGACATTTTGAGTACATTGATAGTATGTTTTAAATATACGCTTCCGAGTCGCAAATATTATATTAAATGTTTATAATTAACGAGGGGTGTTATAGTTTGAGTTCAAATGCCAAGTATTTGCTCCAGAATGAGAGAGATATCGGTAGTAAAAACGTGACTTTTTACACGATATCAAACCTGCTAAAAACGATTTATACTCGAAAACCCACCTCCACATTTGCATCAGTTCGTCGAGTGAGCCAAGCCGAGCAGCGAACCGAGTCGAGAAGCGAACCGAGCCGAGCTGCGAACCAAACCGAGCAACGAACCGAGTTGAGATTGTGAGCCGAGTCGAGCAGCGAACCGAGCCGAGCAGCGAACCAAACCGAGCAACGAACCGAGCTGAGATTGCGAGCCGAGTAACGAACCGAGTTAATCGATCAAACCGAACGAGCGAGCAGAACTGACCTGGTCTGCGAAATGAGTTTTTCCCAATGATTCGACATTCGCGTAACAACTACACTTTTTACAACGATGACTTACATACAACATTATATTTTTGTGAAGTAGACAATGAAACGATTTTAATAATGATTTAATTGAGAATTATCATTATTACAAACCGTCACAAACGGGCCGTACACATTTCTAAAACTAAACAACAAAAGTGTTCTTTCATGACACGTTTAGTTAAACCGATTAGTATCTTACTCATATAACCTCACGTGTTTAGGACACTAGGAGGTTACCATTGTGATGACACGCGTAGCACGGGATTGCTATCTCCTACAGGTGAGTTCATAGCCCCACTCTTTCAACTGTTTTACTGTTTTCGGGGTGAGACGCATGCACACTTACTGTTTTCGAATTATAATAATAAACTTTTATAATTCACACTCATCTACATTACTGTTATGTAATACGAAATGTGTAATACTTAGGAATTACACCCATTACATTGTTGTAGGAAAATATCACTACTTAACCTAGATAGGTTGCCATTGTACATTACTAGATTGTTGGAAAACAATCACCATCACATAACTTGACTAAGTTATCATTATGCATTGACCATATTGTCGCGGGACAATACAATCAAACACACTAGAACTAGTTATTTCTACCTACACTAGATGACATCTAGACACTTACAGGATTAGTTTTCCTTTTAGGAACTAAGACTGCCTATACATTCCAGGACTTCTATATTGGATTGTACGTAAGTAAACATTATCCACGAACCTCAATATACTTGCTAGGCTGAGGCTAGGAGTATACGTTAGTATAGTACGTTAGTACAGTTCCTTATACTAATACGAAACCACTAGGTAATGACTTTTCATACCTAGGCTCATTGTGCTACAACTAATATCTAAATATCGTATATACGTGTTTAGATACAATATATCACTATCGTGTGTTACATGATACTTATTAGATGTGATTATTGATTCGACTTATATGTATATACATATAGATATATATATATATACATACATACCATACCCCATCTCGAGCACTTAGTGCCACCTACAACATACTTATGTATATAGATATACATACGCCTATACAAACATGATAACTTTAGTCAGGCATGTCGTAGTACTGCTGGCTCTCATATACTTTAGTCGGGCATGTCGTAATACTGCCGGCTCAATTACATACGTTGCTGGCGAGCAATGCGGTACGATGCCACGGTAAAGTGGGCACAAAATGATGCCACGGTTACAGTGGGCACAAAACGAGATCACGGTAAATGATTCAGTGATTCAAAACGATATCGTGGTAAAACGATACAAAACACGGGATCTGCGAGCTTACACTCGAGATTCACGCACAAAACACGGGATCTGCGGGCTTACACTCGAGATTCGCGCTTATCACCGGATCTGCGAGCTTACACTCGAGATCGTTGATGCAGCAAATGATCGGCGAGCTTACACTCGAGATCGCTGACTCATTAACGGATCGGTGAACTTTCGCACGAGGTCGTTAACTCAGTATTTCGCTAAATACCCAATTATAGTTCTGCGGGAATACGCTTATATGTTGTTGGAGGCAACACACTATGCCCGGTGGCACACTAGTTTATTACTTGTTATCATATGACATGGTCATACATATTACTCGATTCGTACTTAGGCAAGTACTGCCTCACATTGGTATATTTACTCATACCTGATAGGTATCTAGGCATGGATTGCCACACCCTCGATATGACGCGTTCATACACTTATTTGATAGTACTTAGGCATGTTGTGCCTCCCGATTGTAAACTTACTTATACCTGATAGGTACCTAGGCATGGAATGCCACTTTCTTTATGTACTTAGATACACACCACCATTACTTAGGTATGAGATACCTCGCTAGACGTATACACATTGGTGTTACAATTTTAAAACAATACAGATCAAAATTGTGGATTTTGAATCAATTTCCAAAACATACAAGATTTATACTTTATGTTTTCAACTAACAATCCTATGAACTCACCAGCTTTATAGCTGACTCATTTTAGCATGTGTTCTCAGGTGCCCAGCAGGAATAGGATTGCTACAAGATGTGCTAGCTCGAGTCGCATGTTTTCAAATATTTGGGACCACTTTGCATTACTTTTGTATACTCAAATTATGTATTTAGAATATACTTGCAAACTAGCAACGTTGTAAACGTTTTATTTTAGAAATGTAATAACTATTTTCAAACGTCTCATTCAGAGGTCGTTTGCTATGTATCTTATGTTGTGATATTTGATTTGGTAACACCCGACCCGACCGCTTCCACAACCCAAAATTTGGGGGTGTTACAATTGGTATCAGAGCCTAAGGTTATAGTGAACTAGGTTGCATTTAGTGGGCCTAGACTATGACCGTTAGGCAGTATTCCCAATTTAGTATAACTGGTTCAGGGATTACATCATACGAGTTTAATTTAACATAGCGTAGCTAACTATGTACAATTAAACAAAGATGATGGAAGATCTGAAAGGGGTTCTATTGGAGAAGGAATGCACTAGTTGACTCTGATTGTTATGTGCTAGACACCCTAGGCTATTATATGTACTGTAGGTATATATGAATAGGCCTTACATGTGTACTATCTTTACGTATCTGTATATATATATATATATATATATATATATATATATATATGTGTGTGTGTGTGTGTGTGTGTGTGTTGAAAATATATATATAACACAATTCCGTTGTACTACTATAAACTCACGAAGAGGCACATCGCCGTCTTACTCAACATCACGACTCGACACTTCTCCATATGTACGCATATGAGAACATCACGCTTATCGCTGAACCTCGGGAAGGAGGTATAAGCATTATCTATTGGGATGGAAACCCACACATGCTAAACGTCCACAAAATCACCTCAATCACAGCTTGATCATTTAGATCATCACAAATCGATACCTCGGTGTTAGCCTTTGTGCTACAACTGGAAAGCTTCAAAACATCAACGCACCCTTCGCCTTAGGGCTACACTTGAACAACGCACAGCACGTGGTGCTGCATTACACGGTATGTTGATACCACAATTTGGCACGTTAGTGCAACACTCACAGTATGTTAATACTGCAGTCGGCACGTTGGTGCTACACTCACAGTAAATGGGTAGTGTAATTACAGTGCCGCGGGCACTGCATTTCGGCACGTGGTGCTGCATTTCATAGTACTTTGGTACTACATTCACAGAACGTTGTTACTGCAATTCCGGTGCGTTGGGCACTGCATTTCAGCACTAGGTGCTACTTTCAATATACTTGTAGACTTGATATAGTTACATGTACGATTTATATATATACATAAACTCTTACTTAATTGGGCACGAGGTGCCACACCTGACTCTTGCTACGCGCGTATACTTGTATAGTTACGTGTACACCATATATGTATATACGACTACTTAGGCATGTGATGCCTCAATCGAGGAATACACACTAATGTCACCACACACGGGTTGTGTTGGTAGACCCCGCTTCAACACCGCACATGGCACTGTGGGTGTCACACTCACCGGCATAAATGGCCACATAGTATTTCGGTACTGCACAATTGTCCATAGGACTACTCACAACAACATAGTCTTGGTTGACTACTTTAGGTACACAATTTGGTCGTCATTACAACTACGCTTTGAGACTACAACCAAATTGATCACAACACTCGGAAAACGTAAAATTCATGACAACTTAACTAAGTTTAACTTGACAACAGTTACTTAAAATGTTGTATCAACACCACAAAAAGGGCAGAAGTATGTCTGTCACTCACAATATCAAAACTTCAACATCAAGGATCATAGGATCCCGTGTCCCTCAATTTAAAACTCAAGTGAACAATTCATGTCACTGTAATAATTATCATCTTTCAATAAAGATCTTACGTCTTGTCGTTTCATTCTTGTTCAAGAATCATGCCGCCTAGACGACAATCATTCACTCAAGCGGAGCTTGACCAAATTGCTGAACAAAGAGTGGCTGATGCTCTAGCCACTCGAAACCGAGCGCGACCCTGCACCTATAAGGAATTCCTGAACTGTAACCCACCAAACTTCATCGGCACTGAAGGGGCTGTCGGATTAATCCGATGGATCGAGAGAATGGAATCTGTATTCCTCATTTGCAATTGCCCCGATGACTACAAAGTTAAGTACTCCACCTACACCCTCCAAGATAACGCTCTTACCTGGTGGAATTCCTACGCTCAAACATTAGGAATCGATACCGCTCACAAACTTCCTTGGGAGGAACTGAAACAATTAATGAGGGACGAGTATTGTCCTAGTGAAGAACTGTAACATCCTCAAATTGGGCTTTAGAAGTAATAGGTATTTTCTGTAAATTTTAAATGCGATTTAAAATTGTTATTGTGTTTGATTGTATAATTAATAGGTCGATAAGCCTCAGGAAATATTGTGGTTAGTGAAATATTGATTGTTTTAAAATAAAATTGGAGCTTCATAATTTGGATTCAAGCTTGTAACATGAAGATTATCATCTTCTAATCCTTCCTTTCAACTTGTAAGTTCTTAATCTTCAATTTTAGACCCTAGAAATTGGGGGTTGTTACAGCTAACACGGTCGTTACGTAATAGCTGCAACGGTGGGTTTGTTTTAAATTTATAGAGCTGGGGATATCCTAAGCTAATACTACTTTCAGCCCTAATTAGGTTACTAGGGTAGTAAGTGGTATGTTGACTCAGGTGTCGTTCTTACACTACAACGGGCATGGGATCTTAGGTGTTCTAATTATCTTTTGTAATCTAGCTAGGTTTTAGAATAAGAGTTGGTTTGATTTGGTTTTATAACTAATCTACGGAGAATAAATGCAGAAAAGGAAAAGATGTTTGTACGGAGGCTCGGAGAATAATGGATACGAGAGTGTTTACTATGATGCTGGTATATGCTTTGGATAGTTATGGGTGTTAAAGCCACTAGTTATGATGATTAATCCGTTGAGTAACCGGAACTTGAATTAACACGAAGTATTATACCTACGGCAGTTCCTTAGCTTATCCCACGTATTTAAACGTTATACGAAGTACTGTGCCGTTTTATGGTTTTTCCTTAGCATTGATTCAAATTACCAGTTTGCTCATTGGATACCCTATATTATTAATGATGTATAATTACGATCCTATTAAATATCTAACGTAAAGGTCTCTACAATCAGATAAATAATATGTCACATGGATAGCAATTATATAGTGTCAGATACACCGGAAGTTCTCCCAAATGTACTGATCAATTCAATCAACAATTATTCTCTAATCCTATTCCCCAATCTCTGACAAATGTGTGTCGGTATCATGGCACGAATTGTTGAATAAACAATAAAGTGAACAGGAGTTACCCTACGGAATAGGTTGGATTAACTTGTCTAACGGTTTATTGAATTGTTCATCATCAATCATATAAATCACCTTAACTATTACATGCATATCACTCTACTGTATAAATATCAACTTATATCTGAAAACCCTAATCATGTAGTTACATATAGTAATCAGAGGTACAGTTCTACCATGCAGCATTCCTAAGGCAACAATCAAACAAGAACATGCAATAGAAAGGCACATAGATAACTATTCCTATTTCATACTGTATCACATAACCAGATAATTGGATCATAAATATCCCGAAAGGTCTCTCAAAGGTATTCAATATATGAACTTGAATCTAACCTATCTCTAATCCTATGCTCCGTATCTCTTATGATGTAGTTTCAATCTAGAGAATACAGCCATGTCGAGTTCAAATGCTTCATCATACATAGAATAGGTAGATTACGTACCACTAATAACTGGCCAGGTTTTAGCAGGAAGTTTCTAACCACAGCATAAGTTGGATAGGTAAACAATTGAGATTCAATTCATAAATTCAGATACAGTTTAATATTCACACAGACAGATTAACAGTATGTTTACAATTGGGATCATTATTTCCACAACGGATTGTGCCCACGACTTTCATAGCTTCCACGTTCCGTACTACACACATTCGTGATGATTCCGGCGCTATACAAATGAAAGCCGTATAACGTTACCTCCGTTGTTTCATAATGGTGACATCCCAATTGCATATTAAATCATAACTACTTAAGCATAACCATTATCATAGCAAACACAGATTTGTCTAGCCTAGCATGGCATCTCTAGCAATCAATATAACGCAAACATAATAGAAGCAAATCATATTTACGAAATAAAGAAAAGAGATATAAATATAACCTGAATATTTATTACAGACAAATCTTCGTGACCAAAGTCTCGGAGTGACTCCGTACAGACGCTACAACTACCGCTACGCTAACTAGCTGCTCTTTCTATTTCTCCTCTAACTCCTAAGAGTAGTGCTAGAGAGAGAAAGTAGAGAGAGAGAGAGTGTGTGAGAGAGAAAGTGAAAATTCTATGAAAGAATTGGTGTGTAAAATGAGGATGGAGAGGTCACTATTTATAGGCAAGCCATGGATCCAAGAGTACAAGCACATAAGCACACGTACAAGCGAACGAAGCAAGACGGAGGCCGTGTGTGACCAAAAGAGGCCATGTACGGCCCTATACAGGCCGTGTACGGCTCTGTACAGGCCGTGTACGGCCCTGTGTAGGCCGTGTACGGCTCCAGGGTGGCCGTGTGCTAGGCCGTGTGATTTTTCTGACTTTTCTCGCATCTTCGGAAGGCCATATCTTCTCCGTTTCGCGTCCGTTTGACTTGATTCTTTCGCCTACGGCTTCGTAATTCCGTTACGCTTCTAATGATGCCAATTTGGTAGAAATTGGATGTGTGGGGCCCATGCGTGTCCAGAATACGTTTTGTAGCTTTCGGCTGCGCTGTAACTTGCATAACTTTTTCGTCCTTGATCCGTTTTGAGCAATCCTTATATCCACGTTCTCGTAATCTCCATAGCTACAAAATAAGGTAAATGTGAGGTCTTGGTATGGAGTTTACAGTAGATTTAGGGATTGGCTCAATTTGGTGCCCATTTCAGTGTATTTTCACCCCTTTTCGTATAGTTTTGGAAAGTCCTGTTAAGTTTTCACCTTTATAACAAAATATGATAAATAATGATGTTTTAAGAATGTTTTTGTTATAAAAGGCCTAAATATGGGGTCAATAATGTAGGTAAAAACGTGACTTTTTACGCTACATCAAATATCCCACACTTAGAGTTTTGCTTGTCCTCAAGCAATTCCGCCTGTCAACTATACCCAGAAACTTTTTCTGAAAAAAATGTTTTTACGGGAGTCGTAAATATAAGTAAAAATACGAAAATAATCAAACAATCCCTCAGGTGTAACATAGGAGATATGCACACGACGTATCTAACTTTTCAGAATGATCATCTTAGGCATGCTTTCAATTCTCGTGATCTTGGAATATACATGACTGGGCGATTCCTCACTAGGTGGTCACTCAATTCACACAAGTGTATCGGGTTTCCTAATAATCTAGATCAAACGAAATTGCTCATAATACCAGTCATGCAGCATTCATCGTCATAGGCTTGATCGAGAATCGAATCTCCACCACTTAGACAGGGACGGCACTAATTATCCCAGGACATTTGATTGGGTTGTATTTTGGGGGTGAAAAAGGGAAATATTTTGAAAAAGGAAAGGTTGGTAGGGTATGGAAGGAAGGACTGATCTTGACTCCAGAAACTCATAAGGTCGTGAGAAACCTTTATTTGACTGAATCCTACAGAAAGGGGAATCCACCGAGAATTTCTTCTTTTTGGATGATTCTTGAACTTCCTTGGATCTTTTATTCTTTCTTTTTGTATTTTCTTGAGGCATTTTCTTTTTTTTTCTATTTTCTTTTTCTTTTTTTTCTTTTGCTTTTTTAGATGCCTCATCCTCTTTTCGCTTTTGCAGTTTCTTCAAGATAATTTTCACGGCTCCATGGATGATTCTTTTGGGAGCTTCGGGTGATTTCTTTTGATATTCTTCTTTTGAAGTTTGTCACCAGGAATTTATGACTTGAGGGAGCAATTGCTCGAGTGGGTAAGGACATCCAAATAGCTGTTTCTCACTTCCTCAGAAATTTCTTTTATCAAGACGTTTTGGTGGTGAGTGGAAATGTGGGTTTTTTGGGTTTTGAAAGAAACGAAAAGGCTTAGGCTCAACAGGGTTTTCTAGGGGATCTTCAACACTAAAAGTGTCGGAAAAGGGTTGGCTTGAAAAGATATGAGAAAAAGGGTTTATTCCTAAAAATGTCCAGGTCATTTAATTGCACCTATGCCACGTATGGCACCTGTCAATATGGTCTCGAAACGCATGTCAGGAGCAAGTTCTAATTCAGAACGCATGCACCGGTCACACACAAGAAACGAAAAGTGAAGCATTAAAAATGAATGCTATTAGGCTCAAGATACCTCACCGCAAGTTTATTGGGTTGTATGTGCCCAGCCATGTGATGCCCCTCTTAGACTTTCATTAAGAAAAAGTTGGAATCTGACGTGATTCTACCTCTTTCTGCTTAACCTTTGAGTTTATTTGAAAATTTTGTAGCCTTACATATATTGTTGACTCAAAATGGTTTTGAAAGTTTAGGGTAAAATGATGACATATTGGCTTTATGCGAGAACAAGTTGAAAAATTTGAGGACATTTTTGAAAAAATTTAAGCTTATTATACGAAGTAGGGTATATTGCTATCCCACACTTAAAAGTAAACATTGTCCTCAATGTTTTTGCCACTAAGTAGGGAGAATCCCACACTTAGGGTTTTAATGATTTTTTTGAACAATTTTTAGTTTCAAGTATTCTCTAAGAATGGGGTTGCTAATCCCACACTTAGAGTTTGAAATAGGGGTCATGGCAAAAATTTTTATAATGAAAATACTGAAAAGGAACTTCCCTATAAATAGTGGTTACTGGAGTTGGACCAGGTTCGTGCAGAAGTGGTGCAAAGGATTTCAGAAGTTTAGGCTCAGCCATTCCATACGAAGCTAGTTCTGCAGTAATCACAACCTCATCAGAGTATCACGTCTCAGTAGTCAAAACATAAGTACAGAGTAATAATACGAAATAAAATAAAGATAAAGTAAAGATAAAGTAAACTAATAATAGTCATCTAGCAAGTCATCGCTATCTGGGTCAAACTCATCCTCTGCAGTCCTGTCATAGACTGGTGCAGGAGCTGGGCTCGAAACATCAAGCATGGCATAAAGCTGCTCACGAAGAACTGGATCCACAGATGCAGAGGTCCCAGAGGCAGCAGGCTCAGCAGCAGGAGTAATAGGGTGTCCAGTAGATGGTCCAGCAGCAGGTCCAACAAAAGATCCAGCAGCAGGGAAGAAAGACCAGGGTGGTCGAGATGGTCCTGGGTCTGGTCCCAACCTGAAAGGTGGTCCCGCAGGTCTCGGCAATCCGGCTACCTCACACAGTGCTGAAAGGATCTGATGATGTGCAGTGAAGGTCTGGAATAAGGCCCAAGTAGCAGCGGGATCATACAGGGTAATGCCATACTCAAGAGTAGGTGGCTGTCTGATCACTGGAGTAGTCTGTGGTGGCACAGGCTGGGCTGCAGGTGATGTGGCCTCCTCCTCATGCTCTAGCTGAATATCTACAAGTCCCTCCTCAGGGATAGTAGGTAAAGCTCTCCTGTGTCTTCTCTGCCTGGGTCTGTGTCGTCTCCTCTGTCTAGGTTGCCTCTCAGCAACATGATCCTCAGTCTCGATCCTAGCGTCCATCCTGAAATAAACATAAAACAGGTAATGCTAAATAGAAAGTGAACAAATGCAGAAAGGACAGATGGAATGCCATCTGATCTTTTTGCACTTGTATAAACAAAACTTATCTCAGATAAAGCTATTTGATTGTCAGATAAGTCGCAAGCCTGCATATATTTAGATCAGTGATAACAATACTAGATTAAAAATAAACTAAGAAATAAAAAGGACAGGAAAAGTAAGATAAGCTTGGGGTGCCTCCCAAGAGCGCTTTGTTTAAAGAGTCTTTTAGCTCGACTCTTGTACCTTTCTGGCTGACTCAAGGTGGTTCGAAGATAAAGACATCCTCACGAATGGGGAAGTCTTCGATGTAATGCTTTAACCGATGACCATTTACCTTAAAATTACCTTCTGGTGATTCGAGTTCGACTGCACCATAAGGGAATACCTTTGAGATTATGAATGGTCCAGTCCACCTGACCTTGAATTTTCCAGAGAACTTTTTGAAGCGCGAATTGAAGAGAAGCACTTTATCTCCTGGTTTGAACCTTGAGAGTTTAAGCTTGGAATCATGAATTCTCTTGGTTCTGTCTTTGTAGTTCAGGGAGCTTTCATATGCTTGATTTCTTAATTCGGCCAATTCATTTAGGTGCATTCTCCGATGGGAACCTATGATAGAAGTGTCCAGATTGCAGTTCTTCAGCGCCCAGTATGCTTTGTATTCCAACTCCACTGGTAGGTGACATGCCTTGCCATAAACTAGACGATATGGTGTGGTACCTAAAGGTGTTTTGTAAGCAGTTCTGAATGCCCACAACGCATCGTCTAATTTGTCAGCCCACTTATCCCCATGATTTCCGACTGTTCGCTCCAAGATTCTCTTTAAAGCTCTGTTCGTGATTTCAGCTTGTCCATTTGTTTGCGGATGATAGGCGGTGGACATCTTGTGAGTGACGCCATACTGCTGCATAACCTTCATGAATTGAGTGTTGCAGAAGTGAGTGCCACGATCACTTATGATAGCTCTTGGAGTTCCGAATCGACAGAATAGTTGTTTGAGAAACTTTGTTACTACTCTGGCATCATTTGTCGGGAAAGCTTGTGCTTCGGCCCACCTGGAGACATAATCGACAGCAACTAGGATGTACTCTTTTCCATTAGACTTAGGGAAATGTCCCATAAAATCTAACCCCCATATATCAAAGATTTCACAAGCCTGGATATTAGTGAGTGGCATTTCGTTCCTTGCTGATACATTGCCTTGTCTTTGGCAAATGTCGCAGCGTTTCACCAGGTCATAAGTATCTCGATAGATGGTTGGCCAGTAAAAGCCAGAATCATACACCTTTCGTGCTGTTAGGTTAACTGCGTGATGTCCTCCAGTAGGTCCATGGTGGCTTTGTCGAAGGATTTGTTCTGCTTCCTTCCCATCGACGCATCTTCTAATGATCTGATCAGGGCAAACCTTAAAGAGGAAAGGATCGTCCCAATAGTAATTCTTTATGTCGCGGAAGAATCTTCGTCTCTGAGATGTCGGCATTCCTTTGGGTATTATATTTCCTACCAGGAAATTAGCATGATCAGCATACCAAGGATCTTTGGATGTGGATCCTTGATGGTATTTGCTGATGTGCATGAGTTGTTCTTCAGGAAACTGGTCTTGAATATCCTTTTCATTAAGCTGCTGTAGTGTAGGATTTTCTAATCGGCTTAGATGATCTGCTGTAACGTTTTCTGCTCCTTTCTTATCTTTGATCTCGATATCGAATTCTTGTAGGAGTAGAATCCATCTTAGCAGTCTGGGCTTTGCATCTTGCTTTTTGAAAAGATACTTCAAAGCTGAATGATCTGTATAGACAATAGTTTTGGACAACATAAGATAGGAACGAAATTTATCGAAAGCAAATACTACCGCAAGCAGCTCCTTTTCTGTGGTTGTGTAATTTTCTTGAGCGTCTGTGAGTGTTTTGCTGGCATAGTATATTGGTTGAAAGTGCTTATCCTTCCTCTGTCCCAATACAGCTCCAACTGCGAAATCACTGGCGTCGCACATGATCTCAAATGGAAGGCTCCAATCTGGGGCAATCATTATCGGTGCATGTACAAGCTGATCTTTCAGGTAGTTGAAAGCTTGGAGACATTCATCTGTAAAGGCAAACGGAGTATCTTTTTCAAGAAGATGAGTCATAGGTCGAGAGATCTTGGAGAAATCCTTGATGAAGCGACGGTAGAATCCGGCGTGACCTAGAAAACTTCGGATGGCTTTAACAGAAGTAGGTGGAGGAAGTTTTGAGATAGTTTCAACTTTAGCTTTGTCAACTTCAATTCCGGCTTTTGATATGCGGTGCCCTAAAACTATTCCTTCTTTTACCATGAAATGACATTTTTCCCAATTCAGAACGAGGTTTGATTCTTCACATCGGGCAAGCATCCTATCCAAGTTTGAAAGACAAGTAGAGAAGGAATCTCCAAAGACTGAGAAGTCGTCCATGAATACCTCCATGCATTGTTCGATCATGTCATGGAAAATTGCTACCATGCATCGCTGAAATGTAGCAGGTGCATTACACAAGCCAAACGGCATACGTCGGTAAGCGAAAGTTCCATATGGACATGTGAATGTTGTCTTTTCTTGGTCCTTTGGATCGAGAGGAATCTGAAAATAACCGGAGAATCCATCAAGAAAACAGTAGAATTCGTTTCCTGATAATCTCTCTAGCATCTGATCAATGAACGGTAGAGGGAAGTGATCTTTGCGAGTGGCTTCATTCAGTTTCCGGTAGTCAATACACACCCTCCAACCGGTGACGGCTCGTGTTGGAATTAATTCGTTGTTTTCGTTAGCGATAACCGTCATTCCTCCTTTCTTTGGGACAACTTGAACTGGGCTGACCCAAGGGGAATCTGAAATAGGGTAAATCAGGCCAGCGTCCAAGAGTTTGATAACTTCCTTTTTAACCACTTCTTGAATCTTCGGGTTGACTCTCCTCTGCCTTTGAATTGATGGTCTGAAGTCGTTTTCCATTAAGATCTTGTGAGTGCAATAGTTCGGACTGATACCTTGAATGTCAGAAATCTTCCAAGCAATTGCTTTCTTATGTGACTTCAAAACTTCAATAAGTTTTGCTTTCTCTTCCGGCTTCAGGTCTTTTGATATGATAACTGGTAAGTGTGAAGGTCCTTCGAGAAAAGCATATTCAAGGTGTGAGGGTAGTTTCTTCAGCTCCAATTCTGGTGGTTCTTCTATGGAAGGTTTCATCCTTGCAATTTCGTCTCTTTTAAGCTCGTCGAACTTTGTTTGAAATTCTGAATCTTCTGCAGGGATCTCTGGACTGTCGGCTGATGCTATTTCAACCCATTCTGGTTTATCGGAGAGCTCATCTTTTCTTAGCTCGTATTTTGCTTTTGAAGAGTGGGAGATTGCATTGTCTTCAGTGATTATGGCATCGTTGTTTTCCGTGAATGCAAATCTCTGGAATTGAGCAGAAGAAGATGTGCTGAATGTGATCTCTGGATTTGATCTTTCAGATTGTAGATAAGGTGGTTTAAGCATTGACTCCATCTCTTCGAGAGTCTTCAGAATTTGGTTTTTTGTGAGAGATGAATCAGGTACTTCAGGAGTAGGGTTCCTTCTTAAGAGAGTGACAGGTGTGCCAGATCCAAGCGGAGCAGCTGTGATAGAACTGTTTAGCTGATTGCTGGATTTCTTTAAAGGAAATAGTACTTCCTTAGATGCAGTTGGTGGATCCGAGATAGCTGAGCATAAACCTCCATCTTCTTGGCAAAGTCTTCTGGTAGTGATGACCGTGTTTGGAAGAGAGTTATTGCTGCTTACTGCGAGGATCTCTTCCAGGTGTTCTTCGATTATTTCCTGCATAAAATCTACAAGACCAAGGTCTTCTCCCATAGGTTGTTTCATTAGCTTGTCAACATTAAAGGTGACCTCCTCAGTTCCAACTCGAAGTTTTAAAGATTTTTCATTTACGTCAATGACGGCCTTGGCAGTGTTTAAGAAAGGTCTGCCAAGGATGAGTGGAACTTCGGTGTCTTCCTCAATGTCCATGACAACAAAATCCACAGGAAAGACGAATTTATCAACACGTACCATAATATCTTCAGCAATTCCACGAGGGAGTTTAACTGATCTATCGGCTAATTGGATGGTCATACGAGTTGGTAAAAGTTCGCTTAATCCTAATTTCCTATAGAGGGAATACGGCATAAGGTTTACACTAGCTCCTAAATCGGCTAAGGCGTTACTTATTTGAACATCCTGTAGATAACAAGGTATAGTGAAACGGCCAGTATCTCCTAGCTTTGGGGGTAGTCCTTGTTGCATGATCAAAGAGCACTCTGCATCTAAAGGCAAGTTAACTATTTGTCTAAGTTTTTCTTTATTTGATAAGAGTTCTTTAAAGAATTTGGCACAACTAGGCATCTCGACTAAAGCATCTAAAAGTTTGACATTTAAGTGTAAGCTTTTAAACATCTCTAGATATTTTCCAAACTGAGCTTCTTGTTTCTCTTTCTTAAGCCTACCAGGGAAAGGTATACGTGTAGGAACAATGACTTCTGGGGCTTTAGAAGGTGCTGGCTCAGGAGAAGTGACAGGTGTCTTAACTGGCACTGAGTCAGTGATGGGTGAAGAAATAGAAGGTTCGTTTGTCGGAATATCTATCGATTTCTCATTCTTAGTCTCTTTTCCTCCTCTAGTGACCACAAGGATATCATCATAATCATAAGATGAATGATGAATAGCTTTGCTAATCGCTTCTTCCCTTTGCTTCTCATCAAATTTTAAAAACAACCTTTTTACATTATCCTCCATGTTTTTAACTGAATCGTTTGAAATTCTAAGCAAACTATCAATTTGGTTTTGAAAATCAACAATTTGTTTATTAATATTATTTTGATTAACCATGAAGTTATTGAAAATTTCGGTGTTTAGACGAGAAGTCAAATGAGATGAAGTAGAGGGTGAAGAAAGAACTAACGATTGAGAAGAAGGTCTACTAGTTGGCCTCTGAATGAAAGATTTTGAATGATGGGCTTGATCAGAGGTTTCTCCAGTAGTGGCAAGAATGTCTTCTTTGAACCTTTGGCGTGAGAATAGCTTTTGAGGTTTCTTCTCGTGTTTGGGTTCAGAAGGTTCTTGCATGTCCTTGACAACTTTAGTGATTGATTCAATTTGAGCTTTCAAAGTGTCCAAGGCATTAGAAGTACTCCTTTCCTCCGAAGTTGATTCATCTTGCTCCAAGTCATGTTGATGCATCGTCATCGTCTCAATCAACTTCCACGCTTCGTCTGAAGTATGTAGCATAAAATTTCCGGATGAAGCAGCATCGAGGGCTTGTTGATGATGAGGATTCAAACTATTGTAGAATGTGCAGACCAGATTCGTTTCAGCAAACTGATGATTCGGACATCTTCCGAGCAAATTCTTAAAGCGTTCCCAAGCAGAGCTTAATGATTCATTATCCTTTTGGAGAAAGTTAGTGATTTCATTTTTAAGCTTGGTTTGTAGGGATGGAGGGAAATATTTAGCCATGAATTTGGTAGCCATCTCCTCCCATGTATGAATCGAATTGGGTTCGAGTTCATAAAACCATGCTTGTGCTCGAGAAGCTAAAGAATAGGGAAACAGGTGAAGTCGGGTAACTTCATTACTGGATCCCGTTTGTTCGAAGGAGTCAGAAAGGTTGATGAACTTGTTAAGATGAGAGTTTGGATTTTCAACCGGAAGACCATGAAATTGACACTGAGATTTAATCATTTTAATGAAGTGTGGCTTAATTTCAAGGTTTTCGTCAGCAGATGATATGATTGGTCCTCCTCGTTCCTCTAGCAGTGGCTTGATTGATGAGGCGAGAGTGATACGATTCGTCATAACTTGTTGGTAGAAAGTAGAGTTTTGGAAAGGATTGGTTTAACTAATCTAAAAACAGAAAAGGAAATCTAATCTAAAGACAGGAAAAGTAACTTACGGATGATATTGATCTTCCGAAAGGATCGCTAAATAACTAAGATAACTAAAATACCTAAAATCGGTCGTTGTAGTCCCCGGCAGCGGCGCCAAAAACCTGTTACAGCTAACACGGTCGTTACGTAATAGCTGCAACGGTGGGTTTGTTTTAAATTTATAGAGCTGGGGATATCCTAAGCTAATACTACTTTCAGCCCTAATTAGGTTACTAGGGTAGTAAGTGGTATGTTGACTCAGGTGTCGTTCTTACACTACAACGGGCATGGGATCTTAGGTGTTCTAATTATCTTTTGTAATCTAGCTAGGTTTTAGAATAAGAGTTGGTTTGATTTGGTTTTATAACTAATCTACGGAGAATAAATGCAGAAAAGTAAAAGATGTTTGTACGGAGGCTCGGAGAACAATGGATACGAGAGTGTTTACTATGATGCTGGTATATGCTTTGGATAGTTATGGGTGTTAAAGCCACTAGTTATGATGATTAATCCGTTGAGTAACCGGAACTTGAATTAACACGAAGTATTATACCTACGGCAGTTCCTTAGCTTATCCCACGTATTTAAACGTTATACGAAGTACTGTGCCGTTTTATGGTTTTTCCTTAGCATTGATTCAAATTACCAGTTTGCTCATTGGATACCCTATATTATTAATGATGTATAATTACGATCCTATTAAATATCTAACGTAAAGGTCTCTACAATCAGATAAATAATATGTCACATGGATAGCAATTATATAGTGTCAGATACACCGGAAGTTCTCCCAAATGTACTGATCAATTCAATCAACAGTTATTCTCTAATCCTATTCCCCAATCTCTGACAAATGTGTGTCGGTATCATGGCACGAATTGTTGAATAAACAATAAAGTGAACAGGAGTTACCCTACGGAATAGGTTGGATTAACTTGTCTAACGGTTTATTGAATTGTTCATCATCAATCATATAAATCACCTTAACTATTACATGCATATCACTCTACTGTATAAATATCAACTTATATCTGAAAACCCTAATCATGTAGTTACATATAGTAATCAGAGGTACAGTTCTACCATGCAGCATTCCTAAGGCAACAATCAAACAAGAACATGCAATAGAAAGGCACACAGATAACTATTCCTATTTCATACTGTATCACATAACCAGATAATTGGATCATAAATATCCCGAAAGGTCTCTCAAAGATATTCAATATATGAACTTGAATCTAACCTATCTCTAATCCTATGCTCCGTATCTCTTATGATGTAGTTTCAATCTAGAGAATACAGCCATGTCGAGTTCAAATGCTTCATCATACATAGAATAGGTAGATTACGTACCACTAATAACTGGCCAGGTTTTAGCAGGAAGTTTCTAACCACAGCATAAGTTGGATAGGTAAACAATTGAGATTCAATTCATAAATTCAGATACAGTTTAATATTCACACAGACAGATTAACAGTATGTTTACAATTGGGATCATTATTTCCACAACGGATTGTGCCCACGACTTTCATAGCTTCCACGTTCCGTACTACACACATTCGTGATGATTCCGGCGCTATACAAATGAAAGCCGTATAACGTTACCTCCGTTGTTTCATAATGGTGACATCCCAATTGCATATTAAATCATAACTACTTAAGCATAACCATTATCATAGCAAACACAGATTTGTCTAGCCTAGCATGGCATCTCTAGCAATCAATATAACGCAAACATAATAGAAGCAAATCATATTTACGAAATAAAGAAAAGAGATATAAATATAACCTGAATATTTATTACAGACAAATCTTCGTGACCAAAGTCTCGGAGTGACTCCGTAAAGACGCTACAACTACCGCTACGCTAACTAGCTGCTCTTTCTATTTCTCCTCTAACTCCTAAGAGTAGTGCTAGAGAGAGAAAGTAGAGAGAGAGAGAGTGTGTGAGAGAGAAAGTGAAAATTCTATGAAAGAATTGGTGTGTAAAATGAGGATGGAGAGGTCACTATTTATAGGCAAGCCATGGATCCAAGAGTACAAGCACATAAGCACACGTACAAGCGAACGAAGCAAGACGGAGGCCGTGTGTGACCAAAAGAGGCCGTGTACGGCCCTATACAGGCCGTGTACGGCTCTGTACAGGCCGTGTACGGCCCTGTGTAGGCCGTGTACGGCTCCAGGGTGGCCGTGTGCTAGGCCGTGTGATTTTTCTGACTTTTCTCGCATCTTCGGAAGGCCATATCTTCTCCGTTTCGCGTCCGTTTGACTTGATTCTTTCGCCTACGGCTTCGTAATTCCGTTACGCTTCTAATGATGCCAATTTGGTAGAAATTGGATGTGTGGGGCCCATGCGTGTCCAGAATACGTTTTGTAGCTTTCGGCTGCGCTGTAACTTGCATAACTTTTTCGTCCTTGATCCGTTTTGAGCAATCCTTATATCCACGTTCTCGTAATCTCCATAGCTACAAAATAAGGTAAATGTGAGGTCTTGGTATGGAGTTTACAGTAGATTTAGGGATTGGCTCAATTTGGTGCCCATTTCAGTGTATTTTCACCCCTTTTCGTATAGTTTTGGAAAGTCCTGTTAAGTTTTCACCTTTATAACAAAATATGATAAATAATGATGTTTTAAGAATGTTTTTGTTATAAAAGGCCTAAATATGGGGTCAATAATGTAGGTAAAAACGTGACTTTTTACGCTACATCAGGGGTTTTTGGTGTTCTTGGTGATAATTCGAAATTGGGGTTTGATTTTGTGATATTGTTGTTAATTAAGCTTGTTATTGTTGATTACTAACATGATTCATGCTTAAGTTATAGGTTTGAATTAGGGTTCATGAGTTTTATAGGAAATTTGATGATTTTGATGGGTTAATGGTGATTATTATAAATTAATGATTGATATTAGTTGAAATGGTGTTAATATGTGTTAGTATGAAGGTTAGTAGCTTTAATCTAACCTAATAATGAATTAATCAAGTTGTGTGATTATAATTCAAGTGGAATTTGTGAAAGTGTGATGATTAGGTGTTAATCACCTTGATTTATAATAACAAGAGGTTGTTATAGTGTTATTAGTGAAAGATGAACTAGTATATGAAGTTTTTATTCATTGAAGCTAAGATGATTATGATGATGATCATGAGTTAGTAATGGAATAATGAAAGAGATAAATAGTGAATTCTTAATATATGAGGTTAATAGTTTAATTATATTGATTAACTATAGTTGAGGTGGATTAACGTGATAATGTGATTCTATGATCATAAATTTGATAGTGATGATGAACTAATGAAGTTAATAGTGATAATTCATATTAATGGAATGAATTATGTGAAATTACTACAAGTGATAACTAAATTGATATATAGTTGAAAAGTGGTTAACATGATATCTAATCATGATTAAGAAACAATTCAAGAAGTATGAACTTGATGTTTATGATGATTGTGATAATACATATGAATTGAGATTGTTGGTATAAATCTATTGGAGTAATGTTATGTAGATTTGATACAATTAACTGACTTGTGTATTTTGTTGTATTTCCAGATATGGAGAAGACTCAGTGATATTAGACTACTGAGTGGGCGACTATGGTAGTCGGTGAGTGGACTTTGATCTCTCACTATAATTTAGTGATCACTATTGTGGTTACTTCAAGTGTTAAGTGTTATTCCTGTGTTAAGTTGAATTGTGAATTGTGTTAAAGTGTTAAAGTGTTAAGTGTTAAGTGACATATTGGTAACTGTGTTAATAGAGGTCAACTATGTTGGACTGTGTGGTTACAGGTTAGTCAACACAAGGGTTGTGAATATTCGTTGTAAGTAAGGCTTGTGTTGACTAAAGGTAACAAACAGTTATCGGTTAACCACTGTATTGGCCTGCAGTTGGTGTAAGTGTCGCTTGGTGGGCCACCGCGGCTGAGGGCGCCACAAGGGCCACCGATCCTCTGGTGATGTTGAGTCAAAGTGTTAAATGTGGTGAACTCATAGTGTTGAACTAAGTTGTATTGTTTGTGATGAGTTAACTCACTTAGCTTCGTGCTAATCCCTCGTTGTTTACTCCTTGCAGGTTAATATCTATTGTTATGGGCGGGTCAAGGAGTAACTGAAGAATGTTTGACTAGGATTACTCTGATTATTATTTAATACAGTTTAAATTGTTTGATTATATAATGTCCCGGATATAAAGGATTGTTTTGGTAAAAGTTAATAATCAATACTTAGAACTTAGGTAATGGAAGATGACGACATGTCATTTTATGTATATATATGTTTTGGGACTTGAGCTTCCGCATTGTAAAAAAAAAAAAAAAAACAGTTGTAAATTCTGGGGCGTTATAAGTTGGTATCAGAGCATAGGTTTGGGCGAATTGAACAATGGTTGGATTGTTCAATCCCAAGCCAAGTGATAGTGGTCAAACATTCCGAGGTGTGGGATTAGTGTTGGTATGAGCAAGTTGTTGTTAAATGTGAACTAATCTATAACAATGTGTTAGATTGTTGTTTTGAGTGCAGAGACGGAGGATAGTGAGGAACCGATTGGTATTCTCAATCCTCAACACTCGTGGGCCTAGATGTGCCAGGTAATTTCTGATAAACTTGGTGAATTTCAATAAATTTTAATTGTTTTACTTTACTATGTTATGATTATTAGTAAAGTAAATTGAATTGTTGGTGATTATTACTTGCTAATAAGGTGATAGAGCTATTAGTATGTAATTAAGAAGTTAAAATTGTGTGTAGATACATTGGTGACTAAAGTGTAACAGTTGTGTTATGTGGAATTAAGTGTATATGCAAGGTGTGATTATATATCCTTGCTAGGGAAATAGTTGATAAATGATAATCTAATTTGATGTGACACACTATGATGAAATCAATGGGTTACGGGTGTATCCATTTATAAGTTTGGAGTTGTATTGTTGTGTGACTTAGAATGTGTCTAGTTGTTGAAATATATGCTATTGACTTGGAAAGGTCAATGTTGAATGTAATTGTGTCAAACTTGATAATTGCCATGCTATGCCATGCTATGAAGTGAGGAATGTAACTAAAAGTCTAAATGTTTAGCATTGATCATGATTAGGGTGAATTATGATCTTTGTATTACTAATAGTGTAGTAAGAAAGTTAAAGCGGTCAATGAGTCTAAATGTGCGATGACAAGTTGTGAAAAGTCAAATTTGAAATTCTATGTCAAAATTGAATATATATGATGAAATTTTGGTGAACTTGGTGTTTTAGGATGATAATATGAAACTAATAATGAAGTGGGTTAGTTTGACTTGGAATAGTCAGAGAAGTGTGGGTTGGGTGTTGGAATGGTGATCATATGGTAGTAAACCCAAACGGGTCATTTAGGTGTCCAAATGGGCCACTTAGTGTTAAAATGTATAGAATTTGATGTGGTATGTGTATGATAACTTTTAAAGTGACTTAAAGTCATAAGTACAGATAAAATGTGGATTGAAAATGTTAATGTTGTCATTTTGAATGAAATTGGTGAAATTGTCCATTTTGACCCCTAAACGGGTCAACGTGTCAAAATCATGTAGAATGAGTGTTTGTATATGATGAATGTGCCCACACGTCATAAATATATGTAGAAACATGTTGGCAAAGGGTGGAACCCTGAATGTATGCCGTTTGGAATATAACGTGTCAACCAAAATGGTCCAAAATGGCCTAAAATTGGTTATATGGTCGTTTTCTCGTTAAATGTGTAAATTGAAAAAGTGAAAAAATGGAAAGTTGCATTTTGATTATATGAGGGTGCCTGCAAAATTTCAGAGTCTAACTCTTTACGGTTTAGGAGATATGCGCGTTTGAGTTTCGTATTTTTGCACTAAAATTGCAGACTTGTTACAGCAGGTTGAATCCGGACGGATTCCCTTGAATCCGTACGGATTCCCATGAATACGGGCGGATTCCTTGACCGGATTCCTTAAAAATGGTTCTGTCCCAAACCTTGGCCTTGAATACGGCGGATTCCCCGGAATCCGGGCGTATTCCCTTCAATCCGGGCGGATTCCCTTGAATCCGGCGGATTCCCCTTTTATTGAGACATTTTTGTATTATGTGTTATATTAAGTGAATTTAATATGAAAATTTGTAAATTTCGACGTTCGTCGTAACGTTCGACGTAGAATTTCCGTTAGAAAATTTCGGTGTCCAATTAAGACGAAATTTACATGTCAACTCAAAAACGGGCCAACGGTCAAAGCTCATTGCGTTGCTATGAGCCCTGTCAGTTTTCGGCACTTCGGGGTCGTTTCGGGCCCGAAAATCGCGTTTTATTGTTTTTCGGACATTATTTCGGACTTTTAGCTTATGAATTGTATTGGGCTTTTGTTTATTTGAGCCCAACGATCATTCCCGTGACTATATGCAATATTAAAAGTTGTTTTAAGAGGTCTATATGGTTCTTTGTGTAGGAGTTGTTTGTAGGCAGTTTATTTAACTGCATAGTATACCAGTAAGAGTATTGTTGATTGTTGTTTATTAGGGTAAATAAATATTGATTATGTAATCATGTTAATTACATTATGTGAAATACTTAATATGATTGAATAAGTATTTGTAAGAGTTGAAGGGTATTATTGGAACTTACTCTTGCTTGATAACTAAATATGGAAGGTTATTTATTAATCAACTTAGAAATTATATATTGATGAATATATGTGGAATATGGCCTGGTATTTTAACAAGGTACTTAGTGTTAAATGTTATATAGAGTATTATACTTGATAATTAAAGTGTTAAGTGATTGATATTGAATCATGTAGAGAGGATATTAAATTGATTTAGTTGTGTTAAAACTTACACATGTGTTAATGAGATAATGAGGAATGTGTTAGACGATTGAATTGTTATGTTTACTTAATTTGTGAGTAGTTTCACATTCAAGTGATAAAGGAAAAATAGTAACCAGTTAATACTTGGTCATAAACCTATTACAAAGTGTTACTATATATGTGATAATTATTGATTTTAGCATTGTGATATATGTGAGAGTAAAAGTTAATCATTTTAGAGATCAATGGTATGAAGTGGCCTGAGAATAAAGTGTGAATGACATAATATGATGACGTCTGGCCAACGTATTTATATTATGCCATTTCACATGGAGTATTGAGGCTACCAAGTACCATAGAAATTAATGTGACTTTAAAATTAGTAAGTTTTCGATGTGGACGTATGAGTGAGAGAGTCAGAGAAGACTAGAATGAAATGATAGTAAAGTATTAAATTATTGTATTAATGAGTTACTATTAATAACAGAAATATATAAATATTTATATATAGAGAGTCTTTTGATTGATAGTTATATTATCGTTAATTGAGAATTTTGTGAAACTTGATTGTTATTATATGCATAATATCAAAGTGAAATGATAGGTTGCGTATAGAAATGATGGAAATATGAAATAATCTTATGAAGAGATTAAAGAGATACGGTTGATTGATGAAATATTGTTGAAAAATGTGTGTGCGGTTAACACATTTTGTTGGAATGGTACTTGCGCTTGAATGGCAATGTACTCGTTGATGGGAAACTCGGTAATTATCCAATTTGAATTGGTACTAAGTGACTTAGTGATTAAGTGATAATAGTGTTAACCATGAAAAAAAAAATTTGACTTGTATTTTGCTTGTTAATATGTGAATAGTGTTATATGAGTTTGAGATACTTTTAAATAAAAGATTATCAAATACATTAGTGATATGTGGTACTAGCACAAATGCTAGTTATGAATTGAAACTTTAAATTTCATTGTTGATAGGTGTATAGTGATTTTCATAATCACTGTTTTGTTGTGTAAAGGGGTATAAATCATATATCTATTTTAAAAGATTCTAGCACGTCACTAGTTTCTAGTGTTAAGAGTATGTTATGTGCATGATGATGTTATTCACTTACGTCAAGTGATTATCTGTTTAAAGTGATTAATTGGGAATAATTTCCTTAAGTGATCATAGTATGCATGAAGATATGATTTAGATACATATCATATGTTAAGGTAAGAAATAGAAACATGTACATGTGAATATGTATATGTAGATAGAATTTAAATTTTGAGCATTTAATTAAGAGTTGCTCAAGGGAGTAACTATTATAAGTGATAAATATTACACTTGTTGTATAGTATTGCAAGTTAAATTGAGTATGAGACATAAATTATGTGTTTTCGTGAATCTAATTGAGATACACCCTAGTCGTGTGTGAGTCGATGAAATAATATATATGTAGGTACATAGAGTGTGTAGTAAAATGTATGCATAAGCATGTCATGCATAGGTGATTTAAGTTGTGTACACACTTTAGGTGAATATAGTGAGGAGTAATTACGATGTTAGAGTAGTACGAAGAGTACAATATTAATAAACTGGAAATTGTGGTGGTAGTGGAATCTCATTTAAGGAATGAGATTTATCAAGTAATTAAGTACTTTAGAATAATCAAGGTTGATTAGATTTCGAGGACGAAATCTCTTTAAGGGGGAGAGATTTGTAACATCCTCAAATTGGGCTTAGAAGTAATAGGTATTTTCTGTAAATTTTAAATGCGATTTAAAATTGTTATTGTGTTTGATTGTATAATTAATAGGTCGATAAGCCTCAGAAAATATTGTGGTTAGTGAAATATTGATTGTTTTAAATTTATTTAGTTGACGGTAAAATAAAATTGTATTTTCCCGCAAATGGTTTTTAAGTTCCAGACAATAATAAATACGGGGAATGAAAACTAACACTTATATGGTATATTATATGGATTGGGTTGGTTTTATTCCCACACACACATACATACGTACGTATTCATACATTCATACATACAAACACAAACCCTAACTCAAAAACATGAAGAAATCATCAAATTGGAGCTTCATAATTTGGATTCAAGCTTGTAACATGAAGATTATCATCTTCTAATCCTTCCTTTCAACTTGTAAGTTCTTAATCTTCAATTTTAAACCCTAGAAATTGGGGGTTTTTGGTGTTCTTGGTGATAATTCGAAATTGGGGTTTGATTTTGTGATATTGTTGTTAATTAAGCTTGTTATTGTTGATTACTAACATGATTCATGCTTAAGTTATAGGTTTGAATTAGGGTTCATGAGTTTTATAGGAAATTTGATGATTTTGATGGGTTAATGGTGATTATTATAAATTAATGATTGATATTAGTTGAAATGGTGTTAATATGTGTTAGTATGAAGGTTAGTAGCTTTAATCTAACCTAATAATGAATTAATCAAGTTGTGTGATTATAATTCAAGTGGAATTTGTGAAAGTGTGATGATTAGGTATTAATCACCTTGATTTATAATAACAAGAGGTAGTTATAGTGTTATTAGTGAAAGATGAACTAGTATATGAAGTTTTTATTCATTGAAGCTAAGATGATTATGATGATGATCATGAGTTAATAATGGAATAATGAAAGAGATAAATAGTGAATTCTTAATATATGAGGTTAATAGTTTAATTATATTGATTAACTATAGTTGAGGTGGATTAACGTGATAATGTGATTCTATGATCATAAATTTGATAGTGATGATGAACTAATGAAGTTAATAGTGATAATTCATATTAATGGAATGAATTATGTGAAATTACTACAAGTGATAACTAAATTGATATATAGTTGAAAAGTGGTTAACATGATATCTAATCATGATTAAGAAACAATTCAAGAAGTATGAACTTGATGTTTATGATGATTGTGATAATACATATGAATTGAGATTGTTGGTATAAATCTATTGGAGTAATGTTATGTAGATTTGATACAAGTAACTGACTTGTGTATTTTGTTGTATTTCCAGATATGGAGAAGACTCAGTGATATTAGACTACTGAGTGGGCGACTATGGTAGTCGGTGAGTGGACTTTGATCTCTCACTATAATTTAGTGATCACTATTGTGGTTACTTCAAGTGTTAAGTGTTATTCCTGTGTTAAGTTGAATTGTGAATTGTGTTAAAGTGTTAAAGTGTTAAGTGTTAAGTGACATATTGGTAACTGTGTTAATAGAGGTCAACTATGTTGGACTGTGTGGTTACAGGTTAGTCAACACAAGGGTTGTGAACATTCGTTGTAAGTAAGGCTTGTGTTGACTAAAGGTAACAAACAGTTATCGGTTAACCACTGTATTGGCCTGCAGTTGGTGTAAGTGTCGCTTGGTGGGCCACCGCGGCTGAGGGCGCCACAAGGGCCACCGATCCTCTGGTGATGTTGAGTCAAAGTGTTAAATGTGGTGAACTCATAGTGTTAAACTAAGTTGTATTGTTAGTGATGAGTTAACTCACTTAGCTTCGTGCTAATCCCTCGTTGTTTACTCCTTGCAGGTTAATATCTATTGTTATGGGCGGGTCAAGGAGTAACTGAAGAATGTTTGACTAGGATTACTCTGATTATTATTTAATACAGTTTAAATTGTTTGATTATATAATGTCCCGGATATAAAGGATTGTTTTGGTAAAAGTTAATAATCAATACTTAGAACTTAGGTAATGGAAGATGACGACATGTCATTTTATGTATATATATGTTTTGGGACTTGAGCTTCTGCATTGTAAAAAAAAAAAAAAAAAAAAAAAACAGTTGTAAATTCTGGGGCGTTATAAGAACTATACAAACTCGAGGACAAACTTTGGCACCTCACCGTAAAGGACAACGATATCATGACATACACCAACAGCTTTCACCAACTGGCTCTTCTTTGCCCAACCATGGTGAACCCTGAACACAAACAAATCGAAAGGTACATCGGAGGACTTCCGATGCAAATTGAGGGAATGGTCACTGCATCCAAACCCTCCACCATTCACGATGCTGTTCGCATGGCCCACAAGCTCATGGCACAGGTGGTTCGACGCGGAACACCTGCAACTGAAAACCAACAAGGAAAATGGAACGGAGATTCCAGCACTAATCATAACCCAACAAATCAACCCGAACCCTCGAGGTCCTACGCCACCGAACCTAGCGAAAAACGAGGCTATGCGGGGAACAAACCATTTTGTCACAGTTGTAAACGTCACCTTGTTGGTTCATGTGGTTTACCCTGTGAAAGATGCCAACGATACGGACACAAAATCTGGGATTGCAGAGTTCCCGCGAATCCCGACTCACAAAGGATATGCTTCAAATGTAGCGAACCCTGACATTACAAGAAGGATTGCCCAAAACGGAAACGCAAAATACACCTGATCGGCTCCGAGTGAACCGGATAAATCTTCAACAATAATGTAGGTACCTCCTTTCTCGAAAACATAACCCTTCGATTGTAGTTAACGCTAAGCGTGTACTTTGACTCCCCGATATTAATGTCGAGTGCATCATAAGGCTAGTTAACCTAGGTCAACGTAAAACTCAGAGTTTGCTTTCAGCACACTGAACAAACGGAAGGTTTATCCAACCACTTAGTCCTGATAGGACTATTCACTAAACGGTCACTTGGTGACAACTACTTAGTCCCGAGTGGACTACAATGTAAACGGTTACCCTATAACCGCAATATAACTACAACTCAAATGAAATAGTCAGTGATGTGACTACAACTAAGAACCGTAACACAGTCATGGATTGACTGCTTTTCAACCCCGTCATAGACATGGTATGTCTACAATTTATTCTGCAAACTTCTTGTACATACATGTCTCCCCAGACCCCCACCGATCACGACTTCATTCGAAATTTCAGGACGAAATTTTCTTAACAGGGGGAGAATGTAACACCTGGTCAAAAAGTCAATTTTCGCGCCAAATTTAAAACTTTCATTTCACGTACTTGGTACACATTACTTTAAATAATGTGTTATTATTTTAAATAAGCATTATTTACACGGAAAATATTACACTATCTTAGAACATAATTCGTTTTGTCCAAAACGTATTTTATGCGTCGAAATCATACAAAATGTATCCGTCAAACAAATCCAAAACAAAGTTATATTTTTATAACCCGAATGAAGTATTTTTACAAAATACTTAAATTGAAAATATATACGATATTTGTATGAGCAAAATTATGATTTTAAAATAATTTAATTATTTTATGACCGGGCGAACAAACACGGGTATTTTACACTGAAATTGGAGACAACCAACCCCCACCAAAAGGGAGGGCCGACTGCTCTTTTTCCCCTCCCCATCTCTTTGTGTTTTTCATTTCACACACACACACCCCAAATTATCCACCTCTCTCTCTCTCTCTCAGATTGATCTTGCAACCGAAAATCAACAACAACAACAACAAATCGACAACAGCAGCAACCAGGAATCATCATCATCTTCATCACGATTCATCTTCATCATCTCGATCCGCCACTTTTTAGCTCGGTGAGAAACCTTCACTCTATCTTTAATTTTTCGTGTTAGAAATGTTTAAAACATAATGTATAAGTGTTCTATCAACTAATTTTGCCCAAGAAACCTGCTAAAAATGATTTATACTCGAAAACCCACCTCCACATTTGCATCAGTTCGTCGAGCGAGCCGAGCCGAGCAGCGAACCGAGTCGAGAAGCGAACCGAGCCGAGCTGCGAACCAAACCGAGCAACGAACCGAGTTGAGATTGTGAGCCGAGTCGAGCAGCGAACCAAACCGAGCAACGAACCGAGCTGAGATTGCGAGCCGAGTAACGAACCGAGTTAATCGAGCAAACCGAACGAGCGAGCCGAACTGACCTGGTCTGCGAAATGAGTTTTGCCCAACGATTCGACATTCGCGTAACAACTACACTTTTTACAACGATGACTTACATACAAAATTATATTTTTGTGAAATAGACAATGAAACGATTTTAATAATGATTTAATTGAGAATTATCATTATTACAAACCGTCACAAACGGGCCGTACACATTTCTAAAACTAAACAACAGAAGTGTACTTTCATGACACGTTTAGTTAAACCGATTAGTATCTTACTCATATAACATCACGTGTTTAGGACACTAGGAGGTTACCATTGTGACGACACGCGTAGCACGGGATTGCTATCTCCTACAGGTGAGTTCATAGCCCCACTCTTTCAACTGTTTTACTGTTTTCGGGGTGAGACGCATGCACACTTACTGTTTTCGAATTATAATAATAAACTTTTATAATTCACACTCATCTACATTACTGTTATGTAATACGAAATGTGTAATACTTAGGAATTACACCCATTACATTGTTGTAGGAAAATATCACTACTTAACCTAGATAGGTTGCCATTGTACATTACTAGATTGTTAGAAAACAATCACCATCACATAACTTGACTAAGTTATCATTATGCATTGACCATATTGTCGCGGGACAATACTATCAAACACACTAGAACTAGTTAGTTCTACCTACACTAGATGACATCTAGACACTTACAGGATTAGTTTTCCTTTTAGGAACTAAGACTGCCTATACAATCCAGGACTTCTATATTGGATTGTACGTAAGTAAACATTATCCACGAACCTCAATATACTTGCTAGGCTGAGGCTAGGAGTATACGTTAGTATAGTACGTTAGTACAGTTCCTTATACTAATAAGAAACCACTAGGTAATGACTTCTCATACCTAGGCTCATTGTGCTACAACTAATATCTAAATATCGTATATACGTGTTTAGATACAATATTTCACTATCGTGTGTTACATGATACTTATTAGATGTGATTGTTGATTCGACTTATATGTATATACATATAGATATATATATACATACATACCGTACCCCATCTCGAGTACTTAGTGCCACCTACAACATACTTATGTATATAGATATACATACGCCTATACAAACACGATAACTTTAGTCAGGCATGTCGTAGTACTACTGGCTCTCATATACTTTAGTCGGGCATGTCGTAATACTGCCGGCGCAATTAAATACGTTGCTGGCGAGCAATGCGGTACGATGCCACGGTAAAGTGGGCACAAAACGATGCCACGGTTACAGTGGGCACAAAACGAGATCACGGTAAATGATTCAGTGATTCAAAATGATATCGTGGTAAAGCGATACAAAACACGAGATCTGCGAGCTTACACTCGAGATTCGCGCACAAAACACGGGATCTGCGGGCTTACGCTCGAGATTCGCGCATATCAACGGATCTGCGAGCTTACACTCGAGATCGTTGATGCAGCAACGGATCGGCGAGCTTACACTCGAGATCGTTGACTCATTAACGGATCGGTGAACTTTCGCGCAAGGTTGTTAACTCAGTATTTCGCTAAATACCCTATTATAGTTCTGCGGGACTACGCTTATATGTTGCTGGAGGCAATACACTATGCACGGTGGCACACTAGTTTATTACTTGTTATCATATGACGTGGTCATACATATTACTCGATTCGTACTTACGCAAGTACTACCTCACATTGGTAGATTTACTCATACCTGATAGGTATCTAGGCATGGATTGCCACACCCTCGATATGACGCGTTCATACACTTATTTGATAGTACTTAGGCATGTTGTGCCTCCCGATTGTAAACTTACTTATACCTGATCGGTACCTAGGCATGTAATGCCACTTTCTTTATGTACTTAGATACACACCACCATTACTTAGGTATGAGATACCTCGCTAGACGTATACACATTGGTGTTACAATTTTTAAACAATACAGATCAAAATTGTGGATTTTGAATCAATTTCCAAAACATACAATATTTATACTTTATGTTTTCAACTAACAATCCTATGAACTCACCAGCTTTATAGCTGACTCATTTTAGCATGTGTTCTCAGGTGCCCAGCAGGATTAGGATTGCTACAAGATGTGCTAGCTCGAGTCGCATGTTTTCAAATATTTGGGACCACTTTGCATTACTTTTGTATACTCAAATTACGTATTTAGAATTTACTTGCAAACTCGCAACGTTGTAAACGTTTTATTTTAGAAATGTAATAACTATTTTCAAACGTCTCATTCAGAGGTCGTTTGCTATGTATCTTATGTTGTGATATTTGATTTGGTAACACCCGACCCGACCGCTTCCGCAACCCGAAATTTGGGGGTGTTACAATTGGTATCAGAGCCTAGGGTTATAGTGAACTAGGTTGCATTTAGTGGGCCTAGACTATGACCGTTAGGCAGTATTCCCAATTTAGTATAGCTGGTTCAGGGATTACATCATACGAGTTTAATTTAACATAGCGTAGCTAACTATGTACAATTAAACAAAGATGATGGAAGATCTGAAAGGGGTTATATTGGAGAAGGAATGCACTAGTTGACTCTGATTGTTATGTGCTAGACACCCTAGGCTATTATATGTACTGTAGGTATATATGAATAGGCCTTACATGTGTACTATCTTTACATATCTGTATATATATATATATATATATATATATATATATATATATATATATATATATATATATATATATATATATATATATATGTGTGTGTGTGTGTTGAAAATATATATATAACACAATTCCGCTGTACTACTATAAACTCGCGAAGAGGCACATCGCCATCTTCCTCAACATCACAACTCGACACTTCTCCATATGTACGCATATGAGAACATCACGCTTATCGCTGAACCTCGGGAAGGAGGTATAAGCATTATCTATTGGGATGGAAACCCACACATGCTAAACGTCCACAAAATCACCTCAATCACAGCTTGATCATTTAGATCATCACAAATCGATACCTCGGTGTTAGCCTTTGTGCTACAACTGGAAAGCTTCAAAACATCAACGCACCCTTTGCCTTAGGGCTACACTTGAACAACGCATAGCACGTGGTGCTGCATTACACGGTATGTTGATACCACAATTTGGCACGTTAGTGCAACACTCACAGTATGTTAATACTGCACTCGGCACGTTGGTGCTACACTCACAGTAAATGGGTACTGTAATTACAGGGCCGCGGGCACTGCATTTCGGCACGTGGTGCTGCATTTCATAGTACTTTGGTACTACATTCACATAACGTTGTTACTGCAATTCCGGTGCGTTGGGCACTGCATTTCAGCACTAGGTGCTACTTTCAATACACGTGTAGACTTGATATAGTTACATGTACGATTTATATATATACATAAACTCTTACTTTATTGGGCACGAGGTGCCACACCTGACTCTTGCTACGCGCGTATACTTGTATAGTTACGTGTACACCATATATGTATATACGACTACTTAGGCATGTGATGCCTCAATCGAGGAATACACACTAATGTCACCACACACGGGTTGTGTTGGTAGACCCCGCTTCAACACCGCACATGGCACTGTGGGTGTCACACTCACCGGCATAAATGGCCACATAGTATTTCGGTACTGCACAATTGTCCATAGGACTACTCACAACAACATAGTCTTGGTTGACTACTTTAGGTACACAATTTGGTCGTCATTACAACTACGCATTGAGACTACAACCAAATTGGTCACAACACTCGGAAAACGTGAAATTCATGACAACTTAACTAAGTTTAACTCGACAACAGTTACTTAAACTGTTGTATCAACACCACAAAAAGGGCAGAAGTATGTCTGTCACTCACAATATCAAAACTTCAACATCAAGGATCATAGGATCCCGTGTCCCTCAATTTAAAACTCAAGTGAACAATTCATGTCACTGTAATAATTATCATCTTTCAATAAAGATCTTACGTCTTGTCGTTTCATTCTTGTTCAAGAATCATGCCGCCTAGACGACAATCATTCACTCAAGCGGAGCTTGACCAAATTGCTAAACAAAGAGTGGCTGATGCTCTAACCACTCGAAACCGAGCGCGACCCTGCACCTATAAGGAATTCCTGAACTAGAACCCACCAAACTTCATCGGCACTGAAGGGGCTGTCGGATTAATCCGATGGATTGAGAGAATGGAATCTGTATTCCTCATTTGCAATTGCCCCGATGACTACAAAGTTAAGTACTCCACCTACACCCTCCAAGATAACGCTCTTACCTGGTGGAATTCCTACGCTCAAACTGTAGGAATCGATACCGATCACAAACTTCTTTGGGAGGAACTGAAACAATTAATGACGGACGAGTATTGTCCTAGTGAAGAACTATACAAACTCGGAGACAAACTTTGGCACCTCACCGTAAAGGACAACGATATCATGACATGCACCAACCGCTTTCACCAACTGGCTCTTCTTTGCCCAACCATGGTGAACCCTGAACACAAACAAATCGAAAGGTACATCGGAGGACTTCCGATGCAAATTGAGGGAATGGTCACTGCATCCAAACCCTCCACCATTCACGATGCTGTTCGCATGGCCCACAAGCTCATGGCATAGGTGGTTCGACGCGGAACACCTGCAACTGAAAACCAACAAGGAAAATGGAACGGAGATTCCAGCACTAATTATAACCCAACAAATCAGCCCGAACCCTTGAGGTCCTACGCCACCGAACCTAGCGAAAAACGAGGCTATGCGGGGAAAAAACCATTTTGTCACAGTTGTAAACGTCACCTTGTTGGTTCATGTGGTTTACCCTGTGAAAGATGCCAACGATACGGACACAAAATATGGGATTGCAGAGTTCCCGCGAATCCCGACTCACAAAGGATATGCTTCAAATGTAGCGAACCCGGACATTACAAGAAGGATTGCCCAAAACGGAAACGCAAAATACACCTGATCGGCTCCGAGTGAACCGGATAAATCTTCAACAATAATGTAGGTACCTCCTTTCTCGAAAACATAACCCTTCGATTGTAGTTAACGCTAAGCGTGTACTTTGACTCCCCGATATTAATGTCGAGTGCATCATAAGGCTAGTTAACCTAGGTCAACGTAAAACTCAGAGTTTGCTTTCAGCAGACTGAACAAACGGAACGTTTATCCAACCACTTAGTCCTGATAGGACTATTCACTAAACGGTCACTTGGTGACAACTACTTAGTCCCGATTGGACTACAATGTAAACGGTTACCCTATAACCGCAATATAACTACAACTCAAATGAAATAGTCAGTGATGTGACTACAACTAAGAACCGCAACACAGTCATGGATTGACTGCTTTTCAACCCCGTCATAGACATGGTATGTCTACAATTTATTCGGCAAACTTCTCGTACATACATGTCTCCCCAGACCCCCACGCGATCACGACTTCATTCGAAATTTCGGGACAAAATTTTCTTAACAGGGGGAGAATGTAACACCTGGTCAAAAAGTCAATTTTCGCGCCAAATTTAAAACTTTCATTTCACGTACTTGGTACGCATTACTTTAAATAATGTGTTATTATTTTAAATAAGCATTATCTACACGGAAAATATTACACTATCTTAGAACATAATTCGTTTTGTCCAAAACGTATTTTATGCGACGAAACCATACGAAATGTATCCGTGATACAAATCCAAAACAAAGTTATATTTTTATAACCCGAATGAAGTATTTTTACAAAATACTTAAATTGAAAATATATACGATATTTGTATGAACAAAATTATGATTTTAAAATAATTTAATTATTTTACGATCGGGCGAACAAACACGGGTATTTTACACTGAAATTGGAGACAACCAACCCCCACCAAAAGGGAGGGCTGACTGCTCTTTTTCCCCTCCCCATCTCTTTGTGTTTTTCATTTCACACACACACACCCCAAATTATCCACCTCTCTCTCTCTCGGTTTGATCTTGCAACCGAAAATCAACAACAACAACAACAAATCGACAATAGCAGCAACCAGGAATCATCAATCATCTTCATCATCTTCATCACGATTCATCTTCATCATCTCGATCCGCCACTTTTTAGCTCGGTGAGAAACCTTCACTCTATCTTTAATTTTTCGTGTTATAAATTCTTAAAACATAATGTATAAGTGTTCTATCAACTAATTTTGCCCAAGAAACCTGCTAAAAACGATTTATACTCGAAAACCCACCTCCACATTTGCATCAGTTCGTCGAGCGAGCCGAGCCGATCAGCGAACCGAGTCGAGAAGCGAACCGAGCCGAGCAGCGAACCAAACCGAGCAACGAACCGAGCTGAGATTGCGAGCCGAGTAACGAACCGAGTTAATCGAGCAAACCGAACGAGCGAGCCGAACTGACCAGGTCTACGAAATGAGTTTTACCCAACGATTCGACATTCGCGTAACAACTACACTTTTTACAACGATGACTTACATACAAAATTATATTTTTGTGAAGTAGACAATGAAACGATTTTAATAATGATTTAATTGAGAATTATCATTATTACAAACCGTCACAAACGGGTCGTACACATTTCTAAAACTAAACAACAGAAGTGTACTTTCATGACACGTTTAGTTAAACCGATTAGTATCTTACTCATATAACCTCACGTGTTTAGGACACTAGGAGGTTACCATTGTGACGACACGCGTAGCACGGGATTGCTATCTCCTACAGGTGAGTTCATAGCCCCACTCTTTCAACTGTTTTACTGTTTTTGGGGTGAGACGCATGCACACTTACTATTTTCGAATTATAATAATAAACTTTTATAATTCACACTCATCTACATTACTGTTATGTAATACGAAATGTGTAATACTTAGGAATTACACCCATTACATTGTTGTAGGAAAATATCACTACTTAATCTAGATAGGTTGCCATTGTACATTACTAGATTGTTGGAAAACAATCACCATCACATAACTTGACTAAGTTATCATTATGCATTGACCATATTGTCGCGGGACAATACTATCAAACACACTAGAACTAGTTAGTTCTACCTACACTAGATGACATCTAGACACTTACAGGATTAGTTTTCCTTTTAGGAACTAAGACTGCCTATACATTCCAGGACTTCTATATTGGATTGTACGTAAGTAAACATTAACCACGAACCTCAATATACTTACTAGGATGAGGCTAGGAGTATACGTTAGTATAGTACATTAGTACAGTTCCTTATACTAATGAGAAACCACTAGGTAATGACTTCTCATACCTAGGCTCATTGTGCTACAACTAATATCTAAATATCGTATATACGTGTTTAGATACAATATATCACTATCGTGTGTTACATGATACTTATTAGATGTGATTGTTGATTCGACTTATATGTATATACATATAGATATATATATATATATATATATATATATATATATATATATATATATATATATATATATATATATATATATATACATACATACCGTACCCAATCTCGAGCACTTAGTGCCACCTACAACATACTTATGTATATAGATATACATACGCCTATACAAACACGATAACTTTAGTCAGGCATGTCGTAGTACTGCTGGCTCTCATATACTTTAGTCGTGCATGTCGTAATACTGCCGGCTCAATTACATACGTTGCTAGCGAGCAATGCGGTACGATGCCATCATAAAGTGGGCACAAAACGATGCCACGGTTACAGTGGGCACAAAACGAAATCACGGTAAATGATTCAGTGATTCAAAACGATATCGTGGTAAAGCGATACAAAACACGGGATCTGCGAGCTTACACTCGAGATTCGCGCACAAAACACGGGATCTGCGGGCTTACGCTCGAGATTCGCGCATATCAACGGATCTGCGAGCTTACACTCGTGATCGTTGATGCAGCAACGGATCGATGAGCTTACACTCGAGATCGTTGACTCATTAACGGAACGGAGAACTTTTGTGCGAGGTCGTTAACTCAGTATTTCGCTAAATACCCTATTATAGTTCTGCGGGACTACGCTTATATGTTGCTGGAGGCAACACACTATGCCCGGTGGCACACTAGTTTATTAATTGTTATCATATGACGTGGTCATACATATTACTCGATTCGTACTTAGGCAAGTACTGCCTCACATTGGTAGATTTACTCATACCTGATAGGTATCTAGGCATGGATTGCCACACCCTCGATATGACGCGTTCATACACTTATTTGATAGTACTTAGGCATGTTGTGCCTCCCGATTTTAAACTTACTTATACCTGATAGGTACCTAGGCATGGAATGCCACTTTCTTTATATACTTAGATACACACCACCATTACTTAGGTATGAGATACCTCGCTAGACGTATAAACATTGGTGTTACAATTTTAAAACAATACAGATCAAAATTGTGGATTTTGAATCAATTTCCAAAACATACAAGATTTATACTTTATGTTTTCAACTAACAATCCTATGAACTCACCAGCTTTATAGCTGACTCGTTTTAGCATGTGTTCTCAGGTGCCCAGCAGGATTAGGATTGCTACAAGATGTGCTAGCTCGAGTCGCATGTTTTCAAATATTTGGGACCACTTTGCATTACTTTTGTATACTCAAATTATGTATTTAGAATTTACTTGCAAACTCGCAACGTTGTAAACGTTTTATTTTAGAAATGTAATAACTATTTTCAAACATCTCATTCAGAGGTCGTTTGCTATGTATCTTATGCTATGATATTTGATTTGGTAACACCCAACCTGACCGCTTCCTCAACCCGAAATTTAGGGGTGTTACAATTGTCACCGCCCCTGCCTCTATGATTAAGTAGAAGTTACATACAGGAACAAATTAAATATTCAAGAAGCAAGAACACCAACAGTAGCTAAAAGAAAAAATATACTAGCTAGTAGTACATAAGAACTAGAAGAGCTACTCATTAATAATGCATCAATTAAAGTCATATAACTTATCAAAATAACATTATGTAATAGTATACAGATGCATATAAGGTTTTCGAAGATATATGCATCCTAAAAGTCAATAAAAATGACTAGATATTGATAAAAGCATCTAAAAGAGGCATTTGGAGATCCACAAAAGGTGTAAATTGACGGGAATACCCTGGTCCTGTGTGCCTTTTGTCACACCCCGTCTAAAGCGGAAACAACGGGGTATAACGGTGATAGGATCATAACACATCATTATAAAGAATTCTATATGAAATACAATATTCAATGTGTCATGATGCCAATAACATGAATAACGGTTCATGTCATGCATACATTTCAACAATGAATTTAAAATCTTACAACAAACGTACACTACAATAATAAGACAAAACATGCCTTCACAAATAACCTTAATGTATCCAACCTGGAATAACTCTTAATGCAACCTATGTGGCTAAGTTCTCTTGTCCTTTTCTTTGACTCCACTAGTATAACCTGAAAAGTTATGCTCAAAAACGTCAACACGAATATTGGTGAGTTTTGTAGTGATGTGTGCTAAGTATAGGCAATTATAATCACAAGTTTTAAATTAAGGAAATACTAAATAATACTATCACACAATTCAGGCAAGATTAACCCGTTCATGTAATATAGCTTAATAAGTAAGTCCAAATTCGAACACAAGGAACACAAGAAACGTGATTCTTATTTATAACCAATTATCTATTTACTTCTAATTACAACTAACTACAATTATACAAATAAAGTAAATTAAGGATCCAATTTACAATAATATACAAGATAAGGGGGACGTTTTAGTTCCGAACGAACATATTTATATTTATATTTATATTTTGATACAGATTCTAATAAGTAAGTTTCATGAACAACTTAATAATACTCAGATGGATAGAAGATTATAATTATTCAAACTATTGTTTATTAGACCTATTATATGTACTTATGTCTATTTGCTTTGTTGGCTATTATTACTGGTGAATTATTAATGTAGAAAATTACTTAAGGTTAAGCTAATCTTCATCATAGCAATACAATCATAAGGTTACGCAAAGTATCACTAATTAATAAGATCTATCAAGAGTTTATTAATACAATTTCATCGGTATGGCGTGAATCACAATATTACTTTATATTAATGACTTATTCTTCGTCTATCGCATAAGGTTAAGATCAAGACATAAACACAATCACTTAATTTATACAAACTTAATATGGTCATCCTCGTTTAATATAAATTAGTCTAACTATGTCAAGAACAATTATCAATATATCATAATAAATACAATTCTTGTATAATAAACATTCAATAATATAGTTCCAACATAAACATATAATTCATATAATAAATTCAATAAACATTCATTCAAACAGTTATAACGAAAACCTAATTAACAAGTAATTCAAATAAACAATATCCATAAATTAACTCAATAAGGTTATTAAAGTTACAAGGATAAAGAAACCGAACCAATTGTCGAACCAGCTTTTTCTAGGGTTAAAAACCTTCAAACCCTAGCTCCTTAACCTCCAAAATCGCACCTTAAGTCGACCTTAAACCCTAACAATCGGTTTTGGTATTCTTGAATCGTATATCTCAAACCTAAACTTAAGCCTCTATTTATAGTTTTCAAAACCGCCAGTCCAACCGCCGGTTGGAATTCCCAACCGCCGGTAGGATCAATTTGAGTCATTGTCCAACTCCGCGTCTGCAACCGCCTTAAACCTTTAATACCCCAACCGCCGGTTGGATAATCCAACCGCCGGTTGGACCTCAATTCCAGAATCTTCCAACTTCGGGTTTGGGCTTCACTTTTGGGCTTCTTCTTTTCTTTAACGGATTTTAATCTTCAATTTGGCCCATTTCTTCAATATTAACATTTTACGTCTTCAATTCTTTAAGGTTTAAACTCCTTTTTCTTCATTTCTTCATTTTTTTTCAATTTTATTCAGTTTTGGATTCGTTTTTGTTCCTCTTTCTTCAATCTTCAATTAAAATACATCTCTGCAAATATTAACAAAATAAGTATCTAAAATCATATAAATGCACTAAAATGTATATAAATATAGGGATAAATTACTATAAAGTATACTATCTATTTTATGCTTATCAAATATCCTCACACTTAAGTTCTGCTTGTCCTCAAGTAGAATACTGAATAAAATTTAAAAATAAGCATCAAACTAATATTTAAAAATCAGAATACTCATACTAAAAAATCTGTTTCATAAATTAAAAATTTAAACAATTTAATTAACATGGATAACTATAATGTATAAATAAAAATTATTATTATTTGTGTAATATATAGCTCATGAATGATTACCAATATATTTGTCCACTTTAAACAATCTATTTTCATATTTCTGAATATACCTTTATTGTTCATATGTATATTACTTATGACTTCCATATATGATATACTTTTAAATTTAATTATACAATTTTCTTTTATATTCCCATTAAATATATGAAATACATTTTTAAGAATCAGGACATTTGTGACAGGTCTACATTTTCATGCAACAGAGCGACATAACTTGATTCAAGTTTAAGCAAAACCAGACTTGGTCAAACCATTTTGGCGACCTCATTAGGTATCTTTTATTTTTAAGACTTTTCAAGTACTTTTGACTTGTGTTTGCTTAATTTTTAAGTATATATTAATAGAGACCAGGTCTATACTTTCGTATAACAGAGGAAATCGTCAATATATACCCCCAAATGTATTCACATAAGTAAAAAGATATATAAAATTATTGTATAATAAATTTAAAATTTAAGACTTTTTATGTCATACATCATATTATGTATCATAAAATAATATACAAGTTATTTAGTTAATTTATTAAAATTCAGAAATCTTTATATAGATTGCCTATTAGTACATCATATCACATAACTATATATCACTCATTATTAAGGTAGCTTACGTTATATATACAAAACAGTTAATCCACATTAAAGTCTAAACTTTTAAATACAAAACAAAACTTTTAACAAAAGTATTCTAACTAATAAATACTTAGTTATTCACTTAAAATTTTAAATTTTTAATAAAATTTAAGAACAATAGAAACTTAATTTAATTAAAGAAATTCTTTTTTTTACGAACCCTATCCCCACACTTAAATTATACAATGCCCTCATTGTATAAAAATTGATAAACAAAAGTGAGTAAGGGAAAGAATAATAGAACAGAAAACTCCCCTGACTGAAATTATAAATTTCATCATTGGTTAAGAAAAATCTGTTTGGTTGATTCCTTCATCTCTTGAAAATAATATACAACATCAACACTTTCGTAGTTAATCACGATTGCATTTAGCATATGCAATAAGCCTTTAAACCCCTCGGTATCCCGAGTGGACGAGTTATAGTCTCGTGAGGGTTTCCAAGGAACATACCCACAAAGTTCAAACCTGAAAATTAAAAACATAAAAGAAAAATATAACATATAAAAATAAACATGGGTTGTCTCCTAAGAAGCACTTTTGTTTAAATGTCGTTAAGTTCGACATGGTCTGGTAACTTATTCTTCCAGAGTTACATCTAAAGTATGTACAATAACAATATCTTCATAATATTTCTTTAATCGATGTCCATTAACTGTAAAAATAGCTCCATTAAAGGCTATTAAATCCACACTTCCATTTGTATGAACTTGGTGAATAACAAACGGTCCGCTCCATCTGGATTTCAATTTACCCGGAAATAACCGAATACGTGAATTATATAAAAGCACATGTTCTCCAGCAACAAACTCTTTATCTCCCTGAAGTCTTGCATCATGCCATTTCTTCGTCCTTTCTTTATAAAACCTTGAATTCTCGTAAGCATTCCAACGAAGCTCATCTAACTCATGTAACTGTAAAAAGCGATGCTTACCAACCTCATCTGTATCCATGTTGCATTCTCGAAGTGCCCAATATGCTTTGTGTTCTATTTCCACTGGTAAATGACAAGCTTTTCCATAAATTAATCTATACGGAGTACAACCTGTAGGTGTTTTAAATGTTGTCCTATATGCCTAAAGTGCATCGTCTAACTTTTCCGACCACTCTTTTATGTTGGAACCAACAGAACGTTCCAAAATACGTTTTAACGCACGATTAGTATTTTCAACTTGTCCACTAGTTTGTGGATGATAAGGTGTAGCAAATCGATGACTAACTCCATATCTTTTTAATACCTTCTCTAATTGAGCATTACAAAAATGAGTACCTCGATCACTAATCAATGCCTTGGGAGTTCCAAATCTGGAGAATAATTGTTTAAGAAATTTTACCACAACTCTAGCATCATTCGTAGGTAATGCTTTTGCCTCAACCCACTTTGAAACATAATCCACAGCTATTAATATGTACCTATTACCGTGACTCATAGGAAACGGTCCCATAAAATCAATACCCCAGACATCAAAAATTTCACAAACCTGTATACTAGTCTGCGGCATTTCATCACGTTTAGAAATATTCCCAGCTCTTTGGCAAGAATCACAATTCTTAACGAATGCATATGTATCTTTAAAAATCGTCGGCCAATAAAAACCTGCGTCAAATATTTTCTTTGCAGTGTAACTTGGTCCATTATGACCGCCTACTGGTCCTTCATGACAATGCTTTATAATCTGTTAAGCTTCTTCACCATGTACACATCTTCTAATTATGCCATCCGCACAGTATCTGAAAAGAAATGGATCTTCCCAAAAATAATACTTTAAATCAGAAAAGAATTTCTTCCTCTTCTGATAATCCATCCTTGGTAGAACTTTAGTAACCAAATAATTTGCATAATTCGCAAACCAAGGTATCTCTGTTCTTTCTTGTACTGTCATAAGTTTCTCATCCGGAAATGAATCTTGAATTTCCTCTTCATCCAATGCTTCCAACTCTGGATTTTCCAATCTTGACAAATGATCAGCTGCGACATTTTCAGCTCCTTTCTTATCCGTGATTTCAATATCAAATTCCTGCAATAAAAGAATCCATCACAATAAACGAGGGCGCGCATCCTGCTTATTAAACAAATACTTCAAAGCAGAATGGTCAGTATAAGCCACAGTTTTAGTTAAGACAAGATATGAATGAAATTTATCGAAAGCAAAAACCACTGCCAGAAGTTCCTTTTCCGTAGTTGTGTAATTTTCCTGAGCATCTGTTAACGTCTTACTGGCATAATAGATTGGCTTAAACTTCTTATCAATTCTCTGCCCTAAAACAGCTCCAACCGCATAATCACTAGCATCACACATTAATTCAAAAGGTAGATTCCAATTTGGACCTGTCATAACTGGAGCAGATACTAACTTTTCTTTTAATGCATCAAACGATTGTTTGCATTTTTCTGTAAATTCGAACTTTGCATCTTTTTTCAACAAATGATTCAGCGGTCTTGCTATTTTTGAAAAATCTGGTATAAATCTCCGATAAAATCTAGCATGTCCTAGAAAACTCCTTATTCCTTTTACATTTGTAGGATAAGGTAATTTTGAAATGGCTTCAATCTTTGCTTGATCTACCTCGATTCCTATTTTAGATATTTTATGACCTAAAACAATTACTTCTCTAACCATAAAGTGACATTTTTCCTAGTTAAGAACTAGATTTGCCCCTTCACATCCCTGCAACATCTTCTGTAAATTCTTTAGACAAGAATCAAATGAATCACCAAATACCGAGAAATCATCCATAAATACTTCCATCAAATCTTCTACCATATCATGAAATATTGCGATCATGCAACGCTGAAATGTAGTTGGTGCATTACACAAACCAAACGGCATCCTTCTATAAGCAAAAGTACCAAACGGACAAGTAAATGTTGTTTTATCTTGATCTTCAGCCGCAATCGGTATTTGAAAATATCCTGAAAATCCATCCAGTTAAGAATAGAACTCCTTTCCTGCTAGCCTTTCTATCATTTGATCAATAAATGGTAATGGAAAATGATCTTTCATGGTAGCATCATTTAATTTCCGATAATCAATACAAACTCTCCATCCCGTTACCGTCCTTGTTGGTATCAAATCATTCTTTTCATTTGGTATAACCGTTATTCCGCCTTTCTTTGGTACAACATGTACTGGACTTACCCATGGACTATCTGAAATAGGATAGATTAATCCTGAATCGAGCAATTTAATGATTTCTTTCCTGATAACGTCTTTAACATTCGGATTCAATCTTCTCAATGGTTGTACGACTGGCTTGAAATCTTTTTCCATCAAGATTTTATGAGTGCAATATGTAGGACTGATTCCCTTAATATCCGTGATTTTCCGTGCTATTGCTTGTTTATGCTGTTTAAGAACCTGAACTAATCGTTCTTTTTCTGCTATTGATAGTTTAGAAGATATTATAACTGGCAAGTCTGATGTGCCTTGTAAATAAGCATATTCCAAATGTGATGGTAGCTCTTTAAGTTCCAACTGTGGTGGTTCTTCAATAGATGTCTTGATCTCAAAGATATCTTCTTTAAAACGAGGAATATTGTTGACAGAATATGGTATCAATTCTTGGTTAATAATTATAGCAACTGGTTGTATTGATTCCTCTTCAGGATGTTGTAGTATAACCACTGTGGCTTCTTCCAAATCTTCATCTTCTTCTAATAACTTATCAAATTCTGCCAAATCCTTTTCAGTGTCAAACTCTTCAGTCCATCCTTTAAGAATTCCTGTATCTTCTTGATCTTTTTCTAAAAAATCTTGAAAAGAAGGGTTATCCATATATTCATACGAATTTAAATAATAACAAGTATCATCCACATAACCAGGAAATTTCATGGAATTATTAACATCAAAAACAATTTTATCATTCCCTAATCTCATGGTAATCTTTCTATTGAAAACATCTATCAGGGCATGTGTAGTTGCTAAAAATGGTCTTCATAATATAATAGGGACTTTAGGGTCTTCTACCATATCTAAGATTACGAAATCACATGGAAAAACAAATTTATCAACTTTAATTAAAACATTTTCAACTATTCCCTTAGGGTATTGCACAGATCGGTCAGCTAATTCAATACACATACGAATAGGTTTTGATTCTCCTAATCCTAATCGCATATAAAGAGTATATGGCATTAATGAAATACTAGCACCTAAATCTGCTAATGCATTTTCAATAGTCATTTCACCAATTTTGCAAGGTATAGTAATACTCCCTGGATCTTTGACTTTCGGAGGTAGTTTATTCTGCATTATTGCTGAACATCTTGCATTCATTGTAACCTTCGTCACATTATCCAGTTTACTTTTGTTTGTTAGCAGTTCCTTAAGATATTTTGCATATTTCGGCATTTGAGCTATAGTTTCAACAAAAGGAATGTTAATATGAAGTTGTTTCAGATTTTCCAGAAATTTGTGGTATTGTTCATCTTCTTTGTCCTTCCTTAGAGCAGCTGGATATGGAGGTGGGGGTGTATAGTCTTTGATGACTTCTTTAACCTTATTTTCTCCGATGTTCTTTTTGTTTGGTTGTATGTCTTCATCAATTGTTTCTTTTTCAAACTGCTCAGATTCAACAATTTTATTAGTTATAATAGGAGAGTCAACATTCTTACCACTTCTGGTAATTACTTCTTTAGCTTGTTCCTTTGGATTTGTTTCAGTAAATCCTGGCAATGTTCCTGGAAATCTCTCCTGTAATATTTTAGCAATCTGATGAACTGATCCTTCAATTTGTTTGATTGGTGCTTCATTATTACGCATCCTTGCATCATGATCATCCATTCTTTTATTACTTGCTTCAACCATTTTTCCCAAAATACTTTCTAACGAGTTGATCCTGTCAGAATAGGACGGATTTTGTCCCGTTTTAACATAGAAACCTGGTACTCCTTGTTGATACTGTTGTCCTAGTTGATTAACTCTTCTAAAATTAGAAACTTGACGATAGTTTGGATTTCCTTGAAAATCCCCATACATAACTTCTTCAGTTTTCATTTCGCTGTCATTATTTGGACATTCTGACTTTAGATGACTTCCTCCACATATTTCACAACCAATCCTGATTGCATGAACTTGTTCATTCACTTTCTTAATATCTCTTCCCATACTTTCCAATTTTGCTGTGATGGCTACGAGACCATCACTGTCTTCAGATATCATTTTTCTTCCAGATGAACCATCATCCCATAACTGAGAATGCTTAGCTAATTCTTCAATTCCGGCTTTTGCTACTGCTGGAGTTTTCTTAGGTACTGGGCCTTGTGCATCTAACTGTTGACGTGTTTCCCGATCAACTCCTTTATAGAATACTGTTATTTCTTGTTGGACATTTAAATCATGTTGTGGACATTTATGTAACATCTCCTTATATCTTTCCCAAGCTTGATATAGAGATTCATCGGGTTTCTGCTTAAAGTTCCTAATCTCATCAATCATCTTCGACGTTTTGGAAGGTGTACAATACATTTTTAGAAATTTTGTACGAAGATCTTCCCAAGTAGTAATAGATCCGGCTGGTTCATTATTAATCCATCTCTTAGCTCCATCCTTTAGTGTTAAAGGAAATACTCGTAACATAACCTGATCTCTTGTAACATTAGGAATATTAAACATATCTGCAATCTCCAAAATTTTCTCAACATGCTCGTTTGTATCTTCTTTATCTTCTCCTCTGAAAGGATTTTCCCTTAATTCTTTTAGAAATTGCCCCTTTAACTCAAATTCGACTTCTCTAGCCATGGCAGGCCTAAACACTCCCGGTCTCGGATCTCCACAAGTTTGAATCGTGTAATCCTCAAGCATCATGTTAGCTATGTCCGCCATGTTTATTTGTTCTGGTTCAGAATCGCTTGGATATACTGTAGTTTGTCTAGTAGGTACTTTATCTAACTCCGAATCGGAGTAGTAACCTCTTTTAGCCGTTTTGGCTAAACTGTTATGAAAAATTAAGTCTTCTTCCTCAGATGAAATTCCGTGTTCTGGCGAATTAGGTGGCGCGTATGATAATCGTCTTCTAGAATGAAATTCTCGTTCTGGTTCGTCAAATGGACTAAGTGGATCCGGATGAAGTGTCCGGGTCATGCATCTATTTGCAACACAAACAGAATTTAGTAGTACTTTAAATTCAAAAGAAAATATAAGTAATATGTGAGAAATATTCAAGTTGGTGTATATGAATCCCGATAATTAATAATAAAACACATTCAAAATTAAATGTTGATGTGTGCTAAGTATAGGCAATTATAATCACAAGTTTTAAATTAAGGAAATACTAAATAATACTATCACACAATTCAGGCAAGATTAACCCGTTCATGTAATATAGCTTAATAAGTAAGTCCAAATTCGAACACAAGGAACACAAGAAACGTGATTCTTATTTATAACCAATTATCTATTTACTTCTAATTACAACTAACTACAATTATACAAATAAAGTAAAGTAAGGATCCAATTTACAATAATATACAAGATAAGGGGGACGTTTTAGTTCCGAACGAACATATTTATATTTATATTTATATTTTGATACAGATTCTAATAAGTAAGTTTCATGAACAACTTAATAATACTCAGATGGATAGAAGATTATAATTATTCAAACTATTGTTTATTAGACCTATTATATGTACTTATGTCTATTTGCTTTGTTGGCTATTATTACTGGTGAATTACTAATGTAGAAAATTACTTAAGGTTAAGCTAATCTTCATCATAGCAATACAATCATAAGGTTACGCAAAGTATCACTAATTAATAAGATCTATCAAGAGTTTATTAATACAATTTCATCGGTATGGCGTGAATCACAATATTACTTTATATTAATGACTTATTCTTCGTCTATATCATAAGGTTAAGATCAAGACATAAACACAATCACTTAATTTATACAAACTTAATATGGTCATCCTCGTTTAATATAAATTAGTCTAACTATGTCAAGAACAATTATCAATATATCATAATAAATACAATTCTTGTATAATAAACATTCAATAATATCGTTCCAACATAAACATATAATTCATATAATAAATTCAATAAACATTCATTCAAACAGTTATAACGAAAACCTAATTAACAAGTAATTCAAATAAACAATATCCATAAATTAACTCAATAAGGTTATTAAAGTTACAAGGATAAAGAAACCGAACCAATTGTCGAACCAGCTTTTCCTAGGGTTAAAAACCTTCAAACCCTAGCTCCTTAACCTCCAAAATCGCACCTTAAGTCGACCTTAAACCCTAACAATCGGTTTTGGTATTCTTGAATCGTATATCTCAAACCTAAACTTAAGCCTCTATTTATAGTTTTCAAAACCGCCAGTCCAACCGCCAGTTGGATCAATTTGAGTCATTGTCCAACTCTGCGTCTGCAACCGCCTTAAACCTTTAATACCCCAACCGCCGGTTGGATAATCCAACCGCCAGTTGGACCTCAATTCCAGAATCTTCCAACTTCGGGTTTGGGCTTCACTTTTGGGCTTCTTCTTTTCTTTAACGGATTTTAATCTTCAATTTGGCCCATTTCTTCAATATTAACATTTTAGGTCTTCAATTCTTTAAGGTTTAAACTCCTTTTTCTTCATTTCTTCATTTTCTTCAGTTTTATTCAGTTTTGAATTCGTTCTTGTTCCTCTTTCTTCAATCTTCTATTAAAATACATCTCTGCAAATATTAACAAAATAAGTATCTAAAATCATATAAATGCACTAAAATGTATATAAATATAGGGATAAATTACTATAAAATATACTATCTATTTGATGCTTATCATGTAGGTTTGAAACCAGATACCAGAAAAATAAACAATTTTACTGTGATAATAATGGTTTAGGACAATGCATATGAAAAGGTACACAAGTGAAATAATATAACCGAACATCTCCACAAACTGTCATCACCCCACGAAGGAGTATGAACTAAACAATAACCCAAACGGCAGTAGCTACTCCAAAAGTGGCTTTAATGCATACATAAAGTATACATCAGGTACTCACTCCTAAGGGAGCAAGGCTTTGTAAACAAACGTGGCTTTAATGCATACATAAAGTATACATCAGGTACTCACTCCAAAAATAAACAATTTTGCTGTGATAATAATGGTTTAGGACAATGCATATGAAAAGGTACACAAGTGAAATAATATAACCGAACATCTCCACAAACTGTCATCACCCCACGAAGGAGTATGAACTAAACAACAACCCAAACGGCAGTAGCTACTCCAAAAGTGGCTTTAATGCATACATAAAGTATACATCAGGTACTCACTCCTAAGGGAGCAAGGCCTTGTAAACAAACGTGGCTTTAATGCATACATAAATTATACATCAGGTACTCACTCCTAAGGGAGCAAGGCCTTGTAAAATAAATCCAACAACCAAAGCACATAAATCACATAGTGTACACATTGCAAGCATATGTCCTAAAACAGAAATGAATACGTTCACAGCATAAAACAGTTGATAAAATATGTGAGCATACTTTTCCCCCAATTTGAAAACATGTAAATGAAAATGGGGCCACGAAAACTCACCTTGAATACTAAAGTAAGTATCGCCCTTAAATGAATCCATCAAACAACTTTGCCAATCTACAAATGAATATATACGTATACGGGTTACAACCTAGGCATATCTATGTTCTTCCATTGTATCCCAAATCCAAATCACCTCTACTAAGTTCCCTCACAACCAAACCTCATGTGTCTTTACAAAAATCAACCCGATTATGAAATTCAGATTATGTCCAGAATTTTGTACCACTTCACGAATTTTTAAACATGACTTAATAAAATCATTTGACTCAACAAATTTTACCACCATAATTCAATGTGTTAAGAACAACCTGTAATTTTTCCAGAGCTTATTTCAATAGTTTACTATTTTTAAAAATTCATCAAAGTAATCTGCTCTGTAACAACAACGATTTCTGAGTACACAAAAGTTACAATTTATTTAAAATACTTAAAAACTTACAAAGATTATAATATTTTTACAGAAACTTTTTAACACTTTAAAATTACTTCACTAAAAATTTCAAGACCTAATTATTAGTTTAACCTACGTTTAAAAAAATAGACAAGTTAACCGAAATCATGAACCGAAAAACTCAGAAATGACATTCCATTTTATAAAATCATTTTAACCAACTTATACTCAACATTTGGACACGAAACCAACGTCATTTGAAAATAGACTCTTAATACTTATGTTTAGACTCAAGATTCGTCAAAATTAATTGTAAAATGACCAAGTTACAACCTTCCCAAACCAATACTAGAATCTGTCCAGATTTAGGGTTTATATTATCAAACATAAATCATCTTACAAACCAATCCAAAACGCATATTCAATAAAATATCTCAATCCTAACAACTTAAACACTGATTTAACATGAATTCTCTCATGATCACATTATTTGGAATACAATGGATCGGATCGAAATAGAATGATAACGACAAACAATCAAAATAATGTTAACTAACGAAATCGGGTAAGAGATTATACCAACTAACGATCGAGAACGTGAGAGACCTTCTTAGAATCTGTGAATAAATGTTTATAAGTCCCTTGATCACGTTTTAAAAGAAAAATCAGTAGATATAGGTGTTTGATATCGAAAACTCACTCACGAATACGAATAACGAAGGATTTCTGTTGCTAGATTGAATTAGGAGATCAAAACTTGAGTTCTTGGTGTTTGATTGTTGTAAATAGGGTTTAGAGAGGCTGAAATTCATTTATTAGGGTTTCCATTCATTTTTGGGGTTAAAAAATGTTTATATACGAACTTAAATTAACCAAAAGTTTCAGAAAATTCGTAATACACTGCAGCAATTTACAAAACAATTTTTATAAAATAATCTAGTAAGTTTCAGAGGCATAAACCTCGAGAATCTTCGTAAAAAATCAAGATCTACAACTTTTTAGTTTTGGCCGAAGCCTGAAAACGAACGTAAATGGGTCAAAACGGCCTCTGAAGTTGACTGGAAAATTAAATCGGCATAAACTAAGTTTTTCGGTTTAGGTTTTTATTTATAGTTTTAGGGTTACTTGAGTTTGAATGGGTTGGGTTTGGGACAAGGGTTGGGCTGGCCAGATCCTCCAAATCGCGTTGCTAAGTTTCCGCCCACGTTTCGTTTACGTTTTGCTTCGTATCTTCTTCGTTACACGTCGAATTGCGATGAATCTTTTTGCGTTAGTTTCAGTTTTCAAAAACGAAGACTTTAATGTAAATAAATCTATGTATTGAGTCTTATCACAAAAATAATCTTTTATGGTTTGATTTACGATTACGGTTTGGTGACGGTTGTCACAGTATCCCCCAGTTGAGAGAATTTCGTTCCGAAATTCAGTCGGAGCTATACTGTTAACACGCTCACTGAATAAGTACCAATACTTAAGCTTTGTTCAATCTTTTCATTCCCAAGTAAAATCGAATCCTCTCTAAGCGTTCTATCAGACCATGACCAATTAAAACTTTCTGTGCTTCAACATTTTTACCTCTCAATCCATGGTTTCTACTATTTTCTCTACCCAATGTTATCTGTGATTCCCTGTAAATTCCATCTAGAAATACGTGTAAGACCTTATCAGTCAACACTTTCTTAGATTTGAAGCATGAAATACTTCATGAACACCATTTCACTCTTGCGATAACTTCTAATCGATACATTATTGAACCCATACGTTCAATAATTTAGAATGGCCCAACAAACACATATGCTAATATTTCAAACTTCCCAAAATGTACGACACTTTCCCAAAGTAACACTTTAAACAATATATGATTCCCAACACAAAACTCTAACTGCTGTCGACGTTTGTTTGCGTAACTCATTTACCTATCACGTACTGTTTCCAACCTCTCATTGATTTGCACGATCTTGTCAATAGCTTCATGGACTATTTCAATCCAATCAACTGACTTTAATCCAAATTCAGCCCACACTACGATGAACGACTCCTACACTCCTGAAGTACTTCAAATAGCGCACATTGAATACTAGAATGATAACTGTGTTGTATGAGAACTCGACTAGTGGTAAGTGAGTATCCCAACTTCAACCAAAATTGATAACATGCTCTAAGTATATTCTTAAAGGTTTGAATGGTTCGCTCATTCGGCCCATCAGTTCGAGAATGATAAACCGCCCTCACATCAAAATGCATTCCCAAAGCCTTTGTAACGTTTGCCAAAATTGTGAAGAAAATAACCATCAGAATCAAATGTAATTGATACAGACACTCTATTCCTTGATACAGACACTCGTGAATAGCTAAGAAATGAGCAGACTTAGTCATTCTATCCACAATTACCCAAATCGAATCGCTCCCACTACTTGTTTCAGGAAATTTCGTAATGAAATTCGTAATTATGCTTCCCCTTTTTCCTTCGGAAATCTCCGGTTGCTGTAATAGATGTGAGAGTCTCTGGTATACAGCCTTGAACTTCAAACAGATCATGCATTTACAAATGGAGAATGTATTAAATGATGTCCTTCTTCATTTCCAAACACCAATATAAATCCATGATATCATACTACTTCTTAATAACTCCCTTTGCATGGAATCTTTTGACTTACGTACTCTGTCCATTACTAGTGTCCATAGACCACCTAGCAAAGGAATCCATAAACTTTTACATGATGTAACATCTTGTCCACTTTTGTTCCAAATGTTTGTCTAACCCGCGCAACCTTTTGTTTTGTATATGAGTATCCTTAACGCTTCATCTTGAATTTTGAACATCTTATCCTTAATGCCAGAGTGTATCGTCAAACTTTGATTTGCACTCACCTTGGCTTACTCTTTCCTTCCTACTCAAAACATCTGCCACAACATCCGTCTTCCCCGGATGATATCGAAATTCACAATCGTAGCCACTAAATATTTCGAGCTTCCTCATTTGCCTCGTATTCAACTTCTTTTGAACATAGGGGTGTTAAAAGCTCTTATGATCAGTATACATAACGTTCTTCAGTCCATACAAGTAGTGTCTTCAACACATATGTACGAATGTTACAGCTCCAAGTTACAAATTGTGGGTAATATATTAATGCTTATGTATCTTGAGTTGTCGATAGACGAATACGATTACATTTCCCACTTAATTAACACACAACTCAGACTCCGGTCTGATGCATCACAATACACAACGAAATCTTCCTATCCGTCGGGAAGAGTCCGAACTGATGCATTACACAAGGCATCCTTCAATGTTTGAAAAGATTTTTCTCAGTTTCTATCCCAAAACAAACTTCTTATATATATATATATATATATATATATATATATATATATATATATATATATATATATATATATATATATATATATGTGTGTGTGTGTGTGTGTGTGTGAGTAGTTGAGCGATCTTTGTAAAACCCTCGATAAGATTCCGATAATAACCTGTGAATCCCAAATGCTTTATGAACCTTCACGATAACTGTGGGACCTTCCATCCCTTTACAGCTTCTATTTTTGCTAAAATTCACAAGAATGACTTCTTTGTTTACAACATGACCAAGAAAAACAAACCTCTTGTAGTCAAATTTCGTACTCCGAATATATTGCATAGACATTTTCTTTCAAAAGTAACTCTAGAATTAGTCTTAAAGGAAACATCATGCTCTTTCTTAGTTTTAGAAAAATTTTAGAACGTTGCCAATGAGATGTATGATAATTTTGTCGAGATACGGTTTACACACGTATTTGGTTAAATACACGGATACTATTATCGCATTAGTAAGGCCGAAGGGCGTAACGAGAAATTTAAAATATTCGTAACGAGTCCTAAATGCAGTCTTTGGTATATCTGATTCATGTACCCTCAATTGATGGTAACCAGAACAAAGATTGATTTTTTTTTTCAAAACCACTGAACACCTTGAAGTTGATCAAACAAATCATCCATCCTTGAAAGAGGACAGTGATTTTTGACCGTAAATCTGTTAAGTTCACGATAATCAATGCGTAAATGAAAAGAACCATCTTTCTTTTTGACAAATAAGACATGTGCTCCCAAAGGAGAATGACTAGGGTGAATAAAACCCTTGTCTTGGAGCATCTTAAAGTGGATTAAATAACTCTTGCATTCGAATAGGGTTACGTGATATGGAGCTTTTGCAACTGGGGTTGCTCCAAGAATAAGATCGATACAAAATTTTATGAGTCAAGAGGGATATAGTCCTTCTAAGTCTTCCGGGAAGACCTCGAGGAAATCGTCGATAATAGAATGTTTTTGAGTTTTAAAATTATTCACCTTTACCCTCATGAGTTATTTCTTTTCGTCTTTGAAGTGTTCTATGAAAATTTCAGGTATTACACCACCATTTAAGTGGTATACGAAATACTTTCTCAAACATACAATTTCTACCTAAATTTCGTCAACTAATCCATTCCCACAACTACACCAAAACTTCCGAGTCCGAAGGGTAACAAGTCAATGCTAAAAGAGAAATCTTCTAGCACTAGAGTATACCCTTATGTAACGTCTTTTAGTCTCTATACGCACTCATTAATAAAAGTATTTCAAAGTCTCCCACTCAAAACAAGCCATCAAGTTTACTACTGTGTTGATTGGTGCCACTTGACGAGCTGTCATCCAACATTCAATTGTAAAGTGACCTCTTTGGTTGCAGTTTGAATAAATACAACATGATGCAGATGTGTGATGATAGTAGTTACATCTTACTCACAGAAGATGTGAACCAATGTAACCCTCTCTTCATGTGTTTGTATCTGCAAATTTCTTGAGTACCCTCTCGTTCTTGGTACTGTGTACACATTCCCTATCTTAATGGTTTCATCGATTAACAATTTACCCATCAGTATTGCGCCTTGGATGGTAGGAGGCTTAGTCACTTCTACCGTCCTGCTATCTTCCAGAACAAAGCTTTTGATATACTTCTTAATTCTCTTAGCTTCGAGTGCCACAGGATGAGGTCTAATTTTGCCAACTCATGAAATTGTCTGATACATGTTGCATGCTTAGTTCCCATCGTAGAGAAATTCCAAAACTTGTTCACTAACTTCTTCATTTCGTTATTGAAAGAATATTCCTCCTATAATAGTGCCTTTATTATTATTTTTATTTATTTATTTTATTTATTCATTTATGTACTTATTAATATTATTATTATCATTTGAATTCTCAACTATTAGTTCCGTTTTCTCCTTCATTGCCGCTAGCTCTACCATGATTCAATATGTTGTTACAAACCTTGCATGACAAATTATTTTTTTTTTTGAATATTAAGGCCCACCACTGTTTTGCAATGGTCGCAACAACATTAGAGTTCTTGCCTTCAATACCACAAATTCCTCCGCTTCAACCATCAATTCAATCACCACCACCACTTGTATGACCACCACCGAGTGTTTCTCCTCCACGATTAAAATTTACGGGTAATGCGTCTTAGTAGTATGCTTGCTATAATTTCGAATTCATGTGAGTTTAGAATAGATTGAATACTTTGGAGTTTGTCAAGGCATAAATGCACAAGACTCACAAGCATAAGAATAATTCGGTAAGGAATATAATTGAGATTTTATCCCCATACGACATGGAAGCAGCACATTGGACACGCAAATATGGTCGGATAAGCACACATATGTCGGAACACCTTTGTCAATTATGTCTGCAGCCGTAATCGTGAAAGTATTCTTTCATACACATACTTATCTTCCAAATCCTTGTATCACAATAAGCTTTGTATTTACGGGAAGAGATCGGATAGTTATGGAATCCTAAGTAACATGTAGACGAACCACATAAAAAGTCGTAAGATGATGAAGAAATGCTTACAACATCCTTCTTATTTGAAATGGTTAAGATGAATGATCGACATTAGCTACAACAAGCTTCACGGAATTGTATGCACACATAACATCCTAAATCATGTTCTATATGTGGGTTCCTTATTTATAGTCTAGGCCAATCCACCTAGATCTCTATAAACAATGGTTCTGATATACCAATCTGTCACACCCCGTCTAAAGCGGAAACAACGGGGTATAACGGTGATATGATCATAACACATCATTATAAAGAATTCATATGAAATACAATATCCAATGTGTCATGATGCCAATAACATGAATAACGGTTCATGTCATGCATACATTTCAACAATGAATTTAAAATCTTACAACAAACATACACTACAATAATAAGGCAAAACATGCCTTCACAAACAACCTTAATGTATCCTGCCTGGAATAACTCTTAATGCAACCTATGTGGTCCACTAAGTTCTCTTGTCCTTTGCTTTAACTCCACTAGTATAACCTGAAAAGTTATGCTCAAAAACGTCAACACGAATATTGGTGAGTTTTGTAGGTTTGAAACCAGACACCAGAAAAATAAACAATTTTGCTGTGATAATAATGGTTTAGGACAATGCATATGAAAAGGTACACAAGTGAAATAATATAACTAAACATCCCACAAACTGTCATCACCCCACGAAGGAGTATGAACTAAATAACAACCCAAACGGCAGTAGCTACTCCAAAAGTGGCTTTAATGCATACATAAAGTATACATCAGGTACTCACTCCTAAGGGAGCAAGGCCTTGTAAACAAATGTGGCTTTAATGCATACATAAAGTATACATCAGGTACGCACTCCTAAGGGAGCAATGCCTTGTAAAATAAATCCAACAACCAAAGCACATAAGTCACATAGTGTACACATTCCAAACATATGTCCAAAAACAGAAATGAATACGTTCACAGCATAAAACAGTTGATAAAATATGTGAGCATACTTTTCCCCCAATTTGAAAACATGTAAATGAAAATGGGGCCACGAAAACTCACCTTGAACATCAAAGTAAGTATCGCCCTTAAATGAATCCATCAAACAACTTTGCCAATGTACAAATGAATATATACGTATAAGGGTTACAACCTAGGCATATCTATGTCCTTCCATTGTATCCCAAGTCCAAATCACCTCTACTAAGTTCCCTCACAACCAAACCTCGTGTGTCTTTACAAAAATGAACCCCATTATGAAATTCAGATTCTGTCCAGAATTTTGTACCACTTCACGAATTTTTAAACATGACTTAATAAAATAATTTGACTCTACAAATTTTACCAGTATAATTCAATGTGTTAAGAACAACCTGTAATTTTTCCAGAGCTTATTTCAATAGTTTACTATTTTTAAAAATTCATCAAAGTAATCTGCATTGTAACAACAATGATTTCTGAGTACACAAAAGTTACAATTTATTTAAAATACTTAAAAACTTACAAAGATTATAATATTTTTACAGAAAATTGTTAACACTTTAAAATTACTTCACTAAAAATTTCAAGACCTAATTATTACTTTAACCTACGTTTAAAAAAATCGACAAGTTAACCGAAATCATGAACCGAAAAACTCAGAAATGATATTCCATTTTATAAAATCATTTTGACCAACTTATACTCAACATTTGGACACGAAACCAATGCCGTTTGAAAATAGACTCTTAATACTTATGTTTAGACTCAAGATTCATCTAAATTCATTGTAAAATGACCAAGATACAACCTTCCCAAACCAATACTAGAATCTGTCCAGATTTAGGGTTTATATTATCAAACCTAAATCATCTAACAAACCAATCCAAAATGCATATTCAATAAAATATCTAAATCCTAACAACTTAAACACTTATTTAACATGTATTCTCTCATGATCACATTATTTGGAATACAATGGATCGGATCGAAATAGAATGATAACGACAAAACAAACAAAATAATGTTAACGAACGAAATCGGGTAAGAGATTATACCAACTAAGGATCGAGAACGCGAGAGACCTTCTTAGAATCTGTGAATAAATGTTTATAAGTCCCTTGATCACGTTTTAAAATAAAAATTAGTAGATATAGGTGTTTGATACCAATTAACCAAAAGTTTCAGAAAATTTGTAATACACTGCATCAGTTTACAAAACAATTCTTATAAAATAATCTAGTGCGTTTCAGAGGCCAAAACTTCGCATCCTTATGTAAAACATCGAGATCTACAACTTTTTAGTTTTGGACGAATCCTGAAAACTAACGTAAATGGGTCAAAACGGCCTCTGAAGTTGACTGCGAAATTAAATCGGCATAAACTAAGTTTTTCGGTTTAGGTTTTTATTTATAGTTTTAGGGTTACTTGAGTTTGAATGGGTTTGGGTTTGGGACAAGGGTTGGGCTGGCCAGATCCTCCAAATCGCGTTGCTAAGTTTCAGCCCACGTTTCGTTTACGTTTTGCTTGGTATCTTCTTCGTTACACATCGAATTGCGATGATTCTTTTTGCGTTAGTTTCAGTTTTCAAAAACGAAGACTTTATTGTAAATAAATCTATGCATTGAGTCTTAGCACAAAAATAATCTTTTATGGTTTGATTTACGATTACGGTTTGGTGACGGTTGTCACACCTTTGGCACCAGTCATTGTCCACCTCACAAGGATGACTCCGGGCAACTCCCCTAGCACAGTGGGGGCGTCTGAAGTAGGAATGAACCTTTATCCGCAAGTACCCCTAGGGCCCTATGTGTTTTACGGGTGTGAGTACCTAACATGCTAAATGTTTACCCATGGTAGGATTGAACCCCTGACCTCTAGGAAGCCAAGAGCCCAACTTACCACTGGGCCATTTAGACAAGTGGTAAGAGGCATTTGGAGATGTAGTAATTCATCTATAAATTTCTCGATTATACTGAACGTATATTGATTCACTACAAGAAAATGTCATTTAATCACAATTGTTCTCCACACTTCTAGAAAGTTTGTAAAACTTCTTGGAAAAGATAAGATTTATTTATACACTTATGTAACTCTAGTAAGGGATAATTATTTAAGTATAGAGGTTACGCTCAAGCTAAAAAGTTTGATTTTCATCCTTAGTTATCTATGAAGGTCACATTCAACGGCATATGATTTATGTGCTGGTATCATATTTTAATCACACATATCCTCTATATATCTTATGGAATGGAGTGATATCACCTAGGGGTGTCACAAAAAACCGAACCCGAATAACTCACCCGACCCAAATCAGTTTCGGGTTATTCGGGTTAACTTATTCGGGTTTCGGGTTTGTTATTCGGGTTAATCGAATAACTGATTCTTAATCAGTTCGGGTTTAGGATAATTATATTGAATTCGGGTTTACCCGAATAAACTGAATAAGGTTTACATAGCTTATATAATATAAGTATTATATATAATAAATATACATATGACATCAGCCATTATAACCGAGAGTATGTGTCTACGTTTACAACTTTACATTAACTATTGGGCCCAAGTCTCAATGGTCCAAAGCCCCAAACATATTATTAGGGGTGTTCACAGTTCGGATATAACCGGATTATCCAAATGGTCTATTTTGATTGGACTATTCGGGTCGGGCTATTTGGTTTATTGGATCGGATCGGATAAAAACCAAATTAGTATTTCGGTTATTGGATTGGTTTTGGTTATCATTATTGGAACCGGATAATCCAAATAAACCAAATAGTAATAATAGTATATGTAATACTCTTGTTTATCTATCAAAATAATCGTTAAAATAATTGCATGATTATTTTTTGTATATAAAACCTTATTATATAAAAGGTATTGTTGATATATGTCATTGTATATAGCTTAAAATCCTAAGTTTGATCCAAACAACAAACTCCACATTTTTATAAACCTTCAATGCAACATGATAATATGTAACCGTTGATATCGCTCATGATATTACCCTTTCAGGAGTCAAAACGATACTCTCATGTAGTCTAACGGATAACCAAATGGTTAAAACCATTCTATCCAAACATTAATATGGTTCGGTTCGGTTCGGATTCGATATTTGTTTGGATGGATCGGATTCACATTTTGAGAACCAAAACCCAAATGGATTTGTCTTAATGGATCGGATTTGATCCGCACCATCCAAACGAACACCCCTACATATTATATCATTAACCCTATCTTTTAATCAATTGATCCAATAAAGAGTAACGATCCACATTCCTACCTGATTAAAAAACTAAATATCTAAATTCTTAAAGTCTGAAACCCTAATAAGCAAAAAGTAAAACTCATCTTTTACAATTCTACAATCTACATTTCTACTGCACCTACTTTTTTTTTATCTTGAGAGATTCACAGATCCCATGTCAAAAGGAAAGAGTTAAACTCATCTTTTACAACTTATAACAAGTAAAGATTTGGTGGATCCCATTGATCAACTTAGTTCAACATCAAGCACGTATTTTGAAAAGGTACTTTTTATTTTTTTTACTTCAATAATTAATCTTTGATCTTAAAATTAGAACTTTAGTAGTGTTATATGGTTTCCATGTTTATTATGTCATGTACTTTGTTTTTATTACTGTACTTTTTAGTTTGTTAATTTCTACTATGTTGAATTCTTGCTAGATGTCTGAAACAAATGACTTTATCGAACAAGATACGATGGAAGGAGAGAACAATGAGGTGATACCGGAGAATGAAGAGAAGAATGCAGAGACAAAGACTAGGCATTACGAAGCGAGAGCACCAGCTTGGAAACATTTTGAAAGGTATATTGACAGTAATGGTATTCAAAGATGTAAGTGTATGTATTGTGATGCCACATACAAGTGTAAATCAAAAGGTTATGGTACTACTAATCTTAATAGTCACTTAAAAAGGTGTACTGCATATTTGGCTAAAAAGAGTGAAGGTCAAACAGAAATAAGAATTCAAAGAGATGGTGATGAAAGTAAAATGGCATGTTGGAAGTTTGAACAAAAAGCAGTTAGAAAGGCTTTAGCTGAGATGATAATAGTTGATGAGCTTCCTTTTAGCTTTGTTGAAGGAAAAGGCTTTAAGCATTTCAATAGTGTTAGTTGTCCTTCATTTAAAATTCCATGTAGAACTACTATCACAAAAGATAGCTACCAATTGTTTCTAGATGAAAAAGTAAAAGTTGGTGATTTTATCAAAAGAAGCATTGGTAGGATATGTTTGACGACTGATAGTTGGACTTCTACAAATCAAGATAATTACATGTGTCTAACTGCTCACTTTGTTGATAATGAATGGAATTTGAGGAAAAAAGTGCTGAATTTTTGTCTTATTGATAGTCATAAGGGGATTGATATTGGGAAACAAATAGGGAGATGTTTGATAGATTGGGGAATTGAAAATGTTTTGACCATTTCTGTTGACAATGCAAGTGCTAATGATGTAGCCATTGAATTCTTGAGAAAAAGATTTGAAACATCCAGCAATTGTTTATTGAAAGGTAAATGGACTCACATTCGATGTGTAGCCCACATTTTGAATTTGGTTGTGCAAGATGGTATCAAACATGTCGGTAAAGCGGTTGCGAGTATTAGATTTGCAATTAGGTGGCTTAGACTTTCACCTTCTAGACTAGACAAATTTTATAAATATGCCGCACTTCTGAAATGTAAAATCACAAAGCACCTAATTAAAGATTGCCCAACGAGGTGGAACTCTACCTACAATATGTTGGAAGTTGCTCAAGCTTATGAAAGTGCTTTTACAAGATATGATTTAGAAGATCCGGAACTTAGGAAAGACATAGAACAAGCGAAGTTGCGGGTGCCAACAAAAGATGATTGGGAAAAAGCAAGAAACTTATGTCATTTTCTAAAAGAATTTTATGATGTTACTTTAAGGGTTTCTGGGACATTTTATGTGACATCACACACTTGTGTGGATGACGTTGCTGCTATTCGTACTATCTTGAATGAATGTTTGAGTTCCGATCCCAGTAGTGATCTTTATGACATTGCATCTGCCATGAAAGTTAAGTTTGACAAATATTTTGGTGATGTAAAAGATCCGAATGTGAATCTGTTATTATACTTCGCTTTCGTACTTGACCCAAGGAACAAGAAAAAGTATTTAAGAATTATACTTGATGATCATTATGGAGCATTTGGAAAATTGGTACCGGATGATAAGCAGAAGTTCATACTGAATGAAATGGAACTTTTTTACTATGAGTATGTGAGAATTAATTCTCTGAATTCTACTACTGAATCTTCTACTTCGTCCTCTATATTGGGGAAACGTAAGAAGCACGATGTTACGATGCCAAAACCCCCTGTAAGAAACAAATTAAGAGAAAAGATGAGAACCGAAGATCCGATTGAAGAAATTAGTGAGTTGAATAAGTTTTTAGACGAAAGTGTTGAAAGTGATTCTTCAATGTTTGATATCTTGGCATGGTGGAAGGTAAATAGTCCAAGGTTTCCAATTTTAAGTTTGATGGCGAGAGACTTGTTAGCAATTCCTGTCTCAACGGTGGCTTCCGAGTCAGTGTTTAGCACGAGTGGGAGGGTGATGGATGCATTTAGGAGTTCTTTGTCTCCTATGATTGCCGAAAGCATTATTTGCACACAAGATTGGTTTCGTTCAAGTGCTAACCCAGAAGTTGAGGAAGATTGGGATACAATTCTACAAATTGAAAAGGGTACATTCGTTTATCGTTGTTTATAAATATTTCTGTATACTTTTTATCAGTTAATAAAAATTTTCATTTGTTTTTGTAGAATTGAGGATGGGAGAAGCTAGTAGTTCTAATAGGCATGGAGATTATATATGAAGCTATAAGTTGCCAAGTAGCCCACTAAGGTATAAGTTTAGATTGGTTAAATGCTACTACTATTATTAAACTTTTTTTTATGTAAATTCATACATTGAAATGTTACTGTTCTTTAGTTTTTGCAGAATGGAGAAAAAATGCAGATTGAAAAAAGAAGAATGTGGGAGTTTTGAAGAATCAAGAATTATTTTGTTTTGGAAATGTAATGGACTTTATTATTTTATTTAGCTAAATCTCTAGACTCTAGTTTTAACTTTTTCTTTTATGAAGGTGGCAGTAATACTGTGTAAACACACAATTGGATTTTGCATGGATCTTGCATGAAATGAATGCTGCAGTTTTTGTTTGTTTCAAGTTGTTGGTTCTCTACATAATTTCTAAATTTGACCTTAAATGAGTGTAATATAACAGTCCAACGTTTACTTATTGAGCCCAGCAAGTAGAAGCCCAACTTGTCATTTCAGGTTATTCAGTTAAACCCGAACCCGAATCAAACCTGAATAAACGAAACCCGAAACCCGAATTCTTATTCAGTTCGGTTTTCAGGTATGTTTTAAAAAGTCAAAACCAGAACAACCCGACTCAAATAACCTGAAACTCGAATAACCCGATCCAATGACACCCCTAATATCACCGACCTGAACTCCCGGCCACTCCCAGTTATAACTGGTATATATTTCAGTTAATAATAATAATAGTAATAATAATAATAATGGCTTAATGACAACGTACGTACCTTCAATTCATACCAAAATTTTAATCCAATAATCTTTTCCATTTTTCTGCAGTCTTGATGCTAATTGCTAAACTGTGAAAGTGGTAAAAGGTGAAACTATATAATTGCGACCATCTTTATCTCAATATTTACATCGTCATCCTTTTTCTAGGTAAAAAAATCAGCAAAATAAGAATTGAACACGAAAGTAGCTTTCAAACAAAATTATCTCAATATCGAGCTCGACTTTCTAAACAAATTTCTTAAGCTCTAAAATTAGCTTTCAAACAAAATTATCTCAATATTAAATGGGCATCGAGCTTTCATAATAATCAAATTTTCAAACTCAAGCTTGAACATATTATTGAAAATCTTATTGTACTCAAGTCAGGCTGGAGCCGAACTTGCGTCTGCACACTTTTACACTTCATATATTTTATACACTAAATATACAACTAAGTTGTTCATTGTAAATAATTTCATTTTAAAAAACCAGCTTTTTTCAAACCATCAGAACCCAAACGAACAAATAACCACACCACCGCACCACGTCACACCACTCGACGGATTGTTAGAGTCCCACCAAACGTTTATACGCATATATGGATGCGTACGCGGGATCCGATTACTAGCTTACGAGTGAAGAATCCTCGTAAACTAATCATTGAGATTATAAACAATATGCGAACGAATACGAACTGAATAACGATATGAACAGAAGATAAATACTTTGATAAAAATAAATCACTTATTAATAAATCAATCGATTACAATAACCTAATGATTACAATACCAAAAGAGTATACGTCTTATGATTCAAAGGATTGAATCAACTAGACTAGCCTAGACACTTACATGACTCTGGCTAAGGATGAAAACTGTTGCAACTAAATCATTCACTGAAACCTTAAACCTAAGACCTCTATTTATACTAAAACCCTAAACCTCACTTCGTAGGTCTTGGGCTTCTTCTGCGATTTGGGCTTGGCTTCTTTGCACTTGGACTGGGTTTCTTCCAATTTCACCATTTTCGCAGCTCCATGGGCTCTGCGGACCGACTCAGCTCGCAGCCCAACATGGCCCAGCGAAACCTGTCGATTCGCTAACCACCTTGCGAACTGACTTCTCAACTCGCATCGCATACATGCCTTGTGAGTTGAGATCTAGGTTCGCATCACAGGCCTAAGTTCTCTGGTCTTGGTCTTCTAGGCTCGTTCCTGAATTATATAGTGATGGTCACCATAATATGTCCTAACACGGATCCCCAAACACAATTTATTTAGAAAGAAGAAATACGGAGTACTCCATATTATTTAAAGAGCCGAGGAAAATAAAATAAATAAATAATTAATTTGATTACAAAGAAGCTAAAAAGGAAGTATGATCAATGTAATTCAACGTCAAAAAAAAAACAATTAAACAACTCAACGTAATTCGCAATTAACTTTTAAAGTCACGTATGCATGAGGATGAGTTAATAATCTCCTCCATGAATGAGGTTGTTTTTTTTTTTTTTTTTCTTTTTAACTTCCCTTAAAAGTGAAAAATACGATCTAAAATGATTTTGTTAGGGGATAATGATGACCATAGCCGTTTAAGATTTCTATATTTAACATTTTAAATCAGGTTGAATTAATAATTACAAAGTATGAATTTTCTCTTTTAATACCGATTTTTCTTATTTAAATTTGATAAGGGTGTTTAATTTATTCATAGTAACTTTGAGTTATAAGTATGGAAGTGAGTTAAACAAACTATGCTTAATATATAATTAACATTTTTCCAATTTAAGTTACAAAAGAGTACTTGTTATCTTGTCTTTTTACAATGTACTTCTTTTTTTTTCTTCATTGGTTCGGAAAATTAAGTTTTGTTAATTGTTTCTAGAAGTTCACCGTTTAAGTCAAAGATTATTTTGGGAACATTAACAAGGATATATGTATATATATATATATCTCATAAAACTATAAAAGCACGGAAACAATAAGTTCATGTCAAAGATTATTTTCTTGTAGTGGGCCTTTCTGATGTTTTCGCGGAAACTGAAACACTGATCACAAGTTGGTAGTTTTAGATGCTAGTGGACTTGGGCAAACTGGGCCATTCTAAAGTTTGTCATCGTTATGTCATGACGACAATATATATTACATGTTTCATGTTCTGCTAAAAGGAATCTTATATTAAGGCTTTTGTATTGCACTTGCTAATTCAATATATATAGTTACGCTTCATCATCAAATTCTCTTCATGGATCCTAATGCTCACAGTAATAGGTTAGTAAATTGCTTCTTCTTTCTTATTCCTTATCATGAACTACTGCTACGTACGTACTACACGCACAACACATATTAAAGCTTCATTATATATTTTTAAGTTAGAAATGATGCATGAAATGTGGATGTCTTAATTTGCATGATAAACAGCCTCGTATTCATAGTTGTATTGAGTTCCAAATGATGGATCACCAACACGTACCTTCTATGATTAAGTAGAAGCTACAAACAGGAACAAATTAAATAATCAAGAAGCAAGAACACCAACAGTAGCTAAAAGGAAAAAATATACTAGCTAGTAGTACATAAGAACTAGAAGAAGTACTCATTAATTATGCATCAATTCAAGTCATATAACGTATCAAAATAACATAATGTAATATGCATCTTAAAAGTCGATAAAATAACTAGATATTGATAAAAGCATCTAAATATTAAAGATGCATTTGGAGATGCAGTAATTCATCTATATATCTCTCGATTATCTTGAACGTATATTGATTCCCTACAAGAAAATGTTACTTTTATCTTAATTTTTCTCCACACTTCTATAAAGTTTGTAAAACTTCTTGGAAAAGATAAGATTTTATACATCCATATAACTCTAGTAAGGGATAATCATTTAAGCATGAAAAGGTGACGCTCAAGCTAAAAAGTTTGATTTTCATCCTTAGTTATCTATGAAGGTCACATTCAACGTCATATGATTTATGTGCTGGTATCATATTTTAATCGCACATATCCTATGTATATCTTATGGAATGGAGTGATATCACCGACCTGAGCTCCCGGCCACTCCCAGTTATTACTGATACATATTTCAGTTAATAATAATAATAATAATAATAATAATAATAATAATAATAATAATAATAATAATAATAATAATAATAATAATAATAATAATAATAATAATGGCCTAACGACAACGTACGTACCTTCAATTCATACCAAAATTTTAATCCAATAATCTTTTCCATTTTTCCGCAGTCTTGATGCTAATCGCTAAACCGTGAAAGTGGTAAAAGGTGAAACTATATAATTGCCACCATCTCTATCTCAATATTTATACATCGTCATCCTTTTTCTAGTTAAAAATCAGCAAAATAAGAATTGAACACGAAAATAAAGATGTGTCTTTCTTTTCCAACATTTGACACGAGAGGAAATTAGGAAAATAAATTAAAAATAACACGTATTTGGTCCACCAAAATAAAGATGTTTCTTTCTCCTTCAACAATTGACACATACGCGCTAGAGAAAATAAATTAACACTATTTGTTGACCTTTATTACTTGAAAAGTTTCTTTTACGACGTATATATTAAAATTTATTAGGTTCAGGGTATAAAGGAAATGTTTATTTATTGCAACGGTTTACAGTTATTATATTTGTAAGTTTGTTATGTAATTGAAAAAAACTATATAACATGTGAGAGTGAGGTTCAAATGTACAATAACATTCGGTGAGAATGAAGGAACTAATAAAAATATGTCACATGTCACAAAACTCATTTTCCTCTACGTTTTTATATTTTAAATATCTTACAAACGGTAAGTCGAAAAATCTTCAAAATTGCACCATAAAAATCAACGTTCTTTTCTCTTTGATTACAGTTCTCACAGGGTATACTTTCGACGAACTTTTTTTCATTTTATTTGGTGGGTTTTGAAATCAACAATCACACGTGATACCATCGAGTAACACATGCGATACTAATATTGTACAATTTGTAAAACCTATAAAAAATTCGTCGAATCTATACCTTGTGATATCTTTAATCGACGAGGAAAAAACGCTGATTTTAATTGTGCAATTTTTATAATTTTTCAGCTTATCGTTTGTGAGATATTTAACTTTTGAAAACTTGAAGAAATTAGGGTTTATGACACGTAGCACATTCTTATTAGTTCCACATTCTTACCAAAATTCTCATTCTCATTTGAATCTCATCTAACATATGAATCGGAGATTATATTCTCCTATACAGAAAGGGAAATTTCATATATGTCCCTGAAAAAATTGTAAATTATATATATATATATATATATATATATATATATATATATATATATATATATATATATATATATATATAGGGTAGTGATCAAAAGGGAAGTGCCTTTTTGGGGGGAATGGGGGAAGCGTTAGTTCTCATCAAGAAGCATATTACAATTATCAATCAAAACGTCAACAAAAAATTATTTTTACCGGTAAATAGTAATCAAAATCGATGCTATAAAAAATATTTTAACGAATGAATTTCATTTTTAAGTCATAACATTAGTTGATGAATATTTATTTAATAATTTGTTAATATTCACTGTGATGAATATTAACTAATATGCATCACGATGCATATTAAAACTTCACATTATTTGAAAAATATTTTTATTGTTAATATTCATCACAATGCATATTAACTAATATTCACCACGATGCATATTAACGGATTTGGATCTAATATTCATAAATCGATGTTATAACTTGCCGAAAGAATCTATCAAAGAAGCTTAACATTCATACCATCGATTCTGATTAACATTTACTAAATTTCAGTTTGCTTTTTTCGAGATTTGTATGGGTGAAGGCAATATGCTTCCTGATGAATACTAACGCTCTAGAACGCTTCCCCCTTTTCCTCAAAAATTGCACTTCCCCCTGAATCATTCCAATATATATATATATATATATATATATATATATGTATATATATATAATATATTCAAGTTTAATAGGGATACGTATGTAATTCTCCTTTATAGAATATAAAATATACGTGTATATATGTCGTTGACTTTTGAGATATATTTGCAATAAAAAAAATGGCTAGAAACGCCTAGAGATTTGATTGGTGCCATTAAAATGTGTTGCGAATATTTCAAGAGAATCCATTTATCACATACTGTATTGTTAAACTTAGTTTTAGACTTATGTTTTAGCCCTATTAACATCATTACGCATTTTAGTACCCTCGCAGTTCGGATCTAGATATAGGGTGTTTCTTTGTTTTTAGTGGCGTTTTGTTGTTGGTGTATAAACAATTGTACAATGGTGTTTTACTAGTATCTTGCTAGTAGTAGTTTATAGGGTTAATTGTTTCGTTATGTATTTAACTTTACCTCTTTTACTATTGTATGCAACCAACTTTCAAACGTTCTATTGTATGTATCGAACTTTTCAAAAATGTCTATTGTATGTATCGGATGAATGTGGCGCTGACAAATCAGCGCCACGTCAGCATAACCGGTGCCACGTCAGCAAAAAGGTCATCCAATACATACAATAGACATTTTTGAAAAGTTCGATACATACAATAGAACGTTTGAAAGTTGGTTGCATACAATAGTAAAAGAGGTAAAGTTAAATATATAACGAAACAATTAACCCTAGTTTATATATATTATTTTGCCTTTCAAAAAAAAAAAAAAACATCATTACGCATTTGCTATTTACACACATTTAAAGGTGTTAATAAAAGTTTGAGAGAGGGTGGAATAACAAATAACAATAATTATGTAATCATCGTATCATACTCCGTATCTTATCAGTGAAATTGAGACTTTTCGTTGGTCAAATTTAGGAAAATGGGACACTTTTTGTACTAAATATAATGACAGTTGGCTTTGTGTAATATTTTGTTTCATTTCATAAAATCATTTGTTTCATTACTTTCGTCATCTAACTCTGACGGACGAACTACTAATCTCTGCTTTAGGTTGTTGAAAGTGGCATTGTATGCTATATTCGTCACAATTGTGGGAACATTGGAGCAGACGATTCTTCAACTGATGGAATCCACCGCAGAAAACAAGATATGTATTGGAATTTCCTTGGTGATTTTAGTTATGAATTTTATTGCTGCTCTCTGGGTGTTCTCGACGATCGATGGAGATATAGAACACACACACTGGAAAGCTAGGATTTTTGAAAGCGTCTTCATATTTACAGGGGTACTGTCTCCCTACGTAGCATTTTGCATGCTTCTACCACAAGGGATCATTTGGCCTGGTTTTGCCATCATATGCATTTGTACGACCTTCAGTAAAGGATTTAACATGGTACGATTCTTGTTCACTTGGTTCTATCAAACAACTGTTACTGCTACCAAGTACTTGACTGAAAAGTTCTTGGTGTTGATCTTGAGATGTGAACTGTCAATGGATGCTACTGTCTAAATAAGTTTCTAAATGGTACGATCCATATATATATGTTGTATACGGAACTCTTCATTCTTTATTATTACATAGCTGCGAGACTATATACGATTTGTAATATTCGAGCACTTTATGATTTCAATTGATTTCTAGAGTTGCACGGATTCACCATGAAGAATTGTGTTTTAATCCAAGTCGTATTGCATTCGATTATAATTTAGGAATATTGTCAATCGAAACTTGGAAAGGTCCCCTGTATGTATGAAATTTTACTAATGCATATAGCTTGATAAATACGAATCATGTAATTTTTAAATCTAGTGAGTTGGATATTGTATTAGGCTCCTGTAAGGAGTAGCATCAATATGCAGGGGTACAGTAATTGTTTTAGATCTTTTCTTCAGCCTCATCATCAATATAACATGATATTCAACTAAAAGACACATTCATTCCTTTTACAACACAAGGGAGGCCGTCGAACTTTCTCCCTGTTGATAACCGGTACATATGATTTTTGTTGCGCTACACATGCCATTTGATCCTGGCTCCGCCACTAGACAAGAACCAGATACAGGTTCTCTATTAGCAGACACTCCATGTTGTAAGCTTAAATAAACAAAATATGTCTTCCAAGTAGAGAAAAACATACAAATACTCATTGGATTGAAACTGTACTTTGATGTCTTTCGTGAATATTTTCAAGTGAACAAAATTAAAATATGTTATTATATTAAAATGATCTAACTAAATATTTCATCCCAACGTATCAATTAGTTAAAAGTTAAACTTCTTTAATATAAGTCCCTACAAAACGAATGTGGACTACATTATTTACTCCAGTCTACACAAAAATTTCAACTACAAGCCCAAGGGCCCAGCCCGTTAATTACATAGGATCAAAAAAATGGGTCACAGCCAGGTCTACTAAGTCTGGTCCATAATACACGATAACTTTTATTCCCTCCATTTTGAGTCGGTGATTAATTATGAATTATGAATGAAAACTTGAAAGGTGAATCATAATATTTCATATGAAGTTATCGCACCAGAAAGATCAGAAAAAATGAAATGCAAAAAATTGTTGTTTTCTGATAATGTGACTTTTAGCACGAAATCAAGTGTTAGATTGATGGAGTATTTTATACTTCCTCTAAATCCCGAAAAAGTGACCCAAAATTTTTTTTTGATGTAAAATTCGAGCAACTAAATGTAATCTTTTTCGGTATATTCAAGGTGAGTTTAATTAAAAGATATATAAAAAATGAGTTAATTTAAGTAACAAATGAGGGTATATTTGAGAGTTTAATAATTTTAATAGTTATTTTATTACGAGTGGGACAGTTTTTTAACAAACAAAAATAATACTGTACATAATTGAAATAGAACGGAAAGATCTAATTTCAAGAAAGTTAAGAAATCATCAAAGTGTGATGTAACGTGATTAGAAAGTGACCGCAAAACAAAATTAAATTTTGACGATGTGAATGAAAGTACTTGAAAAATTCCTGAATTTCCCGATTTTGAAATAAGTGATTTGAAATCTTAGATAAAGTTCATCAATGTTAAAAGATAAGTTAAATTGAGTCTTTTAATTTAATTATATTCAATTTAGACTAAAATTGCAAGGAAATGTCCATCTAGGCACTAAAATACGTTAAACAAAAGTTAGGGCCTAAGTGCAAATTAAGAGAAGTTAAATAACTAATTCGGGTTCGTTAACCGTTGGATCCGAGACTATGTACAATTTGAAGCGTCGAGAGTGGATAATAGTAAAAGAATGTTAAATGATTAGTTGGTTGGAAATTTTATGGCCTTTGAGTCCCAACACGTTCAAAACCCTTGTAACAACAGTCAACAACTTTGAACATTAACCTGTTTATGTTTGTTCTATTTTTTTTTTATTTTTTTTTAATAATCATGTTAAACTTTTGCCCTATCTTTTTTGGTAGAGGATCATAGGAGAAGACCCCTTTTCAGGGGAAGGAGTGGAAGTTTTGATCCTCACCATTCAATTTTTTATCAAAGGCTGAGATGAGGCCACATCAACACGGAGGGGGTGTGTTATGTAAATTCGTAAATTTGGGGGTTGTATGTTAAATTCGTAAAATGGCGGAAGGGTAGTTTAGAAATTTTACGGGTATCTTTTAAATCGATGGGCAGTGTATGGTCTTGTCACCGCTTCCCTTTTCTTCTATTTTCTCATATTTTGACTGTTATCTTCCTTGGTGAACAACACACACCAAAACACATAGTACACATAGTAATTCAGATTTTCGAAATCAGATATCATCCAGATCTACTATCTCTCTACAGAAATCTACGATGAAAAAAGCTATTCAACCTTATGCTTCTAAAGGCGTTTCGTCATCTGGTAAAGGAAAGAAGCTTACAACAACTGGTAATTTAATTGATTAAGCTTATTTATATGTTATTTTACATGTTTAATCGATTCGTTGTGTTCTGTTGTTACAGGGATGCGTAGAAGTCAGCGAAGTACACGTTATCAGTTTAATACTAAACAAACAAAAGAAGCTGAAGCAACTATTTTAATATCTGATGAAAATAATAGTGACGAAGCCGATAGTGTAGCTAGAGGTATTATCATCGATTATTACTACTTGTTATTTTGTGTGTTTACTGTATTTTTTAGGTTTAACAGATGATGATAACAAATGATTTGATTAGTTAGTGTAATTTCTAGGGTTTTTAAAACAAAGTTTTTTTTTGTATCAGTTGTTTGTTACTGCATTTTTTGATTTTGATGGATGTGTAGACTAAATTTGTTTGTTTATGTAGTTCATGTGTTTTTGATTGATGAAATTTTGTAGGCTAGTTTTAGTTTTTAATAATTTACTGCATATTTGTCGTTTTGTGTGTTTACTGCATTTTTTTTATTCACTGCATTTTGTCATTTTTTTTGTTTTTACTTCATATTTTTTATTTAGCCACTGTAATTTTATCATGTATTTTTTTTGTTTGTACTGATTTTTTTGTTTAATTACTGCATTTATATTTAATCTCTGCATTTTTATTTAATAACTGCATTTTTTATTTAACCACTGCATTTTACATATATATAACCATTAATTTGTGTTTATTGCATCCTACGTATATTTAACATACATTTAACCATTTTCATACTGCATTTTTTCATTTTTACCTTGTATTAATGTTATATTTTTTGTGTTCTGTTTGTCATTTTCTAGTACACTTTGTGGAAAAGAGAGTTAAAGAAACTTCAAATAAGAAGTCTAAGAAGTTGAAGTCTGTTAAACTGGAGGTTGAAAATAAGAAATCTGGTACAAAAAAAAAAAGACTGGTAAGAAAGAAGTTGTTTATGATAGTGTATTGGGTAGATCCTCTTCAAGGTGGCTGAAATATGTACTTCAAGCTGCAACTGGTAAACAGAAGAAGTTGATGCGTGATTTAGGTTTTGGGTCGTTGGCAGATGGATATTTTGATTTTGATACAGTTCCTTTGAAGCTGGGCCTGTTTGTTGTTCAGATGTTTGATCCAAAAACATGTCATTGAATTTTCCTGATGGTCGAGCTATTAAAGTTACTAAGGAACTTATTCATGACGTGGTTGGTTTTTCAGTTACATCATGTCCTATGAATGTATCTAGCAGGGATAATGTTCCAAATGATATTTACAAAGAATTTCAGAGTTTATGGAATGTTAAGAAAGACGATTGTATTTCAGTAAATGCTATTCATGATTGGATGATTGATCAGATTGATGGTGATAGGAAATACAAGCTGTGTTTCATCGCTCTTGTTACAACATTACTTATGCAGACTTCTGATGATGGTGGTGTTTATGAACAAATATTGCCTTATGTTGATTATTCTGAAGATGTTGTAAAGTATTATGATTGGTGTGGGTTCCTTTTGGATGCAATGATCAGAACAAGTACTGAATTCAACCCTGCAAACAATTTCATTGGGCCATTGTTGGTTATGATTGTAAGCATTCTTAGTCTTCATATTTTTATATATCTTCCGTATATTATAAAATTTTCAAATATAATAACAGTTTTTTTATTCTTGTTTTAATCTTTTTTGCAGCTGATTTATGTTAACTCAACTACAATCAACGATGAAAATGCAATTAGGTTAAGACCTGGCATGAGAAATTGGACATCGGAGCTTTTGTTTGCCCGTGAGAAAGTAGAGTTAGATAATGGTGATTTTGGTCTGCAACATGTAAGGATTTGTGAAGGTCTTGAAGTGGGTGATGAAGAGTCAGCTGATGAGGAAAGTCAATCACCTCTTATCAAGAAGAAGCGTTATGTGAATGTATCAGATTTCGATGAAAATAAAGAAGTTTTTACTCCTGATGCTGATGTTGATCATGTTTTTCAAATTGGTGATGAGAAGTTGATAGTAAGTTATTCTATTTTTTGTTTCTGCATTTTATTAAAATATACTGCATTTTTTATTTTAGTAGACAATAATAGGTGTTACTGTATTTTTTGTAGTCTGTGAAGAAGAACATCAAAAAACATCTTAGGTATGTGCGTGACTACAAAGCTTTCATTGATGAATATCTGTCTAGTGTCTTGTCTTTTCATCCATTTGATCGCGAGTTGCTTGAGCTGGCTGCAGAAAGAAATGAAATTTTTGAAAGTGATGATTATGACAAAGAGACAAGTCCATCTGGTGTTAAACGTGTTACAGATTATGGTGAATCTTCTAAAGCAGCAATTTGTGATGAAGATCTAGTGATGTATGCAGACACACATGGTTTCATTGACGTTGTCCGACCAGATTCAGAAGCAAATGTTGTTGATCATATGGAAGTGAACAAAGAGAACTTGAATGAATATGTAATTGAAGATATAGCAGCTGGTGGTGTGAAGAGTTCTCGTACAAATGAAGGTGAATATAATGTTAATAACAACACGGTTGTTTCAGTTTATCAAGAACCATCTCATTCTGTGTTATCGAAAAAGAGGAAGTTAGATGACTTCCCAACATTTGATTTAGGACTTTCGCAAGATGATGTCGATGAGAAAAAATCTGAATGTTTAGAACTCTTGTTTGTTGATGCTGCTGTTGACCTTAAAAAGGAGGTTAAGAATGAAGTAAAATTTGAAGTTTGTGATGAAGTTATGGTTGTTGTTGATAGAGTTTGTGGGCTTTCTAGATCTCAAAAGAATGCTGATATGTTGATTGAGAAGTCAAATGTTGTGGCAGTTGAAGGAGCTTTGAAGCGTAAAAAAGTTGAGTCTCAAAGCAGCAATCATGAAGAGATAAAAATGAGGCTTCAGTTTTCAGATAATGTGAATGCAATAAAAAATGAAGAGGAGGCAGAACGAATGATGAGAGTTGAAGCTGAAAAAAAAGAAGGTTGAAGAAGAGAGTAAAAGAGATCAAGAGGCTAAGCTTAGAAATAAGTTTATTGCTGATCAGAAGTCAGTGGCAGAAGAGCTTGGTAGAAAGCGTACTGAAGCTCGAAAGAGAGTTATCGAGGATTCGTTGTTTGTTGATTAGAGTTTGAGTACTGGAAGTGATGAGTGTGTTATCAATCCTGTTCATTGCACTCAGCTTGAACCTATTCCAAAGACAAGTGTTGGTGGTTCTAAAAAATTCAAAGTTGAATGTCCAAAAAATCTTCCAAAGCCGATAACTCCATTTCCAATAAGCAAGAATTTCATAACTTCAATGATTCTTATAAGTCTTCCATCGAAAGTTTCTGATGTAAATGTTGAAGTTGGTAGAAAAGTTGAAGAGAAAGTTCAAGAAACTGTTGAGGTTGATGTTGAAGGTGAGGTTGTGACAGTGAGTGTGTCTGATGATCTTTTTTCACCGTATTGTTGCAAGGAAGTGTCCGTTGTTTCAAAGTTGGCAGTGGAAGAGGAGATATTGTGTAGGTTCATATTTAGTGCATATCAACATGTGAGGTATTTTTTCCGTTTTAATATTTATATGTTTTTAATGTTTGTTATAGCTGCATTTTCACTTTTCATATTTTATTTTTATGCAGCCGTGTTTTTTTCTCGAATTATTGTTCTCGTCTTGATTTGCAATCTTAGGAGACAATGCATCCTAGATTTCCAGTAGCTGCATCTGTTATTGATGTGTGGACTCATATAATGAATTATGAAAAATATTTAAGAGAGCCATCTGAAGAATGTATCGGGCGTGTTTTATGTGATACTTCAACATTGGTATAATTTTTATGCTTTAATTTTTATTTTTGTTATAACTATGTGGTTTTGAATAACTTTTTGTATATTGCTTCGCTTCCTAGACATACAATGTGATTAATGTGCATCGTGATCAAACCCGTGCTACATCAGAATTTCAACAAAGTGTTAGATCAAGTTTGATGCAAACTTTAAGTACATATATGAGTAAAACAGCTTTGGTATTTTTTCTATCTTGGTGCTCAATATTTTTTTTTCACAAACGGTGTTTCTTATTTTTTTTAATTAAATTCATAATTGGTTTTATCAGGTGTTTTTTTCCAATATCCTTGCCGATACTGATTGGGTCAACCACTCTTAATCATTACTATTTGGTTTGTTTTAATTTGAATGATCCTGGCATTTTTATCATTGATAGTATCAAATCTGAGCAGAATGATATCTTCCGAAGATATAGGAATTTGCCTAACACTCTTGTAAGTTTTTTTCTTTTCTTTTTTAATTTAGTTTATATAGGTGTTTTTATGATGATATTTTATATATATTTTTTTTATAACCAGCGTATGGTGTTCTGTGAGTACCTTGGTACGGTTCAAAAGCATCCCAATACATTTGAGTTGATGTCAAAGGACATAAAAGTTGTTGATGTTGAGTGGGCAAGTAAAGATAACTATGTATACAGCGAGATTTTTCTGATGAAACATTTGAAGTGTTGCAAAGACAATATTGTCAATGATTTGAAGAACCAATTCCATATTGAATGTCTGGAGAAACAGGTTGCAGATTTGAGGAAAAAGTTTCTTGCTAAGATCCTCCTATGTGATTTCAATGATGATGTTCAGCAGGTGATAGATGCAGTAGTAGCGTGTGACAAACTTGATCCCGAGTTTCGGTTGAAGAACAAGTTGTCTTCAAATGTCAATGTTGGGAAGTGTGTGCTTAGGAGGAGCTAGTTTCTAAATGTTATGTTTTTTAAGTACTTTGTGTTAGTACTAAGTGTTTTTGATAATCGTTTTGTGGTTGTTATCTTTTGGACAATCATGTTGGTAATTGTTATGTGTTTGTGACTTAGGTTTGTAATGATTTTGCAAGTTTTGTAGTTGTTGGCAGTTTATATAACATTTTTGTTTTACAGCATTTTTTTATAAAATATACTGCATTTTAACATCTACTGCATTTTGTTAAAATCCACTGCATTTTTATAAAACTACTGCATTTTAATATAATCCACTGCATTTTAGTAACAGTTCACACATTTTTAATAAATGCTACATTTTTTATAACGTCATATAATATCAATTGTAACACAAATTTATACTTAAGATATATATATATTGACAAGTAAAAGTAAATATAATTTACCTATGTTATGATTTTTTATTGCATTTTACAACTGTTTGACAAATTCATTCTTTCAATACAAAATATTAGTATCATTTCATTTAGAATTGACAAATACAAAATATACTGCATTTTAACGTCTACTGCATTTTATTAAAATCCACTGCATTTTTATAAAACTACTGCATTTTAGTAACACTGCACACATTTTTAATAAATGCTACATTTTTTATAACGTTACTGCATTTTTCATATAATATCAATTGTAACACAAATTTATACTTAAGATATACATATTGACAAGCAAAAGTAAATATAATTTACCTATGTTATGATTTTTTATTGCATTTTACAACTGTTTGACAGTTATTAATTATGTTATTACCTTTTTTTTTGTAACAGAGGTATAATAGTAATTTTATATGAGGAATCTCATTTAATGGTGGTCAAATCACATTTGTATTTATACTCTCTTCTTCATTATTACACTTGATTTTTTTCCACAGAAATCTCTCTCTTCACATTCAAACGGCACTTCCTTCTCTCGATTCTAAACACAGAAATACACTTCGATATAACTTCAAATGATTTCCTTAAGTTTCTAAATCTATCAGATTCCATTAATTGTGTGTTTTTTTAGCGGCAACGTCTATTCAATTCAATCAAAATGACGAACAAGAAGCTAGGTAAAAAAACCCTATCGGTTTCAGGAAATTCGAAAGTGATAACGAAAAAGAACAAGAAATCGAAAGAGATATCAACGCGTATGTGATACTGTTCTTATATTTTTATCAATTTTGTTGTTGTTTAGTTGTTATGTTTTCATATGTTGTTACTAATTATTTCTACTTTTTAAATTTTTAGCCACTAGAAGAGGCAACCGCAAAACTAAGAATGCATCTGATGATGATGAACAAAATGTTGAAGATGCTTCAACGTCTGTTGATGAAAACCCTCAGGAAGAAAAAGGTGTGTTTGAATGTCTATATTTTTGCATTTTATTGGAGTTTTTGTGTCATTTATTTGTAGTTGTAGATTTTATAATGTTTGATGTGTATAGACAATTACTATGTGTTTATAGTGTTTGTAGTTTGTTTAGTAGACAATATACAATTACTATGTGTTTATAATGTTATTATAGGTTGTTTTTTGGTTGATGTATGTTTGTTTTTTCTTATTCAATGAATGTTCTATAATTTAGTAAGCATATTGTTTTGATATAAGTCTCTGCATGTGTTTTTTAACTTATTGTTACTACATTTATTTTGTTGTTGTGATCATAATGTGTTTACAAAACAGTATGTTTTTTATTTTTGTGAACTCTTATTGAATTTTTTTTGTTATTTTATTCTACTGCATTTTCATTTACTGTCACTGCATTTTGCAGTTAAGAAGGTAAAACAATCGAAAACAAGACGTAAGTTTCCTATCATTGATGCAAGGGTGTCTCCTAAGTGGTTGTCTCAAACTCTTATTGATATAAACACTAAACAAAAACAAGTAGTTAGAGATATTGGCTTTGGTAGGTTCTTGGATGGTTCATTTGATTTCGAATCAATCCCTGTGAAGCTTGGTCGATTTGTTGTTGAAATGTTTGATTGCGAAGAATGTAAGTTCAAGTTTCCAGATGGGCGATCAATCAAGGTTACGAAAGAACTAATTCATGATATCACTGGATTGCCATTTGGAGGTTCCCCTATTGATCCAAAGGATAGAGCGTTTGAGACAGAACCAATTGTTATGCAATTTAGGAAGCAGTATTCTACGTCTAAGCTGCTGAATTATTTTAGTAAGCCTCTTGATGAAATTATTAGGAAGATAACCACAGGTGATAGGCAATTTAAACTTAACTTTCTTGTGCTTGCTACATTTTTGTTGGCGGAGTGTACGAAGGCTGGTGGTGTTAATTAGAAGTTTTTGATGTGCATACCTGAAAAAGATGAAGAGATTAGAGCCATGGATTGGTGTGGGTACATTTTAGATGCTATGATTAGATGTACAAGGGGATTCAAATTTAAGAATAATTACAATGGGCCATTGTTAGTTATGGTGGTAAGTGTTTCCGTTACTTTCATTGTTTATTTTTATATTGTTTTGTTGTAATATTGTTATCTAATATCATCTTTTTATTTTGTTTTTTATAAGCTTATATACGTGAATTCTACACTATTCAAGAATGAAGAAGTGAACAGATTGAAGCCTGGTTTTCTTAATTGGAATACAGAAAAGCTTAAAGAACTTGAGACTTTAGAGGTTAATGATGGAGGTTTTGGTCTTCAAAATATCCGAATTGTTGAAGGTTTAGAGGAGGTTGTCCCCAAAAAGAATCCTAAATCTTCATCTAAGAAGAAGAAACATTCTACTTTGGAAGAAAAAGGTTTAGAAGAAGATTTTATAGTTGGTGATGACAATTTGAAGGTTAGTTTGTTTCAGTTTAATTTATATTTTTAATGCATTTTTTAATATTCTATGTTTTTAATATTATATATGTCGTATTTTTTTATTATGTAACAGAATCAGAAGAAGATTTTAAAAGAAAATCTTGAAAGTTTTGAAAGTCTTAAAAAAGTGATTGACGATTCTATGAGTAATTTGATGGTTAACCATTCTGAAGATCCTGAGGTAGTTTTGTTGGCTTCTTTTAAAAAGAAGTTATATGGAGGTTTCCAAAGAAAAAATGTTGATGAAGTTTCATCTGGAAGTGATTTTCTTTATGGTGAGAAGTCGGATCGACTTCAAGATGCAGGTGATCCTAATGAAAAACCTGATGATCCTAATGAAGAAGCTATTGTAGGTGATCCTAATGAAGAAGTTGTTAAATATGTATCACATGATGAAACAGATAAGGCCTGTTCACACAATGTTTTTTATGTAAATTCGGATGGAGTTGTTGAATCTGACCTATCTCAGTTTGTTGGAGTAGATAAAGGGTCTAAAGATGCTTGCGATGATAGTGTTGAAGATCCTAAAACTCACAATGTGGATATGAGTTTAGCGAAGTTGGATGTGTCTGAACGAGAAGGAGATAAAATGTTTAGTGAAGATGATATAATGACAGATTCAGGTGTGGATAATTTTGTGGGTGGTTTGTTGCAAGAAAATGAGTTCTTGCAAGTAGCAGAAGGTGGTGCTCCTGCTGTACAATTTCATGATGTTTTTCATGGTGTGGCTGAAGCTATGATATCAGCACATAATAAAATTCAATCGGATGAAGCTCAGAATAAAGTTACCGGAGTAGATCAGGTTACATCATTAGCAAATCCAGAAGATATAGCACTTTCTACTCGGGCAAAAGCTGCATTGTTAAGTAAAGAAGCTATTGGTGAAGGTAAAAAAAATCAGAGTGAGGAAATGAAGGGCAATCAAAAAGGGCTTACGGAATGTGATACTGAGACTGCGAAAATTTATGGTGAAGAGAAGCAGGATAAGTCAGTTGGTTTGAGTGAGCATGAGGTTGTTGAAAATGAACAGAAGGATAAAAAGGAGAAGGAAAAACAGTCAAAAAAGTTGATTATGCAAAAAAATTTTGGAAAAGTTGGCTGAAGAGAAACAAAATACGAAAGCAGCATCAAAGTTTGAAAAAAAGGAGAAGGGGAAGGCAATTATGAAGTCAGATGTTCAGAAAGATGTGTTTCATATACCGAATTCTACGATTAATCCTGTTGGTTCACCTTTGGTTTTTAACAAAAAGTTGTTTGAAAAAGAGCTTAAGGATATTCGTGAGAGTTATTCTCCAGATAAACTCTCGAAAAAAGTATCAGATTTGAGTTCAATAGTTGAATTTCCTGCCGATCAGATGAAAGGGAATACTGCACTTCTAGGGTTTGATGCAGATGCTAAAAAGAAGAAGACACAAGGTGGTAAGCGTAAACGTGGTGCTATTGAGCAAAATGATGAGGATGAAACCGAGGTTGTTATTGACGATGAAAGAAGGAATGTGAAGGTGTCTGCGTTTCTTTCTTCCCCATTTGCTGAAAGAGTTGTGTCTCTAGTGTCAAAGAGGACAGCAGATGAAGAGAGGGCTGCAAGGTTTATTTTTAGTGCATCTCAACCCCCAAAGTAAGTGTTTTTATTGTATACATAAAAATGCAAGTTGTTTTTTTATAAAGTTGCAGTGAATATTAAAATGCAGTAAGTTTTAGAAAATGCAGTGATTTTGTTGACATATTTTTTATGTTATATTTCTTTTGCAGCACTGTTTATTTCAAGACACATGCTTTAGACCTCGAGTTATATGTGTTGGAGAGCCTGTATCCTGGTTATTGTGTCGTGTGTTCGATAATTGATGTATGGTCACAGCTTCTTAATTATGAGGAGAGCAAACGTGATGTCTTGAAAAATTCTGCTCGTGTCTGCTGTTGAGTCACTGGTCGCTGACCACGATGAAGTCACTGGTCGCTGACCAACTCAACTATACACTACTTAATGAAGAAATGGATTGTATCGAAGCTGCTGTTGCTAATGATAGGTTTCGCTGATCGTCATTCATTCTGTTCGATATTCTGAGGAAGATTTAAAGCTCAACTTGGTGTGTCGCTGATCAACGTCAGCGAGAGCATTACTTCTTCAAATCAATAAAGGCAAAAGTCACTGCCAGAATAACAGCTAGTCACTGAAGATCTTTTGTTCAATTCATTCTACAAGAGCATGTTAGCTCGCAGTGAGTGAGGAGGATTGCTGCATCTTCAGTGACTATTCAATAAAGCCTCTCAATCATCAAGTACTAAAAAGTACTGTACTTATCTATACATCAGCAAGAGTGTTCCAGTTCGAAGTATGCCCGAAAGATTACGTGACAGCAAGTGATTGGTTTTAAGGTAACGAGATATTTGCGGTAACAGAATTGGGACCCGCAGAATGTCGGTTTATCAGAGATTAGGACCAATCAAGCAGCGACACGTGTCCTTCCAAGATCCTATTTTGTAGGCGATATTTTAGGAACTCTTGTAGTATAAATAGTTCAGTGTTTTGTACTATTGAGGCTAGTCGTCATATGCACCGTTCTTCTGTTTGTCAGAGAACTAGTTTGTCTAGGTGTGTATTAAGACTCAGCGAGGTTAACTATCAGCATGTATGTCCACTATAGTTAATACTCTTCATTGTAATAATTTAGCTAAGTGTTTGAATTGGATTAACTTTGGTTAATCCATTCCGCATTCAACACTTCGTGAATTTAATCAATACAATTCACTTTCAGCTACTATTACTTGTCGTTCTTTGATACTGTTATATTTTTAATCTGTTATTTCAATACCGTCATACTCTGTTATAGATAATCAATTTAAAACAAACTGAAACACTTGGTAAAATCTGAAATTGTTTTAAATTGTATTCAACCCCCCCCCCCCCCCCCTTTCTACAATTAAACTTTACACTTTGTGATTCCAAATCACTAACTAATAGTGATTACGGGACTATCATCTGCTGCTGCACACAAACAACGGTTTTGTATTTTTAAGATAATTTTATATTTTTTTGAGTGTTTAGTTTTAATTTTAAATTTACTTTGATGTTTATCTTATTTCTTTTGCAGGAAAACTTTATTTTTGATCCTACCATGGATCAAACAATTGCAGACAATGCGTTCAAAGAAAATTGTACATTAAGTGTATTGCAGACACCATATGGATCATACAAAAAAGTGAACTTGGTATGTATGTATTAAAATTTTTTTTGTTTGTTTTTTAAATTTAGATGTATATATATATATATATATATATATATATATATATATATATATATATATATATTTAATGTTTGAAATTTGTGGCTTTTTTCTCATAGGTTTTCTTTCCCAGGTAAGGTTTTTTTATGAAGACTTTTGACAATTGTTGAAAGAATGCTTTACTGCATTTTTGTGACACCCGGTCAAAAATGACCCAAAATTTGGTCAAAATTTAAACTTTTATTTCAAGTATTATATACTCAAACTACTGAAGTGTACAAGCATTATATATATAAATATATATAATAACGTTAAACGATTATTTAATAATCGTATATATGCGAATCTGATAGAACGCAGAAACATAAAATGGAAGTTGGTGAAACTATTATTAAATGATATGGAAGAATTTAATAACGTCAATTATTACTTTATATTATGTTTATAATATAACGAACACGTACGTTTTGCTTAAAACATAACCGAACGCGACGAAAACGCACGAAACGCGCCCGACAGACGAAATAAATCAAAGTTATAATTTTATAACTCAAAACTAAATATTTTGATAAAATACTTCAAGTAAAAATAACGCGATTACACGCGTATAATTATAACGTTTAAAAACGTTACGCGACTCGAATAAACGCACGATTCGCAACCGACGATCAAACGAAATCCCAAACATTATTTTAGTAACTCAAAATATAATATTTTGGGTGAAAACATCATTTAAATATATCGAGTTTTAAAACGATATCGAAATGTATTATATATAACGTTTAACGTATAAACGAACGATGAAACGACCGGGTAAACGAACACAGCACGGAGCGCGAACTTGGGGAACAAAAATGTAACACCCGCCAAATTAGGACTAGTAATTAGTGCCTAATCATATGTTAATACATGTAATTAGTTCCTTGTTAGGCTAATTAATGTATCGAATTATATATATTGTTGAATATATACGAATATGCAATTTGGTTAAATCGTACGCAATTTAAATCGGATGTATTTCGATTCTATTTAATATGGACGTTGGTGACAAATTTTATTAAATAACGGTTTATGTCAAAAATATTATTATTATAATATTTCGCATTCATTCGTATCGTACAATCAGAAATTACATAATTTAAAAACGTAAAACGCGCAAACCAAATAAAATAAATTACAACTTATAACTCAAATATAAATAATTTGTAAAATATTTAAATAAAATATCGCGTAATAAATTGTATTTTAAAACTTGTAATTAATACGTAAAATAATTATTTAACGTTTAAACGACGGAGCAAACGAACATCGCACGGAGAGCGGAGACCGAAAGTTGGAGGTTAACACCCCCAACTCCCACCTCCTCTTTTCACTTTCTCTTTTTCCCTCTCTCTCCTCTCTTCTCTTTTCTCTCAAGTCTCATCCACCACCAACCTCACAAAATCGACAAATAAATGCACTAAACGACTTTGGATCATACCACTCTTTTGGAAGAAAACGACCACCGCGACACGATCTATCATCCTATCTTTTCGGATTTCTCATCCGACACTTTGTAAGTTTCCGACAAATCCCGAAATCTCTCGTTTTTGAATGTTTTCACTTGTTAGTAGTTTGTAACAACTTATAATGTCCCTATAAGGGTTGGGTAAAAGTTTTGGACCGAACGGAAACCGAAAAACTCGTTTTCGACACATTTTCCGGCCAACAGACCGCTACGTCGCATTTGGCCCAGAAATTATGCGACGTCAGCTTCTACGTCGCAAAACCCCTCGTGACGTCGCATAGTGCGACGTCAGTCACAACGTCGCATTAAATTGCGACGTCGCATATAGCGACGTCAGCCTTAACGTCGCCAATACCTCGCCACGTCGCACTTAGCGACGCAAGCCCCTACGTCGCATAAATCAACGACGTCGCATTTAGCGACGCAGCACCCTACGTCGCATTAAATTGCGAAACGTCGCCTTTAGCGACGTCATGCTCAACGTCGCAATCCTTACCTGCGACGTAGTGCCCAACGTCGCACAAACCAGAAAACTCATATTTTTACTAAGTGTCGAGACCAAAAATTTATCACTCGATTTTACCCAAATTCGGTTCCAGATGCGTTTTTCGTCAAAGCAATATAGTAGAAATAAAAATTTTCCAAGCTGACCTGGCAGCTCGACCCCAGCCAGGGGCTCTGCCCCTTGGACCCCGCCAGGGGCTGCCGCCCCTTGGACCCCGCTACCAGGGGCGCTGCCCCCGGACCCCCGTACTTAGATTCCGTAACGGCTTCTAAAACACAATCAAAACACATTTTTCAAGTAAAACGACACGGAATCAAAATAATAATAGTTGAAATTATTATTACAAATCCGTCACCAACGGGCCGTACATTTTTCAAATACTTAAACTTATCAACCAAATAGTGGAAATTTGGACATTATAGTTGAACGAACAACTACAAGGGTAATCTGTTGAGCTACCCAATCATATTTATAACCATCGCGTGTCGTGGACACCCTCAGGTTACAAATCTTTGGACTTCATACTCGGCTAATCAACTTACGTTTGTTTAAACGCACTCAGACTCAGGTGAGTCTCATAGCCCCTCTTTTACTGTTTTACTCAGGGGTGTGATATATTGCTCAACTTTTAACATGTGAACGCAAGTACCAACTTTTCATATACTACATGAGTTTTTCGAAACTAATCATTTAAAGTCCTCCGTCAGCATAGTTGTTAATACGTTGTAGCGTGAATATTAGTATATGGTACCATATAGGATTGACCCTCCTCGTTCGGGTTAGCAAGCACTAACCGGGTAAACGGACGTACTAATATTTGGGAAGACGAATGTTGGTTAGGCATTCGTGGAGGCACCTCGCCCGGAATTCTATATAGGGGACCCGGCCCTCGAGTTAAGCTCAACTATGTGCTCATGGCTGTATACACGATGATTATCATTAAATTGCTGGATGCAATTCATTATTTTATTGCTGGATGCAATACATTATTTAAATCTTGCGGTTCATACGATATTACTTGATTTCAAACCTGTGAGCTCACCAGCTTTATAGCTGACCTTTTAGCATATATCGCAGGTACCCAGCAGTAGGATGTTTCTGCTTCAGGATTTAGCTCGAGTCAGCATACAGACGATTGAGATTTTCTTGCATTAGTATATTTTGTAAAAGTACTTATGTACTGAAATCTCATTTTATTTAACTCGAGCTATGTAAAGCTTTTAATGTTGTAAACATTTCAGTTATCAATATATTTTTGTTAAAACGACGCATATAGAGTCGTTTGCTATTTATCTTTGTGCTTTGTTATTGATTAGTAACACCCAAATCAAGCTTCCGCAAATCATTAAATTTGGGGGTGTTACAGATTGGTATCAGAGCCTAAGGTTATAGTGAACTAGGTTGCATTTAGTGAGCCTAGACTATGACCATTAGGCAGTATTCCTTATTAGGTATGACTGGTTCAGGGATTACAGCATACGAGTTAAATTTAACATAGCCTGATCAACTATGTACAATTAAGCAAAGATGATGTAAGATCTGAAAGTAGTTATGGCTGAACGGGATACAATAGAAGACTCTGACCTCGAGAGAACTGAGACTCAAACATGTTTATGCTAGACACTCAATAGGCTATATTATATAGGAACTATATGAATATAGGCCTCAATCTTACTAACGCTTTGTCTCAGAAATGGCAAACACACCATCAAATTCATCTCGTTCTCAATCCGGGTCGCAGAACCCAAGGGTAGCAAGGAGGAACTCCAGGTTGCCTCGAGCTGGCCCGTACTCCACTCACTCCACCTTGCCGGCTCTAGCCGCTAGGGTGAATCAACATGAGCAACGACTTCGCACCATGGATGTCGTGTTGCAGGAAACAAACGAAAACTGGAGACTTACATCCCTCGAACGCATAGAACAAGTCTCCGACGATCTTGAAACCACTAACAACAACATGGATATCCTTCGTAATCAAATAATAGAAATAAGGGTGGAAAATGCCCTTCTGCAACAAAGGATGGATGAATGTGTGCAACGCTCACTTGAGGCAGAAGAATATGCGCGTGGAATAACACAACGACTTGCACTAGCAGAAGACAACGCCCGACAAGCTAGCAGGCTTGCAAACACTGTGGACCGTCTTGTCACGATGATGGAACAAATTAATCTACGTTAAGACTAGTGTAGTCTTTGTCTTGTAATCTACCCTGTAATCTAGTAACTATCTACGCGCTATTCTATAATTCGGTCGGATGTAACAATTCCCGACATCTTTTGTAATACATCTGTAGGATGTAACCTTTGAACTCGTATCATCTATCAAGTATTCTTGCTGTTTTCGACTCATATTAATTGCCATTATTCCTGTTGATGTTATGTATTACTGCTTTTATACATGTACATCTGAGATAAATACAACTTTCTTGCAAAATCTCATGTATCTTCATTGCTTTTATTGAAGAATCATGCCGCCAAAGACCAGACCTTACACCGATGCACAGATTACCTCACTCATAACCCAGGCTGTTACTGAGGCCTTGGCTCGGAATACCCCACCAAACTCTACAAGAAACAGCGATGCCGCTGAAACCTCTGCTGTCAAACCTTGTTCTTACAAGGACTTCCAAAGTTGCAAACCCTCGAGCTTCAAGGGTTCTGAAGGAGCCATCGGACTAATCAGATGGTTCGAGAAAATGGAAACTGTTTTCCGTGTCAGCAAATGCGCGGAGAATGACAAAGTAAATTTCGCCACCTGCTCTCTTGAAGATGATGCCCACTCTTGGTGGAATTCATATACCCAATCAGTGGGTGCTGACATTGCCTACCAAATCACTTGGGAGGAATTGAAAGCCAAACTCACTGCCAAGTACTGCTCTATCGCCAAACTCCAAAAGCTGGATGAGGAGTTCTGGAACTTAAAGGTTCAGGGTGGTGACATCGATGGTTACACCACCAGGTTTCAACAACTAGCTGCTCTCCGCCCAGCTATGGTAAGCACTGAACCTGATAAAATCAGGAAGTACGCCCTTGGTCTCCCTGATTTTGTTCGGGGACACGTCATCTCTTCCAAACCAACCACCATTGACGGTGCAATCTCATTGGCCCAAGACCTGATGTCTATGAGCCAAGATTCTGAACCACCCACTTCATCCTCCCAAAACAACAAACGCAAGTGGTCTGACTACCACAACAACCACTCCAACCAACAAAACAAGAAACCCGACACCATCAAAGCCTACAACACCACCACTGACATTGTACGAGGCTACACTGGGAACAAACCCTACTGTTCCAAGTGCAGTCGCCACCATGAGGGTTCCTGTGGTCCCTTTTGCAACAACTGCAAGAGGTACGGCCACCTCACTAAAGACTGCCGCTCACCCGCCAACAACAATTCCAACAACAACACCAGACCACCCAAAGTATGCTTTGAGTGTGGGAAACCTGGGCATTTCAGAGACTCGTGCCCAAAACTGAAGAACAACAACAACAACCGCAACAACAACAACAACAACACCCGCAGCAGAGCTTTCGTCATCAAATCTGGGGACGCCCGCCAAGACCCGAATGTGGTCTCGGGTATGTTCCTCCTCAACAACTTAACTGCTTCTGTTCTATTTGATACTGGTGCTGATAGAAGCTTTATCTCCGATGATTTTTGCCCATTACTTGACATCACTCCTGTTGCCTTAGATGTTAAGTACACTGTAGAGCTAGCCACTGGAAAACTTGTAGAAACCACCAGTGTGATACCTAATTGCACTTTAAACCTAGCTGACGAAACCTTTTCGATCGACCTTATACCCATTGAAATCGGCAGTTTCGACGTCATTATTGGAATGGACTGGTTGTCCAAACATCGAGCTGAAATCGTTTGTCACGATAAAATCGTCCGTATCCCACTCGCCGTTGGTGGAACCTTGATCATACAGGGGGAGACCGGTGGGACGGGACTCAATATTATCTCTTGCTTAAAAACCCGAAAATTTTTGAGAAAGGGTTACCCTGCCATACTTGCACACATCACCGAGAAGAAGTCGGAGGAGAAGCGACTTGAGGATGTGCCGATTGTTAGAGACTTTCCCGAAGTCTTTCCGGAAGAACTACCTGGTCTACCTCCGCTTAGACAGGTCGAGTTCTCAATTGATCTCGTGCCGGGTGCCGCACCGGTGGCCCGTGCACCATATCGTTTAGCCCCATCCGAACTTCAGGAGTTGTCCTCTCAGTTACAGGAACTTCTGGATCGAGGATTCATTAGACCGAGTTCGTCACCTTGGGGAGCTCCGGTCTTGTTTGTCAAAAAGAAGGACGGTTCATTTCGAATGTGCATTGACTATCGAGAGTTGAACAAATTGACCGTCAAGAACCGTTATCCACTTCCTCGCATTGATGATTTATTCGACCAACTTCAGGGTTCAAGTATTTACTCAAAAATCGACCTGCGATCAGGTTATCATCAGTTACGAGTTAGCGACGCCGATATTCCAAAAACTGCTTTCAGAACTCGTTACGGGCACTACGAATTCCAAGTGATGCCCTTTGGTCTAACCAACGCACCGGCTGTATTCATGGACCTCATGAACCGTGTGTGCAAACCTTACCTCGACAAGTTTGTCATTGTCTTTATCGATGACATACTCATTTACTCGCGCAACGAGCAAGAACATGCGCAACACCTTAAGACCATCCTTGAACTACTTAGACACGAGGAGCTTTACGCTAAATTCTCTAAGTGTGAGTTCTGGATTCAGACCGTTCAATTTCTTGGTCACGTGATCGACAGTCAGGGAATTCACGTGGACCCATCAAAAATCGAGGCTATCAAAGACTGGCAAGCACCCACATCTGCAACTGAAGTACGACAATTCTTGGGTCTTGCTGGGTATTATCGACGATTTATCGAAAATTTCTCAAAAATAGCTCAATCACTCACGGTACTGACTCAGAAGGACAAAAGGTTCGATTGGACCGAGAAACAAGAGTCAGCTTTTCAACTTCTGAAACAAAAGCTTTGCAGTGCTCCAATTCTATCCTTACCCGAAGGCACCGATGACTTCGTGGTATACTGCGATGCTTCTCACCAAGGTCTTGGTTGCGTACTGATGCAACGAGACAAGGTCATTGCTTATGCCTCACGACAGCTGAAAATTCACGAAAAGAACTACACCACTCATGACCTCGAACTTGGAGCTGTCGTTTTTGCTCTCAAAATCTGGAGACATTACCTTTACGGCACTAAGTGCACTATCTTTACCGACCACAAGAGTCTCCAGCATATCTTCGATCAGAAGGATCTTAATATGAGGCAACGTCGATGGGTCGAGTTGCTTACCGATTACGATTGCGAAATCAAGTACCATCCAGGGAAGGCTAATGTTGTAGCCGATGCCCTCAGTCGAAAGGAACGACCTAAACCACTTCGAGTCCGAGCCCTCAGTATGACCATCCATAACGATCTTACTATTCAAATTCATACCGCTCAGATCGAAGCCCTGAAATCTGAACACATCAAAAATGAAGCCTTACGGGGTATTGACAAACAATTCGAAATCAGACCTAACGGGATTAGGTGCTTCTCAAACCGAATCTGGTTGCCTAGTTTTGGGAACCTAAGAGACTTGGTGATGGACGAGGCTCACAAGTCTAAATATTCTATACATCCGGGATCCGATAAGATGTACCATGGCATCAAGGAATTTTATTGGTGGCCAAACATGAAAGCCGACATCGCCACTTATGTTAGCAAGTGTCTTACTTGCTCGAAAGTCAAAACCGAACATCAGAAACCTCCTGGTTTACTTCAACAACCTGAAATCCCTGAATGGAAATGGGAACAAATTGCCATGGATTTCATAACCAAACTACCCAAGTCGTCGAATGGTTGCGATACCATTTGGGTGATCGTTGACCGCCTCACTAAATCCGCTCATTTCCTGGCAATCAAAGAAAACGATAAAATGGAACGCCTCACACAAATCTACATCAAAGAAATCATTTCTCATCACGGTGTTCCAATCTCGATCATCTCTGACAGGGATGCCCGTTTCACCTCTCACTTTTGGCAATCACTTCAGAAAGCTTTAGGTACTCGTCTTAATATGAGTACCGCATACCATCCTCAAACCGACGGCCAAAGTGAACGAACCATCCAAACCTTGGAAGATATGCTACGCGCCTGCGTAGTTGATTTCGGTACAAACTGGGAAAGACATCTACCGTTGTGCGAATTCTCGTACAATAACAGTTATCACGCCAGTATTAAGGCTGCACCATTTGAGGCACTGTACGGTCGTAAGTGCCGATCACCGATCTGTTGGACTGAGGTGGGAGATAGTCAACTCACCGGTCCTGAACTCATTCACGCCACCACTGAGAAAATTGTGGAAATCCAAAACAGACTCAAGGCCGCACGTGATCGTCAGAAAAGTTATGCTGACGTGAGACGCAAACCACTCGAGTTCCAAGTTGGGGATCGAGTACTCTTGAAAGTATCGCCTTGGAAAGGCGTCATTCGTTTTGGCAAACGCGGGAAGTTGAACCCCCGGTACATCGGGCCTTTTGAGATCCTCGAACGGATTGGCCCCGTAGCTTATCGATTGCAGCTGCCATCCGAACTCAGCAGCGTGCACCCTACTTTTCATATTTCAAATCTGAAGAAGTGTCTGTCTGATGAGACACTTATCATTCCATTAGATGAAATTCGTGTTGACGATAAACTTCACTTCGTTGAGGAACCCGCTGAAATTATGGACCGTGAGGTCAAACAACTGAAACAAAGTCGTATTCCCATCGTCAAGGTCAGATGGAATTCGCGGCGTGGTCCGGAATTCACCTGGGAACGGGAAGACCAAATGCGACTCAAATATCCTCAACTTTTCACTGATTCTACATCAAACACGACTTCGAGCTAAATTTCGGGACGAAATTCTTCTAACAGGGGGAGAATGTAACACCCGCCAAATTAGGACTAGTAATTAGTGCCTAATCATATGTTAATACATGTAATTAGTTCCTTGTTAGGCTAATTAATGTATCGAATTATATATATTGTTGAATATATACGAATATGCGATTTGGTTAAATCGTACGCAATTTAAATCGGATGTATTTCGATTCTATTTAATATGGACGTTGGTGACAAATTTTATTAAATAACGGTTTATGTCAAAAATATTATTATTATAATATTTCGCATTCATTCGTATCGTACAATCAGAAATTACATAATTTAAAAACGTAAAACGCGCAAACCAAATAAAATAAATTACAACTTATAACTCAAATATAAATAATTTGTAAAATATTTAAATAAAATATCGCGTAATAAATTGTATTTTAAAACTTGTAATTAATACGTAAAATAATTATTTAACGTTTAAACGACGGAGCAAACGAACATCGCACGGAGAGCGGAGACCGAAAGTTGGAGGTTAACACCCCCAACTCCCACCTCCTCTTTTCACTTTCTCTTTTTCCCTCTCTCTCCTCTCTTCTCTTTTCTCTCAAGTCTCATCCACCACCAACCTCACAAAATCGACAAATAAATGCACTAAACGACTTTGGATCATACCACTCTTTTGGAAGAAAACGACCACCGCGACACGATCTATCATCCTATCTTTTCGGATTTCTCATCCGACACTTTGTAAGTTTCCGACAAATCCCGAAATCTCTCGTTTTTGAATGTTTTCACTTGTTAGTAGTTTGTAACAACTTATAATGTCCCTATAAGGGTTGGGTAAAAGTTTTGGACCGAACGGAAACCGAAAAACTCGTTTTCGACACATTTTCCGGCCAACAGACCGCTACGTCGCATTTGGCCCAGAAATTATGCGACGTCAGCTTCTACGTCGCAAAACCCCTCGTGACGTCGCATAGTGCGACGTCAGTCACAACGTCGCATTAAATTGCGACGTCGCATATAGCGACGTCAGCCTTAACGTCGCCAATACCTCGCCACGTCGCACTTAGCGACGCAAGCCCCTACGTCGCATAAATCAACGACGTCGCATTTAGCGACGCAGCACCCTACGTCGCATTAAATTGCGAAACGTCGCCTTTAGCGACGTCATGCTCAACGTCGCAATCCTTACCTGCGACGTAGTGCCCAACGTCGCACAAACCAGAAAACTCATATTTTTACTAAGTGTCGAGACCAAAAATTTATCACTCGATTTTACCCAAATTCGGTTCCAGATGCGTTTTTCGTCAAAGCAATATAGTAGAAATAAAAATTTTCCAAGCTGACCTGGCAGCTCGACCCCAGCCAGGGGCTCTGCCCCTTGGACCCCGCCAGGGGCTGCCGCCCCTTGGACCCCGCTACCAGGGGCGCTGCCCCCGGACCCCCGTACTTAGATTCCGTAACGGCTTCTAAAACACAATCAAAACACATTTTTCAAGTAAAACGACACGGAATCAAAATAATAATAGTTGAAATTATTATTACAAATCCGTCACCAACGGGCCGTACATTTTTCAAATACTTAAACTTATCAACCAAATAGTGGAAATTTGGACATTATAGTTGAACGAACAACTACAAGGGTAATCTGTTGAGCTACCCAATCATATTTATAACCATCGCGTGTCGTGGACACCCTCAGGTTACAAATCTTTGGACTTCATACTCGGCTAATCAACTTACGTTTGTTTAAACGCACTCAGACTCAGGTGAGTCTCATAGCCCCTCTTTTACTGTTTTACTCAGGGGTGTGATATATTGCTCAACTTTTAACATGTGAACGCAAGTACCAACTTTTCATATACTACATGAGTTTTTCGAAACTAATCATTTAAAGTCCTCCGTCAGCATAGTTGTTAATACGTTGTAGCGTGAATATTAGTATATGGTACCATATAGGATTGACCCTCCTCGTTCGGGTTAGCAAGCACTAACCGGGTAAACGGACGTACTAATATTTGGGAAGACGAATGTTGGTTAGGCATTCGTGGAGGCACCTCGCCCGGAATTCTCTATAGGGGACCCGGCCCTCGAGTTAAGCTCAACTATGTGCTCATGGCTGTATACACGATGATTATCATTAAATTGCTGGATGCAATTCATTATTTTATTGCTGGATGCAATACATTATTTAAATCTTGCGGTTCATACGATATTACTTGATTTCAAACCTGTGAGCTCACCAGCTTTATAGCTGACCTTTTAGCATATATCGCAGGTACCCAGCAGTAGGATGTTTCTGCTTCAGGATTTAGCTCGAGTCAGCATACAGACGATTGAGATTTTCTTGCATTAGTATATTTTGTAAAAGTACTTATGTACTGAAATCTCATTTTATTTAACTCGAGCTATGTAAAGCTTTTAATGTTGTAAACATTTCAGTTATCAATATATTTTTGTTAAAATGACGCATATAGAGTCGTTTGCTATTTATCTTTGTGCTTTGTTATTGATTAGTAACACCCAAATCAAGCTTCCGCAAATCATTAAATTTGGGGGTGTTACAGATTGGTATCAGAGCCTAAGGTTATAGTGAACTAGGTTGCATTTAGTGAGCCTAGACTATGACCATTAGGCAGTATTCCTTATTAGGTATGACTGGTTCAGGGATTACAGCATACGAGTTAAATTTAACATAGCCTGATCAACTATGTACAATTAAGCAAAGATGATGTAAGATCTGAAAGTAGTTATGGCTGAACGGGATACAATAGAAGACTCTGACCTCGAGAGAACTGAGACTCAAACATGTTTATGCTAGACACTCAATAGGCTATATTATATAGGAACTATATGAATATAGGCCTCAATCTTACTAACGCTTTGTCTCAGAAATGGCAAACACACCATCAAATTCATCTCGTTCTCAATCCGGGTCGCAGAACCCAAGGGTAGCAAGGAGGAACTCCAGGTTGCCTCGAGCTGGCCCGTACTCCACTCACTCCACCTTGCCGGCTCTAGCCGCTAGGGTGAATCAACATGAGCAACGACTTCGCACCATGGATGTCGTGTTGCAGGAAACAAACGAAAACTGGAGACTTACATCCCTCGAACGCATAGAACAAGTCTCCGACGATCTTGAAACCACTAACAACAACATGGATATCCTTCGTAATCAAATAATAGAAATAAGGGTGGAAAATGCCCTTCTGCAACAAAGGATGGATGAATGTGTGCAACGCTCACTTGAGGCAGAAGAATATGCGCGTGGAATAACACAACGACTTGCACTAGCAGAAGATAACGCCCGACAAGCTAGCAGGCTTGCAAACACTGTGGACCGTCTTGTCACGATGATGGAACAAATTAATCTACGTTAAGACTAGTGTAGTCTTTGTCTTGTAATCTACCCTGTAATCTAGTAACTATCTACGCGCTATTCTATAATTCGGTCGGATGTAACAATTCCCGACATCTTTTGTAATACATCTGTAGGATGTAACCTTTGAACTCGTATCATCTATCAAGTATTCTTGCTGTTTTCGACTCATATTAATTGCCATTATTCCTGTTGATGTTATGTATTACTGCTTTTATACATGTACATCTGAGATAAATACAACTTTCTTGCAAAATCTCATGTATCTTCATTGCTTTTATTGAAGAATCATGCCGCCAAAGACCAGACCTTACACCGATGCACAGATTACCTCACTCATAACCCAGGCTGTTACTGAGGCCTTGGCTCGGAATACCCCACCAAACTCTACAAGAAACAGCGATGCCGCTGAAACCTCTGCTGTCAAACCTTGTTCTTACAAGGACTTCCAAAGTTGCAAACCCTCGAGCTTCAAGGGTTCTGAAGGAGCCATCGGACTAATCAGATGGTTCGAGAAAATGGAAACTGTTTTCCGTGTCAGCAAATGCGCGGAGAACGACAAAGTAAATTTCGCCACCTGCTCTCTTGAAGATGATGCCCACTCTTGGTGGAATTCATATACCCAATCAGTGGGTGCTGACATTGCCTACCAAATCACTTGGGAGGAATTGAAAGCCAAACTCACTGCCAAGTACTGCTCTATCGCCAAACTCCAAAAGCTGGATGAGGAGTTCTGGAACTTAAAGGTTCAGGGTGGTGACATCGATGGTTATACCACCAGGTTTCAACAACTAGCTGCTCTCCGCCCAGCTATTTTACATACATATGTACACCATTTCCATACATATGTACACCATTTCCATCTAGTTCTCTCTCTCTACTCTTGATCTCCCTCCCCTCTCTCCTCTGCTGATTTCCAGCAGCCACCACACCACCATATCACCACCATAGTGCCACCATGAGCCGCCACGTCGGAATTCAAGAAAAAGCACCAAAACGAGCACTTTACTTCCTCCTTCTTCTTCTCTGTTTAACAAACGTTGTAAGAATTTCAAACTCTTTCTAAAATACTTGTTTTATGTTTATAGTCATGTTATAGTGCTCACTCAACGTTATAATGTCCATAACATAAGCCGAAATGCGCTTTTAAATACGAAAACTTGTGTTTAAACTTGCTGTCCAGAAACTTACCTCATTTCCACGATTTTTATAAAAATCATAACAACATGAAAATGAACGTTTCTTAAGCTTAAATCTAAGTTCAAGATGTAGCTTTCCAACGAAACCAATTTCGTAACATTTCGACTTGGTTTGCTATTTTAAAATTAATTTACCGTAACGTCGCGCGTTACTGTTCCGACGGACAGAAACATCTGTCTCCTTCTCGAGACCATATCTCGAGTTCTAGGAGGAATCAACTCACGAAATCTAAACAAAAAATGATCCTTAAGATGTTATCTACAATTTTCGTGTTGAACACTTTTACTAGAAATACACGAATTCTTCCAGAAAATCCAATCTATGAACATAATTTAAATTCGGACTAAACTGCACACAGATCCTTTGCAAATTTTTAAAAAATATCAAACGACCTCCAAAAGTCATGAAAAACTTACAGGAAGTACATAACATATGTAGGAACATTGTGTAAAAATTTAGGAACGTTTCGTTAATGTTTTCTATTTTAAATAAAAATTACAAATTCGGACTGAAGTGCACTCCGAACTTTGACTTTCGTTGACTTTTTGACTTTTATGCTAAATTTGGATTTTGTAGTTTCGGATCAACACTTTCGGACTCTAAATTCGGATTAATTAAACTTCGGATAGTACAACTTTCGGAGACGTATATATATGTATATTTGCGGATAGAAAAATACATGTACTTTAATAAGAGTACGCGAACTATTATACATACCATACAACAAACGAACGTTACTCGACACGCATTATACATGAAAACTACTATACTTTGGGAAGTATACGCTATAACTTAAATACGAGATTACACTCGAAACCACTATGAGATTACACTCATACATGCACGAGATTACACTCGAAATTACATGTGAGATTTCACTCACACTTAAATGGGATTACACCCACACTACTACGAGCTTACACTCGAATAACACTTTCACGTCGCAGTACCATAAACAGACTTACAAATATACTTTACAAGTATACGATACAATGAAATACATAATAATAATACTTGAATTATTATTACACATCGTCACCAACGGGCCATATATACACAACGACAGACTACAAATACGAACAATTATAAATAACAGACTAATGGACATTAACTAGTTGAGTGGACAACTAGCGTGGATAATCTTTAAGGTATCCATTTACTTACTTAACCTTATGCGTTTAGGACGCTAGAGGTCACTGGTTCGGAGAACCGCGTTACTTGATTACTACTTTGTACTGCTAGACTCAGGTGAGTCTCACGACCCCTTTTTACAGTTTTTACTATTTTTGGGGAGATGCATTACTTGTTTACTGAAATTACTTGTTAACTGAAATATGTGTACAAACTTACTGTCTTGCTGACTTATCTACTTATTGTTTTACTGTCATACCGACTCACCTAGTTCACTGTTTTACCGACCTTACTGGTTTACTTCACAAACTTACTATACGTACTTATTAATTCACCCACTATTAAACTTACTGTTTTACCGACATATTAAGTACTGTTTGACCGACTCATAAACTTACTTTGTTACCGACTTACAAACTCACTGTTTTACAAACTTACCGACTTACTATTTTACAAACTTACCGACTTACTATTTTACAAACTTACCGACTTACTATTTTACAAACTTATACTTTCAGACCGTACAACCACACTACTTTACAGACTTATAGACTTACTGTTTTACCGACCTACCTTCTTTACTTTCTTACCGACTTATTACTTTACAGGCCTACAGACTTACAGTCTACTACAGACTCACCGTCTTACAGACTTACTACTTTACCAACTTATACTTACAGTCTTACCGACTTATAAACATACTGCTTTACCGACTTATAATTATACTGCTTGACAGACTTACAAACTTACTGTTTTACTGACTTACAAACTCACTGTTTTGTAGACTTACTGATTTACAGACTTATTACTTTACAGACTTAATTACCTTACAGACTTACTACTTTATAGATTTACAGTCTTACAGACTTATCGTCTTACGGACTTAAAATATTACAGACTTACAGTCTTACCGACTTATCGTCATACAGACTTATGGTCTTACAAACTTACTACTATACAGACTTACAGACATACAGACTACAGACTTTCAGACTTTACAGACATACTACTTGACCGATTTACAGACTACAGACTTACAGACTTCTCGATATACTGAACTGCTTGAGTTACGTTCTATCCAATGAAGGCCTCTGAATCATAGTTGTTAGTTATGGGATAAGCGCGAGTTTTAGTATATGGATCCATATGAGACTGACAATCCCCGTCCGGGGTGGTAGCGCCACTACGAACCGTACTCGTATAAACGGACGTTTTCTACTCGTTTCGTATGAGCGTTTTTGGACTAGCACTCACGGGGGCAAATTACAGACTTGTTAAGCTTCGATTATGATGGCTCACAACAATGTATATCTACCCAATTGCATTTGTACAATCATTACTTACTGACTTATTACAATTGTGTGATGCTTACTTACTGCCTTATTGCATTTGTGAAATTCTTATTTACTGTCTTATTGTATTCATACAAACTGTATACTTACCGTCTTGTGTTCACATTTTATTACTATTACTACAAACCTGTAAGATTCACCAACCTTTTGGTTGACGTTTTTAGTGATGCATTTTCAGGTACACAGCTTCAGTAGGATTGGCCTTCAGGATCCTAGCTCGATGTGCTCACTATACCTTTATGCGATGATTACCGTGATTAGTAACACCCAAAACTCGCTTCCGCAAATCATTAAATTTGGGGGTGTTACAATTTTTTATTACTACATTTTTTATAACTTCATTTTTTAACATCCTGTAACTGCATTTTATATCATTATTTTTACAAACTGAGAAGTTTTGTTCCTATCTGGCTGTTGAAGAAAAGTTTGTTCCTAGTTTCGATTTAATGAGCAAGAAAATTGAGATACTGGATATTGAATGGGCAACAACGAATAACTATGTTGATTGTGGTATTTTGGTCATGAGACATATGGAATGCTACAAAGGTAATGGGTTGGCAGGTTTTGAAACTCAATTTCAAGTTGAAGGAGCTGGTCAAACGAAGTAATTGGATGATTTGAGAACGAAGTATACTGCAAAGATTATTCTGTCTGATTACAATTCTCTTGTCAAGCACACAACTGAAAAGGTCAGGGAATACGATCGACTTAGCAAGGAAGTGAAAAGGCAGCAAAAGCTAAAATTGGAAGACGGTTGGCTAAGAATTTGGGTTCATGAATGTTGTTTGGTTATGCAGTTGGTTGTCTTCAAACTGATATTAGGTGCTTTTTGTGTTAATTTGTTACCTGAATAATTTGACATCCTATGTGTGGTTAGTATTTGTAAGATAATGGTTATGACTATGTTGTGTTGGAAATGTTGATATTTTTTACTGCATTTTTAACATGTCTAGTTTGTAATATGATTTCAAAACGCATGATACAGTTATCAAATGCAATAGGCAACTACTAAATATATCTCAATCATTAACAAATCAAAGGAAAAACATAAAAGTCAAGATGAAGAATAACACTTAGAACTCAGTTCAAACAAAAAATTACTAATATAATGTCAAGATATCAAAATTTTAAAAAATGCAGTGAATCTCTACTAAGATGTAGTAGGTTGATCCACATCAGTCATAGCATTTGCTGTAGGTTGTTCTGCTTCATTGGTTGCATTTGCCGTTGGAGTGTTGTCTACCATAGGTGAGTTTTTACAGCCTCTGCTGTTATGACCATACTCCTTGCACTTACCACATTGATTTGCTCTCTTTTTAGCTTTATCCATTGCAATGTCCCCTTTTGATTGTGCTCTTTTACGTCCTTTAGTCCTGACATCATCTGGATTCTTAATGGTGTGTTCAACAGGTTTCTTCACTCTGAAAAAAGAGCAAATGGTCTCACCTTTATCCATTTCTTTTGCAGTTGGGAATTCAGCTTTAGCCTCTTCAAGTAATTCCATTAGACGTTCTCGATATTTAGTAAACTTGTCTGCATCGTGAACCAGTCTGTTTGCAGTTTGCTCAACAATTTGCTGTATTGCTCGTATTCCTGCAACTGTACTATCACGGATTTCAGGTTGTTCAACAACTTTGTCTATCTTGTGACACCCGGTCAAAAATGACCCAAATTACCGTCCTAATTTGAACTTTAATTACGAAGTATTAAATAATCCGAAACAATTATTTAATAATCACACATACACAAATTTGGTAGAATGCAGAAACCCAAATTAAGATTTGGTGAAAAACATTTTCAAACAAAGTATTATTATTGAGAATAATAATAACGCACTCCGAAAATTAGTTAGATACATTTTAGATACAGAAAACTATCCGTGTATTTCAAGTTAAACTAAGATATATTTTTATATCTCATTGGAAGTATTTTTATAGAATATTTCAATTATAATCACATACGAAATAATATTTAGAAAATTTTCATTTTTAAATATTACACTACTTAACGATCGGGTAAATAAACACGGGTCAAAAATTACCCACCAAACTCAATTATTGGAGCCGGTATACAACCGACCCCAATAATGTAATACACACACACGAACACATTGATCTATCTATCTCTGCTCTTTCTCTCCTCTCTCGTTCCATTTCAATTCAACAACAACAACAACTAAAATATTAACAAGATCAAGAACCAGTATCATCATCATCATAATCTGGAATCATCATCATCATCATCGTGTTCTTCATCATCACCATCCTCACGGTTCCAAATTTTACTACGTAAGAACACTTATTAATTCTCATTAATTTCATGTTTTTAATACATTATATAACATGTAGTAACATTCTATATGTGCGGAAATTGGTTAAAACTAGGTTAGAAACCGTTTTGTTGATGATCTGCACGAACAGGGGCTGGATTCCCCAGGGATCCGGCGGATTCCCAAGGGATCCGGCGGATCAGGTGCTGGATTCCCAAGGGATCCGGCGGATTCCCAAGGGATCCGGCGGATTCCCAAGGGATCCGGCGGATCAAGCGGATTCCCAAGGGATCCGGCGGATCAAGCGGATTCCCAAGGGATCCGGCGGATTCCCAAGGGATCCGGCGGATCATGTGGATTCCCAAGGGATCCGGCGGATCCAAGCCAAACCAGAATACATTTTCTCACTAAGTATTGATCTTATACACTTACGGATAAATTGTAAACGATACGATACAAGATTTTACAACTATTTTATACGAAACGAACATAATTATATTTTGGAAATATAATTTCAATCCGACACCAACGAACCGTACATTTTATAAAAACTTCAAACATAAATACGGATCGAATACTTTGGACCTAATCAACCAAACAAACAACTATGCAAATGAATTACCACGCGAACACTTACAAACATACAATCTTGCGTGTTTAGGACGTTAGGAGATTACTGTTGGAATACGTACGCACATTAGGATTGCTGGCTCTACAGGTGAGTTTCACAGCCCCTCTTTTTACTATTTTTACTGTTTTGGGGGAGATGCATTACTTGTTTTCATAAAAACTAACAGTGGCCGAGTTATCGCATGATTGGCATGACCTGCAATCATGGTGGCTCATGGCCGAGTTATCGCATGATTGGCATGACCTGCAATCATGGTGGCTCATAGCTGTGTTTCTTACTCGTTACATATGAATGTCTGGATTAGCATTCACGAGGGCAAAATCACTGATTGTTAAGCTTCGACTATGGTGCTCATGGCAATATATACGGAAACTATTGCGACTGTGCAATATTTACTCAAGGATTTTACAAGCTTATGTGTTCAAACTGTTACTTACTATAAACCTGTGAGATTCACCAACCTTTTGGTTGACCTGTTTTAGTAATGCATTCTCAGGTACACAGCAACAGTAGGGTTGATCAGTACGGATGGCCCAGCAGGATATGCGTTAGTAGCTTGAGTCGCATGCAATTACACATATGAAGATTTTATTTGCATTATCTTTTGTATAATGATTATGTACTTAAAATATAACAAAACAAGTTGCGAACTCATCAATGATGTATTACATTTGAAAACTTATGTATTAATGTAACATATTCCACAACGTCTCATTTAGAGTCGTTTGCTTATACTTTGGGTTTGATTATTGATTAGTCACGCCTCAAAACAGTCGCTTCCGCAAAGCATTAAATTGGGGGTGTGACAGATTGGTATCAGAGCCTAAGGTTATAGCGAACTAGGTTGCATTTAGTGGGCCTAGACTATGACCGTTAGGCAGTATTCCTCATTAGATGTAACTGGTTCAGGGATTTCGTCATACGAGTTTAATTTAACATAGCCTGATCAACTATGTACAATTAAATGAAGATGATGTAAGATCTGAAAGGGGTTATGTTGAACAGGAATGCACTAGTTGACTCTGACCACGAGAGAACCGTGACTTGTACTTGTTCTGTGATAGACACAACTAGGTGGATAATAAGTATATATAGGTTACACCTATATGATTAGGCTTATTAAGATCCTCCGATATTCGGTAACACTCTCACTGTACAAAAACACTTTAGATTAGGCCTATGGTAAGTTGATCGAATCAGGAAAAGAGTACCGGGATGTGCCCTGACAGAGAGGGTCGTCTTTTCGAAATAGACTTACCCTAGGTAGAGATTAAGAACTTCGACACCTTATTCTACACAACTGGTCATCAGAGGACCATCCTTCGCTCACCCATCAGTTTTAACATTCGAATCCAGTATTTCTTTAAGTACGAATCTTTTCTACTTTCCTATCACATTCCGCAAAACTACTGATACATGTACGGATGTAATATCCCTTTTACTTTTGAAAACCTTAATCCTCGTAATCATTTGAACTCGCAAGTTGGATGATTACAATCATTGTTATTCTACGCTATTGATTGTCACTTGTGTTGTGATATATTACTGTTATATATGCAACTACGATGATCATATTCTTGTACAAAACTCTGACATGTCCCTTATCTTCATTGAAGGAACATGCCTCCACGACAAAAGTTCACTCAAGCTCAGGTCGATCGATTGGTTGCTGACGCAGTACTTGCCGAGCAACAACGATCTGAAAGTGCTGAAACACCACCAAATGCCCCTGTAGTGAAACCCTGCACCTACAAAGACTTCCTTAACTGCAATCCTTTGAGCTTCAAAGGCACAGAAGGTGCCATTGGGTTGTTGCGATGGATGGAGAAGACAGAGGCAGTCTTTCGCATCTGCAGTTGCCCTGAGAACTGTAAGGTCAAGTTCTCCACCTACACTTTCATGGATGATGCTCTGACATGGTGGAACACTTATGCTGACTCCATAGGCCAAGACATTGCTCTGGAAACTCCTTGGGATGAACTGAAGAAAATGCTCAAGGATGAGTATTGTCCCAGGGATGAAATTCAACAGCTTGAGGCGGAATTCTGGAATCTCTCCACTCAAGGGAATGACATTGCCAGCTACACCTCTCGATTCAATCAGTTGGCACACCTTTGCCCATCAATGGTCGATACAGAATCCAAGCGAATTGAGCGCTATCTTTGGGGACTTCCTCCACAAATTCAGGGAATGGTTACTTCGTCAAACTCTCCCACATTTCATGGTACAGTGCGTATGGCACACAAGCTGATGGCACAAATGGTTCGTCAAGGAACCGCTGGCGCCAAAACTACTGGAAACAGCTCGGGAGATAACAAGAGGAAAGCTGATGGAAGCTCTGGAAGTCAGAGCCAAGCTAACAAGAAACCTGCAACTGTTCAGGCCAACACTTCTGAATCCGATGACAAGAAAGAGTATAAGGGAAGAAAACCCTATTGCTCTAAGTGCAAACTTCATCATGATGGTCTATGTCCTTGCACCAAATGCAAGCGGTTTGGACATCTGACCAAGGACTGTAAAGAAACCACCACTGGTACCGACACCTCTACACCCAAAACCTGCTATGAGTGCAATGGTACCGGGCATTTTAAGCGAGATTGCCCAAAACTGAAGGACAAAAACAACACCGCTACTAAGGGCAGGTTCTATGTACTTAATGCTGAAGGTAAACACAAGAACCCTAGACTTATTGACTTACTCAACACGGGTACACTCACTCCCGGATAACCAAAACTGCATCTGTACTACTTACTTGAATAGGTTCTATTACTGCTTAGTACTTTATATGTTTCCTTAGATTCTAAGTACCAATAGAATAAGGAAATTGGTGAACCATTTCAGGTAGACAGTAAGAAACCGATGGAATCGGTAATACATACAAGTATGATTAGGCTATTATGGGATATTGGTATATATACATACATAGGCCTAGACTACGTACTACTCACTAGGCTATTATATACTGGATGTATAGGAATAGGCCTTTACTTGATGATACCTTTGAGACCGTCTACACCACTACAACAAACAAACATTCTTACTTCAACGTCCTTTGATAAGAAGATCGGGACTCTATTTTAAATTACTACTGTCTACTAAATTCTACGTTTACAACGTACTCCATTTTCAACAATTTCAACATGCTTTTACCCCGAACTTTTTCTTAGATTCTGTTTTTGAATAGATTTTGTTAAACAAGATTTCAAACTTTGCTACTGATAAGAATTTCAACCGAACTATTTATTGACTAGAGTTTTCGACAAACTTCAAAGTTTTCAATCGACTTTCACTGTCAAAATTTTCTGACAAATGTACTTTTACCGGATATATTGCAAAATTTCTTATGAAAATTTTTAGAGAAATTTTCAAGACTTCAAAACCGTTCAAACTTGCTTACTGTACACAACTTGATACAAAACTTCAAACCTTGAATGGTCAACAAAATTTCACAGTACACAATGACCTCCTTGCTGTTATAGGAGCAAAACCTGCCAGAATCTGAATAGGGATGCGATTATGGTAACTCGCTAGCAACCTATCTGCTTTCATACTACTTACTTGATAAACTTTACTTGCTACTTGATACTTGTTAGGTTTTCCCTAGATTCTAAGTACACTAAAGAGTTAGGGGAAAATAACAATTTAGATCTATAGTCTCTATATATGAAACTAGTTTTAGCACAAAGGTATAGGAATAACGTATCCTACGCTGTTGTATACCGGAAAACATACCGGTTATATTTCCTTTTATATACTGGGTAACGTCCCGAGTAAAATAAATTTTTGGGTGACGACTCACATAAAAACGTATTTTGGGTAACATCCCACATAAACCTGAAATGTGCTAAACTACTTCGTTTCTGTATGAGACTGATAGAGTCTAAGGTGGACTACTAGTGCAAAAGTAGTTGTACTCAAGCAATTGGCTAAACGACAAACTTTGTCCTACCGACAAAACAATCAAGGATTTACTGAATTACTTTAGGCTACTAGTACACATTGTAGCTACTCCCTAGTGATCGACTGGACTGATCATGTAGGCACAATAGTCAACACATCTTGAAGATTGACTTCGAATTCCTTAGTTGCCGGAAGGGCACTAGTTCAACAAGGGGAGATAGACAACTCTAGATAGGTGTTGTCAGACTTACATAGATAACACGCGAACTATAACTTGAATACAACGATAAATACTACGAACAAATTTCGGGACGAAATTCTCCTAACAAGGGGAGAATGTGACACCCGGTCAAAAATGACCCAAATTACCGTCCTAATTTGAACTTTAATTACGAAGTATTAAATAATCCGAAAAAATTATTTAATAATCACACATACACAAATTTGGTAGAATGCAGAAACCCAAATTAAGATTTGGTGAAAAACATTTTCAAACAAAGTATTATTATTGAGAATAATAATAACGCACTCCGAAAATTAGTTAGATACATTTTAGATACAGAAAACTATCCGTGTATTTCAAGTTAAACTAAGATATATTTTTATATCTCATTGGAAGTATTTTTATAGAATATTTCAATTATAATCACATACGAAATAATATTTAGAAAATTTTCATTTTTAAATATTACACTACTTAACGATCGGGTAAATAAACACGGGTCAAAAATTACCCACCAAACTCAATTATTGGAGCCGGTATACAACCGACCCCAATAATGTAATACACACACACGAACACATTGATCTATCTATCTCTGCTCTTTCTCTCCTCTCTCGTTCCATTTCAATTCAACAACAACAACAACTAAAACATTAACAAGATCAAGAACCAGTATCATCATCATCATCATAATCTGGAATCATCATCATCATCATCGTGTTCTTCATCATCACCATCCTCACGGTTCCAAATTTTACTACGTAAGAACACTTATTAATTCTCATTAATTTCATGTTTTTAATACATTATATAACATGTAGTAACATTCTATATGTGCGGAAATTGGTTAAAACTAGGTTAGAAACCGTTTTGTTGATGATCTGCACGAACAGGGGCTGGATTCCCCAGGGATCCGGCGGATTCCCAAGGGATCCGGCGGATCAGGTGCTGGATTCCCCAGGGATCCGGCGGATTCCCAAGGGATCCGGCGGATCAGGTGCTGGATTCCCAAGGGATCCGGCGGATTCCCAAGGGATCCGGCGGATCAAGCGGATTCCCAAGGGATCCGGCGGATTCCCAAGGGATCCGGCGGATCATGTGGATTCCCAAGGGATCCGGCGGATTCCCAAGGGATCCGGCGGATCCAAGCCAAACCAGAATACATTTTCTCACTAAGTATTGATCTTATACACTTACGGATAAATTGTAAACGATACGATACAAGATTTTACAACTATTTTATACGAAACGAACATAATTATATTTTGGAAATATAATTTCAATCCGACACCAACGAACCGTACATTTTATAAAAACTTCAAACATAAATACGGATCGAATACTTTGGACCTAATCAACCAAACAAACAACTATGCAAATGAATTACCACGCGAACACTTACAAACATACAATCTTGCGTGTTTAGGACGTTAGGAGATTACTGTTGGAATACGTTCGCACATTAGGATTGCTGGCTCTACAGGTGAGTTTCACAGCCCCTCTTTTTACTATTTTTACTGTTTTGGGGGAGATGCATTACTTGTTTTCATAAAAACTAACAGTGGCCGAGTTATTGCATGATTGGCATGACCTGCAATCATGGTGGCTCATGGCCGAGTTATCGCATGATTGGCATGACCTGCAATCATGGTGGCTCATAGATGTGTTTCTTACTCGTTACATATGAATGTCTGGATTAGCATTCACGAGGGCAAAATCACTGATTGTTAAGCTTCGACTATGGTGCTCATGGCAATATATACGGAAACTATTGCGACTGTGCAATATTTACTCAAGGATTTTACAAGCTTATGTGTTCAAACTGTTACTTACTATAAACCTGTGAGATTCACCAACCTTTTGGTTGACCTGTTTTAGTAATGCATTCTCAGGTACACAGCAACAGTAGGGTTGATCAGTACGGATGGCCTAGCAGGATATGCGTTAGTAGCTTGAGTCGCATGCAATTACACATATGAAGATTTTACTTGCATTATCTTTTGTATAATGATTATGTACTTAAAATCTAACAAAACAAGTTGCGAACTCATCAATGATGTATTACATTTGAAAACTTATGTATTAATGTAACATATTCCACAACGTCTCATTTAGAGTCGTTTGCTTGTACTTTGGGTTTGATTATTGATTAGTCACGCCTCAAAACAGTCGCTTCCGCAAAGCATTAAATTGGGGGTGTGACATATCTTTTCCAGCGTAGCTTCAACAGACCATCTTGTAAGGACATACTTTTTTGGAAACTCTTCCAAATTGTTAAAACGGAACGCGTAGAATATGTGTCGACATAACAACCCATACAGAGCAAACTTAATGCATGAACATACTGCTGTAACCTCCAAAGCATTGTATGTAACCTAAAAAATAATAATATCAGTAGTGTACAATGCAATGGGTGTTATCAATTTTTTCAAACTTATAAATACAGAGAGTGAGAAACTAAGTGGAGTTATTTTGAAAATTATAATGTTGTACATACCTCATACACTCTTTTTGTTTTGTGTCTTTGATTTTGAATATTTCTGAACCTTTAATATTCTCACGGCTCTCTGATAAACAGTTGGTGTAACTTGCAACTATATCATCTTGTACATCAAAAAAGATTGAGCGGGTGTACATCACAGCTGCTTGTTTTTCTAATGCAAGGTTTGTTTTGAAATCAGGAACGGTGTATCTTGTGTTGTGATCATTAAGTTGTTGAACGTATCGTTGGTGTTCCATTGTAGTATCGTAATGGGTCAAGAACTCCACCAACGTTAAGTATCTGCTGGTAAATTTGGAAAAGAAATGGTTTTCACTTTCTGATCTTGAAGATGTTTTCATGAGTCCAGCCAGAGGTTCATCTAACATATAAGCTGGTATCCATCTCTCTCTCATATCATAAATTTCTTGCACCATTCGTTGTCATCAAGTCCAAATTCGGTGACTATTCTTTTCCATCGTCTCTCAAATGTTTCAGCAGAAATCTTATCTGTCCAAACAATACCACGGATTTTCTTCTTGAAATCTGTGTTTGCACATAAAACTGCACCAACCTAGGAACACAAAAGATTTTTTTAAAAGCGATGCATGTTTTTTCAAGAAATAACTAAGGAAGCATTTGTTAATATGAAGACCTTTGTCGTTAACTTGCGCATAATGTGCCACATACACAATCTGTGCCTTGTGTTTGGAAACACAAATGTTATCACTGCACGCATTGCAGCATCCTGATCAGTAACAACAACTTTTGGGTCTACCTTGAAACATTTTTTGAAAGTTTGTAGACGCCATCTATAATAAACTTCAGTTTCTTTTGTGAGTAGCGCTGAACCAAAAGTAACACAACGATTGTGGTTATCAATTCCAGTAAATGGTACAAAAACCATTCCATACCTGTTGAAAAATTAAAGTTAACAAATTTTTTAACTGTATAGTAAAAGTTGCAAATGTATATCCATTTTCTATATTACTGCATTTTTTATTTATTTTTACTGCATTTTTTATAATTTTTAACTATGTGTAACATGATGTTATTCTGATAAAATGTAGTAACAAAGATTTTATTTTACTGCATTTTTCTATAGTTTCCTTCTATAAAATGCAGTGATTATCATAAAATGCAGTAAACATTACATTTTTTGTTACTGCATCTTTTGATCTGTTTGCTGCATTTTTTTAATGATTTGTGTGATTATCAACATACAGGTCTTATATCAGAGATTTTAAAAATAATAAAAAAACATAATACAATACAAAATAGCTTTACCTATTCTTTTTGAAAGTTGAGTCAAAAGACACAACATCACCATAGAATTCATAATTTCGATGAGCTTCAGGGTCTGCCCAAAACACTCCAGCTAGTTTGTTCTCTTCAATTAAAAAATAGTCCACATAGAAGTCTTTGATAAATTGCATCCTTCCAAGAAGTTTCTCCATAGCCATCTGTGCGTCTTCTTTTCCCACAAAAACATTTACATCTCTCCTAAAATTTTTACAGTCAACTTTTGTCACACCTATTTCCTCAAACCCTCCATATATTTCCTTCAACATCTTAAACCCTTTCACTGGACCAATGTTAACAGTTGATACCTGAAATAGAAACTGTTCTTTCATGTATCCCAATTTAGTTGTTGTTCTAACAAACTTCATATCATCCTTTTCAAGGAGGTAGTGGTTGTGACCTTCTACAAACTTATTATGTCTGTATGTCCCGTTAGGTAGCTTTGAATGACCAACGTGCGCCTCACAACCAATCCTAAAACTGCTAGTTTTTCTTGGGCGTTTTATCTTTTTTTTTCACCTTCAGCATCTTCTGGTGTCTTTTCAACCTCTTTTGTAATCTTAAGTGGTTTGGGCTTCTTTATATATTTTGTGCCTTCTCGATTACATCTGAAATACTTATTTCTAGGGTTTGTTATCTTATGTGGATTATAAGATGAACTCTTTTTAGACTGAAAACCTGCTTTCTTAGCATATTGCTGATACATCAAATATGCCTCATCCAAAGTGTTGTATATAGTTCCAACTATTGGCTTCTCTTCAACTTCTGGATACCAGATTCGACTTCCCATTGGACTATAGAATGGTAGTGAAACTTTTTTTTGCAACACCTGCATTTTTTGTTACAATTTTACTCTGTTAAATAAACACACAAGATACTAGTCTTTCATGAATTATATATTGCATTTTAATAATATCACACAACGCATATGATCATTTATAACCTTATGTGAGTCTGTTAAAATGCAGTAATAATACATTTTTTGTTACTGCATTTTCAATATTTATTTACATTAATGTCACACCCCGTCTAAAGCGGAAACAACGGGGTATAACGGTGATAGGATCATAACACATCATTATAAAGAATTCTATATGAAATACAATATCCAATGTGTCATGATGCCAATAACATGAATAACGGTTCATGTCGTGCATACATTTCAACAATGAATTCAAAAGCTTACAAACAAACGTACTATACAATGTTAAGGCAAAACAAGCCTTCACAAATAACCTTAATGATGTAACACAAGTCTTGAATAACTCTTAATGCAACCCTAAAGGTCCACTAAGTTCTCTTGTCCTCTGCTTTAAGTCCACTAGTATAACCTGAAAAGATATGCTCAAAAACGTCAACACGAATGTTGGTGAGTTTCGTAGGTTTGAAACCAGACACCAGAAAAATAAACATTTTGCTGTGATAATAATAACTTAGGACAATGCATATAGAAATGGCACACGAGTGAAATGATACAACCAACAATCCACAAACTGTCATCACCCCACGAAGGAGCATAACCCAACCAAATCATGCGTATGCGGTAGCTACCCATAAATGACCTTCAATGTACACCTAAGCATACATTAGGTATACACTCCCGAAAGAGTGCAGCCTTGTAAATAAATATGTCCTTCAGTGTATACAAAGCATATACACTAGGTATACACTCCCGAAGGAGTGCAGCCTTAAAACAAATCCAACAACCAATGCATATAAGTCACATAGTGTCACACATTTCAAGCATATGTCCAAAAATGAAAATGAATACCTTTCACAACATAAAAAAATTGATAAAACATGTGAGCATACTTTTCCCCCAATTTGAAAACATGTATATGAAAAAGGGGCCACGAAAACTCACATTGAACACCAAAGTAAGTATCGCCCTTAAATGAATCCACCAAACAACTTTGCCAATCTACAAATGAATATATATGTATACGGGTTACAACCTAGACATATCTATGTCCTTCCATTGTATCCCAAGTCCAAATCACCCCTACTAAGTTTCTTCACAGCCAAACCTCATGTGTCTTTACAAAAATCAACCCCATTATGAAATTCAGATTCTGTCCAGAATTTTGTACCACTTCACAAATTTTTAAACATGACTTAATGAAATCATTTGACTCTACAAATTTTACCAGTGACATTTCATGGTGTTAAGAACATACTGTAATTTTTCCAGAACTTATTTCAATAGTTTACTATTTTTAAAAAGTCATCAAATTTGAACTGCTCTAAACCGACAACACTTTCTGACTTCACAAAAGTTATAATTTATTTAAAATACTTAAAACTTACAAAGATTATGATATTTTTACAGAAAATAGTTGACACTTTAAAGTTACTCCAGTAAAAACTTCAAGACTAAATTCTTAGTTTAAAATACGTTTCAAAAATCCACAATTTACTCAAAATCAGGAACCGAAAACTCAGAATTGACATCTAAACTCATAAAATCATTTTGACCGATTTGTACTTATCGTATGAACACGAAATCGATGCCATTTGAAAATAGACTCTTAGCACTTATGTTTAGACTCAAGATTCATAATAATCCATCCAAAATGACCAAGTTATAACCTTCTCAAACTGATAAACAAATCTGTCAAGATTTAGGGTTTATGAGTAACTAACCCTAATCGCTTGTCTAAACAACCCAAACCGCAAACATAATCATATAACTCATTTCCAACAACTTATTAACAGATTTTAATTATACCCTAACGATTTAATCATTAGGAATACAATGGAATCGAACCGAAACAAAACCGATAATACGAAACAATCGAATATGTTTAATTGAATGATTCGGAAAGAATATATACCGACAACGAGAACCCGTACGATAGGAATAGCTTATAATCTGTGAATAATGAGGATATGCACTCTTATAATTCATTTTTGTAGATTGATCAAACGTATACAAGAGTTATAGGATCGAAAACTTGCCAAAGTTTCTGAAAATTCGTTACCAACAGCAGCAGTTTACGAAATAATTTTTATAAAATAATATAGAGTGTTTCAGAGGCCGAAACTAAAACTTTAAGGTAAAACTTCGAGATCTACAACTTTGTAGTTTTGGACGAAGCCTGGAAATGAACGCAAATGGGTCAAATCGGCCTATCTTCGTGACTGAAATTTTGGGACAGCAATATGGACGATTTTTGTGATAAAAAATGTTAGGGTTATGTTTTAGAATACTTTTTATAGTTCTAGGGTTGGGTTGGGCCGAATGATTCACCAAAAGGGAGGGGCTTTTGGTCGATTGTTGGGCCAAACAACGAAGACACACAAGAAAACTCGGGTCACACGATTTAAGAATAAGCGATCCCAATCAAATTATTTTCGTATTTCGCGTAGTTTAAATAAATCATATCGTTTCGCATAATTAACGCATTTGCATTTAGCCTCGTATCTTCTTCGTTACATGTCTGATTGCGATGATTCTTTTTACATTGGATTCGTTTTTCCGAAAATGAATACTTTGATTTAATGAAGTCCATAAGATGAGTCTTAACACAAAAATGAGTTCTTACGGCTTGAACTATGATTACGGTTTGGTGACGGTTGTCACAGTATCCCCCAGTTGAGAGAATTTCGTCCCGAAATTCAGTCGGAGCTATACTGTCAACACGATCACTGAATAAGTACGTAAAATTAAGATTGATTTGATCTTTTCGTTCGCAAGTAAATTCGGGTCCCCGCTAAGCGTTCGATCAGGAAATGATAAATTTAAATCTTTCTGTGCTTCGAGATTTTGACCTCTCAATCCATGGTTTCTACCAGTTTCTCTACCCAATGTTATCTGTGGTTCCCTGTAAATTCCTTCAAAAAATACGTGTAAGACCTTATCAGTCAACACTTTCATAGATTTGAAACATGGAATACCTCGTGAACACCACTTCACTCTTGTGACAACTTTCAATCGATATGTTATTGGACCTATACGTTCAACTATTTAGAACGGTCCAACAAACACATATGCTAATATTTCAAACTTCCCAAAGTAACACTTTAAACAATATATGATTCCCACACAAAACTTTAACTGCTGTCGATGTTTGTTTATGCAACTCATTTGCCTATCACGCACTGTTTCCAACCTCTCATTGATTTGAACGATCTTGTCAATAGCTTCATGGACTATTTCAATACAATCAACTGACTTTAATCCCACTTCAGCCCACACTACAATGAACAATTTACTAGACTCCTGACGTACTTGAAATAGCGCACATTGAATACCAATCATGATAAATGTGTTGTACGATAACTCGATTAGTGGCAAGCGAGTATCACAACTTCTACCAAAATTGATAACACAACTTAAGTATATTCTTAAAGGTATGAATGGTTTGCTCACTCCGTCCATCAGTACGAGAATAATAAATCATCCTCATATCAAAACACGTTCCCACAGTTTTCCGAAACATTTGCCGAAATTGTAAAGTAAAAATAACCATCAAAATCAGGTATAATTGATACAAACACTCCATGCCTTGCTACTACTTCATTGATAAAAAACCTCGCCAATTTCTCCATCGAGTAGTCCTCGCAGATAGCTAAGAAATGAGCTGACTTAGTCATTCTATCCACAACTACCCAAATTGAATCGCGTCCACTATTAGTTCTAGAAAACTTCATGAAGAAATCCTTGGTTATTTTTTTCCCTTTCTATTCGGGACGCTCCGGTCGCTGTAATAGACCTAAGAGTCTCGAGTATTCAGCCTTGAACTTCAAACAGATCATGCATTGACATATTGACGAATGTAGTTAATGATGTCCTTCTTCATTCTGAGACACCAATACAAATCCATGATATCATGCTACTTCTTACTAACTCCCGATGTATGAAATATTTTGACTTATGTACTCTGTCCATTACTAGTGTCCATAGACCACCTAGCAAAGGAATCCATAATCTTTTCCATGATGTAACATATTGTCCACTTTTTGTTCCAAATGTTTGTCTAACCCGCGCAACTTTTTGTTTTGTTTATGAGTATCCTCAACGCTTCATCTTGAATTTTGAACATCTTATCCTTAATGCCAGAGTGTATCGTCAAACTTTGACTTTCACTCACCTTGGCTTACTCTTTCCTTCCTACTCAAAACATCTGCAACACATCCGTCTTCCCCGGATAGAATCAAATTTCACAATTGTAACCACTAAATAATTCGAGCTTCCTCATTTGCCTCGTATTCAACTTCTTTTGAACATAGGGGTGTTAAAAGCTCTTATGATCGGTATGAATAACGTTCTTCATTTCATACAAGTAGTGTCTTCAACACATATGTACGAATGCTACCGCTCCAAGTTCCAAATCGTGGGTAATATAGTAATGCTTATGTATCTTGAGTTGTAGAGAGACGAATACGATTACATTTCCCTTTTAATTAAAACACAACTTAAACCTCGGTTCTGATGCATCCCAATACACAACGAAATCCTCCGATCCATCGCGAATAGTCCGGATTAATGCATTACACAAGGCATCCTTCAATGTTTGAAAAGATTCTTCTTAGTTCCTACCCCAAACAAACTTTATATATATATGTGAGTAGTAGAGCGATCCTTGGAAAAACTCTCGATAAAATGTCGATAATAACTTGTGAATCCCAAATGCTTTACGAACCTTCACGATAGCTGTGGGACCTTCCATCCCTTTACAACTTCTATTTTGCTAAAATTCACCAGAATAACTTCCTTGTTCACAACGTGCCCAAGCAAAACAAACCTCTTGTAGTCAAATTTCGAACTCTAAATATATTGCATAGATCTTTTCTTTCAAAAGAAACTCCAGGATTAGTCTTGAAGGAACTTCATGCTCCTTCTTAGTTTTAGAATAAATTAGAACGTCGTAAATGAAAAAGTATGATAAATTCATCGAGATGCGGCTTACATACGCGTTCGTTAAATATAGGAATGCTATAGTCGCATTAGTAAGATCGAGAGACATAACGAGAAATTTGAAATGTTCGTAACGAGTACTAAACGCAATCTTAGGTAAATCTGATTCAGGTACCCTCAATTGATGGTAACCAGAATGAAGATTGATTTTTTTATTGAACCACTGAACACCTTGAAATTGATCAAATGAATCATCTACCCTTGAAAGAGGACATCGATCCTTGACCGTAAATTTGTCACAATACTCAATGCACAAATGAAAAGAACCATCTTTCTTTTGATAAATAAAACAGGTGCTCCCAAAGGAAAAAGACTAGGGCGAATAAAACCCTTGTCTTGGAGCATCTCAAAGTGAATTAAATAACTTTTGCATTCCAATTTGTGTTAAGCGATTTGGAGCTTTTACAACTGGGGTTGCTCAAAGAATAAGATCAATACAAAACGTTACGAGTACAGAGGGATATAGTCCTTCTAAGTCTTTCCGGGAAGACCTCGAGGGAATCGTTAATAACAGAATGTTTTGGAGTTTTTAACTTATTAACATTTACGCTCATGAGTTGTTTCTTTTCGTCATTAAAATGTTCTATGAAAATCTCGGGTATTACACCTCCATTTAAGTGGTATACGAAATACTTTCTCAAACATACAATTTTCTACCTAAATTTTATCAACTAATCCATTCCCACAACAATACAAAAACTCCTGAGTCCAAAGGGCAACATATCAATGCTAAAAGAATAATCTTCTAGCACTAAAGTACACCCTTATATAATGTCTTTTAGTCTCTATGTGCTTCCATTAACAAAATTATTTCAAATTCTCCCACTCAAAACAAGCCATCGAGTTTCCTACTGTGTTGATTGGTGCCACTTGACGAGCTGTCATCCAACATTTAATTGTAAAATGACCTCTTAAGTTGCAGTTTGAATAAACACAACATGATGCGGATGTGTGATGATAGTAGTTACACCTTACACAAGGAATGTGAACCAGTGTAACCTTCTCTTCATTTGTTAGTATCTACCAGTCTTTTGAATACCCTCTCGATGTTGGTATTGTTTCTACATTCCCTGCCTTATTGATCTCATTGATTAACAATCCACCCATTAGTATTGCACCTTGGATGGTAGGAGGCTCAGTCACTTCTACCATCCCGCAAGTTTCCAGAACAAAGTTGTTGATGTACTTCTCATTTCTCATAGCTTCGAGTGCCACGCGATGAGGTCTAATTCTTGCCAACTCATGAAGTTGTCCGATATATGTTGCATGATTAACTCCCATTGTAGAAAAATTCTAAAACTTGTTCACTAACTTCTTCATTTCGTTATTGAAAGAATATTTCCCCTTAAACAATGCCTTTATTTATTTTATTTATTTATCTATCTATTTATTTATTTATTTATATATTTTATTATTATTATTATTTTATTTATTTATTTATTTATTTCGCGCCATCACCACTTTCATCATTTGAATTCTCGACTACAATTCCACTTTCGTCTTTGGTGTCGTTAGCTCTACCATGATTCAATATACTGATACTAACTTGCATGGCAACTTTGAATATTAAGGTCCACTTCTGTCGTGCAATGATCGCAACAAGATTGGAGTTCTTGCCTTCAATACAACAAATTCCTCCAGTTCAACCACCAGTTTAATCACCACTATCACTTGTATGACCACCACCGAGTGTTTCTCCTCCACGAGTAAAATTTATGGGTAATGCGTCTTAATAGTATGCTTGCTATAATTTCGAATTCATATGAGTTTAGAATATAATGAATACTTTGGAGTTTGTCTAGGCATCAATGCACCAGGCTCACAAACATAAGAATAATTCGGTAAGGAATATAGTTGGGATTTTATTCCCATATGACACGAAGATAGTACATTGGACACGCAGATATGGTCGGATAAACACACATATGTAAGAATACCTTTGTCAATTACGTCTGCAGCCGTAATTGTGAAAGTATTCCTTCATACACATACTTATTTTCCAATTCTTTGTATCACAATAAGCTTTGTATTTACGGAAAGAGATCAGATAGTTATGGAATCCTAAGCAACATGTAGACGAATCACATAAAGAGTCGTAAGATGATGAAGAAACGCTTACAACGTCCTTCTTACTTGAAATGGTTAAGATAAATGATCGACACTAGCTACAACTAGCTTCACGGAATTGTATGCACACATAACTTCCGAACTCATTTCTATATGTGGGTTCCTTATTTATAGTCTAGGCCAATCCACCTAGATCTCTATAAACAATGGCTCTGATACCAATCTGTCACACCCCGTCTAAAGCGGAAACAACGGGGTATAACGGTGATAGGATCATAACACATCATTATAAAGAATTCTATATGAAATACAATATCCAATGTGTCATGATGCCAATAACATGAATAACGGTTCATGTCGTGCATACATTTCAACAATGAATTCAAAAGCTTACAAACAAACGTACTATACAATGTTAAGGCAAAACAAGCCTTCACAAACAACCTTAATGATGTAACACAAGTTTTGAATAACTCTTAATGCAACCCTAAAGGTCCACTAAGTTCTCTTGTCCTCTGGTTTAAGTCCACTAGTATAACCTGAAAAGATATGCTCAAAAACGTCAACACGAATGTTGGTGAGTTTCGTAGGTTTGAAACCAGACACCAGAAAAATAAACATTTTGCTGTGATAATAATAAGTTAGGACAATGCATATAGAAATGGCACACGAGTGAAATGATACAACCAACAATCCACAAACTGTCATCACCCCACGAAGGAGCATAACCCAACCAAATCCTGCGTATGCGGTAGCTACCCATAAATGACCTTCAATGTACACCTAAGCATACATTAGGTATACACTCCCAAAAGAGTGCAGCCTTGTAAATAAATATGTCTTTCAGTGTATACAAAGCATATACACTAGGTATACACTCCCGAAGGAGTGCAGCCTTAAAACAAATCCAACAACTAATGCATATAAGTCACATAGTGTCACACATTTCAAGCATATGTCCAAAAATGAAAATGAATACCTTTCACAACATAAAAAAATTGATAAAACATGTGAGCATACTTCCCCCAATTTGAAAACATGTATATGAAAAAGGGGCCACGAAAACTCACATTGAACACCAAAGTAAGTATCGCCCTTAAATGAATCCACCAAACAACTTTGCCAATCTACAAATGAATATATACGTATACGGGTTACAACCTAGACCATATCTATGTCCTTCCATTGTATCCCAAGTCCAAATCACCCCTACTAAGTTTCTTCACAACCAAACCTCATGTGTCTTTACAAAAATCAACCTCATTATGAAATTCAGATTCTGTCCAGAATTTTGTACCACTTCACGAATTTTTAAACATGACTTAATGAAATCATTTGACTCTACAAGTTTTACCAGTGACATTTCATGGTGTTAAGAACATACTGTAATTTTTCCAGAACTTATTTCAATAGTTTACTATTTTTAAAAAGTCATCAAAGTGAACTGCTCTAAACCGACAACACTTTCTGACTTCACAAAAGTTATAATTTATTTAAAATACTTAAAACTTACAAAGATTATGATATTTTTACAGAAAATATTTGACACTTTAAAGTTACTCCAGTAAAAACTTCAAGACTAAATTTTTAGTTTAAAATACGTTTCAAAAATCCACAATTTACTCAAAATCAGGAACCGAAAACTCAGAATTGACATCTAAACTCATAAAATCATTTTGACCGACTTGTACTTATCGTATGAACACGAAATCGATGCCATTTGAAAATAGACTCTTAGCACTTATGTTTAGACTCAAGATTCATAATAATCCATCCAAAATGACCAAGTTATAACCTTCTCAAACTGATAAACAAATCTGTCAAGATTTAGGGTTTATGAGTAACTAACCCTAATCGCTTGTCTAAACAACCCAAACCGCAAACATAATCATATAACTCATTTCCAACAACTTATTAACAGATTTTAATTATACCCTAACGATTTAATCATTAGGATTACAATGGAATCGAACCGAAACAAAACCGATAATACGAAACAATCGAATATGTTTAATTGAATGATTCGGAAAGAATATATACCGACAACGAGAACCCGTACGATAGGAATAGCTTATAATCTGTGAATAATGAGGATATGCACTCTTATAATTCATTTTCGTAGATTGATCAAACGTATACAAGAGTTATAGGATCGAAAACTTGCCAAAGTTTCTGAAAATTCGTCACCAACAGCAGCAGTTTACGAAATAATTTTTATAAAATAATATAGAGTGTTTCAGAGGCCGAAACTAAAATTCTAAGGTAAAACTTCGAGATCTACAACTTTGTAGTTTTGGACGAAGCCTGGAAATGAACGAAAATGGGTCAAATCGGCCTATCTTCGTGACTGAAATTTTGGGACAGCAATATGGACGATTTTTGTGATAAAAAATGTTAGGGTTATGTTTTAGAATACTTTTTATAGTTCTAGGGTTGGGTTGGGCCGAATGATTCACCAAAAGGGAGGGGCTTTTGGTCGATTGTTGGGCCAAACAACGAAGACACACAAGAAAACTCGGGTCACACGATTTAAGAATAAGCGATCCCAATCAAATTATTTTCGTATTTCGCGTAGTTTAAATAAATCATATCGTTTCGCATAATTAACGCATTTGCATTTAGCCTCGTATCTTCTTCGTTACATGTCTGATTGCGATGATTCTTTTTACATTGGATTCGTTTTTCCGAAAATGAATACTTTGATTTAATGAAGTCCATAAGATGAGTCTTAACACAAAAATGAGTTCTTACGGCTTGAACTATGATTACGGTTTGGTGACGGTTGTCACAGTATCCCCCAGTTGAGAGAATTTCGTCCCGAAATTCAGTCGGAGCTATACTGTCAACACGATCACTGAATAAGTACGTAAAATTAAGATTGATTTGATCTTTTCGTTCGCAAGTAAATTCGGGTCCCCGCTAAGCGTTCGATCAGGAAATGATAAATTTAAATCTTTCTGTGCTTCGAGATTTTGACCTCTCAATCCATGGTTTCTACCAGTTTCTCTACCCAATGTTATCTGTGGTTCCCTGTAAATTCCTTCAAAAAATACGTGTAAGACCTTATCAGTCAACACTTTCATAGATTTGAAACATGGAATACCTCGTGAACACCACTTCACTCTTGTGTCAACTTTCAATCGATATGTTATTGGACCTATACGTTCAACTATTTAGAACGGTCCAACAAACACATATGCTAATATTTCAAACTTCCCAAAGTAACACTTTAAACAATATATGATTCCCACACAAAACTTTAACTGCTGTCGATGTTTGTTTATGCAACTCATTTGCCTATCACGCACTGTTTCCAACCTCTCATTGATTTGAACGATCTTGTCAATAGCTTCATGGACTATTTCAATACAATCAACTGACTTTAATCCCACTTCAGCCCACACTACAATGAACAATTTACTAGACTCCTGACGTACTTGAAATAGCGCACATTGAATACCAATCATGATAAATGTGTTGTACGATAACTCGATTAGTGGCAAGCGAGTATCACAACTTCTACCAAAATTGATAACACAACTTAAGTATATTCTTAAAGGTATGAATGGTTTGCTCACTCCGTCCATCAGTACGAGAATAATAAATCATCCTCATATCAAAACACGTTCCCACAGTTTTCCGAAACATTTGCCGAAATTGTAAAGTAAAAATAACCATCAAAATCAGGTATAATTGATACAAACACTCCATGCCTTGCTACTACTTCATTAATAAAAAACCTCGCCAATTTCTCCATCGAGTAGTCCTCGCAGATAGCTAAGAAATGAGCTGACTTAGTCATTCTATCCACAACTACCCAAATTGAATCGCGTCCACTATTAGTTCTAGAAAACTTCATGAAGAAATCCTTGGTTATTTTTTTCCCTTTCTATTCGGGACGCTCCGGTCGCTGTAATAGACCTAAGAGTCTCGAGTATTCAGCCTTGAACTTCAAACAGATCATGCATTGACATATTGATGAATGTAGTTAATGATGTCCTTCTTCATTCTGAGACACCAATACAAATCCATGATATCATGCTACTTCTTACTAACTCCCGATGTATGAAATATTTTGACTTATGTACTCTGTCCATTACTAGTGTCCATAGACCACCTAGCAAAGGAATCCATAATCTTTTCCATGATGTAACATATTGTCCACTTTTTGTTCCAAATGTTTGTCTAACCCGCGCAACTTTTTGTTTTGTTTATGAGTATCCTCAACGCTTCATCTTGAATTTTGAACATCTTATCCTTAATGCCAGAGTGTATCGTCAAACTTTGACTTTCACTCACCTTGGCTTACTCTTTCCTTCCTACTCAAAACATCTGCAACACATCCGTCTTCCCCGGATAGAATCAAATTTCACAATTGTAACCACTAAATAATTCGAGCTTCCTCATTTGCCCTGTATTCAACTTCTTTTGAACATAGGGGTGTTAAAAGCTCTTATGATCGGTATGAATAACGTTCTTCATTTCATACAAGTAGTGTCTTCAACACATATGTACGAATGCTACCGCTCCAAGTTCCAAATCGTGGGTAATATAGTAATGCTTATGTATCTTGAGTTGTCGAGAGACGAATACGATTACATTTCCCTTTTAATTAAAACAAAACTTAAACCTCGGTTCTGATGCATCCCAATACACAACGAAATCCTCCGATCCATCGCGAATAGTCCGGATTAATGCATTACACAAGGCATCCTTCAATGTTTGAAAAGATTCTTCTTAGTTCCTACCCCAAACAAACTTTATATATATATGTGAGTAGTAGAGCGATCCTTGGAAAAACTCTCGATAAAATGTCGATAATAACTTGTGAATCCCAAATGCTTTACGAACCTTCACGATAGCTGTGGGACCTTCCATCCCTTTACAACTTCTATTTTGCTAAAATTCACCAAAATAACTTCCTTGTTCACAACGTGCCCAAGCAAAACAAACCTCTTGTAGTCAAATTTCGAACTCTAAATATATTGCATAGATCTTTTCTTTCAAAAGAAACTCCAGGATTAATCTTGAAGGAACTTCATGCTCCTTCTTAGTTTTAGAATAAATTAGAACGTCGTAAATGAAAAAGTATGATAAATTCATCGAGATGCGGCTTACATACGCGTTCGTTAAATATAGGAATGCTATAGTCGCATTAGTAAGATCGAGAGACATAACGAGAAATTTGAAATGTTCGTAACGAGTACTAAACGCAATCTTAGGTATATCTGATTCAGGTACCCTCAATTGATGGTAACCAAAATGAAGATTGATTTTTTTATTGAACCACTGAACACCTTGAAATTGATCAAATGAATCATCTACCCTTGAAAGAGGACATCGATCCTTGACCGTAAATTTGTCACAATACTCAATGCACAAATGAAAATAACCATCTTTCTTTTGATAAATAAAATAGGTGCTCCCAAAGGAAAAAGACTAGGGCGAATAAAACCCTTGTCTTGGAGCATCTCAAAGTGAATTAAATAACTTTTGCATTCCAATTTGTGTTAAGCGATTTGGAGCTTTTACAACTGGGGTTGCTCAAAGAATAAGATCAATACAAAACGTTACGAGTACAGAGGGATATAGTCCTTCTAAGTCTTTCCGGGAAGACCTCGAGGGAATCGTTAATAACAGAATGTTTTGGAGTTTTTAACTTATTAACATTTACGCTCATGAGTTGTTTCTTTTCGTCATTAAAATGTTCTATGAAAATCTCGGGTATTACACCTCCATTTAAGTGGTATACGAAATACTTTCTCAAACATACAATTTTCTACCTAAATTTTATCAACTAATCCATTCCCACAACAATACAAAAACTCCTGAGTCCAAAGGGCAACATATCAATGCTAAAAGAATAATCTTCTAGCACTAAAGTACACCCTTATATAATGTCTTTTAGTCTCTATGTGCTTCCATTAACAAAATTATTTCAAATTCTCCCACTCAAAACAAGCCATCGAGTTTCCTACTGTGTTGATTGGTGCCACTTGACGAGCTGTCATCCAACATTTAATTGTAAAATGACCTCTTAAGTTGCAGTTTGAATAAACACAACATGATGCGGATGTGTGATGATAGTAGTTACACCTTACACAAGGAATGTGAACCAGTGTAACCTTCTCTTCATTTGTTAGTATCTACCAGTCTTTTGAATACCCTCTCGATGTTGGTATTGTTTCTACATTCCCTGCCTTATTGATCTCATTGATTAACAATCCACCCATTAGTATTGCACCTTGGATGGTAGGAGGCTCAGTCACTTCTACCATCCCGCAAGTTTCCAGAACAAAGCTGTTGATGTACTTCTCATTTCTCATAGCTTCGAGTGCCACGCGATGAGGTCTAATTCTTGCCAACTCATGAAGTTGTCCGATATATGTTGCATGATTAACTCCCATTGTAGAAAAATTCTAAAACTTGTTCACTAACTTCTTCATTTCGTTATTGAAAGAATATTTCCCCTTAAACAATGCCTTTATTTATTTTATTTATTTATCTATCTATTTATTTATTTATTTATATATTTTATTATTATTATTATTTTATTTATTTATTTATTTATTTCGCGCCATCACCACTTTCATCATTTGAATTCTCGACTACAATTCCACTTTCGTCTTTGGTGTCGTTAGCTCTACCATGATTCAATATACTGATACTAACTTGCATGGCAACTTTGAATATTAAGGTCCACTTCTGTCGTGCAATGATCGCAACAAGATTGGAGTTCTTGCCTTCAATACAACAAATTCCTCCAGTTCAACCACCAGTTTAATCACCACTATCACTTGTATGACCACCACCGAGTGTTTCTCCTCCACGAGTAAAATTTACGGGTAATGCGTCTTAATAGTATGCTTGCTATAATTTCGAATTCATATGAGTTTAGAATATAATGAATACTTTGGAGTTTGTCTAGGCATCAATGCACCAGGCTCACAAACATAAGAATAATTCGGTAAGGAATATAGTTGGGATTTTATTCCCATATGACACGAAGATAGTACATTGGACACGCAGATATGGTCGGATAAACACACATATGTAAGAATACCTTTGTCAATTACGTCTGCAGCCGTAATTGTGAAAGTATTCCTTCATACACATACTTATCTTCCAAGTCTTTGTATCACAATAAGCTTTGTATTTACGGAAAGAGATCAGATAGTTATGGAATCCTAAGCAACATGTAGACGAATCACATAAAGAGTCGTAAGATGATGAAGAAACGCTTACAACGTCCTTCTTACTTGAAATGGTTAAGATAAATGATCGACACTAGCTACAACTAGCTTCACGGAATTGTATGCACACATAACTTCCGAACTCATTTCTATATGTGGGTTCCTTATTTATAGTCTAGGCCAATCCACCTAGATCTCTATAAACAATGGCTCTGATACCAATCTGTCACACCCCGTCTAAAGCGGAAACAACGGGGTATAACGATGATAGGATCATAACACATCATTATAAAGAATTCTATATGAAATACAATATCCAATGTGTCATGATGCCAATAACATGAATAACGGTTCATGTCGTGCATACATTTCAACAATGAATTCAAAAGCTTACAAACAAACGTACTATACAATGTTAAGGCAAAACAAGCCTTCACAAACAACCTTAATGATGTAACACAAGTTTTGAATAACTCTTAATGCAACCCTAAAGGTCCACTAAGTTCTCTTGTCCTCTGCTTTAAGTCCACTAGTATAACCTGAAAAGATATGCTCAAAAACGTCAACACGAATGTTGGTGAGTTTCGTAGGTTTGAAACCAGACACCAGAAAAATAAACATTTTGCTGTGATAATAATAAGTTAGGACAATGCATATAGAAATGGCACACGAGTGAAATGATACAACCAACAATCCACAAACTGTCATCACCCCACGAAGGAGCATAACCCAACCAAATCCTGCGTATGCGGTAGCTACCCATAAATGACCTTCAATGTACACCTAAGCATACATTAGGTATACACTCCCGAAAGAGTGCAGCCTTGTAAATAAATATGTCCTTCAGTGTATACAAAGCATATACACTAGGTATACACTCCCGAAGGAGTGCAGCCTTAAAACAAATCCAACAACCAATGCATATAAGTCACATAGTGTCACACATTTCAAGCATATGTCCAAAAATGAAAATGAATACGTTTCACAACATAAAAAAATTGATAAAACATGTGAGCATACTTTTCCCCCAATTTGAAAACATGTATATGAAAAAGGGGCCACGAAAACTCACCTTGAACACCAAAGTAAGTATCGCCCTTAAATGAATCCACCAAACAACTTTGCCAATCTACAAATGAATATATACGTATACGGGTTACAACCTAGACATATCTATGTCCTTCCATTGTATCCCAAGTCCAAATCACCCCTACTAAGTTTCTTCACAACCAAACCTCATGTGTCTTTACAAAAATCAACCCCATTATGAAATTCAGATTCTGTCCAGAATTTTGTACCACTTCACGAATTTTTAAACATGACTTAATGAAATCATTTGACTCTACAAATTTTACCAGTGACATTTCATGGTGTTAAGAACATACTGTAATTTTTCCAGAACTTATTTCAATAGTTTACTATTTTTAAAAAGTCATCAAAGTGAACTGCTCTAAACCGACAACACTTTCTGACTTCACAAAAGTTATAATTTATTTAAAATACTTAAAACTTACAAAGATTATGATATTTTTACAGAAAATATTTTACACTTTAAAGTTACTCCAGTAAAAACTTCAAGACTAAATTCTTAGTTTAAAATACGTTTCAAAAATCCACAATTTACTCAAAATCAGGAACCGAAAACTCAGAATTGACATCTAAACTCATAAAATCATTTTGACCGACTTGTACTTATCGTATGAACACGAAATCGATGTCATTTGAAAATAGACTCTTAGCACTTATGTTTAGACTCAAGATTCATAATAATCCATCCAAAATGACCAAGTTATAACCTTCTCAAACTGATAAACAAATCTGTCAAGATTTAGGGTTTATGAGTAACTAACCCTAATCGCTTGTCTAAACAACCCAAACCGCAAACATAATCATATAACTCATTTCCAACAACTTATTAACAGATTTTAATTATACCCTAACGATTTAATCATTAGGAATACAATGGAATCGAACCGAAACAAAACCGATAATACGAAACAATCGAATATGTTTAATTGAATGATTCGGAAAGAATATATACCGACAACGAGAACCCGTACGATAGGAATAGCTTATAATCTGTGAATAATGAGGATATGCACTCTTATAATTCATTTTCGTAGATTGATCAAACGTATACAAGAGTTATAGGATCGAAAAGTTGCCAAAGTTTCTGAAAATTCGTCACCAACAGCAGCAGTTTACGAAATAATTTTTATAAAATAATATAGAGTGTTTCAGAGGCCGAAACTCAAATTCTTAAGGTAAAACTTCGAGATCTACAACTTTGTAGTTTTGGACGAAGCCTGGAAATGAACGCAAATGGGTCAAATCGGCCTATCTTCGTGACTGAAATTTTGGGACAGCAATATGGACGATTTTTGTGATAAAAAATGTTAGGGTTATGTTTTAGAATACTTTTTATAGTTCTAGGGTTGGGTTGGGCCGAATGATTCACCAAAAGGGAGGGGCTTTTGGTCGATTGTTGGGCCAAACAACGAAGACACACAAGAAAACTCGGGTCACACGATTTAAGAATAAGCGATCCCAATCAAATTATTTTCGTATTTCGCGTAGTTTAAATAAATCATATCGTTTCGCATAATTAACGCATTTGCATTTAGCCTCGTATCTTCTTCGTTACATGTCTGATTGCGATGATTCTTTTTACATTGGATTCGTTTTTCCGAAAATGAATACTTTGATTTAATGAAGTCCATAAGATGAGTCTTAACACAAAAATGAGTTCTTACGGCTTGAACTATGATTACGGTTTGGTGACGGTTGTCACAGTATCCCCCAGTTGAGAGAATTTCGTCCCGAAATTCAGTCGGAGCTATACTGTCAACACGATCACTGAATAAGTACGTAAAATTAAGATTGATTTGATCTTTTCGTTCGCAAGTAAATTCGGGTCCCCGCTAAGCGTTCGATCAGGAAATGATAAATTTAAATCTTTCTGTGCTTCGAGATTTTGACCTCTCAATCCATGGTTTCTACCAGTTTCTCTACCCAATGTTATCTGTGGTTCCCTGTAAATTCCTTCAAAAAATACGTGTAAGACCTTATCAGTCAACACTTTCATAGATTTGAAACATGGAATACCTCGTGAACACCACTTCACTCTTGTGACAACTTTCAATCGATATGTTATTGGACCTATACGTTCAACTATTTAGAACGGTCCAACAAACACATATGCTAATATTTCAAACTTCCCAAAGTAACACTTTAAACAATATATGATTCCCACACAAAACTTTAACTGCTGTCGATGTTTGTTTATGCAACTCATTTGCCTATCACGCACTGTTTCCAACCTCTCATTGATTTGAACGATCTTGTCAATAGCTTCATGGACTATTTCAATACAATCAACTGACTTTAATCCCACTTCAGCCCACACTACAATGAACAATTCCCTAGACTCCTGACGTACTTGAAATAGCGCACATTGAATACCAATCATGATAAATGTGTTGTACGATAACTCGATTAGTAGCAAGCGAGTATCACAACTTCTACCAAAATTGATAACACAACTTAAGTATATTCTTAAAGGTATGAATGGTTTGCTCACTCCGTCCATCAGTACGAGAATAATAAATCATCCTCATATCAAAACACGTTCCCACAGTTTTCCGAAACATTTGCCGAAATTGTAAAGTAAAAATAACCATCAAAATCAGGTATAATTGATACAAACACTCCATGCCTTGCTACTACTTCATTAATAAAAAACCTCGCCAATTTCTCCATCGAGTAGTCCTCGCAGATAGCTAAGAAATGAGCTGACTTAGTCATTCTATCCACAACTACCCGAATTGAATCGCGTCCACTATTAGTTCTAGAAAACTTCATGAAGAAATCCTTGGTTATTTTTTTCCCTTTCTATTCGGGACGCTCCGGTCGCTGTAATAGACCTAAGAGTCTCGAGTATTCAGCCTTGAACTTCAAACAGATCATGCATTGACATATTGATGAATGTAGTTAATGATGTCCTTCTTCATTCTGAGACACCAATACAAATCCATGATATCATGCTACTTCTTACTAACTCCCGATGTATGAAATATTTTGACTTATGTACTCTGTCCATTACTAGTGTCCATAGACCACCTAGCAAAGGAATCCATAATCTTTTCCATGATGTAACATATTGTCCACTTTTTGTTCCAAATGTTTGTCTAACTCGCGCAACTTTTTGTTTTGTTTATGAGTATCCTCAACGCTTCATCTTGAATTTTGAACATCTTATCCTTAATGCCAGAGTGTATCGTCAAACTTTGACTTTCACTCACCTTGGCTTACTCTTTCCTTCCTACTCAAAACATCTGCAACACATCCGTCTTCCCCGGATAGAATCAAATTTCACAATTGTAACCACTAAATAATTCGAGCTTCCTCATTTGCCTCATATTCAACTTCTTTTGAACATAGGGGTGTTAAAAGCTCTTATGATCGGTATGAATAACGTTCTTCATTTCATACAAGTAGTGTCTTCAACACATATGTACGAATGCTACCGCTCCAAGTTCCAAATCGTGGGTAATATAGTAATGCTTATGTATCTTGAGTTGTCGAGAGACGAATACGATTACATTTCCCTTTTAATTAAAACACAACTTAAACCTCGGTTCTGATGCATCCCAATACACAACGAAATCCTCCGATCCATCGCGAATAGTCCGGATTAATGCATTACACAAGGCATCCTTCAATGTTTGAAAAGATTCTTCTTAGTTCCTACCCCAAACAAACTTTATATATATATCTGAGTAGTAGAGCGATCCTTGGAAAAACTCTCGATAAAATGTCGATAATAACTTGTGAATCCCAAATGCTTTACGAACCTTCACGATAGCTGTGGGACCTTCCATCCCTTTACAACTTCTATTTTGCTAAAATTCACCAGAATAACTTCCTTGTTCACAACGTGCCCAAGCAAAACAAACCTCTTGTAGTCAAATTTCGAACTCTAAATATATTGCATAGATCTTTTCTTTCAAAAGAAACTCCAGGATTAGTCTTGAAGGAACTTCATGCTCCTTCTTAGTTTTAGAATAAATTAGAACGTCATAAATGAAAAAGTATGATAAATTCATCGAGATGCGGCTTACATACGCGTTCGTTAAATATAGGAATGCTATAGTCGCATTAGTAAGATCGAGAGACATAACGAGAAATTTGAAATGTTCGTAACGAGTACTAAACGCAATCTTAGGTATATCTGATTCAGGTACCATCAATTGATGGTAACCAGAATGAAGATTGATTTTTTTATTGAACCACTGAACACCTTGAAATTGATCAAATGAATCATCTACCCTTGAAAGAGGACATCGATCCTTGACCGTAAATTTGTCACAATACTCAATGCACAAATGAAAAGAACCATCTTTCTTTTGATAAATAAAACAGGTGCTCCCAAAGGAAAAAGACTAGGGCGAATAAAACCCTTGTCTTGGAGCATCTCAAAGTGAATTAAATAACTTTTGCATTCCAATTAGTGTTAAGCGATTTGGAGCTTTTACAACTGGGGTTGCTCAAAGAATAAGATCAATACAAAACGTTACGAGTACAGAGGGATATAGTCCTTCTAAGTCTTTCCGGGAAGACCTCGAGGGAATCGTTAATAACAGAATGTTTTGGAGTTTTTAACTTATTAACATTTACGCTCATGAGTTGTTTCTTTTCGTCATTAAAATGTTCTATGAAAATCTCGGGTATTACACCTCCATTTAAGTGGTATACGAAATACTTTCTCAAACATACAATTTTCTACCTAAATTTTATCAACTAATCCATTCCCACAACAATACAAAAACTCCTGAGTCCAAAGGGCAACATATCAATGCTAAAAGAATAATCTTCTAGCACTAAAGTACACCCTTATATAATGTCTTTTAGTCTCTATGTGCTTCCATTAACAAAATTATTTCAAATTCTCCCACTCAAAACAAGCCATCGAGTTTCCTACTGTGTTGATTGGTGCCACTTGACGAGCTGTCATCCAACATTTAATTGTAAAATGACCTCTTAAGTTGCAGTTTGAATAAACACAACATGATGCGGATGTGTGATGATAGTAGTTACACCTTACACAAGGAATGTGAACCAGTGTAACCTTCTCTTCATTTGTTAGTATCTACCAGTCTTTTGAATACCCTCTCGATGTTGGTATTGTTTCTACATTCCCTGCCTTATTGATCTCATTGATTAACAATCCACCCATTAGTATTGCACCTTGGATGGTAGGAGGCTCAGTCACTTCTACCATCCCGCAAGTTTCCAGAACAAAGCTGTTGATGTACTTCTCATTTCTCATAGCTTCGAGTGCCACGCGATGAGGTCTAATTCTTGCCAACTCATGAAGTTGTCCGATATATGTTGCATGATTAACTCCCATTGTAGAAAAATTCTAAAACTTGTTCACTAACTTCTTCATTTCGTTATTGAAAGAATATTTCCCATTAAACAATGCCTTTATTTATTTTATTTATTTATCTATCTATTTATTTATTTATTTATATATTTTATTATTATTATTATTTTATTTATTTATTTATTTATTTCGCGCCATCACCACTTTCATCATTTGAATTCTCGACTACAATTCCACTTTCGTCTTTGGTGTCGTTAGCTCTACCATGATTCAATATACTGATACTAACTTGCATGGCAACTTTGAATATTAAGGTCCACTTCTGTCGTGCAATGATCGCAACAAGATTGGAGTTCTTGCCTTCAATACAACAAATTCCTCCAGTTCAACCACCAGTTTAATCACCACTATCACTTGTATGACCACCACCGAGTGTTTCTCCTCCACGAGTAAAATTTACGGGTAATGCGTCTTAATAGTATGCTTGCTATAATTTCGAATTCATATGAGTTTAGAATATAATGAATACTTTGGAGTTTGTCTAGGCATCAATGCACCAGGCTCACAAACATAAGAATAATTCGGTAAGGAATATAGTTGGGATTTTATTCCCATATGACACGAAGATAGTACATTGGACACGCAGATATGGTCGGATAAACACACATATGTAAGAATACCTTTGTCAATTACGTCTGCAGCCGTAATTGTGAAAGTATTCCTTCATACACATACTTATCTTCCAAGTCTTTGTATCACAATAAGCTTTGTATTTACGGAAAGAGATCAGATAGTTATGGAATCCTAAGCAACATGTAGACGAATCACATAAAGAGTCGTAAGATGATGAAGAAACGCTTACAACGTCCTTCTTACTTGAAATGGTTAAGATAAATGATCGACACTAGCTACAACTAGCTTCACGGAATTGTATGCACACATAACTTCCGAACTCATTTCTATATGTGGGTTCCTTATTTATAGTCTAGGCCAATCCACCTAGATCTCTATAAACAATGGCTCTGATACCAATCTGTCACACCCCGTCTAAAGCGGAAACAACGGGGTATAACGGTGATAGGATCATAACACATCATTATAAAGAATTCTATATGAAATACAATATCCAATGTGTCATGATGCCAATAACATGAATAACGGTTCATGTCGTGCATACATTTCAACAATGAATTCAAAAGCTTACAAACAAACGTACTATACAATGTTAAGGCAAAACAAGCCTTCACAAACAACCTTAATGATGTAACACAAGTTTTGAATAACTCTTAATGCAACCCTAAAGGTCCACTAAGTTCTCTTGTCCTCTGCTTTAAGTCCATTAGTATAACCTGAAAAGATATGCTCAAAAACGTCAACACGAATGTTGGTGAGTTTCGTAGGTTTGAAACCAGACACCAGAAAAATAAACATTTTGCTGTGATAATAATAAGTTAGGACAATGCATATAGAAATGGCACACGAGTGAAATGATACAACCAACAATCCACAAACTGTCATCACCCCACGAAGGAGCATAACCCAACCAAATCCTGCGTATGCGGTAGCTACCCATAAATGACCTTCAATGTACACCTAAGCATACATTAGGTATACACTCCCGAAAGAGTGCAGCCTTGTAAATAAATATGTCCTTCAGTGTATACAAAGCATATACACTAGGTATACACTCCCGAAGGAGTGCAGCCTTAAAACAAATCCAACAACCAATGCATATAAGTCACATAGTGTCACACATTTCAAGCATATGTCCAAAAATGAAAATGAATATGTTTCACAACATAAAAAAATTGATAAAACATGTGAGCATACTTTTCCCCCAATTTGAAAACATGTATATGAAAAAGGGGCCACGAAAACTCACCTTGAACACCAAAGTAAGTATCGCCCTTAAATGAATCCACCAAACAACTTTGCCAATCTACAAATGAATATATACGTATACGGGTTACAACCTAGACATATCTATGTCCTTCCATTGTATCCCAAGTACAAATCACCCCTACTAAGTTTCTTCACAACCAAACCTCATGTGTCTTTACAAAAATCAACCCCATTATGAAATTCAGATTCTGTCCAGAATTTTGTACCACTTCACGAATTTTTAAACATGACTTAATGAAATCATTTGACTCTACAAGTTTTACCAGTGACATTACATGGTGTTAAGAACATACTGTAATTTTTCCAGAACTTATTTCAATAGTTTACTATTTTTAAAAAGTCATCAAAGTGAACTGCTCTAAACCGACAACACTTTCTGACTTCACAAAAGTTATAATTTATTTAAAATACTTAAAACTTACAAATATTATGATATTTTTACAGAAAATATTTGACACTTTAAAGTTACTCCAGTAAAAACTTCAAGACTAAATTCTTAGTTTAAAATACGTTTCAAAAATCCACAATTTACTCAAAATCAGGAACCGAAAACTTAGAATTGACATCTAAACTCATAAAATCATTTTGACCGACTTGTACTTATCGTATGAACACGAAATCGATGCCATTTGAAAATAGACTCTTAGCACTTATGTTTAGACTCAAGATTCATAATAATCCATCCAAAATTACCAAGTTATAACCTTCTCAAACTGATAAACAAATCTGTCAAGATTTAGGGTTTATGAGTAACTAACCCTTATCGCTTGTCTAAACAACCCAAACCGCAAACATAATCATATAACTCATTTCCAACAACTTATTAACAGATTTTAATTATACCCTAACGATTTAATCATTAGGAATACAATGGAATCGAACCGAAACAAAACCGATAATACGAAACAATCGAATATGTTTAATTGAATGATTCGGAAAGAATATATACCGACAACGAGAACCCGTACGATAGGAATAGCTTATAATCTGTGAATAATGAGGATATGCACTCTTATAATTCATTTTCGTAGATTGATCAAACGTATACAAGAGTTATAGGATCGAAAACTTGCCAAAGTTTCTGAAAATTCGTCACCAACAGCAGCAGTTTACGAAATAATTTTTATAAAATAATATAGAGTGTTTCAGAGGCCGAAACTCAAAATTTTAAAGTAAAACTTCGAGATCTACAACTTTGTAGTTTTGGACGAAGCCTGGAAATGAACGCAAATGGGTCAAATCGGCCTATCTTCGTGACTGAAATTTTGGGACAGCAATATGGACGATTTTTGTGATAAAAAATGTTAGTGTTATGTTTTAGAATACTTTTTATAGTTCTAGGGTTGGGTTGGGCCGAATGATTCACCAAAAGGGAGGGGCTTTTGGTCGATTGTTGGGCCAAACAACGAAGACACACAAGAAAACTCGGGTCACACGATTTAAGAATAAGCGATCCCAATCAAATTATTTTCGTATTTCGCGTAGTTTAAATAAATCATATCGTTTCGCATAATTAACGCATTTGCATTTAGCCTCGTATCTTCTTCGTTACATGTCTGATTGCGATGATTCTTTTTACATTGGATTCGTTTTTCCGAAAATGAATACTTTGATTTAATGAAGTCCATAAGATGAGTCTTAACACAAAAATGAGTTCTTACGGCTTGAACTATGATTACGGTTTGGTGACGGTTGTCACAGTATCCCCCAGTTGAGAGAATTTCGTCCCGAAATTCAGTCGGAGCTATACTGTCAACACGATCACTGAATAAGTACGTAAAATTAAGATTGATTTGATCTTTTCGTTCGCAAGTAAATTCGGGTCCCCGCTAAGCGTTCGATCAGGAAATGATAAATTTAAATCTTTCTGTGCTTCGAGATTTTGACCTCTCAATCCATGGTTTCTACCAGTTTCTCTACCCAATGTTATCTGTGGTTCCCTGTAAATTCCTTCAAAAAATACGTGTAAGACCTTATCAGTCAACACTTTCATAGATTTGAAACATGGAATACCTCGTGAACACCACTTCACTCTTGTGACAACTTTCAATCGATATGTTATTGGACCTATACGTTCAACTATTTAGAACGGTCCAACAAACACATATGCTAATATTTCAAACTTCCCAAAGTAACACTTTAAACAATATATGATTCCCACACAAAACTTTAACTGCTGTCGATGTTTGTTTATGCAACTCATTTGCCTATCACGCACTGTTTCCAACCTCTCATTGATTTGAACGATCTTGTCAATAGCTTCATGGACTATTTCAATACAATCAACTGACTTTAATCCCACTTCAGCCCACACTACAATGAACAATTCCCTAGACTCCTGACGTACTTGAAATAGCGCACATTGAATACCAATCATGATAAATGTGTTGTACGATAACTCGATTAGTGGCAAGCGAGTATCACAACTTCTACCAAAATTGATAACACAACTTAAGTATATTCTTAAAGGTATGAAAGGTTTGCTCACTCCGTCCATCAGTACGAGAATAATAAATCATCCTCATATCAAAACACGTTCCCACAGTTTTCTGAAACATTTGCCGAAATTGTAAAGTAAAAATAACCATCAAAATCAGGTATAATTGATACAAACACTCCATGCCTTGCTACTACTTCATTAATAAAAAACCTCGCCAATTTCTCCATCGAGTAGTCCTCGCAGATAGCTAAGAAATGAGCTGACTTAGTCATTCTATCCACAACTACCCAAATTGAATCGCGTCCACTATTAGTTCTAGAAAACTTCATGAAGAAATCCTTGGTTATTTTTTTCCCTTTCTATTCGGGACGCTCCGGTCGCTGTAATAGACCTAAGAGTCTCGAGTATTCAGCCTTGAACTTCAAACAGATCATGCATTGACATATTGACGAATGTAGTTAATGATGTCCTTCTTCATTCTGAGACACCAATACAAATCCATGATATCATGCTACTTCTTACTAACTCCCGATGTATGAAATATTTTGACTTATGTACTCTGTCCATTACTAGTGTCCATAGACCACCTAGCAAAGGAATCCATAATCTTTTCCATGATGTAACATATTGTCCACTTTTTGTTCCAAATGTTTGTCTAACCCGCGCAACTTTTTGTTTTGTTTATGAGTATCCTCAACGCTTCATCTTGAATTTTGAACATCTTATCCTTAATGCCAGAGTGTATCGTCAAACTTTGACTTTCACTCACCTTGGCTTACTCTTTCCTTCCTACTCAAAACATCTGCAACACATCCGTCTTCCCCGGATAGAATCAAATTTCACAATTGTAACCACTAAATAATTCGAGCTTCCTCATTTGCCTCGTATTCAACTTCTTTTAAACATAGGGGTGTTAAAAGCTCTTATGATCGGTATGAATAACGTTCTTCATTTCATACAAGTAGTGTCTTCAACACATATGTACGAATGCTACCGCTCCAAGTTCCAAATCGTGGGTAATATAGTAATGCTTATGTATCTTGAGTTGTCGAGAGACGAATACGATTACATTTCCCTTTTAATTAAAACACAACTTAAACCTCGGTTCTGATGCATCCCAATACACAACGAAATCCTCCGATCCATCGCGAATAGTCCGGATTAATGCATTACACAAGGCATCCTTCAATGTTTGAAAAGATTCTTCTTAGTTCCTACCCCAAACAAACTTTATATATATATCTGAGTAGTAGAGCGATCCTTGGAAAAACTCTCGATAAAATGTCGATAATAACTTGTGAATCCCAAATGCTTTACGAACCTTCACGATAGCTGTGGGACCTTCCATCCCTTTACAACTTCTATTTTGCTAAAATTCACCAGAATAACTTCCTTGTTCACAACGTGCCCAAGCAAAACAAACCTCTTGTAGTCAAATTTCGAACTCTAAATATATTGCACAGATCTTTTCTTTCAAAAGAAACTCCAGGATTAGTCTTGAAGGAACTTCATGCTCCTTCTTAGTTTTAGAATAAATTAGAACGTCATAAATGAAAAAGTATGATAAATTCATCGAGATGCGGCTTACATACGCGTTCGTTAAATATAGGAATGCTATAGTCGCATTAGTAAGATCGAGAGACATAACGAGAAATTTGAAATGTTCGTAACGAGTACTAAACGCAATCTTAGGTATATCTGATTCAGGTACCCTCAATTGATGGTAACCAGAATGAAGATTGATTTTTTTATTGAACCACTGAACACCTTGAAATTGATCAAATGAATCATCTACCCTTGAAAGAGGACATCGATCCTTGACCGTAAATTTGTCACAATACTCAATGCACAAATGAAAAGAACCATCTTTCTTTTGATAAATAAAACAGGTGCTCCCAAAGGAAAAAGACTAGGGCGAATAAAACCCTTGTCTTGGAGCATCTCAAAGTGAATTAAATAACTTTTGCATTCCAATTAGTGTTAAGCGATTTGGAGCTTTTACAACTGGGGTTGCTCAAAGAATAAGATCAATACAAAACGTTACGAGTACAGAGGGATATAGTCCTTCTAAGTCTTTCCGGGAAGACCTCGAGGGAATCGTTAATAACAGAATGTTTTGGAGTTTTTAACTTATTAACATTTACGCTCATGAGTTGTTTCTTTTCGTCATTAAAATGTTCTATGAAAATCTCGGGTATTACACCTCCATTTAAGTGGTATACGAAATACTTTCTCAAACATACAATTTTCTACCTAAATTTTATCAACTAATCCATTCCCACAACAATACAAAAACTCCTGAGTCCAAAGGGCAACATATCAATGCTAAAAGAATAATCTTCTAGCACTAAAGTACACCCTTATATAATGTCTTTTAGTCTCTATGTGCTTCCATTAACAAAATTATTTCAAATTCTCCCACTCAAAACAAGCCATCGAGTTTCCTACTGTGTTGATTGGTGCCACTTGACGAGCTGTCATCCAACATTTAATTGTAAAATGACCTCTTAAGTTGCAGTTTGAATAAACACAACATGATGCGGATGTGTGATGATAGTAGTTACACCTTACACAAGGAATGTGAACCAGTGTAACCTTCTCTTCATTTGTTAGTATCTACCAGTCTTTTGAATACCCTCTCGATGTTGGTATTGTTTCTACATTCCCTGCCTTATTGATCTCATTGATTAACAATCCACCCATTAGTATTGCACCTTGGATGGTAGGAGGCTCAGTCACTTCTACCATCCCGCAAGTTTCCAGAACAAAGTTGTTGATGTACTTCTCATTTCTCATAGCTTCGAGTGCCACGCGATGAGGTCTAATTCTTGCCAACTCATGAAGTTGTCCGATATATGTTGCATGATTAACTCCCATTGTAGAAAAATTCTAAAACTTGTTCACTAACTTCTTCATTTCGTTATTGAAAGAATATTTCCCCTTAAACAATGCCTTTATTTATTTTATTTATTTATCTATCTATTTATTTATTTATTTATATATTTTATTATTATTATTATTTTATTTATTTATTTATTTATTTCGCGCCATCACCACTTTCATCATTTGAATTCTCGACTACAATTCCACTTTCGTCTTTGGTGTCGTTAGCTCTACCATGATTCAATATACTGATACTAACTTGCATGGCAACTTTGAATATTAAGGTCCACTTCTGTCGTGCAATGATCGCAACAGGATGGAGTTCTTGCCTTCAATACAACAAATTCCTCCAGTTCAACCACCAGTTTAATCACCACTATCACTTGTATGACCACCACCGAGTGTTTCTCCTCCACGAGTAAAATTTACGGGTAATGCGTCTTAATAGTATGCTTGCTATAATTTCGAATTCATATGAGTTTAGAATATAATGAATACTTTGGAGTTTGTCTAGGCATCAATGCACCAGGCTCACAAACATAAGAATAATTCGGTAAGGAATATAGTTGGGATTTTATTCCCATATGACACGAAGATAGTACATTGGACACGCAGATATGGTCGGATAAACACACATATGTAAGAATACCTTTGTCAATTACGTCTGCAGCCGTAATTGTGAAAGTATTCCTTCATACACATACTTATCTTCCAAGTCTTTGTATCACAATAAGCTTTGTATTTACGGAAAGAGATCAGATAGTTATGGAATCCTAAGCAACATGTAGACGAATCACATAAAGAGTCGTAAGATGATGAAGAAACGCTTACAACGTCCTTCTTACTTGAAATGGTTAAGATAAATGATCGACACTAGCTACAACTAGCTTCACGGAATTGTATGCACACATAACTTCCGAACTCATTTCTATATGTGGGTTCCTTATTTATAGTCTAGGCCAATCCACCTAGATCTCTATAAACAATGGCTCTGATACCAATCTGTCACACCCCGTCTAAAGCGGAAACAACGGGGTATAACGGTGATAGGATCATAACACATCATTATAAAGAATTCTATATGAAATACAATATCCAATGTGTCATGATGCCAATAACATGAATAACGGTTCATGTCGTGCATACATTTCAACAATGAATTCAAAAGCTTACAAACAAACGTACTATACAATGTTAAGGCAAAACAAGCCTTCACAAACAACCTTAATGATGTAACACAAGTTTTGAATAACTCTTAATGCAACCCTAAAGGTCCACTAAGTTCTCTTATCCTCTGCTTTAAGTCCACTAGTATAACCTGAAAAGATATGCTCAAAAACGTCAACACGAATGTTGGTGAGTTTCGTAGGTTTGAAACCAGACACCAGAAAAATAAACATTTTGCTGTGATAATAATAAGTTAGGACAATGCATATAGAAACGGCACACGAGTGAAATGATACAACCAACAATCCACAAACTGTCATCACCCCACGAAGGAGCATAACCCAACCAAATCCTGCGTATGCGGTAGCTACCCATAAATGACCTTCAATGTACACCTAAGCATACATTAGGTATACACTCCCGAAAGAGTGCAGCCTTGTAAATAAATATGTCCTTCAGTGTATACAAAGCATATACACTAGGTATACACTCCCGAAGGAGTGCAGCCTTAAAACAAATCCAACAACCAATGCATATAAGTCACATAGTGTCACACATTTCAAGCATATGTCCAAAAATGAAAATGAATACGTTTCACAACATAAAAAAATTGATAAAACATGTGAGCATACTTTTCCCCCAATTTGAAAACATGTATATGAAAAAGGGGCCACGAAAACTCACCTTGAACACCAAAGTAAGTATCGCCCTTAAATGAATCCACCAAACAACTTTGCCAATCTACAAATGAATATATACGTATACGGGTTACAACCTAGACATATCTATGTCCTTCCATTGTATCCCAAGTCCAAATCACCCCTACTAAGTTTCTTCACAACCAAACCTCATGTGTCTTTACAAAAATCAACCCCATTATGAAATTCAGATTCTGTCCAGAATTTTGTACAACTTCACGAATTTTTAAACATGACTTAATGAAATCATTTGACTCTACAAATTTTACCAGTGACATTTCATGGTGTTAAGAACATACTGTAATTTTTCCAGAACTTATTTCAATAGTTTACTATTTTTAAAAAGTCATCAAAGTGAACTGCTCTAAACCGACAACACTTTCTGACTTCACAAAAGTTATAATTTATTTAAAATACTTAAAACTTACAAAGATTATGATATTTTTACAGAAAATATTTGACACTTTAAAGTTACTCCAGTAAAAACTTCAAGACTAAATTCTTAGTTTAAAATACGTTTCAAAAATCCACAATTTACTCAAAATCAGGAACCGAAAACTCAGAATTGACATCTAAACTCATAAAATCATTTTGACCGACTTGTACTTATCGTATGAACACGAAATCGATGCCATTTGAAAATAGACTCTTAGCACTTATGTTTAGACTCAAGATTCATAATAATCCATCCCAAAATGACCAAGTTATAACCTTCTCAAACTGATAAACAAATCTGTCAAGATTTAGGGTTTATGAGTAACTAACCCTAATCGCTTGTCTAAACAACCCAAACCGCAAACATAATCATATAACTCATTTCCATCAACTTATTAACCGATTTTAATTATACCCTAATGATTTAATCATTAGGATTACAATGGAATCGAACCGAAACAAAACCGATAATACGAAACAATCGAATATGTTTAATTGAATGATTCGGAAAGAATATATACCGACAACGAGAACCCGTACGATAGGAATACCTTATAATCTGTGAATAATGAGGATATGCACTCTTATAATTCATTTTCGTAGATTGATCAAACGTATACAAGAGTTATAGGATCGAAAACTTGCCAAAGTTTCTGAAAATTCGTCACCAACAGCAGCAGTTTACGAAATAATTTTTATAAAATAATCTAGAGTGTTTCAGAGGCCGAAACTTGAAATCTTAATTTAAAACTTCGAGATCTACAACTTTGTAGTTTTGGCCGAAGCCTGAAAATGAACGCAAATGGGTCAAATCGGTCTATCTTCGTGACTGAAATTTTGGGACAGCAATATGGACGATTTTTGTGATAAAAAATGTTAGGGTTATGTTTTAGAATACTTTTTATAGTTCTAGGGTTGGGTTGGGCCGAATGATTCACCAAAAGGGAGGGGCTTTTGGTCGATTGTTGGGCCAAACAACGAAGACACACAAGAAAACTCGGGTCACACTGTAACACCCCCGAAATTCACTGTTTTGCGGAAGCATAGTTTGGGGTGTTACTAATCAAATATCACAGCACAAAGATAAAGCAAACGACATCTATATGCAACGTTTGTAAATTAGTTACATTCCATAGATATAATGTTTGGAAACTTAGTGTTTTCGTATAAAAAAATGTAGTTTCCCTAGAGTCCACGCGTATAGCGGGAGATTCTATTACATAATCGTAATATACAAAAGATAATGCTAAGAATCTCCGTTAATGCAGTTGTGTTGAAATCATGCGACTCTAGCTAAATCCTGGAGTAATCCTACTCCATCCGGGTACCTGAGAAAACATGCTATAAAGTGTCAACCAAAAGGTTGGTGAATCTCACAGGTTTGTAAGTAATATCAGCTTTGAACACGAGATTTCATCATTAATGCCCGTAGGCGTAAAATCAACCATTGCAATCCAGCAATCGTAAAATCAGTGTTTGCAATCCAGCAAATGTAAATAAGTAATTTATACCGTTGCCATGAGGCTCATAATCGAAGCTTAACCCGTAAGTAATAAGTTTGCTCCCGTGACATGCTCGTAAGTGAGCAAGCATCAGTAACGAATAAGTAGTCACCCGTTTCTACGTGAGAATCAGTACGTGGCAGCGCTACTGCCCCGGGTGGGGAGGGTCATTTCCCTAATGGATCCATTAACTAGTGTTCGCGCTTAAGTCCATAACTAACGATATATGATGGAGAGACTTCTGTTTGTAAGTAAACTCATGCAATTTCGTTTGGTATAGTAAACAGTTCTAGTACTTGTGTTCAAAGAAAAGCAGTTGCATGTTTCTCCCCCAATAAGATAAAACAGTAAAAGTGGGGCCGTAAGACTCACCTGAGTCTTGAAATAAGCTGTAGCAAATAGCAAGAAGTAATTATAGCAAGTAGGTTCTCCGAACCCGTAACCTTCAAATGCCTAATCATATGAAGTTATGTAAGTATGTGTCTCACGAGACGTTTCGTTTAGTTGTATACAACTAGTATATCCAGTGTTTATCCGTATGTTTGTAATTGTTCGTTTGTTAGAAAACATGTTTGGCCGATTGGTGACGGTTTGTATTAGTAATAGTCAAAGTATTATCATTGCGTTTGAAACATTTTGTACTGAAACGACGGGGGTCCGGGGGCAGCGCCCCTGGTTGCGGGGTTCCAAGGGGTGGCAACCCCTTGGCGGGGTCCAAGGGGCAGAGCCATTTTTGAGCTATAAAACCGTGTATTCTTCATGTATTAGGTTATATCTAAGTTGTGTACACATCAAAACATCAAAACATTACACCAAATTGAATAGATCTAAGATTTTAGAATTTTCTTACTTTCGCAAATCGAGCCAATTGGAGGATGGAATGATGAAAACGATCTTGATATTCTTGCTCCACTAGTGATGGTGATTCCGAATATGTAATTTTTGTGGGTCGATTTGTATTCCGAAATTTTGGTAGTATTTTGAGATTGAGAGAGTTTATGTGTGTGTGTATTTTGGAAGAAATGAAAAATGAAAGAAGAAAGTGGGTGTGGGGTGGGTTGGCTGATCCAAGAGACAAGGGAGGGGAAAACATCCCTCAAAACACGGTATTTACTCCGTGTCCTAATCGATTAATCACTAGTTTCTAACATTTGACCAAACGCTTATATTTTTAAGAATGTAATTGGAGTATTCAAATAAAAATACTTTGGAATTAATAATAAAAACATTTGTCGAAGTATTTACATTATTAATTCGCGTTTAATACGTTTTGTTGCATTATTTAAACTGTTTACTCGATAATATATAAATAATGTTCGTTCAGTTGCGTATTTTATATAACAAAATACGTTCTCTTTATTTAAGTAAATTTATGTCACCAACGTCCAAATAAACTGTGTCGGACTCTGTCCGGTTAATTCGTACGATTTATCCAAATCGCGTAAGTATACACACATATATATATAATTCACCTTATATATATATACAAATAGAGCCTGTAATTAGTCCTATTACATACTAATTACAACTAGTTACAAACAATTAGGCATAATTAATTATCCTAATTATGCAGGTGTTACATTCTCCCCTTGTTAAGGAAATTTCGTCCCGAAATTAGCTTGAGTGCACGGACGGTGCGTTATCTGGGAAGAGATGTGGGTATTTCTGTCGCATTTGGTCTTCCCGTTCCCAGGTGAACTCAGGGCCACGCCTAGAATTCCACCTGACCTTTACGATGGGAATACGACTCTGTTTCAATCGTTTGACCTCACGGTCCATGATTTCCATAGGTTCCTCGACAAAATGAAGTTTATCATCGATTTGAATTTCGTCGAGCGGTATAATCAGTGTCTCGTCAGACAGACATTTCTTCAAGTTAGAAATGTGGAATGTGTTGTGTACGCTGCTAAGTTTAGCAGGAAGTTGCAGGCGGTATGCCACTGGACCAATCCTTTCCAGGATTTCGAATGGTCCGATGTATCTAGGATTTAGTTTGCCTCGCTTTCCGAATCGAATGACACCCTTCCACGGTGCCACTTTGAGAAGTACCTTGTCCCCTACCTGGAACTCAAGGTGTTTGCGTCTCACGTCAGCATAGCTTTTCTGACGATCACGTGCGGCTTTCAGCCGGTTTTGGATACCGATAATTTTCTCAGTAGTTTCCTGAATGATTTCTGGACCCGTGAGTTGGGAATCTCCTAACTCAGTCCAACAGATAGGTGATCGGCACTTACGTCCGTAAAGTGCCTCGAAGGGTGCAGCCTTTATGCTGGTATGGTAACTGTTGTTGTACGAAAACTCGCACAACGGTAAGTGATTTTCCCAAGAAGTACCGAAGTCAACTACGCAGGCTCGTAGCATATCCTCCAGTGTTTGAATAGTTCGCTCGCTTTGGCCATCGGTTTGCGGGTGATAAGCAGTACTCATATCCAGACGAGTACCAAGAGATTTCTGTAATGATTGCCAAAAGTTAGAAGTAAAACGGCTGTCCCTATCCGAGATGATCGAGATAGGTACACCGTGTCGCGAGATGATTTCTTTGACATAGATGCGAGTCAGACGCTCCATCTTGTCGGTTTCCTTGATGGCCAGAAAATGAGCAGATTTTGTGAGACGGTCCACGATCACCCAAATGGTATCACAACCACTCGAAGTTTTCGGTAGTTTGGTAATGAAGTCCATGGAAATCTGTTCCCATTTCCATTGAGGAATTTCAGGTTGTTGAAGCAACCCCGAGGGTCTTTGGTGTTCGGCCTTCACTTTGGAACAGGTTAGGCATTTACTGACGTACAAGGCAATGTCAGCTTTCATGTTAGGCCACCAATACAACCCTTTGACGTCGTGATACATCTTGTCAGAACCAGGATGTATAGAGTATCGAGATTTGTGAGCTTCAGCCATCACCAAATCTCGCAAGTTTCCGAATTTGGGTAACCACACCCGGTTAGAGAAGTATCGAGTTCCATCGGGTTTGATTTCGAATTGTTTATCCAAGCCTCGCAAGGCTTCATTTTTCAAGTTTTCATCGTTGAGTGCTTCAAGTTGAGCGGTAAGGATTTGAGCAGGGAGCTCGTTATGAATTGTCATAGAAAGTGCTCGGACTCGAAGGGGTTTCACTCGTTCTTTTCGGCTTAAGGCATCGGCAACTACGTTAGCCTTGCCCGGATGGTATTTGATCTCGCAGTCGTAGTCACTAAGTAATTCAACCCAGCGACGTTGCCTCATGTTTAGATCTTTCTGATCGAATATGTGTTGGAGACTTTTGTGATCGGTAAAGATAGTGCTTTTCGTGCCGTAAAGGTAATGTCTCCAGATTTTCAATGCGAAGACCACAGCACCTAACTCGAGGTCGTGGGTCGTATAGTTTTTCTCGTGGATTTTCAGTTGTCGTGAGGCATAGGCAATGACTTTTTCCCGTTGCATTAACACACAACCAAGTCCTTGGTGTGAGGCGTCGCAGTAAACTACGAAGTCGTCGGTGCCCTCGGGTAAGGACAAGATTGGTGCACTGCAAAGTTTGTTTTTCAATAGCTGGAAAGCCGACTCTTGTTTATCAGTCCAATCAAACTTTTTATCTTTCTGAGTCAGTGTGGTTAGGGGAACAGCTATTCTTGAAAAGTTTTCGATGAATCGACGGTAATAACCAGCAAGACCTAAGAATTGTCTTACTTCGGTTGGAGTGGTCGGTGACTCCCAGCCCTTGATTGCTTCAATCTTGGCGGGATCAACATGAATTCCTTGGCTGTCAATCACGTGCCCGAGGAATTGAACGGTTCGAATCCAGAACTCACACTTAGAGAATTTGGCATATAACTCTTCGTGTTTCAGGAGCCCTAGAATGGTTTTCAGATGTTGAGCATGTTCCTGCTCGTTGCGAGAGTAAATCAGAATATCGTCGATGAACACAATGACGAATTTGTCAAGATATGGTTTGCACACCCGATTCATAAGGTCCATGAATACGGCCGGTGCGTTGGTTAAACCGAATGGCATCACTTGGAATTCGTAATGCCCATAACGAGTTCGGAAAGCTGTCTTCGGAATATCGTTGTCGCGAACTCGGAGTTGATGATAACCCGACCGTAGATCAATCTTTGAGTAAACACTCGATCCCTGGAGTTGGTCAAATAGGTCATCGATTCTGGGAAGTGGATACCGATTCTTTATGGTTAGCTTATTCAGCTCTCGGTAATCGATACACATGCGGAAAGATCCATCTTTCTTTTTCACGAATAAGACCGGAGCTCCCCAAGGTGAGGAACTTGGTCGAATGAATCCTCTGTCCAGGAGTTCCTGTAGTTGGTTAGACAACTCCTGCATTTCGGATGGTGCTAAACGGTAAGGGGCTTGTGCCACGGGTGCAGCTCCCGGCACAAGTTCGATTTGAAATTCGATTTTCCTAGGTGGCGGAAGTCCGGGCAAGTCTTCAGGAAAGACTTCCGGGAAATCCCGCACGATCGGAACATCCTCAAGTCGCTTCTCCTCCGACTTCTTCTCCGTTACATGTGCGAGGATGGCTTGATACCCTTTTCGTAGATATTTTCTCGTTTTCAGACAGGATACAATATTCAGATTCCGTCTACCGGTCTCCCCTTGTAGGACTAAGGTTCCACCGGAGACAAGAGGTATGCGAACGAGTTTGTCATGACAGATGATTTCAGCTCGGTGCTTGGATAACCAATCCATACCGACAATAATATCGAAGCTGCCGATCTCGACAGGGATTAAATCAATGGGAAACGTTTCGTTCGTGAGGTTAAGTGTACAGTTGTGTATGATGCTATCAGTCTCAAACAGTTTGCCGTTTGCTAATTCTACAATGTATTTAGCATCTAAGGCAGTGGGAGTTATATCAAGTAAAGGGCTAAATTTCTCAGAAATGAAGCTTCTATCGGCACCGGTATCAAATAACACAGAAGCAGTAAGGTCGTTGAGAAGGAACGTACCCGTCACGACGTTCGGGTCTTGTCTGGCTTCCCCAGCCTTGATAACGAATGCTCTACCACGAGCAGGGTTGTTATTGTTTTTCAGCTTTGGGCAATCTTTCTTGAAGTGCCCTGAATTTCCACACCCAAAGCAGGCCTTTGGTGCATTGGTGTTGGGGGTAGGAATATTGGTTCGGCAATCCTTGGCTAAATGCCCGAACCGCTTGCAGTTGGAGCAGGGGCAAGAACCGTCATGATGGCGGCTGCATTTGGAACAGTAAGGCTTGTTCCCGCTGTACCCTTTCTTTTCCGAAGTTCCAGATGAATAAGCCTTAATGTACTCAGGCTTTTTGTTGGAGGTTTGGTTGGATGAGTTGGGGTTTCCTTCCCACTTGCGTTTGTTGTTTGCAGATGGGGTTGAAGTTGTGCCACGGCGGACAGAATTTGCCGTTAGTTCATGGGCCATACGGATGGCGCTCTGTATAGTACCCGGTTTGGATGAAGTCACCAGGTCTTGTAGTCTCTCGGGAAGTCCATCGACGAATTTCTCGATCCTCTTGTACTCAGGATCGACCATGGTTGGGCACAGGAGTGCCAGTTGATGGAAACGGTTGGTGTATCCGGTGATATCATCACCCTGCATCTTGTGGTTCCAGAATTCCATTTCCAGCTGTTTCAATTCATCCCTGGGGCAGTACTCACCCCTCAACATTTCTTTCAACTCCTCCCACGGGAGTTGGTAAGCAGTAGCAACACTCACAGTCTGGGCATAAGTGTTCCACCAGGTGATTGCGGTGTCAGTAAAAGTACTAACGGAGAACTTAACCTTATCTCCCTCCGCACAGTTGCAGATAAGAAATACAGACTCAACTTTCTCGATCCAGCGTACTAGACCGATAGCTCCCTCGGTACCTGCAAAGTTTAGAGGTTTGCAGTTCTGGAAGTCCTTGTAAGAACAAGGTTTAGCAGCAGAGGTTTCAGCGGCATCGCTGTTCCTCGTGGAATTTGGTGGAGTATTCCGAGCCAAGGCTTCAGTAACAGCCTGGGTTATAAGGGAGGTAATCTGGGCATCGGTGTATGGTCTTGTCTTTGGCGGCATGCTTCTTCAATAAAAGAAATGAAGATACATGAGATTTTGTAGGAATTTGTAATTGTCACAGATGTACATGTATAAAAGCAGTAATACATAACATCAACATGGAAAATGACAATTATTATGAGTTGAAATATCAAGGAATATTTGATGGATAATGCGAGTTCAAAGGTTACATCCTACAGAGATATTACAAAAGGTGTCGGGAATTGTTACATCCGACTAGTTTATAGAGTAGCGCTAGATAGTCATTAGATTACGAGATAGATTACAAGACAAAGACTACACTAGTCTTAATGTAGATTAATTTGTTCCATCAGCGCGACAAGGCGGTCCACGGTTTCTGCTAGTCTGTTGGTTTGCCTGGCGTTGTCTTCAACCAAAGCCAGTCGTTGTGCTAGTGCTCGAGAGTGATCCTCAGTCTCCTGTGAACGATGTTTACATTCCTCTAGTCGGTTTCTTACAAGTTCATCCGCACCTAATTCGGCGGTCATTGAATCCTGAATTATGCTTACAGAGAGGTTGGTATCCTCTTGTTCCCGTTGGAGTTGGGATATGTGATCAAGTGCTTGGCGAAGCAGGTAGGTCATTCGGTGTTGTTCCAATTCAAGATTTTCGAGTCTTTGTTCCTGACGGCGGAATTGGGTAGTCAATACTGGCAACGTGAGATGTGCCGAGTTCTGAGAGTTATGTACAGGGTAAGGGTTGGTTAGAGGTGACCTTGTGTTCCTCCTGGCTACTCGTGGGTTCCGTGACCCATGTAAGTGAGAGTGTGAAGGATTAGGTGGTGTGTTTGCCATTCCTGTCGCAGAGTGTAAGTAAGACGAGGCGAATATATGTAAGTATATAATATCCAGCCTAGTGTCTAGCACATATCAAGTAATGGTCCGGTTCTCTCGTAGTCAGAGTCAACTAACGTATCCCCGTTCAACATAATCGTTTCAGACCTTACATCATCTTTCCTTAATTGTACATAGTTGATCAGGCTATGTTAAATTAAAGTCGTATCCTGTAATTCCTGAACCAGTCATGCCTAATAAAGAAATACTGCCTAACGGTCATAGTCTAGGCCCACTAAATGCAACCTAGTTCACTATAACCTTAGGCTCTGATACCAATCTGTAACACCCCCGAAATTCACTGTTTTGCGGAAGCATAGTTTGAGGTGTTAATAATCAAATATCACAGCACAAAGATAAAGCAAACGACATCTATATGCAACGTTTGTAAATTAGTTACATTCCATAGATATAATGTTTGGAAACTTAGTGTTTTCGTATACAAAAATGTAGTTTCCCTAGAGTCCACGCGTATAGCGGGAGATTCTATTACATAATCGTAATATACAAAAGATAATGCTAAGAATCTCCGTTAATGCAGTTGTGTTGAAATCATGCGACTCTAGCTAAATCCTGGAGTAATCCTACTCCATCCGGGTACCTGAGAAAACATGCTATAAAGTGTCAACCAAAAGGTTGGTGAATCTCACAGGTTTGTAAGTAATATCAGCTTTGAACACGAGATTTCATCATTAATGCCCGTAGGCGTAAAATCAACCATTGCAATCCAGCAATCGTAAAATCAGTGTTTGCAATCCAGCAAATGTAAATAAGTAATTTATACCGTTGCCATGAGGCTCATAATCGAAGCTTAACCCGTAAGTAATAAGTTTGCTCCCGTGACATGCTCGTAAGTGAGCAAGCATCAGTAACGAATAAGTAGTCACCCGTTTCTACGTGAGAATCAGTACGTGGCAGCGCTACTGCCCCGGGTGGGGAGGGTCATTTCCCTAATGGATCCATTAACTAGTGTTCGCGCTTAAGTCCATAACTAACGATATATGATGGAGAGACTTCTGTTTGTAAGTAAACTCATGCAATTTCGTTTGGTATAGTAAACAGTTCTAGTACTTGTGTTCAAAGAAAAGCAGTTGCATGTTTCTCCCCCAATAAGATAAAACAGTAAAAGTGGGGCCGTAAGACTCACCTGAGTCTTGAAATAAGCTGTAGCAAATAGCAAGAAGTAATTATAGCAAGTAGGTTCTCCGAACCCGTAACCTTCAAATGCCTAATCATATGAAGTTATGTAAGTATGTGTCTCACGAGACGTTTCGTTTAGTTGTATACAACTAGTATATCCAGTGTTTATCCGTATGTTTGTAATTGTTCGTTTGTTAGAAAACATGTTTGGCCGATTGGTGACGGTTTGTATTAGTAATAGTCAAAGTATTATCATTGCGTTTGAAACATTTTGTACTGAAACGACGGGGGTCCGGGGGCAGCGCCCCTGGTTGCGGGGTTCCAAGGGGTGGCAACCCCTTGGCGGGGTCCAAGGGGCAGAGCCCCTGGTCGGGGTCGAGCTGCCGAGTCAGCTCGGAGAGAAAAATACACTTTTTCTACATTGTTTTAGTGAAATCCCTTTAAAATTTTCTAAGTTTTTCTATTTTCTGCGACATAATTTGCGACACAAAAGTTGGTCATGCGACACAAGGATTGTGTCGCAGATGGCATGCGACACAAGGACTGTGTCGCATCGGATGCGATATGCTAATTTAATAGCGACATAGGGGTTGTGTCGCATAATGTTTACGACACAAATTAAGGTACGACACAGAGTACGACATAAAATACGACATAACATGGTTTATGCGACATAGTATGCGACACAAACGTTGTGTCGCAAAGATGAACATCAGTCCAGAAACTTTCGGGTTTCGTGATTTTCCGACCAAAAACGCAAATCTAACCCATTTTTGAGCTATAAAACCGTGTATTCTTCATGTATTAGGTTATATCTAAGTTGTGTACACATCAAAACATCAAAACATTACACCAAATTGAATAGATCTAAGATTTTAGAATTTTCTTACTTTTGCAAATCGAGCCAATTGGAGGATGGAATGATGAAAACGATCTTGATATTCTTGCTCCACTAGTGATGGTGATTCCGAATATGTAATTTTTGTGGGTCGATTTGTATTCCGAAATTTTGGTAGTATTTTGAGATTGAGAGAGTTTATGTGTGTGTGTATTTTGGAAGGAATGAAAAATGAAAGAAGAAAGTGGGTGTGGGGTGGGTTGGCTGATCCAAGAGACAAGGGAGGGGAAAACATCCCTCAAAACACGGTATTTACTCCGTGTCCTAATCGATTAATCACTAGTTTCTAACATTTGACCAAACGCTTATATTTTTAAGAATGTAATTGGAGTATTCAAATAAAAATACTTTGGAATTAATAATAAAAACATTTGTCGAAGTATTTACATTATTAATTCGCGTTTAATACGTTTTGTTGCATTATTTAAACTGTTTACTCGATAATATATAAATAATGTTCGTTCAGTTGCGTATTTTATATAACAAAATACGTTCTCTTTATTTAAGTAAATTTATGTCACCAACGTCCAAATAAACTGTGTCGGACTCTGTCCGGTTAATTCGTACGATTTATCCAAATCGCGTAAGTATACACACATATATATATAATTCACCTTATATATATATACAAATAGAGCCTGTAATTAGTCCTATTACATACTAATTACAACTAGTTACAAACAATTAGGCATAATTAATTATCCTAATTATGCAGGTGTTACACACACGATTTAAGAATAAGCGATCCCAATCAAATTATTTTCGTATTTCGCGTAGTTTAAATAAATCATATCGTTTCGCATAATTAACGCATTTGCATTTAGCCTCGTATCTTCTTCGTTACATGTCTGATTGCGATGATTCTTGTCACATTGGATTCGTTTTTCGAAAATGAATACTTTGATTTAATGAAGTCCATAAGATGAGTCTTAACACAAAAATGAGTTCTTACGGCTTGAACTATGATTACGGTTTGGTGACGGTTGTCACAATTAACATCAACTGTTTTTCCTTGTGATCATAATAAAATGCAGTAACATTTACATTCATATAGTACATATATGATATAATGATGGATGTAAGTCATCAATGCTTGCAAATATATAACATAATGATGTTGATCGTTGTATATTCTAAAATTTAGATGAACAGATGAACACAGATGATCGTTGATAAAAGAAATCGACAGAATATACAGATGAACAGATATGTGTGTGTGTGTGTGTGTGTGTGTGTGTATATATATATATATATACATACACAGGGATATATATATATACGCACATATATCTAAAATTTATAGTCGAATACTTACAATCATCGTTTGTTTCTTCAGTAATTTCGTCATGTTCGCTTAATTGTGCAGCCGATGAATCATCCATTTTTTTAGGGCTTTTTTTCACTCGATGATCTGTCGCAATGTTGATTTATGTATATATATATATATATATATATATATATATATATATATATATATATATAACGTACGACCTGTATGTGTATAATCAATTTTTTAGAGAGAATCGTAAAAAATCTTGATAGAGTTATGATTTTGAGATAAAATCTTCAATGATTTCTGCTATAATTTTGGAGAGATTTTGATTGGGGTTTGTCGATTGGAGAAGATACGGGCAGGAAGTGAGGAAAGTGGGGCAGCTGCATTTGGTACAAAAATGACTTTTTTGCCCTTGGACGTGGGAAAGATGACTGGACAAGTGTCACATGCTGATTGGTTGATTCACTTCTCTCCTATTCTCCTCATATTGGTCATTCTCCTCTGAACCCTTCCCATCTTTTTTTGATAAAAAAACAAAAGAGTTAAGTGCAAACAAATGGTATGTAATACACCAAAGCGACACCAACTCTATCTTAATAAACTCTCAATTATGACGTGACACCAATTTTGATATGGTGAAATGACATAACAACATATTACACACAACAACAAAGGCTGTTTTATTTGGTTAAATGTAATAGAGAAGTCTGCCTATAATTTATTAACAGCAAACAAAAGGGTCACGAATATATATTAAACCATCCGTTCACTTTTATTTTCTAACCAACTAAAACAAGTTGCATTGTTTTTATTAGGGTTAAAGCTACGGATCGGCAATGAACTTTCACTCTTTTACCGAGTTAGGTAACGAACCTATTTTATATTTTATTACTAATGTAGGTAACAAACTTTCATAAAACTTTTTTGAGTTAGGTAATTATGATGATGTGGCTGCCATGTTAGCAAAATATGTCCACGAAAATTGACGAGGTGGCTTCCATGTAGATTATATATGTACACGTAGACATCATCTTCTTAGCTGACCTACATTTTTTTACCCAGCCAGGGGCTCTGCCCCTTGGACCCCGCCAGGGGTTGCCACCCCTTGGACCCCGCTACCAGGGGCGCTGCCCCCGGACCCCGTCATTCAGAATCCTGAAAATAGTGTCGAACACTTACAACAACAAAACCAATATGATGATACTCGTACAAGATATACACATACTTTGATAAGTATGCAATGCAATGAAACATATAATAATAATACTTTTGAATTATTATTACAAACCATCATCAACGGGCCGTACATATTTTCAAAACACAAACAAACAAAAAAACATTTGGACATAACTAGTTGAGTGGACAACTAGCATAGGTGATCTTTTTTGAGATACCTACTCACATTATATCCTTGCGCGTTTAGGACGCTAGCAGGTTACGGTCTTAGGACATCACTCCTTGTTACACTATCATTACTTGCTTGATAGCAACGCATCAGACTCAGGTGAGTCTCATAGCCCTGCTTTTTTTTTTTTTACTGTTTTTACCTCGGGGTGAGGATACATGCTCTGTTTTATTTACATGTGAACACAAGTACAAAACTCGATATACTGATTGCATGAGTTGTTTTACTGATCATGAAAGCCCTCCATATCATAGTTTGTTAATATTGTTTTAGCGTGAATGTTAGTGTATGGTACCATATGGGATTGACAATCCCCGTCCAGGTTAGCAAGCACTAACGGGTCAAACGGACGCATAATCATTTGTTCATACGAGTGTAGATTAGGCACTCGCAGGGAGGCACCCTCGATCATGCACTTGATTGTGATCCTGACACCTCAGTTAAGCTCAAACTATGAGCTCATGGCAGTAATATACACTTATTTGATTGGTTTCAATTTTAAAACATTTTAAATCTTGTGGTTCATACATTGTGCTTTATCATTAAACATGTGAGCTCACCAGCTTTATAGCTGACCTTTTAGCATGTATTCTCAGGATCTCAGCAGCCGTAGGTCTGCACACTCAGGATACCATAGCTCGAGTCGCATGCAAACATCAAAAGATTTTCCTGCATTACTATATTTTGTAAAAGTAGTTATGCCATTGAATCTCTCATATAGGATATCGAGCTTTTATAACATTATAACAATTGTAAACTTTCGTATTAATCAATGTATTTTGTAAAATGACGTATGTAGTGGTCGTTTATTATATCTTTGTGCTATGATTACCGGATTAGTCGCGCCCCGACCCGAATCGCTTCCGCACAGTAAATTTGGAGGTGCGACACCTTCCCCTCCCCAAGTTCCCGGCGGTCGGAACCGACATCGTTAGCAGCGCCGCCGCCACCATCGTCATCGTCGCTAACCTGTAAAACCGAATCCCTAGATCTAGGGTTTCGTGTTTGAATCGCTTATTTCCCATCGGCAACCACGTTCTTGCTCTTAATCCGTCCAGCTACGTTTTGTTTATGTTTGACGGAGTATTTGACGGAGAGATCGAACGTTAGTTGGGGTGGTCCTCAAGTCAGCGATTGTTGGTAGTGGTGGTTGTCGGAGGTGGTGGTCAGGCCGGCCATTCGGTGGGTGGGTGGTGGTTTAGAGGTACTTTGTGGTGGTAGTTAGGCAGGCCAGTCGATGGTAAAGTCCGGTGGTGGTTTGGATTTTTATTACACAGACGGAGGAGCCGAGGAGAAATCTCTCATAGATAGAGAAATGAAAGTGAAATAATAGTGGTTTGTAAATTGACAAAGTATAAATATTTCCTATTTCAATTTTTATTTTTTTTACATTACACATCATTTAATTGAATGCCAAGTCAGATAGGTAACCGGTGAAATCATAATGCTTTCGAAATTTAACAGGTTTCTCAAGTTAAATCATGATTTTGTCAACTATTAAACTTTAGTACTTCAAGTGAACATTTGCGAATACTTGAATCCCTTATGTGTGTATTAACCCCATCACAGATTATAATAAACATTCATATTCATATAAACTCTATCAGATACATACTTATATAAAAACAAATATAATTAATGAATTATCATGTCATCATCAACGTCCCTCCTTACCATCAATGCAAACCCATAACATTCTGATTGAAATTCTTTCCAGCCGCCGCCAAAACCACTATCAAATTCCCACCACCGTCACCTCCGACCAAGCTTCTTTCTCAGGCAACATTCATTCTCCGGCGATTTAGGTCATTATACATACGTTTCTCTCCTAAAACAAAGACAACCCAGATCTGACGGCGATACGAGGGTGACTTGCGAAGGCAATAATGGTTCTACACTACTAGATCTGTTAAATTCGATGGGTTTGAAACCCGTACTAGAAACTCAATTAGTTTTTGTTGTTTGCCGTCGCTAGATCTCGATCTAGGATTTCGAACGGTGGCGTTTGAGTAATGTCGTAGTGGTGGCAGCGGCTCAACTTAAAGAGAAAAAAAATTGTGTTCTACCTACAGAACATATCTCATGTATCTTGTTTGTGTTTCTGATTTTCTATTACAAGTGAAAGAGAAAAAAAAAAATAGTGTTAAGAGTTTGAAGAAAATGTTAGATTTTTTGCAAATTTGTCTTTAAGAAAAATTAAATTTGATATTTGATGACGTGGAAAATCTGGTCAACAATTGCCTACATGGAGTCTACGTGGAGCTTACGTGGAATCGGTAACAGGTTACTTATAGGTTATAAGTCACCCGATTACTCCAAATGAACGATTAACTAAACATAGTTTATCTAAAATGAAGAAATGAATAGTTCGTTGACGCTTTTGTTAAGATGTGAACTCTAGTACTCCATGTGAACATTTTCGTATACTTTAGTGCCCTCTGTATGTATTAACTAAGGATGGCAATGGATCGGATATGGATCGAATGATGCCATATCCACATCCATATCCATTTAAATATTTTCATCCATATCTATATCCATTTAATTTCGGTTCATCCATCCATATCCATATCCGATGGATTAAGCGGGTTAATGGATGTCCGTTGGATATTCAAAAAAATATTAAAAATCTCCTAATATGAAATGAAACCAACAAATATTGTAACAAAAAATAAATATAACATAACATACGAAAATCTATTCACAAGAGCGTGTAACAATTATCGTCAATGAAGCATAATTGGTTACAATTATAAGTAAACATATATTTTAACAAATACAAATGTGTAATCTCTATGTTTATCGGTTAATCACACATGTTTTGATTGTCTTTAATCGTGGATTATGACTGGTCGGAAGCAAAACTTGGCTCAGCGCGATATATTTATGTATTTCGATTTGTTATATAAATCACTAATCCAAAAAACCCCCTCAAATATACATTTAAATTTAAAACTTTACGACTTTATATATTCAATAACACATTAATAGTTTATGATTTATATGTACGTGGATATGTAAAATTTATATGTGTATATACCTATATATATATATATATATATATATATATATATGTGTGTGTGTGTGTGTGTGTGTGTATATCCATATCCATATCCGATGGATTAAGCGGGTTAGTGGATGTCCGTTGGATATTCAAAAAAAATATTAAAAATTTCCTAATATGAAACGAAACCAACAAATATTGTAGCAAAAAAATAAATATAACGTAACATACGGAAATCTATTTGTTGTCACTGGTCGCTGACCATGTTGAGTCGCTGGTCGCTGACCAACTCAACTATTCACTACTCGATGAAGAAATTGATTGTATCAAAGCTGCTGTTGCTGAAGATAGGTTTCGCTGATCGTCATTCATTCTGCTTGATATGCTGAGGAAGATTAAAGCTCAACTTGGTGTGTCGCTGATCAACGTCAGCGAGAGCTTTACTTCTTCAAATCAATAAAGGCAAAAGTCACTGCCAGAATAACAGCTAGTCACTGAAGATCTCTAGTTCAAGTCATTCTACAAGAGCATGTTAGCTCGCAGTGAGTGAGGAGGATTACTGCATCTTCAGGGACTATTCAATAAAGCCTCTCAATCATCAAGTACAGAAAGTACTGTACTTATCTATACATCAGCAAGAGTGTTCCAACTTGAAGTATGACCGAAAGATTACGTGGCAGCGAATGATTGGTTTTAAGGTAACGAGATATTTGCGGTAACAGAATTGGGACCCGCAGAATGTCGGTTCATCAGAGATCAAGCCAATCAAGCAGCGACACGTGTCATTCCAAGATCCTATTTTATAGGCGATATTTTAGGAACTCTTGTAGTATAAATAGTTCAGTGTTTTGTACTGTAGAGGCTAGTCGTTCAATCGTACTTATCACTTGTGTGTCAGTGATCAGTTTGTCTAGAGTACGTATTAACGATCCAGCGAGTGAACAGTCAGCGTGTTTGTCCACTGCTATTCATCTCATTTGTAATAGGTTAGCTAAGTGTTTGAATTGGATTAACTTTGGTTAATCCATTCCGCATTCAACACTTGTGAATTGTATGATCAATATAATTCATCATTTTAGCTATCATTACTTCATTACTTTGATATTGTCATATCTATAATCTGTTATACTCTGTTACTATTGTTTATACTCTGTTTCTGTTAAACAATTTAAAACTCATCAATCAACTAAGCTGAAATCATAAATAGTTTTAATATGTATTCAATCCCCCTTCTACAATTAAACTTTACACTTTGCGATTCCAATTCACTAAACAATAGTGATTACGGGACTCTCAATTGGTATCAGAGCAGAGTTGGTTTAAATTCAATTAACCAGATCTAAAATGGAATCAGTATAGTACAGCTGTGTTGACTCTGATTATCAGAAGGGAAATGGTTCTACAACCAAACCTCCAGCTTTTGATCCATCAAGGATTGAAACTTAGATGTCCCGAATGATGATGTTTTTAGACTTAATTTACGACCGTCTCTGTAATACAATAACCAATGGTCCCCACATTCCAACCACAATTGTTCCTGCTGTCATGGCTACAACTACTACTCCCGCTATACCAGAAATGGTTGTGCCCAAAAGAGAGGAACAATGGTCGGATGAGGATAGACGATTGGTTAGACTGGATAAACAAGCTAAAATCTACATAGGCATGGCACTTCCTGATGAAGTGTTCGAATCTATCAGGCTTTGTAGAACTGCTAAAGATATGTCGGATACCCTTAGGAATATATATATTGGAACTCCTGATATTATTCCCTACAGGGAAGTCAATCTCACTCGCCAGTATGAGCTGTTTGCAATGGAACCAAATGAATCTCTGTCTTCTACTTACACCAGATACCATTCACTGATGAACAAAATGGAAAAGGCTGGTATAGGTAAGGAACAGAGATTTGTTGTTGAGAAGTTTCTTGAGTTGCTGCCAAGGAAAATCTGGGGAACCATTGCCACGTGTACCAGACAGAGGAATGATTATTCAGTTCTTAATCTCACTCAAGTCTATGGTATTTTGCTCAACTGGGAGCAGTCAGAAAAGAAAGCTGATCAGAGTGAGCATATTCGTGCTACTCTTGGAAGTCAGAAGATATCCAATGCCCTTGTAGCTGAGCTTGATGAAATTGATCAGATACAGAAATCAAAAGTGTCTAAAAGAAGCTCGAAGTCATTGATAGCTGAAGAAGAAGGTGGTCAAGATGAAGAAAAGCCAGAGTATGAATATGATGAAGGACTGGAGAAGCTTGAAAAAGATATGGCCATGATGGTTGCTAATTTCAGAAGGAACACCAGATCAAAAAGATTCGCTGGTGCTCCATCATCTGACAAATTTCAATCTAAGGGAGAGTGCTACAAGTGTGGCAAACCTGGTCATTTTGCAGCTGAATGTAGATCCAAGTCAGTCAATCCAATCCCTGAACAAAAGCCAATATTCAGAAATGACAAGTACAACGAATACAAGGAAAAGTACAAAAAGCTGAAGGCTATGTCCAAATCAGGGAAGAAGAAGAGAAAAGGGTTTGTCGCTGAAGAAAGTTCACTCAGCGACTCTGATTCATCCTCTTCATCCGATAATGAAGAAGCAATGATTTGCTTGGACAAAGATTATTGTTTGATGGCTGATGACACTGAATTCCATGAAGACATCAAGGAAGTAGCTCAAAAATGTTCAGCATCTGGTTGGGATTCTGATAGCATCTACAAAGGTATACTTAGAGAGACTATCTGGTACTTGGACAGCGGATGTTCCAGGCACATGACAGGATGCAAGTCTCTGCTCAATGACTATCGGGATGAAAGAGGTCCTGATGTGGTATTTGGTGATAACAAGGTTGAGAAGACCAGAGGGTATGGAGTCTTAACCAATGGTAATGTAATGTTCAAACGTGTAGCATATGTAGAGGGTCTGAAGCACAATTTGTTAAGCATCAGTTAGTTTTGTGACTCCAAGAACAAGGTACTATTTGATCATGAAGCAAGAGTCGTTTACAACAAGAAGGGAAGTGCTGTACTTGCTGCTAATCGAAAAGGGAATACTTATGTTGTCAATATAGATTCAGCACAGTCAGGAACGTGGTCTTACTCTAGAACCGTTTCAGAAGAAAAATGATTGTGGCATAAGCGACTTTCTCATCTGAATCTAAAAGCAATCAGTAAATTGAGCAAGAATGGTTTAGTCACTGGACTACCAAAGTTATCTTATAATAAAGATAAGCTTTGTTCAGCATGTGAAAAGGGAAAGCATCACATCTCTTCTTTCAAAAGTAAGCAGACTTCATCAGTAACTGAATGTTTTCACTTGCTCCATATGAATCTATTTGGACCAGTGAGTACTCCAAGTCTTGGGGGAAAAAGGTATTGTTTGGTAATAGTGGATGAATACTCCAGATACACTTGGGTATTTTTTCTCAAAGCTAAAAGTGAGGCTACCAGCGAGATCATATCCTTTGTTAAGAAAATGGAAAATCTAAATGATGTCACGGTAAAACATCTGAGAAGTGATAATGGCACTGAATTCCGAAATTGACCTGGAAACTTTTTGCGATTCAAAAGGTATTTCTCAAAAATTTTCAGCTCCAAGAACACCCCAACAAAATGGGGTGGCAGAAAGGAGAAATAGAACCTTAATTGAATCTGCCAGGTCAATGCTCATTGATGCTGGTCTTAAGACCTATTTCTGGGCTGAAGCAGTAAGTACTGCCTGCTATACTCAGAATAGGTCACTGATTGTCAAACGACATAATAAGACATCATATGAGCTATTAAGGGGGAGAAAACCCGACATAAGTTTTCTCCATATTTTTGGTAGCACTTGCTACATTTTAAACAAAAGAGATCACTTAGGAAAGTTTGATCCAAAAGCTGATGAAGGAATATTTGTTGGTTATTCAATTATCTCTAAAGCTTTCAGAGTTTACAATAAAAGAAGAGAATGTATTGAGGAATCAATGGATGTTACTTTTGATGAATTATATGATGAGTCACTCACTGATCCTAAAGAGTATGAAAATCTTGTTTTTAACAAAATGGATGGTGACTCATCAAATGAAATAAAATCAAATGATAAGAAATATGAAAATTTCTCATCAGACTCTGAAGGGGAAGATAATATTCCTGAAATCAATTCTAGTTCTACTTTAGCTTAGAATAATTCAGGAACATCATCTTTACCTACAGATGTCCCATCATCATCAACTCAATGTCCAAACCAAAACTCTCATAACAACGATACTCATGCTTCAAATGCTGATCTGCCCTCTGAACCCTCACAAAATAATCAAGTCACTGCTGAACCTCAGCGAATGACTAAGTGGACAAAACATATTGATAATCAATTAATTATCGGTAATCCACAATCCAGGGTTCAGACAAGATCAGCAACTGCTAACTTTTGTTTGTTTGTAAGTTTTGTGTCACTGATGGAACCGAAGAAGTTTGATGAAGCACTCACTGATCATCACTGGATAGCTGCCATGCAAGAAGAGCTATCTCAGTTTGAAAGAAATAAAGTTTGGAAGCTTGTACCTCAACCCACTGGTAAATCAGTAATTGGAACACCATGGGTGTTCAGAAATAAGATGGATGCTGATGGTGTGGTAACAAGAAACAAGGCTAGCCTGGTTGCACAAGGTTACTGTCAGCAAGAAGGCATTGACTATGACGAAACTTTTGCACCAGTGGCTAGGCTTGAAGCAATCAGGCTATTTCTAGCTTATGCAACTCACAAGAAGTTTAAAGTATATCAAATGGATGTGAAAAGTGCCTTTTTGAATGGCAAGCTGCAGGAAGAAGTGTATGTCAAGCAACCACCTGGATTCATTGATCCAAAACATCCTGGTTATGTTTACAAACTTGATAAAGCCTTGTATGGACTAAAACAAGCTCCCAGAGCATGGTATGATACTCTCTCTGTCTAACTGATAAAATGTGGCTACGTCAGAGGAAAAATTGACAGCACATTATTTATCAAAAGAGATAAGAGAGGTGTCATATTAGTCCAGATCTATGTTGATGATATCATTTTCGGGTCTACTAACAGTGACATGTGCAAGGAATTTTCTGATCTCATGACCAAAAGTTATGAGATGAGCATGATGGATGAATTAGCATTTTTTATGGTCTGCAAATAAAAGAGACCAAAACTGGAATTTTTATAAGTCAAGGAAAATATGTTAAAGATCTGTTAAAGAAATTTGAATTTGCTAATTGCTCAACCCTTGCTACACCTATGTCACCTACAGTAAAGCTACATGCTGATCCTGATGGTAAATCTGTAAACATTACTGCTTACAGAGGAATGATCGGGTCACTGCTGTATCTAACTGCTAGTAGACCAGACATTATGTTTGCTACATGTCTTTATGCTAGATATCAAGCTGATCCCAAAGAATCACATTTGCTCGCTGTCAAAAGAATATTCAGATATCTGAAGGGTACACCAAATCTTGGTCTCTGGTACCCATCTGGTTCAGATTTCTCCTTAAAAGGATATTCTGATTCTGATCATGCTGGATGCAAACTGGATAGAAAAAGTACATCTAGTAGCTGTCAATTTCTTGGAGAAAAGCTAGTAAGCTGGTCCAGCAAGAAACAAAACTCAGTCTCAACTTCAACTGCAGAAGCTGAATACGTTGTTGCTAGTGCCTGTACTGCTCAAATTCTCTGGATGAGAAATCAGCTAGCTGACTATGGGTTTGATTTCAGTGAGATACCAATCTACTGCGATAGTCAAAGTGCCATAGCCATTGCCAACAATCCAGTAATGCACTCAAGGACAAAGCACATTGATGTCCGATATCATTTCATCAGGGACCATGTGATGAAAGGTGACATTGAATTGCATTTTATCCCAACTGATTACCAACTCGCTGATCTGTTTACAAAACCTTTAGATGAGAAAAGATTTAACTTTCTCATCAGCGAGCTTGGCATGTTAAACTTGAATGACTAATCTCAGCCATCAAGCTCAGTTAGTTATTTTTGTTTAAAAGCTTCATTTTTTTTTATAAATTGAGTATCTGTTATGTCTTCATATGATCTATATTTTATTGTCCTATATTTTTCCTTAAGCTGATTTAGTTAGTATTCTAAGTTGTAACTAGATCAGTGAAAGTTAATATAGTAAAGTATTATATAGTTCATATCAGACATAATCTATACTCATCTTTCTTTCATAAATTAAAAAAAAAAAAAATTATCTCAGAGACCTATTCCTTCCTTAGCTGATCTTGTTAGTATTCTAAGCTGTAACATTTTCAGTGAAAGATAAGTCTCTGTGATATAACTTTTATACAGGCAAAATTTATATCTTGTTTTAATAAACAACACTCATGTTCAAGAATAAAAACCATGATTCATATTTGTCAGTGATCAAATCTCTATGACTTAGTTAGTATTCTAAGTTGTGACTAAATCAGTGAGATAACATCTCAAGCAAATGGAAAATTATGATTAGTATTCTTGAATATTTGTGTTTCTTTTCATTTCATAATCTATTCATATGATTATAAGCTTCAGGGACTCCCTGATCCTTTCATCATTAATGGTGAAGAGATTAATCATTTCGATGTGTCACAAAATTCGCACCTCTGACACAATCTCTTTCTTACGTCAAGTATACTTTTCCGGCGCACCTCTCCAATCATCATTAATACCACCAGGTTCTACAATCATCACCCTTATCCCACTAACCACCGTCAATTATCACCCCTATGCCACCTCTACTTACCACCATCATCAACCACGACGATCCATTTTCAACCACATAATTCTCACATAACTCCATTATAAAAACGACCCTTCATCTCATTTCACATAACGCCTATTTAACGATCATTTCCTTGTCAATCTGTTATGGAAGTAATTTCTTTTTCGTTGGTAGCAAGATCAAAATCAAGTTTTACTTACATCATTTCTGCAAAAGTTTAAAGCTCTTCGAGCCTTTGCAGAAATCAAAGATCTTGCTACAACAATCTTTCAAAATCATCAAAGAAACTTTTTGTGTTCAAAAACAGAGTATGTGAAGATACTGATTGATTGTACGTCTAACCGCACAAGTGCATAAATCCTTTGTTTCCAGCTGAATACCTCCAATCAGAAGATTCCTACAGCAAATACACAGACACTAAATCACCGTGGAATACAGGGAGGCTCCCTGTAAACCACCTCCGGCGTGAGAATCAGTCTCTGTAATTTAATGGTGAAAAGTAATTGAGAATTAGGGTTTTATGAAGAAGATGATCATACCTCAAAAAGTGTATAGAGAGTACCCTTTTATAGTTGATGTTTCTTGGACTTCAATCTTACATCAACGGTCCACTCATGCGCACTCACAAATGATTCCATCCAGGTTAATCTGAGCCGTTTAGATAATCTCCTGAATATTTGGGGTTGGTCCCCACTCTAAATTCTGTTAGAGTTGTGAAAGCGACATCCGGACCTCCGGGTGGAGGTCGGAAGAATTGATAATTTGGTGGCGATTCCCTAAAAGGTAATGGGCCTTATGCAAGTGCCAACTGTTACGCCACGTGGTCAATTGATGACCCCCTTCCGAGTGGAAGCAAATGTATCAACGAATGACTGCCTTCCATGTGGAAGCAAATGTATCAACGAATGACTGCCTTCCATGTTGAAGGTGGTAGTATATGGGTGTAACATTGGTTACACCATTAAGTCCCCCCAGTCTAGTAGGATGTAGCTGTGCTAGATGGTGCTAGACTTAGAAATTTGCATCCTTCCGTGTGGGTTTGATCTTTTTGGGTTTTGAGTAGTTGTAACCGTCAAAGTGATTTGACGTTTTTTCTGAGCGGCCCAATTAATTTTTTCCTCACTCCTTTTCTGACCTTTCTTTTCGTCCGTACACGTGTCTTTTTCTTTGCAAGATCATGACCATCGAATCGTTTTCCCTCTTAACCTTTACCCTTCTCTTTTTGTTTTTCAAAATCATATTTCTTAAAATCAATTTCTTAGCTTTTCTCTCTCAAGAAACCCTAACTTCTTGTTTCTCTTGTCTTCCGGCGATCATTCTAACTTACTCAAAACAGGTTAGCCCTCTTTCCTTCTAAGCTTGTCTTTCTTATCATCTTCTTTATTATGTCTTCTGTCAATACCATCCATACGATCTCAAGTGTTCTTAGGGAGAATCACTTTAACTATATTTGTAAAAAATACGGGATCACCAATGATTCTGGGCCGTCAGCAAAGTTTGATGAGGTTATTTCGAAACCACCTGCCGAAAAATTTGGTGTTTACACGAAACTGTTTTCTGTTTCTAATCTCCGAATCCCCTTATCAACATTTTACTTGTCCGTGTTGAAGTATTATCAGCTTCACATATCGCAAATGTCTCCTATGGGTGTGTTGCGCCGTCAGAGTGCTGACGCAGCCGCGGTCGTTTTCCAATGGGGGCTGGCACGGCGGTCCTGCAGACAACGACGCAACAACGCGTGAACGTGTTAGGTTTTAAATTTATATGAGCTGGGGCTCAAACTATAAGTACTACCTACTTTTGGGGAGTAAGCAGTAAGTATAACTCGAGTGTCGTTCTTAAAATCGGAGCGAATGGAACTTAAAGGGACTTACCGTAAATGAGCTTTCTGATAGGATGGGTTTATAAAAGTAGGTAGATTTTTGGTTGGTTATCTAAGCTAATACTAAAAACAAGTAAATTAAAAAGAGAGTAGGCAACAGGTAGAGCGTGATTGCTGAAACTTCGATAATTAGGGTTTCTGGATGATATTCATTAGACAGATGATTGGAGACTACCTTGGGCAAATCATCGGACGGACAGTCGGTGTAAACACTAGGACCCTACGTTTTAGTCTAAAAGCCTAAAAGCATATGTCACTGAATCCTAGGTTATCCTGATGCTGATCAGAAACAGGTTGTTCAAACCCCCCTCACTTGCCTTGTAAGACTAAGCGACCTCTACGGATGATATATCCTGGGTGTAGGCATAAGGTAACAAACTGCAATTTTCTATCTGACCTTTCTTAACACCTAAATCTATCTGAGTTTATCTAGGTAAGTACTAATTGTATGCTGTATATGTTGAGCTGTCGGTTATGTTGAGTTAAGCGGTTTAAGCATCTTGTATTACAGCCGAATACTTGCTTTCTTTTCAAAACTCATTTATTACTGGTTTAAGCATAATTAACTCCGTCATGAATTAGACCCTCCTTTGCTATCAGGCGTTCATCCCTAGGAATACTCACGGTGTACAGTGCAATTGGCATATCCACAGTGTTCCAGACTCAAGGTATACTCACGGTGTACTGTGCATTTGGCATATCCACAGTGTTCCAGACTCAAGGCATACTAACGGTGTACTGTACGTAAAAGTAGTTCCACAGCTGTATGTTAACCTTGGTGTACTAACGGTGTACGGTGCAACGAGCATTTCCACAGCTGTATTTGAACCTTGGTGTACTAACGGTGTACGGTGCAGCGAGCATTTCCACAGCTTTATTGTTCCTAGACCCATATTCTAAAAGGGTGACTTCTAGGTATTCCACGATGAAATAAACCTACGGCAGTTCCTTAGCTTTTCCCACGTATTTAAACGTTATACGAAGTACTGTGCCGTTTTACGGAATATTCATAGCTTCATACTGTAATATGAGATAACTATATCTACGTAGTATTAGGGTTGATCAGATCCTATCCTAAGGCAATAGTCACGTGAAAGACTGGAAAGGGTGGACACTGAATTAAGTCTATATTCATGTAAAACTCAACCAGATACACAACAAAACAATCACCAATCATAATACTGGGGACATTATTCCATAACAGATTGTGCCCACGACTTTCATAGCTTCCACGTTCCGTACTACACACATTCGTGATGATTCCGGCGCTATACAAATGAAAGCCGTATAACGTTACTTCCGTTATTTCATAATGTTTATCCCACTGAATTAAGTATCATCCATAATCCTAATATCTACATTTCAACAATCACAGTATTAAACTACGTAAATAGCATGGCAATATTCGCAACACAAACAAAGATATCATGCAAACAAAACATAATAACCGTAAGTAAAGGAATAAGTAATAACCAGTATTTAAGCAGCGTAACACTGAGTAGTACAAGCTAGAATCTTGAAAACTTCAATACAATAAAATTCCCAAGCTACAGCTATCTTCCCCACTCGAACCGTGCCTACATCTCTCTAGTTCTCTAGAGAGAGAAACTAGAGAGAGAAGCTAACCTAATCTAATTCTCCTCTAACTCCTAAGAGTAGTGCTAGAGAGAGAATGTGTGTGAGAGAGAAAGTAAGAAAATTCTATGAAGAATGGTGTGTGAAATGAGGTGAATGAGCTCTCTATTTATAGGCAAGCCTTGGATCCAAGAGTACAAGCACACAAGCACACGTACAAGCCAAAGAAGCAAGGAAGAGGCCGTGTGAGACCAAAGTAGGCCGTACACGGCCCTATACAGGCCGTACACGGCTATGTATAGGCCGTACACGGTCATCCCAAGGCCGTACACGGCTGGGTGGTGGCCGTGTGCTAGGCCGTGTGATTTTTCCGACTTTTCTCGCATCTTCGGAAGGCCGTATCTTCTTCGTTTTGCGTCCGTTTGACTTGATTCTTTCGCCTACGGCTTCGTAATTCCGTTACGCTTCTAATGATGCCAATTTGGTAGAAATTGGATGTGTGGGGCCCGGGCGTGTACAGAATACGTTTTGTAGCTTTCGGCTGCGCTGTAACTTGCATATCTTTCTCGTCCTTGATCCGTTCTGAGCAATCCTTATATCCACGTTCTCGTAATCTTCATAGCTACAAAATAAGACTATTATGAGGCTCTGGTATGAAGTTTACGGTAGATTTAGGATTGGGCTCAGAATAGTGCCTATTTAGGTCAGTTTTCTGCCCTTTTTGCTTGATTTTCAAAAGACCGACAAGTTTATACCTTTCTAACAAAAGTTAATGAATAATGATGATTTTAAGATGTATTTGTTAGAAAAGAGCTAAATATGGGACAATTAATGCATGTAAAAACGTGACTTTTTGCGATACATCAGGGTGCTATAAAGATTCTGGGTTTCGAAAGAGCTTGTCGTAATTTTGAAAAAGTTCCTAGTGTCAGTGTTTTTAGGTATTTTTTCTGTTTGGGTGCCCCTGAGCAAGGGTATTATACCATAAAAAGAAGGGTTTCCGTCCCCCAAATCCTTTTAGGTATAAGGGAATCGTTGAAGGATTGGAAAAATAATTTCTATTGGTTGAGTGAGGATTTGATTCCCATCAATTTTAGGGATGTTCTATTATGGAAAAATGACGAAGTGTTGCTAAATGACATTCCTCGCCTTACGACCCAGGAGGATGAACTTCGGGCCTTCCTTGAAGCAAACTGTCATGTTTTTATTGATGCATTTGCGGAGGAGGTTCTAGTTCTTCTGGGTATGAGTAACAACTGGCCCATTGATGGCTCTGTGCCCATTATTTATAAGAACGGGGAGGGTAAGTTTGGTGTCCTTATCATACTGTCTACTGTGTTGGGTGTTCAATCTTTCTCATTTTTCTTCTTGTTTTGTTTGCAGTAATGATGATTGGTGATCTGTTAAACTCTGATAGTAAGAAATGTTTAAAATTTGGTGCAAAGAATAGAGAGGGCACGGTTACTACCCCGAAGGCTTCGCATTCGAAGGTTACCCCTACTGCATCTTCCACTCAAGTTGCTTCACGGACAAGGGCTAGTACCAGAGGCTTGACACTCAGAGACTCTGTTCAAGAGTAAGTTGGTTCGTATTCTGGTTCGTACGAGGTCGAAGAGGTTGTTGAAAAGAGGAAAGGTAAAAGGGTTGCTACAGGGGGTAAGAGCAAGAAGGCGAAGAAACTGAAGGATAGTGATTCCATACCACTCGTGGATGTTTCTGACTTCGAGGTGGAACATAGTGATAACTCTAAGGTTGGTAGTGATTTTCATGGTTCTTTATCACCTCGGACCTTCTCTGGTGCATTTGTACTTTCACATCTGACTAGGGGTAAATCTTCTATCCTTCCACCTCGTAGTCTTTCTACCCCTCCAGTTGCTGGGACAGCATCTTCTGACCAGGACACAGGCAAAGGTATTCATGACTCTTCTGTTTTTGATATAGCATTTGTTGATACAAGTAGTCCCTATCTTGCAAAAGGTGCTATAAGGGATGAAACTTTTGGGAATTTTTTTACTGATATTGATAATGTCACTTGTTTTGTTGATGAAGATGTTATTGGTGGTTCTGGAAGGGGAGTTAAGGGTTTGTATGTTCCGACTTGGGGGATAGGATGTAGTGATACCTTGGATAGTGCAGGTTCTAGGAGGGAGTTTGTTGCACGGTCACTTCCGCTTGCATTACAGAGTCGCTGTGTTGACGTTAGTATATCTGAGGTGATAGAGGGTTTAGACAAGTTGGCCGTGGATACAGTTTTCTACCATGAAGCTGCTGTTGAATATCTGAAGCAAATGACTCCAGGGTCGAAGGTTGAAGATTTTGTGAAAAAAATTGAAGGTTTATCTGCTGAGCTTGAGGTGCAGAGGAAGCGTGTTACTGATAGCGATGTGTTGTTCCAGGAGAAAGATAAGCAGATTGCGGATTCCGATCATGAATTGTTTGTTATGGGGGACAAGTTGCGAGAGTCTGAGAGGAGGATTGATGATTTAGAAATGAAAATTGGAAAGTTTGAGGAAAAGATGGGGGTTTCTGAAATGAAGTTGAGTTCGGCTGAAGAGAGGTTAGAGTTAGCTAGGGGTGAGCAAGCTGATTTGTTAAAGAAGGTGTTGATTCATTATTCTGATCATTTGTTGAAGAGTTACGAGTTCTCTGCTCTGGTGGCGCGTTTAGTTAGTTGTGCTGAGGCAGTTGCTGGGCAGAAGATGCTTGAGTTGGTTCGTGCCAAAGGTGATCAGGAGAAGGTTTTGTTGGTTGACTTACCGGAGCATGATCCACATGCGCAAGAAGATTTGGATGATGCTATTGCCGCTTTCAGGGATGTGAAGTTTCCTTTTACTCAGAAAATCGTTGATGCTGCTCATCTTTTGTTGTCTGAGATTCTGGATATTGTTCCTGATCTTGCTCCTACCTGTCCCAATGATCCTTGACTTGCCTTACTATTTTCTGGACAATGTTGGATGTTTTCATGATTTGAACAACTTAATGTTTTGTAAGCTCTTTGTTGAGCTGAAACAATGTTGGTGCCAGGTTTTGGCTTGTTTGAATTGCCTTGTTTTGGATGCATTTTATGGTTACACTTTGCTATAATCCCTTTGGTTGCATGTAACTAGCTTATACTTTGTTACTACAATTTAAGTAACTTGCTTTTTATAGATAAGGCATAAATCTGGGTCACGAGTTTACTCTTAAAATACGCTTTTGAAAAACATCATTTTTTCTGGAAACCTCCTCCCGGAAGTGTGGGAAGTGATCACCTATGTCCGGACTTATACATCAAAAGTGTGATGTATTTTTGGATTGAACTACACGTCAATCCCCTACTATGGGTAGCTATCCCACTTGTAGTGCTTAGGGTCCCAAAAGTGTGGGTTACCCCGTATTACCCTTTGAGCACGCACGAATCAAAGTTTTCAAATCTTTGTAAACGTAAGATTTGGGTAGTTATAACGAACAATTTTTTGTTACCAAAATTTCATATATATCTTCATTAAGACATGCTCTCTATCTTTGTAATTACAAGCAAAACACGTGCTATGCAGAGTAATCTAAGAGAATGTTTCCTACATTAAAGGTAGCATTTCTTCAGGTTGGTGGCATGCCACGTTCGTTCTATCATTTTTCCTTGTAGATCTTCGAGCTTATATGATCCATTCAAGTTAGATTCCACTACCTTGTAGGGACCTTCCCATGTTTGACCGAGCTTTCCACCTGGGGCTGACTTGCTCGCCTCATTGTTTCTCATAACGTATTATCCCACTTTGAAGGATACCTTTCTTACCTTCTTGTTGTAGTATTTTTCCAATTCTTTCTTATATTTTGCCTCATGCATAGCTGCTAACTCTCTTCGTTCTTCCAAGAGGTCAAGGTTCTCCCTTAGGTCAGCTTTGTTCTTTCCTTCTTCTGTATGGAGATATCTGTGTGAAGGTACACTTATTTCGGCTGGCAGTAAAGCTTCTGACCCGTATGCTAAACTGAAGGGGGTTTCTCCATTGCTTCGCTTTGGTGTGGTTCTTATGGCCCATAGTACATTTGGTAACTCGTCAACCCAACCACTTTTGCTCTTTCCTAGCCTGGCTTTGATGCCTCTGACCACATCTCGATTGGTTACTTCTACCTGACCATTAGCCTGTGGGTGGTATACTGAAGTGAAAGCTTGTTGGATATTTAAACCTTCGCACCATTCTTTGAATTTTCCTTCTGCGAACTGTTTGCCGTTGTCGCTCACGATCAGTTTTGGGACCCCGTACCTGCAGACAATGTTATCCCATACAAAATTTACCACATGCTAACCGGTGATTGTCTTGAGTGGCTTGGCTTCGACCCACTTTGTAAAGTAATCCACAGCCACCAGCAAGAACTTCACACCTCCAGGAGCCTTAGGGAATGGTCCTACAATATCAATTCCCCATTTAAAAAAGGGCCAAGCCGAAGTTACCGGGATTAAATCATGTTTTGGCTGTTTTTGCATTGGCGCATGGATCTGGCAAGATTCGCAACTCTGTAGTTCCTCCTTGGTATCACCATACATGGTTGGCCAGTAGTACCCCAAAGTTTTGATCTTTGACACTACTGTTCTTGGGCCTGAATGTAACCCACAAGAGCCTTCGTGTACCTCTCGAATGACTTTCTTCGCTTCACTGTTTCCGATACATCTTAACCAGGGTTGTAAATATGACCTTCTGTATAACACTCCATCATAGAACGTATAGTGCGGCGCCCTGGCTTGGATTCTTCTGGCTTTTTGCTTATCCTGTGGTAGACTTCCATGCGTTAGGTAGCTGATGATGTCGATCATCCAAGGATCTGTTTCTTCTTTTAAACTCATGACGTCATGGCTTTCCTCTATGGAACTTCTGGGTAGTACCTCTACAAGAACTTCCTTCGTGAGATGTGCGAATTGCATGGATGCAAGCTTACTCAGGGCATCAGCTTTTTTGTTTTGATTTCTCCGGACATGCTCTATTTCGAACTTCTTGAAGCCTTTTATTTTATCTTTCACTTTCTCTAGGTACTTCTTCATCTTGAGGTCTTTTGCCTCAAATTCACCTTGTATTTGCTTTGCTACTATTTGCGAATCTACAAAGGCCTTTAAATACTTCACTTTCATTTGAATTGCGATATTAATTCCTGCTAGCAAAGCCTCATACTCTGCTTCGCTATTAGAGGTGTTATATTCAAACTTTAAGGCGTAAGTAAACTCCTTCTTTTCTGGATTGGTTAGGATCAAGCCGGCTCTGGCACCTTCGGTGCTGGAGGCGCCATCAGTGTATAGTGACCAGAACTTACTGGTGGGAGATTTTTTGATTACCTTACCCTGTATCTTCATTTCTTGCGTTGAGTCTTTCGCTGCCATCTCTGCCATGAACTCAGCTAGAACCTGACCTTTTACTGAAACTCGAGGTTTGAATTCGATGTCATGTTCTCCTAACTCAATCGCCGATTTGGCTAATCTTCCTGATTTCTCAGGTTTTGCTAACACCTGCCGGAGGGGTTGATCCGTTATTACTATCACTGGGTGTCCTTGAAAGTATCTCTTTAGCCTTCTAGCTGCATGTACTAGGGCCAATACCAGCTTCTCCATAGAAGGATAATTGATCTACGGGCCTTGAAGTGCCCTGCTTACAAAGTAGATAGGTACTTGTGCTTTCTTCCTTTCTGCCAGTAAGACGGCGCTTACTGCTTCTGTCGTTGCTGATAGGTACATGAATAGTGTTTCCCCTGCTATCGGCGCTGTTAGCGTGGGTAACTTTTCCAGTAAATTTTTCATCTGTTGGAATGCTCCCTCAGCCTCTTCAGTCCACGAGAAGTCTTTTTTATTAGTGCAATTTTTTAAAGTTTTAAAGAATGGTAATGACCTTTCCGCCACCTTAGACAAAAAAAGACTTAAAGCTGCCAACCTTTCGTTCAAAGCCTGGACCTCCCTTAAGGTACTAGGTGACTTCATATCACGCACATACTGTATTTTCTCAGGATTAGCTCTTATTCCATCGGCTGTTACCAAATATCCCAAAAACTGACCTTCTTCCACCCCGAAGGTGCACTTTTTCGGGTTCAACTTCATATTGATCTTTCTCAAGGTGGAGAAAGTTTCTGATATGTCACTCACCATATCCTCTTCATTGTAATTTTTAATCACCATGTCATCCACATAGGCTTCTAGGTTTCTTCCCACCTGACCTTCGAAAGCTTTGTCTACCTGCCTCTGATAGGTAGCCCTGCATTCTTCAAGCCGAAAGGCATCTTCTTATAACGGAATATTCCTATGTCCGTATGGAATGCCATCTTATCTTCGTCTTTTTCCGCCATCTGTATCTGATGATACCCTTTATAAGCATCCAAAAAACATTTTAAACGGAAGCCACCCAAAGATTCAACCTTCCAGTCTATTGATGGAAGAGGGTAGCAATCTTTTGGACAAGCTTTGTTTAGGTCCGTAAAGTCTACACACATTCGCCATCCTCCATTACCCTTTTTGACCATGACAGGATTAGCAATCCAAGTTTGGTACTTTACCTCTCGGAGGATATCTGCTGCAACCAAATCCTTTACTTGCTCACAAGCTTCTCTACTCCTGTCGGGGGCCAAGTGCCTCTTCTTTTGTTGAACGGGTGTCTTGTTTGGATGTACATTCAAGTGATGTTCAGTCACAAATTCTCTATCTTCTCCATTTGATTTTTGAACATGAGTTTTCTTGGTAATCCTGTCATGTCTTCTGGGTTCCACACGAATACATCGACATTCCTTCTCAACAGTTTCAATAGCTTCTCTTTAACTTCCTCCGGCAAGTGTCTTCCAACAGCCACCATTTGATCAGGACAGGCCTCATTAATAACTTCCCTCTGCTCGGCGTTGTCGCATGAGTATATGACTTCCTTAGTGTCGTCGTGTCTTTCCATCGTTGGCTTACTTTTGTTTTCACGTTTCCAGCTAGAATAGACAGTTGCCATTCCATTTGGTGTTGGGAATTTCATTATTCCGTGCACGGTAGACACTATTGCCCCGAGGAGGCACATGGATGGTCTTCCCAGAATAACATTGTACGGGGAATCGGATCTGACAATCATGAAATCTAAGACTTCCGTTCTTACTGTCGGGTAAGTGCCCAAGGTGGTCCTTAGGCTTATTACTCCTAACGGCCAGGATGTTTCTCCAGAGAACCCTATCAAAGGTCTCGTTACGTCTCTCCTGAGTGCCTGTATACCTCTGGGTAGCTGTCTGAAGCAGCTTTCGTACATCACATCAGAGGAGCTTCCGCCATCTAGATAGACCCTATGCACATTTCTATTGGCAATTTCTACAGTTATTATCATTGGGTATTCCGATGGTATGATGCTTTGGATGGAAGGGAACGAAATCTCCTGTTCTTCCCACTGTTCCATGACTTTAGCTCTTCGCTTTACCCCTATTACTGGGGATCTAATCATCATAATGTCTTCCTCCATGGGTTTGGCCCCGTCATCTTTCTTTTGCCATGCGAACTGCTTCTTCTGACCCGAGGAATTCTTCTTGGGTTGCGTTTCCGAATTCTTTCCATCTTTTACCAAGTGGGCCAGTTTACCTATTTTTATTGCTCTCCGTACCTCCGCCTGTAATTCTCTGCAAAAATTAGTATCATGCCCGTACTCTTCATGGAATTCACAGTATCTTCCCCACTTCTTTCTTCGCCTTTTCTGGAAGTTTTGGCGGACTTTTAAAATCTGCAGCCGCTTTTTCCGTCATCAAGATTTCTCGGGGAGATTTACTTAAGTCCGACCACAGGCCTCTACTAGAATCCTTCCTATAGTAAGGGATACCTCGGCTTCCCCTATCGTATCTGCTGTTATATTTTCCTCTGCTATCTCTTTGAGGTCTGGAAGTTCAATTTCCTTGATAATTTCTCTCTGAAACCTTCTGCCCAGAAGATTCTTCCTTAAGAGTCCCATTATCACCGTACGTACTTTTCATTGCCGTCTCCTTGCCTCTCACATAGGCGTATACCTCGTCCTGGAGTTCTTGGTACGTTTCCGGTAGTATCCTTCCCAGCTCTGCTACTAATACTTTGCTTCTAGCCCCGTGTATGAACCCTGATATTCTCTGGTCTTCCCCCAGTCCCTCTATCTGCTGTGTTTCTGTGGTATATCTATCCATGAATACTTTCAACCCTTCATTTTCTCCTTGGTAGATATTGTGGGCCTCCAGATGAGTCTTTGTATACTTCTTCTGCTTTATAAAGTGGTATAGAAACTTGATTTCCAGATCATCAAAATTGTGGATACTACTGGGTGGAGGTCTGTCATACCATGATCTGGCCGCTCCGACCAGAGTCATAGAGGACATGTGACAGGAAACCGGCATTGTCCATTTTCTTATCTTTTCTGCCCCGCGAAAGACTCGTAAGTGATCTTCAGGATCTGTTTTCCCATTGTACTCTTTGATATTTGATGGTAACTCCAGACCATCAGGCATTCCATAAAACTCGATCCACGAAGCCAACGGGGACTGTTTCTTCTTGATGAAGGAATTAGTCCTCGACCTTGTAGATCGTGGTACTTCGTTTTGTTCTGCTCCCATTTGGAAATATTGTCCTTGCATGTTTGGTAAGTGCTGGTTGCTTTGGGAATTGTGATGGTTCGTCTGCGTTTGGTTATTTTGGCTACTTAGGTTTGTGACGGTAGATGTCGTTGTGACTACTGGTATGGCAGCAGTTAGAGTATTAGTGACGTATTGGTTCAAGAGTGGTGGTAGTGTTGTGACGGGGTTTGCTACAGGTTGAACTCCGTACCCTTGATATACCATCCAAGGGATGCTGCTTGTGGTTTGGAGATTATTTTGAATAGTAGGTTGTGTAAAATTTATTTGGCTGGTGTAGAGTGTGTTGTTTGTGTTGGTAACTGGTGTACTTTGATTAGCATTCTGCGATGGGTTTGATGTGTTGTCGGTTATGATGGACTTATTTCTAACCCTCCGGGTACCAGCTTTCGGACCTTCCGTAAAGATTTCCTCATCAACTTCATCGTCATCCTCCATATTTAACCTTGACCTTAATTGTTCTAAACTCATCATTTTAATTTGTCTAGTAATTAGAGGTTCTAAATATTGCTTTAATGCCTCATCACTAACCCCTGGAATTGCTACGTTCGAATTCGAAGGTCCCGCGACATATTTAGTGGTACTAAAACGGACAGCTGGTGTTTCTAATTGTGTAATAGATGGAAAACCTAGTGGCGGTGACAACCGCTCACCACCGTCAACAACCGTAGGTATAGACATTCAATCAGCAAAGTAAAATACGGAAATTAAAGGTATCGAGCTAAAAACTACAAATAACGAAATCACGAATTGAAAATAAAGAGATTAAGGTTTCGAAACGCTTAAACATAATCGAGTCCCACCGGGTGTGCCATTTGATTGTACGTCTAACCGCACAAGTGCATAAATCCTTTGTTTCCAGCTGAATACCTCCAATCAGAAGATTCCTACAGCAAATACACAGACACTAAATCACCGTGGAATGGCTCCCTGTAAACCACCTCCGGCGTGAGAATCAGTCTCTGTATTTTAATGGTGAAAAGTAATTGAGAATTAGGGTTTTATGAAGAAGATGATCATACCTCAAAAAGTGTAGAGAGAGTACCCTTTTATAGTTGATGTATCTTGGCCTTCAATCTTTCATCAACGGTCCACTCATGCGCACTCACAAATGATTCCATCCAGGTTAATCTGAGCCGTTTAGATAATCTCCTGAATATTTGGGGTTGGTCCCCACTCTAAATTCTGTTAGAGTTGTGAAAGCGACGTCCGGACCTCCGGGTGGAGGTCGGAAGAATTGATAATTTGGTGGCGATTCCCTAAAAGGTAATGGGCCTTATACAAGTGCCAACTGTTACGCCACGTGGTCAATTGATGACCCCCTTCTGAGTGGAAGCAAATGTATCAACGAATGACTGCCTTCCATGTTGAAGGTGGTAGTATATGGGTGTAACATTGGTTACACCATTACTGATCACTGAAGTAAAAAGGGTTAAAAAAATTTAAAATCTTAAGATTAACCCTGATATGTTCTCAATATCTTTAATAAAACAACTGAAAGTATTTTTGTATACTCTCATGAGAAAACAGAGATTATTTGATATCCAGTATGAAACTGCTGTACATTCGTCCGCTCCTACACCTACATTGACCATGTCACTGAAAACACCCCCAGTGACCCAAACTGGTCAACCACCAAAGAAAACTTCACCAACCTCTAAAAGAACTTTCAAAAAGAAGACGTCTACGGACGCCAAGGATGAAACAGGGTCTGAACGTTCAGTCACTGTAGGCATTCTTGTTAAAATCAAGCCTTCAAATCACGAACTTTTATCGAGTCAACCCATGAGCCACTCATTATTCTCACAAAAGGATGATGTTTTAAACAAAGGGAAAGTGACATCAGTGGGTGATAACACACTCTTCGTTGGTGTCACATCACTGGCTACAGACCCGAGCTATCTCTCATCTCTCACTGCACCAGCTGTCAATATCTCTCTCCAGTTACAGGGAGAGATACAGGCTGATCCCTCTGTTTTCAATGATCCATTAGCTAAAACACAAGCTGATGATGATGAGAAAACCAATCACCTATTACAAAAGGATCAACCATTTGCTGTAGTATTTCATGCTATCATCAAGGGGGAGAAATATTCAATTGTTGCTGATACTACCAGAGAAATACTGATCTACTTCATAGTATTATCAAGGGGGAGAAACGTGCAAATGAATGCAAAACCCAATGTTGCTCATGTGATAAATCGCTGATACTTGGAAATCATATCATCTTTAACATCGCTGATGCTGTCAAAGTAGCTGATACTTGGAAATCATATCACAAAACTTACATATTTCCTGTATTTGAGTTACAATTTTCTTGGCGATTTTATTAAATATTTGTGCCACTTCAGCTTATCAATGAATCCTTCTCTATCCGGATCAGTTACAACTTAAGTATCTGAAGGTTCATTGATTTTCAGTCGGTTAAAGCTTCGTAAAAAATGTCATGCTGAAGATAGTGGGTTTGAAGGTTTGATAAGTAAAAAGTCACTGCCTCATCTGATCGCTGAAGATAGTAGGAATCTCTGCTATTTATCTAAACACTGAAGATAGTAGGAATCTCTGCTATTTATCTAATCGCTGAAGACAGTAGGTTTAAAACTTATAATAGATTAGATGTATTGTAACTGAAAAACTATCTGTACTTTATATTTTGCAATTCAATAATATCTGATCTTTTGATAAAACCAAAGTGCAAAACTCATATCATATCAAAAGAATCCAAAAAGAAAAATGAATGGATCAAAGTGTAAGTCACTAAATGTTTAAATTCTTTAAACACTGACTATAAACTTTCACAGCAACAAGTTTGTCTAGGAAGCTTCAATCACAATCATTTAGGGGGAGATTGTTGTCACTGGTCGCTGACCATGTTGAGTCGCTGGTCGCTGACCAACTCAACTGTTTACTACTCGATAAAGAAATGGATTGTATCAAAGCTGCTGTTGCTGATGATAGGTTTAGCTGATCGTCATTCATTCTGCTTGATATGCTGAGGAAGATTAAAGCTCAACTTGGTGTGTCGCTGATCAACGTCAGCGAGAGCTTTACTTCTTCAAATCAATAAAGGCAAAAGTCACTGCCAGAATAACAGCTAGTCACTGAAGATCTCTAGTTCAAGTCATTCTACAAGAGCATGGAAGCTCGCAGTGAGTGAGGAGGATTACTGCATCTTCAGGGACTATTCAATAAAGCCTCTCAATCATCAAGTACAGAAAGTACTGTACTTATCTATACATCAGCAAGAGTGTTCCAACTTGAAGTATAACCGAAAGATTACGTGGCAGCGAATGATTGGTTTTAAGGTAATGAGATATTTGCGGTAACATAATTGGGACCCGCAGAATGTCGGTTCATCAGAGATCAAGCCAATCAAGCAGCGACACGTGTCATTCCAAGATCCTATTTTATAGGCGATATTTTAGGAACTCTTGTAGTATAAATAGTTCAGTGTTTTGTACTGTAGAGGCTAGTCGTTCAATCGTACTTATCACTTGTGTGTCAGTGATCAGTTTGTCTAGAGTACTTATTAACGATCCAGCGAGTGAACAGTCAGCATGTTTGTCCACTGCTGTTCATCTCATTTGTAATAGATTAGCTAAGTGTTTGAATTGGATTAACTTTGGTTAATCCATTCCGCATTCAACACTTGTGAATTGTATGATCAATATAATTCATCATTTTAGCTATCATTACTTCATTACTTTGATATTGTCATATCTATAATCTGCTATACTCTGTTACTATTGTTTATACTCTGTTTCTGTTAAACAATTTAAAACTCATCAATCAACTAAGCTGAAATCATAAATAGTTTTAAATTGTATTCAACCCCCCCCCCCCCCCTTCTACAATTAAACTTTACACTTTGCGATTCCAATTCACTAAACAATAGTGATTACGGGACTCTCACTATTCACAAGAGCGTGTAACAATTATCGTCAATGAAGTATAACTAGTTACATTTATAAGTAAACATATATTTTAACAAATATAAATGTGTAATCTCTACGTTTATCAGTTAATCACACATGTTTTGATTGTCTTTAATCGTGGATTATGACTTCACTATATGGTCGGAAGCAAAACTTGGCCCAGCGCGATATATTTATGTATTTCGATTTGTTATATAAATCAATAATCCATAAACCCCCCTCAAATATACATTTAAATTTAAAAATTTACGACTTTATATATTCAATAACACATTAATAGTTTATGGTTTATATGTACGTGGATATGTAAAATTATATGTGTATATACCTATATATATGTGTATATGTATATGTATATGTATTTCGTGTTAATGGATAAATCCATGGGTGATAACTTGTCATCCATATCCCATCCACTATTCATCCACATCCATATTCATATCCACTATTCATCCATTTAAATCATTCGTATCCATCATTAAGTGGATGAATCGGGTGGATATCCATCGGATCGGGTGATAATTGTCATCCCTAGTATTAACCCCCAAAGTTGGAGATGTGGCATTGGGGCCACAATGGAGTTTGAGATGGTAAGCTAGTGGTGGTCACATATATCTTTGTGAAGTACTATGCAATTTAAATTTCCAAACTTTAATCAAATTTAGATATATATATATATATATATATATATATATATATATATATATATATATATATATATATATATTTGTTAGAGGAAAGTTCTAAAAAGAATGGTAAAAAAAGGAGAATGGAGGAACCAACAGGATTGCTCCATTTCAAATACCCATTTCCACCTTTTTTTTTCAAATCTAAATATCTCACAAACCGTATGTCTACAAATTATAAAAATTACATATTCGGAATCTGCGTCTTTTTCTCTTCGATTCCAGATCTAACAAGATATACTTTCGACGAAGTTTTTTTTTCCATTTTTTTTAGGTTTTAGAAACTTTTAATGTGAAATCACATGTGACTTAACACTAAAAAATAATCACATCCGCTTATATTTCCGATTAAACTTTAAATTCAAATCATTGATGATGTAAAGAGATTAAGACATGAAAAACTAAGGTGTAATCACATGTGATTGAATATCAAACTATCAATCACATGTGTTTAAAGAGTAATAAAATACGGATTTTCAAATCATTGACTAAGAATTATACAATCAAGTAAAAATCAAGTTAAAATCATACATGAATTATCATATATCGGTAAATTTCTCATCAAATATCAATTTTTAACTGAAAATCATATGTGATTATATGCAAAATCATATGTGATTATATAACAAATCACTTATGATTAAGTGTACAAATAACACTCACATGTGATTTTTAATGAAAACTATTGCAATTTTTAATTTTTTATTTATAACTATTAATGTGGGTGAATATTAAGTTATAATCACGTATTAAGTAGCAAATACCATGAATAAATAATCGTGAAATTTTTTTAATTTTTTATCAAAAATCACATGTGATTATATTGTGAAATCCGGTAAAAAAAAGCGAAGAAAAAAATTCGTCGAAAGTATATCTTATGATATCTCTAATCGAAGAGAAAAACGCGTTGGTTTCGAATATGTTATTTTTTATAATTTATAGACTTACGGTTTGTAAGATAATTAACCAAGGGGGTAAAAAATAGAATTGGGTTTTGTAGAGAAATGGAAGTATCCTATTGGTTCTCCCATTCTCTACTTTTTTAGCATTCTTAAAAGAACTCACCTCTTGTTATGTATGTATGTATGTATGTATGTATGTATGTATGTATGTATGTATGTGTATGTATATGTATATATATATATATATATATATATATATATATATATATATATATATATATATATATATATATGTATATCTTATATACGTATGCGACATAATGAACAGAAACAATTAAAAAACAATAAAATGAAAATGAAAATCAGCACAAAGCAATAAGGTTGTATATAAATACTTGGTGATTTCAAACTCAAACCTTTTGAAGCACCAAAAGAATATGAGCAGGTGATCGAATTATTATAGCTCTTCCAACGTGTCGACGCAACACCAAAAGAATATGAGCAGGTGAACGAATTATGGATCGACCTATTACAGATATTTCGACGCATCAACACAATGACACACCATGCTAAAGTTATCGTACAATTACGATGAAGAAAATAGTGGAGTACAATTGAGCTGGTCATCAATATAAATTGATTTTCACTTGTTGGTTTAGGTTTCATGAATAAGATATTTACTAATAAATTATTTGACCAGATATATTACTTTTAGTGTTGGGATGAGTAGTGATAGTGCGAGACCAGGAGGCTTTCCTTGATAGTGAATCAAAATTATCTAATTTTGAAAATTTTAATTGGATCGATCCGGATGGATCATGTATCGATCCAAATATATAATTGGATTATTGGATCGATTTGTTGGATCACTTAATAGATTAATAGATCTATTTTTTGATCCAATAAATCTTTTAATTGGATCGGATCAGATCGGATTTGGATCGGATCTTAATAATCTAAGTGTGACACCCGACATTTTAGGACATCATTACTGTGCCTAACTGTATTGTAATTACGTGTATTTAGTATGAAAGAGGACTAAGTACAGTAACATTTTGTATATTTTTATATATATACACGTACGCGATTTATTTTAATCGTACGGTCCCAATCAGATGGAATCCGATTCTGTAGATACGGATGTTGGTGAAACTTTTTTATAAATAACGTAAAACTATTTTGTAATTAAATAGTAGTTATTTACTTGATATTATTATTGTATAATAATATACGATACGATATACATTTTAAATCAAACGTACAAACGCGAAATGAACGCGCAAATCGAGACCGACAACTAAAGAAACATTTTATAAAATGTTCACTAAGTAATTTTGAATAAATACTACAATCAAAAATATCGAAATTATATCCTTAATTAAAACACGTATAATAAACGTATAACGTATAAACGGTTAATTAAACGAACGGGTAAACGATCACGGAGTGTAACGTAACTTGGGGAAACAAAGAAATGACCAACCCACCCCCTTGTGGGTCCCATGGACCATCCAAGCATGGCCTCCAATGCTTGCCCCTTCTTTGCTTGCTTGACTCCTCAAACCTTCACCATACCCACAATCTCATTCTCACACTTCTCCAATTATTCATCCAACCAACACACACACACACTCTCTCTCTCTCTCTCTCTCTCTCTCTCTCTCTCTCTCTCTCTCTCTCTCTCTCTCTCTCTCTCTCTCTCCCCCTATTTTCGGCAGCCACCACCACTAAGAAACACCAACATAATAAACCACCACTAGCCACCACCACTTTCTTGAAGAAAAATGAAGAAAAAGCTCGGTTATCGTATCTCCTTTGCATTTCGATTTTAGATCTTCCATTCTCTTGTAAGGATTCCTCCTCTTTGTCTAGATTTACTTGGAACATCTTTATTTGTATGTTTACTTGCTCACTCAAACATAATGTGACACTCCTCCAAATTAGGTATATACTTATACTTAATTTCATGCATACTTAGAGCTAATTCCCTAATTAGTGAATTCAAAACTATTTTTTGGGTTAAGTTTGACAAAACTTACTATTTTAATACGCGAGGTATTATTAGTTATGTAGTTATTTATAACTACGCGCAAAACAAACGGAACGAGTCCGACGAATACACATATACAATAGTTGGTGATACAAATAATTAATAATATAAATATTATTAATTACGAATATTATCTATTTATATTATTGCGATAATATAAGACATTATTACGTTTTAAATAAAACGTGACGAACGCGACTGATACAATACAGAAACGTACCCAAAGGTCGAAAATAATAAAAGTATTATTTTTCCCCTTCCTATTAAAGTATTTGGAATAATACTTCGAAATAAAATTTACGAATATTAGATGTAAATTTGTACATAATTGGACCCGTACACGAAATTCACAGGCTAAAATACCAACTAATTCTACAATGGGAGACAGATTTATGCATCCACCATATCCCATTTGAAAAACATAACTTGTACACCATTTTATATACTCCCTCTCAATCTCAGATACACACACACATAATTATCCACCAAACTCAAATAATTTGAGTTCACTGTTCTTCTTCCTCTCTGGAACTCCATCGGCAGAAGAACAACAAGGCAGGAGCAAGGCTGAGTTCTTCTTCTTCTTCACCACTATCATCATCTTCTTTATCATAATCATCATCATCACCACCGAATCATCACCATTATCAAAGTGAGGATCTTTCTCCATTTTGATTTCATTATATAATTTATTATAATTACGAAATTTGTTGTGATGATTGTGTAATGACCTGAAGTATTATGATTATATATCATATTGATGATCATTGAACTTTAAAAACGAGATTATACCAAAAGCTATATGTATATGAATATATAATAGAGATGAACGACTAGTTCTGTAAAACCGAAGGATCCGGCGGATCCTATCACGATCCGGCGGATCCCAAGCTAAAACAAGCTCATTTTGCCTTTAGACGAAGCGACGGATCAAGTGTAAACCACACGGATCCGGCGGATCCAAGCTAAAACCAAAGGGAAAAACACGTAAAAACTACACGGATCCGGCGGATCACATGGGTGATCCGGCGGATCACTTGAATGATCCAGTGGATCTCATGTTTAAACCCATAACACGCGGAAAAAATCCTTAATCCGGCGGATCACTTTTGGATCCAGCGGATCCACGCCATTTTGAAATGATCCGGCAGATCATACATGGATCCGGCGGATCCCCTATGTTGAATACTGTCACACCCCGCTAAAGCGGAAACACGAGATGTAACAGCGCAATGGTTCCATAGCACCAGGTTCAAGTAATGACTTCAAGATTCATAAGGGTAAACGTAGCTTCTTTCCACAACTAGTGATCGTATCCTGAAAAGCATGTAAAATGAGGGTCAACTATCGAAATAGTTGGTGAGTTCACAGGTTTTAGAATAAGTGCGAACGCCATCTAAAAGTATTCAAAATCACATTTGGAGGATTTACGTTGCTACGTAAATAGTTGTTTAGTGTATAAATGCGAAAGTCATCTAGAAGTTATCAAAACCACATTTGAAAGATTTACGTTGCTACGTAAATAGTTGTTTATACGCAAATTAGAATTCATTTAAGAACGACATGTATAGCTTGAGTCCACAACCAAACCTACTGGCCCGAGAACAACGCCCCAAAGACATGTCCTATCGCGAACATTTAGAGTTGGTGGTATGCACTCACATGCACGAGAGAGTGGGAAGGTGGCCTTTTTCCAAATAGTACTATTCATATCAACCATCGGCTCAATAATGAGTTAATAGGTTGTGTAAAAGAACCCGGGGACTTAAGATGCGATAGAGTCACAAGCATACAATAAGAGCGTATAAATAGTATATGCACACACAGAAAACATTTTTAGCACAAAAGATAGGATGTGTACATTTCCAGAATAGTTTTTAGTATCAAAATAGTGAATGTTCAATCCTGAACAGTTTTGCAATCAGAATAGTTTCATAGTCAGATTCAATAAGAACAGTTTCGCAGTAAGATATAGTATGTGTGCACGTTCAAGAATAGGTTTAACTAGTGCACAAGTTCGAGAGCAGCTTAAATAAACAAGATCATTTTTGTAGTACATTACAGACTGTGTACCTCTTTCAAGAACAGTTTTACTAAGAGTATACATTAAAGAACAGTTCTAGTAAATAAGTAATCATGTTTTTCACCCCAAAAAGTTTATGAAAACTGTAGAAAAATGGGGCTGTGAATACTCACCTGAGTTTAGTAAGCAAGCAATAGCAAATAGCAACTATGTGTGTTCCAAATGCACCCTTCTAGCGCCCTAAACGCATAAGGTCGTGTGTAAGTGGAGGTTAATGTTTACTTATGCTAGTTGTTCACTCAACTAGTATGTCCATAAGTGTTTCATTTTCAAAAACATCTATGACCCGTTGGTGAAGATTTTGTAATAATAATTCTCAAAGATATTACTATTAAGTTTGTTTCGTTGTATACTTATAAAAGTATTTGTCGAGTGTGTATAAGTTGTCCTCGTTTGTAGTTATTGTTGTTACGCGAATTAGGTACTTAGTGAAATTAGAATTTAAATCTTTGGTCCAAAATTTCTAAGTGTCGTTTTTCGTCCGGGTTTTGTATACAAGTCTCGTTTTGGTCCTAGTCACATAAGAAATTTCACAAATCCGTTTAGTCCACAATTTTAGTCAGAATAGTTTGGTCAACGTTTTTAGTACCGAGCTCCATTTTTATTGACTTGGTCAAACCTACTTGGTTTGACCTGAAACTTTTACCAAAACCTTAAATATGTTTATAAGTCATAAAATGTAAGTTTCATCACTTATGTTATGTTCGAAAAGTGTCGGTTTCATTTTTATACCCAAAACAGTCCACTTCTATATTTTCCAGAAAATGCCTCTATTTGTCGAATTTTTATAAAATTTTATAATCCGAAATAACATATGGGAAAAATCACAGATGATCTCCAAGGTATTATAAAGTTCCAGTAACATTTCTAGGATTTTTAGAAAGGTCTAAGTATTTTATAAAATTTCGTTTACCTCTAAGGTCCAGAAACTGACCAATCTGAAAGCATGCATGAAGATTAACTTACTAAGCAAAATACACAAGGATTCGGAAAAAGTGGTCAACATGAAAGTTGTAGCCAATGAAATTTGGGCGGTGGTTTCAAGTCTTTTGGAGGTGTGTAGCTCACGTTAGTGTCAAAACACTAAGATAAAAGTTTTTGACTTTATAGAACAGATTACCTATACATTTTCTCAAAAAATATTAAAAATAGTAAACAAACTCATAAAATGATGAGGCTAGTGCGGTTTGAAAGATAACTTCTTGAACTTAATTTTAGACAATAAAAACGTCCATTTTCATTAAGAAATGAGTGAGAAACAATTTGGTGAATTCGTGCAACTTTCTGGACAGAAAGTGCATGTTATATTTTTGTTGATTTCAAGTTACAAAAATGGTTTTTAAGCAAGATTTGAACATAATACTTGTGAGTGAACATTATGATATGTTAATAAGAGTGTAGAGAGTAATAATGAGTCCTTACAATGGTAGAAATAAAGAAAGAATGGCAGCAATGAAATGAGATGTTCTTGTGGGTTGCTTTTCTTCAAAAATCTTGCTAAATGGTCAAGAACTTTGGTGGTGGTTTGTGGGGTTTATTTGGTGGTTTATGGTGGTTTATTATGGTGGTTTGTGGGCTGGAGTTCCAGAATTTAGAGAGAGGAAGTGAGTTTAGAGAGAGGTTAGAGAGTTAGTGAAAAAGTGTGAATGTGATATGATCTTGCATGAGGCTTGAATCGAGGTGTAAGTAAAAGTAAAATGCATGAAATATAATTGGGGAAAGGAGAGGTGGCTGGCCCCATGGGGGTCCCATCTGAGTTTGTGTGATTTAATTCTTATTTTCAGACTGTGTTACGTATTTTGGTCGTTTACTCGTTATTCGTGTTAATACGTTAAATCGCCTAACGTTTATTTGCGTCGTTTTCAACTAACGATTGATTTGAGATATTTTTACATTGAAGTATTGTTAAAATACTTTATTTTGAGTTAACGAAATATTTATTGGGTTTCGTTTGGTTGTCGGGTTTAATTTGCACGTTTTCACCGCGTACGGTATATTTTAAGCAAAACGTCTAGGTTTTTCGCTTATTATTATACGTAATAATAATATATGTGTAAACAACTACTATTTTATTATAAAATATGTTTACATCATTTATAGACATGTTTTCACCAACGTTCGTGTTTAGTCAGATACCGTCCGATTGAATTTTACTTTGTCGAGTTACTGAAATTTCGATTTTGCGATTCGATAAAGATTTTGTGAAGACTTAAAGAGATAGATTTTTTTTTAATTTTATTTGGCACTTAGTAACCTAATTTAGCATGTCTAAAGGAACTTAAGATTCACTGAGCGATCTCTAAGACGTCCTACGACTTTGGTAAGCCTACGGAGTCATAACCTAGAATTTTCACTAAGATTTAAGGAATGTTGTAAGCGTAGTTTAAGATTCGAGTGCGGTAATGACCTAAGATTTTTGATGGTTGTCACAAATACGATCCGGAGGATTATAAATGGATCCGGTGGATCCCAAATATGTAACAAAGATCCGACGGATCATCAATAGATCCGGCGGATCCGTAACCCAAAACAGGGACTGATCTTTTCAAGTTAAAGGGGTACAAACCTTTTATGACCACACAACTACGAATTCACCGGAAATTGTAAATTTCATAAAAATCTACGAACATGTGATTTGGGTCTAAAAATGTATTAGGCCACGTGACAATTGTTTATCTTATAAACGGAGTATATTGCAACGAGTAAAATGAATTGAACGAGTAAAACAAATGAGTACAAACTACAGTTGGGTATATATGTATATATAAAAACAACAACTACAATTACTCCCTCCGTCCCGATTCTATTGTCCAGTATTCCTTTTTAGGATGTCCCAATTTTATTGTCCACTTCCATAAATAGAAAAGAATAATGAGATAAAGTTCATTTATGCCTATAATTTATATATGTAAGACAAAAAGGTAGGTAAAAAGTAAAGGGTAAAACTGTCTTCTTATCAAAAAGTAAGAGAGAGGGTGATATTTTCTTAAACTGCGTGTTTTTTTGTCTGAGGACAATAAAATTGGGACGGAGGGAGTATTATATATATACACGATGGGATACGACAAGATATATTTTCATAATAACGGGAATTATGTTTCAAACATAAACGACAACGACACTTATGTATATATAAATATATACATACGGGACAACAATAAATTATATACAATTATATATATACATACGACGATGACAAGTTATATATATATGTATACGAATACATATTCAAATAATAAGTATATAGAGGTATATACTTACAAGCAACGAATGTTTAAACAATAAACATAACTCGAAAAATAATATTTATTTTTCAACGAATTATCACCAACAAAATTGTAAAAATACTTAAACATAACGAATAGCCGAATACTCATGTAGTATATTTATTGCATCTAGGACTTTGAGGGACGCAGTTGGGCTATCGACTATTACTAGCTGCTATCGCTTGTTGATCGCTACCAGTGAGTTCACAGCCCCTTTTTACTGTTTTAGTGCTTTTAAAACCTGGGGTGAAAAACATAGCAATTGTTTTGCTACTGCATGCAATAACTGATTTAAATACTGTATGTATTTACTTAAACTGTTCATGAAATGTTATTTCATACGATTACTTGAACAACTGTTTATGAAAAGATGTTTTCATAGTATTTTGGGAATAAGACAATGAATCCTAGAACGGACCTAGGCTTACGATGTAGTGCATAAAAGTCCTTATGGCTACAGACTATAACCATTAGCTAGGTGACTCTAGCCACTGAGTATACGGATATACTATCGCCGTGACAACCCTCCTACAGTTTTGGAGCGTATACTTACAGGTCCTATTTGGCAAACAACTACTGCTGGTCGTGGTTTGGTTATAAGGTTAGGTCGCGTTGCTTTAACTCGACAGATTTAGCTCACCTTTTGAGGGATCACCGTCTAATTATTCCCACAAAAACTACTACTTAGGAAGTGAGTTCCTACGAACAACTATTTTGGAAATGTTGATCTTTAGTTAGATTAACCTGTGTTTGCTACTAGCAACGATTTAGGAAATGTTATTCCTTGATTGGATTAACATGTGTTTCCTACAAACTACTATTTGGGAAATGTTAATTTCATTAAATAACCTGTGTTTCCTACAAACTACTACTTTAGAAAATGTTTCTCTTAATTGATAAACTTGTGTTTACTACAAAGCAAACAACTACTATTAATTGGAAATGTTATTCTTAAATGATTAACCTGTGTTTCCTACACTACTTACAAACCTGTGAATTCACTCAACAATTTTGTTGACGATTTCTCTATGTTTTTCATGGAATTAGCAGCGTAAGTAAGATCTGCATGCATATTAGGACGGACTACCCTGGACATATTAGGATGCCACTTCCTTTGGGACAGCTGGATTTCCTTTGTATAACTGCAACACTGCAGTCATACTTATGAAATCTACTTTTGAAATTATGTATTTATATGATATACTATTTCAAACACTACTACTACCACTGTTGCAGCTTTCTAAGTTGTAACCTTTTTGTAAAACTTGATAATTAATGGCATCTTAAACTATATCGTTCTGCAATAACCATATGCTCTGGATGTATGTATCTATTAGTTGTATTACTGCTCGCAGCCCCGCCACGTCACTAAGCTTCCGCAAACTACTCTCACTAATTGTAATTACCGTTAGGCGGGGTGTGACATACTTGGTATCAGAGCCATTGGTTATAGCTAACTAGCAGTCTTTAAGTGACTTGAAACCTTAGAGACCTAGACTATAGCCTTGGCTAGAACATTCATTGCATTCATACATACGTTTGCATACATCTAACATACGACTGACACGTTACCCACGATTTCTTTTGTCTCAGCATGTCGAGACAATTCCGGGTTTACATCTATGATTCTGATGAGGAGCCTACTGAGGATCCTTACTATAGTGGTACGAGCTCCGGAGTTGAGAGCCCATCTGTTCACCAGAGAGCTAGGTCAGATGACTCTAGCGACGCGTATATAGCACCTCCACTGACCGCACCTGTGGTCACACCTGTTACTGCTCCTACTGATCCTACCACACGCATGTTAGGATCTACTTTTATGGAGACATGTCATATGGCTGCTGGGCCTTCTAGAGGACAGGTATTGAGCAGGACACCAAGGATGAGTGTCCGAGATGTTCCCACTGGACCCTTAGCGCCGAGAGACAAGGCGCCGATGGTCGAGTCTACTGAGCCACCACAGAGAGTGCCTAGGTTTGCTCTTTTAGAGTGGATGACTCCTATGCTAGGGCGGTGGAGATCACTAGAGGGTATTCCCTCTACGTTTGAGACTGGGGAATCTTCACGATCACCAGCTCCACTTCCTACCACCGGAGAGTCGGTAGAGTTGACCATCCCTACTCTTGTTGCTGTGATACGTACCTTGTTTCGCATTTCTGCTGACAGGGGTGCATATATTGGTGAGCTGAGGAGCAATGTTTCCCGCCTGGATGGAGATATGATCTCCACATATGAGAGATTTGCCTTTATAGAGGGCAATATGGTTATGGTTAGGGAGATCGCGGAGTCAGCTCGTGCACGTCTGATGTTGTCGGAGAGGTGTGCTAGGATGATGGGTATGATGACTGGGGTTTGTGTGCTGATAGCTGTGCTGAGGACAGCTGTGGGATTGTATTTACCTTATTTCTATTAGATCCATGTATGGCAGACTGTGCCTACTATGTATGTACTAGGTGAAATTTTTGTTAGAATGGGTATATGTATAGGAAACCCATTATGTAACACCTGCTAAATTAGGATAATTAATTATGCCTAATTAATTGTAACTAGTTGTAATTAGTATGTAATAGGACTAATTGCAAACTCTATTTGTATATATATACGGTGATTTATATATATATGAGTGTACTTACGCGATTTGGATTAATCGTACGAATTAACCGGACGGAGTCCGACACAGTTACTTGGACGTTGGTGACAGAAACTTACCTAAATAATGAGAACGTATTTTATTATACAAAATACACAGCGAACAAACATTATTTATAATATCGCGACGACATTTTAAATAGTTTAACGAATACGTATTAAACGCGAGTTAAGAATTTTAATACTTCGACAAATGTTTTTATAATTAATTTCAAGGTATCTCATTAAAATATTTCCGTCACCTTTTAAAAATATAACTGCTTGATTTAACGTTTAAACGACGGAGGAAACGAACACCGCACGGAGCGCGGAGGTGCGGACTGAAAATGGGAGGCTTAACCTCCCACCTCCTTTTCTTTTCTTTTCATTTTTCTCATTTCTTTCTCTTTCTTTCTCTCTTTTCTCTCTAATTTAAAAACCACCACCATTACCATAAATCGCAAAATAACAACACGAAACGACACCGGATCACACCACTCCTTTGGAATAAAAGAACCACGGCATCCCGATCTACCTTTCCATCTTTTCGGATTTTCGATCCGACATTTTGTAAGTTTCTGACAAAACCCGAAACTCTCCGTTTTTACTCATTTTTACGGTTTTTATGGTTTATATATGCTTAAAATGTCCAAAAATGGGTTGGGTAAAAGATTTGGACCTAACGGAAGTTTTTCGACCGATTTTCCGGCCACCAATTTCCGATCAGACCGCAACGTCGCAGAGACGCTGGGCTATCTGCGACGTAGCTCAAAACGTCGCAATACACCTCACAACGTCGCACATAGCGACGTCGTTACCAACGTCGCATTAAGTGGCCAACGTTGCACTTAGCGACATCGACCCCTACGTCGCACAAGTACTCAACGTCGCATATAGCGACGCCAGCCTTTACGTCGCATTAATTTGCGAATGTCACACTTAGCGACGTCGTACTCAACGTCGCATTCCTTACCTGCGACGTAGCACCCAACGTCGCAGAAATCAGAATTTTTAAAGAGATTTTCACTAAAACTATGTAGAAATTGTGCATTTTTACCTCCGAGCTAACTCGGCAGCTCGACCCCGACCAGGGGCTCTGCCCCTTGGACCCCGCCAAGGGGTTGCCACCCCTTGGAACCCCGCAACCAGGGGCGCTGCCCCCGGACCCCCGTCGTTTCAGTACAAAATGTTTCAAACGCAATGATAATACTTTGACTATTACTAATACAAACCGTCACCAATGGGCCAACCATGTTTTCTGAAAACAAACGATAACGAACCAACTTTGGACATAACGAGTTGTGTAGACAACTAGCCTAGACGGTCTTGCGAGACATCTACTTACTTAACTTTATATGTTTAGGCATTTAAAGGTTACGGGTTCGGAGAACCTACATACTACCTACCATTTGCTACTGCTTACTACTCGACTCAGGTGAGTCTTACGGCCCCACTTTTACTGTTTTATCTTATTGGGGGAGATACATGCTACTGTTTTTCCTTGAACACAAGTACTAAACTGTTTACTATACCAAACGGAATTGCATGAGTTTACTTACAAACAGAAGTCTCTCCATCATATATCGTTAGTTATGGACTTAAGCGCGAACACTAGTTAATGGATCCATTAGGGAAATGACCCTCCCCACCCGGGGCAGTAGCGCTGCCACGTACTGATTTACACGTAGAAACGGGTGACTACTTATTCGTTACTGATGCTTGCTCAATTACGAGCATGTCACGGGAGCAAACTTATTACTTACGGGTTAAGCTTCGATTATGAGCCTCATGGCAACGGTATAAACTTACTTACTTACATTTGCTGGATTGCAAATACTGGTTTTACGATTTCTGGATTGAAATTGCTGATTTTACGCCTACGGGCATTTCTGATGAAATCTCGTGTTCAAAGCTGATATTACTTACAAACCTGTGAGATTCACCAACCTTTTGGTTGACACTTTTTAGCATGTTTTCTCAGGTACCCGGATGGAGTAGGATTACTCCAGGATTTTAGCTAGAGTCGCATGATTTCAACACAACTGCATTAACGGAGATTCTTAGCATTATCTTTTGTATATTTTGATTATGTAATAGAATCTCCCGCTACACGCGCGGACTCTAGGGAAACTACATTTTTGTATACGAAAACACTAAGTTTTCAAACAATATATCTATGGAATGTAACTAATTTACAAACGTTGCATATAGATGTCGTTTACTTATCTTTGTGCTGTGATATTTGATTAGTAACACCCCAAACTATGCTTCCGCAAAACAGAGAATTTCGGGGGTGTTACAGATTGGTATCAGAGCCTAAGGTTATAGTGAACTAGGTTGCATTTAGTGGGCCTAGACTATGACCATTAGGCAGTATTTCCTTACTAGGCATGATTGGTTTAGGAATTACATCATACGACTTTAATTTAACATAGCCTGATCAACTATGTACAATTAAGGAAAGATGATGTAAGGTCTGAAACGATTATGTTGACCAGGAATGCGTTAGTTGACTCTGACCACGAGAGAACCGGACCATTACTTGATACGTGCTAGACACTAGGCTGGATATTATATACTTATATATATTAGACTCGTCTTACTTACACTCTGCCACAGGAATGGCAAACACACCACCTAATCCGTCACACTCTCGCACACATGGGTTACGGAACCCACGAGTAGCCAGGAGGAACACAAGGTCGCCTCGAAACAGCCCCTATCCTGTTCATAACTCTCAGGAATTGGCACATCTCACGTTGCCAGTGTTGGCTACCCAATTCCGCCGTCAAGAGCAAAGGCTCGAAAGTCTCGAACGGGAACAACACCGAATGACCTACCTGCTTCGCCAAGCACTTGATCACATATCCCAACTCCAGCGAGAACAAGAGGATACCCACCTCTCTGTAAGCATAATTCAGGATTCAATGACCGCCGAATTAGGTGCGGATGAACTTGTAAGAAACTGACTAGAGAGATGTGAACAGCGTTCACAGGAGACTGAGGATCACTCTCGAACACTAGCACAACGACTGGCCTTGGTGGAAGACAACGCCAGGCAAACCAACAGACTAGCAGAAACCGTGGACCGCCTTGTCACGCTGATGGAGCAAATTAATCTACAGGAAGACTAGTGTAGTCTTTGTCTTGTAATCTCTCTCTAATCTTTTGACTATCTAGCACTACTCTATAAACTAGTCGGATGTAACAATTCCCGACACCTTTTGTAATATCTCTGTAGGATGTAACCTTTGAACTTGCATTATCCATCAAATATTCCTTGTTATTTCAAATCATATAAATTGTCATTTTCCATATGATGTTATGTATTACTGCTTTTATACATGTACATCTGTGACAATTACAAGTTCCTACAGAATCTCATGTATTTTCATTTCTTTTATTGAAGAATCATGCCGCCAAAGACAAGACCATACACAGATGCCCAGATTACCTCCCTTATAACCCAGGCTGTTACTGAAGCCTTGGCTCGGAATACTCCACCAAGTTCCACGAGGAACAGCGATGCCGCTGAAACCCCTGCTGCTAATCCTTGTTCTTACAAGGACTTCCAGAACTGCAAACCCCTAAACTTTGCAGGTACTGAGGGAGCTATTGGTCTAGTACGCTGGATCGAGAAAGTTGAGTCTGTATTTCTGATCTGCAACTGTGCGGAGGGAGACAAAGTTAAGTTCCATTACTGACACCGCACTCACCTGGTGGAACACATATGCCCAGACTGTGGGTGTTGCTAATGCTTACAAACTCCCGTGGGAGGAGTTGAAGAAGATGTTGAGGGGCGAGTATTGCCCCAGGGATGAATTGAAACAACTAGAAGTGGAATTCTGGAACCACAAGATGCAGGGTGATGACATCACCGGATACACCAACCGTTTCCACCAACTGGCACTTCTGTGCCCAACCATGGTCGATCCTGAGTACAAGAGGATCGAGAAATTCGTTGATGGTCTCCCTGAGAGACTACAAGACCTGGTGACTTCATCCAAACCAAGTACTATTCAGAGCGCCATCCGTATGGCCCATGAACTAACGGCAAATTCTGTCCGCCGTGGCACAACTTCAACCCCATCTGCAAACAACAAACGCAAGTGGGAAGGAAACCCCAACTCATCCAACCAAACCTCCAACAAAAAGCATGAGTACATTAAGGCTTATTCATCCGGAACCTCGGAGAAGAAAGGGTACAGCGGGAGCAGACCCTACTGTCCCAAATGCAACCGCCACCATGACGGTTCTTGCCCTTGCTCCAACTGCAAACGGTTCGGGCATCTAGCCAAGGATTGCCGAACGAACATTCCTACCCCCAACACCAATGCACCAAAGGCCTGCTTTGGGTGCGGAAATACAGGGCATTTCAAGAAAGATTGCCCAAAGCTGAAAAACAACAACAACAACCCTGCTCGTGGCAGATCATTCGTTATCAAGGCTGGGGAAGCCAGACAAGACCCGAACGTCGTGACGGGTACGTTCCTTCTCAACGACCTTACTGCTTCTGTGTTATTTGATACCGGTGCCGATAGAAGCTTCATTTCTGAGAAATTTAGCCCTTTACTTGATATTACTCCCACTGCCTTAGATGCTAAATACATTGTAGAATTAGCTAACGGCAAACTGATTGAGACTGATAGCATCATACACAACTGTACACTTAACCTCACGAACGAAACGTTTTCCATTGATTTAATCCCTGTCGAGATCGGCAGCTTCGATATTATTATCGGTATGGATTGGTTATCCAAGCACCGAGCTGAAATCATCTGTCATGACAAACTCGTTCGCATACCTCTTGTCTCCGGTGGAACCTTAGTCCTACAAGGGGAGACCGGAAGACGGAATCTGAATATTGTATCCTGTCTGAAAACTAGAAAATATCTACGAAAAGGGTATCAAGCCATCCTCGCACATGTAACGGAGAAGAAGTCGGAGGAGAAGCGACTTGAGGATGTTCCGATCGTGCGGGATTTCCCGGAAGTCTTTCCTGAAGACTTGCCCGGACTTCCGCCACCTAGACAAGTTGAATTTCAAATCGAACTTGTGCCAGGAGCTGCACCCGTGGCACGAGCCCCTTACCGTTTAGCACCATCCGAAATGCAGGAGTTGTCTAACCAACTACAGGAACTCCTGGACAGAGGATTCATTCGACCAAGTTCCTCGCCTTGGGGAGCTCCGGTCTTATTCGTGAAAAAGAAAGATGGATCTTTCCGCATGTGTATCGACTACCGAGAGCTGAATAAGCTAACCATAAAGAATCGGTACCCACTTCCTAGAATCGATGATCTGTTTGACCAACTCCAGGGATCGAGTGTTTACTCAAAGATTGATCTACGGTCGGGTTATCATCAACTCCGAGTCCGTGACAATGATATTCCAAAGACAGCTTTCCGAACTCGTTATGGGCATTACGAATTCCAAGTGATGCCATTCGGTTTAACCAACGCACCGGCCGTATTCATGGACCTTATGAATCAGGTGTGCAAACCATATCTTGACAAATTCGTTATTGTGTTCATCGACGATATTCTGATTTACTCTCGCAACGAGCAGGAACATGCTCAACATCTGAAAACCATTCTAGGACTTCTTAAACACGAAGAGTTATATGCCAAATTCTCTAAGTGTGAGTTCTGGATTCGAACTGTTCAATTCCTAGGGCACGTGATTGACAGCCAAGGAATTCATGTTGATCCCGCCAAGATTGAAGCAATCAAGGGCTGGGAGTCACCGACCACTCCAACTGAAGTGAGACAATTCTTAGGTCTTGCTGGTTATTACCGCCGATTCATCGAAAACTTTTCAAGAATAGCTGTTCCCCTAACCACACTGACTCAGAAAGATAAGAAGTTCGATTGGACTGATAAACAAGAGTCAGCTTTCCAGCTATTGAAAAACAAACTTTGCAGCGTACCAAACTTGTCCTTACCCGAGGGCACCGACGATTTCGTGGTTTACTGCGACGCCTCACACCAAGGACTTGGTTGTGTGCTAATGCAACGGGAAAAAGTCATTGCCTATGCCTCACGACAACTAAAAATTCACGAGAAAAACTATACGACCCACGACCTCGAGTTAGGTGCTGTGGTCTTCGCATTGAAAATCTGGAGACATTATCTCTACGGTACAAAAAGCACTATCTTTACCGATCACAAAAGTCTCCAACACATATTCGATCAAAAAGATCTAAACATGAGGCAACTTCGCTGGGTTGAGTTACTTAGTGACTACGACTACGAGATCAAATACCATCCGGGCAAGGCTAACGTAGTTGCCGATGCCTTAAGCCGAAAAGAACGAGTGAAACCCCTTCGAGTCCGAGCACTTTCTATGACAATTCGTAACGAGCTTCCTGCTCAAATCCTTACCGCTCAACTTGAAGCACTCAACGATGAAAACTTGAAAAATGAAGCCTTGCGAGGCTTGGATAAACAATTCGAAATCAAACCCGATGGAACTCGATACTTCTCTAACCGGGTGTGGTTACCCAAATTCGGAAACTTGCGAGATTTGGTGATGGCTGAAGCTCACAAATCTCGATACTCTATACATCCTGGTTCTGACAAGATGTATCACGACGTCAAAGGGTTGTATTGGTGGCCTAACATGAAAGCTGACATCGCCTTGTACCTCAGTAAATGCCTAGCCTGTTCCAAAGTCAAGGCCGAACACCAAAGACCCTCGGGGTTGCTACAACAACCTGAAATTCCTCAATGGAAATGGGAACAGATTTCCATGGACTTCATTACCAAACTACCAAAAACTTCGAGTGGTTGCGATACCATTTGGGTGATCGTGGACCGTCTCACGAAATCTGCTCATTTTCTGGCCGTCAAGGAAACCGACAAGATGGAGCGTCTGACTCGCGTCTACGTCAAAGAAATCATCTCGCGACACGGTGTACCTATCTCGATCATCTCAGATAGGGACAGCCATTTTACTTCTAACTTTTGGCAATCACTACAGAAATCTCTTGGTACTCGTCTGGATATGAGTACTGCTTATCACCCGCAAACCGATGGCCAAAGCGAGCGAACTATTCAAACACTGGAGAATATGCTACGAGCCTGCGTAGTTGACTTCGGTACTTCTTGGGAAAATCACTTACCGTTGTGCGAGTTCTCGTACAACAACAGTTACCATACCAGCATAAAGGTTGCACCCTTCGAGGCACTTTACGGGCGTAAGTGTCGATCACCTATCTGTTGGACTGAGTTAGGAGATCCCCAACTCACAGGTCCAGAAATCATTCATGAAACTACTGAGAAAATCATCGGTATTCAAAACCGGCTGAAAGCCGCACGTGATCGTCAGAAAATTTATGCTGACGTGAGACGCAAACACCTTGAGTTCCAGGCAGGGGACAAAGTACTTCTCAAAGTGGCACCGTGGAAGGGTGTCATTCGATTCGGAAAGCGAGGCAAACTAAACCCTAGATACATCGGACCATTCGAAATCCTTGAAAGGATTGGCCCAGTGGCATACCGCCTGCAACTTCCTGCTAAACTTAGCAGCGTTCACAACACATTCCACATTTCTAACCTGAAGAAATGTCTGTCTGACGAGACACTGATTATACCGCTCGACGAAATCCAAATCGATGATAAGCTTCATTTTGTCGAGGAACCTATGGAAATCATGGACCGAGAGGTCAAGCAATTGAAACAGAGTCGTATTCCCATCGTAAAAGTCAGGTGGAATTCTAGGCGCGGCCCTGAGTTCACCTGGGAACGGGAAGACCAAATGCGACAGAAATACCCACATCTCTTCCCAGACAACGCACCGTCCGTGCACTCAAGCTAATTTCGGGACGAAATTTCTTTAACAAGGGGAGAATGTAACACCTGCTAAATTAGGATAATTAATTATGCCTAATTAATTGTAACTAGTTGTAATTAGTATGTAATAGGACTAATTGCAGACTCTATTTGTATATATATAAGGTGATTTATATATATATGAGTGTACTTACGCGATTTGGATTAATCGTACGAATTAACCGTACGGAGTCCGACACAGTTACTTGGACGTTGGTGACAGAAACTTACCTAAATAATGAGAACGTATTTTATTATACAAAATACACAGCGAACAAACATTATTTATAATATCGCGACGACATTTTAAATAATTTAACGAATACGTATTAAACGCGAGTTAAGAATTTTAATACTTCGACAAATGTTTTTATAATTAATTTCAAGGTATCTCATTAAAATATTCCCGTCACCTTTTAAAAATATAACTGCTTGATTTAACGTTTAAACGACGGAGGAAACGAACACCGCATGGAGCGCGGAGGCGCGGACTGAAAATGGGAGGCTTAACCTCCCACCTCCTTTTCTTTTCTTTTCATTTTTCTCATTTCTTTCTCTTTCTTTCTCTCTTTTCTCTCTAATTTAAAAACCACCACCATTACCATAAATCGCAAAATAACAACACGAAACGACACCGGATCACACCACTCCTTTGGAATAAAAGAACCACGGCATCCCGATCTACCTTTCCATCTTTTCGGATTTTCGATCCGACATTTTGTAAGTTTCTGACAAAACCCGAAACTCTCCGTTTTTACTCATTTTTACGTTTTTATGGTTTATATATGCTTAAAATGTCCAAAAATGGGTTGGGTAAAAGATTTGGACCTAACGGAAGTTTTTCGACCGATTTTCCGGCCACCAATTTCCGATCAGACCGCAACGTCGCAGAGACGCTGGGCTATCTGCGACGTAGCTCAAAACGTCGCAATACACCTCACAACGTCGCACATAGCGACGTCGTTACCAACGTCGCATTAAGTGGCCAACGTTGCACTTAGCGACATCGACCCCTACGTCGCACAAGTACTCAACGTCGCATATAGCGACGCTAGCCTTTACGTCGCATTAATTTGCGAATGTCACACTTAGCGACGTCGTACTCAACGTCGCAATCCTTACCTGCGACGTAGCACCCAACGTCGCAGAAATCAGAATTTTTATAGAGATTTTCACTAAAACTATGTAGAAATTGTGCATTTTTCCCTCCGAGCTGACTCGGCAGCTCGACCCCGACCAGGGGCTCTGTCCCTTGGACCCCGCCAAGGGGTTGCCACCCCTTGGAAACCCGCAACCAGGGGCGCTGCCCCCGGACCCCCGTCGTTTCAGTACAAAATGTTTCAAAAGCAATGATAATACTTTGACTATTACTAATACAAACCGTCACCAATGGGCCAACCATGTTTTCTGAAAACAAACGATAACGAACCAACTTTGGACATAACGAGTTGTGTAGACAACTAGCCTAGATGGTCTTGCGAGACATCTACTTACTTAACTTTATATGTTTAGGCATTTAAAGGTTACGAGTTCGGAGAACCTACATACTACCTACCATTTGCTACTGCTTACTACTCGACTCATGTGAGTCTTACGGCCCCACTTTTACTGTTTTATCTTATTGGGGGAGATACATGCTACTGTTTTTCCTTGAACACAAGTACTAAATTGTTTACTATACCAAACGGAATTGCATGAGTTTACTTACAAACAGAAGTCTCTCCATCATATATCGTTAGTTATTGACTTAAGCGCGAACACTAGTTAATGGATCCATTAGGGAAATGACCCTCCCCACCCGGGGCAGCAGCGCTGCCACGTACTGATTTACACATAGAAACGGGTGACTACTTATTCGTTACTGATGCTTGCTCAATTACGAGCATGTCACGGGAGCAAACTTATTACTTACGGGTTAAGCTTCGATTATGAGCCTCATGGCAACGGTATAAACTTACTTACTTACATTTGCTGGATTGCAAATACTGGTTTTACGATTTCTGGATTGAAATTGCTGATTTTACGCCTACGGGCATTTCTGATGAAATCTCGTGTTCAAAGCTGATATTACTTACAAACCTGTGAGATTCACCAACCTTTTGGTTGACACTTTTTAGCATGTTTTCTCAGGTACCCGGATGGAGTAGGATTACTCCAGGATTTTAGCTAGAGTCGCATGATTTCAACACAACTGCATTAACGGAGATTCTTAGCATTATCTTTTGTATATTTTGATTATGTAATAGAATCTCCCGCTACACGCGCGGACTCTAGGGAAACTACATTTTTGTATACGAAAACACTAAGTTTTCAAACAATATATCTATGGAATGTAACTAATTTACAAACGTTGCATATAGATGTCGTTTACTTATCTTTGTGTTGTGATATTTGATTAGTAACACCCCAAACTATGCTTCCGCAAAACAGAGAATTTCGGGGGTGTTACACATTATCTTATGTATAGCGCTAACCACCTATGGGTGTATTAGAAATCCCATCTTGTTTTGTACGAAACTCATGTATAAGCGTTATAACTTTTGGATATAATATAAATTATGTTTGGTTTATATCTCGTATCCTACTTACATTTACATACACGTGTTAGAACGAAAACAAATCGATAATCTCTTGTGATCATTTCTTGTAAACCTTGCAACATATCATACTTTGACAATTGATTCTTATCTTGAATCCCTTTGAACCTGATTGTGTTATATGATAATGAAAAGAAATATGTATTCACCATCATATAATGACGCCTGGCCAACGTGATTATATTATACTAAGTACATGTGGACGTTTCAAAGTCGTATGATACGTAGTGTGAAACCTTGTTCTTCACCTTCCATACTACTCAAATTCTAAACAATGTGAATTTTGTTCTTCACATTCATTATCTCGGCATTAACTTCTGTGTTTTATTCATCACAGAACGGAATCATGCCACCAAAGCGACGAACTACCAAGAACCGTAGGCGAACGACTACTCCTCCTGTCCTTGAAAACACTCCACCACTCAACAACGAGGAAACTGCTGAGCAAATGATCGCGAGACGAATAGCTGAAGGCATTGCACAGTATGAAGCAAGCCGTAATCGCGAGAATGTGATAAATAACAGCGGGTCTACCCCTGTGAACGCCGAGACTACTGTGAATACTCGACGCGGGTGTTCATACAAAACATTTCTGGCTTGTAAGCCAACTACTTTCCGCGGCACAGAGGGTGCAATTGGAATAATCCATTGGATAAAACAAATGGAATCGGTGTTGGATTTCAGTGACTGTAACACCTGCCAAATTAGGATAATTAATTATGCCTAATCGATTGTAACAATTCGTGATTAGTATGTAATAGGATTAATTGCAGACTCCATTTGTATATATAAGGTGATTTATATATATGTGTGTACTTACGCGATTTGGCTAAATCGTACGAATTAACCGGATGGAGTCCGACACAAATTACTTGGACGTTGGTGACAGAAATTCACCTAAATAATGAGAACGTATTTTACATAAAATACACAGTGGAACGAACATTTTTTTATATTATCGCGATGACATTTTGAATAATTCAACAAAAACGTATCAAACGCGAACCAAATGTATTAAATAGCTCGGCAAATGTTTTAGTACATATATTTACGAAGTAATTTCGTTGAAATACTCTAACAACATTTTTAAAGTATTACCATTTGGACAAATGTTAAAAACGAACGATTAATCCATTAGGACATGGAGTAAATACTGTATTTTGGGAAGTGTTTTCCCTCCTTCCTCTTTTGGGACCAGCCATCACCATCCACCCTCTCCCCACTTTCTCCTCTCATTTTCACTCAAACAAAAGACTCACACCCTAAAACTCCCCCCAACCAAATCTACATAGATTTTCGGATTTGCAAACCAACCGACAAAAGTTATATCTTTGGAATCACCATCAAGAGAGGAACAAGATTAACAAAGGCGCCACCCTCGTTTTCTTCCTCGTTTTGTCTCGATTTGCAATTGTAAGAAATTCTCTAAATATTTAGATCTACTCATTTTGGTGTATTATTTCGGTGTTATAATGTTTAAACAACTTAGTATTGTCCAAATGTATGAAGAAAACATGATTTTACAGCCTAAAAATGTGTTAGATTTGTGATTTGGGTCGGAAAATCGCGTCAGTCACTGGGTTCTGGGCTGGTGTTCATCTGTTGGTACATGTTTGTGTCTGTCAGTTGGTCTAGCTCGTAGTTTGTAATTAGAATTAGTTTTCCTGACTCCTGCGACGTTGTGCGGAACGTCGCAGGTGCGACGTCAGGTATTGGGCCTGCGACGTAGTCAACGTCGCATGGGCTTGGGCCTGCGACGTCGTGTGCGACGTCGCAGGTGCCAGATTTTGTATAAATTCGTATTTTCGTTTTCAGTTTAGGGTTGACGAAACCCTAAACGCCATTTGTCGAAATCCCTGCAATCTGATCGATTATAATTCAATATACAAACGTTTTAGTTCGTATTCATTGGGTATTGATTATTCGTGTGATTGTGTGATTAGTCAATTGTTGTTTCCGCCATCAATTGATTGACTCGGTTCATATAGATCCAAGGTTAGGGACAAACAACTGGTATCAGAGCAGAAAGTGCTCGTTTTTGGCTTAACGGATCGAGTTTGGGATTTAAAAGGACGTGATATTCGTGTGTTTTCGTGTTTATCACGTTTGTTTTGTGTTTTTACAGGTTTTCGATCATTATTACTGGGGATTATTGAAGGTTTCCGTCGTTGGACATTCGTGGTTTTGGTTTTAGGGTTAAAAATTCGTTTTTAGGGTTTTTGGCCGTAGGTTTTCGCGTTTTGCGACGTTACCTGCGACATCATCTGCGACGTCGCTTGCAACGTTCGTGATTTGGACTTTAATTAGTCTGTGCGACGTACTGTTGCGACGTCATCAGCGACGTCGCTATTTTGACTTTAATTAGTCTTTGCGACCTTGTGTTGCGACGTCTTGTTGCGACGCCGTGTGACTCTGCGACGTCCTCTGCGACGTCATCTGCGATGTGACTCTCAACGTCGCATATTTCTGATTCTTAATTGAATCCTTTGCTTTTTGCGACGTCACTATCGCCGTCGCATAATCTTTGTGCGACGTTATCATCAACGTCGCTAATATCAGAAGGTTGTTTTTTCGATTAAGTAATTACAATGGCAGCTGATAAAGAGGATATTAGAGGACTGAGAGAAATGATTAAACAAAGTAATGACATAGGTTCAAGCAATAAACCTCCACTATTTACAGCTGATATGGATTATGTATACTGGAGAGACCGTGTTGAACAATACATTGACTTTCACTGTCCAGAATTATGGGGACCATTACGTGAGCGTTATGTACCTCCATTAGCTGAAGGGGAATACCGTGGTATTCGTCCTGCTAAGACTTATAAAGCAATGTCTCCCGAGGAGAAGAAAGATTTTGATACTGAGAGAAAGTCATTTTCGATGATTAAAATGTGTTTAACCAAAGATGTTCTATGGCTTTTCAGAACTCATGAAACAGCATTTGATTTATGGAAAGCAATTGAAACTCGTTGTGGAGGAAATGATAAGTATAAGGAAGCCAAGCTCGAACTAATTAAGAAACAGTATGATATCTTTGATATTCTTCCTAATGAAGACACAACTTCTTTATTCACTAGGTACTCACGGTTAGTTGGTGAGTTGTTTGAAGGGGGTTATACTTTTCCTCCTATTGAAGTCAATAAGAAGCTACTGGATGTGTTGCCGAGTTCTTGGGATGTTAAAGTTCAATTTTTAAAAGAAAATGAAGAACTTGCAAACATGTGTTTGGATACTTTGATAGGGGATCTTCAAGCTCACGCGATGGAGATTAAGAAGAAAGAAACAAGGTCTGGTGCTGCTGTTCAGAATCCTAGTGTGTATGGTGTTCAACTTAATTCTGGAAAGACTTATGGATCTGGAGTCGCCTTCGTGACAAATACAAATGCTTCATCAACCTCTTCTTCTTCTTACGATGGGATTCATTCTGTTTTCATGTCTGGACCTTCTTCAAATCAACAACAGGTTCAAGTGTCACCTGCTATTCAGGAGCAAGCTGCCATTTACACAGCATTCTTAAGCTCATACAAGGATTTGGTTACTCAACCGAATCTTACTTTGGAGCTGACAAAGGAAGACTATGCTCAGCTTGATGAAGATGATCTGGAGCAAATGGATCTAACTTGGAATGTGGCAATGATCACCCGAAGAATTCAAAAATTTTTGCAGAGGACAGGGCGTAAAAGCTTGGAAGGTGACGGGAAGACTGGCTTCGGATTTAACAAGAGTAAGGTCCGATGTTACAATTGTCAAAACTTGGGTCATTTCGCCAGGGAATGCGAGAAACCCAAAATGCCAGCATCGGGATTCACAACACCTTCTACTCCTACAAAGACCAAAGAAATGGAAGTTACCAAGAAAGGGCCTGCTGATAATGCCCTAATTGTTTTCGAGCCCACAAGTCAGGATTGGACGGCTGTCTCCCAGCAATACCAACAGTGTTTGATGGCTCACATTGTGAATGAGGTACCTGATGAACCGTTAAATTGTATCTCATGCATTAAGTTAACTGAATCTCTAAAGGCATATCAGACAGACACCGTAGAGTTGAGGAAAAAGAATGAAAAACTAACCGAGTCAAATAATTTTTTAAAAGCTAATGAGAAACTTTATGAAAAACATCTTGAGGCTCATCGGTTAGATACTCAGAAATATAAATCTAAGGTCTTTAGTCAAGAAGATGCCATTAAAAGCTATCTTGTTGAAATTGAACTACTAAAGAAAGAACTTACAGATTTAAAAAATGAGTATGAGAATTATAAGAGTAAAATCTTAGGTTCAAATTCCTCAACGGTTGTCTTTAATGAAATTCTTAGCAAGCATGGTACTAGTGGGAAAAAGAATGAGGGATTGGGATACCACTCAGTCCCTCCTCCTACTACTCACTGTCCCCTGCCTGTTAAGGAAGGCTTTGAAGAGATTCCAGTTGATTGGTCAAAGCTTTACGGTATAAAAGCTAAAGATGCTAAAGAGACCAAACACAACAAACCGGCAAAGGAGAAAACCAAGTGGCCAGAGTACCCCTTGCCAAGGTTTGTTAAGTCTGTGAATGAATCTCCTGTTAGTGTTGAGGAGAGTGTTGAACTAAAGAATGAATCTCCAATCTGTTTTAAGGAGATTGTTGAGATTGAGGACATTACGGATCAGGAGTATCCTGAGGTTAAGAAAGTTGAAGTTAAATCTGAAAAAGTGATTTCAAAGGTTGAACCTGAAATTAAGGTTCAACCAAATAAGGGAAAAGCCAAGGTTTTAAATTCGAAACAACAAACTTTACAGTCACCTGTAAAGATTTTGCAACACAAAATAGTAAATGAAAGAGTTTCGTATGATAAACCTTCAACTTCAACCTCTCAACCAAAACAAACACTTTCTAAGACGTGTACGCAATGTTCATGTTCTAGAAATGTTTCTCCATCTCCTGTGGTAATTCCTCAGCCTCAACCGTTTGTTGAGACTCGTTCTTGTTTCTACTGCAAGAAACAAGGACATTTAATTCGTGAATGTCCAAAGCTGTCAAATCAGCGCTATGGGAGAGAGATGCCTAGGACATCTGTTTATAGAAATTCTTTTTCAACATCTCCACCTAGGCGGTACTCAAACTCTCCCAAGCCCGTTTTGAAGCCAAGTAATGTTGAGCAAAAATCTTTGCCAATTCAAAAGCCCAACATTAATTCTAATACCAATTCCGAACATTCTAAAGTTTGGAAACGAAAAGAGTCTGATGTTGACTCTTCAGTCGTCAACAATAACACATCAGATAAAAATTCTAATTTGTTTAAAGATAAAATCCTATCTGACGTGCTTATTGTTGATGACCACGGTCGACCTAAGTCTGTAAAGGCTTGGGTCACCGTTTCTCACTAATCTCCTTCGTTTGTGTGTTGCAGCAGTCAGAACGTGTTAAAGATAGTGAATGGTATTTGGATAGCGGCTGCTCGCGACATATGACAGGCGATGTATCTCTTCTTGTGGATATTAAACCATACGCAGGAGGATATGTTGCCTTTGCTGGAGATACTGGAGGAACTATTTCTGGAAAAGGAACGCTAACTAACGGCAATGTTAGTTTTGAAAATGTGAACTACGTGCAACAGCTTACGCACAACTTGCTAAGTGTTTCACAGGTCTGTGATAAGGATTATACAACTGCGTTCACAAAGACGGAGTGCATGATACTGAAGCCTGGGTATGTCATTCCGGAAGAATGGGTGTTACTGAGAGCACCAAGAAAGGATGACACATACATTCTGAACATGAGAACTGTTGAGACCTTGAACGAGTATACGTGTCTCTTGTCTAAGGCTTCTGAAAAGGATTCACTGCTTTGGCACAGACGAATGGGACACATTCATTTCCGAAAAATGAATTTCTTGACTAAAAATGACCTAGTGCTAGGAGTTCCAAAACAGTCATTTGCTCTAAAGGATGACTGTCTCTCCTGCCAAAAAGGAAAGCTACGTAAGAAGTCCTATAAGTCTAAGCAGGTGAATTCCATTACTGCACCATTGGAACTACTGCATATGGATCTTTTCGGTCCAGTCTCTACAAAGAGCATTGGTGGTCGGTCTTACTGCTTGGTAGTTACTGATGACTACTCAAGGTTTTCGTGGGTTTACTTTTTGACCACTAAGGGGGAGACTCCTGATATTCTGGTGTATTTGTTGGACAAGTTGGCAAATCTGTGCAACTTGAAGGTGAAAAGGATACGGAGCGACAATGGAACTGAATTCAAGAACTCAACTCTCGAATTGTTTTGTGCTACAAGAGGTATTGAGCATCAATTCAGTGCTCCAAGGACTCCACAACAGAATGGAGTCGCAGAAAGAAAGAATAGAACAATAATCGAGACAGCTCGGACTATGTTAGCTGACTCCAAGTTACCAATCATCTTCTGGGCTGAGGCAGTTAATACTGCCTGTTATGTTCTCAACAGAGTGCTCACGGTTAAGAAAAGGAACAAAACGTGTTATGAACTTTTCAATAACCGTAAGCCAAATATGCAGTTTCTAGAACCATTTGGGTGTCCATGCATGATCATGATTACAAAAGATAAGGTCTCTAAGTTTGGTGATAAAGCTGTTGAAGGGATTTTTCTTGGATATTCAGTCAACTCTCCGAACAAAAGAGTCTTCAACAAATCAACGAATCAGATTGAGGAACAGTTTGAGGTAAAATGTTTAAGGTATACGGAACCTCCTCAAGGAACGGGTCCGGATTGGTTTTTCAACTATGGAAACCTCTTCAACTCTTTCAATATTCTGGAAGAGGATGATACGGAAGAATTGGTTTCTATACTTCATGGACTTGATCTTACTCAAGATACACCTGTTAATAATAAACCATCCGACCCATCTCCCAATGCAACACCCGCACCTCCACCAACTATTCCTATACCTTCACAAACAACACCCACACTACCACAAACAACAACCAAATCACCACCATCTACACCTACACCATCTCCTACTCCACCATCTTCGGCTGCTCCTTCTAAAACAGTTTATAACTACACAAAGGAGCTTCCATATGATCCAAACATGCCTCCTTTAGAGGAACCTCAAGAAGAAGATGAAGTGGAAGAAACAATGGCCTACTCTCACTTATTTACTCCTGAAGATGAAGGGGAAGAAGAAGACTTAGCCTTTTCTGAGTCTGCGGCTACTCCCGAAACTGAGGGAGATTTGAACAATCTGGGTGTGGACGTTGTGCCAACTGCCATACCAGAAACTCGTATACATAAGGATCACCCCATTGATAATATCATTGGTGATCCTCATGCATCTGTTCAAACACGACAACAAGCAAAGCAGACTTCAGCTCAGCAGCTTTTGGGACTTATTGCTCATATCGATTCATGTCATTTGTCTCAAATTGAACCTAAAAAGGTTGAACAAGCCTTAAAAGATCCATCTTGGGTCGAGGCTATGCAGGAGGAACTACAGCAAATAAACAAGATAAATGTTTGGGAAATTGTTCCTCTACCCAAGGGTGCTCACTTGACGGGTACTCGTTGGGTTTACCGTAACAAAATGGATGATCGTGGGGCAGTTATTCGAAATAAAGCCCGTCTGGTAGTTCAAGGATATAGTCAACTAGAAGGTATTGACTATGATGAAGTTTTCGCTCCTGTCGCTCGTTTGGAATCAATTCGGATTTTTCTAGCCTATGCTTCTTTTAAAGGATTCCGCGTGTATCAACTTGACGTAAAGTGTGCTTTTCTATACGGAGATGTTGACGCAGTGATTTATGTGTGTCAGCCTCCTGGTTTTGAAGACCCAAAGCATCCTAATCATGTTTGCAAGCTGAAGAAAGCTTTGTATGGTCTTCATCAATCTCCTCGACTTTGGTATGAGCGACTTGCCAAGTACTTGCTGAAGAATGGTTTTGATAGAGGACAGATTGATAGCACGCTTTTCATCAAAAGGGAAGGAGCAGATTTATTACTTGTTCAGGTTTATGTGGACGACATAATATTCGGATCAACGAATGATCAGTTATGCAAGGATTTTGAAAGACTGATGAAATCTGAGTTTGAAATGAGTGCTATGGGGGAACTCACGTTCTTTCTGGGACTACAGGTCGAGCAATCTGACAATGGAATTTATATACACCAGTCAAAATATGTCACTGACATGTTGAAGCGGTATGAATTGCTCGATTGTAAACACTACGGCACTCCAATTGAAGTGAAACACAATCTTGGACCTAATGAGGATGACGAAGATTGCAAGGAGAAAGACTATCGCTCAATGATAGGCTCTCTCATGTATCTGACTGCCTCAAGACCAGATATAGTGTTTGCCGTTTCACTCTGCTCTCGATTTCAAGCAAATCCGAAGGTGTCTCATATGAAGGCAGTAAAACGCATTTTTGGATATCTCGCTTTTAGGCCAACTCTGGGTCTATGGTATTCAAACGAGAAAAACTTCGAGTTAACTGCCTATTCGGATTCGGATCTTGGTGGCTGCAAGGTAGATATGAAGTCAACTACTGGAGGATGTCAGTTCCTTGGATCGCGCTTAGTTTCTTGGCAGTGCAAAAAGCAGACTGCGGTTGCTATTTCCACAGCTGAAGCCGAGTATGTTGCTGCTGCAAGTTGCTGTTATCAGGTTCTTTGGATTCAGCACCAGCTGCGCGATTACGGGTTCAATCTCTCTATGACTCCTATTTACATTGATAATACAGCTGCTATATCTATAACTCACAATCCGTTACAGCACTCTAAGACCAAACATATCGAACTTAGGTTCCACTTCATACGGGATTGCTTTGAGAAACATCTTATAGATGTAGTACATATAGAAACCCTTAAGCAGTGTGCGGACCTTTTCACAAAAGCCTTTTTGCGATCACGTTTTATTGAACTGGTCAATTTGATAGGTTTAAGGTTCTTTCAGTCAAAGAAATGATTTGTGACTTGGATTTTTAAGTTTAAATTTTAAATTCATTTAAAAAAAATAATAATAATAAAAAAAAAAAAAAATCACAACAGCCACTCTTTATACTCTTTAGTATTAAAGAAAACGCAAGGTTGCTACATTTTTAAAATAGACGTTGAGTTGTATCTGTAAACAACTTGGGATATGATAGTACATCGGGTGACATGCACAAACTGGAATTTTAAGGTTTATCTTGGATGTGTCACTAGGTTTATCTGACACACTTAAAACAGTTTTTATCTAAATTATCTTCATCATATGATGTATTGGTAGGAATGGTACACACCGGTCTCTGAGGTATTAAGAAGTAATTTAAATACATGTCTATGATCCTGTGGTCAACACCTTGTGATGTACGACTCTAAATCTTAATTCCTTAGCGTAGCTTGACATACTTCTATTTTTGGATCGTATATCTGAGATCTTTTGGGGGAGTATGCTGATTGTTTCCTCTGTTGTACGTAAGTGCAGACCTGGTCTCAATTCAGCTTACTCTCAAAACTAAGCAAACGTGAGTCAATGCACTTGCAAAGTCTTAAATTTAAGGTACTAAACAAGGTCGCCACAAATTTGGTTTGACTGCGTTTGGTTTTGCTTAAACCTGAATCAAGTTATGTTGCTCTGTTGTACGCACGTATAGACCTGTCACCGCTGGCTTGATTCTTAAAATTGATTCTCTTTTATTCTTTCTGAATTTGGAAACTATGTTCATGTCTGGGTTACAGGAGTATATCTATGGTAGGGACCACGGTGAAATATTCATAATAACAATAAAAGGTTAACTCACAGACACGGATGTAACGTGTTTAGGTGGACAAACAATACTAATAATCGACTTGAAATAATTTTTATAAAAGGTGTTTTAAATGTGCCACGTAAATTTAAAGTGGACAAATATACTGATGATCGAAATAACACTTACTATTCCTAATAAATGAATGTTATTCCGATATGATCCCTAATCAGACAAAACAACACCGTCACCAAAAATAGAGTGTAAGTAATTTTATTCTGTTATATTTTTACTTTTTGTGATATTAAAGAAAATACCAAAAAGATTTTTTTTAGTTTAGTTTAGTTATTTCATTTTATGCTTTATTTTTATTCTAAGTTATTTTTCCCAAGTCACTAGTCATTTGGATATTATTTGCTAAAATAACGGGTAAACGGTTTTTGAAATATTCTAACTGCTTTATGCGACGTCACCTTTGTCGTCGCTTGCGACGTCCCAGTCTACGTCGCACATAGGGTTAGACTATATATAGTCTCAACCGCGACGTAACACGTCACACTATTCACTATTCACCTGCGACGTAGCCTGCGACGTACCTCTGGCGATTTGCGACGTAGCGTTGTTTCGTGCATCTTTGTGATTTCGAGCCGTTTTCATTACGATTCATTCACGTATTCTTGTTCTACTCATTATTCCGCACACTTAGGTACCACCTTTACCTCTTTTCACCGTGTATTTATGCCATAATTGTCATTTATATTTTCCGGTTTAAAGGGTTTCGGTTTCGGGTAAAATTCGATGGTAAATTGGATGTTGTAACTGTTATAACTTATATTTTCGTAATCACCATTGTTAGCCGCACCTTGTTGTGCGATTGATTTTGAAAACCCCTAAATTCGAGGGTTAGGTTTTCTGGGTTGGGACGACTGTTCGTCGTTGCGACGTACGCTACGACGTCGTGGCCTACGTCGCTATACTTAATTATTATTAATTGCCTACGTCGTCCTTCCCTACGTCGCCTTTTACCGCGACGTCCTACGCGACGTCCCTCGCTACGTCGCTATTTTTATTAATGTGATTAAATTCACAATAAATTGCAAAATGCGACATCCCCCTTGACGTCGCTCGAATTTTCTGCGACGTCAAGCGTTACGTCGCTCTTCAATTTATTCTGATTTTTGGCGACGTACAATTCTACGTCGCTCTGTCTTATACGACATCAGTGGCTACGTCACTAGTTCCAGGAAGTTTATAAAGGTTTTATCAAAAATGTAACATTTTTTTGCTAACCTTTTTCGAGTTGCAATCTGTTTCTGTTTTTGCAGATATGGCTTTGATATTTGAGGCACGTCATAATATTGCTGCTTACCTTGATGATACCTCTGATAAAGCTGCACCGTATCGTCAGATGACTGCATTTTTGAGACGTTCAAGGGTATTCCACGCCATTTCCGACAACACTATGGTTTTTGGAAATCTGATCAACCCTTTCTGGAGAAACGCAATTGTTGTTACTGATAACAACGTTCGACGACTGGTCTCTACAGTTCTTGGTACGGAAATCACTATTACAGAACAGAGTATTCGGGAACTTTTACAGCTGAACGATCAACCGAATATGCCAGTCAGTTTTGATCCTATTTTCGTTACGGGGGCTATGCAAAGGATTGGATATCCCGGGATTCCCACTGATCAGTATCGAAAAGCGAATCTCACACGTGTTTGGAGATATTTGATGCACGTGATTATTGTTTGCTTGGGAAATAGGAAAGGTGGAACGGATGGTATGAGCCGAAGTCTGGCCTCTGCCATGTTAGCGTTAGTATACAACAAGCCGTTCAACTTCTCGGGATTTATCTTCAAGGCTATGGTCGACAATGTAAAACGCCGGGGATCAAAAATGGGTATTATATCCGAGATTTATTCAGTTGCACATCCTTCGCCATCATCCAGATCTTCAGGCACAGGGTGATATCGATCAGCAACTAAAGATTTCACCGATGATGAGTCGGATTTTTACTATTTGTGCAGGTTATGAGAAAGGGGTTGAGGCACCAAGGGATGTTCCCTTATTTGGTGCTATTGTGGATGAGAATTATGTACCGCCACCGGAACCTCAGTATATGGACATCCCGGCACCACAGCAACCGCAGCAACCGCTTGTGAACGTTCCTGTTCAAGCTGCGGGGGAGAATGTAGATGCTCTTTTAGAGAACATTGAGCAATTCGGGCACGTTGACTCGGACAATCAAGCATCTCATGACACTGTTGAGAGTTCTGATTCTGAAGCTACAGCAAATGTAGGACCTCAGGATGGGGGTCCGACGCCTGAGCATTCGGATGGTACTGTTCCGCATCCCTCTGAGATGGAACGTATCCGGATTACCGATTCATTCCGATATTTGAGAATTCAGCGTCGGATCAGGGCAGGACGTAAGTATGTTCCTCCTCGGGATACTGGGAAACGTACTCGAGGTGACGATGATTCTGCTGATGTAACTTATCGACCTAGTCGTCGTGTTCGTCGTTCTTCATCAGCAAGAGCTCAAGATGATTTTGCGATTCAACCGACTCCAGCATTCATGCAAAAGATGATGGATGATATGCAGAAGATGAAGCAAAAACTGGAGGCTTAAGACGAAAAGATTGTTGAGCAGTCTGCACTGATCGAGGTTCAATCTAAGGAGCTTGAGGAAACGAAGCATAGGGTTAATGTTTTGGAAGGCAGGTTACTTGCCTCGGGGGAGTCTGGGTCTGGGGTACCCAATTTAGAGTCAAGTGAACCTGTGTCTGTAAACCCCAACCCTGTACTTGAAAATGTTAATGAAAATATTTCTGTTTTGGATTACTTTTGTGTTGATGATATTCCAGGGCAACCGAGACCGCTGGCCGTTGACTATTCATTCGCTGACTTATCGTTTATTTAGAGAATGGCCAGTGGAGTTGGCTCTGAGGAAGAAACGGAGAATGTTTTTGAGATGAATGAGGATGTTTCAATTGAAGAAGAACAGTTGAATTCAGATGAAACGTATGATGATGCACAATCTGGGGAAGCTTAAAATGGTGCACCAATTATAGAATCTGATTCAAGTGAAGATGAGAGGCCTGCTAAAGCTCAACATGGAGAATCAAGTTCTGCTGCAACTCCAGCTCAAGAGACACAGGCACCGGACTCAGCAGCTCCTGAAACTGAATCTTCTGATGTTCCTAAGAAGAAATTGACTGCTGAAGAAAAGAGAGAAAGAAATAAGCAATGGTGGCCTAAGGGACGCAATCCAGTTCCTATTCCAGTTAAATGTCAAGTTTATCGAGTTAGTCGAAATTATACTGGAGTTATCAGAAGCTGGAAATGTCAGAGAAATTTGTTTATGATAAAGAGAAGGGATGGAGTTCAGTACTTCAGAATGCGTTTTGATAGATTGAGCTCGTTGCCGAAAGGAGAAATAAATCGTTTAGCTCAATTGAATCTGATCAATCCGTTCGAGAATGATTATGCTGAGTTTATTCAGAGGAACTTACGTCGAGAGGTTTTGTTAAAGAAGTATAATAAGTTGAAACCGATGTTAGGTACTCGATATACATTCAAGAAAAAGATTGATCCAGCTACAAAGCGTCCGATCGTTAGAGTTCATTATCCGCCTGCAAAATGTTTGACTGAGATACCTCTGGAACCTGTTCCTTATTATTTTCTGCGAAGATTCGTTAAATGGGAACTTGATCCACAGACTGGTGAAGCGGTTATTACTTTCGTTCCAGATTCTGAACCGTGGCCAGAAGTTGGAGGTATATGGAATTTAAAGCAAGCAACGTTTAGAATATATGATCCGATGAGTTTGATTAATCTTCATGAAAAAGATTTGAGAAAACTCTACGATAATCGGATTCGGGTCGGTGAAAAGAATGAATTCAATAAATGTTTAGCCGAACAGTTTTATAATGTGGTTACAGTTTGTGTGGCTAATGGAATTCACGCCGACGGTCAATTTCCTGCGGGCTGGGTTTAAAGAAGATTTTTGAAGACCAAGCTGAAGACACGGGGGAGTTTGTTGGTACATGTTTGTGTCTGTCAGTTGGTCTAGCTCGTAGTTTGTAATTAGAATTAGTTTTCCTGACTCCTGCGACGTTGTGCGTAACGTCGCAGGTGCGACGTCAGGTATTGGGCCTGCGACGTAGTCAACGTCGCATGGGCTTGGGCCTGCGACGTCGTGTGCGACGTCGCAGGTGCCAGATTTTGTATAAATTTGTATTTTCGTTTTCAGTTTAGGGTTGACGAAACCCTAAACGCCATTTGTCGAAATCCCTGCAATCTGATCGATTATAATTCAATATACAAACGTTTTAGTTCGTATTCATTGGGTATTGATTATTCGTGTGATTGTGTGATTAGTCAATTGTTGTTTCCGCCATCAATTGATTGACTCGGTTCGTATAGATCCAAGGTTAGGGACAAACATCATCTTTGCGACGTCGTGGCCTACGTCGCACAAAAATCTCAACGTCGCATATAGCGACGCAAGCCTTTACGTCGCATTAACTTGCGAGGTCGCATATAGCGACGCAGACTATAACGTCGCATACTAAAACAACGTCGCACTTAACGACGCACCGCACTACGTCGCATTGAATTGCGAAGGTCGCATCATGCGACGTACACTCCCATGTCGCACTTTACATCGCATACTACATCGCATAAAACAGAACCTTGAAAACCAGAATTTTGAAGAGATTTTCACCAAAACAAGGTAGTAAAAATGAATTTTTCCCTCCGAGCTGACTCGGCAGCTCGACCCCCACCAGCGGCTCTGCCCCTTGCACCCCGCCACCAGCGGCTCTGTCACTTAGAGTTTGTAAATACATTTCACACCAAGTGTCGAACTTAAACAACTTCAAACCTTATTACGATACGACATTATAAACAAATTGAGACATATTTTTCAAGAGTAACACTTTGGAATCACTAATACAAACCGTCACCAATGGGCCAACCATGTTTTTCTAAGAACAAACGATAACGAACCAACATTGGACATAACAAGTTGTGTAGACAACTAGCCTAGATGGTCTTGCGGGACATCTACTTACTTAACTTTATATGTTTAGGCATTTAAAGGTTACGGGTTCGGAGAACCTGCACACTACCCACTGTTTACTACTGCTTACTACTCGACTCAGGTGAGTCTTACAGCCCCACTTTTACTGTTTTACATACGGGGTGAGATACATTGGTTACTTTTCTTGAACACAAGTACGAACTATACATTTTACTATACGGGATTGCATGAGTTACTTACTTTTCACTGAAGTCTCTCCATCATATATCGTTAGTTATGGACTTAAGCGCGAACACTAGTTAATGGATCCATTAGGGAAATGACCCTCCCCGCCCGGGGTAGTAGCGCTACCACGAACCGTTCTGTATAAACGGGCGACTATTATTCGTTACTTATGCTTGCTCAGTTACGAGCATGTCACGGGAACAACTTATCACTTACAGGTTAAGCTTCGATTATGAGCCTCATGGCAACGGTATAACTTACATATTTTACATTTGCAGGATTGCAAATACTTGATTTACGGCTGTGGGCACAACTGGTGAAATCTTGTGTTCAAAAACTGATATTACTTACAAACCTGTGAGATTCACCAACATTCGTGTTGACCTTTTAGCATGTATTCTCAGGTACCCAGACGGAGTAGGATTACTCCAAGACATAGCTAGAGTCGCATGATTTCAACTAAATTGCATTAACGGAGATTCTCAGCATTATCTTTTGTACATTTTGATTATGTAATAGAATCTCCCGCTATACGCGTGGACTCTAGGGAACTACATTTTGTATACGAAAACATTGAGTTTTCAAACATTTATTTCATAGGAAATCGTTTTAAAACGTCTCATTTAGAGGTCGTTTGATGTATATCTTGTGTTTTGTATATTGATTAGTAACACCCAAGTATGCTTCCGCAAATCATTAAATTTGGGGGTGTTAAAGATTGGTATCAGAGCCTAAGGTTATAGTGAACTAGGTTGCATTTAGTGGGCCTAGACTATGACCGTTAGGCAGTATTTCCTTATTAGGCATGACTGGTTCAGGAATTACAGCATACGACTTTAATTTAACATAGCCTGATCAACTATGTACAATTAAGGAAAGATGATGTAAGGTCTGAAACGATTATGTTGAACGGGGATACGTTAGTTGACTCTGACCACGAGAGAACCAGACCATTACTTGATACGTGCTAGACACTAGGCTGGATATTATGTACTTACCTATATATTAGCCTCGTCTTACTTACACTCTGCCACAGGAATGGCAAACACACCACCCAATTCGTCACGCTCTCATCCACATGGATCACAAAACCCACGTGTAGCCAGGAGAAACACTAGGCCACCTCGAAGCAGCCCCTATCATGTTCATAACTCTCGGAACTCAGCACACCCCACGGTGCCAGTGTTGGCTACCCAACTCCGCCATCAGGAGCAAAGGCTCAAGAATCTCGAACGGGAACAACACCGAATGACCTACCTGCTCCGTCAAGCTCTTGATCATATATCACGACTCCAGAGAGAACAAGAAGATACCAACCTCTCTGTAAGCATAATTCAGGATTCAATGACCGCTGAATTAGGTGCGGATGAACTCATAAGAGACCGACTAGAGGAATGTGAACAACGTTCACAGGAGGCTGAGGATTACTCTCGAGTACTTGTACAACGACTGGCCTTGGTTGAAGACAACGCCAGGCAAGCCAACAGACTTGCAGAAACCGTGGACCGCCTTGTCGCGCTGATGGAGCGGATTAATCTGCATTAAGATTAGATCAGTCTGTAACTTGTAACCAGTTAACTACTTAATTAGGACCTATGTAATTTGATCGGATGTAACAATTCCCGGTACTTTTGTACTACTACTGTTCTGTAACCTTTTGGAAAAACTTGTACCGTGTATCCAACTCAATTATCTAAATGGAATGTGATTATCACCTCGTACTGTTATCGTGTATCTCATCATATACACTTGTGATATATCATAAATTTCATGCAATTATCTTATTTCTTTTCCTTGTTCTTTTCTTGTTCAGCATCATGCCTCCTCGCCGGCAAGTCACCCTCAGTGAAGCCGAAATTGCGGGCCTGATTGCCCGCAGTGTGGCCCAAGCCTTAGCTACACGAGCACCAACTTCTGGTAGTGAAGATACAGCTACTAACGGGCCACAACCCAAACCCTGCTTTTACAAGGACTTCCAAAACTGTAAACCCTTGAGCTTTGCGGGTACCGAAGGAGCGATCGGTCTGGTACGCTGGATCGAGAAAATCGAATCTGTATTCCTTATCTGCAACTGCACGGAGGAAGACAAGGTCAAGTTCTCCGTCAGTACTTTTTCTGACACCGCTCTTACCTGGTGGAACACCTATGCCCAGACTGTGGGTATTGCTAATGCCTACAAACTTCTGTGGGAGGAGTTGAAGAAGATGCTGAGGGGCGAGTACTGTCCCCGAGATGAATTGAAACAGCTGGAAGTGAAGTTTTGGAACCACAAAATGCAGGGCGATGACATCACTGGTTACACCAACCGCTTTCACCAACTGGCACTTCTGTGCCCAACCATGGTCGATCCTGAGTACAAGAGGATCGAGAAATACGTCGATGGACTTCCTGACAGACTCCAAGACCTGGTGACATCATCCAAACCGGGTACTATCCAGAGCTCCATTCGTATGGCCCATGAACTGACGGCAAACTCTGTCCGCCGTGGCACAACATCAACCCCATCTGCAAACAACAAACGCAAATGGGAAGGAAACCCCAACTCATCCAACCAAACCACCAACAAAAAGCCTGAGTCTGTTAAGGCTTATTCCTCGGGGAGTACGGAAAAGAAAGGGTACATCGGGAACAAACCATACTGTCCCAAATGCAATCGTCATCATGACGGTTCCTGCCCTTGCACCAACTGCAAACGGGTCGGGCACCTAGCCAAGGATTGCCGAGCCAACATTCCTAACCCCAACACCAATGCACCAAAGACCTGCTTTGGGTGCGGAAATTCTGGGCATTTCAAGAGCAACTGCCCCAAGCTGAAGAACAACAACAACGCCCGGAGCAGAGCCTTCGTGATCAGCTCAGGGGACGTCCGTCAAGACCCGAATGTGGTCTCGGGTATGTTCCTCCTCAACAACTTATCTGCTTCTATTCTATTTGATACTGGTGCCGATAGGAGCTTTATTTCTGATGAGTTTTGCCCACTACTTGATATCACCCCCGCGGCCTTAGATGTTAAGTACACCGTAGAACTTGCAAATGGTAAACTCATAGAAATCGATAGTGTGACACCTAATTGCACTTTAAACCTAGCCGATGAAATCTTCTCAATCGATCTTATGCCTGTTGAACTAGGAAGTTTCGACATCATCGTGGGTATGGACTGGTTGTCCAAGCATCGGGCCGAAATTGTTTGTCATGATAAGATCGTCTGCATCCCTCTCGCCGTCGGTAGAACCTTGATCATACAAGGGGAGACTGGTGGGTCGAGACTAAACATAATCTCCTGTTTGAAAACCCGAAAACTTCTGAGGAAGGGTTATCCAGCAATTCTCGCACACATCACGGAGAAAAATTCAGAGGAGAAGCGACTTGAAGATGTGCCAATCATTAGAGACTTTCTCGAAGTCTTTCCAGAAGAACTACCTGGTCTACCTCCACCTAGACAGGTTGAGTTCTCGATTGATCTCGTGCCGGGTGCCGCACCGGTGGCCCGAGCACCGTACCGCCTAGCCCCATCCGAACTTCAGGAGTTGTCTACTCAGTTACAGGAACTCCTGGATAGAGGATTCATCAGACCGAGTTCTTCACCTTGGGGAGCTCCGGTCTTGTTTGTCAAAAAGAAAGACGGTTCATTCAGAATGTGCATCGACTACCGAGAGTTGAACAAGCTAACCGTCAAGAATCGATACCCACTTCCCCGAATCGATGATCTGTTAGATCAACTTCAAGGATCAAGCTGTTATTCAAAGATTGATCTTCGATCAGGTTATCATCAATTGCGTGTTCGCGATACCGACATCCCAAAAACCGCATTCAGAACCCGTTATGGGCATTACGAATTCCAAGTAATGTCATTCGGTCTAACCAACGCACCGGCTGTATTCATGGACCTTATGAATCGGGTGTGCAAACCCTATCTTGACAAGTTTATCATCGTCTTCATTGATGACATCCTCATCTATTCGTGCAACGAACAAGAGCATGCGCAACATCTCAAAACCATTCTGGAACTACTTAGACACGAGGAGCTTTACGCCAAATTCTCTAAGTGTGAGTTCTAGATAAAAACCGTTCAATTCCTTGGACACGTGATTGACAGCCAGGGAATTCATGTAGACCCATCAAAAATCGAGGCAATCAAGAACTGGCAAGCGCCAACCACTCCCACCGAGGTACGCCAATTCTTGGGATTGGCGGGATATTATCGCCGGTTCATCGAAAACTTCTCAAAAATAGCACAACCACTCACGGTACTGACTCAGAAAGAAAAGAGGTTCGATTGGACCGATAAACAAGAGTCAGCATTTCAGCTGTTGAAACTCATGCTTTGTAGTGCACCCATTCTATCCTTACCCGAAGGCACCGATGACTTCGTGGTATACTGCGATGCTTCTCACCAAGGTCTCGGTTGCGTGTTGATGCAACGAGACAAGGTCATTGCTTACGCCTCCCGACAACTCAAAGTTCACGAGAAAAACTACACGACTCACGACCTCGAGTTAGGGGCCGTGGTATTCGCCCTCAAAATCTGGAGACATTACCTTTATGGTACCCGAAGTACCGTATTCACCGACCACAAAAGTCTCCAACACATCTTCGACCAAAAAGATCTTAACATGAGACAACGTAGATTGGTTGAATTACTCTCCGATTACGACTGTGAGATCAAATATCATCTGGGCAAGGCAAACGTAGTTGCCGATGCTCTCAGTCGAAAGGAACGAACAAAACCACTTCGAGTCCGAGCCCTCAGTATGACCATTCACAACGATCTGAATATCCAAATTCTCACCGCACAACTCGAAGCTCTCAAACCCGATAATGTCAAAAACGAGGCCTTGCGAGGCATGGATAAACAATTCGAAATCAATCCTAATGGAGTTAGGTACTTCTCTAACCGAATCTGGTTGCCTAGTTTCGGGAATCTGCGGGACTTGGTGATGGATGAAGCTCACAAGTCCAAATATTCTATTCACCCGGGGTCCGACAAAATGTATCACGGCATCAAGCAGTTTTAGTGGTGGCCGAACATGAAATCCGAAATTGCCACGTATGTCAGCAAGTGTCTTACTTGTTCGAAAGTCAAAGCTGAACACCAGAAACCTTCCGGCTTACTTCAACAACCCGACATCCGTGAATGGAAATGGGAACATTTTGCAATGGATTTTATAACCAAACTTCCTAAGTCGTCGAGCGGTTGCGATACCATTTGGGTGATCGTCGATCGTCTCACCAAATCGGCTCATTTCTTGGCAATCAGAGAAACCGACAAAATGGAACGCCTCACACAAATCTACATCAAAGAAATCGTTTGTCGACACGGTGTCCCTATCTCAATCATCTCTGACAGGGATGCTCGTTTCACATCTCGTTTCTGGCAAACACTCCAAAAATTACTAGGTACCCGTCTCGACATGAGTACCGCGTACCACCCTCAAACTGATGGCCAGAGCGAACGAACTATTCAGACACTGGAAGATATGTTACGAGCCTGCGTAGTTGATTTCGGTACGAATTGGGAAAGACATCTACCGTTGTGCGAGTTCTCGTACAATAACAGCTATCATGCCAGCATCAAGGCTGCACCTTTTGAGGCACTGTACGGTCGTAAGTGCCGATCACCGATCTGTTGGACTGAAGTGGGAGATAGTCAACTCACTGGTCCTGAACTTATTCATGAAACCACCGAGAAAATTGTTGAAATCCAAAACCGACTCAAAGCCGCGCGGGATCGTTAGAAAAGTTACGCTGACGTGAGACGCAAACCACTCGAGTTCCAGGTTGGGGATCGAGTACTCTTGAAAGTATCACCTTGGAAAGGCGTAATCCGGTTCGGTAAACATGGGAAATTAAATCCCAGGTACATTGGGCCTTTTGAGATCCTCGAACGGATTGGCCCCGTGGCATATCGATTGTAGCTGCCATCCGAACTCAGCAGCGTGCACCCCACTTTTCACATTTCTAACTTAAAGAAATGTCTGTCTGACGAGACACTAATTATACCGCTCGACGAAATTCAAATCGATGATAAACTTCATTTTGTCGAAGAACCTATGGAAATAATGGACCGTGAGGTCAAACGGTTGAAACAGAGTCGTATTCCCATCGTTAAAGTCAGGTAGAATTCGCGGTGTGGTCCGGAATTCACTTGGGAACGGGAAAACCAAATGCGACTCAAGTATCCTCACTTATTCACTGATTCTACATCGAACGCGACTTCGAATTAAATTTCGGGATGAAATTCTATTAACAGGGGGAGAATGTAACACCTGCCAAATTAGGATAATTAATTATGCCTAATCGATTGTAACAATTCGTGATTAGTATGTAATAGGATTAATTGCAGACTCTATTTGTATATATAAGGTGATTTATATATATATGTGTACTTACGCGATTTGGCTAAATCGTACGAATTAACCGGACGGAGTCCGACACAAATTACTTGGACGTTGGTGACATAAATTCACCTAAATAATGAGAACGTATTTTACATAAAATACACAGTTGAACGAACATTTTTTTATATTATCGCGACGACATTTTGAATAATTCAACAAAAACGTATCAAACGCGAACCAAATGTATTAAATATCTCGGCAAATGTTTTAGTACATATATTTACGAAGTAATTTCGTTGAAATACTCTAACAACATTTTTAAAGTATTACCATTTGGACAAATGTTAAAAACGAACGATTAATCTATTAGGACATGGAGTAAATACTGTATTTTGGGAAGTGTTTTCCCTCCCTCCTCTTTTGGGACCAGCCATCACCACCCACCCTCTCCCCACTTTCTCCTCTCATTTTCACTCAAACAAAACACACACACCCTAAAACTCCCTCCAACCAAATCTCCATATATTTTCGGATTTGCAAACCAACCGACAAAAGCTATATTTTCGGAATCACCATCAAGAGAGGAACAAGATTAACAAAGGCGCCACCCTCATTTTCTTCCTCGTTTTGTCTCGATTTGCAATTGTAAGAAATTCTCTAAATCTTTAGATCTACTAATTTTGGTGTATTATTTTGGTGTTATAATATTTAAACAACTTAGTATTGTCCAAATGTATGAAGAAAACATGATTTTATAGCCTAAAAATGTGTTAGATTTGTGATTTGGGTAGGAAAATCGCGTCAGTCGCTGGGTTCTGGGCTGGTGTTCATCTTTGCGACGTAGTGGCCTACGTCGCACAAAAATCTCAACGTCGCATATAGCGACGCAAGCCTTTACATCGCATTAACTTGCGAGGTCGCATATAGCGACGCAGACTATAACGTCGCATTACGTCGCATTGAATTGCGAAGGTCGCATCATGCGATGTACACGCCCACGTCGCACTTTACGTCGCATGCTACGTCGCATAAAACATAACCCTGAAAACCAGAATTTTGAAGAGATTTTCACCAAAACAAGGTAGTAAAAATGAATTTTTCCCTCCGAGCTGACTCGGCAGCTCGACCCCCGCCAGCGGCTCTGCCCCTTGCACCCCGCTACCAGGGGCGCTGCCCCCGGACCCCCGTCACTTAGAGTTTGTAAATACATTTCACACCAAGTGTCGAACTTAAACAACTTCAAACCTTATTACGATACGACATTATAAACAAATTGAGACATATTTTTTAAGAGTAACACTTTGGAATCACTAATACAAACCGTCACCAACGGGCCAACCATGTTTTTCTAAGAACAAACGATAACGAACCAACATTGGACATAACGAGTTGTGTAGACAACTAGCCTAGATGGTCTTGCGGGACATCTACTTACTTAACTTTATATGTTTAGGCATTTAAAGGTTACGGGTTCGGAGAACCTGCACACTACCCACTATTTACTACTGCTTACTACTCGACTCAGGTGAGTCTTACAGCCCCACTTTTATTGTTTTACATACGGGGTGAGATACATTGGTTACTTTTCTTGAACACAAGTACGAACTATACATTTTACTATACGGGATTGCATGAGTTACTTACTTTTCATTGAAGTCTCTCCATCATATATCGTTAGTTATGGACTGAAGCGCGAACACTAGTTAATGGATCCATTAGGGAAATGACCCTCCCCGCCCGAGGTAGTAGCGCTACCACGAACCGTTCTGTATAAACGGGCGACTATTATTCGTTACTTATGCTTGCTCAGTTACGAGCATGTCACGGGAGCAACTTATCACTTACGGGTTAAGCTTCGATTATGAGCCTCATGGCAATGGTATAACTTACATATTTTACATTTGCAGGATTGCAAATACTTGATTTAAGGCTGCGGGCACAACTGGTGAAATCTTGTGTTCAAAAACTGATATTACTTACAAACCTGTGAGATTCACCAACATTCGTGTTGACCTTTTATCATGTATTCTCAGGTACCCAGACGGAGTAGGATTACTCCAAGACATAGCTAGAGTCGCATGATTTCAACTAAATTGCATTAACGGAGATTCTCAGCATTATCTTTTGTACATTTTGATTATGTAATAGAATCTCCCGCTATACGAGTGGACTCTAGGGAACTACATTTTGTATATGAAAACATTGAGTTTTCAAACATTTATTTCATATGAAATCGTTTTACAACGTCTCATTTAGAGGTCGTTTGCTGTATATCTTGTGCTTTGTATATTGATTAGTAACACCCAAGTATGCTTCCGCAAATCATTAAATTTGGGGGTGTTACAGTGACTGTTTACCCGACTGTATGGTGAAGTATGCCACCTGCACCTTGGCTGACAAGGCGCTAACATGGTGTAACAGTCAACTTCAATCCCTTGGACGGGAAGCTGCCCACTCCATGTCCTGGGGAGTACTGAAAAACATGATGCTGGAAGAGTTCTGTCCCCGTAGTGAGATACAGAAGGTGGAAACTGATTTGTGGGACATTAAGATGTTTGGTGCTGATATCACTGGGTACACCACCAAGTTTCAGGAACTAGCACGATTAGTGCCACATATGGTGACACCCGAGTTTAAACGCATTGAGCGTTACATCTGGGGATCGGCACCTCAGATTAGGAGTTTGGTTACATCATCAGAACCTGCCACATTCAGGAGTGCTGTTACACTAGCACAAAGGTTTACCGATGATGTGGTCAGAATGGGGACCCTGACTAAGAAGGTTGTGTCAGGGAAAGGCGAATCAAGTAACACTGATGCTGGTAGTTCTAGTGGAGCAAAGAGAAAGTGGAATGGTGGTGGAACTGACCGTCAGGGTCAGCAGAACAAGAAAAGTGGAGGAAACGCAAAAGCGTACACTGCCACCACTACTGAATCAAAACCATATCTAGGTAACAAGCCTAAGTGTGGAAAGTGTAATCGACACCACGAGGGTGGGTGTGGGTATTGTGGCAACTGTAGGGTATGGGGTCACAAAACTCAGGACTGTAGGACCAACCCTCCTCCACGAACAAACAATGAACATCAAAACCCTGGGTATTTTGAGTGCGATGAACAGGGGCACTATCGGAACCGATGCCCTAAACTTAACAACAACAACCAAAACCGCAACAACAACAACCAAAACAACAACAACCATGGTAACAACAACCGAGCCAACAACATCAACAATCAACTGGCTCAAGGAAGGGCATTCTTGATCGGAGTACAAGAGGCACGCCAGGACCCTAACACCGTCACTGGTACGTTTCTCGTAAACAACCATTATGCCTCTGTGTTAATTGATTCGGGTTCCGATTTAAGTTTTGTGTCTACTGAGTTTAGACCACTATTAGAACTTGAATCCTGTAAGCTAGATAACAAATACACTATAGAACTAGCCGATGGTGAGTTGATCGAGTCAGGAGAAATAGTACCAGGATGTACCTTGGAGTTAGAAGGTCATCTCTTCGAAATAGACTTGCTACCGATTAATTTGGGAAGTTTTGACATCGTAGTCGGTATGGATTGGTTATCAAAGAACCACGCTGAGATTGTATGTTTCGAGAAGTTGGTACGTATACCACTACCAATAGGAGAAACTCTAGTGATAAAAGGAGAGAACCGAAAAAGTGCCACTAAGTTGATTACTTGCTTGAAAGCTAGTAAGTATCTCCGAAAGGGTTACCAAGCATTATTGGCACACGTTGTGGAAAAGAAACCCGAGGAGCAACGCATAAACGATATACCTATCGTACGTGATTATCCGGGAGTATTTCCTGACGATTTTCCAGGATTACCGCCCCCACGACAGGTCGAGTTTCACATCGATCTGGAGCCAGGAGCAGCACCAATTGCTCGCGCACCTTATCGACTAGCTCCATCAGAGATGCAAGAGTTGTCTACACAGTTGCAAGAACTTTTGGACTTAGGATTCATCCGGCCGAGCTTTTCACCTTTGGGAGCTCCGGTTTTGTTCGTCAAGAAAAAGGATGGATCTATGCGAATGTGCATCGATTACCGAGAACTGAACAAGGTAACCATCAAGAACCGATACCCGTTACCGCGTATTGATGATCTATTTGATCAACTGCAAGGGTCAAGCTACTATTCAAAAATTGAGCTACGATCTGGTTACCACCAACTGAAGGTACGAGAAGAGGATGTACCGAAAACCGCGTTTAGAACTCGTTATGGTCACTACGAGTTCCTTGTCATGCCCTTTGGATTGACAAACGCACCAGCAGTGTTCATGGACCTCGACAACAGAGTATGCAAACCTTATCTTGATAAGTTCATCATTGTGTTTATTGACGACATCTTAGTATACTCACGAACGAAAGAGGATCACGAACAGCATCTGAAACTTATCCTCGAACTACTCCAGAAAGAGAAGCTTTATGCAAAGTTCTCTAAATGTGAATTTTGGATGCGAGAAGTTCATTTCCTTGGTCATGTGATAAATGACAAGGGAATTCACGTGGACCCATCCAAAATTGAAGCAATTAACAACTGGGAAGCACCTAAAACCCCCACAGAAGTACGACAATTTCTTGGTCTAGCTGGCTATTATAGGCGATTCATCGCAAACTTTTCAAAGATAGCCCAGCCACTTACCACGTTAACTCAAAAATACAAGAAATTCGATTGGAATGAGAAACAAGAGAACGCGTTCCAACTATTGAAACAGAAACTGAGCAGCGCACCCATACTATCATTGCCCAAAGGAGTAGATAACTTTGTTGTTTACTATGATGCCTCGCATCAAGGATTGGGTTGCGTATTGATGCAAAATGACAAGGTCATTGCATATGCATCACGTCAACTAAAAGTGCATGAGAAAAACTATACGACTCACGACTTAGAGTTAGGAGCTGTCATTTTTGCATTGAATATCTGGCGACACTACCTATATGGTACGAAGTGTACGATCTTCACCGACCACAAAAGCCTGCGACATATATTTGATTAGAAAGAACTCAACATGAGACAACGACGTTGGGTCGAATTACTTAATGATTACGATTGTGAGATCAAGTATCACCCGGGCAAAGCAAACGTTGTAGCAGATGCCCTGAGTCGAAAGGAACGAATTAAACCTCGCAGAGTTCGATCATTGGGATTGACAATCCACTCGAACCTCATTACTCAAATTCGTGATGCTCAACAATTAGCTTTCGTTCCCGAACGCCTTATGGAAGAATCCTTGAAGGGAATGGACAAACAACTTGAAACAAAGGACAACGGAGTGTTATACTTTATGAATCAAATTTGGGTACCGTGCGTAGATGAATTACGTAAACTAATTTTGGACGAAGCTCATAAGTCTAACTATTTGATACATCCTGGTGTAGACAAAATGTACCAAGACCTGAAAGGTTTCTATTGGTGGCCTGGCATGAAACGAGACATTGCCACATACGTTAGTAAATGCCTGACCTGTTCAAAGGTCAATGTCGAATACCAAAAGCCATCTGGCCTTTTAGCAACAACCCGAATTGCCCAAATGGAAATGGGAACAAATAACGATGGACTTCATTACGAAGTTACCTAAGATGACATCAGGAGCTGATACCATATGGGTGATTGTCGATCGGTTGACGAAATCAGCCCACTTTCTTGCTATTAAGGAGATGGAGATGATGGAGAAACTGACTAGAATTTATCTAAAGGAGATTGTTTTTCGGCATGGTGTGCCACTATCTATCATCTTTGATAGAGATTCCCGATTCACATCTCGCTTTTGGCAATCACTTCAACAAGCATTGGGTACTCGACTCGATATGAGTAATGCCTACCACCCACAAACCGATGGCCAAAGCGAGCGAACCATACAAACGCTCGAGGACTTATTAAGAGCGTGTGTGATAGACTTTGGAGGTAACTGGGATACCCACCTACCTCTAGCCGAATTCTCTTACAACGATAGTTATCACACCAGTATACAGATGGCACCATTTGTGGCGTTATATGGAAGCAAGTGCCGATCACCACTCTGTTGGGCAGAGTTGGGTGACAGACAACTATCTGGACCTGAAATTGTCCAGGAAACCACCGACAAGATAACTCAAGTACTGAACCGACTGAAAACAGCACGTGATAGACAAAAGAGTTACGCTGATAACCAACGTAAGCCTCTTGAGTTTCAAGTAGGAGATAAAGTCATACTCAAAGTATCTCCCTGGAAGGGGATAGCACGATTTGGTAAGCGAGGAAAGCTTAACCCATGTTACATCGGACCGTTCGAAATCCTTGCTAGGATTGGTCCTGTCGCCTACAAGCTCAAACTACCGCAAGAGCTTAGTAGCATACACGACACTTTTCACGTTAGTAATCTCAAAAAGTGTCTTTCCGACGAAACACTTATCATTCCTCCTGACGAAGTCTTCATTGACTCATAACTAAACTTTGTGGAGGAACCTATCGAAGTCATGGACTCGAAAACCCAGAAACTTCGACATAAACGAATCAAACTTGTTAAAGTTCGTTGGAACTCGAAACATGGCCCATAGTTTACTTGGGAACGTGAGGATGAAATGCGAAAGAAATATCCTCAACTTTTTAAACACGTGACCGAGACTCACGACACGACTTAAATCTCGAGACGAGATTTCGCTAACTGGGGGAGAATGTGACACTCCTCCAAATTAGGTATATACTTATACTTAATTTCATGCATACTTAGAGCTAATTCCCTGATTAGTGAATTCAAAACTATTTTTATGGGTTAAGTTTGACAAAACTTACTATTTTAATACGCGAGGTATTACTAGTTATGTAGTTATTTATAACTACGCGCAAAACAAACGGAACGAGTCCGACGAATACACATATACAATAGTTGGTGATAAAAATAATTAATAATATGAATATTATTAATTATGAATATTATCTATTTATATTATTGCGATAATATAAGACATTATTACGTTTTAAATAAAACGTGACGAACGCGGATGATACAATAAAGAAACGTACCCAAAGGTTTTTTATTATTTTTCCCCTTCCTATTAAAGTATTTGGAATAATACTTTGAAATAAAATTTACGAATATTAAATGTAAATTTGTACATAATTGGACTCGTACACGAAATTAACGGGCTAAAATACCAACTAATTCTACAATGGGAGACAGATTTATGCATCCACCATATCCCATTTGAAAAACATAACTCATACTCCATTTTATATACTCCCTCTCAATCTCAGATACACACACACAGAATTATCCATCAAACTCAAATAATTTGAGTTCACTGTTCTTCTTCCTCTCTGGAACTCCATGGGCAGAAGAACAACAAGGCAGGAGCAAGGCTGAGTTCTTCTTCTTCTTCACCACTATCATCATCTTCTTTATCATAATCATCATCATCACCACCGAATCATCGCCATTATCAAAGTGAGGATCTTTCTCCATTTTGATTTCATTATATAATTTATTATAATTACGAAATTTGTTGTGATGACTGTGTAATGACCTGAAGTATTATGATTATATATCATATTGATGATCATTGAACTTTAAAAATGAGATTATACCAAAAGCTATATGTATATAAATATATAACAGAGATGAACGACTGGTTCTGTAAAACCGAAGGATCCGGCGGATCCTATCACGATCCGGCGGATCCCAAGCTAAAACAAGCTCATTTTGCCTTTAGACGAAGCGACGGATCAAGTGTAAACTACACGGATCCGGCGGATCCTGTATGGATCCGGCGGATCCAAGCTAAAACCAAAGGGAAAAACACGTAAAAACCACACGGATCCGGTTTATCACATGGGTGATCCGGCGGATCACTTGAATGATCCGGTGGATCTCAGGTATAAACCCAGAACACATGGAAAAACTACTCAATCCGGCGGATCACTTTTGGATCCGGCGGATCCACGCCATTTTGAAATGATCCGGCGGATCATACATGGATCCGGCGGATCCCCTATGTTGAATACGATCTGGAGGATTATAAATGGATCCGATGGATCCCAAATATGTAACAAAGATCCGGTGGATCATCAATAGATCCGGCGGATCTGTAACCCAAAACAGGGACTGATCTTTTCAAGTTAAAGGGGTACAAACCTTTTACGACCACACGACTACGAATTCACCGGAAATTGTAAATTTCATAAAAATCTACGAACATATGATTTGGGTCTAAAAATGTATTAGGCCACGTGACAATTGTTTATCTTACAAACGGAGTATATTGCAACGAGTAAAATGAACGAGTAAAACAATTTAGTACAAACTACAGTTAGGTATGTATGTATATATAAAAACAACAACTACAATTATTATATATATATACACGATGGGATACGACAAGATATATTTTCATAATAACGGGAATTATGTTTCAAATATAAACGACAACGACACTTATGTATATATAAATATATACATACGGGACAACAATAAATTATATACAATTATATATATACATACGACGATGAAAAGTTATATATATATATATATATATATATATATATATATATATATATATATGTATACGAATACATATTCAACTAATAAGTATATAGAGGTATATACTTACACGCAACGAATGTTTAAACAATAAACATAACTCGAAAAATAATATTTATTTTTCAACGAATTATCACCAACAAAATTGTAAAAATACTTAAACATAACGAATAGCCGAATACTCATGTGGTATATTTATTGCGTCTAGGACTTTGAGGGACGCAGTTGGGATATCGACTATTACTAGCTGCTATCGCTTGTTGATCGCTACCAGTGAGTTTACAGCCCCCTTTTTACTGTTTTAATGCTTTTAAAACCTGGGGTGAAAAACATAGCAATTGTTTTGCTACTGCATGCAATAACTGATTTAAATACTGTATGTATTTACTTAAACTGTTCATGAAATGTTATTTCATACGATTACTTGAACAACTGTTTATGAAAAGATGTTTTCATACTATTTTGGGAATTAGACAACAAATCCTAGAATGGATTACGATGTAGTGCATAAAAGTCCTTATGGCTACAGACTATAACAATTAGCTAGGTGACTCTAGCCACTGAGTATACGGATAGTACTATCGCCGTGACGACCCTCCTACAGTTTTGGAGCGTATACTAACAGGTCCTATTTGGCAAACAACTACTGCTGGTCGTGGTTTGGTTATAGGGTTAGGTCGCGTTGCTTTAACTCGACAGGTTTAGCTCACCTTTCGAGGGATCACCATCTAATTATTCCTACAAAAACTACTACTTAGGAAGTGAGTTCCTACGAACAACTATTTTGGAAATGTTGATCTTTAGTTAGATTAACTTGTGTTTCCTACTAGCAACGATTTTGGAAATGTTATTCCTTGATTGGATTAACATGTGTTTCCTACAAACTACTATTTGGGAAATGTTATTTTCATTAAATAACCTATGTTTCCTACAAACTACTACTTTAGGAAATGTTTCTCTTAATTGATAAACTTGTGTTTCCTACAAAGCAAACAACTATTATTAATTAGAAATGTTATTCTTAAATGATTAACCTGTGTTTCCTACACTACTTACAAACCTGTGAATTCACTCAACAATTTTGTTGACGATTTCTCTATGTATTTTAGGGAATTAGCAGCGTAAGTAAGATCTGCATGCATATCAGGACGGACTACCCTGGACATATCAGGATGCCACTTCCTTTGGGACAGCTGGATTTCCTTTGTATAACTGCAACACTGTAGTCATACTTATGAAATCTACTTTTGAAATTATGTATTTATATGATATACTATTTCAAACACTACTACTACCACTGTTGCAGCTTTCTAAGTTGTAACCCTTTTGTAAAACTTGATAATTAATGGCATCTTAAACTATATCGTTCTGCAATAACCATATGCTCTGGATGTATGTATCTATTGGTTGTATTACTGCTCGCAGCCCCGCCACGTCACTAAGCTTCCGCAAACTACTCTCACTAATTGTAATTACCGTTTGGCGGGGTGTGACACATAAAATATCCAAAATATAAACCGAAACGCGTTTTAAAACACTAAAACTTATGTTATACTTTTCTGTCCAGAAAATATACTAACTTCACCGATTTTTATAAAAATCATTTCTTAAAAAAAAAGTGACGTTTCTTGGTTCTAAAATGAATTTTAAGAAGTTAGCTTTCCAACAAAATTAGTCTCATGACTTTTCGACTCCGTTTACTACTCGAAAACATTTTTCTCCAATGACATAGCAACACTGTTCCGGCGGCCAGAAAGTTTCGCCTAATTCTCGACACTATAACTCAAGTTCTAGAGCTCAAAAACACGTAAGGCTTTTTCCTACGAACTAAAAATTGTGTTAACTTCAAAAAGTTCAGCTATGACATCTTCTAAAAATACACGGATTTTGCTAAAACATTTGATTTTCACCATTGTATCCGGATTGATCACTTTTGGACCTCAGGTGTCACACCCCCAATTTCATGCTTTGCGGAAACGACTGTTTTTGGGCGTGACTAATCAAATATCAAAACACCAAAGTACAAGCAAACGACTCTAAATGAGACGTTGTAGATAATACATTACATTACATAAGTTTTCAAAAGTAGTATAGTGTTTTAGTTATAAGTAATACATCATTAGCGAGTTCGTAATTTGTTTTGTTAGATTTTAAGTACAAAATCATTATAAGATAATGCAAGTAAAATCTTCATATGTGTAATTGCATGCGACTCGAGCTACTAAAGCATATCCTGCTGGGCCATCCGTACTGATCAACCCTACTGTTGCTGTGTACCTGAGAATGCATTACTAAAACAGGTCAACCAAAAAGGTTGGTGAATCTCACAGGTGTATAATAAGTACAGTTTGAACACATCAGCTTGTAAAATCATTGAGTAAATATTGCACAGTCGCAATAGTTTTCGTATACATTGCCATGAGCACCATAGTCGAAGCTTAACAATCAGTGTTTTTGCCCTCGTGAATGCTAATCCAGAACATTCATATGTAACGAGTAAGAAACACCCATTTATACCTGTATGTTCGGGGTAGTGCGTGCTACCCTGGGTGGGGATTGTCAGTCCCAATGGATCCATTTACTAGTACTCGCGCTTAAGACCATAACTAACAACTATGATTAAAGGGACTTCATTTGATTAAGTAAATCTCATGCAATCGATATACCAGTAAAACAGTTTGTAATCAAGTAAGTAAGTACATGTGTTCGAGTAAAACAAGTAATGCATCTCCCCCAAAGTAAAGCAGTAAAAAGGGGCCGTGAGACTCACCTTCGGGTGCTAGCGTTCCTAAACGTGCGTGATGTTCCAATAGAAACTCCTAGTAACCTAAACACGCAATATCGTATAAGTAATTGGATGTTCTAATTAAATCATCCCGGTTAATGTTTACTCGTTTAATTTATGCCCAAGGCATTCCAATTGTATTTGTGTTTAAGTTTGTAAATGTGTAAGTCCATTGGTGGCGTATTAAAATTATATTCTAAAAAATATAATTTTGTTCGTTTCGTATAAAAATAGCATCATTTGTTTTCGTAAATTTGATGGTCTATTTCGTAGTGTAAAACATGTGATTTTTGTTCTAGGATTTTGATGTAGATAAAAAGAAGAATTGGGGATATTATGTGGTTAACTTGTAATATAAATCCAGTTTACTAAAATATTCGTATAAAATAGAAAATAATTCCGATTGACTTGAAATTTGGTAGCTACGTAAAAACCAATGTTTTCTACAACTTTCATGTTTTAACTTTTTGTTTATTCGGACTCGAAATGGGTCAAACAGGTCACTAAACGAAACTGGACTGATTGTGACGGATTTCAGCAACATGTGTTAAAAAAAAAATAGTTTGCTAAAAATAATAAAATGGTTCAAAAACATGTCACTTGTAAGACTTGAACTTGTAACCTGTGGTTTCCAGCCCAACATCCCAACCAGTAGGCTAATCACCTATTTTGTTAATATTTTGCACAATATATCTTTTAGACATTATTAATAAGTTATCAAAAAAAATGGGATAAAAAGGGGGTCACGGGGCTCGAACCCCCGACCTTTGGCATCACCACAAACGTCCCAACCACTGGGCTGTTGCCTACTTCTTGTTATATGTTATTAAATATATACATATATATGTTGGTAAGTTTCTAATATTTGTGGGTTTCATGCATCGGTCAACAGAACTAGTTCCAGTTAGTCGATCACTTCACAATCTCGTTTGCTATCTTGTAATCTCGACATACAACGTGGGTATAACAATAAAGCATAACCATATTTGTGAACTCAAAAGATATTTAGAGAAAAGAGAGAGTGCTCACGGTGGAGATGGGAGTCGTGGTGGTGGAGTACGATGGTGATGGTGATGATCGAGCTACTGCTGCTGCTGTTCGGTGGCTCGGTGACAGGTGGTGATGGTGATCGGCAGTGGTGGGGTGCCGAGAGGTGGTGTTCAGTGGTGGTGCTCGGTGGTGAAGGCTCGGCGATGGTGGTGGCTCGGGTGTGATGTAAACCCGAGAGAGATGAGATGGGTTAGATGATGACGGGATAACGATGATGATGACCGGTGTTGCGCTACAGCTGCTGTTCGACCCACTGTTTTTGTTTACGTTTGTGAAGGTGGGAGCCAAAGGTGGTGATGATGGTGTCGGGGTGGTGGTTTAAGATCACCGATGCTGATGATATTATTCTGCTCAAGATGTTGTTGCTCGTTGCCTGCTACTATTGTTGTTTATGTTCGTTTCAGCAACCGAGAGAGGAAAGAGAGTAAGGTGGTGATCGATGTTGTTGATTACTGGCACGCTACCCCCTGTTATCGTACTTGTTATTGTTACTGTTGGCCGAGAGATAGACAAATACTAAGCATGAGAGTGATGGTGGCGGTTGGTGCTTGGTGGTGGTGTACCGAGACAGAAACAGAGAGGGACAAAGATGGTGATGGCGATTTATTGATGATGATGATGATGAAACGTACTGTTGATCAAGAAGAAGAGAAGGATGATGAGTATGATAATCTGTTGTTATTGTTGTTCATTATTGTTGTTATCGTTGTGTGAATCCGAAAGGCACAGAGAGAGAGAGATATGATATGGAACATGGAGGTGGAAAGTGATGCATGTGGGTTTGGTCTTGCTTTTCACAAATTCAAAAATAGCCTAAAAATTTGGAAGAAATACAATACTGCATGTTTGGTCGGCCTATTTTTAAAAGAAAAGATGGGCACGAGTGGTTGGTGTTGTGTCCCCTATTTACAGTATAATATATCCGTGTTTCGTTTACCCGATCGTTAAATAAAATGATATTTTTAAATGTAAGTTTTCTAAAAATATAATCGTATATATTTTCAATCGTAGTATTTAATAAAAATACTTTTAATGAGGTACAAAATTATATATTTGTTTTACTTTGGTTTGACGGATAGTTTTCAGTGTACAGAATTGTATTTAGTTTTCTAACGAAGTAATTAAATATTATTCTTGACAATAATATTTAGCTTGGAAATGTTTTGCACTAACGTTCGTAATTTAGTTTACGCGTTCCGTCAGATTCGTATGTATAAGATTATTAAATAATATTTTCTTGTTATATATATACATCTATATATATAATACTTGTATACCTTGGTATTAAGCGTATATGATACGCGAAATAAAAGTTTAAATTTTGACCAACTTTTGGGTCATTTTTGACCGGGTGTCACATCAGGGGATTTACCATTTTATTTAGCCGATTTGTTGATGCCTAAAAATTATGGAAAATTTTCAAAAAGTAGCTAAAACATAGAAGAATACCCATGATTTTTCTCTGAATTTAATTCGAACATTTACTTGGCGAAAACGAGACTCAAAACGACCTAAATATCTGCCGAATAGACCATGGGGACTGTTTTAGGTGACGTATAAAAACGACACTTTCAGGTTAACCATAAAACGGAACGATAATTTTTATGAGCTTTATAAACATAGTGAGACTTTCCTAAAAGTCTCAGGTCAAACCGAGCACGTTTGACCAAGTTCACAAACTCGAAAACACATAACAGTCCTAGTGTCCCTTCGGGCCCAAATCCAATAGCGACACTAACCCTGTGTCGCTAAAACCAATTGAGTGTCACAGATAGCGACACTAACCGTGTGTCGCTATTACTAATCGAATGTCGCAGGCAGTGACACTGACCTTGTGTCGCTACTTTTCTCGAATGTCGCATATAGCGACACTAAGCCTAGTGTCGCCACCTCTCTGATTTTCATAACTAGCGACACTGACCTTAGTGTCGCACTCCAGTGTCGCTACCCTGTGTCGCCATCTAGTGTCGAAGGACACAGCTGATTTAAAACATGAATTACACTAAGTGTCAAACTCGTGTAACAACAAACTAAATCATACACGACACTACACATACATGAAATACACATACTTTTATAAGTATACGACGAAACACAATAAAAATAATACTTTGGAAATTATTATTACGAAACGTCACCAACGGGCCGTACACGTTTTCAAATACAAACACAAACGATAAACAAAACAATTGGACATTACCTAGTTGAGTGGACAACTAGCCTAGATTGTTTTTCGAGACATCTACTTACTTAACCTTATGCATTTAGGGCGCTAGATGTTACGGGTTCGGAGAACCTACTTGCTTGATTACTGCTTTACGCTTACTAGTCTCAGGTGAGTCTCATAGGCCCACTTTTTACCGTTTTTACCTCGAGGTGAGGATACATACTCTGTTTTACATATGAACACAAGTACTGATTTAACTGTTATACGGATTGCATGAGTCACGTTATAATCCACTGAAGTCCTCCCATCATAGTTGTTAGTTATGGACTTAAGCGCGAAAATTAGTAAATGGTTCCATTTGGGACTGACAATCCCCGCCCGGGGTAGTAGCGCTACCACGAACCGCACTGTATAAATGGACGTTTGATACTTGTTACTTATGAGTGTTTTGGATTAGCACTCACGGGGGCATGATACGGTACTTGGTTGTACCACACTTACTGTTAAGCTTTGACTATGAGCTCATTGCAAATGGTATAAATTTACAAACTATTGCTTGGTTGCAATACACTTTTTTACGCATACGTGCAACACTGATGAAATCTTGTGGTTCATAACTATTACTTTATCGATAAACCTGTGAGCTCATCAACATTCGTGTTGACCTTTTAGTATGTATTCTCAAGTACACAACAGGAGAAGGGTTACTCCAGGACTACTAGCTCGAGTCGCATGATTTACAAACATTGGAGATTTTCTTACATTACTTTTTGTAATATTAGTTTTGTATTAGAATCTCTATGACTATTCGCGAACTCGAAGCTTATATACACATTTTGATAACAATGTAATATTTTGAAACTATTTTACAAACGATGCATATAGTGGTCGTTCAATGTAATCTTGGTGTAATGATACTTGATTAGTCGCGCCCAGTGCTTTGCTTCCGCTATACGAATTTGGGGGTGCGACAGTAAGAGGCACTTAAATTGATTACCATATGAATTGACAAAATTACATGGATTGTCCATGTGGTTTGCTCCAAATAACACTCCCCGTCCCTGTGCTTTTTTTTTTTACGTAGATCATCCCTGTAGTTGCAATTTGTTGTGTAGATAGTCCGTATGTCTAACGAGCGTTAGTTTAATCCGTTAAAGGACCTTGAATGTAACAATTTTAATGGCATATGCTATTCGTGTAATTTTTATTTTTTAAACATGAAAATAATTTAATGACTTTTATAGTTGAAATTTAGCAAGTTGTTTTTAATAAACTTGTCAATTTAATTTAACTATTCTAATTGGTTTTTTTTAATATTTAATTTTTGTGACAATTGAAATGATCAACTTGTTTATTCTAGTTTCGATTTCACATAGCTTGTGTTAGTTTTCACTTTTCAGTATATTTTTTTAAGAAAAACAAGTACTCAAACAACCGTATCAAGAATAAATACATTTTCCATGAATATTTACACAATAGTCTACCTCACGACTTGAAGCCACAACCTCTAGGTTCATACAAGTTATTGTTTAATCTATGTTTTGTTTTTTCAAAGTTTGAGATAACTTTATCAATTTTTTTCAATTTTATTTTGTAATTTTTAGATTTGATAAATTTAGGAAACGGTTAATTCATGCGTATTTGTCGGCGAAAATAATTGTGATCAAATGTGACAATTATTGGTAGTGATTGTTTGAAGATTTTAATAATATCTTGGTGAATTAGTGTAGATGAAATCATTTGCACAAACTAGAATGATTAAGTTAATCATTTTTATTGTCAAACAAAAATTATTTTAAATTAAATTTTCGATAAAAATAGTTAAATTGAATTGAAAAGTTTAGTAAAAAGTTAAATTATTTAATTCAATTAGAAAAGAATATGATATAAATATAAATTTTTAAAATTAAAAAATATACAAATAGCCCCTGCCATTAAAAATGTTACATTTTAGGTCCTTTAACGGATTAAATTAACGCTCGTTAGACATAGGGACTATCTACGCAACAAATTGCAACTATAGGGATGATCTACGTCAAAAAAACAAACACAGAGATGGGGAGTGTTATTTGGAGCAAACCACAAGGACGATCCGTGTAATTTTGTCATATGAATTGGCAAATATTACATAAGGAAGATGATATTTCTACCATCTAATTTGATAGATCCACCAAAAATATGCAGTAACTGTTTGTACAGTACAACTAGTTAATGCATAAGTTTGGTGGATCTATTAAATTAAAGAGTGAAAATATCACCACCCATTACATAACCAATGAATTTTTAAAAATATTAAAGTATTAATGATTTGTATAATTTGGTTTTGTTCAAAAAAAAAAGTTTCAAATTTGCCCGTTTAGACCCACGCCCGTTTAGACCCGAGCCCGTTTAGACCCAAGCCCATATAAACTCTAGCCCGTTTAGACCCGAACCCATTTTTACCCGGTAGCCCAAACCTGCCCGTCCGCCCGTTTTGCCACCTATACCGTGTAAAGTCAAAGTTTCGCTAAGTTATTGAGAAAAAGGCATTTTGAACGACGAGAAAAAGACATTAAGTGTAAGAGAAAGATACATTTAAGTGTGAAAAAAAAAAGAAGACATTAAGTGTAAGAGAAAAAGACACTTAAGTGTGAGAGAAAAAGACAGCAGTTTTAATTGTTCAATTTTGATGGTCCATAGCAAAGTTGGAGTTTGAGATGTAGCATGTAGGGTATGGTCACATATAGCAAAGTGGGAGGAAATGGACAGCAGTTTTAATTGTTCAATGGACAGTAGTTTTAATTGTTCAATGGACAGCATTTTTAATTGTTCAATTCTAACGTTCGCGGAAACGACAGATACATCATCATACACATATATGCGGTTTGGCTAACTTGCCCTTTAAAGTACAAATTAAACCTCATTAAATGTATTATAATTATTTAAATATATCACAAAATTCATTTATTAAACTTACTAATTTTCAACTATACATCTTTATTAATTACAATTTATATTATTTACAGCAAATTCAACTTCATTAAATGTTTTTAATTTGTGCCCTTAGGGTACAACTCTACAAGGTAGATTTTCGCATATACTTTCACATACAGTTTATCCCCATATGAAAAACATAGGTTGCAGAAACCATTTCAGCATTTCCTATACTGTTTTCAGGATATACAATTTTTTATTTTATCAACAACTTTTTAGGCCAAGATTAAAACTATATATATTCGTGGGAAAGATGTAAATATACATGGTGTATGCGGGCGTAATATTGCCCGTTCTATAAAAAAAAATCTTTCATTAGGGATACATTAGTCAATAACTTTATCATAGTTTAAAATTTAATGTTCACGTAGATCATTTTTTTTTGCACATAACGCTAATAACCAAGGGTACTGAATGATGGATAGATATGGACATACGGTCGTCGGTCCATAAGTAATTTACAGCGTTGCTAGTCAACTTAAAGGTTATATAAGGTTTGGTTTTGGGCTTAAGCTTGCTTCCATCATGTAATTTGAAATATAAGTGAGAAACGTCAGCAACAACCTACATAGCTTGGCTTCATCATCAAATTAGCTTCATGGATCCTAATTCTCACAGTAACGACAGGTTAAATTGTTTCTTCTTCATCTTCATTATCATAAACTATTGCCATATTGAAGCACTCACTTGCATGTTGGCTTCATTAATTTTTTAGTTAGAAATGATGGATGAAATGTGAATTTCTTCATTAGCATGATAAACTGCTAATCCATATATATAGAACCATAAGCCTTGTACAGGGGCCGGTCTTGAGCTTTTTGATGCCCGGGACAAGTTTAGCAAAAAATGCCCTTCCTCATATTTTGTATGCGTAATCTTTTTGTCAATTTTTCTTTTTCTTGGCATATTTTTTTACATATGCACAGGTGCCTTATTGTGTCACTCACTTCAAATTATTTGGAGACTGAGAGTCATGTGAATTGTGAGGGTTGTGTGCCATAATTTAGACAAAGTTCCTTAGATACGAAAGGTTTAGTTATACATAGAAAAAAATGATAGTTTTAATGAATTGTGTGTATATATTATTATATTTCTAATTCAATTTTTCATTATATATCCTCCCACTCCTTTAATAAAATTTGTTTGTATGTATTCTCACAAGTACTTATATAATAGTGTCAAAAAATATATTGTTTGGCTAGAAACATATATAATTGTGGCCAAAACTTCAATTTTTTTTTCATAAAAAAATTGCTACAGTTCTAAAATAATATATCTCAATCTCATCTCAATATTCTATAAGTCTTGAATTTTTAAAACAACGATTTTAAGCTGAGACTAAAAATTTACTCATAGGGTTTAAGAGTTAAATTTAAATTCTACAGTGTCATAAAAGGAAAAGTGAAAGTAGCTAAAGGACTAAAACGAAATAACTTTTAATAGGGGCAATATAGAAAAAAAATGGTATTCGTCTTCCCAAAACCTCTATCAGAACCCTGTAAAAACAAAATCCTCCAATTAAAAAAAGAGGTGAGCTTCCTCAACATCCATCTTGAAAATTAGCTATAGTTAACATAATTTTCAATCAAAAATGTCATTTAATTAGTCCAAATCGCTTAAAAATGAACATAGTATAAGATAACGTGGATCGAATAATTGTTACCCCCAATTGTTTGATGCCCCGAGCCAAGGGCGGACCGCGGATGTGATGTACAACCATGGGCTGCCATGGATGATGGACCCCATGAAGTTGGCCCAATTGATAGTAAATATATCTCAAATATTAATTGGCCCATAGCCCAAATATTTATGCCCCCAAGCTTAACAATAGTTGAAAACAATGGCTTAGCCCACTTTATATTGAAAACAATTTTTAGCTACGGCTCTGGCCTTGTTTTGAGTTCTAATGGATCACCAATTCACCATCACCCTCTATTAGTAGAATTTTTAAGCAGGAACAAATAAGAATCAAGAACAGGAACAATAGCTAAAAGAAAATATATATGATGCTTGATTATATATAGTCTATAGATGGTTTATAAGCTTTGTATAATGAAATTTGTTTAAATTTGTTGTTTTTATTAACGAATCAAAATTTTCACAAAAACTCAAAAGTAACACCTAAAATTCATAGTTTTTGATGAATCTGAAACATGAAGATTGAAGAATTGTATGAATAAATTTGATGGATTTGAAGATTTATAATGTTTTTGATTGATAAATCATTGAAATACATATTTTAGTTTTGGATTTAGATAAAAATTGATAAAACGGGTATTGTAAATGAATTATAGGAGACATTAGAAATTGAGTGGTTTGAGAACACTTTAAAAATAAGAACGGCTAAGAACGCTTCAAATACACAATTACTTTTGATAAAAATAGTTAGATTTACATTCGTACATCTCAAATATGCAAAGAAAAATACATGTACACCCTTAAAAATGCACAAAAATCGAAAAAACATTTGATGCACGATTATCTCTATAATTGTGCATCAATAAATTTTTCGATTTGTGTGCATTTCTGAAAGTTTGCATCTATACATAGTTAACGTACCTTCAGTTCATACCAAAAGTTTTTTTATCTAATAATAATCTTTTCCGTTTTTCCAAATGTCTTGATGCTAATTACTCCGTATCATTCTAGTGAAATTTTTTTTTTATCTAATAATATTTTCCATTTTATGTAATCGTACTCCGTACCATTCTAGTGAAATTGAGACTTTTTGTTGGTTAATGTGGAAAATGGGACACCTGGTCGTACGTGATCAATCTTTTGTTTACGTACTAAATAAATTATAATCCAAGTTTTATTTCGTAAAATCTTTTGTTTCATTACTATTATTGTCATTACCCACGAAAAATAAACTACTACATGTTGTTATAGGTTCTTGGGCTTGGCATTGTATGCTATATTCGTCGCAATTGTGGGAATATTGGTGACAACGGTTCTTCAACTGATGGAATCCACAGCAGAAAACAATATCTGTATTGGAATTTCCTTGGTGATTTTAGTTATGAATTTTATTGCAGCTCTGTGGGTGTTCTCGAAGATCGATGGAGATATAGAACACACACACTGGAAAGCTACGCTTTTTGAAAGTGTCTTCATATTTACAGGGATACTGTCTCCCTACGTAGCATTTTGCGTGCTTCTACCACAATGGATCATTTGGCCTGGTTTCGCCATCATATGCATTGTTATGACCTTCAGTAAAGGATTTAACATGGTACGATTCTTGTTCACTTGGTTCTATCAAACAACTGTTACTGCTACCAAGTACTTGACTGAAAAGTTCTTGGTGTTGATCTTGAGATGTGAACTGTCAATGGATGCTACTGTCTAAATATGTTTCTAAATGGTACGATATATATATATATATATATATATATATATATATATATATATATATATATATATGTTGTATACAGAACTCTTCATTCTTTATTATTACATAGCTGCGAGACTATATATGATTTGTAATATTCGAGCACTTTATGATTTCGATTGATTTCTGGAGTTATAAGGATTCACCATGAAGAATTGTGTTTTAATCCAAGTCGTATTGCATTCGATTATAATTCAGGAATATTGTCAATCGAAACTTGGAAAGGTCCCCTGTATGTATGTATGAAATTAGACTAATGCATATAGCTTGATATATACGAATCATATAATTTTTAAATCTAGTGAGTTGGATATTGTATTAGGCTCCTGTAAGGAGTAGTGTCAATACGCAGGAGTACAGTCATTGTCTTAGAGCTTTTCTTCAGCCTCAGCATCAATATAACATGATATTCAACTAAAAGACACATTCGTTCCTTTTAAAACATAAAGGAGGTCGTCGAACTTTCTCCCTGTTGATAACCGGTACATATGATTTTTTTTTGTGTGCTACATACGCCACCACTAGATACAGTTTCTCCATTAGCAGACGCTCCATGTTGTAAGCGTAGATAAACAAAATTTGTCTTCGAAGTAGAGAAAAACATACAAATACTCATTGGATTGACACTGTGCTTTGATGTCTTTCGTGAATATTTTCAAGTGAACAAAAATTATATATGTTATATATTATGTTAAAATTATCTAACTAGATATTTCATCCCAAAGTATCATTGTTAGTTAGAGTTAAACTTCTTTAATATAAGTCGCTACAAAACGAATGGGGACAATATTATTGGAAACGTTTCAAGTTACTTTCAACTACAAGCCCAAGGGCCCAGCCCGTTTAATTACCAGTTTTCTGAATTCTGATAAACAGGCTGTATACATAGGCTCAAAAAAATGGGTCACGGCTCTACTAAGCCTGGTCCATAATACACGATAAATGTCTTTTTTTTTTTTTTTTACCTTTCATGGTAATGAGGTCATCCATGAAAACTTCAGCACAAATTTTATCAACCACGGTGATTCGGTGATTATTTAGGAATTATGAATGAAAACATGAAAGGTGAAGTGTAATATTTCATATGAAAGATAAGAAGAAATGAAATGCAAAAAATTGTCGTTTTTTTATTTCTATCACGAAATCAAGTGTTAGATTGATGGAGTATTTTAAACTTCCTCTATATCATGAAACAGTGACCCATTTTTTTTATTTTTTTAATGTAAAATTCGAGCAACCTAATGTAATCTTTGTCGTTATATTAAAGTTGAGTTTTAATTAAAATATTTAAAAATGAGTTAATGGAAGTAACAAATGAGGGTATTTTTGAGAGGTTAATGATTTTAATAGTTATTTTATTACGAGTGGACAATTTTTTAACAAACAAAAATAATACTAATACTGTAGATAATTAAAATGGAACGGAAAGATCTATTTTTAAGGGTGGTGATATTTCCACCATGATTTTTGATAGATCCACCATAATGTACAACTATTATTCATATGGTACAACTACTTACTGCACATGCATGGTGGATCTATCAAAAATCATGTAGGAAATATCAATACCCATTTTTGTTAAAGCGTGATGTAAGGTGATTAGAAAGTGACCGCAAAACAAAATTACATTATGATGATGTGAATAAAAGTACTTGAAAAATTCTAAATTTCCTGATTTGAAATAAGTGATTTGAATCTTTGATAAAAGTTCATCAATGATGAAACATAAGTTAAATTCAGTCTTTTGATTTAATCACATTCAATTTGGACTAAAATTGCAAGGTAATGTCCATCTTGGCACTAAAATACATTAAACAAAAGTTAGGGCAAATGCAAATTAAGGGAAGTTAAATAACTAATTCGGGTTGGTTAACGTCAGATCCGAGACTAGGTACAATTTGAAGCTTCGAGAGTGGATAATAGTTAAAGAATGTTAAATGGATTAGTTTGTTGGAAATTTTATGGCCTTTGAGGCCTAACACGTTCAAAACCCTTGTGACAACAGTCAACAACTTTGAACATTAACGGGTTTATGTTTGTTCTATTTTTTTTTAATAATCATGTTTAACTTTTGCCCTATCTTTTTTTTAATAAACCAAAGTGACGTCAACTCTATCTTACTAAACTCTCAATTATGACGTGACACCGATTTTGATGCGGTGATGACATGTCAAATGACGTAACAACTTATTACACACAACAATAAAGGCCGTTTTATTTGGTTAAATGTAATAGAGAAGTCCACCTATAATTTATTAACATAAAACAAAAGGGTCACGAATATGTATTAAACCATATGTTCACTTACATTTTGTAACCAACTAAAACAACTTGCATTGTTTGTAATAAACTTTTAATTATTGCTAATTGTATGCATATGATCTCTTAATTCGGTGATGTGATATTAGTTTTGAATGTTTGATGATGTGACAATGACATGGTAGACGTATCGATCAATCTAGCTCGTGATATCCAATAAAACAATAAACATTTAACAATAATCGGAAGTTTATTAAAAACAACATTAGTCGTTTTTTACGTAACAATACCCAATATTAATATGGTTCTGCGATTACATCTTCTTGAACATGCATTGCATTTTCGTGACCATGCTCAATGTTAACTGGGTAGGACGTTATTTTTGTCAGAGAAATTTCGCCTTTGAAAAAATAGACATTTAAGTACTCCAAACTCAACACTAGGGGTGTCAAAACGGTCGGGTTGACCGGCCTAAACCCGAACTCGATAAGGCTTATAGGGTCGGGTTTAATTGGGTTTGAAGAGCTTATCCGGTTAGTCTGACCCAAATCCGATAACCCGATATTGTTATAAGGTCGGGTTAGAGTTGAGTAGGCATTGTTATCGGGTCAACCCGATAAGCACACAATAATAAAGTAATGCCCGCTAATCTACTGCTTACTTTTGTTTCTTGAATTTAAATGTTGGATTTTGAATCGTTTTCGTTGCTATTTCTAATGTGTATGCTGCTTGTTTTTTTTATAATTTAAATGTTCGATTGTGAAGTTTGCAGATCATGTAACTTCACTTATTGTGAAATTCTTTTGCTAATATATAAGTAGGAATGACTATTTTCTCTAACAACATTCTGCATTCCCTGCATCAAAGTTAGCAATATATAAGTAGGTATAACTAGGAATGACTGCAAACGAAGGAAAAGAGGCCTACACATGACATTAAAGATGTAGTATCTTATATGGGATTAATTGTGAGTAGCAAGTTAGCAACTATAAATAATTTATTAAAAAATCTTTATACTTTCGTTGTTTTGATACGTCTTCCAAGAGTTAAGGGCAAAATGTTTTATATCGTTACTATGGGCCTTGCTAAGGCCCAACACGTTTTACACGACAAATTTATGTGTACCGGCCCTCTAGAATCTGATGCAAATCCTTATGGCCATAAAAACAAAATAATATCTCAAATGCAACTTTGAATATCAAACTGCAACCTTGAATATCAAACTGAAACCATGCATACAAGTCATTACATGTTTAATTTTACAACTCCGGCGACCAGCAACTAGAACCAGTTGTGACTAGACAGTCAGACAGATGATCAAAGAGCTATGGGCTCATCACAAAACACATGATCAAAAGTGATGACAAACCCTAATTAGACAACCCGAACCTTAAACCACAAACTTGTTTATTAAATGTGATATTATATTTTTCATAAACCCGAAACGCTAAACCCTAAACTTAATTAAACAACATATGCATGCCACCTAAACCATAAACCTGCTTATTAAGTACAATATTATTTTTTCCCATAAACAGTAAACGCTAAACTCTAAACAACCTGGCGCTTCAACCATTAACCTGTGTATTAAATAATATTATTATTTCCATAAACCCTAAATCCGAAACGCAAAACCCTAAAACTTAATTAAACAACTTGCCGCCTAAACCATAAAATCATTTATTATTTTATTTTATATATATATATAGTCGTGCGTTCAAATAAGAAGAATAATTTTCGTGAGAACGTATGAAACACTTCAAAATCACTTTTTAGCTATCAAAACCACATTATTTTACAAAATTTTCTTCGTAGCTTCTTTTTCAAATAACTTTTAGAAACTATTTTTTAAAAAAAAAAAATTCGACGTTTTATTATTTTTTTAATTATTTTTTATTAATATTTTTATTCACAATAATCACATTTTATAACTTGATAATCACATGAATAATATGTGATTATTATGTGATATCTTGTGATTATCTTGAACACATTATAATAGAGAATAATCACATGTGATTATTATGTTATATTTTGTGATTATCTTAAATAATCACAACAGTAACGACTGTAGAAAAAGTTAATATTTTTTATTTATATTTATATCGTAGCTTCCAAAAGTTATTTTAATAGCAATCATTGAATTTTTTTTGAAGAATAATGTGTTTCGGATAGTTAAAAAGTATTTGAAGGATTTCCCACGTTCTCACGAAAATTAGCCTTCTTATTTTAACTCATATATATATATATATATATATATATATATATATATATATATATATATATATATATATGATCCGGTTCAATTGAGAACCAAAAAAATTGCGAGAACCGTGAGAATCACTAGATTGCATGCTTGTTCACATGTAATTAACTTGATTCACATGTGAACATTGAATATATATATATATATATATTAGCCTTCCAGACACAATACGTTTTGGGGGCACAAGCACTGCATATATATCCCATGAGAACTCGATTTGTAGTTATGAATGCAAATAGCAAGACGTTGTACATGTTGTGTGATGATTTGATGAGCCATATTGTAGGTTAGCCTTATATCAGACAAATGTCTCTTTGTAGACGGGTCAAGTGTCAAATGTGACCCATTTGACAGCAGGTGGATCGGGTGACAGTCTTGCCCCATTTGATCCGACCCACGACCCATGATGTAGTTACTTTCACCTTATTTTAAGTTACATATTGTTGTAATATGAAGTGGTTCAACTTCATTGTATATTAAAGTTTAATGATTAGTATAATGATGCAATAAAGTTATGATTTGCTAAAAAAAAGCTGAATGATCTCCACCATTTCCAGATGGAATCGAAAAATATGAAAATTAAAGAAAACACACATCAACACTTACCTTCTGGATAATTTTCGGGCAAGTGAACTCCGGCTGTACGCAGCTTAGGCTGCCGTACCATGGGAAACAAGCTCGTAACTGATTAAAGGGAATTGTGTTAAACACAAGCTCCGACCTACCTTTTCGTTACGGTCGTTTACAACATGTTGACGTTGAATCCGGCTTAAGAAAAACCATGTTCAACTTGGGTCTTTACTTATCGTTGGTTGATATCCTCGATTCTACCCGTAACTTTACGTTTTTCTTTCCATTTCATTGATTATATTTGTATTAGAATTATTTTCTGATTTTGGTTACTTTCTACTTATATCGTATTAATTAAATTCGTTATAACAATAAAACTATATTTGTGTATGAGCTTATGTTCCTACAAACTTAACCATCAAAAAGTGACGAACAGAAATTTCTATACCATATTAAGTGGAACTCCCATGAAAAAAGTAATGTTATTCAAATATTAACTTTTAGGAAGTTGCTTTTGATGGATGTTTGAAGAAAAGGCAAATGATGCGGTCGTAAGTTTAGACCAAATTTCTGAAAAGAAGTTATTTAGGACCAGACTATTAGACAAGGGCGGAGCCATTTTTTGTTTTTTTTTAACGGCAAAAAGATTTCATTTAAAATAAAGAGTAAATTGCATGAATGGTCCCCGTGGTTTACACACATTCTCACCGTTAGTCCTCATACTTTGTTTGTTTCATAGACAGTCTAAAAATTCAAAAGTTGTTGCATGCTTAGTCCTTTCTCTACCTAAAATGACTAAAATACCCTCTCAAACCAAGCAAAATATATAGCTTCACTAATGGTATTTTGGTCATTTTAAGTATGGAAGAGACTAAGCATGCAACAACTTTTGAGTTTTTGGATTGTCCATGCAACAAACAAAGTACAAAGACTAATGATGAGAATGTGTGTAAACCATAGGGACCATTCATGCAATTTACTCTAAAATAAATCTAACAAGAAGCTATAGAAACATAACACCAAGGGCGGAGCCATGTACAAGGTAGGGGTAGTAGTTGCTACAGGTCAACTCCCGATACGAAGTGTAATTTTTTTTTTTTTTTTTTATGAAAATTAGCATTTTTTGTTGTATTCTTTGTTTGTGATACGAGTTTTAAAAATCGAGATACCATGACTACTAGTCATTTTAAATACTGAATCCGCCTTAATCTTGATTAGTTTCTAACATGAGGTATACACAAAGCTAAACTTGAATGTTCTAAAACTCAACATATTGATTCATGTATACCACAACCGTCAATATTGTAACATAACCATGAACCGTCTAAATCACATCCATGTTTCAAATGTAGTTTACTTTGAAAAATGAGTTTATAATTTCGCTATGAATTAAATTTTACACATTTTACTATTGTACGAGTCACCTTTGAAAAATCTCTTTGTAAATATCATTTATTGTATGTAAATTTTTCTTTTTGGGTAAAATCAAAATAGATTAGTTTTTTTTTTTTGTCATACTCGAAAGGGAAAATTTAAATAAAATAGATGATATTTACAAATTCGATATATATATATATATATATATATATATATATATATATATATATATATATAACAAATGACAATATATCTCATGCAATGGTAAAAGTATAAAATTTAATAGTACATAATAAAACAATAAACCCTTTAAAAATTACTAATAATTTTTTTTTTTTTTAATCACAGCCAAGTTGCTTATTACTTACCAATTAAGCCATATTAATCGTGAATTCGTCGTGACCCCCAAATAAATAAATTATTCAATTAAAAGTAAGAACTAAGGTTAGGTTCAAATGAGAACCAACTAATAGTTAAAAACCTTGAGAACTACTAGATAACGTGTTTGTTCACATGTGATTAACTTCATTCACATGTGAACGTTGATTTATGTTAGATTGAGAAAGAAAAAAATGTCAAAAAAATCCTAAAATTACGTCTTAAAACACGTTTTGCCTATTTGTTCACATTATCCATTCATATGTGAACGTATATTTGTTTTTGTGTTTTTCGATATAATTTTAGGATTTTTTTGATTTTTTTATTATTAATTAAATGTACATCAATGTTCATATATGATTGAAGTTAATCACATGTAAACAAACATGTAATTTAGTAGTTTTTACGGTTCTCAACTTTTAGTTGGTTATCATTTGAACCTCCCTCGTAAGAACTATACGTATTATTTAATTAACGAGACGATATAAAATAAAATTTGGGGAGTACTAAGCTAACATGGTTATTGGCGTCGCAAGTGACAGTTGGCAAATTATCTAAGGGCATCTCCAATGATGTTTTCCTTTTTGAGTAATGCTATATCAACTTAATTACATAGACCTAAATACAGACCTAATTATCTTATTGGTTGATTTTTTTCTCTCTCCTAATCTCATCCAATCAATTTTTCAAAGCAACCAATCACATCCTTAGGTCTTTTTTTAGGCCTACATAATTAGTCATACCAATCATTTTCCTTTTTGTAAAGCTTTTTCCAAAGCTTTTTACTATTTGAAAAAAGCTTTTTAAAAAGCTTTTGGAAAAGCTTTTCACTTTGTAGTGCAATTTTTTTTTGAAAGCTTCAGATTTCTCAAGCCATTGGTACCCCATATACTATTTCTTTGTATTGTTTAGGGGTGTTTGGCCTAGCTTTTAGCTTGTGAGCTTTTAGCTTTTTAGCTTATAAACTTTTGTCGTAAAAAGCTAAAATCTAAAAAGCCCCAACTACTTGGCTTTACAAAAACAAGTTTTTTTGTTGTAAAAAGCTATTAAGCCAAATCAGTGTTTGACAAGGAAGGAGGAGCTTTTGACAACAAAAAAACTTAAAAGCTAAAAAGCCCTGTTAAAAAGCTAACCCAAACACCCTCTTAATATTGATTTATTAAAGTTTATGTACTATAAAACTTTTTATCATTGGACTAAAAGCTTTTTCTAAAGCTTTATATAAAAAAGCTATGACACATTTTGATGAATTTTTTTTTACAAAAAACATCATTGGAGATGAAGGGAAAAAGGGAGACTGATCTATTGACAACGTTTTTTCGTCGTCAAAAAGAACGATTAATTAACTCATTTATAAAGATAATTGGCTATTGAACTTTTTAAGGTCATCACAACCATGTGCTATTGTCTTCCATCAAGGAGCTATTTTTTTTTTTATCTCCACCATTATTCATATCGAGCTTTTTTAAGGTCATCACAAATTCACAACCATGTGCTATTGTCTTCATCAAGGTGCTATTTTTTTTATCTTCACCATTATTCAGTGAAAAAGATGACCTAATTAAATTAAATTTGACCTTGTAATACTGTACATATGGGCGTATCTTACATTTATTAATACAAATATCAACAAAGAATTATTATTATCAACAAATATTAATTATAATCGACCTTATAAAATACCTAGAGTTTAATCTAAAGACAGGGAACACTTGTAACATCATCTTAAGATTGGAGTACTGATAATGTGATGATTGGAGGTCAAATGGAAGCTATGTCGTTTGTCATGAAAACTTCAACTTTTAAAGATTTCTTCTTTGATTCTTCCTGCTCATCATGCATGCCGTTGATAGCTTGGTGAAACTTTTTACTGTAATGATCGTTGTGCACATTCATTGTCATTATTGTACTTGTTATACCGTATTCTACTTGTTACAACCTCTATTTTTTTGCAATATGCCTAGACCGGTGCAAACGGCCTTCGTTGGTTGAGAACTGGCGTGCATCGGCCAAATGACACCGGGTTGGCAAAGCCTCATCGATGAGGCTCGTCAGTTGGGTTACGCCGGTATACCGACGAAGGAAGCGACACGGAAAATGGGGACACCTCAGTTTTTAAACTTTTTTCTTATTGTTTGTTTAGTGTATGTAAATGAAGGTATATTGGTAAATTTGTGGCTCAAATTTGAATTGAAGTAACATAGTCGTCGTTGTCACCGCTATGTCGATTGTATGTTAGTTTGAGACGTGCTGACGTGACATTAAAGTAGCACAACACACTCACTCTTGGGAGTGCTTTAAGTTGGCAATGTTGTACTATTGGGTAAACTTGTTATAAATATGTAGAACATGCATTAAAATATATATTCATATTTGTCTTTGTAATCTTTTAAAACTATGGAATCCATGGAGTACGAGTTCCGGTACATGAGTGATTATCTAGCACCAACAATAAAACAACTTAATAGTTAAAAGGAAACAAAAATAAAAAGAAAACTTTAGGTAGTGGACGAATATCAACGTGAAGATCATACTACAACCCATCTTAAGTGGAGCCGAAATGATAATGATGACCCACCAGGCCACCACAAACTAAAAGTGACAAACAAATCTTAAATTTAGTTAAATGGCGCAGCTACTAGCGAGTGGGCAGAATATCCAGCCACCATAATTGTCTATACCGAAGGTAGAGTAATACTACGTATTTTTTAATTTATTTTACTTTTTGTTTTTAATTATACTTCTATGTCTCAGTCAAACTATCAACTTTAATTATACACACAATTTATAAATTTTCACTAATCATATTTTTCACCAATCAAATAACATATCACACATCAAGAGTTTCTTTTTATTAGTTGTAACATAAAAGTGAACACTTATTTGGGACAATCCAAATCAGTTTTACGGATATTTGTAGTATGACGAAGGCAGTATTGATTTTTTTTTATCACCCTTCCAAATGTAGTGTAGCCATCATTAGTTAGGACCCTTAAAAATCTCGTTTACGCATAACAGACATATTCCTATTCCTATTGCATATAAGGCCACTCCCAAACCAAAAACTAACTGACTGAAACTGACAGAGCCACGTAAGTGCCACGTCAGCTTTTTCAGAAAACTAACTGACCACTCCCATCCCTGTTCCGTCACTTAAACTTTTGGGTCCCGAATTTACTAATTTACCTTTAATATTGCACACACAAAAACAAAACAAAACAAAAAGAAAAAAAGTGACGAGCCTCGGAATTGTGACGAGGGACCAAACCGACGGACAAGTGACGAGGTGGTGCCATCCCCGTCACTTGAGTGACGCACGTCGGTTGCAAGTGACGAGCAAACCGACGGATGGGTTGGGAGCCGCCTAAGGCAAACCTACATAATCTTATATGTGGACACTTGTCACTTAAATTAAAGATTAATATAATTTTGGAGCAATTACATATTTCCCCCTAACATTTTGCAAAATAACATATATGCCCAATCATGCATTAAAATCATTGTACATCATGCAATAAAAACTTGTATTTGAATGTATACGATATTTTGACAAGTTTTGAGAGGGATATATGAAATTTTCCCTATAATTTTTTAGAACCTGGTCATAAAGTAACACCTTATAAATACACTTGTACTTGTATCTCTTTCATATTATATATTCACCAGTAGAGTACCCGCACTTTGTAACAGTAACGATAATAGGAGATACGGTGGTTCATAGCGAGCACAAGCCAGCAGTAGTAAGGAAACAGTGTCAAGGAAACGATTTCCATGCGCTTGCCTATATGTAAGTAATTAAAAGCGATTTAGTATATATGACTTAGGGTAAGGTTCAAATGAGACTAAAAATTTGTGTGAGAATGGAGAAACCAATGATATGATGCCATGTGTACAAAGAGAATACAAAACCCATTTACCCCGTAAGTTAAATATCTCACAAACGACAAATCGGAAAATTATGAAAATTGCACCATTAGATTGAGCGTTTGATCATCTTCGATTTGCCGTCCATTAAGGCATACTTTCGACGAGTTTTTTTTTCCGTTATTTTTGGTGGGTTTCACGTTACTAACACGTGTGTTACAGTGTTGCGTTTAGGGTTTAGGGTTTGGGGTTCAGGGGTTAGGGTTTAGGGTTGGGAGTTTGGGGTTTCGGACGAAACCCCAAACTCCCAACCCTAAACCCTAAACCCTAACCCCTGAACCCCAAACCCTAAACCCTAAACGCTTTATAAAACTCTAAACCCTAAATCATACTAAACCATAAACCCCGCTAAACCCTAACACTAAACCCTGCTAAACCCTAACACTAAACCATGTTAAACCCTAACTCTAAACCCTAACCCTAAACCCTAAATCAAATGTACAATCAATCACTAACACATGTGTTACTAATATATAAAACCCACCAAAAAATGAAAAAAAAAAAAAAGTTCGTCGGAAGTATGCCTTGATGGACGGCAAATCGAAGATGATAAAACGCTGAAAAATATGGTGTAATTTTCATGATTTTTCGACTTGTCGTTTGTGAGATATTTAATTTTTAAAAACGTAGATGAGAGAGAAAAAAGTGACACGTGGCATATTGTGATCGGTTCCTCCATTCTCACACAAAATAAATGGTCTCAATTGAACTCTTCTCATATGACTTAATAGCGCATCCACATATTATGCGGTAGCTATAGTATGAATGAAAAATTATTTAAATTCACTAATCGTGTTACTAATTAAATAACTAAAGACTAAATGCATATCATTATCATGTATAGATCATGTGTAGCACTCGAAAATGCATGGACTAATAGTAATATCAGATTAATTATAGCCTGCTCTTATAATCCTTAAGAATATCATATTCTAAGTTAATTTGTATGAGATATGCTATATAATGTAATATTTAGGATCACGAGATTAAAGATCGTTACAAAAAAATATCAATTCTTCACGCTTTTTTCTTCACGTTTTTATAAAGTGTTAACTTATTTGCTAAGTTATTCACACTTATAAGTGTGTACAAAATGTTCACGCTTTTAAACGTGAAGAAATTGAACTAATAACAATATCTATCACAATGTTCATGTTAGTTTTTGAATGATTTTATCAAATATGTGTCTGTAATGTGTGAGCCTTTGGGAACGCACACATCGACATTGAGATATTGCTTATTTGCCTAAAGTTATTAATTATTAAAGTTAAATGTTAAAATTAATAATTAAGTAACTAGAGGGATTATTGTGTAAATTATAAACTTGGGGATCAAGTTTTAGCTATCTATAAATACACCTTTATAGATTAGGGTTAGGGTTAATCCTAATAATTCACACAAAATCTCTCCCCTCTCCTCTCTTGTCTCTTGGCCGAATTTCACACAAACCCAAAAGGGTTTTTTGGTTTTTGTTTTTTCAAGCAAAAGGAAGGAAGTCAAACTAGTTGACTAGATCGGCAAGTACTAGCATACAAGCATATCGATAAAGACGGTGTCGTGTACATGACCAAAGAAAGATCTTACACTTAGATCTAAAGGTTTTCATACAATAATTCAAGGCAATAAGGTATGACTATATCCGATTTAATTATTCCTATGTGATCCTATTTTCAGCTGCATGTATTGTTTGACAATATGATTCAAGTTGTTTACCTATAGTGGTATCAGCCAAAACATAGGTTAATTTTTATTTTGGATTAAAAAACATCAAAAATTGTGGGGGGATTAAGGGTTGGTTTTTAATTTATTTTTATTTGTTATAATCGTGAATAATAAAAAAAATATATATATATATATACCGAATTTTTTTTATCGGAAGGTTTTTTTTTTAATTTTTCGTGTATATAAATAAAATAAAGGTTTAGTTAAAATTGTTAAAAACTAATTGGTTAAAAGTTACAAGATAATTAGTTTAAACCTTTATGTTTATAAAATTAAGGAGTTAATTTGAAACATATATTCCTTGCAATATTTGATGTTTATAATTGTTACCTTTTGCCATATTTATTTTTTATGCAAATTATGTTTGTAAAGTTACATGCATAACTTTATGGACATAATTAGATATATTGATATTGTTAAAAAATAAAAATAAAATTGAATTATTGACATAATATTAATTGTTAATTGAATATGTGTGACACCTAAAGATTTTGGATTAATAAAAAGTTATGTGTGGTTTATTTTAGGGGTGTCGAAAATATCCGAATCCGAAAATCCGATCCGACTTTAATCGGATTTGGGTAAAACGGATTGGATTATTTGGTTAATCGTATCCAAATAATCCGAATCCGAGTAATCCGAATCCGAGTAATCCGAATCTTATTTGGATTGGATAACGGATAAATAATTTTGAATTCGGTTAATCCGAATAATTCGAATAACCCGAAAAAGGTACTAAATTTAGAAATATAATTTTATATATATGTTATTTATGATTTATACGAGTATATTTATATACAATCAACATATACATCACTTATAATGATTTATATAAAGATTTTAGTGTTATTTTGTGAAGTTTAAATTATGTTAAAGACGTGGAAGTTTAAGATATTCTCCTATTTGGATAAAAATGTAATATCCGAATCCGAACCAATTCAATCCGAATCCGTATAAACCGAAACCGAATAATCCGAATCTTATTCGGATTGGATTACGGATAAACTATAAACTTGCAAAATCCGAATAATCCGATCCGAACAACCCGAAATCCGAACAGATTATCCGAACAACACCCCTAGTTTATTTGATATATGAATTGTTCACATATTGATAGCTTACGCAATCCAAACTTGTTTATTTGGACGGATGTATGTGGTCCGTTTCCTTTGAAACGGGAGTTAATCAATATGTGAACAATGACCATAGAGACTTTTTGCTTTAGGGCTCACCCAATTTGTTGCGTAGATTAATTCTTTATTTCATGTTATTATTTTTGTCAAATGTTTTTTTGAAAAGAAGTAAATTTTAATATGACTAAAGAATTATGTAATGGATTTAATAACACGTGTGATTGGTAATTCATAATTAAATGCAAATCCTCAGTGTATAATTCCCAACTAGGCTCACCTACATAAAGGACGATGTCTAGGAAAGTTATGCGGATGTATTCTACTCCAAATGAGGTCAGGTTTTAAGAGATGCTTTGTCATCCCCTACCCTCACATGCTTTCCTGGTCGTACTTTTTGTAGAGCTACCGAAAGGGTTTTATGATGACGATGGTACATTTGATTATTATATACACTTGGTGTATAGGAATTAGGCAATCATAGAAACACGTTAAAAACCCATAAATAAAAACGTTTTGTTTTTAAAACACCAAAATTATGTAACGAAGTTGTATGCATGCCTCTTCGTACATATATATTTTGTCACCCATGGAATTAAGTCATATTGCTATCCATATTGCTTAGACAACTTGTACTTGCTCGTCATTCTGCGTGAGACGTGGGTGAAGGGTATCCAAGGTGGATTACCACTCATCGTGAGACGGTGGTGGACTATCTGTAGTCTTCAGTTGGACGACTTAAATCGGGTTATGCACTGAGACTGTAAACGCCGATGGCAATAAGATGCGACGAAACATGATTAATGTCACGATCACCATTTTTGATGCTTGATTGAGCCATGACATTAAGTCCCATAATCTAGGAATTGCATCGGTAAATGCAATTACTGAACGTCACTTACCTTTTGAGTATCATTTAGTTCCTAGCAGATAAACTGATGGAACGGTGATATGTCATTTGGATCCTAGACTTAACGGAAAGTAAACCATGGGTTTTACATTTCTGTTAAGAAATTTTATGTTGAAAGTACTAATGAGAACTTTCTTTCTGTTTTGTAGAAATGATACAAAAATCCACTACTGATGAGATTTTAAATGAAACTAAAACAGCGTTAAGAAGCAATAAGCTTTCTGGACCAAACTTTAACGATTAGTATCGATCACTGAGGATAGTCCTAAGAGTGATGGAAAGACTTGATATCGTTACTAAACCAATGATTGCTGAGCCAAATGCCACTGCTTCTCAAGCAGAGCGTGATCAATATAAAGCAACTTATAAGATTCACAATGAAGTTGCTTGTCTCATACTTAGCAGTATGACTCCTGAGTTATGTAAGCAATTCGAGAATAAATGGCCCGATCAGATGATCACTGAGCTGAGTGCATTGTATGAGAAACAAGCCGGCCTTGAGCTAAATGACTTGATTCGAGATGTACATGCATGTAAACATGTATTTGGAACACTAGTGGGGACTCATGTTCTAGTCATGAAAAGCTTGTTTGATCGCTTGGATAGAATGCAATACTTATATCATGACCCTGTGGCTGTAAGCATTGTCCTCAATTCTCTTTCACCGGAGTTTGATGAGTTTACACGCAACTATAACATGCAGGGTATGAAAAAGTCAATTAACGAACTCCATGCTATGCTAGTGGAATTCGAAAAGAGCATTTCCAAGAATAAGGTAAATGACAACCAAATCCTTGCGATTGGTGGTGGTTAGGCCCAGAAAAAGAAGAAAAAGCAACCGCTACAAGCTAATGGTAAAATTGCAAAGACTAGTAAAAATAAGTAAGCTGTTGTTTATTCTTCCAAGCCTAAGCAAACCCCTCCAACTAAAAAGGTGCAGGTCGCTAAAGATGATGGGTGTCACCATTGTGGTAAGATGGGACACTGGAAGAGGAATTGTCCTAAGTATTTATCCGAGGTGCAAGATAAGAAGAGAGTCGGCAATGCCGGATCTTCAGGTATCTTGACTATCGAATTATTTTCTTTCTCTAAAACAAATACTTGGGTATATGACACTGGCTGTGGTACTCATATTTGTAATTCCTTGTAGGGGTTCAGAGCAAAGAAGAAGCTGAAGAATGGATCCTTGTATGTGTACGTCGGCAACGGCATATGTGTAGCAGTGGAAGCCATCGGAAGTTATGACTTACATTTACCCTCGGGCATAATTCTTATATTAGACAATTGTCATTATGTTCCTTCTATTGTTAGGGGAATTGTTTCAGTTTCAGTATTGAAAGATAGTGGTTTTAAGAATACATTTACATATTTTGGTATTTCAGTTTCAAAGAATAATGTTCATTATTTTAATAGTATTGCTATTAATGGAATTTTTGAAATTGATTTGCATGATCGTCTTTCACATACTAATAATTCAATGTTGAATATAAGCACTAAACGAGCCAAGTCCAACTTGGACTCATCCTATCTATGGCATTGTCGTCTTGCACACATAGGCAAACACCGTATCGAAAGGCTTCAACGTGAAGGGCTTTTAAAATCAAGTGATGATTCATTTGATAAGTGTGAGTCTTGTGTATCGGGCAAAATGGCAAGGAAACCCTTCTCTGATGAGAATCAAAGGGCAACCGACCTACTAGGAATCATACATAGTGATGTATGTGGTCCATTTAGGCATATGTCTAGGAAAGGAGCTTACTACTTCGTAACATTTACGGATGATTTCAGCCGTTATGGTTATGTTTATTTACTTAAACATAAACATGAGGTGTTTGAAACATTCAAAGTGTTTCAAAACGAGGTAGAAAATCAACTCGGAAAAACCATCAAGATTCTCCGATCGGATCGAGGTGGTGAATACTTAAGCCTAGAGTTTAAGGATCATCTAAAAGCGCGTGGAATTGTCCAACATCTTACTCATCCCTATACACCACAACATAATGGTGTATCGGAAAGGAGAAATCGAACCTTGCTTGACATGGTACAATCTATGATGAACCTTACAACTTTACCATTATCTTTTTGGGATTACGCCTTAGGGACTGCTGTACGCATTCTCAACATTGTTCCCACTAAGAAGGTTGATAAGACACCATATGAAATATGGCATGGAAAAGCTCCTAATCTGTCTTACTTAAAGGTCTGGGGATGTGAGGCACTCGTTAAGCGCGATACGCCTGACAAACTCGAGCAAAGATATGTTAAGTGTATTTTCGTAAGATACCCAATGGAAACGATGGGTTACTACTTCTATAATCCTTCTGAGAATACTGTGAAAGTTGCTCGGTATGCTGACTTTTTCGAAACCAGGCTTATCGGCAACGGAAACAGTGGGAGGGTTGTGGAACTTGACGAGGTTCAAGAGGAAGATACATCAACTTCTACTCACACTGGTGATCAACAATTTGGGGGGGATAGAATTGAGCCTAAAATCATGCCTCAATCTGATCCTCAAGTTGCGATTGAGCCTCATGATATGCCTCAGTCTCAAACTCAAATTGCTGATGCTCCAATTCGTAGGTCCAAAAGGACGGTACGTGCACCTAATAGATTGAACTTAAACGTTAATCTAGAGGAGGATGGTGTATCAGGGGATCTTAATGAACCTCGAACCTTGAAAGCTACATTATCAGGTCCTGATGCTGAAAAATGGCTTCAAGCTGCGAATATGGAGATGCAATCCATGAAAGACAACGAAGTTTGGACTTTGGAGGAATAACCCCAAAATGCTAAAACTGTCGATTGCAAATGGCTCTTTAAAATAAAGACCGACATGGATGGCAATATACACATCTATAAAGCTCGTCTCGTGGCAGAAGGATTTACTCAAGTTTATGGAATAGACTATGAGGAAACCTTTTCCCTAGTGGCAGATATTAGGGCTATTAGAATTCTTTTAGCCATAGCGGCGTTCTATGACTATGAGATATGGCAAATGGATGTCAAGACAGCCTTCCTGAATGGTTATCTAGATGAAGACGTCTATATGAATCAGCCAGAAGGTTTTATTGATCCATTACATCCCAACAAATTGTGCAAGCTTAAAAAATTCATTTATGGACTTAAGCAAGCATCAAGAAGTTGGAATAAAAGATTTGATGAAGAAATCAAAAAAGTTTGATTTCATTCAGAATCTTGATGAGCCATGTGTATATCAAAAAGCCAGTGGGAGTAATGTTACTTTCCTAGTCTTATATGTAGATGACATATTGCTAATGGGAAACAACATTCCAATGCTTGAAGATGTAAAATCTTATCTTGGAAAATGTTTTGCCATGAAAGACTTAGGAGAGGCAACATTTATTTTGGGAATTAAGATCTTGAGAGATAGATCTAAGCGGTTGATAGAGTTAAGTCAGAATGCTTACATTGATAAAATATTGAAGCGTTTTAGTATGGAAAATTCTAAGCGTGGATATTTACCAATGCAAGATGGACTTAAACTTAGCATCAAGGATTGTGCTTCTACACCTCAAGAGGTGGAACGTATGCAAATGATACCTTATGCTTCGGTAGTAGGGTCTATTATGTATGCGGTAAGATGCACAAGACCTGATGTTGCTTTTACTCAAAACGTTGTTAGCAGATTTCAACAGAATCCAGGTGAAAGACACTGGATTGCTGTAAAGAACATACTGAAGTACCTTAGGGCTACTAAAGATATGGTTCTAGTGTATGGTGGAAATCCAGAGGCTGAACTAAAAGTTACTAGTTATTGTGACGCCGAATTTCAGACTGACCATGATGACACCAAATCTCAAACTGGATATGTGTTCAACATGAATGGAGGAGCTGTAGTTTGGAAAAGCAAGAAGCAATCCACTACAGCTATGTCTGCAACAGAATCAGAGTACATAGCAGCTGCTGAAGCTGCAATGGAAGCTGTTTGGATCCGGAAATTTATTTCTGGACTTGGTGTTGTTCCCACAGCCAAGTCTCCTATGGATATGTATTGTGACAACACTGGTGCAATTATCATAGCCAACAAACCTGGTATTCAAAAAGGAGCTAGACACTTTCAGAGGAAATTTCACTATGTTCGTGAACAAGTCAATCAAGGTGAAATTCAAGTACTCAAAGTTCACATGGATGATAACTTAGCAGATCCCTTTACGAAGGCTCTGCCAAAGACGAAGCTAACTCACTTAATTGAGGGCATAGGACTTCGTTTGTCTAGTAATCACATGTAAATCCGTGAATTTAGTATTTGGATATATGGATATAATAAACAATTTTATTTATTAATGAAATTTTTATTGTGATATTTTATTTTCATAAATCCTATTTTTCATGTTTTATCCTTGAATAATGTTGTGTAATATTATTCTAAATATCCGTTGTCAGTCGATCATATGGGAATATGATTGAATTAAGACAATATCTGAGTGTTTAGTCAGCTTGGCTCACTAACTCACATGGTATTCATTCTGATGCATATTGGATTATCCCACATGAATTATTACTTATGGATCTGTGTCATTAAGTATAATTCATAAAGTTTGTTGTCCTTAGACTTGAGATGCAAGTTGCTACTCATGTATGTAGTGCATTATTTGATCATAGTCAATACTACTCCTGGATAAGTGTGGCAAAAAGGCTATTTTTGGTAATGTTGCGAAATACGATGACTACCAGTTGTATTCAATAAAGGATTTGTTCCTTCAGTGGAAAACTGAAGTTAGATACTTATTGGGCCACTCATGAATACTTAAGATGTTTGTCTGGCCAGACCCTAATAAGTCCAGAACGGTCTCGACTATATTCGGTAATCTTAAGTGATTCGCGAAATGAGAAACAGAAGTTAAAATGGAATGACTTAGATCCATCTCCAAGTTTTAACTAGAGTATCTGTAACAAAAGGATATGAACTGAACATAGACTCACAGTGACTTTGGTGAAACTTCACTCGTGCATTTATGGGAACATTGATATGTTGCTAAACATTAATCAATGTTATCATATTTGTTTGAAAATTATTCAAAAGTGGGAGCTGTTAGTATTTGAATGATTTTATCAAATATGTGTCTGTAAATGTGTGAGCCTTTGGGAACGCACACATCAACATTGAGATATTGCTTATTTGCCTAAAGTTATTAATTATTAAAGTTAAATGTTAAAATTAATAATTAAGAAACTAAAGGATTATTGTGTAAATTATAAACTTGGGGACCAAGTTTTACCTATCTATAAATGCACCATTATAGATTAGGGTTAGGGTTAATCCTAATAATTCACACAAAATCTCTCCCCTCTCCTCTCTTGTCTCTTGGCCGAATTTCACACAAACCCAAAAGGGTTTTTCGGTTTTTGTTTTTCAAGCAAAAGGAAGGAAGTCAAACTAGTTGACTAGATCGGCAAGTACTAGCATACAAGCATATCGATAAAGACGTTGTCGTGTACGTGACCAAAGAAAGATCTTACACTTAGATCTAAAGGTTTTCATACAATAATTGAAGCCAGCCGAACGGTCGGTTTTTAGGAATCGCTTCCTGTCGTTGCGGGCCTCCCGCTTGGCTGGGTCAGTGGGTTTTAAATTTATAAAGAGCTGTGGCTCAACTTATAAATACTACCTACTACACAGGGTGAGTAAGCAGTAAGTATAACTCGAGGTCGTTCTTAAATCGGAGCGAATTGAAACGAAGCGATGCCAAAGATAGGGTTCACTTTTAGGATAGGGTTTTGTGCAAGTAGGTAGGTTTTGGTGTTTTTAGTTTTCTAATTAATTAATTAATTAATTAACTAAATGCAGAAAAATAAAGATAGAGAAGAATCGGTAGCTAGGTAGACAGATAGAGAATTGCGGCAATTGAAACTTCGATAATCAGTTGTTGGGATGATGCTTATTATAAAGATAACTGGGGACATTTTTAGTTAATAGACAAATGCATTACGGGTGTAAACACTAGGACCCTACTCATTCTAGTTATTTACCAGAATTAGTATGTCACGAGACCTAGGCTATCGTGATTCTGATCAGAACAGGCTGCTCAACCCCCCACACTGTCTTTGTGGACAAGTGACCCTCGAGGGGTGCAGGAATAAGGTAGTAGACTGCCATAATGGTTATTCTGACCGTTCTTAACACCTAAATGTAAATGCCATCTCCTAAATATGCTCAAATTATTATTTTGCTATTCTAAACTATCAGTTTTGTAGAGTCTAGGGGTTTTAAGAATCCTGAACCACTGCTGGGCTTGACTTTCATCTCTAGACTCATTCCTTACGTTTGATTAGTTCAATTACTTCCGTCATGATCTAGACTCTTCTTTGCAATCAGTCATTCAGCCCTAGGAACACCAGCGGTGTACAATGCATACTCATTCCACAGCGTACCACACTAGGCACCGTTCATGATGTACTACACTTAAACATTTCCACAAATCCTCGTAACCAGGGATATGTTGTAGCTTTTATCCCTAGGTACAGGTACGGTGTACTATGTTGAAGTATTTCCATAGCTTCAGTTCCAGGGGTGGACAGACGGTGTACTGTAACATTTCCACAACTATATTGGTTCCTAGGCCATATTCTAGGGTCTCTAGGTAATCCACAGTGTTGGCACATACGGCTTTTTCCGGAGCTTCCACGTTGTACTCCACCAGTGGTGTTTCCAAAGCTATACTCAGTATTTCAGCCGATTTATAGTGACAGACACGGCTTCGTACTATAACACAAATAACTTCCTACTGTACCTAGAGGTGATCAAGTTCTAAGCCTAAAGTAGCAGTCACGCGAAGGACTGGAAAGGGTGATCCATAACTAAGTCTAGATGCATGATAAGTTTTAGACATAACAAATATAACAATTCCCAATTATATGGTTTTAAAGATTAATTCAACATCATCCCTACGTCTAATTATCTACATTTCAACAACCGCAACAGCACACTACTCAATAAGCATGGCAATAACAGTAACATACATCATACAAGCAGGCAGAAATAATTCGGACATAGTATAAGTATGAAAAGATAGATATCACCAGTAAATTGAGCAGCGTAACGGCTGAAAAGAAAGACAGAGTGTTGCACCAAGAATGCTCTTATTACACCGTGATTACAATACCAGCTTCCTTCTCTCTCTACTGCTAACCAACTAACTATCTATCTCTCTCTAGAGAGAGAAAACTCGAGAGAGAGAAACTATCTAACTAAACTAACCTAGAGAGAGTAAAAGTATAAAAATGTAAAAACGAAGAATAAAATGTGTGTGAAGTGATGAGTGATGTTGGTGAATTGATGGATTCTTGAAATGATGAAATGAGGCTTCTATATATAAAGATCGCACAGCCGTATCCGTAGACCGTATCCTAACCATGAAATGCACAACCGTATCGCAAAGGCGAATAAAAACCTGATTTTTATCACCCAAACGCACAATACGGCTGAGCTAGGGTGAATACGGCTGAACTGGACCGTATACGGCTGTGCATAGGGTGAATACGGCTGAGCTGGCCCGTATACGGCTGAGCACAGGCCGTATACGGTCTGCACAGGCCGTATACGGTCTGTGTCCAGCCGTATACGGTCTGGCTCAGCTGTATACGGTCTGTGTCCAGCCTTATTCGGTCCGTTGGTTCTCCGTTTCTTCGATTTGGCGTAACTTCTTCGTCGTTTATCCGTTTTGAGTGATTCTCGTGCTCACGGTTTCGTAATTTCCTAACGAAGAAAATGACATAAGTTAGAGGTCCTAACTCGAAGTGTAGCTCAAGATGCATTGAAATGAATGAACAAAGGTACGGTGAAGCAGTTTTGCCCTGTTTCTTACATTTTTCATGCCATTTTTAGTGATTTTACAAACATCGACTCCGTTTTGACTTAGTTAACAAAACTTTATGAATAATGTCCTTTTAAGTATGTTTTTGTTAACTTTGTGCCTAAAATGCGGAAAATAACGTACGTAAAAACATGACTTTTTACGTGTTATCAAATATCCCACACTTAGACTTTTGTTTGTCCTCAAGCAAACTTTAAAATTCTCACTTGCTATAAGGTTTTGAAAAATTTAGTTTTAGGAATTCTGACAATAAATAACCAGAGATTAATCAATTTATCAAAAACCGACTATACCTTTTCAGAAAGCAAGCATCATTAAGATAGTCCCCCCTTAAACCTAAAATGTTAACCTTGGCATACTTTCACAATTCTCGATGGATATTGTACATGACTAGGCGATCTCACAAAGGTGGTCACTCAATTCACTCAAAGTGTATCGGGTTTCCTATCATTCTAATCAAACGAAATCACTCATAAAGCCAGTCATGCATTGCTTCTCATCATAGGCTTGATCAAGAATCGGATCTCCACCACTTCAATGAGAACGATGCTAATCATCCCAAGACATTTTTCGGGTTTTTTCGTGGGTGATAAAACAATGGGGTACGGAGGATGGTGAATTTTTTTGGAAGTGAAAAATGGGGTATTTTCTTTAAACTTAGAAGTCCTAAAGTTATGAATCGAATTATCTAGACACTCTTTAAAACGGGAAACGCACACGAAGGAATTTTATTTATGAAGAAAGGTAGCTTTGATGACTTTCTTCTCGAGAACGCACGCGGAGTTGACTGATTTTCTGAATAGGCATTCTTTGAGAGTTTCAAGCACTAAGCTTTATTTTATTTTTGTGGGAATTTTTCGGAGATTTTTCTCTTTTTTTTTTTTTTTTCTTTTCTTTTCTATATATTTTTCGAGAGATCCTGGACACTTTGTCCTTTTGACATCTCATTTTAACTGAGCTTTTCAGAAAAGGTGCCAATTTTTCGCACCTGAATTTTTGCTTTCAATAGATATATGATTTTTTTACACATGCAAGATTTCTGAGAGAACACGGAGAGAAATTGAGAGTATGTGAGACAAAATGGCAAGGATGCCTAAATAACGCTTTTCATAACTCCAAAACGTTCTAAGTTTAAAATTTTTGAAAAGGTGAGGGTAGGTGGTGATTGATGGTTTTGAAGAAATGAAAGGTTAAGGCTCAAAGGGTTTAACTAGTGGATCTTCAACACTCACGAATGAGAGTTGGACGGGTTAGGCTTTAAGAAATGGGGTTTTAATCCTATGAAATGTCAAGGTTCTCTGACTGCACCTTCACCGCGTACGGTGCTCATTGGTGTGGTCTCGAAGCGTATACCAAGAGCAAGTTCTAACTCAAAGCACATGCATCGGCACACACATCAAACGAAGAAGTGAAGCATTAAAAATGAATGCTTTTATTGGCTCAAATACCTCACTGCAAAAAGGGTTGTATGTGCCTAGCCGTGCGATGCTCTTCTATTAACATTTCATTTTTAAGGGGTTCGTATCTTAACTTATCTTACTTTCCAAAGCAGTTTAATCAATTTTCGGAAAAATTTATCTTTCTCAAAATTATTTAGAGTAAAAATTTAAAAATTTTAGCAAAAATGAGGTTTTTAGAAAAATTTAAGCCAACTGAATGAGTGAAGATTTCACTGTCGAAGTTAAGCTTATTTTTAGGAAAGTTATACTTTGGACGAGCAATCAAAGTCAAAGAATACGGTATATCATACCGTGTATCTCACACTTAAAGGAACATTGTCCCTAATGTTCTCAAACTAAGTCTAAAATTCTTCTTTTTGGGGAGGAATCCCACACTTAAAGTTTGAAAATATTTTGGAACTCTATTTCTAAGTTGGTTTGATTTGTGTGGGATTTAGAATCCCACACTTTAGAATTTAAGCATGATGGGAAACACGGAGAATTATAGGCGATGAAAGGAAATCACTAAGGACATGGAACGAAAAACTCCCCTAGAAAAGACTGAGATGTGTGTTTGAAGATTCTGATTTGGTAGGGTAGTTCAATTGGCTTGGATCAGGATCTTTGCGTGATTTGTGCGTCATCTCGGGCTCTCTTCGGGAAATTTTCATACTATCTACTACTCTCTTTTATTCGCAAGTAATCTGAAAATTAACTAAGCAAAACATAACATAAGTAAAATGATAGATAAACGATAAGATAAGATAGATAGGTGGGTCCAACCAGATCACTGGTTGGGACCAACACAAGTTTGCAGCAACAGTTAATACAGTTATCCCAAATATCAGTAATACTAGTAATAGAGTTATACAGTCATCCAACAAATTGATAAAATATGATAAGATCAAGGGCGAGAAAGATCCTAGTTGGATGGTGGTCCGTGAGCTGGAGGTGGCATGGAGCCATAAGGTGCAGCACGTGAAGCAGAGTGCTGTCCACTCGATGCTCTGCGAGAGACTGATGCTGAAGACGAACTGCGCTGTCTGCCTGATGCTGGTGGCTGGATTGGGTACAAATGGAAGTTGGGATCTAGTCCCATGTCTGCAATCTCATACGATCCTAGGGAAGTACCAAGCATCTGGTACGGTGGAAGCTCAGAGGATGGCACTGGGTTGCTCTGAAACATCCCTGTGAGTCCTGACAAAGTAGGCAAAGCAGCAGTAGTCATGTCTGGCATATAGTCAGTCTGAACCTGTACCAGATCATCAACCTGCATGTCCTGTCTAAATCCTGACTGAGGTGAGTGTGTTTCTGAAGATGTGGCTGATATGGCTGACTCAGCTGGTCTCGGACGGGTCATGGCACGGGAAGATGGCTGTCCAATATGTGGGATATGCGGCTCATGTGGTGTCGCAGTGTGCACAGAGAAAACCGGCTCAGCCGTAGGAGCATTCCTGGTACGGCGGGCTCGAGGAATCTCACTGGGCACAGTGCGAGTGGATGATGTGGGTGGTATGGAGGTGTATGGAATGGTGGTAGTGGGTGGCATCATGGCAAATGGATGTAGTGGCATGGTGTGGTAGTTGGGTGGTCGTGGGCCGCATACCCATGTAGGGCGTGTAGGTTGTGGGAATCCAAACTCAGTAGCTAAATATGTGTCCTGAATGTAGTGTGAGTTAAGCATACCCAACATACCATACATGAGCTCGGATGATACCGGATCTCCCCAACCAAACTCTCGAGCAGGTGGTATCAGTGGACTTTGTGCCTCAGCAGCAGCTGTCTCTCCCTCCTCTCGCTCATTAGCAACAGTGGTCCTAGGCTGTCGGTGGACCGTGCAGTCATCGAACTCAAACCTAACACTCTTGCTCCTCGGGGATCTCATTCGAACTCCCGGAATGATCTCACCATCCTTCCATCTTATCTGCCCATCAGCATCCTTCTCTAGCAACCAAACCTTAACCATATAGTTGATGTCATACGGCTTAGATACCCTGTTCGCCACTGGTGTCAGGCTACCAATCACCTCCTCAGTCAACAGCCCTATTCTCCTAACTAACTTAGTGATTACTGCTCCCATATATGCAAACTCTGACTGAGTATAACCTGACTCAGTAAGGATCTTATCAGCTACCAAATAAGCAACATTAACGTGTTCCTGCTCTATAATGTTCTTGATGATCTTCAAGTCCTTTACCCCAACAGCTCCTTTAGTCTTTCTCTTTCCTCGAATGCTGCAAGCGATGAGGTTGTGGAGAACTTGGTGGTGCTTATCAAGAAAAGAAGTGGCCTTGACATTGGATTGAAACTGATTTCCAGTCAATTCTTGCCAAATAGCAGTGTGGTCTCGCTGTTTCACCTCTCTGTTTGCCTTCAAGAAGAAAGGAGTAGTAACCTGATACTCAGTGTATAACTCAAGGTGGCAGGCAAAGGTTGCTAATGACATGTGGTGACGGTTGCCCATAAAGTTGAATCTGATCATTTGGTCATTATCGAGTTTATCGATCGTTTTGTCAAACTGGAAGGTCACCATGAACTCAGCAACTAGTTCCTGATAAACACTTTCCCTAATCTCAAACAGATTCTTCCAGCCTCGCAGATGTCGCTTCCCTTCCTTGAATACAATCAAATCTTCAAACCCTTGCTTTAAACCGATATGTTCTAAGTCTTCCCACACTATGTACATATTTTCCCCCAATTGATGTGTTAACCATTTCTGATACAACTCCCGTTCCTCTGGGTCCTTGATGGATTTCCTGATATAGCGAGGAATCTCAGTCATCTGTAAATAAGAGAAAACAAGAACATAGTGAATTACCAAGAATAATCACAAGTTTATGGAATAGAGCATATTCTAGATTTTTAACGAAAATTCGAAATGTGGGCTTTAGAATATGAGCAGTCCCAAAAACTTGTAATAACTAGTAATACTACCAAACTCAACTTCCAACCATCACAAGAAACTTTGGTTTACAATAATAGGCTATTAGGTCTTTAAAGATTTCTAGAAGACATGTCAAAAGACTACTTAACCATCATAAGCATGTATGATATAGATTTAAGTCTTAATCATGTAATTACCTTATCATGGCAAGCATAACCTATTACCGCATACTAATGCAAACTATCATGATTTATTTAAGCAAGTATTTAGCATTTTTAACCATATCATGCAAGTAATGCAACAAAGCTTCCTTAGTTGACAATCGTGTTTTTAGATTGGATCTTTTAAAGTGATCATGGCATTTTTGCTACCTTAGAATTTTCAAAAGTAGTTGTTTTAAGGAAAATATAGCATTAATTCAAGACTTGCCATTTACTCTCAAAGATTCAATTTCGCAACACAATCTTGATTCTTATAAACTAGAATGGTCATTAGATTACTAAAAATTAAGCCGTTTTGTCTTTTTAAAGTCAACTTTACCAAAGTAAGGCTTTCTTTAGTCATTTGCCAAATCCATAGTAATACTAACATGAACTAGCAAATCAAAGCAAGGCATTAGCATCAACTTAAGTCAAAACATCATTTAACCAAGAGTTTTATTTCAAAATGGTGATGTTTAATCAAAAGTCAACGTTTCATGCTTACTTTAATTTGCTAACTTGACCATAACACACATTTAACCGCAAATGAAGCAAATGAATAAGTTATACTAATCATATTAAGCATTAAACAACCAACAAATAACTTATCATAAGCAATTTAATCATCGAATGGTCAAAGTGGACTAACTAGCCATAAAAGTCAAAGAAAAGTCAACTTTCCAAAGTCAAACATCAAATTACTTCAATCTAACTAGTAATGCTAGTTCCTACATCATCCTATATCATCACTAAGCAAGAATCAAAGCTCAATTTCGCAATATAAAGCACAAATCATCAAAAACTAACTTGAAACCCTAAGTTAACAAAGTTAGAGAATTTTGGTATTTTAAGCTTAGATCATACCTTAATGAAGATGCAATGATGTTTAGAGACTCAAAAATAACCTAGAGATGAAGAGATGAAGCTTGATTTGAGCTAAAATGGTGTAAAATGGTGGGTTTGGGGTGGGGTGATGGTGCCGTCGGCCAAGAGAGAAGAAGGAGGGGAAAAAAGAAATTTTTTTTATGTTTTTGACTTAGTTTGACTCATTTTCCCTTTTTAACTTCTCCTCCTTTTTACCATTTGTGATTAGATAACATTTTAAATGTGATTACTAAGTATTTTGGGTAATTAAAAACCTTAGCCAAATTCTTTAGCAAAAGTTTGAAAATCCTGTAGTAAACTGCGCAGCAAAAAGATTGGTTTTAATAAATACGAAAAGGAAAACTTACTTAACTAATAAAACAAACGATATTTTTTGGTTTAAAATCTTGACCCTTTTAAAAATCCAAACAATTTTAAAAACTTTTCTAAAAATATTTTAATTTAAGATTTTCAAGTTTTTAGAAACTGCGCAGATTTTGCGGAGACAAAGATTTTTAAAAAGCTTTTTTGACTTTTTCTTAAGAAACAAATTTAACTATTAATTAAACTAACTTAATTTTAACCTAAGAAATTTATTTTAAAGACCTAATTAAAAATTTGGGTTGCCTCCCAAAAAGCGCTTGGTTTAAGTCTGTAGCTCGACTATTGGTCCAAAACTATTTAAGGGGAATTGCTTGGAAGCAATCCTGATTCCCTTGGAAAGTATAGCGAGGAATAAAATCACAGTTTAATATGTTAATGATATAATCAATTAGCTCGGCAGGATGTGATGAATAATTTTCGAATTCGCTAAGAATCCTACGTTCTTTCCGACCTAATTCTAGCAGATTATTAACAAACTTATTAAATTCCTTTCTAACTTTCTTTTTACTTGAAATTCCTTTTCGCACACCGCGGTCTATATTATTAAGATCGTGAAGAAGATTTCCTAAAATTCTCTTAAACCTAAGTTCCTCTTTTGAGTCGGGATTACCATTTGTAGTTTGTACTGCAACGGTAATATCCAAAATTAGAGATCTTTGAGAAACGGTGAAAGGGAATTTGGATTGATCGAACAACGAAGTGTGTTCAACGTGGATATCTTTTCTTTCAGCAAAGAAAGCGGCTTCTATCTTGTTGTCGTCTGCTCCAGGAAATATTTCTTGCAACTTGGCGATTATATAAGCGGCGGGATCTACGAAAAATGGAATTTTTCCAGAAATGACGAGAGTGATCGCAGGATCTTTAGAAGTTAATAGCTCAAGCTCTTTTATCATAGCAGCAACATGACGATTAACCATGGTTTGAGAAACCGGTTGATAATCGGTGCAAGCAAATAGATCCATGAGGCGATCTATTTATGATAAAAGCTTTCGCTCTTGCTCTCGATATCGTGTGAAGATACCATCTTCCTTTTGGGTCGGAAGACAGTGGAGAATACCTACGAGTATGTCTATACTTAAGATGGTTTCTCTTTGCTCGACTGAGTAAGGAAAATCAGACATATTTAAGTGTAAGGCAAATGCTTTACATACATCCAATCTATTACCAGGATCAAAAGAGTGACCAACGTATCGGATTTCATCACTATCTGAATCTTTCGGTATTTCCTTATCTACAACACGATAAATGGTGTACGAAGGTTCCGGTACGAGGTATACAAAAATTGGTGATTTTGGAAGATGTTCATGAATATCCTCATTCCTTATGGGGATTCGTTCTTCATTAGATGAGGAATGATAGGGTTGAGGGTTTCCATGAAAATTATCGACAAAATCAGGGAATCTATGGATATTTTCTAAGGAATATTTAATCTCAGGTGTAGGCAAAACCTGATAGCTTGGAATGCTAGAAGCAGAAGTTGAGATCTTCTGTTGAGATTTATGGATTCCTAAGTCAAGATCTAAGAGTTTCCCTAAGGTTCTAGAATCGTCGTCTGGTCCAGCGGAGGCTTCTTCCGGTGATGAGTGAAAGTTGGATTTCAACTCTTGTTCCAAGCGGTTGAATAACTCAGCATCGTCCATAGTCGTCATTTCTTCAGTCGTTTTGCTGGCGAATGGAGAAATGGGATAGGAAGGCGGCGAATCGTAGAAAGATATTTTTGGATTTTTCATTTTATTCTAAATTAAGCTAATTTATTCTAAAGAAAGTAACTTTCGGATAAGTTGAAGACAACCTATATGAAAAGGATCTCCTAAAGGCTTAGTTTATCTAAGGCGACTTCAGAATCGTAACGCTCTACGATCCCCGGCAGCGGCGCCAAGACGCCAGCCGAACGGTCGGTTTTTAGGAATCGTTTCCTGTCGTTGCGGGCCTCCCGCTTGGCTGGGTCAGTGGGTTTTAAATTTATATTGAGCTGGGGCTCAACTTATAAATACTACCTACTACACAGGGTGAGTAAGCAGTAAGTATAACTAGAGGTCGTTCTTAAATCGGAGCGAATTGAAACGAAGCGATGCCAAAGATAGGGTTCACTTTTAGGATAGGGTTTTGTGCAAGTAGGTAGGTTTTGGTGTTTTTAGTTTTCTAATTAATTAATTAATTAACTAAATGCAGAAAAATAAAGATAGAGAAGAATCGGTAGCTAGGTAGACAGATAGAGAATTGCGGCAATTGAAACTTCGATAATCAGTTGTTGGGATGATGCTTATTATAAAGATAATTGGGAACATTTTTAGTTAATAGACAAATTCATTACGGGTGTAAACACTAGGACCCTACTCATTCTAGTTATTTACCAGAATTAGTATGTCACGAGACCTAGGCTATCGTGATTCTGATCAGAACAGGCTGCTCAACCCCCACACTGTCTTTGTGGACAAGTGACCCTCGAGGGGTGCAGGAATAAGGTAACAGACTGCCATACTAGTTATTCTGACCGTTCTTAACACCTAAATGTAAATGCCATCTCCTAAATATGCTCAAATTATTATTTTGCTATTCTAAACTATCAGTTTTATAGAGTCTAGGGGTTTTAAGAATCCTGAACCACTGCTGGGCTTGACTTTCATCTCTAGACTCATTCCTTACGTTTGATTAGTTCAATTACTTCCGTCATGATCTAGACTCTCCTTTGCAATCAGTCATTCAGCCCTAGGAACACCAGCGGTGTACAATGCATACTCATTCCACAGCGTACCACACTAGGCACCGTTCACGATGTACTACACTTAAACAGTTCCACAGATCCTCGTAACCAAGGATATGTTGTAGCTTTTATCCCTAGGTACAGGTACGGTGTACTATGTTGAAGTGTTTCCATTGCTTCAGTTCCAGGGGTGGACAGACGGTCTACTGTAACATTTCCACAACTATATTGGTTCCTAGGCCATATTCTAGGGTCTCTAGGTAATCCACAGTGTTGGCACAGGCGGCTTTTTCCGGAGCTTCCACGTTGTACTCCACCAGTGGTGTTTCCAAAGCTATACTCAGTATTTCAGCCGATTTATAGTGACAGACACGGCTTCGTACTATAACACAAATAACTTCCTACTGTACCTAGAGGTGATCAAGTTCTAAGCCTAAAGTAGCAGTCACGCGAAGGACTGGAAATGGTGATCCATAACTAAGTCTAGAGGCATGATAAGTTTTAGACATAACAAATATAACAATTCTCAATTATATGGTTTTAAAGATTAATTCAACATCATCCCTACGTCTAATTATCTACATTTCAACAACCGCAACAGCACATTACTCAATAAGCATGGCAATAACAGTAACATACATCATACAAGCAGGCAGAAATAATTCGGACATAGTATAAGTATGAAAAGATAGATATCACCAGTAAATTGAGCAGCGTAACGGCTGAAAAGAAAGACAGAGTGTTACACCAAGAATGCTCTTATTACACCGTGATTACAATACCAGCTTCCTTCTCTCTCTACTGCTAACCAACTAACTATCTATCTCTCTCTAGAGAGAGAAAACTCTAGAGAGAGAAATTATCTAACTAAACTAACCTAGAGAGAGTAAAAGTATAAAAATGTAAAAACGAAGAATAAAATGTGTGTGAAGTGATGAGTGATGTTGGTGAATTGATGGATTCTTGAAATGATGAAATGAGGCTTCTATATATAGAGATCGCACAGCCGTATCCGTAGACCGTATCCTAACCATGAAACGCACAACCGTATCGCAAAGGCGAATAAAAACCTGATTTTTATCACCCAAACGCACGATACGGCTGAGCTAGGGTGAATACGGCTGAACTGGACCGTATACGGCTGTGCATAGGGTGAATACGGCTGAGCTGGCCCGTATACGGCTGAGCACAGGCCGTATACGGTCTGTACAGGCCGTATACGGTTTGTATCCAGCCGTATACGGTCTGGCTCAGCCGTATACGGTCTGTGTCCAGCAGTATTCGGTCCGTTGGTTCTCCGTTTCTTCGATTTGGCGTAACTTCTTCGTCGTTTATCCGTTTTGAGTGATTCTCACGCTCACGGTTTCGTAATTTCCTAACGAAGAAAATGACATAAGTTAGAGGTCCTAACTCGGAGTGTAGCTCAAGATGCATTGAAATGAATGAACGGAGGTACGGTGAAGCAGTATTGCCCTGTTTCTTACATTTTTCATGCCATTTTTAGTGATTTTACAAACATCGACTCCGTTTTGACTTAGTTAACAAAACTTTATGAATAATGTCCTTTTAAGTATGTTTTTGTTAACTTTGTGCCTAAAATGCGGAAGATAACGTACGTAAAAACATGACTTTTTACGTGTTATCAATAATCCAAGGCAATAAGGTATGACTATATCCGATTTAATTATTCCTATGTTATCCTATTTTCCGCTGCATGTATTGTTTGACAATATGATTCAAGTTGTTTACCTATATAGTTCACACTTATAAGTGTGAAAAAATTGAACAAAGTCCACACCTAAAAGCGTGAAGATCATTTCGTAACACTCAATTTGTTCACGCTTCTTAAGCGTGAAGAATTTGGGTGTTAAGAAATGATCTTCACACTTTAAAGTGTTGCAAATTTTATTTTTTTTTCACGCTTGTAAGCGTCAACATTGTGATACATATTATTATTAGTTCAATTTCTTCATACTTAAAAGCGTGAACATTTTGTACACTTATAAGTGTGAATAACTTGACAAATAAGTTAACAATTTATAAAAATGTGAAGAAAAAAACGTGAAGAATTAACACTTTTTTTGTAGTGGGTTGTTCGAACAATGGGTTAAGTTAAAAAATTAGCATTAGAAAGTTACTGATTTGTAAGTTTCAGCATTCAAGCATGTGATATTTTTTAATAGAATGTTGAAGGATTGACAACGAATTTTAGAGCACAGGGTGTGGTAACCGGTGTTCTGGACAGTGTTTCGGAGAATGTTAAAAGTGAGGATTCTGTGGTGTGGTGAAACTGAATTCACAGTGTTCTGGAGTTTTTTATTATTTTTTTATTGTTTTTTTAATGTAAATAATTATATAAATTAATATTTAAAATCAAATAAATTAACTAAAATATTATTTAATTTATTAAAACAAAATTTAAAAAAAGGTACTGATCCTAAAATTTAAAATGCATGATTAATTATTATTTAAAAGGTTGAGGGTTAGAATGTCTATACTAAAATTTAAAAGGAAAATGTGATAATACGTTCAAAATAATAACTGGGGCCACCATGTTTACCTTCCCCATCATCTTCTCTCTGCAACTCTTTCATCTCCACCCATTTCCAAAAACTTCATGAGAATGGCTTAAATTAGCTTCATATTTTACAGCCTTCATTTTTCTTCATTTGAAAAATACACACACAATACAGATAAAGAAAAAGAATAAGAAAAAAAAAAAACAAAAAAAACAAGAACGCCCTGTGCTCTCAACGTCCGGAACCGAACGGTGTCACCTGAACGGCGAGAAGAACGCCGGCGAGAACGTCAGCACGGTGCGGCAGAACACCGTCGCACGGCGTTCTCGATGGTGAACGGCGACGCTACGTCAATGCACAACGTGTGCTCTTATTCAAAGATTGTGTATGAATTATTGAATTTAATTTATGATAAAATAAATACATTTCGTATGCATTTAATTTATACTGTAAGTTCTTGTTAAAAATTAATTATAGGAGGGCGAAAATAGTAAAACATTGTACAAAGATAAGAAAGTTTGGAGCTTTTTATTCTTTATTTGAAGGATAAAAAGGTAATTTACAATATGACATATTGTAAAGCATTAAGCCATATACTATAGGTAAATGGTTTATAATATAGTGATAGATAGATTATATTATAATTATAATTATTATTAATACTTCTATACTACTATATTAATACTTTAGACTAAGTAAAGTGGGTCCCACTTACTACGTATTCTCCACTAACTACACTTTTCATCAATCAAATATTAAATCTACCCGCTAAAGTCTTTTTTAATTGATTAAATATCAAAGTAGACAATTATAATGGGATACCCCAAAATAGTAATGTGGACATTTTAAATGAGACGGACGGAGTACAATATGTTTTTATTTTAAAATATTCATTCGCACCTCCACCCACCGTCACTACTTTCACCGCTGCATTGCGCGGGTATAATGCTAGTATAACATAAATATAGATAACATAATACACATAGTAAAAATACTTTAACAACTTAACAAGTGTCATAATATACATAATTACATAACAAATGAACACATCAAAATTTGTTGACCTATTATTGTTATTAAAATTAAAAAGTTTCATCTAAGGACATGGTTTTGAAACGAAAGCCTTTCTTATAGTCGGGTCATGTAGTTAACCAAACTTTAAATGAAATTACATGTTTAAGATAAGAAAGTTGATTCATCTACCTAGAAATATAGGCGTAAAGATACTCCTTACAATTTAATTGGTTGAAATGTGAGAATGAACGGTGAATAAAAAGAGATTGAAATACGTAGTGTTAGATATTGTAATAAATTATGCATATAGTTACACATATATTTTGAGCACATTTAATACTACTCGATAAATAAATCATATAATATATTTATAATAAGTTTAACGTGACTGGGTTGTGCTAATTTTTCTAGTCATGTTGATAATGTTATTGTAATTGTGATTCACTCGTAACTTTTTTAGAAAGGAAAACTTACACTACATACCCACGATTATTATATACAATCACGAATATTTACAAATTGCAACCCATAAAGTTTAAACCCACAATCATTAGATTGAAAGGTTTTCACATACCGCTAGGCCACAAGCCCTATGGTGATTCACTCGGAATTAAAAGTAGTGTAATTGTGATTCACTCGTAATTAATAAGTTTTCCAACTTTAAGCTCTGTAACGAGTTAAATAGTGGGTGCACGTAGAGTCCACACTTATTTAACCGTCTAAAATATCATTCTGGCCTTCTAGGTATAATAAATAAAATCATTCATTACAACACATGAAAATATTAACAAAAACCTTATTGTGTTGCTCACAGAACGTTGACAAGATACTGACTGATTTATTTAACTATGTCAATAAACATTTCGCGCTTTCTTAAGAAAAACTTCATCACATTTTTAACATATCCCGTTTTTAAGGAAAAGTTTTTATCATTTTCGTTCTGATTTGGTAGGAAATGTGCACAATTAACCCCTACTTCCCCTAGTAAGTTTCGGAGATAATCATGACGAGATCGACCATAAGGAGAAGATTCATCGGAGACACGGAATAGTAGCCGAGAGTCGTAAAGTCTAGTACTAATATTCAAACCATGTTCAATTCATCTTGTTACGGTCAGGGGCGGATCTAGTGCTTAACAAGGTAGGTCAGGTGAACCACCTTAGTTTCAAAATTACTTTACAATCATTGTGAATTTTCCCCGATGAACTACCTTGAATTTGGGATGTGAACCACCTTATCTTATTTGTTTCTCTTTGTTGAATACTTGCAGCTCCCTTAAAGGGCACCAAATAGTGGATGAGCATTTGAACGGAGTACTGTAATAGCTTTTTGGTCCTTTAATGGTGGTGAAATAAGGAAAATGAGATTTGAAGATGATGGATGAAAGAGAAGATAGAACTTTCACAAAGATACCCTATAGTATTGATTAGTTTGCAAAACAAACTCAAATTATTTTACATCATATCTTTAGCCCCTTACAAATATATCTTTTCCAAATTAGCCCTTGATAATTCCAATAAATATATAATTGTCATAAATAGCATATATTAGAATAGAAAAAGTCGTTAATGTCATGCGTCTTACTAGTGACTTACTTTTGGCAATTCAAATATCCAGATGATGGTGATGATTATATACTTTCTTTATAATAGTAATATAGATATAGATGTAGATGTAAATAAAAGTTCCCAAAATTATACACAAATGAAATTAATTACATATTCGTACATATCCGTAAAGAGTTTTGTTTTTTTTTTTATTTGATTTGTAATTTAACTTAACATCTAAATGTACTTAACCTATATGAAGTATAGATTTATATTATTTGGGGTTTAAACTTGAGCTTCTATTGCATTATCTTATTATTTGAGTGAAAACTTAAGAAGGGAGAAACTATGTAAATCAATAATTAACCACCGAAAATTTATAATGTTGTAAGAACTTCTTTATAAAAGCATATATATATATATATATATATATATATATATATATATATATATATATATTATATAAATAGATAAAAACTAGCAAGATGCTAGAACGTTACTACAACGATACCAAACCAACGACCCTAACACTTACAATGGCCGTAGGAACAAACCAATATGAAAATTCTACATACAAAGGTACAATTCTGACAACCAAACCCACCAAACACAATATCACTAAGAATAATCACTCGGTAAAAGAACATGAAACGGGTTGTAATCGAACATAATTTAATAATAATATTATTTGATGCTTCGTATTAGCCATAATATGTTTGTTGTACACGGAGTAATTAGTAATGAACTATCCGACCCGACCCAACCCGATAAAATACACAAGGTTAACTCTTTCATTATACCGTCTATACTAAATTAATGACCCATGTGATTTTATATCCTAGATCCGCCACTGGTTACGGTTCCATCATGCTTGGACCATTAACACAGAAAATAGAGATTAATATGATAATTGCCGCTTTAGCTACAAATGGTATGAAAGTTTCATTGGTGTGCTTATCAAGACCAAGCTAGAGATATTGTAAGCATATTTAACGGCCTAGCTAGCAAAATAATCAATTAATTAATTTAACACAATATTATATTATTAAGTTTTAATTGGTGGCCTTACCAATGGCCACTAATTTTGTGTTATATATATATTGAGGAATTTAACACGGTCAGAGACTTGCATATACTGAAATCTCACAAACGAAAATACTTACGATCGAGACTGCTTTGATTCTTTCGGTATGGATCCTAATCCCCATGATATTGATGTTAATCCACAAATTCATCAAAGGTTAATTAGCTTCTTCTCGTTCTTGTTCTTGTTCATCATTTATATATTTTTACTGTCCGTAACTTAAAACTTTTTACGTATTCGATCTATTTATATATGAAATATATATGATGCATGATTTAGTTTGTACTTACGAACATACAGAGTTTTCATTTGTGCCAATATTGGAAACTAAGGACGCGTTTAGTTACCGAAAAACTTCTCCATTTTTCTTTTTTCACTTCGCTAGAGAATGAGGAGTGTTTTACTTCTCTAGAATAACATGGAAAATCTAGAAAACGTGTTATTGTAAAGGATGGAGTTTTCCTTTTCAAAGGAAGAGTAGAGATGGAAAACTTAGGGTGCGTTTAATTATAGAAAACTCCTCACTTTTCCAGAATTTTTTTTCAAGAAAACAAGAAAATTAGAAAACGTGTTCAAATTCGAGTTTTCTAACAAACTTTTCTAAGAAAAGGAAAATTCTTATTTCCCTTTCTATAACTACAAAGTTGAAAACTACTTTTGATGGTTTTCTAAGTTTTTCATCTCTACACTTCCTTGAAAAAGGAAAACTCCATCCCTTACAACTAAATATATTTTCTAGATTTTTCATGCATTTCTAGAAAAGTAAAACATTTCGCATTCTCTAGAGAGTTGGAAAAAGAAAAATGAAGAAATTTTTCTGTAACTAAACGCGCCATAGAAAATCATCAAAAGTAGTTTTCAACTTTGTAGTTATAAAAAGGAAAACAAGAATTTTTCTTTTCTTAAACATTTTTGTTAGAAAACTAGAATTTGAACATGTTTTCTAAATTTCTTGTTTTCTTAGAAATTTTTCTAGAAAATGGAGGAGTTTTCTGTTATAACACGAAAGCTACGGTCTTACTCTGTCAAATAAAAAATTATATAACGATTGATTAAATTCAATTTATTAGTAATGTACTAAAACTAAACGGAATACATATCCCGCTGCTTTGCGCGGATATTATGCTAGTTACATATAATGCATGTTGCTATTTTATACTAAGAAACTTTTAAGAACTAAGATTCAACACTTCCAAATTTAGATCATATATATAATTTTTAAATTGTAGTAACTTATCTTTTTATATTTTTCACTTTTAATCCCACTTTTCGTATTCCGATTTTTCAATTCTACGGATCAAGTATCATTGTCGATTTAACATCATAAGTAATATATTAGTGGATATTAAACATAATATATAACCATCGTCGAGTTACAAATTACAAAAAATATTATTTCCGTTGCATAGCACGGGTATTATGCTAGTTAATGTAATATATACTTATGTAAATTTCTTACAAGTTAATACATAATCAATGACCACCATCGCCAATATTAATAAATACGATCAAACACTACAACCGGTGACGGATCCAGGAATTTGTGTTAAGGGGACGAAAAAAATTGCAATAAAAATTGCAGTCTAAAACGAAACCAAAAAATGATAAGCAAAAACATCAAAAACTACATTTTACCCTAACAAAAGAGATACATACATATAACACTTAAACAGCAGCAAAACTGCACACTTGAAGTACCAAAACAGCAGCTAAAATGGCACCAAACAGTAGCTATAATTGGCACTAAAACAGCCTCTAAAATGGCAGCAAACTGCAGCAACAAAACAGCACTCAAACAACAACAAAACTGTAAAAAAAAAAAAAGCAGTTAAAAGCAGCATCAAACCAACAATTATAGGTTATAGATATATCTAATCGGCATCATCACAGTAGCAAGAAACAGCACCAAAACTACTAATTTACAATATTAAAATATAGGTTATTGATATATCAGATCAGCATCATTACAGCAGCAAAAATACAGCCAAAAATCAGATAAATTACAAAAAAACTGCCTTCGTTTAGTTTTAGTATATTAAACAAATTACATCCTACACTTTTCCTTTACGAAAACGCATCTTTTGAAAACGCTGAATTACATCTTCATCCTTAACGTTGGCAAGCACTTCTCTTTCAATTGCAGATATTACACAAGCATTCAAAAACTCCTCTGTAACACCCCCAAATTTAACGGTTTGCGGAAGCATACATTGAGTGTTACTAATCAATATACAAAGCGCAAGATTAATAGTAAACGACCTCTAAATGAGACGTTTCGAAAAGGTTTCATAAATAATAATCGTTTGAAAACCGTAGGATTTCGTATACAAAAATGTAGTTTCCTAGAGTCCGCGCGTAAAGCTAGAGATTCTATTACATAATCATAATATACAAAAGATAATGCTAAGAATCTCCGTTAAATGCAAGGTAGAAATCATGCGACTCTAGCTAGTGTCCAAGGGTGGTCCTACTCCGTCTGTGTACCTGAGATACAAAGCTAAAAAGTGTCAACCAAAAAGGTTGGTGAATCTTACAGGTTAGAATTAAGTAAGTGTTATGAACCACAAGTATGTACCCGTATTGCTATCAAGCAAAGAAAGTAAATCAGTAAATCAGTACAGTGCCATGAGCTCATAAGTTGAAGCTTAACCGTGTAGTGTGAATATATCACGTACCCCCGTGAGTGCTATCCGCACACTCATATGTAACAAATACTAATATGCCTGTTTCTACGTGTAAATCAGTACGTGGTGGCGCTACCACCCCAGGCAGGGATTGTCAGTCCCAAATGGATCCATCTACTAGTAATCGCGCTTAAGTCCATAACTAACAACTTACGATTAGGAGGCTTTCAGTGGATAAAAGTAACTCATGCGTTTGTTTGTAAACAGTAAGGTAATCAGTTCAGTACATTGTGTTCATACGTAAAACAGTTGCTAAGTATCTCACCCCAAAGTATAAAACAGTAAAAGTGGGGCTGTAAGACTCACCTGAGTCGAACAGTGGTAAATAGCAAGTAGTAGTAAAGCAAGTAGGTTCTCCGAACCCGTAACCTTCTTGTGCCTAAACACGTAAGGTTAAGTAAGTAGATGTCTCGCAAGACCATCTAGGCTAGTTGTTCATACAACCCGTTGTGTTTAAACGTTGGTTCGTTATCGTTTGTATAATAGTGTACGGCCCGTTGGTGATTTGTTATAACTAAAGTTTCATCACTTATAACGCGATTTAGCGTGATTACACTTGAAAAGTATGTTCTATTATGTTCGATAATTCGTATTGTATAAGTATTTGAAATTGTACAGGTTTGACACTTGGTGAGAAATGTGCTTACAGAGTCTAGGTACGGGGGTCCGGGGGCAGCGCCCCTGGTTAGCGGGGTCCAAGGGGCGGCAGCCCCTGGCGGGGTCCAAGGGGCAGAGCCCCTGGCTGGGGTCGAGCTGCCAGGTCAGCTTGGAAAATTTTTATTTCTACTATATTGCTTTGACGAAAAACGCATCTGGATCTGAATTTGGGTAAAATCAGGTGTTAAAATCTTGGTTCCGACACTTAGTAAAAATCCGAGTTTTCAAGGTTCTGTTTTGTGCGACGTCGGGTGCGACGTCGGGTGCGACGTCGGGTGCGACGTAGGCATGTACGTCGCATGATGCGACCTTCGCAAATCAATGCGACGTAGGGGCTGGCGTCGCTAATGCGACGTTGAGATTTTTGTGCGACGTAGGTCGCGACGTCGCAGAGGCCCCTGGCCAGGTGCGACGTAGCGGTCTGATGGCCGGAAAATGTGCCGAAAATGAGTTTTTCGGTTTCCGTTCGATCCAAATCTTTTACCCAACCCTTATATGAACATAATAAGCCTATTTAAACCATAAACTAGTAAAAATGATCAAAAACGAGAGATGTCGGGATTTGTCGGAAACTTACAAAGCGTCGGATTGAAAATCCGAAAAGATGAAGTTGTAGATCGTGAAGAGATGAACGTTTTTCTCCAAAGATGTGGTATGATCCGGCGTCGTTTGATGGTGTTATTTTGTGGATGTTGATGATGGTGGTGGATGGAGGTTTGAGAGAAAAAGAAGGAAAGAAAGAGAAAGAAAAGAGAAAGAATGAGAAAGGTGAGTGGGAGGTGGGGTGTTGGTGAAAGCCTCACCTCACCCAGTCCCCGTTCCGCGCTCCGTGCAGCGTTCGTTTGCTCCGTCGTTTAACGTTAAATAATTATTTTACATTTTAAATGGTAGGTTTTAAATATAAGTCATTACGCGACATTTTTATTTACTTATTTTACAAATAAGTTTGAATCCTTTTGTTTTTAAATCGTGTAAACTTTGATCGAGCGATACGAGATAATTACTAATTATTATAAAATAGCGTTTCGGTCATAATTGCGTTATTTTAGTTTATAAACATTTGTTCACCAACGTCCGTGTTAATCGAATAGAATTTCATTCTATTTAAGTCGTGTACGATTTAATCAAATCGCAAAGTTGTATATATTTACCAACATATAATCCGATACATAAATTAGCCTAACACAGAACTAATTACATGTATTAACAAAGAATTAGGCGCTAATACTAGCCCTAATTTGCCGGTTGTTACATCCTCCCCAATACGATTGCGCAAATTAGACTTTACATTTTTCATCGCGGAAAAGCATCTCTCAACCGTTGCGGTTGCAACGGGCAAAACCAAAGGTAGCTTCAATAGTCGATAAACCAAGGGATAAGATAAATATTTTCTTGTTTCTACCATGACTCTAGCAAGGTCGGCAATACCATTCAAGTTAGCAAATCTTTGATCTTTTCGGATATTGTGTTGGTACATGTCAATTTCTTTCTCAAGATCAATCATCTCCACACTATCAAAATCTTTTGGATATAGCTCACTCAATCTAATTAACTTCGTAGCATCAAACATTGAAAATGAATCACGTGGATTCAAGGCCGCTATATTACTAAGTAACTCGGTACTAGCTTCACTAAAACGATCACCAAACTCTTGAATTTGCATATCCACAACAGTTTTTAAACTCTCAACCTCATAATAATGTTGATTAGTGATCTTGTCCCTTTGTCTTCTTGAATTAACACAATCTTCCGCCATCTTCAACATTCGGATACCATGATTGTCACAAAAAGAAGACATTTTCTTTAAAAAGTGGTTCAAACCGAATTGTTCTTAACTCATGCAATTTTTCTTTAGTTGATTCCACCAATGAAACCGCTTCTAACAACTAGAACAACGTGATTCTAACATTATATTATATCTCATATATAGCATGAATTTTGCAAACCCTAAATTAATTGAGTGAATAAATTATCTGATTTAAATAGTGAAAAAAATTGTTGAGACTTGAGAATTAGATGTAGCAAGCAACTGAGATAATGTGAAAGTTAGAGAGTATTCAACGATTCACATTGTTAAGTGAAAGTTAGAATTTATCAAAATTGCGCTATGGCGTATACATGAAGTCTGGAAACGAATAAATAATACAGACGAGTTTTTTAAGCCCAACATATGGGATTACCAATCTTTTTTTTTTTTTCTTCTAATGAGTAATGAATGAATGCTGGACGTTTGATCATGTTGGGCTTGGGGTTCAATTACATTTGGGCTGGGGGCTAAAGTATTATTGGGCTGAGGGCAGAGTGCAAAAAATTGATAAATTTACCTTGCAATTTGTTGGGCCATAGAGGGCATCTGACCCCCTTCCCCTTAACAAGCACCGCCCCTGACGGCCTGACTACAACCGCACATTAATTATTGGGAAATTAATTGTTTTACCCTTTTTTCGGAAGGTATAATTGGTTTTGCCCAAGTAAAAAAAAAATTGCCGATATGCCCTACCCGGACGCAGGTCGCAACATGCGACCTGCGACCCGGTCTATGCGACCTGCGACCAAGCGATCACCGAGTAAAAGACAAGCAAACGGAGCCATTTGCCTGTGATAAAACCCGGACGCAAGTCGCAAGATTGCGACTTGCGACCGTGCGACTTGCGACCGAACACGTCTCGCTGATTCATTGTTTGTTACATTTAATTTTAATATATTTTATGTTTCATAATTAATTAACGCAGTATTTCGTTTTTCTTTGATAACTTTTTATATACAATCTATAAAATAATTCCGAATATATATTGATGATCAGTGTAATTTTATATACATTTCGACATAAATTTTATCGTCATATGTTATGTATTTAACGAAAGCATTTTTTAGTCTCGAAATCAACTTTTTTTTATATCAGAATGTAGATAAAAATAAACTGGTCATAGTGGTATATTTAAATTTATATAGTATAACATATAAAGGTGGACTAACAAATTTTCTTACCTTTATATGTTATACTATATAAATCTAAATATACCACTATGATCAGTTTATTTTTATCTACATTCTGATATAAAAAAAAAGTTGATTTCGAGACTAAAAAATGCTTTCGTTAAATACATAACATATGACGATAAAATTTATGTCGAAATGTAGATAAAATTACGCTGATCACGAATATATATTCGAAATTATTTTATAGATCGTATATAAAAAGTTATCAAAGAAAAACGAAATACTTCGTTAATTAATTATGAAACATAAAATATATTAAAATTAAATGTAACAAACAATGAATCACATCTGCGAGACGTGTTCGGTGGCAAGTCGCACGGTCGCAAGTCGCAAGCTTGCGACTTGCGTCCGGGTTTTATCACAGGCAAATGGCTCCGTTTGCTTGTCTTTTACTCGGTGATCGCTTGGTCGCAGGTCGCATAGACCGGGTCGCAGGTCGCATGTTGCGACCTGCGTCCGGGTAGGGTATATCGGCAATTTTTTTTTTACTTGGGCAAAACCAATTATACCTTCCGAAAAAAGGGTAAAACAATTAATTTCCCTTAATTATTTCACATGAAAATGAAGCATGAACCAAAGATATCATATATAATTAAGTTGCATGGCTGACCTTTTCTTAGGGCTACGATAGCAAAACCATCAGTAGCATCACCACTCCACAAACGAGATGATTTTGTATTGTTAGATTAATCACTTGCCGCTGACTTAGTCACTGGCCAACACTAGAAGTAATCATATCTTTCGGCACATCTACGACTTGTTTATCACTCTCTTTTTAGCAAACACTTTCTATATTTATCCTTTTCGAATTACTCAACTGATTTGACACGTCTACGTCTTTTTTGCAATCTTTTTTCAATGACTTTCCATTGAGTGCGAACTCGTATCTTAAATCGAAAACTGAGGGGTTTATGATATGTACATATAATGAGCTACCCTCTCGATTACTAAACCTCATCTGGGCTTATATGGTGGAAATGTTGTTGTGATAGGTATCAGTTCTAACAAACCTTGTATGATGCATCATTAATTTGTACGTCTTTGCTTAAACTAGAAATATATCACTTACTTCTATTAAGACTTATGCTTGGTGACATTATCCCTTATATCCAATTCCCAAACTAAATCTTCAAATTACCATGAGATTTTAAAGGATATTATCATGAAATAAGATAATATGAGATAATGAGATTTCATGACATTTTAAAGTTAACCATTATCATTGTAAGTCATCCTTATTCCCACCATAAACAATGAATAAATACATAAACCTTTTTTTTTCTTTTTCCCTTAAATTACTTATTGATTCACCTAAGTATCCATATGCTTGGTCTACTTGGAGAGAAGAAAAGATAAATAAATAAATAATAAAATCTAAAAAATAAATTTTTTATAACCTTAAATAGTGAATAATTTTATTATTTCTTTACAATATTTATATATTTTTTGTTATGGTTGTATAAGTTATGAACTGATAGTTTTCACAATCTTATATGCACAATTCACAATCTTATATACACAAAATCTATATAAGTAGTGATTTAAGTAGGTAATGTGAGTAATATATATGTGAACTATATGCATAAAGTTCAAATAGCATATATGTAGGTCATTTTAATTGATTGTTTCATTTTTAACGATTATATGTGATCTATAAACTATTTCGATGGCTTGGATATCTCCCATCGCAATGCTGAGGGAAAATATATCCTTGTTTCATAATCAATGTTTATATATATATATATATATATATATATATATATATATATATATATATATATATATATATATATATATATATATATATATATATATGTGTGTGTGTGTGTGTGTGTGTGTGGGAGATCAAGAGGGAAGTAAAAGAATGGGGAAGGAGGGAAGCTATTCTCAGCCACACATTCTGGTCAACTCAAAAGTCAACACGGTGGCATTTTTGTAAATAACTTGAGATCACCTCCCAGCACGTTAACATGCATTTTAAAAGCATGTTAATAAAAAACAACTAAAAACGTGATTTTCATCTTAAATTCATCAAATTAAAGCTTAATACTTGCAAACATAAATTCAAAAATAATAATACACAACTCGTTGAGCAATATTGATTAACTATTGTTAGATTCAATCAAAAAAAATGTTGAAAATAGATTTCATGAAAAAAATGTAAAAACCCATTATAAAAGATCACAAATTCATTCAATTGAATACAAAATTGAGATATATATAAAACAAAATACAAATAAATCGATCATAAACATCAATAATCAAAACAAATCTGCAGTTATTTTACGTTTTACACAAAAAAGTTCTCAAAATTTTTCATAAAGTTTAACACTCATTTGAAATGTATGTTATAAAAATTACAACTTAAACATTTATTTATGATGAATATTTTAGCTTATATATGTTATTAGTGTATAATAACTCTTATTCATCATAAATGCATGTTAAAATCTCATTGAGTTATTAACATTCGTTTATGATGAATATTAACTTATATCATGCTAATGAACATTATAACATTCATTTATAATGCATATTAACTCATATATATTGTAATACATTGTTGAATGTTATGTTATCACTTTCAACAATGTATAATAACTTATATATAAGGTAATATTCTACAAACATGAATGTTGAAGAATCTTACGTGTAATTTTGATTAACATGCATTGCAAATGCATGTTAACGTTCTGAAGATTTCAATTTTGTGAAAGTCGATGGTTAATGATAACCATAATTCGATTAATGATCCGTTTATAAGTTTTATATGATGAAATTCGTTCATTATATTGTTTTAATTGGCAAAACAAATTTTTTTATAAAAACCCAAAAGCTATACCCAAAATTCATAATTTTTGATGATTTTAAATCATGACGAATTGAAGATATGTATGATTGTGTTTGATGGATTGAAAGTTTATTTTGATTGATGAATCGTTGAATTTCATGGTTTAATTTTGATTTTAGAAGAAAGTAGGTTAAATGGGTATTGTATATGCATTATTTATTGTAGGAAAAAGGTGTGAGGAAATTGGTGGCTGAAATTTACTTCTCTCCTTCCCTCAAAATTGATACTTCCCTCTTGATCTTTCCCCTATATATATATATAACTTGCCCATCCATATTTATTTTTTTGATGCTGATAAAACGCTTGATGTACTATATACGTGATATTACTTAATCTCTGGATGGTATGTGTTTTTAGGGTGTTCCAACTTGCGGTGTATGCTATCTATGTAGGAGTCATGGGAATACTCATACCAACGATTGCTCAAATGATTGAACGTACGAAAGAAAACACGATACGTATATGGATTTCTTTGGCAACCTTGGTAATAAATTTCATTGCAGCGGTAGGGATGTTCACTCACACCGGTGATACACAACAAACTCATTGGAAAACTATCACTTTGCACACCATCTTCATCTTTACAGGGATCTGGACTCCTTATTTAGCATTCTCCACGCTCATTCCACAATGGCTCACTTGGTATGGTTTTGTTATCATATGCGTCGTTGTGACCTTCATACAAGGTTATAACATGTTACGAATCCTCGTTCTTAGGTCTTATCAAAAGGTTGTTGCGGTGAAGTCTGTGTTTGATAGATTTTGGTATTGACCTAGAGAAGTCATTTGCCATGATATTTTGGGCAATCCGTACAACATTTAGTTATCATTGTAGATTTTATGTAGCATTCAGAATGTGGGTTGTATAGATCGAGCTCTTTTTTGCTTTTGTAGTCATCATGTGGCATTCAAAATGTGGGTTGTATATATATAGCTTTATTTAATTTGCAAACGTAGTTATGGAATATCTGTACGAACATTTGAACTCAATATGACAATAAGACATGCATGAGGATCGATAACTTTGGATATAATATATGTTTGTCGCAAAGGCATGCATTTTGTTATCCAAAAACTTTGTCTTTCAAGTGAAATATCATAAATGCATCAATAGTATGTTGTTGAATATTTTACGCCTGTAGGATTCAAGTTTTAACATATTAAAAAGAAGAATATTCATCTTTTTTTCTTTTCTTTTTTTTCAGAAATTTAGTTCATTATGAAATTTTTGTCCAACAAAAAGTGTGACAATAGTACGGTATTATTAATAAACCGGGCCGGCCTCAAAAGTATGATGGGGGTATATAGGTTTACTTGGGCCTAGCCTAAACCATGAATATTTACAAACAAGGCTTCGTAGACGACCCACATCTAAAAACTTTGTTAGTTTATCGCATGTTATCTTAGTGATCACATGAAGATAGCATGCATCAAATCTCACAAATATGCATTAGCCGCTGTTTGTTATCGTATCATAGATTTCATTGAGAGAATATATAGGTTGGGTATCAAACTTTCACAAAATTTTCAATTTAAAGAACAATTTATTTTTTTTTAACAAAAAAATAACTTAATATTCAAAACATGTCGTATATGTGGAAAAGAAACTGATTAGAAAAATGCAAGATTCATCAATTTAAATAATTTTATAAACTTTAGTTATCCGTAAATACATTTTATAAACTTTAGTTATCCTTAAATACATTACGTATAGTTATGGTTTTTATTCGAACAAATCATTTTTTACCCTTCCATAAAGACCAAATTGTTCAATCCGAACAGTCCAATGCGAAAAAAAACCATTAATTTGGATAATCCGATTATATCCGAACTGTAAACACCCCTAGATATTTGGAATAAAAACACAACAGAATTACATTGTATACATGGAAAAAAAAAAAGAAAAAAAAAAGTGGTGTCTAGCTTATTATATGTATTTTATTGTAACATTAATTTACAAATATATATTTTATTGTAAACATATCTAACGATCGACCAAGAGATACACTGAATTATTTTATTCAATTCTATCTTCTTTTAACATGCTAGCTGTCGCTATATATTGTTGAACATTATTAGAGTTAGTATCATAACCACTGATTACGTTAGTTCGTTATATACGAGGAAAAGGGTCAGCGACTTAATTGCATATTGCCAAAGGAAATACAAGACGCATCGCTTTCTATCAATTCTATGGATCTGAATCCTCAAAATATGGGTCTTAGTCCCAAAATTCATCAAAGGTTTGCTTCTCCTCGTTCTTGTTCATTAATAATTTAATATAATCTATATATTTATTGTAATTAATCATCTTAGGTTTATATTTGTCATTTCTAGTCTATCGAGCTAATTTCGTCGAGTAGGTCATCAAAGATGATGTTGCGTCCCTTTTGAGTTAAAAGCTTTTACGTTATTTATTTGTATCATCATTTTTAATAGTTCTGTGTTTTATTTGACATCTAATTTAATAATACAAACCTCATGTTTAAAATTATCAAAAGAACACCTTCTAACGATTTCAAATTAGACATATGAAATAGATCTCCGAAACTTATGGGTGCGAAAAATAGCTGAATTACGTACCTAGAACAAACAAAGTAAAAAGTACGTGAACATTTTAGTCCATAAACACTATAGATTATAATCAAACAACTCGATTGCACACTTATTATTTACAATGAATATTAAGCATGAAAAAAAAAAAGATATCTCAAGTAGCATGGACAACTTTTGATTTTTAATAGTCATAGTAAGGAGTACACTCCAGTTACCTTCTCTAAAATTTAATAATCACGTAAAAGGATTATTTTAAAACTTATAGCGACATTTTCTAATGTCCCCTTAAAAATGTTGAACAAAACAAAAAGAAAAATAAAATAATAATAATAATTTACGTACCCTCTCAATTTAAATGTCATCCCAACACTATTGGGCATGTCTACTGGTACTATTAACAAGCAAATTAATACACTTGCCGGTGAAAATAAGGCGGGGGCAGTGTAGGCAGCCGATTCTATAAGAAATTTCAATTTTCAAATTACGTAATGTAAAAACTTTTTAAGTTATTAATGACATTTTTAAAATTCCGCCCCCACAAAACTATAAAAGAAATAAAAATAATTTTTTTTGACTCCGTCTATTTGGATTTCCTAGCTCCGCCCTTGGATATGGTACCCAAAATATAACCGGTTCATACACTACAATTGAATAAGAAGGTTAAGTTAACTAAAATATGATATGCGTAGACGATTTTCAACATTTTTTTTACTTATTTAACTTTTTATTTAGTCCACTAGACCAGCAAACGTACGTGTAACACACACAATTATACTTGGTGTGGCGATGTATCTTTTTATTGGTCCTAATGTTTTGTCATATTATTTCATGGATTTTCTTTATCTCGGGCCCTAGTCGTAACTAATTGGTCGTTTATTTAATGAACAAAGAATTTCAATTACTTTTTCACTAATTAAGATATTGTTGGAGAAGACTTATACAAAGTAATTATAAGGTCTCCCAATAATGTTTCTATTTCAGATTTCAAAAGGTATATATATGGTATGTTGGAGATATATCGAATAAATACAAAGAACAAATTAAAGACAAATACGAAACGGAAGCGAATATCAAATTACAAATCAAACAAATCAATTTTAAAGGTACCAAACAAACTAACAAATTCAAATTACAAGGTACAAAATTCTAAACTAATGACCTATATTTATAGAGCAAACTAATTATACCCAATCCTAAAAAAACTCAAATTACTAATCATAATATAAATAGGGAGCATACAAATTATCAAACTAATATTTACAAAACAAACCCCTAGGTTCAAGGTATTTACTAACAATCTCCACCGTGACTTGAACTCCGTCTTCAAACTTCAAACCAAACGCTAACCAAATCAAAATTTCAAATTCCAAACGCTAGTAATACTAGCCAAATTCAGAAAGCTATGATAATAATCAAGTCTTTAATCACCAAATCGATCTTCAACTTTCAAATATCCAATTCAAATTCAAACGACCAACTTATTTGATAAGGATTAAAGTCCAAATTTCCAAATTCAAACGCGATCCAAAACCTAATGATCTAATCATAATCAGATCCCAAAACCAAAGAACGCTTCACCAAAAACCAAACAATAACCGAAACCAAATTCGAACAGCAACTTCAAAAATATATATCTCTCAACTCGAACCTCCAATCAAAAATCCCAACGGTCATTTTGTAGATATATGTGTCTAAAATCTACAGTTAAAATTTCAAGACAATTCAACCGTTAACGAATCCGCAGCACCAATTCTCCTACAACTGCGCAGAAATCGACGAACCAAAAACCAAGCCAACGAAAATGAAACAAACTCAAACACAAACGGGATCCCTCCGGATCACCAACAATTAGTCGACGGCCGGAGGATGACTAATTCAAAGCGTCGAACCTAGCTCTGATACCACTTGTTGGAGATATATCGAATAAATACAAAGAACAAACTAATGACAAATACGAAATGGAAGCGAATATCAAATTGCAAACCAAACAAATCAAATTTAGAGGTACCAAACAAACTAACAAATTCAAATTTGAAAGTATAAATTCCTAAACTAATGACCTATATTTATAGAGAGAAACTAATTATACATAATCCTAAACAAACTCAAATTACTAATCATAATCTAACTAGGAAGCATACCAATTATCAAACTAATATTTACAAAACAAACCCTTAGGTTCAAGGCATGTACTAACATGGTACATTAGTGGGTAATCTTTATTGAATAAATAAAGGTAGAATATGTCGCTGAATCGATTTTTAAACATGTTCTAAGCATAATAAAACCACATATCGGATATAAGGCGTTTCCTATTTTTATCGTAATCGTAATCACTTGATACCGATAAATTGTTTCTTGGAAGGAAAAACCAACAGTCCTTGAAAGCTAGTGCGGAATGAGTTTACGTGTGTTATTTCTTTGGAGTCTATATCTCACGCTAGCTTTCAAAGTTGTTTATTTTCTTTCAACATGCTTAAAGTCGGCTAGTTATTGTTTTACGATCTAACATTTCTATACTTACATCATAACATATTCATATACAATCTAACATTATCATTAATGACTTATAATCCATTTTGCACTTTATCTTATCATTTTAATTTTTCTCAACAATCAAAATGACTAAAACATTATCCCTTTACGTTATATAACAGAATGTCAACTTGCCATCCAATCATCTACCAAGTAAATCAATATATATAAATAGTTAGAGAGTAAACTTTTTTGAAAAAAAAAAAAAATTTACTTCCATTCTAACTTTCTAAGGGTTATGCTCAACATAATGTTAAAAGTTGAAAATCGTATGTTATATTTGTGATTATTATCGTATGAGTCCTTGGATCGACTACATCTAATTTATATAGATTACTAAATATTTGTGGGAACCACTTTGTTTTAGTTTTCGTCGCAAATATTTCACGGGGTATATTCCTCGTCTATGTAAGACGTCATACGAATAACACTTGTCATTGCTTAAAGTATGACATACTACCTTCTATATACATTTGTACTATGTGACATTACCCAATCTATGTTTCATTAATTCAAACAATATATTGCCCACGCATATTTACTATTTTGTTATTAAAAAAAAAATGATGTATAAATGTTCTAATGGTACTGTTTACAGGTTGTTACATCTTGCAGTGTACACCATCTATGTAGAAGTCATCGGAATCATGATACCGACAATTGCTCAAATGATTGAACATAAAAAAGGAAACATGATACGTATATGGATTTCTTTAGCAACTTTGGTTATAAATTTTATTGCAGCGGTAGGAATGTTCTCTCACACCGATGACACACAACAAACTCATTGGAAAGCTATCACTTTACGCAGTGTCTTTGTACATACAGGGATCTTGACTCCTTACTTAGCATTCTCCGCGTTCATGCCCCATAGGCTCACTTGGTATGGTTTTGCTATCATATGCATCGTTGTAACCCTCATACAAGGTTATAACATGTTACGAAACCTCGTTGTTAGGTCTTATCAAAAGGTTGTTGCGATGAAGTATGTGTTTGATAGATTTGGTTGTTGCGATGATGTATGTGTTTGATAGATTTTGGTATTAATTTTAGAAGTCATTCCGAATGTGGGTTGTATATAGTTTATTTTATTTATGCTTTGTAATCATAATGTGGGACTCAAATTGTGGGTTGTATATAGCTTTAATGTGCAAACGTACTTTTGATTGTCTGTTTGAACATTTGAAATCAATATGACATGATCGATATCTTTGGATCACTTTTAAATATGTTTTTTTTTAATAAATCAAACTTTGTCCTTCAAGTGAAATATCATAAATAAATGAATCAACACTAGGTTGGAAAATATATTACGCGATCGGGTATATATGTTCCTTTAGTTTTTTTTATCTTAAATATATTAAACTTAATTAAAGGATTTTGTAACGATTAAAGTTGGAATCCCTAAAAGTAATCGTCACATTATTTAAATAAATTTAGTACCCTGTATAGATTGATAATGTACTTTTACAACGAACTAATTTATTATCAATGTAAGTAATGTATTTTATAAAAATAAAAATATATTTATATTATGATCTTCCACAATAATCATTACTACTTAAACCTTCTAGTCTTCCACTACTAAAATGTATTCCTATTTATCTATTTAATTATTAATGTAATCTTATAAGAGCATAAGGAGTGGTTGACATCATATTCGGGGTTTAATTGAACATTGACGTTTGACATGGATACGTTTTTTAGAGGAGTGATTTAATGTTCAATTCAATGTTAAATTGAGCACCAAAATTGTTTTAAACCAATCAGGAAAAAAAACAAAAAAGGAAAAATGCTTGAAATCGGAGTTCTATCTTGAACACTGAAAGTGAACACCAATCCGGTGTTGGGAACGTCGGGATCTGGCATTCAACTTGTTGAACGTTGTTCGTTTGCATAGCCTACTCCTTGGTTTTAACAATTTAAAATAAAAAGTATGGAACCCATGGGGTACGAGTAACTGAACATGAAATTGATTACGTACGAACTACCAATTAATGAAACAACTTATCACTGTTGAAAAAGTAAAAAAAAAAAAAACGTCATCGCATATGTTTTTGAATTGGATGTCGAAATCAACATGGTGACCTAACATAAATATATATACAATCAATTAATTCAATTCAATTTTATTATATTAGAGCGAACAAATATTATGACCCACCACATATTATTTAATTAATGTCACAAACAATCTTGATTCTTAGTGGACAGAATATTATCTAGCCTCTTAACAAAAAAGTAGAGTAATTTGCACAAATATCCCTCACTAGTCACTACTTATCAGCATGCCACATTTAGTTGCCCGATATATAATTTGTATGCATATAAACTAATGGGATTCTAACGAAGGCATTTAATCATACATACATCACCATCTATTTTCTACTAAAGAACAACATGTTTTGACGATTTGAAAGAGAGCTTTAAAACTTATATATGAGTGTAAGCTAGCTAGCTGGATTACTTGGAACAAACAAAGTGAAAAGTTTATATTTTAGATAATAAACAACTACTATAAAATACAATCAAACAGCTTGATCAATCCCTCTTTATTATAATAAGAGGGTGTGATTAGGCAAATCACTTCCTAATAGCCTTTTATGTTTATAGCTACCCCAATTATTGATTAGCAAATAAACAGAGAGCCTAATTAGCAAAGTACCATTATACCCCTCCAATCCACGCCCCCAAATAAACAAACAAAACAAAGGGATCGTTCCCATTTTTCTTTCCTCATCATTCAAACGGCAGCAGATCAAGAAGGGAAAAAAAATGCCGATCGACTGGGGAAAAAAACACCGCCCTAAATCCATGGTTAATTCAAAATTGAATCGAACGCAAACAATAGAGGATCGAGATTTCTGCACACAATCTTTATTTCCACAACCCTATTCCTACATGTATTTAACGATCTCAGGATCAGGTGCATGTTCTTTGTTGTATTTGAATTTTATAAGTCTTATGATTTGTTAAGTTAATCGTTTTTGTTACTGATCAACTGATTTAATTATGTATGTTTGTTTTAATTTCTAATTTTTTGATTTTATAGTTTAATATCGTAAATGATCATTCAAACAGGGTATCAAATGGTTTGTTATTAGTATCTTGATTTGATTTCCATAAGAATATATTAGAACAACAATTAGAACCCAGTGGCGAATTTGATGGAACAAGGATTAGAACCCAGTTGCAATCTTGATATCAAAATCTAATTGCTTATTTGATGATTGATAAATTTTCAATATTACTTTTTCGTATTACTTTGTTTATCTAGCTGATTATCTGTATAGTGTTTATAGTTATCATGTCAGTTTAGTATATAGATTATTAGTATTAGTATCATATATATATTACTGCTGTGTATTCATCTCAGGCGAATACAAAGGTAGAAGAAGCTGCACCAGGTGTGGCAACTGGGATGCTATTATCGCTTAGTGAGAGGTTATCATCTGATTTTACAATTCGATTTGTTCATCACGAACTCAAGGTATACTGATTTTGGTTTAGTTTGATTTGATCTGAATTAGGGTTCATTGGATCTTTTCTCATAATGATTGTGATTATCCATACGATTTTATTGATATTATGATTTTTATTCATTCATGCCAATATGTAAAGTCTCTTGAAGGCATGTACCCCTATTCACAGAAGTTGCCAATGAGGCAGTACCAAATAATGTACAACCACATGGATCAGTTGGAGCTGAGGCGGGCCTTCGATCAATAGCTCAAGGCAACAATGCATACTTTGCTGAAGCTTTGTTTCACTATGCTGCACGGGAAGAGGTATATATAAAATAATGTGAAATATTGTTATTAATAAAAGATAGATGCTCATTGACAGAATCTTTATTTTGATGTTCTAATTCTCATTTTTATAAACATCTTTTCATTTGTGCATTCATATGTATAAATTTTCTTTTCATAAATTGTGAATTATTTTTTTCATCATTTGCAGGTACTTCTCCTGAAAATAGGGGGAAGTGTGATTTAGGATGAAAAAGTGGGTGATGGGTCAAACATTTGGATCAAGTGTTTTGAGGCCGCAACTGAATTTGAATACATTTTCGTCTATGGTTCGTTTACCACATATTTTGAATTATCTTAAATCGCACACTATCTATTCAGTAATGATGAGTCCGTTAGTATTCAGGGAACGTACATTCATTACAGAGAAATCAAAGCTGCACTAGGGCAACTTCAACACATCTCTCTTTATTATTATAAGACAGCCTGATTATATAATCACCTATGTTTTAGTTTTGCCCAATTTATACCGATGCAAAAACAGGCCACCCGCGATCCAAAAGTTAGGGCGCGATTTCAGTGTTCTTTCTGAGTAATTTGAAATTCAAAATCAAATTTCAAAATTTTGGATCTAAAATTGGGGATATTGATCATTCATGGTGAAAATTAAAAGTCAGTTTCGGTTTCCTTTATCATGCACTTTCCTTTATTAAATCTCACCTGCAACGCGCGTTTTCTTGCAACAATGATCCTGCACTACCTCTTGTACCGGGAGAAGCAACCCTACAGAAAACAAAGAAATCGGCCATGGCAGCAGAAGTAGTCTTCACGCCCTTAAACGAAATCACGAATGAGAACAGTGATTGGAAGATTAGGGTAAAGGTTCTTATGTTGTGGAAGCAGAGTTACAAAAACACTCCACATCAAATCGCCTCCATTGAAATGATCCTAATGGATCCGCTTGTAAGATTCCTCTATTTCGTTATTAATAATCGTGTCGATTTGCCTTGTTGTCTGGTTAACTCTGACTGCTGCGAAGAAAAACATATCAGACGATCTTTTTAGTGTTTTGTTGTACTGTTTGTTCTAAACTACTTTAAGAGTCATTTGCATCTTTACATCGGATGTCATTTGTACTCTTCCAGTAAGCCAATCAATGGTATAATTCATTTTACTTTGTTTAATCTAACCAGTCTGAACTTTTTAATAGATGAGAATTTCAATAATTCGTTCCTCTCGAAAGTCAAATGGACATATTCACTGGAGCCCCTCTTGATTATTTGCTGCCATGTGCTTTAATTAGTCTTTATAATCATTGGTTTGTTTGCACGTCCATTTTAAGGGCGTGTTGTCTCCAATTTAAATTTGTACGTGTTTTTTTCATTCCATTTAATACTAACCATCACTAAGGTGGCTTAGTGGCAAAAATATCATACTCAGTTAATACTAACCATATTTTTTAGGTGCAGATTATATATTCACCTAAATTTCCTATCCTATTAGAATTATATGTTGTTTACATGATGATGTCTTCTATATGGGTCAATACTAAAAAGTAAAGATGACCCACCAATCTTATCACTGTTACCTACTGTTATATAACCCATTCTTATCCTATTAGAACTATAGGGGGTTTACTTGGTTTTTGATTTGATTAGGGAAAACATTGGCATTTGGGATACCTGCTATAAATCATATATTGAATAAGAGGAAAAGTAAAACAACCAAGCAAAAAACTCCACTTTGTCTTGCACTTGCACCAACAAGAGAACTTGCTCAACAGGTTTGTTTTTAAATTTTAAATACTTATGTAATATGTAGTATTGTTTTTACAATGCTTGATTGAGAGTTGATACGATGCTAAACTTTGCTGAATTGTTCTTTGTTTCATATAAACAATGCTTGATTGACAGTTGATATGATGCTAAACTTTGCTGAATTGTTCTTTGTTTCATATATGCATGACATGATCTCAGAAGTAATAGTTATAATCTTTTTGAACATGGATGGAATGATATTGTTGCCTCAGGTGTTTTTGATTTTCTCCATGATCTGATTTTTTCTGATGACCAGTTTGGCTAACTTGGGTTAAATGTGGCAGATTTTTGATGTTATATCTGAGGCTGGCAAACCCAGTGGTGTTCGATCAGTTTGTGTATACGGTGGAACTTCTAAAGGACCTCAGATATCTGCTCTGAAGTCTGGTGTGGTAAGTCCACATATCCACCGTCCATTTCATTAAAAGATCATTGGCTAAATTTTCCACTTAGCTTTTGTCGTCCCATGGCCTGAACAAGTAATTGCCCACTCATGTGATCTAATAATGACAATAGATGTGAAGCCTGTGAGCCAATTTTAGTTTATTGATTTTTTTTATCCCTTTGTAATGACGATAATGGACAAACATACAATTTGTAAGTTGAAACTTGGAAAACATAGAGATGTTTCATTTTTTCATGTGACCAAAGATAAATTTTCCTTCACTTGTTTAATATGCTCCATTCATTGCATACAATCTGTGCAGCTTACATATGATGTTTTTAGGAAAGTTTTATGACAATTTTTCGGCATGCTAAAATACCATAGTAGGGGAGTCATATGGTCTGTTTATTAGTAGTATCAATCTTTTTTGATGATAACATGAACAAATACGTAGCTATAGCTTACAAAGTTTCTCACAAATGGAAATAGTCATTTCAAGCAGCATCCCAAAATGAAAATTGTTGAGTTACAATTTTATGTGACGAAGGTAGTGGTTGTTTTCCTAATATGATGATTGCCGACATTATAATATTATTTATTTACTGCTGTAAGCGTCTTATGGTGTTCACTCCATTTTTGAATTTGTTAATATGAATCTAACCAGTTACTTGTACAGTTATACACTGCATTTTTTATTTTTGATGTTAATTCACATCTTTCTACCTCTATTATTTTCAGGATATTGTTGTTGGAACTCCTGGGTGTTTGAAGGATTTAATAGAAATGGGTGTACTGCAACTACAAGAGGTCTCTTTTGTGGTAAGCACATCGTAGTTTATAAATACACATGTGAGAGTCTATATGTCGATGTGTTTATATTTTGTATGTACCTGGATAGTCTGTTGGGAATTTTTTTGTGTAGCTAGATGAAAAGGTCGATATCAAGTATATACCCTATGCAAAAGTAAATTTTGTATTTGACTCTTCGTACAGGTGCTTGATGAAGCAGATCGGATGCTTGATATGGGATTTGAACCAGAAGTCCGTTCCGTCCTTAGCAAAACAAGTTCTGGTACACCATCTTATTTAGTTCTAATTTTAGAGTTGTTAAAAACCAACTTTGTGAAATAATGCAGTAGCACTATGTAAATTAATGTATAAATATCAGTTTGGTAGTTTAAGTACTTGTCATGACTCATAAGTCAAACTGTAGATTTTATAATATCTAACTTTATGCTAACTGTAATCTCTGCAGTTCATCAAGTTGTAATGTTCAGTGCAACATGGCCTTTACCAGTGCATCAACTCGCTCAGGAATTTATGGATCCAAATCCTGTTAAGGTGATCTTTGTCTCCCTCATGGTTTACAAAGCTCAAAAATATTGACATCAGAAAAAGAACAGTTGCCGATAATTTTGCTTCTGTAGGCTGCGATTCACTTTTACCATAACTTTATTTTGTTGCCAGGTTGTTGTAGGATCAGAGGATTTAGCTGCTAACCATGATGTCATGCAGATAGTGGAGGTATAGTGATAAACCTTTGATAATCTTATGTCATGCTTTTTTTCTTGATCCTGATTATGACTCACTTTCAAGTCGAGTAATTACAAGTGTAATGTTTATATTGATGTTTCAAGTTATTGTTTAGCTAAAAATATTGTTGCTTTCCCCTTTATGTGGTAGTTTAAGCCCAATCACTTATGAATGGATCGATTTTGGATGGGTTTCTTTCTCAAACATGTCAAATATAACATTTAGCTGAAAGGGGAATATGTCAAATGGAACCACTGAAGTTTCCTCGATTGGCGTAGATTTGATATCACCACGGGTGCAGCAGAGCTACAATCAATCTATATTTGGTCATCGTTTGATTCTTTTTGGTTTATACTAGAATACTTTATCATGTTTTGTGAGTTTACAAACTGAATGCTATTTATTTACTTTATTGGTTATCTACTTCAAACTTGAACAACCTTATTTTAGCAGCTTTTCGTTAATTTTCCACGTGAAATTGCTTATCCACGACTTATTCGGAAGACATGTCGTTGGACCCACATTACCACGTCTTGGTTAAGACCTGCTGTACGGAGATATATTATTCTAAGTGGGCATTTTTGCCACAGTCTTATATATATACTATGCATAGCTGTCGCACCCCCAAATTATGATGCGGAAGCGGGTCGGTTCGGGGCGTGACTAATCAATATACAAAGCACACAAGATTACATAATGAACGACCACTACATGCGTCGTTTACAAATACATTGATAAAATAAAGGTTTTACACCGTTATAATATAGTTTACAAAAGCCCTTCAGTTCGAATGATAGAGATTCTATGGCATAACTAATTTATACAAAATATAGTAATGCATGACAATCTCTTGATGTCTGAATGTGACTCGAGCTAATGGACATCTTGAGTGGCAGACCTACTGCTGCTGAGTACCTGTGATACATGCTAAAATGGGTCAGCGAAATGCTGGTGAGCTCACAGGTTTGTATGTCAACACATATTTGTATGAACCACAAGATTTAATGATAATTGAATTTAAAATGCAATTAAGCAAAATAAAAGTTATACAGCTGATGCGCGCCGAGACGTCAGGTTTTCGGGAATCGCTTCCCTATCGTTGCGGACCTCACGCTCAACGCGGCATCATGTGGTAGTTTTAAATTTGTAATAGTCGGGGGGAGCCAAAACCTTCCAAACTACTTACTATTATTGGGTACGAGTACCTGATACTAGTATGTGGTAAGGATGATCCAGGGTCGTTCCTCACGACAGTAGAATTGAAGCAGAGCTCACTCGGATAACTTAGTAATTAAGCTGGGTTTTGGATAGTTGGATAGGTTTGTGTTTGGTTTTCTAATTTATTAAACTAATAAAACATAAAATAAAAGGGAAGCTAGCATATATGTAACACTTAAGGATGACGGAGACGCGGTTCACCATGATTTAGGATAGTGCATTATTGTGATGGGACACATTTAGGTAACAGACAAGTAAACTATAGGTGTAAACCTAGGACCCTACTTTTTTTTCGGTCAGACCTAAATAAGTATGTCACTGAGTACCTAGGCTATCGTGATTCTGATCAGAACAGACTATTCGACCCCCCACACTAGTCTTTGTGGAGACAGTGACCCTTGAAGGGTGCAGGAATAAGGTAACAGGCTGCCCATTGGGTTATTCTGACCTTTCTTAACACCTAAGTCTAAATGTTATTATCTAAACATGTACTGATTATTATCTTTGTATTCTAAACTATCAGTTTTGTAGAGTCTAGGGGTTTTAAGAATCTTGAACCACTGCTGGGCTTGACTTTCATCTCTAGACTCATTCCTTAGGTTTTATTAGCTCAAATACTTCTGTCATGATCTAGAACTCTCCTTTGCGATCAGTCATTCATCCCTAGACACACTTAACGGGGTACAGTGCACTTTTCCACAGCTGTTGCTAACCCTGAGTACTATTACGGTGTACAGTACTGTTACCATTTTCCACAATGCCGTATAATCGGAGATCAGTCTACCGTGTACTCCAACAGTCCCACGGTTCAACCATTTCTAGATACTATTACAGTGTACAATGCTTACAGCATTTCCACGGCTTTATAACCAGAATTGATCTCACCGCGTATAACTATTTTTCCACATGTTAACCAATTCTAACTATAGACACGGTGTACTTTAGTTATTGTATTTCCACAGCGTGTTCGTAACCAGAGGTAGGCCTACGGTGTACTTGGCATTTCCACAGCTTTATGGTGCCTAGACCATATTCTAGGGTTTCTAGGTAGTCCACAATGACGGTACCAACGGCTTTTCCTTAGGCTTTCACGGATGGACTCCACCAATGGTGTTTCCATTGCTATACCCAGTAATTTAGCCGAATTACAGTAACGGACATGGCTTCGTACGATAATACAGATAACAAACCACCAAAACTTAGGCCTACAGCTAAGGTGATAGTCACGTGAAGGACTGGAAAGGGTGATCCATAACTAAGTCTAGATGCATGATAAGTTTAGACAGATACAGAGTTTAACAATTCCATTTATATAATAATCGGGAATATTATTCCACAACGGATTGTGCCCACGACTTCCATAGCTTCCACGTTCCGTACTTGTCACATTAGTGATGTTTCCGGCGCTATACAAATGAAAGCCGTATAATGTTACCTCCGTTGTTTCATAATGATGTTATCCCAATATCATATATTTGAAGTACACTATTTAAATCATGGCAACTATACAAGAAACTACTCACAAAGCATGGCAATAAGCATTTCAAACATTAATTAATCACAAACATCAAACAAGAACATTATGACAAATTAATACAAGAAAGGATGGATATTACCGATAAATAATTGCGAGCAGAATAACACTTGTATTTCTCCGAATAATATCCCAAGTATTACAAATGCTAGCTTCTACGAATTACATTACATAGCTACTCCTAAAGCGACGGATTCTCTCTCTAATCTTCCCAATAGTTTCTAGAGAGAGAAACTAGAGAGAGAGACTAGAGAGAGAACCTAACTACCTACGATTTCTCCTCTAACTCCTAAGAGTAGTGCTAGAGAGAGAAATTTACTAATTATTCTAGTGAGAGAAAGAAGTGAGAATGAATTGAAATTGTGAGATTGGATGATGAAAATGAGGTGGTGGTGGTGAGTATTTATAGATTTGGCTCAACCGTATTCCTCAACCGTATTCCCACCTCGAAAATCTCAACCGTATTCCTCAGCCGTATCAAAATCACACCTTGGATGACCAAAACACACGATACGGTTGAGATTGGCCGTATACGGGAGAGATTGGCCGTATCGGGGGAGGGACAAGGCCGGATACGGGAGGATTTGGCCGTATACGGATGGACCTTGGCCGTATACGGTTGGGACAGGCCGTATACGGTTTGGTCTTGGCCGTATACGGTTGGGCTTGGCCGTATCCGGCTTGGCTCTCCCGTATCGTGGTCCGTCGGTTGTCTTGAATCTTCGTTTGGGCGTAACTTTTTCATCCGATGTCCGTTTTGAGCGTTCTTTATATCCACGCGATCGTAATCTCCTAAGGAACACAATGACATAAGTTAGAGGTCGTAATTCCAAGTGGAGCTCATAAAGTGCTAAAACACGTGAACCGGAATGCTTAAGATCGTTTGTGCTCTATTTTATTCGTTTTTAGGCCTTTTTAGTTGATTCTTGAAGCATCATCTATATTTTAGCCTTCATTATGAAATTTAGTATAAAAATGTATATTTCAAATGTTTGCATCCATAATTGGGCTAAAAAGGTGAGATAATGGCACATAAAAACTTGACTTTTTACGTGTCATCAAATATCCCACACTTAGACTTTGCTTGTCCTCAAGCAAAACTCAAACTTCTCACTTGCTTTCCCAATGAAAATATTTGAAAGTGTCAATGCATTTTTGGGTGAATCAAAACATATCAAGAGCAAACAATCTCGTATATAAGTAACATATCCTGGAAACTGAGAGAAAATAAGGTATTCGTTTCAGAAGCATGAAATAATTCTCTTGGGCATGCTTTTGGGATATACATGACTAGGCGATCTCACAAGGTGGTCACTCAATTCACTCAGAAGTGTTTTGGGTTACCTATCATTCTAATCAAACGAAATCGCTCATAAGCCAGTCATGCAGCATCCATCGTCATAGGCTTGCTCGAGAATCACATCTCCACCACTTAGGTGAGGACGGCGCTAATCATCCCAGGACATTCAGATGGGTTTTAATGTTTGGTAAGGGTTAAAGGGAATGGCTAGATGGCAAATTGGTTTTAAATAAAAAGGGTTTTGCTTATCTTAGGCCTCTTTAAACTTATGAAAAAATTTATTTAGATAAACTTTTTTAATGAAAACGGAAACGGATAACGATAAGGGAATGAGATAGCTATTTTGACTTCTATCCCTTTGAAAACACACGGAAGATTTTTTTATATCTTTAGAGAACATAGTTTTTCTGGAGAATCGAAGCACTTAGCTTTATTACATATTTTTCGTTTCTTTTCTTTTTTTTTTTCTATATTTTTGGGCTTAGAACTTCTTTGCCAAGGAACTTCTAAGGCATTTTTATTTTATTGCCCTTTTTGAGATCCTTTCTTACTTTCAATTTTCAGACATATTGACAACTTCGAATTTACTTGGTGCCAATTTTTCGCACCACAAGATTCTCGATCTTTGAGTATTGATCATGAAACGCACGCGAGAAGTTATGAGTAAACACGAATTTGTGGATTTTTGAGTGAAAGCAAAAAGAATATCTAAATAACGTTTTTCAAAAAATTTAAAATTTTCTAAGATAAGGTTTTGGTGGGTGTGGAAGTGAAATGGGTTTAAAGTTTGGGTTTTTAAAGAAACGAAAAGGCTAAGGCTCAACAGGGTTTTCTAGGCGGATCATCAACACTAAAAATGAGTGTTGGAAGGGTTTTGGGCTTGAAGAGATATGTAAAAATGGGGTTAAATCCTAAGGAATGTCAAGGTCCTCTGATTGCACCTATACCGCGTACGGTACTCTACCAATGTGGTCTCGACATGTATAACTGGAGCAAGTTCTAATTCCAGATGCAAGCATCGGCACACACTCATCAAACGAATAGTGAAGCATTAAAAATGAATGCTTTTCATGGGCTCAAGATACCTCACTACAAGATTGGGTTATATGTGCCTAGCCATGCGCTGCCCTTTTAGATTATTATTTCAAGCTCAAGAAATTCCTAACTTATTTAATCTTAACTTCCAAAATACACTACTCATATATGAAAATGATTCCCCTAAAGACATTTTAATTCAAAAATTTAGAAAAATTTTAAGCAAAAGTGAGGTTTTTTTAAAATTGAGGAACATTTTTCGAGTTTGCCTTTGGAAATAAGAATCCAACCTATGGTATTCTATACCGCTATCCCACACTTAGAGGAACATTGTCCCTAATGTTCTCTTGAGTGGAGATTTTACTGAAAGTAAAATCCCACACTTAGAGTTTGAACATCGAAAAATGTTTCTCAAGTGTTTGTTTTGGGCTGGAATCCCACACTTAGTGATAAGCTTAGGATATGGTATAGATTACTAAACGGTAAAAGTAAAACATATACGATCATAACAAAACAGAGATAAGAACGAGGAAACTCCCCTATACGGCTGTGAGCTGAGGATCAGAAAAATAGACTATGTCGGCACCAGTGTATGCTGGGTCAGACTTCGTCTTCATAAAGTGCACTCAAGTTTATGCGGGATACTCTTCATTCAAACCATCCACCATCTTCTCTCATAACTTAGAATAAAAGGATATATTGTAGAAAATGAAGTGATAACACCATCAGGATGCAGGCATAATCAACCAAGATGAACCAAATGTTGGATAGAGATGATGGACAAAGATCCTAATCGTCGTGAGCCATTGATGTAACTCAATAACTCATGATGATTTGAAGTGCTGAATCTAATGACCATAAATTTCTATCACCCAGGATCTTCTCCGACGAACTGATGGGATGAATGTGATGTTGTTCTTGTCTGAAAAGATCTCCAGCTTCCATTTCAATCCCTCTTCACTTCCTTAATGCCTATTCCTTGATCAACTTATATTCCTAAGTTTTAGCGTTGAATACTCATAAGCTGGAAAATACTGCTAGTGTTGAGGTGATTCATGGTCCCCAATGGTGGTAATGATAAGTTTGAATGGGTGGAAGGTGGGTGGATGTGGTTATGGTGATGGTGGTTCTGGGTTCCATGAAACGCTCTTCTAGCAACCAAGGATCCGGTAAGGTATGGTTGGATTTTGGAATGTTGGAAACATATGGTGAATGTCGAGGTTATTTGCTCGATGAAGAATTCTGAGAGAAGCAGAATGTGATCATCTTTTGTATCCTAAAGATATATCATTTCCCATAGTAGGCAATGCTCCAAAGCTTCCTAATCTAATGAACAATAATGCTCCCCTTGTCGTTTCTCCATTATACTCAGAGATTCTCCATCCATAGGCATCAGTCCCTGTCTGTTAGGCATTTTGTACAAACAATAGAGCAGACAAATGTGATCTAATAGACATGTGATTATTCCCTAAGTCATGGATTCACTGGTTTTGGAATGATTTTTAAAAGTGAAGGTTTTTGAAAAACAAACCAATGTATGACTTCGAGTCTAATCACATGCTTAAAAGCGTCGACCGCCTATAATTTCATTTTAGCACAAACAACAGATATGGAAATACTAGCAAATTCAGTAAATCAGGCAGCCAAGTATAAAGATTTCCGAAGCACATATTTTTAAACGAGATCGAGCATAATACACACATAGACATACAAATCATGTTATAAGGCATTGTAAGATCTCATGTATGTTCACAGAAATATATGTAAGTACCTCAAATGCTCGAAATATGTGAGTGGTGTGTATGACTAGGGCACCTAGATAACCAAGTTGCTAGCAGGGTTCCATGTTTGCAAATGAGAGGATGCAGAGAATTTGAGATCTAAGATAATGGTGGAATAGATATAGCAATGAAGTCCAAACAAGTGGGAGAAGGAAAGTTTCAGGTTTTTAGCAAAAGATTGACTAGAAAGTTCAAAAACCGTGACTTCATTTTTAGTTCCAAGTCATTTTTGAAAATCATTCCCTTTTTTGTTCACATAAACTTAAGAAAACTTTTAAACATGCTTTTTAGGGTTTCATTTTCTACTTATTCAGGTTAGCATACTACTTTATCCTAGATTAACTATTTTAACTATTACAACTACGTTAGACACGGGTTGCCTCCCGAGAAGCGCTTGTTTTTGTTCGAGTCTCGAGCCTGACTCTAGCTTTATATGTCGGGAGATCCTAGCGGCTTCCTTGCGTCCATCAGTAGACACAAGTGGAAGTATTGGTGCATACCTATATAGTTAAAGCAGGTTATTCCTAGGGTATGTCCAATAAGATGAGAAGGTGCGTCGAAGTGAGTTATTTGTTTTACTTGAGGCATAATAAATCTCTCAACTTCTTGTACTTTCTCAGGTTGGATGGTTTGGATGGGTCGGTCAAAGAGGTCCTCATCACTCCATGACGTATATGTCATTATGTAGTGGAGAGATGGTTTGTAGAACAACCTTGACGCAGAACCCACATTACTTCCTACGGTCTCTTGGTTGATGATAATGTTGTACTCTGGGCATGGAGGTGGGACAGAGTCCATTGACGTCTCCAATCTTGTAGCAACATTCTCATCAACTACTTGGGTGACTAGTTTAGCTAAGGCAGTTGCGGGTTCAACTAGATCAAGGGGTGATTCATCCTGCGAGATATGTGGGATATCATCAACCACAACTAGTTGTGGGATAGTATCAACCATGTCAGTTTGAGTTGGGATGAGATCACTTCTCAGAGTCGGTGCACATTCCTGTCGTCCTATTGAAGCTGAGTCTTCTTTGTAAATCTCCTCTTCCGGGCTCTCCATTTCTATCTCCTCGTCTACCTCATCGTACTCGTCACCCTGGCCAGTAGTTTCGAGTTGCAGTGGTTCGGAGAGCTCCTCTAGAATGAACTCTTCGTTGGTCTCAGACGTTGATAGGTTAAGAATGGGTGGAAATGAGGATTTAGAAGATGGTTAGGTGTAGGATCAGAAGAAAGTTTGCAACCAGACTCGTAAGAATAAAAGTCTATGTCGAGTGAAGAAGATGTGGTGTGTGTGTTCCTCTTATCTTTCTGTAGCCTAAAGCTGGGTCTAACCTGATTCCTATCTCCCTTACTACTTACTTGTTGTTCAGTTAAGTTATGAGTGGTGCGATTAAGCAATTCCTCTTGTTCTTTTAATAGTTGTTCAAATGAGTTGTAAGGGGGTGAGAAAGCAGCATTACTACTGAGAAATGTCAAAGACGTATCTCTCAAGTCAGAACTCTCGTGCGGTTGATGTTCAGATACAGGGTAAGATGAGTGTGGGTAGACTTCGAATGGATGAGGGTAGTAAGGTTGGTATTGTTGTTGGAAAACATAAGGGTCATTTTGATATTCTAATTGAGGATCTAGGTACCCTACGTTATCCAAATCATTCCTACTATATCCCTGATATTCGTTATCTAAATGGGAATCACTCATACATCTATCTTGAACAAGACTATCAAATTGATCTATTAATTGTTGTACATTTGCCATTTCCCAAGTTTTTAGAGAACACAAGAAGAAGGTTTAAAAATTTAAGTTGTAGTATGGAGGGAAGTTATTCTAAGCTACGCTAAGTTAACTAAGCTACACTAATCTACGGGCAGAAAGTAACTTATGACAGGGACGGTGAATCCAAGTCAAAAGGATCGCTTAAAAACTACTTTATCTAAACAAGCTCCAAATCGTACTACCGCCCCCGGCAGCGGCGCCAAAAACTTGATGCGCGCCGAGACGTCAGGTTTTCGGGAATCGCTTCCCTATCGTTGCGGACCTCACGCTCAACGCGGCATCATGTGGTAGTTTTAAATTTGTAATAGTCGGGGGGAGCCAAAACCTTCCAAACTACTTACTATTATTGGGTACGAGTACCTGATACTAGTATGTGGTAAGGATGATCCAGGGTCGTTCCTCACGACGGTAGAATTGAAGCAGAGCTCACTCGGATAACTTAGTAATTAAGCTGGGTTTTGGATAGTTGGATAGGTTTGTGTTTGGTTTTCTAATTTATTAAACTAATAAAACATAAAATAAAAGGGAAGCTAGCATATATGTAACACTTAAGGATGACGGAGACGCGGTTCACCATGATTTAAGATAGTGCATTATTGTGATGGGACACATTTAGGTAACAGACAAGTAAACTATAGGTGTAAACCTAGGACCCTACTTTTTTTTCGGTCAGACCTAAATAAGTATGTCACTGAGTACCTAGGCTATCGTGATTCTGATCAGAACAGACTATTCGACCCCCCACACTAGTCTTTGTGGAGACAGTGACCCTTGAAGGGTGCAGGAATAAGGTAACAGGCTGCCCATTGGGTTATTCTGACCTTTCTTAACACCTAAGTCTAAATGTTATTATCTAAACATGTACTGATTATTATCTTTGTATTCTAAACTATCAGTTTTGTAGAGTCTAGGGGTTTTAAGAATCTTGAACCACTGCTGGGCTTGACTTTCATCTCTAGACTCATTCCTTAGGTTTTATTAGCTCAAATACTTCTGTCATGATCTAGAACTCTCCTTTGCGATCAGTCATTCATCCCTAGACACACTTAACGGGGTACAGTGCACTTTTCCACAGCGGTTGCTAACCCTGAGTACTATTACGGTGTACAGTACTGTTACCATTTTCCACAATGCCGTATAATCGGAGATCAGTCTACCGTGTACTCCAACAGTCCCACGGTTCAACCATTTCTAGATACTATTACAGTGTACAATGCTTGCAGCATTTCCACGGCTTTATAACCAGAATTGATCTCACCGCGTATAACTATTTTTCCACATGTTAACCAATTCTAACTATAGACACGGTGTACTTTAGTTACTGTATTTCCACAGCGTGTTCGTAACCAGAGGTAGGCCTACGGTGTACTTGGCATTTCCACAGCTTTATGGTGCCTAGACCATATTCTAGGGTTTCTAGGTAGTCCACAATGACGGTACCAACGGCTTTTCCTTAGGCTTTCACGGATGGACTCCACCAATGGTGTTTCCATTGCTATACCCAGTAATTTAGCCGAATTACAGTAACGGACATGGCTTCGTACGATAATACAGATAACAAACCACCAAAACTTAGGCCTACAGCTAAGGTGATAGTCACGTGAAGGACTGGAAAGGGTGATCCATAACTAAGTCTAGATGCATGATAAGTTTAGACAGATACAGAGTTTAACAATTCCATTTATATAATAATCGGGAATATTATTCCACAACGGATTGTGCCCACGACTTCCATAGCTTCCACGTTCCGTACTTGTCACATTAGTGATGTTTCCGGCACTATACAAATGAAAGCCGTATAACGTTACCTCCGTTGTTTCATAATGATGTTATCCCAATATCATATATTTGAAGTACACTATTTAAATCATGGCAACTATACAAGAAACTACTCACAAAGCATGGCAATAAGCAATTCAAACATTAATTAATCACAAACATCAAACAAGAACATTATGACAAATTAATACAAGAAAGGATGGATATTACCGATAAATAATTGCGAGCAGAATAACACTTGTATTTCTCCGAATAATATCCCAAGTATTACAAATGCTAGCTTCTACGAATTACATTACATAGCTACTCCTAAAGCGACGGATTCTCTCTCTAATCTTCCCAATAGTTTCTAGAGAGAGAAACTAGAGAGAGAGACTAGAGAGAGAACCTAACTACCTACGATTTCTCCTCTAACTCCTAAGAGTAGTGCTAGAGAGAGAAATTTACTAATTATTCTAGTGAGAGAAAGAAGTGAGAATGAATTGAAATTGTGAGATTGGATGATGAAAATGAGGTGGTGGTGGTGAGTATTTATAGATTTGGCTCAACCGTATTCCTCAACCGTATTCCCACCTCCAAAATCTCAACCGTATTCCTCAGCCGTATCAAAATCACACCTTGGATGACCAAAACACACGATACGGTTGAGATTGGCCGTATACGGGAGAGATTGGCCGTATCGGGGGAGGGACAAGGCCGGATACGGGAGGATTTGGCCGTATACGGCTGGACCTTGGCCGTATACGGTTGGGACAGGCCGTATACGGTTTGGTCTTGGCCGTATACGGTTGGGCTTGGCCGTATCCGGCTTGGCTCTCCCGTATCGTGGTCCGTCGGTTGTCTTGAATCTTCGTTTTTGCGTAACTTTTTCATCCGATGTCCGTTTTGAGCGTTCTTTATATCCACGCGATCGTAATCTCCTAAGGAACACAATGACATAAGTTAGAGGTCGTAATTCCAAGTGGAGCTCATAAAGTGCTAAAACACGTGAACCGGAATGCTTAAGATCGTTTGTGCTCTATTTTATTCGTTTTTAGGCCTTTTTAGTTGATTCTTGAAGCATCATCTATATTTTAGCCTTCATTATGAAATTTAGTATAAAAATGTATATTTCAAATGTTTTCATCCATAATTGGGCTAAAAAGGTGAGATAATGGCACATAAAAACTTGACTTTTTACGTGTCATCAACAGCCATGAGCACATAGTCTGAGCTTAACTCGAGATGTCAGGTCCACATTTAAGGTATCCTGATCGAGGTGCCTCCTACGAGTGCCTAATCAACACTCGTCTTCACAAATATTAATACATCCGTTTTACCAGTTAGTGCGTGCTAACCCGGATGAGGCTGGTCAAACCTATATGGTACCATATACTAATATTCACGCTACTACGTATTACCAAACTATGCTGATGGAGGGCTTTAAAATGATTAGTGAAAATAACTCATGTAGTATTTGATTTGATGGTACTTGCGTTCATATTGTAAAACAAAACAGAGCAATGCAATCACACCCCTAGGTAAAAGTATTTAAAAAGGGGATATGAGACTCACCTGAGCCTAATGAGACGCTATCAAGCACAAATGATGGTTTACAAGACAAATGATGTCGTTCAATCGACTGAAACCTGTAGGGCGTCTTAGACGCGCAAGGTTTTATTTGATTAGATGACTTTACAGACCATCTATGCTAGTTGTTCCCTTAACTAGTTATGTCCAAATACTTTGGTTAATGTTTATGTTTAAAGTTGTGAAAATCGTATACGGCTCGTTGGTGATTAATTGTAATAATAATCTCAAAACGTTATTATTGAAATGTTGAAATGAAATACTTGTAAAGTGTATTTGAAGTGTTTAGTATTCGTATAGGTCATGTGTTGTTGTGTTGTTGTCTTACGTGATTACTAGTTGTTACCACTTCTAGTTATAATCTTGTTGCCCCTGTTAGTTATAATCTTGTTGCCCCTGTTAGTTATAATCTTGTTGCCCCTGTTAGTTATAATCTTGTTGCCCCTGTTAGTTATAATCGTGTTGCCCCTGTTAGTTATAATCTTGTTGCCCCTGTTAGTTATAATCGTGTTGCCCCTGTTAGTTATAATCGTGTTGCCCCTGTTAGTTATAATCGTGTTGCCCCTGTTAGTTATAATCGTGTTGCCCCTGTTAGTTATAATCTCCAGATTTTTGACTCAACAACCCTCTCGTTTTCTACACTTTTTAGTCCAAATAAAGACCCACCAAAAATCACAGATGTTCCCCTATGGGTCTAGTGTAAATCTGCATTTTATGGTAATTTTATAAGTTCATCTGCTATTTTTAACAAAAATCAACATGAAAGGTAGTCGGATTTGGTTCGGAAACGAGTAACATTCAAAGATCAGCTTCTATACTTAAATCCGTATAGATCTGGAAAAAGTGTAAAACACGAAAGTTGTAGCTCTTTTCAATACGCAACTTTTAAAATAAATTTGGTTGTCTAACTCATCTTAGAGCTCGAGATATTAACGATTTTGTGGGACTGTTTTTGAGAGACAGAATCTGTCATACATACATACTTATGAAAAACGTTTTTAAGATTTAGATTTGGACATTAACAAGTTGTATGAACAATATATCATCTATATAAACATAATACAAGTATTTTACGAAAGTGTCGGGATTCTTACAATGATCGAATGAAGAATCCGAAAAGGTGGAAGCGTAGCTCGCGTTCTCGTGATCGTTTTTGCTTCAATCGACTTGATGATCCGAAGAGGTTTTGATGGTGGATTATGGTGGTGAAAGTGGCTGATTTTAGAGAGAGAAAGATCAGAGATTAGAGAGAGAATGAGAGAGATTGAGTTGGTGATTGAATGAAGAAAAATGAGATGATGGTGGTGGTTAAAGTCAAGAACAAGATCCATGTTTCATGGATCTTGTTTGGCTGATTTTTCCAAGTCAAAAAGGAGGTGGATTTTTATTATATTTTGTCTCAAATAATTGGTATTATATCTGTGTTCGTTTACCCGATCGTTTAAATGTATATTTAGACGTTATGTATTATATATACGTTTTTAAATAACGAATAAGCTTTCGATATTTTTGAGTTGAAGTATTTTATCAAAATACTTGTTAATGAGTTATAAAAATATAACTTTGGTTGGTTTTGATTATCGAACGCGTTTCACTCATTTTTGGTTGCGTATGATTGTTTTAGACGATCGAGTTTCTTTTGAAATATTATCGAAATAATATGTAATAAATAATGAGTTGTATTAAATAATAATTCTATATTACTTAATAATTGTTTTCACCAACGCCGTATAGATGAATCGGAATTCGGCCGATTTGAAAATGCACGATTTAAACAAATCGCGTACTGATATATATATAACAATATACATATTGATACATACAATTAGCCTAAAACATAGCACTAATTATATGTACTACTAGATGATTAGGATCTAATAACTAGTCCTAATTTGATGGGTGTCACAATAGCTTAAGCCGCAATGTAATGTCCTCCATAACCTTTCCTCTCGTGCACCATAGTGTAAGTTGATTTATACCACTTGAATTAAGCATCTGGCAATACAAGGATCTTGAAGTATTTCTGCAAAATTAGTCGTACAACCTAGGTTTGCACTACTAATACAAGGAATATAACAAACACACTGTGGTTTTGGAGCATCTTTTTAAATGTTAAAACAGAAAACACTTCGATGGATCCCACAAATGTGAGAACCTCGTCTTTGGCTATTAGTAGTGCTCCTATCAAATTGCTAAATGCACAATGTATAGTTCACTGCCAAAGTAAAAGCAAAGTGTTGTATCTATCTTGTATACAATTAAAATCATTAAAGCGATCAACGGTGCTGCAGATACTATATGGAAGATAAATGGTGATATCGACATTACAACACTTTTGTTTAATTTTGGTGTTGACTCTTACGTAAATATTTACATTATGCATGGACGTCGAGTTCTTCACCAACAACCTACACATTATAATCTACATTTAACGTTACTAGCTTTTATTGAATTAAGGATTCTTTCTATGACAGTTTAACACACTTGTCCTTCAACTTACTCACTGCTACATTTAACGTTACTAGCTTTTATTGAATTAAGGATTCTTTCTATGACAGTTTAACACACTTGTCCTTCAACTTACTCACTGTTAGTCTCTCTGTATGTAATTATTATCATTGTTTGTAGTTTTGTTATAACGTCGTCAACGCCTACAAAGTCTACCTAACGTAACAATCCTACATTTTAAAATTTTCATAGCCCGCAAAATTGCGGGTCTTGATCTAGTTTCGCATTAATTTTACTTTGATTATTTATTCCAAAATTGCACATTAATTTTACTTTGATTATTTACTAGATTTCAAACCCGTGTATACACACGGAAACGTTGAATGTTTATTTGATTGTTTTTAAGTATACCAAAGATGTATACGATAAAATTCTAACGTTTTATATGATTTGAATAATAAGCAATGAAGTTTGAAGCCAAATTAGTTATAGTAGTAGGTGTAATCATCATCTAGTTGAGTAGTTGTTGCCATATTAACGTTATTGTCCGTAACTTATTTGTTACTCACATAAAACATAAGTTGAAGAAACGGATTAAGACACTTGTTGTGCTAAAAGTTTGATTTATATTAGAGGAACACAGTAAACTTGATTTATTGAAAATTTGACGGTAGCTTTAAACTTGTTTTGAAATTGATTGTGAAAAGATGTATGAAGAGTTTGTTGTCAATACATATCCGAATCTGATAACTATTATATTACAAAGGGTCCTCATGTATATTTGATCTGATGATTATAATGGTTACAAATTATATCTTATCTTGGACTCTTTTACGCGTTGGTACCTATATGTATATTGTTTGATTGAAAGATTAATAAAATTTAGGGGTCTAATTGTTTGAGGAAATGAAATTGAAATTTAAAATGAAATTGAAAGATTAACAAAAAATTATTTTTACGCGTTGGTACCCATTTTTTTTGGGTTTTAGAAACTTTTAATGTGAAATCACATGTGATTTAACACTAAAAAATAATCACACCCGCTTATATTTTCCATTAAACTTTAAATTCAAATCATTGATGATGTAAAGAGATTAATACATGAAAAACTAAGGTGTAATCACATGCGATTGAATATCAAACTATCAATCACATGTGTTTAAAGAGTAATAAAATACGGATTTTCAAATCATTGACTAAGAATTATACAATCAAGTAAAAATCAAGTTGAAATCATACATGAATTATCATATATCGGTAAATTTCTCATCAAATATCAATTTTTAAATGAAAATCATATGTGATTATATGAAAATCATATGTGATTATATAACAAATCACTTGTGATTAAGTGTACAAATAACAATCACATGTGATATTTAATGAAAACTATTGCAATTTTTAATTTTTTATTTATAACTATTAATGTGGGTGAATATTAAGTTATAATCACGTGTTAAGTAGCAAATACCATGAATAAATAATCGTGAACAAATTTTAATTTTTTTTATCATAAATCACATGTGATTATATTGTAAAATCCGGTAAAAAAGGCGAAGAAAAAAAATCGTCGAAAATATACCTTATGACATCTCTAATCGAAGAGAAAAACGCATTGGTTCCGAATATGTAATTTTTATAATTTATGGACTTACGGTTTGTGAGATAATTAACCAGGGGGTAAAAAATATAAGTAAGTTTTCTAGAGAAATAGAAGAATCTTATTGGTTCTCTCATTCTCTACTTTTTTAGTATTTTTAAAAGAACTCAACCTAATTGTTTAATTGAAATTTAAAATGAAATTGATAACATCATAAATGTTAATTATATATTATATTTAAGATAAGATTCCAAAATTGCACAATAATTTTACTTTGATTATTTATTCCAAAATTCGCTCATTCGTAATCATGAAAATGAGGGGAAAAAACAAAGATATCTTAAAGTTATATGGACGATTTCTCAATATTTTTATTCACAATCAGCGCAATACTTTTAAAAAATTTCAAGTTGCGTAAATAAGTTAGAAATACTGCATGGTAGCCCAAATACTCAATTGAAATGATTGGTAGACCCAAATCTATATGAGTAATTTTAGATCTAAAAATGTGATTAATGAGTTTGAAAAATTAATTGGATGAGATTAAGAGAGGGAAAAAAAAGTAACCAATCAAACGTGTTTTTAGGTCTACATAAGTAGATCTATTTAGCATTCCTTGTAATCAACTACACAAATTGAAATCAGCTCATATAATATGCTACAATTGATTAAAACTAGAATTTTATGCCCTCGCGTTGCGACGGGATGTAAAAATGTTTTTTTAAAAACTTTGATATGAAATTTTCAATTATAGATAAATGGCTATATTTGATTTCTACCCTAGCCTTTTTTATATAAACTAAATGTAAGTTCACATCTTTTGATTATTATACTTATAAAATGTGTGTAATTCGTAAGTCTTGAGGCATTATAATTTATAGTTCAAATTAGATTCCAACCCGACTCCCCGAGTGAAAATCCTGTATTCATAATATAGACTTTAAGTTTCTTTAATAATTATAATTTTGTATATTCATAATATAATTGCACTTTGCGACATTTACATTCATGTAAGGAAAAAAGGGAAAAAAATATATAGGTTGCATTTATTAACTTAATTTACTTTATGTACGTCTCCCAAAACCGAAGAGATTTTCATTACACGATCAATAGATATACATAGTGTTTTAACCAAAGTTGTCAAGATCAAAATGTTACTCAAGATCATTTTTATCTTTGCAAGATCAAGATCATAAAATAAAATTGAGATCGTAAGACCCTACTTTAATAAATAAAATATATAATACATATTTTATACATAGATTTATTATAAAACTAAAATGATCATATAATCTTGGTTACTTTTAACTTCTGAAATGATTTTTTTTTCTAAACAGTGTATTCATTTATAAACTTCTGAAATGTCTTTTTTCTTTTTTTTTTCACTAAAATGCGATTGTATTATAGCCCGTCAAAAAACTAAAATAATATTTTCTTTTTTACTTTGCAACAATAACAATGAACTTGCAAATATAAGATAACGCAAATTGTTAATTTCTTTTTTCAAAATAACAAAATTGGTTCCTAACCTATACTACTCGATTTGTAAGAATGATAGAAATTAATTGATATTAGGGGTGAATTAAAACATTATATATAAGTATTTGTTTAATGTTAAATGGAAGGGGAACACCCGATTTCTCATTAAAACTTGAACTTGTGATATAATCATGAAAAGCCAATCAAATACTATCTAACATTATTATAATTATTTTGTAAGCAAAGGGAAAAAAATGTATAAGCTATTAGTTAAAAAAAAGGAAAAAAAAATTAAAATTAAAACATAAAGGGTGAAAATGGAAAATGTTAAAACCTAAAGGGTATAAAATGAAAGTGTGTTAATAGTTGGGACGAAGAAAATGAAAAGTAGTTGAAAGTTAAAGGGTAAAAAGTAAAAATATTCTAAAAGATAAGGGGTACAAATTCAAAAATTAGAGGATAGAAAGTAAAAAAGATTTAAAACATTAGGGGGTGAAATGAAAAAGGATTAAAAGTTAAAAGGTAAAAAACAAAAAAGCATCGAAAGCTAAAGGGTGGATTTGAAAATTAAGGAACTACTATTCATAGTAGTTCCTTGATTGATATTAGGGGGAAATAACGTTCATTTGATATACGTCGACGATTATTAACAAATTATTACTCCGTAATGATTATACTTTTTGGTATAGGCCACTACTAGAAAAGCACACGTGTAAAACTTATATCTGGTGTGGTGTGGCAATATATCTATCTTTTTATTGGTCCTACGGTTTTGTCATATTATTGCATACATTTTCTTTTTCTCGCATAAAGTCGCACTTATTCGTCATCTAATTAATGAACACTGAAATTTTAATAACTTTTTCACTAATTAAGATATTGTTGAAGACTTGAACAAATTAAGGTCTCCCAATAAGGTTTCTGTTTCTTTTTTTGAAATGGTATATGTACGCTACGTTATTGGCTACTCTTTATTGGATATGTAAAAAGGTAACTCAAGTAGCTAAAGTTATCATAATCACATAAATCGAATCTTAATTGAAATTTTATTTTGTTCTAAGCTTTATCAAAATCATAAATTAGACTAGCAGAGACCCGCACTCTGCGACGAATAAGTTATTGAAATTGATATGGAGTTACATAATTTATTTGATCCTATTAAAGTTTCGGATACTCAAAGTTCAAGTATCCGAAATTTTGGATAGTAGATTTCACTACCCAAAATAATTTTTAGGTATTCGAATTTCGAATATCTAACTGAATACCCAAAACCAAATAATATATATATATATATATATATATATATATATATATATATATATATATATATATATATATTTGAATGATCCAGAGGGAAGTGCATTTTTTGGGGGAATGGAGGAAGGGTTAGTATGCATCAGGAAGCATATTACCTTCACCCATACAAATCTTGAAAAAAGCAAACTGAAATTTAGTAAATGGTAATCAGAATCGATGCTATGAATGTTAAGTTTCCTTGATAAATTCTTTCTTCAAGTTATAGCATCGATTTATGAATAGTAGATCCATATCCGTTAATATGCATCGCGGTGCATATTAGTTAATATGCATTTTGATGCATATTAACAATAAAAATATCTTTCAAATAATGTGAAGTTTTAATATGCATCGCGATGCATATTAGTTAATATACATCACACTGCATATTAATAATTTATTAAATAAATATTCATCAATTAATGTTATGACTTAAAAATGAAATTCATTCGTTAAAATATTCTTTATAGCATCAATTTTGATTACTATTTACCAATAAAAATAATTTTTTGTTGACGTTTTGATTGATAATTGTAATATGCTTCTTGATGCATACTAACGCTTCCCCCCCTTCCCCCCAAAAAGGCACTTCCCTTTTTATCACTACCCTATATATATATATATATATATATATATATATATATATATATATATATATATATATATATATATATATATATATTAAAGAGATCTCAATTTTTACGATCGAAAATAATAAAAACATTTCTTAATGCAAATTAGCTTGGTCCTTAGAGATATAAACAAGGCTCATTTGACAAATCTTTCACAAAATAAACTAAGTAATTATAAGATTTAGGTTATATTGCTAAAAGTTGACAAAATAAGTAATAAATATCTCAAAATTATAAATTAACAATGGATTCTTCGAATATCAGATATCCAAATTACCCACAATTTTGAAAATCACTACCCAATACCCGTATCTAAAAGTTCGGATACCCGAAATTCAGATATCCAATTTTCGAATCGTAAATTTCGGATTCAAATACAGATATTTTAAACACCCTTAATTTGAGGGTCTGAAAGGTAATAAAATGCACATGTTGTTCATATTTTGTGGGGCTAAATTTTGAAACTTTAAGGTGCATTTAAGTTGATTTTCTTAACTTTTAATTATAATAATAAATCAAAGTTAGCATATTTACGCCAAAACAAATATCTATATATGTGCTTAAAGGGGCCTATCCTATATTTTAGTACAGGACATTAAAAATCAACCGGATGAACTGTAACACCCCTGAAATTTACTGTTTAGCGGAAGCAAGTTTTGGGGTGCTACTAATCAAATATCACAGTACAAAGATAAAGTAAACGACATCTATATGCAACGTTTGTAAATTAGTTACATTCCATAGATATAATGTTTGAAAACTTAGTGTTTTCGTATACAAAAATGTAGTTTCCTAGAGCCCACGCGTATAGCGGGAGATTCTATTACATAATCAAAATATACAAAAGATAATGCTAAGAATCTCCGTTAATGCAGTTGCGTTGAAATCATGCGACTCTAGCTAAAGTCCTGGAGTAATCCTACTCCGTCCGGGTACCTGAGAAAACATGCTAAAAAGGTCAACACGAATGTTGGTGAATCTCACAGGTTTGTAAGTAATATCAGTTTTGAACACGAGATTTCATCAGTAGTGCCCGTAGGCGTAAAATCAGTAATTGCAATCCAGCAATCGTAAAATCCAGTATTTGCAATCCAGCAAATGTAAGTAAGTAAGTTATACCGTTGCCATGAGGCTCATAATCGAAGCTTAACCCGTAAGTAATAAGTTTGCTCCCGTGACATGCTCGAAATTGAGCAAGCATCAGTAACGAATAATTAGTCACCCGTTTCTACGTGTAAATCAGTACGTGGCAGCGCTACTGCCCCGGGCGGGGAGGGTCATTTCCCTAATGGATCCATTAACTAGTGTTCGCGCTTAAGTCCATAACTAACGATATATGATGGAGAGACTTCTCTTTGTAAGTAAACTCATGCAATTCCGTTTGGTATAGTAAACAGTTTAGTACTTGTGTTCAAGGAAAAGTAGTAGCATGTATCTCCCCCAATAAGATAAAACAGTAAAAGTGGGGCCGTAAGACTCACCTGAGTCTTGTAGTATTCAGTTGCAATTAGCAAGTAGTGAATATAGTAAGTAGGTTCTCCGAACCCGTAACCTTCAAATGCCTAGTCATATGAAGTTATGTAAGTATGTGTCTCGCGAGACGTTTCGTTTAGTTGTACACAACTAGTATATCCAGTGTTTGTCCGTATGTTTGTAATTGTTTGTTGTTGGAAAACATGTTTGGCCCGTTGGTGACCACTTGTTTGGAGTGTTATGCTTGAAAAACATGTTTCACTATCTCGTAGATGTTATATTGTATAATCGTTTGAAGTCCCAAGTGTTAACACTTAAGTTGGAATAAAATTGTAAATCTGCTGTGTTTTGCGACACAAATTGCGACACTAAAGTTTGTCATGCGACACAAGGGTTGTGTCGCAGACGTCATGCGACACAAGGATACGACACAAGGATTGTCTCGCATCGGATACGAAATGCTAATTTAATAGCGACATAGTGGTTGTGTCGTATAGAAATACGACATAATATGCGACATAGAGTGCGACACAAAATTGTGTCGCAAAGATTTCGACCCTAAAGGTTGGTATGACACAAGGTGCGACACAAATGGGTTTATGCGACACAGTATGCGACACAAGGCTTGTGTCGCACGTATGAACATCAGCCCAGAAACTTTCGGAGTTCGAGATTTTCCGACCAAAAACGCAAATCTAACCCATTTTTGAGCTATAAAATCGTGTTTTCTTCATGTATTAGGTTATAACTATGTTGTGTACATGTCAAAACATCAAAACATTATACCAAATTGAATAGATCTAAGATTTTAGAAATTTCTTACTTTTGCAAATCAAGCTAGATCGAGGATGAAATGATGAAAGCGGTCTTGATATTCTTGCTCCACTCGTGATGGTGATTCCGAATATGTAAATTTCGTGGGTCGGTTTGTATCCCAAAAATTTGGTGTGGATTTGGTTGAGAGTGTTTGTGGTTTGTGTGTGTTTAGTTAGAATGAAAAATGAAAGAGGAAATTGGGGTGGGGGATGGGTTGGTGGCTGATCCAAAAGAGGGGGAAGGGAAAACGCTTCCCAAAATACCGTATTTACTCCGTGTCCTAATCGATTAATCGTTTGTTTTTAGTATTTAACCAAACCGTTATATTTTAAAATGTAACTGGAGTACTTAAATAAAAAAAAATACTTTGAAATTAATAATAAAAACATTTGTCGAAATATTTAAATTATTAATTTGCGTTTAGCACGTTTTTGTCGCATTAATTAAATGTCGTCGCGATAATATAGATAATGTTCGTTCAATTGTGTATTTTTATAACAAAATACATTCCCATTATTTAAGTTAATTTTAGTCACCAACTTCCAAGTAAACTGTGTCTGACTCCGTCCGGTTAATTCGTACGATTCATCCAAATCGCGTAAGTACACACATATATATATAAATCACCTTATATATATACAAATAGAGTCTGTAATTAGTCCTATTACATACTAATTACAACTAGTTACAAATAATTAGGCATAATTAATTATCCTAATTAGGCAGGTGTTACATTCTCCCCTTGTTAAAGAAATTTCGTCCCGAAATTAGCTCGAGTGCACGGACGGTGCGTTGTTTGGGAAGAGATGTGGGTATTTCTGTCGCATTTGGTCTTCCCGTTCCCAAGTGAATTCAGGACCACGTCTAGAATTCCACCTGACTTTTACGATGGGAATACGACTCTGTTTCAATCGCTTGACCTCGCTGTCCATGATTTCCATAGGTTCCTCGACAAAATGAAGTTTATCATCGATTTGAATTTCGTCGAGCGGTATAATCAGTGTCTCGTCAGACAAACATTTCTTCAAGTTAGAAATGTGGAATGTGTTGTGAACACTGCTAAGCTCAGCAGGAAGTTGCAGGCGGTATGCCACTGGACCAATTCTTTCAAGGATTTCGAATGGTCCGATGTATCTAGGGTTTAGTTTGCCTCGTTTTCCGAATCGAATTACACCCTTCCACGGTTCCACTTTGAGAAGTACCTTGTCCCCTACCTGGAACTCAAGGTGTTTGCGTCTCGCGTCAGCGTAGCTTTTCTGACGATCACGTGCGGCTTTCAGCCGGTTTTGAATACCAATGATTTTCTCAGTACTTTCGTGAATGATTTCTGGACCCGTGAGTTGGGAATCTCCTAACTCAGTCCAACAGATAGGTGATCATCACTTACGCCCGTAGAGTGCCTCGAATGGTGCAGCCTTAATGCTGGTATGGTAACTGTTGTTGTACGAAAACTCGCACAACGGTAAATGATTTTCCCAAGAAGTACCGAAGTCAACTACGCAGGCTCGTAGCATATCCTCCAGTGTTTGAATAGTTCGCTCGCTTTGGCCATCGGTTTGCGGGAGGTAAGCAGTACTCATATCCAGACGAGTACCAAGAGATTTCTGTAGTGATTGCCAAAAGTTAGAAGTAAAACGGTTGTCCCTATCCGAGATGATCGAGATAGGTACACCGTGTCGCGAGATGATTTCTTTGACGTAGATGCGAGTCAGACGCTCCATCTTGTCGGTTTCCTTGATGGCCAGAAAATGAGCAGATTTCGTGAGACGGCCCACGATCACCCAAATGGTATCGCAACCACACGAAGTTTTTGGTAGTTTGGTAATGAAGTCCATGGTAATCTGTTCCCATTTCCATTGAGGAATTTCAGGTTGTTGGAGTAATCCCGAGGGTCTTTGGTGTTCTGCCTTGACTTTGGAACAGGTTAAGCATTTACTGACGTACATGGCGATGTCAGCTTTCATGTTAGGCCACCAATACAACCCTTTGACGTCGTGATACATCTTGTCAGATCCAGGATGTATAGAGTATTGATATTTGTGAGCTTCGGTCATCACCAAATCTCGCAAGTTTCCAAATTTGGGTAACCACACACGGTTAGAGAAGTATCGAGTCCCATCGGGTTTGATTTCGAATTGTTTATCCAAGCCTCGTAAGGCTTCATTTTTCAGGTTTTCATCGCTGAGTGCTTCAAGTTGAGCGGTAAGGATTTGAGCAGGGAGCTCGTTACGAATTGTCATAGAAAGTGCTCGGACTCGAAGGGGTTTCACTCGTTCTTTTCGGCTTAAGGCATCGGCGACTACGTTTGCCTTGCCCGGATGGTATTTGATCTCTCAGTCGTAGTCACTAAGTAATTCAACCCAACGACGTTGCCTCATGTTTAGATCCTTCTGATCGAATATGTGTTGGAGACTTTTGTGATCGGTAAAGATAGTGCTTTTCGTACCGTAGAGATAATGTCTCCAGATTTTCAATGCGAAGACCACGGCACCTAACTCGAGGTCGTGGGTCGTATAGTTTTTCTCGTGGATTTTTAGTTGTCGTGAGGCATAGGCGATGACTTTTTCCCGTTGCATTAACACGCAACCAAGTCCTTGGTGTGAGGCGTCGCAATAAACTACGAAGTCATCGGTGCCCTCGGGTAAGGACAAGATTGGTGCACTGCAAAGTTTGTTTTTCAATAGCTGGAAGGCTGACTCTTGTTTATCAGTCCAATCGAACTTCTTATCTTTCTGAGTCAGTGTTGTTAAGGGAACAACTATTCTTGAAAAGTTTTCAATGAATCGGCGGTAATAACCAGCAAGACCTAAGAATTGTCTCACTTCGGTTGGAGTGGTCGGTGACTCCCAGCCCTTGATTGCTTCAATCTTGGCGGGATCAACATGAATTCCCTGGCTGTCAATCACGTGTCCAAGGAATTGAACGGTTCGAATCCAGAACTCACACTTAGAGAATTTAGCATATAACTCTTCATGTCTAAGGAGTCCTAGAATGGTTTTCAGATGTTGAGCATGTTCCTGTTCATCGCGAGAGTAAATCAGGATATCATCGATGAACACAATGATGAATTTGTAAAGATATGGTTTGCACACCCGATTCATAAGGTCCATGAATACGGCCGGTGCATTGGTTAAACCGAATGGCATCACTTGGAATTCGTAATGCCCGTAACGAGTTCGGAAGGCTGTCTTTGGAATATCTTTGCCACGGACTCGAAGTTGATGATAACCTGACCGTAGATCAATCTTTGAGTAAACACTCGATCCCTGAAGCTGGTCAAATAGGTCATCGATTCTAGGAAGCGGGTACCGATTCTTTATGGTTAGCTTATTCAGCTCTCGGTAATCGATACACATGCGGAAAGATCCATCTTTCTTTTTCACGAGTAAGACCGGAGCTCCCCAAGGCGAGGAACTTGGTCGAATAAATCCTCTGTCCAGGAGTTCCTGTAGTTGGTTAGACAACTCCTGCATTTCGGATGGTGCTAAACGGTAAGGGGCTCGTGCCACGGGTGCAGCTCCTGGCACAAGTTCGATTTGAAATTCAACTTGCCTAGGCGGCGGAAGTCCGGGCAAATCTTCAGGAAAGACTTCCGGGAAATCCCGCACGATTGGAACATCCTCAAGTCGCTTCTCCTCCGACTTCTTCTCCGTTACATGTGCGAGGATGGCTTGATACCCTTTTCGTTGATATTTTCTAGTTTTGAGGCAGGATACAATATTCAGATTCCGTCTGCCGGTCTCCCCTTGTAGGACTAAGGTTCCACCGGAGACAAGAGGTATGCGAACGAGTTTGTCATGACAGATGATTTCAGCTCGGTGCTCGGATAACCAATCCATACCGACAAAAATATCGAAGCTGCCGATCTCGACAGGGATTAAATCAATGGAAAATGTTTCGTTCGTAAGGTTAAGTGTACAGTTGCGTATGATGCTATCAGTCTCAATCAGTTTGCCGTTAGCTAGTTCTACGATGTATTTAGCATCTAAGGCAGTGGGAGTAATATCAAGTAAAGGGCTAAACTTCTCAGAAATGAAGCTTCTATCTGCACCAGTATCAAATAATACAGAAGCAGTAAGGTCGTTGAGAAGGAACGTACCCGTCACAACATTCGGGTCTTGTCTGGCTTCCCCAGCCTTGATAACGAATGCTCTACCGCGAGCAGGGTTGTTGTTGTTTTTCAGCTTTGGGCAATCTTTCTTGAAATGCCCTGAATTTCCGCACCCAAAGCAGGCCTTTGGTGCATTAGTGTTAGGGGTAGGAATGTTGGTTCGGCAATCCTTGGCTAGGTGCCCGAACCGTTTGCAGTTGGAGCAAGGGCAAGAACCGTCATGATGACGATTGCATTTGGGACAGTAGGGTCTGTTCCCGCTGTACCCTTTCTTCTCCGAAGTCCCCGATGAATAAGCCTTAACAGACTCAGGCTTCTTGTTGGTGAGTTGGTTGGATGAGTTGGGGTTTCCTTCCCATTTGCGTTTGTTGTTTGTAGATGGGGTTGAAGTCGTACCACGGCGGACAGAATTTGCCGTTAACTCATGAGCCATACGAATGGCGCTCTGAATAGTACTCGGTTTGGATGAAGTCACCAGGTCTTGGAGTCTCTCGGGAAGTCCATCGACGTATTTCTCGATCCTCTTGTACTCAGGATCGACCATGGTTGGGCACAGAAGTGCCAGTTGGTGGAAACGGTTGGTGTATCCGGTGATGTCATCACCCTGCATCTTGTGGTTCCAGAATTCCAATTCCAACTGTTTCAATTCATCCCTGGGGCAGTACTCGCCCCTCAACATCTCCTTCAACTCTTCCCACGGGAGTTTGTAAGCATTTGCAACACCCACAGTTTGGGCATAGGTGTTCCACCAGGTGAGTGCGGTGTCAGTAAAAGTACTAATGGAGAACTTAACCTTGTCTCCCTCCGCACAATTGCAGATAAGAAATACAGATTCGACTTTCTCGATCCAACGTACTAGACCGATAGCTCCCTCAGTACCTGCAAAGTTCAGGGGTTTGCAGTTCTGGAAGTCTTTGTAAGAACAGGGTTTGGGTTGTGGTCCATTAGTAGCTGTATCTTCGCTACCAGGAGTCGGTGTTCGGGTAGCTAGGGCTTGGGCTACACTGCGGGCAATCAGACCCGCTATTTCAGCTTCGCTGAGAGTGACTTGTCGGCGAGGAGGCATGATGCTGAACAAGAAAGAACAAGGAAAGAGGAATAAGATATTTGCATGAAATTATGATATATCACAAGTGTATATGATGAGATACACGATAATAGTACGAAGTGACAATCACATTTCATTTAGAATAACAAGTTGGATACAAGGTGCGGGTTTTTCCAAAATATTACAGTGTAGTAGTAGTACAAAAGTACCGGGAATTATTTCATCCGGTCGGATTACATAGATTCCTATGAAAGCATAAGAGAATACAGATTCAGCCTCAGCTAATTCTGACGTAGGTTTAGTTGTGGCAGCAGTGCAGTGAGATGGTTCACAGACTCTGCAAGTCTGTTGGCCGTCCGGAGGGCGTCCTCGGTTTCCCTTAGACGTGTCTCGCACTGGTGCAATCTTGACTGTAGGACAGCGATCTCATTTCGGTTGCCGATCACTTGGTTTTGGACAACCTCCATGGTTCCGACTGTTTCCCCTACTTGATTTTGGAGGGTTTCCATAGCGGTGACGGTATTCTCGTGATCTTCGGAGACTTGTTCGATTCGTTCAATCGCCGTGAGTCTCCATTGTTCGCGGGTTTCTTGTAGTTCAATGTCCATCTCGTGGAGTCGTTGGTCATGGCGATGTACCCTAGCGGCCAAGTCCGGTAGAGTGGGGTGAGTTGGATATGGGCTAGCCCGAGGCGACCCGTTGTCCCTCCTAGCCACCCTTGGGTTTCGTGACCCAGATTGAGAGCGTGACGAACTTGGTGGTGTGTTTGCCATTCCTGTGGCAGAGTGTAAGTAAGACGAGGCTAATATATATGAGTATATAATATCCAGCCTAGTGTCTAGCACGTATCAAGTAATGGTCCGGTTCTCTCGTGGTCAGAGTCAACTAACGTATTCCTGTTCAACATAACCATTTCAGACCTCACATCATCTTTCCTTAATTGTACATAGTTGATCAGGCTATGTTAAATTAAAGTCGTATGATGTAATTCTTGAACCAATCATGCTTAGTAAGGAAATACTGCCTAACGGTCATAGTCTAGGCCCACTAAATGCAACCTAGTTCACTATAACCTTAGTCTCTGATACCAATCTGTAACACCCCCGAAATTCACTGTTTAGCGGAAGCAAGTTTTGGGGTGCTACTAATCAAATATCACAGCACAAAGATAAAGTAAACGACATCTATATGCAACGTTTGTAAATTAGTTACATTCCATAGATATAATGTTTGAAAACTTAGTGTTTTCGTATACAAAAATGTAGTTTCCTAGAGCCCACGCGTATAGCGGGAGATTCTATTACATAATCAAAATATACAAAAGATAATGCTAAGAATCTCCGTTAATGCAGTTGCGTTGAAATCATGCGACTCTAGCTAAAGTCCTGGAGTAATCCTACTCCGTCCGGGTACCTGAGAAAACATGCTAAAAAGGTCAACACGAATGTTGGTGAATCTCACAGGTTTGTAAGTAATATCAGTTTTGAACACGAGATTTCATCAGTAGTGCCCGTAGGCGTAAAATCAGTAATTGCAATCCAGCAATCGTAAAATCCAGTATTTGCAATCCAGCAAATGTAAGTAAGTAAGTTATACCGTTGCCATGAGGCTCATAATCGAAGCTTAACCCGTAAGTAATAAGTTTGCTCCCGTGACATGCTCGAAATTGAGCAAGCATCAGTAACGAATAATTAGTCACCCGTTTCTACGTGTAAATCAGTACGTGGCAGCGCTACTGCCCCGGGCGGGGAGGGTCATTTCCCTAATGGATCCATTAACTAGTGTTCGCGCTTAAGTCCATAACTAACGATATATGATGGAGAGACTTCTCTTTGTAAGTAAACTCATGCAATTCCGTTTGGTATAGTAAACAGTTTAGTACTTGTGTTCAAGGAAAAGTAGTAGCATGTATCTCCCCCAATAAGATAAAACAGTAAAAGTGGGGCCGTAAGACTCACCTGAGTCTTGTAGTATTCAGTTGCAATTAGCAAGTAGTGAATATAGTAAGTAGGTTCTCCGAACCCGTAACCTTCAAATGCCTAGTCATATGAAGTTATGTAAGTATGTGTCTCGCGAGACGTTTCGTTTAGTTGTACACAACTAGTATATCCAGTGTTTGTCCGTATGTTTGTAATTGTTTGTTGTTGGAAAACATGTTTGGCCCGTTGGTGACCACTTGTTTGGAGTGTTATGCTTGAAAAACATGTTTCACTATCTCGTAGATGTTATATTGTATAATCGTTTGAAGTCCCAAGTGTTAACACTTAAGTTGGAATAAAATTGTAAATCTGCTGTGTTTTGCGACACAAATTGCGACACTAAAGTTTGTCATGCGACACAAGGGTTGTGTCGCAGACGTCATGCGACACAAGGATACGACACAAGGATTGTCTCGCATCGGATACGAAATGCTAATTTAATAGCGACATAGTGGTTGTGTCGTATAGAAATACGACATAATATGCGACATAGAGTGCGACACAAAATTGTGTCGCAAAGATTTCGACCCTAAAGGTTGGTATGACACAAGGTGCGACACAAATGGGTTTATGCGACACAGTATGCGACACAAGGCTTGTGTCGCACGTATGAACATCAGCCCAGAAACTTTCGGAGTTCGAGATTTTCCGACCAAAAACGCAAATCTAACCCATTTTTGAGCTATAAAATCGTGTTTTCTTCATGTATTAGGTTATAACTATGTTGTGTACATGTCAAAACATCAAAACATTATACCAAATTGAATAGATCTAAGATTTTAGAAATTTCTTACTTTTGCAAATCAAGCTAGATCGAGGATGAAATGATGAAAGCGGTCTTGATATTCTTGCTCCACTCGTGATGGTGATTCCGAATATGTAAATTTCGTGGGTCGGTTTGTATCCCAAAAATTTGGTGTGGATTTGGTTGAGAGTGTTTGTGGTTTGTGTGTGTTTAGTTAGAATGAAAAATGAAAGAGGAAATTGGGGTGGGGGATGGGTTGGTGGCTGATCCAAAAGAGGGGGAAGGGAAAACGCTTCCCAAAATACCGTATTTACTCCGTGTCCTAATCGATTAATCGTTTGTTTTTAGTATTTAACCAAACCGTTATATTTTAAAATGTAACTGGAGTACTTAAATAAAAAAAAATACTTTGAAATTAATAATAAAAACATTTGTCGAAATATTTAAATTATTAATTTGCGTTTAGCACGTTTTTGTCGCATTAATTAAATGTCGTCGCGATAATATAGATTATGTTCGTTCAATTGTGTATTTTTATAACAAAATACATTCCCATTATTTAAGTTAATTTTAGTCACCAACTTCCAAGTAAACTGTGTCGGACTCCGTCCGGTTAATTCGTACGATTCATCCAAATCGCGTAAGTACACATATATATATATAAATCACCTTATATATATACAAATAGAGTCTGTAATTAGTATTATTACATACTAATTACAACTAGTTACAAAAAATTAGGCATAATTAATTATCCTAATTAGGCAGGTGTTACATTCTCCCCTTGTTAAAGAAATTTCGTCCCGAAATTAGCTCGAGTGCACGGACGGTGCGTTGTTTGGGAAGAGATGTGGGTATTTCTGTCGCATTTGGTCTTCCCGTTCCCAAGTGAATTCAGGACCACGTCTAGAATTCCACCTGACTTTTACGATGGGAATACGACTCTGTTTCAATCGCTTGACCTCGCGGTCCATGATTTCCATAGGTTCCTCGACAAAATGAAGTTTATCATCGATTTGAATTTCGTCGAGCGGTATAATCAGTGTCTCGTCAGACAAACATTTCTTCAAGTTAGAAATGTGGAATGTGTTGTGAACACTGCTAAGCTCAGCAGGAAGTTGCAGGCGGTATGCCACTGGACCAATTCTTTCAAGGATTTCGAATGGTCCGATGTATCTAGGGTTTAGTTTGCCTCGTTTTCCGAATCGAATTACACCCTTCCACGGTGCCACTTTGAGAAGTACCTTGTCCCCTACCTGGAACTCAAGGTGTTTGCGTCTCACGTCAGCGTAGCTTTTCTGACGATCACGTGCGGCTTTCAGCCGGTTTTGAATACCAATGATTTTCTCAGTACTTTCGTGAATGATTTCTGGACCCGTGAGTTGGGAATCTCCTAACTCAGTCCAACAGATAGGTGATCGTCACTTACGCCCGTAGAGTGCCTCGAAGGGTGCAGCCTTAATGCTGGTATGGTAACTGTTGTTGTACGAAAACTCGCACAACGGTAAATGATTTTCCCAAGAAGTACCGAAGTCAACTACGCAGGCTCGTAGCATATCCTCCAGTGTTTGAATAGTTCGCTCGCTTTGGCCATCGGTTTGCGGGTGGTAAGCAGTACTCATATCCAGACGAGTACCAAGAGATTTCTGTAGTGATTGCCAAAAGTTAGAAGTAAAACGGTTGTCCCTATCCGAGATGATCGAGATAGGTACACCGTGTCGCGAGATGATTTCTTTGACGTAGATGCGAGTCAGACGCTCCATCTTGTCGGTTTCCTTGATGGCCAGAAAATGAGCAGATTTCGTGAGACGGCCCACGATCACCCAAATGGTATCGCAACCACACGAAGTTTTTGGTAGTTTGGTAATGAAGTCCATGGTAATCTGTTCCCATTTCCATTGAGGAATTTCAGGTTGTTGGAGTAATCCCGAGGGTCTTTGGTGTTCTGCCTTGACTTTGGAACAGGTTAAGCATTTACTGACGTACATGGCGATGTCAGCTTTCATGTTAGGCCACCAATACAACCCTTTGACGTCGTGATACATCTTGTCAGATCCAGGATGTATAGAGTATCGATATTTGTGAGCTTCGGTCATCACCAAATCTCGCAAGTTTCCAAATTTGGGTAACCACACATGGTTAGAGAAGTATCGAGTCCCATCGGGTTTGATTTCGAATTGTTTATCCAAGCCTCGTAAGGCTTCATTTTTCAGGTTTTCATCGCTGAGTGCTTCAAGTTGAGCGGTAAGGATTTGAGTAGGGAGCTCGTTACGAATTGTCATAGAAAGTGCTCGGACTCGAAGGGGTTTCACTCGTTCTTTTCGGCTTAAGGCATCGGCGACTACGTTTGCCTTGCCCGGATGGTATTTGATCTCTCAGTCGTAGTCACTAAGTAATTCAACCCAACGACGTTGCCTCATGTTTAGATCCTTCTGATCGAATATGTGTTGGAGACTTTTGTGATCGGTAAAGATAGTGCTTTTCGTACCGTAGAGATAATGTCTCCAGATTTTCAATGCGAAGACCACGGCACCTAACTCGAGGTCGTGGGTCGTATAGTTTTTCTCGTGGATTTTTAGTTGTCGTGAGGCATAGGCGATGACTTTTTCCCGTTGCATTAACACGCAACCAAGTCCTTGGTGTGAGGCGTCGCAATAAACTACGAAGTCATCGGTGCCCTCGGGTAAGGACAAGATTGGTGCACTGCAAAGTTTGTTTTTCAATAGCTGGAAGGCTGACTCTTGTTTATCAGTCCAATCGAACTTCTTATCTTTCTGAGTCAGTGTTGTTAAGGGAACAACTATTCTTGAAAAGTTTTCAATGAATCGGCGGTAATAACCAGCAAGACCTAAGAATTGTCTCACTTCGGTTGGAGTGGTCGGTGACTCCCAGCCCTTGATTGCTTCAATCTTGGCGGGATCAACATGAATTCCCTGGCTGTCAATCACGTGTCCAAGGAATTGAACGGTTCGAATCCAGAACTCACACTTAGAGAATTTAGCATATAACTCTTCATGTCTAAGGAGTCCTAGAATGGTTTTCAGATGTTGAGCATGTTCCTGTTCATCGCGAGAGTAAATCAGGATATCATCGATGAACACAATGATGAATTTGTAAAGATATGGTTTGCACACCCGATTCATAAGGTCCATGAATACGGCCGGTGCATTGGTTAAACCGAATGGCATCACTTGGAATTCGTAATGCCCGTAACGAGTTCGGAAGGCTGTCTTTGGAATATCTTTGCCACGGACTCGAAGTTGATGATAACCTGACCGTAGATCAATCTTTGAGTAAACACTCGATCCCTGAAGCTGGTCAAATAGGTCATCGATTCTAGGAAGCGGGTACCGATTCTTTATGGTTAGCTTATTCAGCTCTCGGAAATCGATACAAATGCGGAAAGATCCATCTTTCTTTTTCAAGAGTAAGACCGGAGCTCCCCAAGGCGAGGAACTTGGTCGAATAAATCCTCTGTCCAGGAGTTCCTGTAGTTGGTTAGACAACTCCTGCATTTCGGATGGTACTAAACGGTAAGGGGCTCGTGCCACGGGTGCAGCTCCTGGCACAAGTTCGATTTGAAATTCAACTTGCCTAGGCGGCGGAAGTCCGGGCAAATCTTCAGGAAAGACTTCCGGGAAATCCCGCACGATTGGAACATCCTCAAGTCGCTTCTCCTCCGACTTCTTCTCCGTTACATGTGCGAGGATGGCTTGATACCCTTTTCGTTGATATTTTCTAGTTTTGAGGCAGGATACAATATTCAGATTCCGTCTGCCGGTCTCCCCTTGTAGGACTAAGGTTCCACCGGAGACAAGAGGTATGCGAACGAGTTTGTCATGACAGATTATTTCAGCTCGGTGCTCGGATAACCAATCCATACCGACAAAAATATCGAAGCTGCCGATCTCGACAGGGATTAAATCAATGGAAAATGTTTCGTTCGTAAGGTTAAGTGTACAGTTGCGTATGATGCTATCAGTCTAAATCAGTTTGCCGTTAGCTAGTTCTACGATGTATTTAGCATCTAAGGCAGTGGGAGTAATATCAAGTAAAGGGCTAAACTTCTCAGAAATGAAGCTTCTATCTGCACCAGTATCAAATAATACAGAAGCAGTAAGGTCGTTGAGAAGGAACGTACCCGTCACAACATTCGGGTCTTGTCTGGCTTCCCCAGCCTTGATAACGAATGCTCTACCGCGAGCAGGGTTGTTGTTGTTTTTCAGCTTTGGGCAATCTTTCTTGAAATGCCCTGAATTTCCGCACCCAAAGCAGGCCTTTGGTGCATTAGTGTTAGGGGTAGGAATGTTGGTTCGGCAATCCTTGGCTAGGTGCCCGAACCGTTTGCAGTTGGAGCAAGGGCAAGAACCGTCATGATGACGATTGCATTTGGGACAGTAGGGTCTGTTCCCGCTGTACCCTTTCTTCTCCGAAGTCCCCGATGAATAAGCCTTAACAGACTCAGGCTTCTTGTTGGTGAGTTGGTTGGATGAGTTGGGGTTTCCTTCCCATTTGCGTTTGTTGTTTGTAGATGGGGTTGAAGTCGTACCACGGCGGACAGAATTTGCCGTTAACTCATGAGCCATACGAATGGCGCTCTGAATAGTACCCGGTTTGGATGAAGTCACCAGGTCTTGGAGTCTCTCGGGAAGTCCATCGACGTATTTCTCGATCCTCTTGTACTCAGGATCGACCATGGTTGGGCACAGAAGTGCCAGTTGGTGGAAACAGTTGGTGTATCCGGTGATGTCATCACCCTGCATCTTGTGGTTCCAGAATTCCAATTCCAACTGTTTCAATTCATCCCTGGGGCAGTACTCGCCCCTCAACATCTCCTTCAACTCCTCCCACGGGAGTTTGTAAGCATTTGCAACACCCACAGTTTGGGCATAGGTGTTCCACCAGGTGAGTGCGGTGTCAGTAAAAGTACTAATGGAGAACTTAACCTTGTCTCCCTCCGCACAATTGCAGATAAGAAATACAGATTCGACTTTCTCGATCCAACGTACTAGACCGATAGCTCCCTCAGTACCTGCAAAGTTCAGGGGTTTGCAGTTCTGGAAGTCTTTGTAAGAACAGGGTTTGGGTTGTGGTCCATTAGTAGCTGTATCTTCGCTACCAGGAGTCGGTGTTCGGGTAGCTAGGGCTTGGGCTACACTACGGGCAATCAGACCCGCTATTTCAGCTTCGCTGAGAGTGACTTGTCGGCGAGGAGGCATGATGCTGAACAAGAAAGAACAAGGAAAGAGGAATAAGATATTTGCATGAAATTATGATATATCACAAGTGTATATGATGAGATACACGATAATAGTACGAAGTGACAATCACATTTCATTTAGAATAACAAGTTGGATACAAGGTGCGGGTTTTTCCAAAATATTACAGTGTAGTAGTAGTACAAAAGTACCGGGAATTATTTCATCCGGTCGGATTACATAGATTCCTATGAAAGCATAAGAGAATACAGATTCAGCCTCAGCTAATTCTGACGTAGGTTTAGTTGTGGCAGCAGTGCAGTGAGATGGTTCACAGACTCTGCAAGTCTGTTGGCCGTCCGGAGGGCGTCCTCGGTTTCCCTTAGACGTGTCTCGCACTGGTGCAATCTTGACTGTAGGACAGCGATCTCATTTCGGTTGCCGATCACTTGGTTTTGGACAACCTCCATGGTTCCGACTGTTTCCCCTACTTGATTTTGGAGGGTTTCCATAGCGGTGACGGTATTCTCGTGATCTTCGGAGACTTGTTCGATTCGTTCAATCGCCGTGAGTCTCCATTGTTCGCGGGTTTCTTGTAGTTCAATGTCCATCTCGTGGAGTCGTTGGTCATGGCGATGTACCCTAGCGGCCAAGTCCGGTAGAGTGGGGTGAGTTGGATATGGGCTAGCCCGAGGCGACCCGTTGTCCCTCCTAGCCACCCTTGGGTTTCGTGACCCAGATTGAGAGCGTGACGAACTGGGTGGTGTGTTTGCCATTCCTGTGGCAGAGTGTAAGTAAGACGAGGCTAATATATATGAGTATATAATATCCAGCCTAGTGTCTAGCACGTATCAAGTAATGGTCCGGTTCTCTCGTGGTCAGAGTCAACTAACGTATTCCTGTTCAACATAACCATTTCAGACCTCACATCATCTTTCCTTAATTGTACATAGTTGATCAGGCTATGTTAAATTAAAGTCGTATGATGTAATTCTTGAACCAATCATGCTTAGTAAGGAAATACTGCCTAACGGTCATAGTCTAGGCCCACTAAATGCAACCTAGTTCACTATAACCTTAGTCTCTGATACCAATCTGTAACACCCCCGAAATTCACTGTTTAGCGGAAGCAAGTTTTGGGGTGCTACTAATCAAATATCACAGCACAAAGATAAAGTAAACGACATCTATATGCAACGTTTGTAAATTAGTTACATTCCATAGATATAATGTTTGAAAACTTAGTGTTTTCGTATACAAAAATGTAGTTTCCTAGAGCCCACGCGTATAGCGGGAGATTCTATTACATAATCAAAATATACAAAAGATAATGCTAAGAATCTCCGTTAATGCAGTTGCGTTGAAATCATGCGACTCTAGCTAAAGTCCTGGAGTAATCCTACTCCGTCCGGGTACCTGAGAAAACATGCTAAAAAGGTCAAAACGAATGTTGGTGAATCTCACAGGTTTGTAAGTAATATCAGTTTTGAACACGAGATTTCATCAGTAGTGCCCGTAGGCGTAAAATCAGTAATTGCAATCCAGCAATCGTAAAATCCAGTATTTGCAATCCAGCAAATGTAAGTAAGTAAGTTATACCGTTGCCATGAGGCTCATAATCGAAGCTTAACCCGTAAGTAATAAGTTTGCTCCCGTGACATGCTCGAAATTGAGCAAGCATCAGTAACGAATAATTAGTCACCCGTTTCTACGTGTAAATCAGTACGTGGCAGCGCTACTGCCCCGGGCGGGGAGGGTCATTTCCCTAATGGATCCATTAACTAGTGTTTGCGCTTAAGTCCATAACTAACGATATATGATGGAGAGACTTCTCTTTGTAAGTAAACTCATGCAATTCCGTTTGGTATAGTAAACAGTTTAGTACTTGTGTTCAAGGAAAAGTAGTAGCATGTATCTCCCCCAATAAGATAAAACAGTAAAAGTGGGGCCGTAAGACTCACCTGAGTCTTGTAGTATTCAGTTGCAATTAGCAAGTAGTGAATATAGTAAGTAGGTTCTCCGAACCCGTAACCTTCAAATGCCTAGTCATATGAAGTTATGTAAGTATGTGTCTCGCGAGACGTTTCGTTTAGTTGTACACAACTAGTATATCCAGTGTTTGTCCGTATGTTTGTAATTGTTTGTTGTTGGAAAACATGTTTGGCCCATTGGTGACCACTTGTTTGGAGTGTTATGCTTGAAAAACATGTTTCACTGTCTCGTAGATGTTATATTGTATAATCGTTTGAAGTCCCAAGTGTTAACACTTAAGTTGGAATAAAATTGTAAATCTGCTGTGTTTTGCGACACAAATTGCGACACTAAAGTTTGTCATGCGACACAAGGGTTGTGTCGCAGACGTCATGCGACACAAGGATACGACACAAGGATTGTGTCGCATCGGATACGAAATGCTAATTTAATAGCGACATAGTGGTTGTGTCGTATAGAAATACGACATAATATGCGACATAGAGTGCGACACAAAATTGTGTCGCAAAGATTTCGACCCTAAAGGTTGGTATGACACAAGGTGCGACACAAATGGGTTTATGCGACACAAGGCTTGTGTCGCACGTATGAACATCAGCCCAGAAACTTTCGGAGTTCGAGATTTTCCGACCAAAAACGCAAATCTAACCCATTTTTGAGCTATAAAATCGTGTTTTCTTCATGTATTAGGTTATAACTATGTTGCGTACATGTCAAAACATCAAAACATTATACCAAATTGAATAGATCTAAGATTTTAGAAATTTCTTACTTTTGCAAATCAAGCTAGATCGAGGATGAAATGATGAAAGCGGTCTTGATATTCTTGCTCCACTCGTGATGGTGATTCCGAATATGTAAATTTCGTGGGTCGGTTTGTATCCCAAAAATTTGGTGTGGATTTGGTTGAGAGTGTTTGTGGTTTGTGTGTGTTTAGTTAGAATGAAAAATGAAAGAGGAAATTGGGGTGGGGGATGGGTTGGTGGCTGATCCAAAAGAGGGGGAAGGGAAAACGCTTCCCAAAATACCGTATTTACTCCGTGTCCTAATCGATTAATCGTTTGTTTTTAGTATTTAACCAAACCGTTATATTTTAAAATGTAACTGGAGTACTTAAATAAAAAAAAATACTTTGAAATTAATAATAAAAACATTTGTCGAAATATTTAAATTATTAATTTGCGTTTAGCACGTTTTTGTCGCATTAATTAAATGTCGTCGCGATAATATAGATTATGTTCGTTCAATTGTGTATTTTTATAACAAAATACATTCCCATTATTTAAGTTAATTTTAGTCACCAACTTCCAAGTAAACTGTGTCGGACTCCGTCCGGTTAATTCGTACGATTCATCCAAATCGCGTAAGTACACACATATATATATAAATCACCTTATATATATACAAATAGAGTCTGTAATTAGTATTATTACATACTAATTACAACTAGTTACAAAAAATTAGGCATAATTAATTATCCTAATTAGGCAGGTGTTACATGAACCGAGGGAATAATGTTGACCTCAGTTAACATTAATGTAGGTAGTAATTTGTTGAAAGAATTATGGAGAGGTGTTGTTTGGACCTCAGTTAACATTAATGTTTGGACTTTCTGTTTGCCCAAGACGTAGGGACTTTCTGTGCGTGCGTGCCCAAGACGTAGGGACTTTCTGTATGTTTATGAAAATGTTGTTTCATAAGAACTAGTAGTAAAAGTGTGTAGCTTGTCGTTCTCCAGCATGTTTCCCAGTTTAGTTTTCGTGTGAAATACTAATTCATAAATAACAGTTATAATCGTTTGACCGCAGTCACAAATAGTTAGCACAATGTATATCACAACAATTATATAAAAGTTTGCTCGCGAAATTCGCTGTTTACGATTTTTGGTGCAAATTTCGATCCTAAAGTGTTTTTAACAAGTTTCTTGGATATATTCTTGTTGAGTGAACTTAATAGCATGTAAATACAAGTGTTTTAAGTAATATTTCTTACCAATTTTGAGTGAAACCGAAAATTAGGTGAAAATTGAAGATGGAGAAGGAAAATGGTGGATCTTGGGGATGAAGTTGGTGATAAGTTTTGTTGTTGTTGTTGATCCGAAAATATGAAGAAAATGGTGATGATTTAGTGATTTTTTGATGAGTTTCTAGGGAAAGAAAGAGGGTTTTTTTAGAGAGATGTTTGGGAGATAATGGAGATGAAGAGAGAGAGTGAAATGAAAGAATGAGGTTGGGGAGGGGGTTGGGCTGACTTTTTGGTGCCAAATGGAGGGAGGGGACTTTGTCCCAATTTGTGGTATTTTACCCGTGTTCGTTTACCCGATCGTTAAACGTTAAAATATTCTAAATGATAATTATTTAATTACGTATCCGATTATATTTTAGTCGAAACATTTTATAGAAATAATTTAGTTAAGTTATAAAATTTTTAACTTTGTTTTGTTTCAGTTTTTACGAAATAAGCGTTATACGTTATAAAATACTTCGTAGATATTATCAACATAATGTTTAATAAACGTTAATGTTATTTAATAATTTCTTTTTATTAAATAATTTTGCTCACCAACAGTCGTATATTTTTGTCGCGTTTGTTTCAATAGTTCTGCACGAAATTATAAAAATTACGAATCGTATAATACTACACGTATCATCTAGTTGGGCTTTGTTAGACTTACCTCTAAAATGTGTTGTGAATTCACTCAAGTAGGGAATTAGCCTAATAATGCAAGTGTTTAGTGTTCGTAATTACGTTTAAATTTGCGAGGTGTTACAAATTTAATGGTGTCACCAAATGGACAGCAGCTGCAAGCGTGTTGATGCTGTAATATTAGTAAAAAGTGTGGTCTGATCTGAAGTAGTGTTTTTGTTATCAGGTTGTGTTTAATGTGAAATGGTATATGTCTAGTTGGTGTGTATATTCTAGGGGTTGAATGGATGTAGATTTTGATGTCTATTTGGTTTTAGTTCATCCATGGCAGAGTGTGTAGTTTGTGTCCCATGTATGTCTCTGTTTGTACATATTTGGGTTATTTATAAAATTTTCTGATTTCTCTAACAAAGTTTGGAAGTATTTGTTAGTAAATGATTTGAACCTAAGGGTTTGTTTTGTAAATATTAATTTGATAATTGGTATACTTCCTAGTTAGTAATTTGAGTTTGTTTAGGATTAGGTATAATTAGTTTGCTCTATAAATAAAGGTTATTAGTTTAGGAAATTTTGTACCTTCGAATTTGAATTTATTAGTTTGTTTGGTGCCCTTGAATTTGATTTGTTTGATTTGCAATTTGATATTCGTTTTCGTTTCGTATTTGTCTTTAGTTTGTTCTTTATATTCGTTCGATATATCTCTAACAGTATTAGATAATATGATGTTTAGAGTGAGAACCTTCACCTCAAAAATATTTTGGTTACCCTCTCAAAAAGGTCATTGACGTACCAAAAATTATACCATCTCAAACTAGAAACTGATGTATAGTTCAACGATTCAAGCGGAAAAAAAAAGTTATACGGAATTGTTAAAAGAAATCTATTCGATCCGTGAGAGGATTGGAATAAATGGAAAGTGGTCATCTCACGCGAAAACTTGTCTTCAATATTATATTATTATGTGACATTTCTATTTTGGGAAATTTGCCATTTATGTATGTTGTACCTAGTTGCTACATTGCGGTTCCCTGAAGTAGAAAGATATCACATACTTCTATTACGGAGTAATTAAGACTTAAACTATGTCACCCCTATTTACCAATTTCGTTTTTTTTGGTAAAAATAAAAATATAAAATAAAATAAAAGATTCAATGGTGTTTCTTAGACCATACGTAACGCGTATACGTGGCCCGCGTTATGACCATCCACAACGCCAGAACGCCGCTAACGCGGCGTTCTGGTTGGCGTTCTCAGCGGCGTTCTGGATCATATAACGAGACGAATTTTGGCGTTTTGGTGGGTCCCACGCTTTTTTTTATTTCTTTTCCCTTTTCTTTCGGCTTTTAATTCGGGGATAAAAAAAACGTTTTTTTTTTTAAAAAAATTTGACCGTTTGAAAAAATAAAAAAATAAAAAAAATTTAAAAATCAAACCCACGCACCCCAACCGTTTTTTTTCAAAATTTTTTAAATATTTTTTCAAACCACTTCTGTATCTATATATATTACACCATTCACACTCCATTTTCATCAAAATCAAACGACTTTAACCTTTATTTTATAAACTTTCTTCACTATTTTATACACTTCTACTTCCCACACTTTCCTCATCATTTTTATTAAATATTCCATCCACTTTCACCACCATTATACACATCCATCTAATATATTTTCTACACCATTTTATACCATTTTCATCACATAATTTCACAAAATGGATTCGATAAATAAGATTTGCGGATCCGACTCCAACGATGACAACATGTGGCAACTTTTGCAACAATACCAAGCTCAATTAAGTAGTGACGCCGGACAAAGTTCAAGAACACCACATAACCGAATCTACATTCCAAGAGACCGTGAAGGTGCCCAACAACGTCTTTGGGAGGACTACTTTTCCGAGCGCCCGAGGTATCCTCCAAATTTTTCAAACGACGCATCCGTATGAGCGAGGTTTATTTGTGCGTATAGTACAAGGTATATCCGACTACTCCATCGAACCTATTCCCGAACACTTTCAATTTTTTAAACAAAAACCGGATGCACTTGGTCGGCTTGGTTTTACGCCGCTACAAAAGTGCACTTCCGCCATGCGCCAATTGGCGTATGGCACATGCGCGGATATGTTCGATGAATATTTACAAATGGGTGAAAAAACATCGCTCGACTGTCTAAACAACTTTTGTAAGTGTGTCTTTGATTTGTACTCGGCGGAATATTTGAGAAAGCCGACCGCTACAGATATTGCTCGGCTATATGCAGCACACGAGCAGAAGCATGAGTTTAGAGGAATGCTAGGGAGCATTGACTGTATGCATTGGCAATGGAAAAATTGCCCGAATGCATGGAAAGGGCAGTACACTAGAGGTGATCACAGACACCCCACCATTATGCTTGAAGCTGTTGCTTCATACGACATGTGGATATGGCATGCTTTTTTTGGCATGGCGGGTTCGAACAACGACATCAACATATTAAACCAATCTCCGTTGTTCGATTCTATCAAAAATGACACTGGGCCACCCGCAGCTTTCACTGTCAATGGACATCACTACACTAAAGGGTATTATCTTGCAGATGGTATTTATCCGGATTGGTGTACACTAGTCAAAGGCTTTCACTCCCCTACTGATGACAAACGAGCCAAGTTCAAGAGATTTCAAGAAAGTGCTCGAAAAGATGTCGAACGGGCTTTTGGCGTACTGCAAGGCAGGTTTGCAATTTTAAAAATTGCGGGGAGAGCTATGAGTGTCAACAAGATGCGAAGACAGTTGTATACTTGTGTCATACTACACAATATGATTCAAGAGGATAACGGCTTCGCAATATCATCTATCGAGCAGGAAATGATCGACGACCCTGGTAACCGACCTCGTCATGTTTTTAGGACTCGTGTTCAAGATAGAGAGGCTAGAGCCAAGGAAATACGGGACAAAAATGTGCACGACCAACTGCGGACCGATCTCACCGAACACATTTGGATGCTACCACCAAACTTTCGCAGCTTACCACCATCCACGGCTTAGTTATTTTACTATAAACTATTGTATTGAATCGTATCGTATTTTATTTTAATTATTGTATTGTATCGTAATTTAGTTTAATTATTCGTATCGTATTGTATTTTAAATTTAGTGTGATGTATTTTATTTTAAAAAAGTAATGTATTTCATTTTTGATGAATTAATGTATGGTTTTTATTTTAATTATTGTGGTGTATTGTATTTTTAATTAAAATGTTTTGTATTGTATTTTAAATAAAAGAAAATTAAATTTCGTTAGTTAGTCGTGGGTCCCATAATGGAGAAAAAAGTGGCGTTCTGGTGTTATGATTAGGGGTGTTCTGGTGTTATAGTTTGATGCTGATGTGGCAGCTGAAAAAGTGGTATTCTGGTGTTACGGTTACGGATGGTCTTAGGTTGTTACAAATCTGCGTAGGAGTCATGGGAATACTACCAACGATTACTAAAATGATTGACCGTACAAAAGAAAACACCCGATACGTATTTGTATTTCAAATTAGCAACCTTGGTTATAAATTTGGATTTAGTGTTTTAACATGTACTATTATTCGGCACTATGGACGATGTTCTCTCACACCGATGATTGAAGGTCATTATGGATGATTAACCGGACATTCATTTGACTGAATTATCGGTTCATAATTTTCTTAAATCCAAACCGAAACCAAAAAATTCGGTTTACCAGTTTTTTTCAGTTCAGCTATACGGTTAACCAATTAACCGTTCTTATTTGATAAGGATTCAAAAAGTAAATATTAACAAACAAATAAACATTCACTGATACGTATTTGTAATATTTAAACATGTCGCTCATTTTGACAACAAATATATCTTCTAGTTCTTCCTATTTGACCCGAAACCAATCGATCTAGCCATGAGCCGGTTGAAGAGAGCTCTAACAGGCATTGGAGGACCGTGGCAAAATACGGGTTTAAGTAGATACATAACACAAACGTATAAACACCAAACCAAGTTAGATAAAAAACTAAAAATATTAATTACTAAAAGTGATAAAATAAAATATTAATATTCGAACTAATATAAATATAAAGATATAATAGTCCTATTTTAAAGTAGAAGATAGTTAATATTATTTATTTATATCTATATATACAAATATTAAAAATAGTAATTTAAAATTTATTGGTTTTCGGTTAACTGTGTGTCCCAAAATCGTGAACTGAAACCAATAAACTGAAAAAATACCGGTTCGATTAACTGAAACCGAAGAACCAAAAATGTCAGTTCGGTTAACTTGAAATTCGTTACAGTTCATCAATTCTTTTGGTTCGTTTTTCCTTATTTTGAACACCGCCAACAGGTGATATAGAACAATCTCATTGGAAGATATAGGAATTGAAATATATATTTGTAATCTATATTGCATGAACGATCTTGGGAATATTCATATATATGGTAGGGTATGTGTATAGCTGGAAGTAAATAAAGAGCAGAGACATGTCATTAGGAGTCATGTCAATTTAGGCGTAGGTTTCTCCTTCTTGTACTATTGTATATTATATTGTACGTGGTTGAAGCTACATATCAAGATAACAAGTTTCTTCGTGAACTTGTTCAAAAGACTATCACTTTACACGCCGTCTTTGTTTACTGGGATCTTGACTCCTTATTTAGCATTCTCCAAGCTCATGCCACAATCGCTCACTTGGTATGGTATTCCTATCGGGAGCTGATTTTGGCAAGTAAACTTTCACTTGTCACAAGAAAACAGTGCATTAACCAGTTGTACTATAGGCATAAACAGTTGTACTGTTTCCTTGTGACAAGTAAAAAATTACTTGCCAAAATCAGCTCACATTCCTATCATATACGTCGTTGTGACCTTCATACAAGGTTATAACATGTTAAGAATCCTCGTTCTTAGGTCTTATCAAAAGGTAGTTGTTATTGTGAAGTATAAGTCTGATAGATTTTGGTCTTATCAATTTGATATTACGACATGTCGACATCTGCCTAAATTGCGGAATCCGTGCAAAAATAAAATTTATCCTTCCAAAAATGCTACTACTTGAGAGTAGGGGTGAAAAAAAAACCCGAAACCGGAACCGAACCCGATTTAAAAACCGAAACCGGAACCGATTTGGAACCGGTTTTTGAATACCCGGTTCGGGTTTTACTAGTACCCGGCGGGTACCAAACCGGGTACGGCCCCATACGTTTCAAATCGGGTTGGACCCGGGTTGTACCCGAACCGGTTCCAAAAACCGGTTTTAATACCCGGTTTGTACCCGGTTTTTACACTAGCCGTTGGGTTTGAGCTCCTAGCCGTTTTATATCCGTTTTTTTTGCATTTTTTTTACCATTTTGCCATCCTAAAACTAGTATAAATAGATACCTTGGGTTTGGGTTAGTTACAACACTCAAACTCACTCATTCTAGTGAAAAAACACTCAAAACGCTTATGATTTACATACGAAACTCTCAAAACATTACTCTCATCCTCTCAAAACGCTCTCATAATGGCAACTCAAAGTTCCTCAACTAACGATTTTGTTGGTTCGTCAAATGCGTCAAATGCACCAACCATTGTTCAAGTCTTTACAACAAAACGTAATCCGGAGATTTGGTGTAACTTTGACAAAGTTTTGTTGTCGGATGGTTCGACTAAAGCACATTGTAAAGGATGTGGGAGTTTTTTAAAAGCCGACTCCAACTCAACTTTGAGCAAACATACTTTAAAGTATTGTAATGCAAACAAAACTAATCCGGAGGAGGGTCAAGCAACCATGTCACGGGATGGAGGTATTTTCACATACCAAGCGGATCGTTGTCGAGAAGCATTTGCCGGCTTTGTGATTCAAGAAGCTTTGCCGTTCAACCACTTCGACAACCCTCGGCTTACTAAGGTTATTCAAAATACTCTTCAACCCCGATATAATCATGTATCACGTCTTACTCTTAGACGTGATGCACTTAAATTGTGGAAAAATGCTAAAATTCAACTAATAACCGGTTTTGAAAACTTAACTACAAGTGTATCACTAACAACCGATGTTTGGTCGGCTCCTCATGGTTTGCCCGGTTCGTACCTTTGTGTTACCGCACATTGGGTTGATCCCTCAACTTGGCAAATGATGAAACGTACCATTGCTTTTGAAAACTTTGAGTATCCTCACACGGGTCAAAATTTATTTTGCATGTTACGGGATGTAATGAAAATGTTTAAATTAGAACAAAAGGTTTTTTCTATCTCGTTTGATAATGCGAGTAATAACACAAACACCGTTCAAAAATTAATACTAAAATACAACCCACCTTTGAAAGGCATTTTCTACCATAGTAGATGTGTTGCACACATAATTAACTTGGTTGTGCAAGACGGGTTAGCGGTTCAACAAATAAGTGAAGTAAAAGACGCGTATAAAAACATGTTGCAAGATATATTTTGTAAGGGTAAGGCTAGATACAAACTTTATATGAAATTGTGTAAGGATACGGAGAACATTTTTTTAACCCCTAATTGGGACATACCCGTAAGATGGAATTCGACATACAACATGTTTGTATGTGGTTTACGCCAACGTGAGACTTTACAAGCTTTTCATTTTCAACTTGTCCAAAGGGGTTATGCTATAAACGAATTTCCAAGCGGATCTTGGGATGTTATTGAAAAGATAACCGAATTGCTCAAACTTTTTAAAACCGCAACTACTTTGTTTTCGGGTGTTTATTATCCCACGATTCACTTGGTACTTAAGCAAATTTTTTTAATGTGTTCAAAACTAAGCGAATACGAATTTATTGATACTTTATACGCACACATGGTGGCTCCCATGAAAGAAAAACTAAGAAAATATTTTAAAGAAATGCCACCGATAATTAGTTGTGCCGCCGCAATAAACCCATGCTTAAACGTTTCCGGGGTGGAATTGTTTATCGATAACATTTGTAACAATTTGGAATTGAATGACGAGGACCCATTTTTTTCACAAAATACAAAAAAACATTTTAACAAATGCTTTCAAGATTTATTTACTCATTATTTTCAATTATATGGTTCAACAAATCCTTCTTCTAGTTCGGCTTCCACAATATTTGGTTCATCTTCCTCGCGCGATCCAATGCTTAAATTATATAATAGTTTAAGACAAGAAAATCATAAACGGGCAAGGGGTGAAGGTAATCAAACGAACACTAGCGAATATGGGAGGTATACCGGAACCGATTTTTTAAACACTATACAACCCGATGAATTCGCACAATTTGATATTTTGGCTTGGTGGAAAGGGAGGGAATCTCAATTTCCCGTTCTAACAATCATGGCCCGAGATTTACTGACCGTCCAAGCTTCTACGGTAGCTTCGGAATCCGCTTTTTCTCTTAGTGGCAGGGTACTATCTATACGAAGAACAAGACTCACACCGGCCTCATTAGAGATGTGCATTTGCTTGAAGGATCACTTAGACGCCGCGGAAGGTATACAACACATTTCTAGTCTTGAAGGTGAAATGGAATATGAAGGAGATATACACGATATCGAGGTGCAATCGGGTATGGCAATATCACTCTCCGATGAAGAAATTGCTCTTGATGAAGCTTCGCGAGAGGCTAACACCGATGAAGATTACGACCTTTGAACAATGAAGACTACGCATTTGAAGATGTTAGAAGACTTGAAGATTAATAAAACCTGAAGATTTTGTGAAATAATTGTGTATATGTTTTATGAAGATTATGCAATGATCAAGTGTTGTTATTATGGTCAAAGTGTTGTTGTTATGGTAAACGGGTCAAAAGGTGTCCAAATAGTTCATGAAAGTGTGGTTATGTCAAAACGAACGATGGTGTAATTATGTAGCGGCTTGCAATTGCTTTAGGTGTTAAATGTATGTTAAAATGTGTTGGTAAAAAATGAAATTCTGAATGTGAGTCGTTTGTGATTTGGTATGGTCACCAAAAGTGTCCGAAATGACCAAAAATTGGTCACACGTCCGAATTCTTCGTTAACGTGAAATTTGAAAAAATGTAAAAATGGAAAGTTTTATTTTGTTATAGTGGAGGTGTCTGCAAAATTTCAGCTTCTAAGTATTTTCGAGTCAAAATTTATGCGCGTCGGAATTTCGCTTCTACAAATTCTGCATACCAAACATTACCCGGTGCGTACAAGTAGTACCCGCCGGGTACAAAGGTTAATTTCATAACAGAATTTAGCTAGCCTTGAGTACCCGCTACTTACTAGTAGTACCCGCCGGGTACTATGTATTTACCCGTTCATATTCACTCCGGGTAGTTCATATTTTTCCGGGTACAAAACATTATTACCCGCCGGGTATAAGTTGTACCCGCCGGGTATTCTCGCTTTTCTGGTTATTCCTGGAGCAGACCCACGCTTTCCACACAACTATACTAACCTATTTTCTCTCCAAAAAACGGCAGCAACACCACCAAACCCCTCACTTAACCATTTTTGAAGCAAAAACTCACGAATTAAACCGGCAAAACTCTTCTACAACATGTTTAAGGTATGATTATCAACTTTTTAATTCAAAACACTTAGTTTTCATGGATTGATTGAAGTTTTTAGATTTAGGTTTTCTTGAAATTGAATGTGGGGAAGTTTTAGTTGTTTTTAATTATGATTATATTGTGAGTTATATGTACTCTCACCTTCTTATTTCGTGAATTCGTGTTTAAGTCACATATGATTATCCAAAATATGAATTTAGGGTTCTTGTAACAAAATTTGGGAAAAATTAATTCTGTTAAATGATATGCTTAGAATTGTATTCCATTTGCATAATACTCACGATTATAATGCTCACTTGAATCACATTATGTGTTTAATTGCTTAATTCGAGTTTAGCTTGATATTAGGGCATTTGTGAAAGAGGATGAGTTTGAGCTTTGTAAATAAAATGTGAGAATAATTGTGCAATTACCTTAGGTCATGGATGAATTGGTCAAGGCAATTCTCTCATTTTAGTTGTGTTTTGCAGGGAAGAAGAAAGAAACAAAAATGCAGCACCTCTGGTACTGCTAACGATGAAGAGGGTGACCGCCCTCAGCCGATGAGCATTGATGCTCAACTTATTCCCGAGACAATTCACCCTTGGCTTAGATTTAGTAACAGGTTAACAAAGTACAATATATACTGTCAGAAACTGAACTTATTGAGGGTGAAAGAATGTGATTTATCTCGGGTGGTCGATTGGGAACCACTAGAACAAGCAGGGGTAGCCGCTGGAATTAAGGAATTGATTAGGCAACGTTATTTCGTGAATCACATACCATTCGAATATGAAGAATGGGAAGGCATATTCAAGATTAATGAGCAGGTATACAAAGAGCTATGCGTGGAATTCCACAGCACATATGAAATGAAAGAGGATGTTGAGTCGGCGACTGATAAAAATTTCATGACTTTCCGACTGGGAGGTCAACCAAGGAAAATGAGTATGGTGGAACTTGCTGCCTGTTTGGGCATTTATTCTCGAGAGCAGCTGGATGCAACTCATTTTGAGGATTATTTGATGGCTAGTGAGATGATCGAGACGGAGTTTTTTCCCAAGGATGTATGGCACGAATTTTCACAAATACCTTACGCTAGAGGTGGAAATTCATACAAAGATATAGAGGACATGCAGTTGCGGGTTATCCAACGATGTCTTGCGCATACCATTTCTCATAGTAGGGAGAACACAGAGAGAGTCGGTTTCGCCGACTTATGGTATATGAGGAAGTTTGTAGCGGAGGAGAATATCAATGTTCCATACGCTGTTCCCTGGTATTTACATCATAATGCTAGCGGGATTAGAGGGGCATCCCCTATCTGTGGGGGACAATTTGTGACTAGGATTGCCAAGTCCTTCAACATCAGTTTTGACAATTTAGAGCGAGTGACGACTAGGCCAAAAACAGTACGGCTAGTTCAGTTTCAGGGGGCACAGGCTGTCTCAGTTGTCAATAACCGGTTCGTGCCCTACCAGGAACCACCACCAGAGGAGCAAGCGGCTCAACCACCGAGAAGAAGAAGAAGACAACAGCAGGTGGAACAAGAACAACATCAAAAGGAAGAAGCTGCATATGAGCAGGGAGGTTTCCAGCAGCAAGGCGCAGCACTGCCATCCATGCTGGATGTTATGCATGGTATTCATGGCCTTCAGGTTAGCCATGATAATTTTTCCCAGGAAGTCAGGTACGAGCATGGAGCACAGCGTTACCACAACGCTTGGTCGGCACACAACACACAAAGACTTTCTGAAGTGGTGCCCAACTACCGACCTACAGCCTACCACTACCCACCCATGTGGGGTCAGTCTGGAGCAAGCTATCCACCACCGGTTTATGACGAGGGTGCCGCCTTGGCAGAGCTGCAGGAAGAGTATCGAAGGCAGCAGGAGAGAGAGCAAGAGGAGCGTGGATTCCCCTATGACTATTCCCCATTTTGAGTGCTTGCGTGCCTCGTATGATTCAGACACTTTTCTTGACAATTTGATTACGGTTTATTTAAGTACTTTTAATTTTATGTTTGGTTATTTTGGAATGCTTGACTGTGGATGGCCTTTGGGTACATTTTTGTAGAACGACATCCATAAACACTTTTTTATTTGAAATTAGGTGAAATTACAGCGGGAAATGGTTAGTTATGCTGGATCAAGCCTTTAGTACCCGGCCTGTACTTTTGTACCCGGTTGGTACTGTTTGGAAAATGAGGACAGAAGTGGATCAAGCCAAAGTACCCGGCGGGAACAATAGATACCCGGCGGGAACACAGTCTACCCGGCTGGAACCATATATACCCGGCTGGTACATCGTACCCGGTTTGGAACCGGGTATTAGACCCGAACCGGTTCCTACCCGTTACCAACCGGTTAGGATAGGGTTGGGTTTTTCCCCACCCAAAACCGGGTCGGTTCCGGGTCGGGTTGACCAAAAACCGGTTTTTTGACTTTGACCAATACCCGGTTCGGGTATTCGGGTCGGGTCGGGTACGGCCAATACCCGGTTTTGTTCACGACTACTTGAGAGTATTTATTTAGAAACTGGGCCTGCGTACAAGTGATGGGACTATGGGAGGATATACTTTACTTGGGCCTAGGTCAACAAGCTTTCAGTTATAGGCCCACGCCTGTTACATGTATACCGTTTTGAAAATTCGAAACATGTTTGAGTTTTTTTAATTTTATTAATTTCCCTACTCTATGTATTTTAATTCAGCACGTTAACATATTAATGATGTCCACCATTACTAATTAAGTTGGTTTATTCCAATACTTTATGATGTTATACTTGATATATATGTATCATACAAGTAACTTTATACTAGATTAGTACATATATCCAATATTGCTTTTGCAAAAAATATGTTTATATTGATGGTTGAGATGTTATGCTTTAAAGAGAGTTCTTGATATAGATAATATAGGGTGGGGTTAAAATGAGAATATGAATTTGTGTGAGAATGAGGAAACCAATGATATAATGCCATGTGTAGAAAGAGAATGCTCACATGTACAAAACCCATTTACCCCAAACATCAATTATCTCACAAACGACAAATCGAAAAATTATGAAAATTGCACCATTAAATTCAACGTTTTCTCCTCTTCGATTTGCCGTCCCTCAAGGCATACTTTCGACAAGTTTTTTTTTTTTTTTTTCATTTTTTTGGTGCTTTTCACATTTACTAACACATGTGTTAAAGTGTTGTGTTTAGGGTTTAGGGTTTGGGGTTTAGGGTTAGGATTTAGGCCTACTTTAGGGTCCCCAAACCTCAAACCCTAAACCCTAACCCCTAAACCCCAAGCCCTAAACCCTAAACGCTTTACAAAACTCTAAACCCTAAATCATACTAAACCCTAACCCTACTAAACCCTAAACCATACTAAACCCTAAACCCTGCTAAACCCTAACCCTAAATCCTAACCTTAACCCCAAATTAAATGTATAACCAATCACTAACACATGTGTTACTAATTTGTAAGACCCACCAAAAAATGAAAGAAAAAAAAGTTTTCGAAAGTATGCCTTGAGGGACGGCAAATCGAAGAGGAGAAAAAGCTGAATTTTATGGTGCAATTTTCATGATTTTTCGACTTACCGTTTGTGAGATATTTAAATTTTAAAAATGTGGAGGAGAGAGAATAAAGTGACACATGGCAGAAATCTATGGATTCCCTCATTCTCACTCAAAGTTAGTGTACTCATTTGAACCTTACTCAGATAATATAACTCTTATTTGTAATTTTGTTTGAAGATTAGCAATAAAACAAACAAACTTTGGATTTATCCGCTCAACTTTTGCCTAGTCTGTTGACATTTTAAAAGTGAGTAATGCTAAATAGGACTAATTACGTAGGTTTAAAACTGAACTTAATATTCTGATTGGTTCAATTTTTTTCTCTCTTTTAATCTCACTCCATCAAATTCACATCTACCAATCAAAATTTTAAGCATATATTTAGTCCTACCAATCATTTTCCTTTAAAAGTTGCCTATTGCATAAATTTACATTATTGGCCTCCATACTACCTAATATTGACTGTATAATGATTTATGTAGTTCAAATTTAAATTTTAACCCAAAATATATTACAATAGTATTTGTAAGACAAAAAAACCACCAAACTATATGTCCGCAACTTTCGAGGATTAGTGCGGTGAACCTTTTGAAACGGTATTCAAACGAGTATTAGGGGTCATGAAACTTTGTTAGTGATGTTTGAGGATCGAATCATGAAACATTGGAAGCGAGATTTGGTGGAGGATTGTTGTCGTGAATCTTCGAAAGCAACACTGGGTCGAGGATTGAAAACGTGAAACTTTGAAAGCGACATTCGGTATAGGATTGAAGTCTTCGTGAAACTTTGAAAGCAACATTCGGTCGAAGATTGAAGTTGTGAAACTATGAAAGCGACATTCGATGTAGGATTGAAGTCGTGAAACTTTGAAAGCGGTTGGACCGGTGAGGGGTCCGGTTTCGGTCGGACCGGACCGGCCCAACCGCCCGAAAACCGGCCCAAAACTCGTTTTTATAGAAAAAAATAAATAATCAAAAACCGGTCCAACCGGTCCGGTTCCTAGTTGAACCGCTTGGTTTTGACCAAACCACTCGGTTCGTTGACTGGTCAAACCTATGCTAAAACCGATTTTCAACCGGCTGGAAACCTCCATTTTCCCGGTCGGACCGGACCGGTTCCACCGGTTTTCAAAACATTGGTAATGGATCACCAACACCCTCTAATATCATATGTTTGCCTCAACCATTACTTTCATCATGATTAGTCATATCATCTCCAACAAGCGATCAATCAAATAGATAGTTGAACTATACACAGAAATGATAGGAAATAGGAAACTTCAAACAACAAGTGGAAAGAAACTTTATCTACGAAGTTACGTTCCACGTAGTCAAAGATGTCCCGAAGTTCTATACCGATAACGGTATAACGTACAAGAAACGTCCGTTTCAAGAAGAGCATGTACCAATTAATTTATCCGAGGACGATAACACCGATAACCCGAACCCCACCGAGCTTACAAACAATATGCAACGATTATTTCAAAACGACCAAATTCGGCTTCCACCCGGTCATGACACAAATCGGAAAAGTCAACGAAGTTCGGGGTCATCGGACGCAACATCTTCAAGAAATTCGAGCGACGTAACCCGTGAGGCCATTTTGGAATCCGCAAGAGTCACACAACAAACTTTGAAAACTATTCAAGAGCCAGCGCAACAAAAATTGAGTTTGATCGACAAAATATGGTGCTCAAATAGTGGATATTTATCCAAAAGGAAAAACAGTCACAATGGGGAAAACAAGAAGTTGCAATGTATGAAGAAAGCAGGGAAAATGTGATCAAGAAGTATCCAAGAAGATTTCAAAACGATGTTTGGGAAGGATGCCCGACAACACGGGTTTTCCGACAGTGACTAGATTCGTATTTAAGGATTATTGTAATGTTTTATTTTTATTATCATAATGTTTTACTTTTATTATTGTAATGTTTTATTTTTACTATTGTAATGTTTTTATTTATCAATGTAATGTTTTATTTTTAGTATTGTAATGTTTTTATTTATTAATGTAATGTTTTTAATTTTTAATGAAATAGTTTTTATTTAGTTTGCGTTTAAATAATTAAATTAATAGTTAATGGGTCCCAGAAATGAAACTGAAGAAATGAGGGTTGGTAGTGCTATGTCAATCTTTCATCAGTTTTGGATGTGCTGACGTGACGCTGAGCTTACATAAAGGAAAAAACAAAGGAAGAAATGATAGTTGAGAGTGATCTAATATTAATTATATGTTTGCCTCGACCATTACTTGCATCATGAATAGTCATATCATCTCCTACAAGCCACCAATCAAATAGATATTTGAACTATACACAGACTTGATAGGAATGGATCTAAAAAGAGCTATGGGCCAAACACAAGCCCAAAAATAAAAAACCCCAAAATAAACATAAAAAACATAAAAGTGTACATAAATGCTTCCAAAAAGTGTTTTTGGACCTCAAAAGCCTACGGCTGCTTATGATGTTGTGCTAGTCGCTCCAAGATTCGATTCGACAGTTCATGGGCTTAAAACGGAGCCTCGTAGCCCAAATTATGATTATTTTTGTGAAACTCCTTTTACCACCTGATCATGGGCCTCTAAAAACATAATGGTCCGATCCTCCAGTCTAGAACCTGCATCAATATGTTTCGTATGTATATATATAATGTGTTTTGTGTTGTATATGTTTCTATAGTAAAAGATCGAGAGCTAAGAAGTGAGATATTTAATCATTATGTTTAACAGTATGTTTGGTATTTTATTTAACTAATAATATTTTTGCTACAAAAGAACACCTTTTAACGATTTAAAAATAGGCATATAAAACCAATATCTGAAACTTGTGTGTGTAAAAAATAGTTAAATAAAGTACCTAGAACAAACAAAGTGAAAATTACGTGAAAATAACAAGGCTTACTTAACTGTACTAATTATGCGTCGACGATTCTCAACATTCTATTAGTTATTTTACCTTCGATTTAGTCCACTAGATCAACGTACACACCTGTAAAACTTATATTTGGTGTGACAATGTATCTTTTTTATTACTCTATTATTATTATTATTATTATTATTATTATTATTATTATTATTATTATTATTATTATTATTATTGATCTTAATATGTGAGGTTCATAGGCGAATGTGTGTTTTGAGGAGAAGTGAGGACAAGGTTTTAAACAATTGAAAAAATGTGTTATATGTCACATAACCTTATTTATTTATACCCCCTCCACTTTGTTAATATTGTAAACCATCCATTCTTACTTTTTTCCTCCCCATCCCATCACCCACCAACAGCCGTCGTCATCGAATATTCTTTTTTTTTAAAAAAAAAAACTTTGAACTTTTTTTTTCAATTGTTTTTACAAATTATCCTTTTGTACTGCATTTTGGTTGAAATTATACTGCATTTTATTATTTTTACTGCATTTTATATATATGTTTAGTAAATATTGTTCGTTTTGTATTGTATTTTGTATCATACACATTATCCTTTTTGTACTACATTTTGACTGTATGACTGGTATATATATATATATATATATATATATATATATATATATATATATATATATATATAAATGTTTTCCAATTTACACTTTTTCAAATTTCACGCAAACGCTAAATTTTGACTCAGGACCGAAATTGTAACACCCTCAAATTTCGGATCGCGGAAGCAGTCGGGTCGGGTGTTACTAAATCAAATATCACAAGCACAAAGATATATAATGAACGACTCTAAATGAGACGTTGAAAATAATTATACATTTACCAAATAAAACGTTTACAAAATTGATAGTGGTTTTCAAATCCATAATTTGAAATACAAATGTAAATGCAGAGTTGTCCCAAAGTTTGTAAACATGCGACTCGAGCTAGCATAGCTTGTAGTGGTCCTAATCCTGCTGGCCACCTGAGAATACATACTAAAACAGGTCAGCTATAAAGCTGGTGAGTTCACAGAGTGTTTAATATGAAATCGTGTGATAATACCATCCGTATTATAAAAAGCGGTTATCCACCGTGTATTTAGATTAAATTAGTTTGCAAAGACATTACAAAAGTTATATCTCGAGGTGTAGGTTATCCTAACCATATGATTTACTAGATAGTGGAGTTTAGTATGCATCGTCTACGAGTCTTTACGTGGAGGTACGGGTTCCTAGAATTAGGTCATCTACCCATGTAGGAACCACAACATATGTTGATTTGGTTAATACGTAACCCGAGTCCCAATAATCCATCGGATTATCCTGCAAGTATATAAATAGTGAAAGTAGCACCACGTGCATACTTTATGTTCAAGAGCACCACGTGCTTAGCAATGTAGTAATGTAGTGAGGCACTCCGTGCCTGATGTACGTAATATGTATGCATAGATATGAAGCACCACGTGCTTAGTAAGACAGTAGTAAGTATACATCAACATGTATAGGTAATCGGAAGTAGCACCACGTGCCAAGTAGTGGTTCAACGAACCCGGAAGTAGCACAACGTGCCCGGAAGTAGCACAACGTGCCCGAAAGTAGCGCAACGCGCCCAGTGATGGCCCTACAGGCTCGGCAGTAGCATAACATGCCTACTGTATGTTCAAATGAAGCATTACATGCTTGTTTAACGTTAATGAAGCACTACGTGCTTAATGGTGTAATCAGGGTGTGTACATATGTATATATATAAGCGAAGCACCACGTGCTTGTTAGTGTAAGCGTGTGTACATCATCATGTACATGTAATCGTAAGTAGCACAACGTGCCAAGTAGTGGTTCAACGAACCCGGAAGTAGCACAACGTGCCCGGAAGTAGCACAACGTGCCCGGAAGTAGCGCAACGCGCCCAGTGATGGCCCCACGGGCTCGGTAGTAGCACAACGTGCTAAACAGTTTATGTATGCATAAATTAGTGTAAGCTATCTACAGATAATCACTACACTCAATTTATGTGTGTTTATTACCCTACGGTAATACTGAAGGTGTAATCTAACAATCTACACCTATGATTAAAGTTTAGTGTTCACAACGTTTCTAAGTGTGACTAATCACCACCTAGATGATGGGTGTAGCATGTGAAGTCCAAATGTGTATAAATGTCACCTAGTCATTCGGAGTAGTACATAATGCCTAAGTGTGTCATTACATCACTTAGTTGTCGAAGGGTACTGACAGTACTATGATCATGTATGTTATTATTCGGTTCCATGAAACGTGTCATGACTAGTGAGTATGGTCTCAATGTTGTGTTTCACCAGTAAACTAATCAAGTCTAGTAATAATGCCTCGCCGATGTGATGAGTGTTTAAATAGTATTACTTGTATAATTTTAGTTGTTATCTAGCTAAGGCACACCTAGTTTGCATATTGTGTACGGTTGTCTCAAGGGCGTTGGAGTTTAACATGTCATTTGCAAACATTTGTAAAACAGTTGTAAGTTCGTTTATCAACGAAAAGTAAGTAAATCATGAGTATGTATCTCCCCCAAAATCAGTGAAAACAGTAAAAAGGAGGGGCTATGAACTCACCTGAGGAGTTAGCGTCCTAATGTAGCGAGTCGTACCAATGAGAATCTCCTAGTGTCCTAAACACGTGAGATTTCGTATAAGTGAGTGGATGTTTAAGTAAAACAATCCAATTTGTTGTTTGTTCGGTTAAATTGTACTCAATGTGTTTGTTATATATTTGCGTTTGAATTTCGTAAAGAAATTGCGTGTCGTTTGTCTCGTATTGAAATTATATTTAGAAAATATAATTAAGTTGTTTTTGTATAATAAAGTGCGTGTGAACGCGTTTCGGTTCGTATATAATTGCGTATATGTTTCCGGATAAGTTTGGCACTTTAAAAGTGAGTTTTTAGCTTAAAATCTGATTTTAGCGACACTTCATGCGTCACTTAGGAGTTTATAGCGTCACTAGGCTAGTGACTCAGAAGATAGGAAAATTCATGTTTTTATGCGTCACTTCGTTAGTGACTCTATCTAGTGACTCATATGCGTCACTTCGCTAGTGACTCAGTGTCTCATATGCGTCACTTCGCTAGTGACTCAGTGACCCATATGCGTCACTTCGCTAGTGACTCAGTGACCCATATGCGTCACTTCGCTAGTGACTCATATGCGTCACTTCGCTAGTGACTCATAGGCTTATGCGTCACTTCGCTAGTGACTCTATCTAGTGACTCATACTGTTTTTGGCCTCTGCGACACTTGGGCCTGTTCGACGGGTTTCGAGCCAAAAACATGTTTTCGGGTTTCCGTTTGGTCCGATTCTTTTACCCAACCCTTATATGAACATAATAAGCCTATAAAAATCATAAACTAGTAAAAATGATCAAAAACGAGAGATGTCGGGATTTGTCGGAAACTTACAAAGTGTCGGATTGAAAATCCGAAAAGATAGGAATGTAGATCGGGTGATGGTGAACGTTTTCTTCCAAATGACCGAGTAAATCCGCGGGCGTTTAGTGGTAGTATTTGGTGGTTTTTGATGGTGGTGGTGTGGTGGTGATTTAGAGAGAAAAAGGAAGAAAGAAAGAGAAAGAAAAGAGAAGAATGAGAAAAATGGGGAGGGGATTTGGGTTTTATCCAAACTCAGATCCCCAATTCGGGGACTGTGGTCTCCAACCACAGTACAAAATGCCCGTGTTTTTGTGCCCGATTGCAAAATAAATTTAATATTTTGTTTTTATAATTTATTTGGTAGGTTCCGAAATAGTTTCGAAATATTTTTGGGACAAAAGTTTTATAACTTATTTTAGGTTGTCACGCAAAACGGGTTTCGTTTTAACTTAAAATGAAATGACATTTTTGAATAATTAATATTTTCGTTCAAAAGTATGATGTTTATTGTAACTAATAAAATATTAGTTATGAAGTTTTGACACCGAAATTTGGACACGTTAATTACGTTATTTGGAGCAAATTATTATTATATATATATTTATATATAATTTTTGAATACTAGGGATTTGGAGCGTATTAAATACGAATATTTAAGTTTAAATTTAGCGCGAAAATTAACCTTTTTGACCGGGTGTTACAGAAATCGAGCCATTTATAAACCGATATCGCGATCCGGAAAAAACGAGCGAACAAATGAATCGATATCGCGATAAATAAACGTGTATAAAATTAGTGTTTAAATTTTGTTATACAATTATACCGAATTCGAATCCGGAAAAAAACCGGAAAAAATAACCGATTAAAACCGGGTCAAAACCGAAAAAAACCGATTCCGAACATTTAAAACCGAAAAAAACCGATTCCGAAAAACCGAAACCGAAAAAACCGAAACCGATAAAAAACCGGTTTTTTAAAAACCGGTTTTTAAAAAACCGAAAACCGAAAAAAACCGATTTTTTCGCACCCCTACTTGGAGGATATAATTTACTTGGGCCTACGTCATATGCACAAACGAGCCTTCAATTATAGGCCCACCCCAGTTACATTTATAAGTTTTGGAATTCAAAACATGTTTGGAACCCTATTTTTGTAAGTTGAATTTAACATAAAAGACTCGTTGTGAAAAAATTTAGGGTAACAAATGAATTTCACACTGGAAATAAAGATCAAGTACAATAAAAGTTTTATAAAGCTTTTTTCCATTGACAACAAAGCTTTTTATAAAAGTTTGTTCATAGAAGTGTAATTTGGCTATTAAAAAAAGCCTTCAATGACTTTTAGTCATTGGGTATGCTCATTGCTCAAGCAACTTGTTTACACATGTCCTTTTTTGTCTATAATTTTGTATAATAAATTTAAACAATAATCAATATATTCCTAGTAACTGTTCTACAAATGTTGTTAATTAACTTACGCTTCGGTAAGTTAATTAACTGGGGTAAATGTTTCTAATAAATCGGTAAGTTAAATAACAAAGAGAATGTTTCTAACTGTTCTATCAATATATTCCTAGTAACTGTTCTACAAATGTTCTACAAATGTTGTTAAATAACTGTTCTACAAAAAATTAACGCCCTTCCAAATCTTACGCTTTTTTATAATTTAGAGAAACACTTTCCAAATACCTTCGGTCTAAACCCACAAAAACCACCCATGACCCAACGACGTTAAAAAAATTCATAACGAAATTCAACCATTGAAATGAGGATTGGATTTGTTATTGTCTAAATGCTCTATATATATTTTTTTCTGAATAATAGTTAAGGGTGGGGTTCAAATGAGAATAAGAATTTGTATGAGAATGAAGGAACCAATGATATCATGCCATGTGTAGAAAGAGAGTGCTCACATGTACAAAACCCATTTACCCCTAACATCAATTATCTCACAAACGACAAATCGAAAAATTATGAAAATTGCACCATTAAATTCAGCGTTTTCTCCTCTTCGATTTGCCGTCCATCAAGGCATACTTTCGACGAATTTTTTTTTCTTCATTTTTTTGGTGGGTTTCACATTTACTAACACATGTGTTAAAATGTTGCGTTTAGTGTAACACCCCAAGTTTCAGGTTTTAAAATCGTACGCGGATATATTTTTATTATGAAATATTATTATGTAGATAACGAGATATAGTGAAAAACGTAAATGGTTTTATCAGTTCCAGAATGTAGGGTTTAAAAAGGGTATTAAAACATATAGATATACATGTATAGTGTTATGTTTATCTTTTATTTAGTCTAAAAATGTTCCAGAGATATAGAGAGAGAGCGAGAGAAATAGAAAAAAACACAGGGACGATGCTAGTGATCAAATCCAAACTTCTAATCTTCAATCTTTGATTCTACTTGCTTAATTTCTTCCTCCTAATTCTCAAGAACATCAAGTAAGTTGAAGTCTTCATGGTTTTAACCTAGGGTTTTAGTTTCATGGGGTTTTTATGAGTTTTAAGAAATTTGTGATTTTAAATACGAAATTAGGGTTTAAGTTTGATTGAATTAGTGTTGTTTAGTGTTTTGATTATGATTATAAATCATGTTTCATCATGTAAGTGATTAATTTGAAGTATGTAGCATATGATTAAAGTGGGGTTTTGATGGAAATTCATGAACTAGTGATTTATGATATGAATATGTGTTTAATATGTTAAATTGATGCTAGTGAAGCTAAATAGTAAAAGAATTAGTGTTAAAATGAGTTAAAGATTTATAAGTTAGTAATATGTTCATAAAAGTTTTAATGAATTAAGAGGAATTCATGTAATAAGCTTAATAGTGTAATTAGAAGTGTTAATAGAGTATGAATATGATTAATAGTTAGCTTAACGATGATTAGTGTCTAAAAGTGTTTTATGTATTATGTATAAATTATGTAGGTGTTAAGAGACGTGGAGGCTTATGATGATCAATATGGTGAAATCGTCTAAGAGTTGTGGTGAGTGATACGGGGGTTAAACAGGTGATGTGATTGTGTAATACCGTTTAGCTTGCGGGCTAGAGGTTACCACAATCAAAGAATAAGTTATTTGTTATGTTTGTTTAATTATGTTTATTACTTAATTTAGTTGTTGGGTTAAATTACTTGTTATTCTAAATTGTTATGTGATTATATGTTATTTGGAAAAGTCAGTAGTGATTATCTCATTAGCGAGTAATGAGTATATCACTAGTTTGAAGGTAAAGGAAAGAATTGGTGGAGAATAGTGTATGATTCAATTGTGTTGGATCCGGATTACTGTTGGGTAAGAGGCTACACAATTGGGTGGAAGATAACGTGTTAATATATGTGGATTAAATAATTGAGATTATGATGTTATGTTAAATTGATAGTGTATGATTCAATTGTGTTGGATCCGGATTACAGTTGGGTAAGAGGCTACACAATTGGGTGGAAGATAACATGTTAATATATGTGAATTATGTGGAATATGTGTATGCAGTGAAACAATGTTAGTATGCATACCGTTGTGGTATGGTACTCAGTGAAATAGTGTTAGCATGCATATCGATGTGATATGGTGCTCAGTGATCAATATTCAGTGTTCAGAGCATAGTGATGTTGTGATTATGTAATTGTGTTGATATGTGTTAAGTGTTATGTGGAATTGCTTGTTTAATTGCATGTGTACTCACTAAGCAGTTGTGCTTACCCATTTCAGTGTTCATGTTGTAGGTTGATGAGTTGGTAGAGACACGTGGATAGAGAATGTGCTCATGGTAGTGACGTGGATATGGAGCTTGCTTTGTGGTTAGATAAAGCTCCATTTATTTTGAATCGTTGTTATGGTTTCAATTTGTGTAAATCGTCCAAAAATGGTTTTATAGTGACATATGTGATTTTATTGAGTAAAGTGTGAAGAGAATGATGTAATTAGGTTTTAAAGAGTCAATATGTTGTGGGTTGGATTGGGAAGTGATTTAGTGTTAAATATGGTTGTTTTGGCTAAATTGGTCAAGGGTGTCAAAATGGGTCATAGAGGGGTCATGTGTTGATTTCCAATGGGTTAGTGTTAGGACTTGTTGTTGGGTGCTTCAAGTTTGTTTTCATGTGTCTAATTAGTGTACAAAAAGGGTTAAGTCAGAAACTGAGTGGTTTGGGATTTGGTTTGTTCACAAAAGTGGTCCAAAATGACCATTTATTGGTCATACGTCCAGATTTGTCGTTTTCGTGAAGTTTGGAAAAGTGTCAAAAGGGAAACCTTTATTTTGTTATAGTGGATGTGTGTACAAAATTTCAGGTCTTAACTATTAACGAGTCAAAAGTTATGCGCATCCGAATTTGGTTTAAAAATATGAGTTTGCTGATGTGAGAGTCTAAAGTAGTCTTTAGTTTATTTTAGGCTGAAAATAGTCCAATTTAGACTATCAAGCAGAGTAATAGTCTAATTTAGTCTAAAATTGATTGAATGAGTCTAAAGTAGGCATTAGTTTATTATAAGCAGAAAGTAGACTAATTTAGACTATATAGTGGGGTAATAGTTTAAAATGGACATGTCGGGTCAGAAGACTATTTTGAGTCGTATAAGTTTCGTATTGGTTTAAATTCTGTTAGTAAATATGTATGGGACCAATAGAGAGTGTTTTTAGAGTATGTATAAAAAAAAAATGGTTCTGTTTTCGGGACGTTTCATTTAGGGTTTAGGGTTTGGGGTTTAGGGGTTAGGGTCTAGGGTTTGAGGTTTCGCCCTGAAACCTCAAACCTCAAACCCTAAACCCTAAACCCTAACCCCTAAACCCCAAACCCTAAACCCTAAACGCTTTATAAAACTCTAAACCCTAACTCATACTAAACCCTAAACTTTTAACCCTACTAAACCCTAAACCATACTAAACCCAAAACCCTGCTAAACCCTAACCATAACCCTAAACCCTAACCCTAAACAATAACCTTAACCCCAAATTAAATGTATAACCAATCACTAACACATGTGTTAACCCACTAAAAAATGGAAGAAAAAAAAGTTGTCGAAAGTATGCCTTGAGGGACGGCAAATCGAAGAGGAGAAAACGCTGAATTTTATGGTGCACTTTTCATGATTTTTCGACTTACCGTTTGTGAGATATTTAATTTTTTAAAAAATGAAGGAGAGAGAATAAAATGACACATGTCAGAAATATGTAGGTTCCCTCATTCTCACTCAAAATTGGTGTACTCATTTGAACCTTACTCTAATAGTTAAAGAATTTTATGTTATTTTTTATGGGTGAGGTTCAAATGAGACTAAAAATTTGTGTGAGACTATGGGAACCAATGATAGCATGCCACATATATAAAGAGAATGTTTCATACTACAAAACTCATTTACCCAAACATCAATTATCTCATAAACGACAAATCGAAAAATCATGAAACTTGCACCATAATTTTCAGCGTTTTATCCTCTTCGATTTGCCGTCCCTCAAGGCATACTTCCGACGAATTTCTTTTTTTTGGTGGGTGTCATATGTTACTAACACATGTGTTAGAGTGTTGCGTTTAGAGTTTGGGGTTTAGGGGTTAGGGTTTAGGGTTTGGGTTTTGGGATTTCTCCCCGAAACCTCAAAACCCAAACCCTAACCCTAAACTCTAACCCATAAACCCCAAACTCTAACCCTAAACGCTAACCCCTAAACCCCAAACCCTAAACCCTAAACGCTTTATAAAACTCTAAACCCTAAATTCTACTAAACCCTAAACCCTAATAAACCCTAAACCCTACTAAAACATAAAATCTAAACCCTAAACCATGAACCATGCTAAATCCTAACACTAAACCCTAACCATGACCGTAAATAAAATGTATAATCAATCACTAACACATGTGTTACTAATTTATAAAACCCACCAAAAAACCAAAATTTTTTTTTATCGAAAGTATGCCTTGAGGGACGGCAAATCGAAGAGGATAAAACGCTGAAAAATATGGTGCAAGTTTCATGATTTTTCGATTTGTCGTTTGTGAGATAATTGATGTTTGGGGTAAATGAGTATTGTAGTATGGAACATTCTCTTTGTACATGTGACATGATATTATTGGTTCCCTTAGTCTCACTAAAAAATCATGGACTCATTTGAACCTTATTCTATTTTTTATTATACAAAATCACTATGCCGGTTGCGTTAGACAATGATCGAGTAATTACAATCATCTATTTAATTTACTACGTTTATAAAGTACTTTGAAATTATGTTTTATCGTTATTAACACGTATATTTTTATATTATATAATATATAATATGATGTGAAAAGAAAAGTTAGGAGAGCTTTTAAATGAAAAAAGCTTGGTTTGAAAAAAAAAAGAAAAAAAATAAAGGAGACAGGGAATATCATGTTTTACCACCTTTTGTGCAAGATGCCACATGGGTTGTATCCATTTTGCAAGATTTTTCCTACACAAATTGGGCACATTTCCCCCCCAAAATATGGAAAGGGTTATGAGGAGAAGTACCATTTTGAGGAGAAGAGGAGAGAAGGTAATTGACAAATCAGTACGTGACACCTGTCCATTCCTCCCCACCTCGTTTAAGGGCATAATTGTAATTTTGCTAAAAAAGTCTAGCTACCCTTCTCCCTTCTCTACCCAGATCTTGCTGCAAATCAGATATTCTACAAATCATCGATCAAAAACTTTCCACATTTTTCGCAAACAAAATCAAATATTCTATCTCCGACCATCACCTCTATGATTGTATAATTTGAGTTTTTTTGTAAAAAGAAATCGCTGGAGCAGCCTGGATCTGACCGTCGACTTCTATTCCATTCCATCGCTGCAAATCACAAATCCAATTCCGTCCAAATCAAATCGAACTTCCGAAAACTCACTCTAATCAATCAAAAACCTCTTTCAGATCGTGATTAGATAACAACAGATCTTGCTATTACGATTATGCGCTTATAACTTCGAATTCGATTTAGTACTTCCATTAGTCAAGCAATTCGTTGATTTATATAAATTATATAATCGTAAAGATGGATCAATTCGAGTTGTACTTCAAAGGAGCATATTTAGATCAAGATGGACGTGTTAGTGGTTCTGAAGCAGTTTCCTTCTTCCAAGCTTCTGGTTTACCTAAACCTGTTCTCGCTCAGGTTACTAATTCTAACTATTTAACTAACTCATTTCTCAATTTTGCCCTAGTTTCAATTACTCTATTATAATGATGATAGTGAGAATATGTGTCAGTGAGTGTATATATCTTCTATGAATTTGTATTAGTTTAGGTTTTGATTTATGATTATGAGTTACTAGAATTCCGGTGGTGTTACAGTTATTAGATATGCGTATGTGTATGTATATACTCACTGTTCTAATTTCGTTAGGGTCTTTTAAGGTTTTGATTTAATTGGCATATTTTATTAAAGTAATCAAATATGTATGTGTAAGTAGATGATGCAGTCTTAATACACTTGAATTTCTCTATGTTTTCTTGTTGTTAAAATGTATACTATACTAAAAAAAATACTAACAAACTCAAATGTATACAAATGCAGGTGTTTCACAAAAAGCTGCAGTTCCATTCTATAGCCCATATGTAAAGCTGCAGTTCCATTCAAATGTATACTAATACTGGAGGTGGTTGACGTTGCAACTGTCTAACTAATGAAACCGCCAATTTTAAGTTCCCCTTTGCTAGCTGCCTGTCCACACTTCTTAGTGCAGAACGGCGTCGTTTTACTTTTACATCACACTCATTGGTGGTTGCAGCGGTTAGTATTAGTATCGGTTGTGGCTTGAAAAGTAAAGAAATATTCTGAAGAATCGGAATGCCGACGGGCGTATTCATTGATTCTCTTGAGCTAGCCGGAGATGCTCTTGTCAAACTAATCAACTCTAAAGTCTAAACTCAATTTGTTGCTTGGTTCCTTGAGCGTGATTTTGTGATCTTCACTTAATTTGTTTGATTTGTTTCACTACATCTACTTCACCTTTATCTCCTTTTGTGTTTCATAAAAATCAACTTCTTCTGGATACCCAATTCGTCAAATTACATGTAACCCCGTCTATCTATTCGGTCAGCCTTATCTTATCGGTCACACTAAATTACCTAAAAAGAATACTCACAAACTCAAATGTAAAAAATGCAGGTGTTACACAAAAGTTGCAATTCCGTTCTATAGCCCACAGGGAAGTCGAATTGGGTATCCAGAAGAAGTTGATGAGAAACCAATACGAAAAATGCAGTAACTTTTAAAAAAATGCAGTAACTTTTAGAAAAATGCAGCAACATTTTGATATTCATTTTAAAGAACGTAACAAAATGCACTTTATAAAAATGCAGTAACTTCTAAAAAATGCAGCAACTTTTAAAAAAATGCAGTAACTTTTAGAAAAATGCAGCAACATTTTTGATATTCATTTTAAAGAACATAACACTTTATAAAAATGCAGTAACTTCTATAAAAATGCAGCAACTTTTAGAAAAATGCAGTAACTTTTAAAAAAATGCAGTAACTTTTAGAAACAAACAAATTACTACAAATTCTAAACTGAGAATGCTTATTGGTGATTTATTTTGCAGTATTGTACGCTTGATTATTCTAACAAGATGTAGTGAATTACTTTGAAACATTCAAAACTCAAATAATCACTATTTGCTAACATAATTACTACAAAAATCATATATAACAATTCATAATGCAACAAAAAAAAAGAAACAAACAAATTACTACAAATTCTCGACATTACATAGGACTACCTAACTAAAGATTAGTAAACCAACAAATTCATATTGCACAGGTACAAAAAATTCAGAACACGAAACATAATAACACAACAAAGTAAGCTTTCGAACCAACATCACTACAAATACTAACACAGGTACCAAGATTATCACCGTTGAATCACAGATCGGCAACATCACGAACATCCTCATGAACACGAATATCACCGTCATCGCCAACATCAAGAACATTGCCAAAATCACCCACATCACCCCCGCCAAAATTAGAACGATCACCCAAAATTTCTGTGATCCTTCAACATATATAACTCATAATCAGCACGGTTCTGGACAAATGCTAGATAGTCATCACAAATTTCCTTCAATTTTTCAAAACGTCTTAAATTAGCTTTCACTTTCCCTTCTCTATCCTGTAAACCAACACATAATGATAACATTTGTATAATATAAAACAACATAAAAAATTGCAAAGATGCAAATAATGATTAAACTATGATGGAAGGTACTTGAAGCCTAGATGAAGATTGGCAAGATGTAGTAACAATTACACAAAGATTTTAAGCAATATAAAACTTAGCATTTTTTACTTCTATAAGAAACATAACAAAATACTAGCAAAATACAGTCAGCAATGATATACACATGATGTAGTAACAAAATACTATCATGTACACAGTGTTCATCCCCAAATTCTTTAACAAAAAAAAGCTACATCAAACTTGCTTTTGTAGATCGTTTAACGAATTAACAGCAAATGTCAACCATTTTGGTAATGATCTCGCGTCAATCGGTGGAAACTCAAGCCTTGCTGCAACTTTTTTATTTTTTATATTGTTTTTTGCCTTCTACTTCTAGTCTAATATATTTAAGTGTTGTAGATTTAACAAGTTTTTCTTAAACTTATAATGCAGTGACATGTATACATAACAACCTAACGTGTATACAAAGTGCAAAAGTGGTATTGCATTAAGGATAAGGTTCTGATGGGAAGGCTTCAAATGAAAGGAAGGAGGGGTAAATCGAATTACTGCATTTTGTGTATAAAATGCAGTGAATCTGAATTGTCTTAAATTGTAGCGTTGTTAAAATGCAGTGACATTTTATAGGTATAAAATGCAGTGAATTTGAATTTGGTGTTAAAATGCAGTGAATCTGAAGTTTATCTTAAAATACAGTGGAATTTTATAGGTATAAAATGCAGTAGTTTTAAAATGCAGTGAATCTGAAGTTTGTCTTAAAATGCAGTGAAATTTTATGGGTATAAAATGCAGTAGTGTTAAAATGCAGTGTTTTTTTTTTTAAATGCAATTGTTAGTAAAATGCAATGAATATGAAGTTGTCTTAAAAGGCAGTAAATTGAGTCTACCATTCAACATTTCAAGGTGATCCTCCACCGTGTATCAATTTGATGTTTGTAAGTAGTACCTATTTCCTAATAGTTCTAGTAAATATAAAAAAACTTGACTACAGTCGCCTAATAATGCACAAACTCACCAATCTTATAAATGCAACACATAGATCCCTTTCACTTAGATGATTGTCTATCAGATTATTGTATTCTAATGATGTAATTTCACCAATTATTATACACATAATTCATGACTAATAATACAAATAGACTGAGCTCCAAAAAAACAATAATTTAAAAACGATATGAAATTTGATAATGATTAACTTACAAGTGAAATTCTTCTTATCCTTCATTTTCAGTGTAGTCGATTTTGCATAGAAAGGTACAGCTGATTTCATGCTACTAATAACAATAACAGTAACGCAACTGTTAGTGATTACGCACGAGACGTTGAAGTCCGATTGCTACCGGAAACAGCGGTGATCGCTGCTTCACGGAGACACGAGACGTATGCGGTTGTTCTGAAAGTTAAAGCTCCGTCAGCTCCTGAAAGAATACAACGACGTGCACGGATCGATTTAGTTACAGTTGTTGACGTGAGCGGCAAAATGGATAACGAAAAGCTTCTGATGATTAAAAAAGCAATGAGATCAATCAATGCATCACTTTCGCCCTCAGATCGATTATCAATTGTCGCATTCTCATCTTATTCAAAGTGGTTATTACCGTTGCGAAGGATGACAACTAGCGGCCGTCGAGCTGCACGTCGTATCGTTGAAGAGATGGCGGTTCTAGAAGGTTCCTCAAATTCGAAAGACGCGGTGAAGAAAGCCGTAAAAGTGTTTTCATCATTGTTTTATAAAGCAAGAAGATTAAGATGAATATGAAATTAGGGCTATAATTTCATAGATGAGAGAAAGTATCTGTTTGTGTGTTTATTGAGCAAGAAGAGGATAAGGATTTTGTGTGACCGACTAGAAAGGCTGACCTAAGTCAATGAGAGTACAAGTAATATGACGAATATACCCTTGGCTAATTATATCCATTTTACGGATTATGTCATTCATTTAAAATATTTACAAAACACCCCCTGTGAGGATGTGGCACCATCTACGCCATTGAAAGAAGTAATGGAGGGTCAAGATTCATCTTCTCCTCCTCCTCAAAAAGGCTCTTCCCCTATGATCCTCAATCCCAAAATATAGCCCCTGAACGAAAGTTTGCTATACGTAAAACGTGACTAAATGGTACAACTCAAATCTCATTTATTATTCTTAATAGCATATATATAATGGGAGGGTTTTAAAAAAAATAAAATAAAATATAATAATAATAATAATAATAATAATAATAATAATAATAATAATAATAATAATAATAATAATAATAATAATAATAATAATAATAATAATAATAATAACAGTCTCTTTAGTAATAAGATGGTAAGTATTTTCTCTTGATACAATAATATAAACATTCTCTCTTATATAATTGTAGATTTTTTTTACGGAAGTTTCACTGTAAATGCAGCGGCGGACTTATTTGAGAACAAGGGGTGGCTAATGCTATACACGAATTTAGCAAATCATGTATGATATGTTCAATCGTTTTTTCTCTTTTTCATCCTGCACCCCTAAATGTTGTATTTCACTAATGCAACTTCTAGTGTTTTTATAATCTATTTAATAATTGTTAGTAGTTATATGTTTTAATCATTGTTAGAGGCTTATATGTTTTAATTTTGATGTAAAGTTTATCTATGTGTCACGAAACGAAACGATCTATAAATTTTTTTTGCTACCCGTGACCATATTTTCTAGATCCGCCACTATGTAAATGTCAAAGTATTTGATTCTGGAAATGTTATTGTTAAAAGGACATTTTAAGTTGAGTTTTGAGAAAAAAAACATCAAAGTTGTTGGCCTGATCTATTTGAGATGTTTGTGGGCCTTCTAAAGTTAGAGATTGTTGTGGGCCATACATTTTGAGTCTTTGATCATGTTACAAAAGTTTGAGATGGTTGTGGACCATACATTTTGAGTCTTTGATCATGTTACAAAAGTTTGAGATGGTTGTGGGCCATACATTTTGAGTCTTTCATCATGTTACAAAAGTTAGAGATGGTTGTGGGCCATACATTAACAAAGTTTGAGTCTTTGAGATGGTAACAAAGGGGCTGTGTACTATTTTTTTCATTAAGTCACATATGGGTATAGATGGTATTATGGGTATGTAATGACTATATGTAGTAATCAGTGAACAAATAATTTCGTTTACTTTTTATCCTAAATAACAGTCTGAATGATAAAAAATGACTATCTTACCCTTAATTCAAAAGGTTGTTATTATTATTATTTTTAATTTTGATGAACAATAATAAATGTTTTAGGGAAAAGAAAGTTAACCGATTAAAAAAACATTTTACAATTAAATTGACAAAAACATTATCACAAATCCAGATCTTATCTCAATTCCAAATATCATCAAATTAAAAGGATAGTTTCTATATAATCTCGAAGTGGCAGAGTATCACAAATTCACAATCAAAAATACCAATTAATCTCGAAGTGTCTTTCTATCTTTTTAGATACACAAAAAAAAAAAAATCAAAACCCACGCCGACTCCGATTGAAGATCATCATCATCATCATCACCATCCTTTTTTTTTTCATTTCCCATTCACATTAAATATTCTTACAGGGCAAACAAACTTATACGGATGATTTGCGATAACTCTTAAAACTTTCTCACTAAACCAGTATTTTGAATGATAGTACAAAATTATTGCAATTTTTCATACCCACTCGATACATGTAAGACTCGTTGAGTTTGATAAAGAAATCAGTTGGTGATGTCGATGGGGCTGGGCGAATCAAAGGTGGCCGGAGAGTAAATGACGTTTAGCGGTAGCCGCCGGTAATCTCCGTGGAGAAGAATATATCAATATATGGATGTGATTTTGTGGAGAAGTTTTGATTTGGGGGTGTAATTTTGAAAGAGACAAAAGGGGTAGGAAAGGAAATAATTTGGTTGAATGGGGACAACATCACTTTTGTGGCTGGATGGATATCACTTCGGTCAGCCCTCCATTAAGAATTAAGTCACAAGTAAACAGCACATCTTGGTGACCGAATAAGTCTCCCAGAACACTCAGCCCATTAATGCCTATGTAAACAGCCCCAAAGTCACGGAAACCATAATTTCAAACTGTTTCAGAGTTTGTCCCATTCAAAAAAAGGGAAAAACATAGGTTGCAGAATCAATCCTATATTCCTATACTCTTTTCAAGAACTTCCTGGTAATGGTATCTATTATGTCTATTTCTTCAAAAAAAATCCTATACTCTTTTCAAAATACGCAATTTTTGTTTTAGCAATAACTTAAGTACTTAACTATATGTGATCAAAGTTAACTTTTTTTCTTTTCTAGGGAAATGTTAAATTAACTTTATCATATTTCCTGTAATATCGTATATACGGAGTATTCATTAGCGTTTGTTTCATACGGAGTAGTTTGTTTGTTTATTTCATGGTTCCATCATAGAATAAAGGACCATATATGTATATAAATTTGAGATGCGTAGCTCAAAACTACAACATTGGAAGTCGAATGATGTGATAGTTTAGGAATATTGATTTTCGCACGTCACTCAGATAGGGACATATGGTTGTCGGTCGATTAGTTTTACATGCCAGTCACCTTAAAGGAATCTTATATAAGGTTTGGTTTTGCGCTTGCTTCAATCATAGTTTTCAAACATAAGTGAAAAACATCTGCAGCAACAGCTACATAGCTAGGCTTCATCATCAAAGTTAGCTTCATGGATCACAATAACAGGTTGATAAATTGCTTCTTCTTCTTCTACATCTTCATTATAATAAACTATACTTCTACTACATGCACAACGCATACTAAAGTACTCACTTGCATGTTAGCTTCATTAAATTTTTTAGTTAGAAATGATGCATGAAATGTGGATGTCTTAATTTGCATGATAAACAGCTACGGTATTATATAGATAAAGGACTATAAGCCTTGTATTCATAGCTGTATTGAGTTTTAATTGATGGATCACCAACACCCTCAATAAGTAGAAGTTCCAAGCAGGAACAAATAAGAAGCAAGTTAAGAACACCAACAATAGCTAAAATGGTCGATGTGGTTTACACCAATTTACGAAAATTGTTCATATATTTAGGAAAATGGACACCTATTTGTACTAAATGACAGTTGGCTTTGTGTAATCTTTTGTTTCATTTCATGAAATCTTTTGTTTCATTACTTTCGTCATCTAACTCTGACGAACAAACTACCAATCTTTGCTTTAGGTTGTTGGATGTGGCATTGTATACTATATTCGTAGGGATTGTGGGAATATTGGAGCAGACGATTCTTCAACTGATGGAATTCACAGCAGAAAACAAGATAATGTATTGGAATTTCCTTGGCGATTTTAGTTATGAATTTCATTGCAGCTCTTAGGGTGTTCTCGACGATCGATGGAGATGTAGAACACACACACTGGAAAGCTACGATTTTTATAATTGTCTTCATATTTACTGGGATACTGTCTCCCTATGTAGCATTTTGCGTGCTTCTACCACAATGGATCACTTGGCCTGGTTTTGCCATCATATTCTTGGTTTGGACCTTCAGAAAAGCGTTCAACATGGCACAATCCATGTTCACTTGGTTTTATGAAATAACTATTACTGCTACCAAGTACTTGACTGAAAAGTTCTTGGCGTTGATCTTGAGATGTGAATTGTCAATGGATGTTGCTGTCTAAATAAGTTTCTAAATGGTACGATCCATATATGTTGTCAGTGGCGGATCTAGGTATTCGCATCATAGTATGCACTTTTTTAGTAATTTGTTTCACTCAAGTTTATTTGATAAGTTCCGGGTTGTCGGTTCGGGTTCTAGGGTTTGAGATTTCGTTTCGATTATAAACTAGTTCAAGTAATCCGTAATGAAAGTAGCAATAAAAACATATGTAGTACTATACTTTCTTAATTACTTTGTATGTGGTTAAAATTATCCTCCTACGTTGATTTTGCTTTTCTAGCGATTATTACCACACTTTTAACAACACATCTTCATCAACAAAAATAATTCAACTATCATTTAAGTGAATCAATCAAATAGATAGACCATATCATATAAATCGCAAAGATACAAACAATATGACAGGAACAACTCTAAGTGGTAACCTAACCAACAATTACATTGAAAAGTGTGTTTACTCTTAAAAAGTTTAAAACAAATAGAGAGATGATATTTCCACAATTGAATTTAATAAATCAACCACAACTGTGCATTATCTGTTTGTACAGTACAAGTACTTGATGCATAGTTGTGATGGATTTATCAAATTCAATGGTGGAAATATCACCACCTAAACAAAAAGGATCATAATACAAATATACAATAATGCTTAACCAACGTAATAAGTCTCATCAAAAGTTTATCGTAACATCACATGTCACTGATTTGAATTTGTGATTGTGAATAGAGTCTTTCATTTTATAGATTACTCTTCTACTTCCTCAAACTCTCTTCTTTCATATCAAAAACAAGGGTCATCTCATTAATTTTCGTGGCCTTGTTCCATAACTTATAATAGGCAACACAAATGCAATCATAAGATAATTATGATAATTTAAATTATTAGTGTATTGTTAAAATTCAAGTATGGACCAATAACACGTTTATTTTTTCATTAAACTTTACAATGTTATCTATTTTTATAAAATGAGACGTACGCATTTTCAAAAGTTTATATAACGTTCATTAAAAAATAAATAAAAACCAATTCGTAGTAGTGATTTCTAGTATCTAGTATGTCATGGCCACATGATTTCTTGAAACATTATACATATCCTCATTGGGCAAGGCATGTTTTCATAACATAGAATTATTTTGCTATACGAGGGTGTACCATAAGGAGGTAGAGATATTTATTGTTTTGTCTTATTCATATTCCTGTCTCATACGGAGTATTTTAATTTAGTAGAATTGTTTTTTTTTCTTATTTTTTTTACAATTAAAAGTATAAATAATAACATAAGAAAAACCAATGTTTTTAAAACCGGTTGTATAACACCCCTCATTCAAATCAACAATATTATATTATTAAACACGGAAGCATACATTTTAAAAACATCTTCAAATACTGTACATTAAGAGTAATGTACACAAACTGTTTACACATTCAGTATACAAAAGTTAAACTGTTAAAATTATCACACATCAACTACATAAAACGGGGTATTATATTGTTCCAAACTTAGTTTATAACAAAACATGTCAGAGTAGCTCGACTGTCAAACTTTCCCTGCTCCTGAAGCATCATCTTCCTGCTACCCACAACCCAAAACATGACCTGCAGGAAATAAATTGAGGGATTAGCACGAGGCTAAGTGAACGAATTCATTACACACAATTCAACTTAGCATAACCACCTGTTTACATCAAACAACCGTAAACATATGTTTCAACTAATCAAAAATATAGTAATGAGGATCGGTGGTTCTGGGGAATACCATAATGCCCGGGTGGCTCTCCAAGAACACTTAACCAACCATATCCGTATGGCCATAACGGACGAGACCGATAGTTAACAGTTATTATAATCAAACACAGGTTCTACACACAACGAATGAATCAAGTTCCTGTGTAATTCATATAATAACCAAACTAGCTCAACCAACCAGTTCAACCTGTTGACCTCATTGACAACTGATGCCCGAAGGCCACACATAGCACGTAGATTTATAATCAACAATGGATATTAAATGTAACAACAACATATCTACGTTACTTGTTGTAACCAACTGATTACAACTAAATCAAATGGTGAGTTCTGAATCCACTCGCCAATACCTCTGTTGTCTCAGACTCAGATTCCAAGTATCACTTATCTTTTAGAGGATCTGAGAATCAACAATCAAATATAAGTTAGTAACAGTATCCTTAAAATCATAACTTATATTCGAATATAACATATATTGATACACACTCTCAAACATATAATAGAACAGATAAGTACACATATGCCAAATGTATCAATATACATACTAATCAGGATCATAAGTTTCAGAATTAGTAATAGTTTAAACTAAAAACAAATAGCTTTTGAAAACCAGGGAATCCGCCCGGATTAATTTGAATCCGCCCGGATTCTTATGAATCCGCCGGATTCCCAAGCCATTTTCAAATCCAGTTTTGATCAGACCATTTTTCAACGAATCCGTTCATGAATACGTTTATGAATCCGCCGGATTCCCCAAGAATCCGGTTTCCACCTTTTAGAGTGATATCGCTCATTTTGTACATATATATTTAATGCGATATCATTGTTTTTAGGTTTATTTTCAGTGAACTTTTAGAACTTTCGGTACTTAGTTTGTATAATTTGGATTTCCAGGTTAGCGAGTTTAAGTGTGAAAGGTTGGTGATGATTTGATGTTGATTTGGAGCTAAAAGTTAAAGTTGATGCTGGAGATTTTCAACTGAGTAACGCGATCCAGCCACACTTACCTGGATCGCGTTTCATTGTGTAATCCTTCTCAGAACTTCCAAAGCATAGTAACGCGATCCGCACCTTCCTTCTGGATCGCGTTTCAAAGGCAAATTCCGTTACAGAATGTTTTCAAGGCGAGTAACGCGATCCGTCCTCACTTATCTGGATCGCGTTTATAGAAGAAACAAGGAATTCCAGGATCGCGTTTGGATTTTCTGGATCGCGTTCGTGAGCGGTTTTTGTAACACCCCCAAATTTAACAGTTTGCGGAAGCGATGTTTTGGGTGTTACTAATCAATAATCACAAGCACAAAGGATACAGTGAACGACTCTAAATGAGACGTTCGAAAAGTTATTACATTAATACATAAGTAGTTTCAAAATACAAGCTCGAGTTCAAGTAAATTCCTAGAGATTCTAGTACATAATAGTAAGTACAAAAGTAATGCAGTAAAATCTCCAAGCTTGTAATGCATGCGACTCGAGCTAAGTAAGCTTATCCTGCTGGGCATCCTTACTGATGCTGTGTACCTGAGAAGCATTACTAAAACGGTCAACCAAAAAGGTTGGTGAATCTCACAGGTTTATAAGTAAGTAAACAGTTTGAACACACAAGTAGTATTTGTAAATCATAGCCAGCCAGTATGTAACGATCACAAGCCATGCTCGTCGTTCACATAAGTTTTAATAAGTGGGTGGTCGCAAGTCATGCAAACCGTTTGATACCATTGCCATGAGTCACCATAGTTGAAGCTTAACGTACAGTAAATATCGGTACCCCATCATGAATGTAATCCAAAACATTCATACGGAACGAGTAAGAAACGCCCGTTTCTACAGGAACGGTTCGTGGTAGTGCTTGCTACCCCGGGCGGGGATTGTCAGTCCCATATGGATCCATATACTAAAACTCGCGCTTATCACATAACTAACAACTATGGTTCAGGAGGATTTCATTGGATTAGTCGTAAACCCATGCAATAGAAGTATCCGTAATTTCATACAGTAAGTAAATCGTGGCAGCAAGTAAGTTTTGTGTGTTCATGTAAAACAGTAATGCATCTCACCCCTGAGTATAAAACAGTAAAGTAGGGGCTGTAAGACTCACCTGAGCCTAGCAGACAATGTAGTAAGTAAGCAAGTAGTATCCCGAACTAGCAACCCTTAGCGTCCTAATACGCGCAAGGTTTAGTAAGTAAATGGAATACTTGTAAAGTATCCATGCTAGTTGTTCCCAAACTAGTTAATGTCCATTAGTTTGTTTGTACGTTTGTAAATCGTTTGTAATTTGTAGTTTGTAGAAAAGTTGTACGGCCCGTCGGTATCGGTGTATAATAATAATTCCATCCATTATTATTATGTATTCGTAGTAGTTATACTTTTGTAAAGCGTACGTGTATAACTGTTTGTTTGTATCACAATGTATATCGTTCGCGTAAGTTCCAATGGGCTTAATCCCCAAAGGGTACGAGAGAAACCTCGTAAGTATTCGTGTGTATGTTCGTATCAGTTAACGTGTAATCCAGCACGTAACTAGTAAGTGAACTTGTAAGTTCGTATCGGGTGCAATTCCGTGTAGTGTACAAGTGTATGTTCGTTGGAGTGTAATTTCCTAAGTATTTTCGTGTGCAGTCTCGTGTGTGTGAGTGAAATCTCACGTTCAGTTAAGTATAATCTTGTACGTATTCGAGTATTTGTGTATACTTCCAAAAGTATAGTATTTTCATGTATAATCGTATCGTATTTGATTTGGTTGTTGAAAAGTGATTTTTAAACACTTAGAATGTTTTTGGCTTCTGTTTTTGGGTTTTTGCGACACTAAATGCGACACAGTGCTTGTGTCTTATGTCTGATGCGACATAATGCTTGTGTCTTATGGTTTATGCGACACAACCCTTGTGTCTTATGGTTTATGCGACACAACGCTTGTGTCTTATGGATTATGCGACACAATCCTTGTGTCTTATGGTTTATGCGACACAATCCTTGTGTCTTATGGTTGTCATGCGACACAACGCTTGTGTCTTATGTCTTATGCGACACAATCCTTGTGTCTTATGGTTGTCATGCGACACAACGCTTGTGTCTTATAGCTTCTATGCGACACAAGGCTTGTGTTCCGCAACACAAGGCTTGTGTTCCGCAACACAAGGCTGTTTACGTTTTTGGGCTCGGTTTTTGGGTCAAACGACCTCGGTTTGACCCGAAACTTTTACACAAGTTCTAGGATGTTATAATGAGTTCATAAAAATTATTAGTTGACGTTTTTAGTGTTCGAGGTGTCGTTTTCTTAAAAGTGACCAAAACCGACATTTTCGATAATGTTTTCAAAAACGAGTTTAAATTACATATTTGGACATTACTAAGCTAGGGGAACAACATACATGTAAAAATAATCAAAATCGGAAAGTTTCGAGAGTCGCCGGAAACTTACAAATCGTCGGATCGAGAAACCGAAAAGATAGATACGTAGCCCTCGTTGTCGTGGTTGTTTTTCTCCAAACCGAGCCTAGCTTCCGAGGTGATTTAGTGGTAGTTTTTGGATGTTTTTGGGTGGTGATTTAGAGAGAGAGAGAGTGACCGATAGAGAGAGAGAGAAGTGGGGGAGGTGGAGTGTGGAGTGTGGATTGAATGATGGAGTGAGGGGGAGGGTGAGGGGGTTGTCCCCTTTGACCCTTGGGCCGGTTTTGGTGGGGCCACATGATGTGGTCTCACCAAGTTTTGCTCCTCCGTGTTTGCGCTCCGTGCGGTGTTCGTTTCCCCGGTCGTTTAAACGTAAAAATAGTTTTATACGCGATTAAATATACGTTTAAAAATACGAATAATATCCGATAATTAAGTTGAAGTATTTTAAATAAAATACTTGTTTCTAAGTTATAAAACATAACTTTGTTTGTTTTGTCGGTTGGTCGAGTTTTCGGAGAGTTCGGTAACGTTTTAATTAAAACGTACGTTTTCGTTATATTATAAACATAATATAAAGTAGTAATAGTTGTAATTAAATAATTTCACATTATTTAATAATCGTGTCACCAACGTCCGTATGTTTGTACAATTGTAGTTTTATACGATTTTGTCGAATCGTATACACGTATATATACATATATTCCATCCATATATATATATATATATATAATAAGTAGATAATGTATATAATCCTATTTCATATTATATACAAGTAATAAACACGTAATTAGGAAAATTTTAAATTGGTCCTAATTTTGGGGTTGTTACATTCTCCCCTTGTTATGAAAATTTCGTCCCGAAATTTGTTCGAAGTAGTAATCGGTAGTTCGATATTCGTCAGGTAGCTACAATGCGTACTAGTAGCCTATAGTAGTAGGGTAGGTCCTACAGTGTTTGCAATCAAGTAGTTGTCAGGTGGTAACGTACCCTAATTTTTGTTGCCTGGAGGTAGTGGGCATTGGGCCTTGAGATGGCCAGCACTCCCACAGTTGAAGCAGAGTTTCACTTTAGGAGGGTTCGTACTTTTAGTGGTACACGGTCCTCCATGATGCCGAGTGCATCGGGAACAGTAAGGTCTATTCCCCAAGTAAACCTTCACCCTTTTTGCTGGGGGCGGGGTACAGTCAGTGTTGTTGTCCTTTTTAGCAGGAGTACTTTGTGAAACTGGTGGTGGAGTAGGGTTCTCTAAAGCTGTCAAACGTAGCTCGTACTCACGCATACGCAGGTCATTTTGGAAGGCAATTCGTCGTAGGTCATCAATGTCTTCCCGTGCTTCAGTTAGTTGTTTTCGCAGCGAATCAATAGTTTGGTTGAGGTGGCTGACTGATTCAGCAGTCAAGGTTACATCAACTGGTGCTTTTGCAGCAGTTGGAGCAGCAGGGACAGCAGGTGCCATTGCTGATTCAGCGGAGTGTTCTGTATCACACTCGAGTTCGAGGAGGTAAGGAAACATCTTCGGTTCCTCACTGAGCAGTTCATCGTTCAATGTAGGGTTGTTGACGGAGTGAGTTGTCATTTCCTACGAAATAAGGGTTCTATTTAAGAAATTGCCTCAAGTGGTGAAGTTATATTAAATTATCTGTTTAAAGTGACGAATAGTAGACGAGTTCCTGGTCTCAACCAGTGCGAGATAATTGGGAAGGGAGTTTGGTTACTTTATCTAGTGTGCAAAGCAAATTGTATTGTCGGGATTTAAGTAGTCGGTCGTTTCCTAATCCTATTGTGTACTTAGGATCAAAGAAAACACACAGAATAAAATACAGTTATACATAAATCGTTAAGCGAGAGATTTATGAGAAAACATATTCGGGTAGTCAAAGAATGAGCGTACCCGGGTTGAGTAAATCGCAAAGTCTCGGGTTAGGGTCATCCTCCCTAGCGTTAATCACATAAGCTCTACTCTTCGTGTAGTTGGTTTGGGGTTTCAGCTTAGGGCAATCCTTCCTGAAGTGCCCGGTACCATTGCACTCATAGCAGGTCTTGGGTGCAGGAGTATCAGTACCAGTGGGGTTGGTTCGGCAGTCTTGGGCCAGGTGCCCGAATTTCTTGCATTTGGAACAGGGACAGGAGCCGTTATGATGACGACTACATTTGGAGCAGTAAGGCTTGCTCCCCTTGTAGGCCTTTGAGTCATTGGCATTGACAGTTGCAGGCTTTTTGTCAGAGGTAGAGTTGGATGAGTAGGGACTCACTTCCCATTTACGTTTGTTATTCGCAGGTGGGGTCGAAGTCGAGCCACGGCGAACAGAATTAGCCGTTAACTCATGAGCCATACGAATGGCGCTTTGGATGGTTCCCGGTTTCGATGAAGTGACTAAGTCTTGGAGTCGCTCGGGAAGTCCATCAACATACTTTTCGATCCTTTTATATTCGGGATCGACCATGGATGGGCACAGAAGTGCCAGCTGGTGAAAACGGTTGGTGTAACCGGTGATATCGTCGCCTTGCATCTTGTGATTCCAAAATTCTAGTTCCAACTGTTTCAGTTCGTCTCTCGGGCAGTACTCGCCCCTCAGCATATTCTTCAGTTCATCCCACTGTAGTTTGTAAGCATCGGCAATGCTCACCGTTTGTGCATAAGTGTTCCACCAGGTTAGGGCGATGTCAGAAAAAGTACTGGCGGCGAACTTGACTTTATCCTCTTCCTTGCAGTTGCAGATGAGGAACACTGATTCGATTTTCTCGGTCCAACGAATCAGACCAATCGCTCCTTCAGTTCCTGCAAAGGTCAAGGGTTTGCAGTTATGGAAGTCTTTGTAGGTGCAGGTTTTGGGTTGTGGTCCGTTGTTAGCAGTATCTTCGCTACCAGGTGCTGAAGTCCGGGTAGCTAGAGCTTGAGCCACACTACGGGCAATTAGGCCCGCGACTTCGGCTTCAGTAAGCATGATTTGTCGTCGAGGAGGCATGTTCCTTGAAACAATAAATAAAGAACATGTGAAGGGTTGAACAAGAATTATGGTTGTGATGATTTAATAAGTACAAGGAAATTTCATCAAAGGTTGAAATTTGTTCAAAATTGTGAATTATAAATAAGTTTATACGGTTTCAAAAATTTTGAGAATTTTATAAAACATTTTTGTAGGAAATTTTGTAACATGTTTGATAGAATATAAATTTGTTATAAAATTTTGATAGCAAGAGTTGATTGAAAATTTTGAAGTCTGTTGGAGACTCGAGTTGAAAATAAATTTATTAGGATACACCTAACGGTACAGTGGAGTACGTCGAATTGGGTAGAGTTAGCGAATAAAACGAAATCCCGATCTTCATATCGAAGGGTGTTCGAGTAGCTATGGTTGTCAGTTATAACGGTGTGGAAGTCTTCAGACGTATGTCGGTACTCGTGAATTTGTAAAAGTTGAATAAAGATAGAATGACGAGAATCGAGTTGTCGTTCGTTTGATAAAATTTGAGAGTAAATTTCGTAGTTGTCGAGAGAGAGTATCGTATCGGGGAAAGAGGCCTATGTATATATATATATATATATATATATATATATATATATATATATCACATAACCGCCTAGTGTGTGTCTAGCACAATCAAGTAAAAGTCCCGGTTCTCTCGAGGTCAGAGTCAGCTAGTGCATTCCTGTTCAACATAACCCCTTTCAGAACTCACATCATCTTCATTTAATTGTACATAGTTGATCAGGCTATGTTAAATTAAACTTGTATGCTGTAATTCCTGAACCAGTTATACCTAATGAGGAATACTGCCTAACGGTCATAGTCTAGGCCCACTAATGCAACCTAGTTCACTATAACCTTAGGCTCTGATACCAATCTGTAACACCCCCAAATTTAACAGTTTGCGGAAGCGATGTTTTGGGTGTTACTAATCAATAATCACAAGCACAAAGGATACAGTGAACGACTCTAAATGAGACGTTCGAAAAGTTATTACATTAATACATAAGTAGTTTCAAAATACAAGCTCGAGTTCAAGTAAATTCCTAGAGATTCTAGTACATAATAGTAAGTACAAAAGTAATGCAGTAAAATCTCCAAGCTTGTAATGCATGCGACTCGAGCTAAGTAAGCTTATCCTACTGGGCATCCTTACTGATGCTGTGTACCTGAGAAGCATTACTAAAACGGTCAACCAAAAAGGTTGGTGAATCTCACAGGTTTATAAGTAAGTAAACAGTTTGAACACACAAGTAGTATTTGTAAATCATAGCCAGCCAGTATGTAACGATCACAAGCCATGCTTGTCGTTCACATAAGTTTTAATAAGTGGGTGGTCGCAAGTCATGCAAACCGTTTGATACCATTGCCATGAGTCACCATAGTTGAAGCTTAACGTACAGTAAATATCGGTACCCCCTCATGAATGTAATCCAAAACATTCATACGGAACGAGTAAGAAACGCCCGTTTCTACAGGAACGGTTCGTGGTAGTGCTTGCTACCCCGGGCAGGGATTGTCAGTCCCATATGGATCCATATACTAAAACTCGCGCTTATCACATAACTAACAACTATGGTTCAGGAGGATTTCATTGGATTAGTCGTAAACCCATGCAATAGAAGTATCCGTAATTTCATACAGTAAGTAAATCGTGGCAGCAAGTAAGTTTTGTGTGTTCATGTAAAACAGTAATGCATCTCACCCCTGAGTATAAAACAGTAAAGTAGGGGCTGTAAGACTCACCTGAGCCTAGCAGACAATGTAGTAAGTAAGCAAGTAGTATCCCGAACTAGCAACCCTTAGCGTCCTAATACGCGCAAGGTTTAGTAAGTAAATGGAATACTTGTAAAGTATCCATGCTAGTTGTTCCCAAACTAGTTAATGTCCATTAGTTTGTTTGTACGTTTGTAAATCGTTTGTAATTTGTAGTTTGTAGAAAAGTTGTACGGCCCGTCGGTATCGGTGTATAATAATAATTCCATCCATTATTATTATGTATTCGTAGTAGTTATACTTTTGTAAAGCGTACGTGTATAACTGTTTGTTTGTATCACAATGTATATCGTTTGCGTAAGTTCCAATGGGCTTAATCCCCAAAGGGTACGAGAGAAACCTCGTAAGTATTCGTGTGTATGTTCGTATCAGTTAACGTGTAATCCAGCACGTAACTAGTAAGTGAACTTGTAAGTTCGTATCGGGTGCAATTCCGTGTAGTGTACAAGTGTATGTTCGTTGGAGTGTAATTTCCTAAGTATTTTCGTGTGCAGTCTCGTGTGTGTGAGTGAAATCTCACGTTCAGTTAAGTATAATCTTGTACGTATTCGAGTATTTGTGTATACTTCCAAAAGTATAGTATTTTCATGTATAATCGTATCGTATTTGATTTGGTTGTTGAAAAGTGATTTTTAAACACTTAGAATGTTTTTGGCTTCTGTTTTTGGGTTTTTGCGACACTAAATGCGACACAGTGCTTGTGTCTTATGTCTGATGCGACACAACGCTTGTGTCTTATGTCTGATGCGACATAATGCTTGTGTCTTATGGTTTATGCGACACAACCCTTGTGTCTTATGGTTTATGCGACACAACGCTTGTGTCTTATGGATTATGCGACACAATCCTTGTGTCTTATGGTTTATGCGACACAATCCTTGTGTCTTATGGTTGTCATGCGACACAACGCTTGTGTCTTATGTCTGATGCGACACAATCCTTGTGTCTTATGTCTTATGCGACACAATCCTTGTGTCTTATGGTTGTCATGCGACACAACGCTTGTGTCTTATAGCTTCTATGCGACACAAGGCTTGTGTTCCGCAACACAAGGCTTGTGTTCCGCAACACAAGGCTGTTTACGTTTTTGGGCTCGGTTTTTGGGTCAAACGACCTCGGTTTGACCCGAAACTTTTACACAAGTTCTAGGATGTTATAATGAGTTCATAAAAATTATTAGTTGACGTTTTTAGTGTTCGAGGTGTCGTTTTCTTAAAAGTGACCAAAACCGACATTTTCGATAATGTTTTCAAAAACGAGTTTAAATTACATATTTGGACATTACTAAGCTAGGGGAACAACATACATGTAAAAATAATCAAAATCGGAAAGTTTCGAGAGTCGCCGGAAACTTACAAATCGTCGGATCGAGAAACCGAAAAGATAGATACGTAGCCCTCGTTGTCGTGGTTGTTTTTCTCCAAACCGAGCCTAGCTTCCGAGGTGATTTAGTGGTAGTTTTTGGATGTTTTTGGGTGGTGATTTAGAGAGAGAGAGAGAGTGACCGATAGAGAGAGAGAGAAGTGGGGGAGGTGGAGTGTGGAGTGTGGATTGAATGATGGAGTGAGGGGGAGGGTGAGGGGGTTGTCCCCTTTGACCCTTGGGCCGGTTTTGGTGGGGCCACATGATGTGGTCTCACCAAGTTTTGCTCCTCCGTGTTTGCGCTCCGTGCGGTGTTCGTTTCCCCGGTCGTTTAAACGTAAAAATAGTTTTATACGCGATTAAATATACGTTTAAAAATACGAATAATATCCGATAATTAAGTTGAAGTATTTTAAATAAAATACTTGTTTCTAAGTTATAAAACATAACTTTGTTTGTTTTGTCGGTTGGTCGAGTTTTCGGAGAGTTCGGTAACGTTTTAATTAAAACGTACGTTTTCGTTATATTATAAACATAATATAAAGTAGTAATAGTTGTAATTAAATAATTTCACATTATTTAATAATCGTGTCACCAACGTCCGTATGTTTGTACAATTGTAGTTTTATACGATTTTGTCGAATCGTATACACGTATATATACATATATTCCATCCATATATATATATATATAATAAGTAGATAATGTATATAATCCTATTTCATATTATATACAAGTAATAAACACGTAATTAGGAAAATTTTAAATTGGTCCTAATTTTGGGGTTGTTACATTCTCCCCTTGTTATGAAAATTTCGTCCCGAAATTTGTTCGAAGTAGTAATCGGTAGTTCGATATTCGTCAGGTAGCTACAATGCGTACTAGTAGCCTATAGTAGTAGGGTAGGTCCTACAGTGTTTGCAATCAAGTAGTTGTCAGGTGGTAACGTACCCTAATTTTTGTTGCCTGGAGGTAGTGGGCATTGGGCCTTGAGATGGCCAGCACTCCCACAGTTGAAGCAGAGTTTCACTTTAGGAGGGTTCGTACTTTTAGTGGTACACGGTCCTCCATGATGCCGAGTGCATCGGGAACAGTAAGGTCTATTCCCCAAGTAAACCTTCACCCTTTTTGCTGGAGGCGGGGTACAGTCAGTGTTGTTGTCCTTTTTAGCAGGAGTACTTTGTGAAACTGGTGGTGGAGTAGGGTTCTCTAAAGCTGTCAAACGTAGCTCGTACTCACGCATACGCAGGTCATTTTGGAAGGCAATTCGTCGTAGGTCATCAATGTCTTCCCGTGCTTCAGTTAGTTGTTTTCGCAGCGAATCAATAGTTTGGTTGAGGTGGCTGACTGATTCAGCAGTCAAGGTTACATCAACTGGTGCTTTTGCAGCAGTTGGAGCAGCAGGGACAGCAGGTGCCATTGCTGATTCAGCGGAGTGTTCTGTATCACACTCGAGTTCGAGGAGGTAAGGAAACATCTTCGGTTCCTCACTGAGCAGTTCATCGTTCAATGTAGGGTTGTTGACGGAGTGAGTTGTCATTTCCTACGAAATAAGGGTTCTATTTAAGAAATTGCCTCAAGTGGTGAAGTTATATTAAATTATCTGTTTAAAGTGACGAATAGTAGACGAGTTCCCGGTCTCAACCAGTGCGAGATAATTGGGAAGGGAGTTTGGTTACTTTATCTAGTGTGCAAAGCAAATTGTATTGTCGGGATTTAAGTAGTCGGTCGTTTCCTAATCCTATTGTGTACTTAGGATCAAAGAAAACACACAGAATAAAATACAGTTATACATAAATCGTTAAGCGAGAGATTTATGAGAAAACAGATTCGGGTAGTCAAAGAATGAGCGTACCCGGGTTGAGTAAATCGCAAAGTCTCGGGTTAGGGTCATCCTCCCTAGCGTTAATCACATAAGCTCTACTCTTCGTGTAGTTGGTTTGGGGTTTCAGCTTAGGGCAATCCTTCCTGAAGTGCCCGGTACCATTGCACTCATAGCAGGTCTTGGGTGCAGGAGTATCAGTACCAGTGGGGTTGGTTCGGCAGTCTTGGGCCAGGTGCCCGAATTTCTTGCATTTGGAACAGGGACAGGAGCCGTTATGATGACGACTACATTTGGAGCAGTAAGGCTTGCTCCCCTTGTAGGCCTTTGAGTCATTGGCATTGACAGTTGCAGGCTTTTTGTCAGAGGTAGAGTTGGATGAGTAGGGACTCACTTCCCATTTACGTTTGTTATTCGCAGGTGGGGTCGAAGTCGAGCCACGGCGAACAGAATTAGCCGTTAACTCATGAGCCATACGAATGGCGCTTTGGATGGTTCCCGGTTTCGATGAAGTGACTAAGTCTTGGAGTCGCTCGGGAAGTCCATCAACATACTTTTCGATCCTTTTATATTCGGGATTGACCATGGATGGGCACAGAAGTGCCAGCTGGTGAAAACGGTTGGTGTAACCGGTGATATCGTCTCCTTGCATCTTGTGATTCCAAAATTCTAGTTCCAACTGTTTCAGTTCGTCTCTCGGGCAGTACTCGCCCCTCAGCATATTCTTCAGTTCATCCCACTGTAGTTTGTAAGCATCGGCAATGCTCACCGTTTGTGCATAAGTGTTCCACCAGGTTAGGGCGATGTCAGAAAAAGTACTGGCGGCGAACTTGACTTTATCCTCTTCCTTGCAGTTGCAGATGAGGAACACTGATTCGATTTTCTCGGTCCAACGAATCAGACCAATCGCTCCTTCAGTTCCTGCAAAGGTCAAGGGTTTGCAGTTATGGAAGTCTTTGTAGGTGCAGGTTTTGGGTTGTGGTCCGTTGTTAGCAGTATCTTCGCTACCAGGTGCTGAAGTCCGGGTAGCTAGAGCTTGAGCCACACTACGGGCAATTAGGCCCGCGACTTCGGCTTCAGTAAGCATGATTTGTCGTCGAGGAGGCATGTTCCTTGAAACAATAAATAAAGAACATGTGAAGGGTTGAACAAGAATTATGGTTGTGATGATTTAATAAGTACAAGGAAATTTCATCAAAGGTTGAAATTTGTTCAAAATTGTGAATTATAAATAAGTTTATACGGTTTCAAAAATTTTGAGAATTTTATAAAACATTTTTGTAGGAAATTTTGTAACATGTTTGATAGAATATAAATTTGTTATAAAATTTTGATAGCAAGAGTTGATTGAAAATTTTGAAGTCTGTTGGAGACTCGAGTTGAAAATAAATTTATTAGGATACACCTAACGGTACAGTGGAGTACGTCGAATTGGGTAGAGTTAGCGAATAAAACGAAATCCCGATCTTCATATCGAAGGGTGTTCGAGTAGCTATGGTTGTCAGTTATAACGGTGTGGAAGTCTTCAGACGTATGTCGGTACTCGTGAATTTGTAAAAGTTGAATAAAGATAGAATGACGAGAATCGAGTTGTCGTTCGTTTGATAAAATTTGAGAGTAAATTTCGTAGTTGTCGAGAGAGAGTATCGTATCGGGGAAAGAGGCCTATGTATATATATATATATATATATATATATATATATATATATATATATATATCACATAACCGCCTAGTGTGTGTCTAGCACAATCAAGTAAAAGTCCCGGTTCTCTCGAGGTCAGAGTCAGCTAGTGCATTCCTGTTCAACATAACCCCTTTCAGAACTCACATCATCTTCATTTAATTGTACATAGTTGATCAGGCTATGTTAAATTAAACTTGTATGCTGTAATTCCTGAACCAGTTATACCTAATGAGGAATACTGCCTAACGGTCATAGTCTAGGCCCACTAATGCAACCTAGTTCACTATAACCTTAGGCTCTGATACCAATCTGTAACACCCCTAAATTTAACAGTTTGCGGAAGCGATGTTTTGGGTGTTACTAATCAATAATCACAAGCACAAAGGATACAGTGAACGACTCTAAATGAGACGTTCGAAAAGTTATTACATTAATACATAAGTAGTTTCAAAATACAAGCTCGAGTTCAAGTAAATTCCTAGAGATTCTAGTACATAATAGTAAGTACAAAAGTAATGCAGTAAAATCTCCAAGCTTGTAATGCATGCGACTCGAGCTAAGTAAGCTTATCCTGCTGGGCATCCTTACTGATGCTGTGTACCTGAGAAGCATTACTAAAACGGTCAACCAAAAAGGTTGGTGAATCTCACAGGTTTATAAGTAAGTAAACAGTTTGAACACACAAGTAGTATTTGTAAATCATAGCCAGCCAGTATGTAACGATCACAAGCCATGCTTGTCGTTCACATAAGTTTTAATAAGTGGGTGGTCGCAAGTCATGCAAACCGTTTGATACCATTGCCATGAGTCACCATAGTTGAAGCTTAACGTACAGTAAATATCGGTACCCCCTCATGAATGTAATCCAAAACATTCATACGGAACGAGTAAGAAACGCCCGTTTCTACAGGAACGGTTCGTGGTAGTGCTTGCTACCCCGGGCAGGGATTGTCAGTCCCATATGGATCCATATACTAAAACTCGCGCTTATCACATAACTAACAACTATGGTTCAGGAGGATTTCATTGGATTAGTCGTAAACCCATGCAATAGAAGTATCCGTAATTTCATACAGTAAGTAAATCGTGGCAGCAAGTAAGTTTTGTGTGTTCATGTAAAACAGTAATGCATCTCACCCCTGAGTATAAAACAGTAAAGTAGGGGCTGTAAGACTCACCTGAGCCTAGCAGACAATGTAGTAAGTAAGCAAGTAGTATCCCGAACTAGCAACCCTTAGCGTCCTAATACGCGCAAGGTTTAGTAAGTAAATGGAATACTTGTAAAGTATCCATGCTAGTTGTTCCCAAACTAGTTAATGTCCATTAGTTTGTTTGTACGTTTGTAAATCGTTTGTAATTTGTAGTTTGTAGAAAAGTTGTACGGCCCGTCGGTATCGGTGTATAATAATAATTCCATCCATTATTATTATGTATTCGTAGTAGTTATACTTTTGTAAAGCGTACGTGTATAACTGTTTGTTTGTATCACAATGTATATCGTTTGCGTAAGTTCCAATGGGCTTAATCCCCAAAGGGTACGAGAGAAACCTCGTAAGTATTCGTGTGTATGTTCGTATCAGTTAACGTGTAATCCAGCACGTAACTAGTAAGTGAACTTGTAAGTTCGTATCGGGTGCAATTCCGTGTAGTGTACAAGTGTATGTTCGTTGGAGTGTAATTTCCTAAGTATTTTCGTGTGCAGTCTCGTGTGTGTGAGTGAAATCTCACGTTCAGTTAAGTATAATCTTGTACGTATTCGAGTATTTGTGTATACTTCCAAAAGTATAGTATTTTCATGTATAATCGTATCGTATTTGATTTGGTTGTTGAAAAGTGATTTTTAAACACTTAGAATGTTTTTGGCTTCTGTTTTTGGGTTTTTGCGACACTAAATGCGACACAGTGCTTGTGTCTTATGTCTGATGCGACACAACGCTTGTGTCTTATGTCTGATGCGACATAATGCTTGTGTCTTATGGTTTATGCGACACAACCCTTGTGTCTTATGGTTTATGCGACACAACGCTTGTGTCTTATGGATTATGCGACACAATCCTTGTGTCTTATGGTTTATGCGACACAATCCTTGTGTCTTATGGTTGTCATGCGACACAACGCTTGTGTCTTATGTCTTATGCGACACAATCCTTGTGTCTTATGGTTGTCATGCGACACAACGCTTGTGTCTTATAGCTTCTATGCGACACAAGGCTTGTGTTCCGCAACACAAGGCTTGTGTTCCGCAACACAAGGCTGTTTACGTTTTTGGGCTCGGTTTTTGGGTCAAACGACCTCGGTTTGACCCGAAACTTTTACACAAGTTCTAGGATGTTATAATGAGTTCATAAAAATTATTAGTTGACGTTTTTAGTGTTCGAGGTGTCGTTTTCTTAAAAGTGACCAAAACCGACATTTTCGATAATGTTTTCAAAAACGAGTTTAAATTACATATTTGGACATTACTAAGCTAGGGGAACAACATACATGTAAAAATAATCAAAATCGGAAAGTTTCGAGAGTCGCCGGAAACTTACAAATCGTCGGATCGAGAAACCGAAAAGATAGATACGTAGCCCTCGTTGTCGTGGTTGTTTTTCTCCAAACCGAGCCTAGCTTCCGAGGTGATTTAGTGGTAGTTTTTGGATGTTTTTGGGTGGTGATTTAGAGAGAGAGAGAGAGTGACCGATAGAGAGAGAGAGAAGTGGGGGAGGTGGAGTGTGGAGTGTGGATTGAATGATGGAGTGAGGGGGAGGGTGAGGGGGTTGTCCCCTTTGACCCTTGGGCCGGTTTTGGTGGGGCCACATGATGTGGTCTCACCAAGTTTTGCTCCTCCGTGTTTGCGCTCCGTGCGGTGTTCGTTTCCCCGGTCGTTTAAACGTAAAAATAGTTTTATACGCGATTAAATATACGTTTAAAAATACGAATAATATCCGATAATTAAGTTGAAGTATTTTAAATAAAATACTTGTTTCTAAGTTATAAAACATAACTTTGTTTGTTTTGTCGGTTGGTCGAGTTTTCGGAGAGTTCGGTAACGTTTTAATTAAAACGTACGTTTTCGTTATATTATAAACATAATATAAAGTAGTAATAGTTGTAATTAAATAATTTCACATTATTTAATAATCGTGTCACCAACGTCCGTATGTTTGTACAATTGTAGTTTTATACGATTTTGTCGAATAGTATACACGTATATATACATATATTCCATCCATATATATATATATATAATAAGTAGATAATGTATATAATCCTATTTCATATTATATACAAGTAATAAACACGTAATTAGGAAAATTTTAAATTGGTCCTAATTTTGGGGTTGTTACATTCTCCCCTTGTTATGAAAATTTCGTCTCGAAATTTGTTCGAAGTAGTAATCGGTAGTTCGATATTCGTCAGGTAGCTACAATGCGTACTAGTAGCCTATAGTAGTAGGGTAGGTCCTACAGTGTTTGCAATCAAGTAGTTGTCAGGTGGTAACGTACCCTAATTTTTGTTGCCTGGAGGTAGTGGGCATTGGGCCTTGAGATGGCCAGCACTCCCACAGTTGAAGCAGAGTTTCACTTTAGGAGGGTTCGTACTTTTAGTGGTACACGGTCCTCCATGATGCCGAGTGCATCGGGAACAGTAAGGTCTATTCCCCAAGTAAACCTTCACCCTTTTTGCTGGAGGCGGGGTACAGTCAGTGTTGTTGTCCTTTTTAGCAGGAGTACTTTGTGAAACTGGTGGTGGAGTAGGGTTCTCTAAAGCTGTCAAACGTAGCTCGTACTCACGCATACGCAGGTCATTTTGGAAGGCAATTCGTCGTAGGTCATCAATGTCTTCCCGTGCTTCAGTTAGTTGTTTTCGCAGCGAATCAATAGTTTGGTTGAGGTGGCTGACTGATTCAGCAGTCAAGGTTACATCAACTGGTGCTTTTGCAGCAGTTGGAGCAGCAGGGACAGCAGGTGCCATTGCTGATTCAGCGGAGTGTTCTGTATCACACTCGAGTTCGAGGAGGTAAGGAAACATCTTCGGTTCCTCACTGAGCAGTTCATCGTTCAATGTAGGGTTGTTGACGGAGTGAGTTGTCATTTCCTACGAAATAAGGGTTCTATTTAAGAAATTGCCTCAAGTGGTGAAGTTATATTAAATTATCTGTTTAAAGTGACGAATAGTAGACGAGTTCCCGGTCTCAACCAGTGCGAGATAATTGGGAAGGGAGTTTGGTTACTTTATCTAGTGTGCAAAGCAAATTGTATTGTCGGGATTTAAGTAGTCGGTCGTTTCCTAATCCTATTGTGTACTTAGGATCAAAGAAAACACACAGAATAAAATACAGTTATACATAAATCGTTAAGCGAGAGATTTATGAGAAAACAGATTCGGGTAGTCAAAGAATGAGCGTACCCGGGTTGAGTAAATCGCAAAGTCTCGGGTTAGGGTCATCCTCCCTAGCGTTAATCACATAAGCTCTACTCTTCGTGTAGTTGGTTTGGGGTTTCAGCTTAGGGCAATCCTTCCTGAAGTGCCCGGTACCATTGCACTCATAGCAGGTCTTGGGTGCAGGAGTATCAGTACCAGTGGGGTTGGTTCGGCAGTCTTGGGCCAGGTGCCCGAATTTCTTGCATTTGGAACAGGGACAGGAGCCGTTATGATGACGACTACATTTGGAGCAGTAAGGCTTGCTCCCCTTGTAGGCCTTTGAGTCATTGGCATTGACAGTTGCAGGCTTTTTGTCAGAGGTAGAGTTGGATGAGTAGGGACTCACTTCCCATTTACGTTTGTTATTCGCAGGTGGGGTCGAAGTCGAGCCACGGTGAACAGAATTAGCCGTTAACTCATGAGCCATACGAATGGCGCTTTGGATGGTTCCCGGTTTCGATGAAGTGACTAAGTCTTGGAGTCGCTCGGGAAGTCCATCAACATACTTTTCGATCCTTTTATAGTCGGGATTGACCATGGATGGGCACAGAAGTGCCAGCTGGTGAAAACGGTTGGTGTAACCGGTGATATCGTCGCCTTGCATCTTGTGATTCCAAAATTCTAGTTCCAACTGTTTCAGTTCGTCTCTCGGGCAGTACTCGCCCCTCAGCATATTCTTCAGTTCATCCCACTGTAGTTTGTAAGCATCGGCAATGCTCACCGTTTGTGCATAAGTGTTCCACCAGGTTAGGGCGATGTCAGAAAAAGTACTGGCGGCGAACTTGACTTTATCCTCTTCCTTGCAGTTGCAGATGAGGAACACTGATTCGATTTTCTCGGTCCAACGAATCAGACCAATCGCTCCTTCAGTTCCTGCAAAGGTCAAGGGTTTGCAGTTATGGAAGTCTTTGTAGGTGCAGGTTTTGGGTTGTGGTCCGTTGTTAGCAGTATCTTCGCTACCAGGTGCTGAAGTCCGGGTAGCTAGAGCTTGAGCCACACTACGGGCAATTAGGCCCGCGACTTCGGCTTCAGTAAGCATGATTTGTCGTCGAGGAGGCATGTTCCTTGAAACAATAAATAAAGAACATGTGAAGGGTTGAACAAGAATTATGGTTGTGATGATTTAATAAGTACAAGGAAATTTCATCAAAGGTTGAAATTTGTTCAAAATTGTGAATTATAAATAAGTTTATACGGTTTCAAAAATTTTGAGAATTTTATAAAACATTTTTGTAGGAAATTTTGTAACATGTTTGATAGAATATAAATTTGTTATAAAATTTTGATAGCAAGAGTTGATTGAAAATTTTGAAGTCTGTTGGAGACTCGAGTTGAAAATAAATTTATTAGGATACACCTAACGGTACAGTGGAGTACGTCGAATTGGGTAGAGTTAGCGAATAAAACGAAATCCCGATCTTCATATCGAAGGGTGTTCGAGTAGCTATGGTTGTCAGTTATAACGGTGTGGAAGTCTTCAGACGTATGTCGGTACTCGTGAATTTGTAAAAGTTGAATAAAGATAGAATGATGAGAATCGAGTTGTCGTTCGTTTGATAAAATTTGAGAGTAAATTTCGTAGTTGTCGAGAGAGAGTATCGTATCGGGGAAAGAGGCCTATGTATATATATATATATATATATATATATATCACATAACCGCCTAGTGTGTGTCTAGCACAATCAAGTAAAAGTCCCGGTTCTCTCGAGGTCAGAGTCAGCTAGTGCATTCCTGTTCAACATAACCCCTTTCAGAACTCACATCATCTTCATTTAATTGTACATAGTTGATCAGGCTATGTTAAATTAAACTTGTATGCTGTAATTCCTGAACCAGTTATACCTAATGAGGAATACTGCCTAACGGTCATAGTCTAGGCCCACTAAATGCAACCTAGTTCACTATAACCTTAGGCTCTGATACCAATCTGTAACACCCCCAAATTTAACAGTTTGCGGAAGCGATGTTTTGGGTGTTACTAATCAATAATCACAAGCACAAAGGATACAGTGAACGACTCTAAATGAGACGTTCGAAAAGTTATTACATTAATACATAAGTAGTTTCAAAATACAAGCTCGAGTTCAAGTAAATTCCTAGAGATTCTAATACATAACAACTAGTACAAAAGTAATGCAGTAAAATCTCCAAGCTTGTAATGCATGCGACTCGAGCTAAGTAAGCTTATCCTGCTGGGCATCCTTACTGATGCTGTGTACCTGAGAAGCATTACTAAAACGGTCAACCAAAAAGGTTGGTGAATCTCACAGGTTTATAAGTAAGTAAACAGTTTGAACACACAAGTAGTATTTGTAAATCATAGCCAGCCAGTATGTAACGATCACAAGCCATGCTGGTCGTTCACATAAGTTTTAATAAGTGGGTGGTCGCAAGTCATGCAAACCGTTTGATACCATTGCCATGAGTCACCATAGTTGAAGCTTAACGTACAGTAAATATCGGTACCCCCTCATGAATGTAATCCAAAACATTCATACGGAACGAGTAAGAAACGCCCGTTTCTACAGGAACGGTTCGTGGTAGTGCTTGCTACCCCGGGCGGGGATTGTCAGTCCCATATGGATCCATATACTAAAACTCGCGCTTATCACATAACTAACAACTATGGTTCAGGAGGATTTCATTGGATTAGTCGTAAACCCATGCAATAGAAGTATCCGTAATTTCATACAGTAAGTAAATCGTGGCAGCAAGTAAGTTTTGTGTGTTCATGTAAAACAGTAATGCATCTCACCCCTGAGTATAAAACAGTAAAGTAGGGGCTGTAAGACTCACCTGAGCCTAGCAGACAATGTAGTAAGTAAGCAAGTAGTATCCCGAACTAGCAACCCTTAGCGTCCTAATACGCGCAAGGTTTAGTAAGTAAATGGAATACTTGTAAAGTATCCATGCTAGTTGTTCCCAAACTAGTTAATGTCCATTAGTTTGTTTGTACGTTTGTAAATCGTTTGTAATTTGTAGTTTGTAGAAAAGTTGTACGGCCCGTCGGTATCGGTGTATAATAATAATTCCATCCATTATTATTATGTATTCGTAGTAGTTATACTTTTGTAAAGCGTACGTGTATAACTGTTTGTTTGTATCACAATGTATATCGTTTGCGTAAGTTCCAATGGGCTTAATCCCCAAAGGGTACGAGAGAAACCTCGTAAGTATTCGTGTGTATGTTCGTATCAGTTAACGTGTAATCCAGCACGTAACTAGTAAGTGAACTTGTAAGTTCGTATCGGGTGCAATTCCGTGTAGTGTACAAGTGTATGTTCGTTGGAGTGTAATTTCCTAAGTATTTTCGTGTGCAGTCTCGTGTGTGTGAGTGAAATCTCACGTTCAGTTAAGTATAATCTTGTACGTATTCGAGTATTTGTGTATACTTCCAAAAGTATAGTATTTTCATGTATAATCGTATCGTATTTGATTTGGTTGTTGAAAAGTGATTTTTAAACACTTAGAATGTTTTTGGCTTCTGTTTTTGGGTTTTTGCGACACTAAATGCGACACAGTGCTTGTGTCTTATGTCTGATGCGACACAACGCTTGTGTCTTATGTCTGATGCGACATAACGCTTGTGTCTTATGGTTTATGCGACACAACCCTTGTGTCTTATGGTTTATGCGACACAACGCTTGTGTCTTATGGATTATGCGACACAATCCTTGTGTCTTATGGTTTATGCGACACAATCCTTGTGTCTTATGGTTGTCATGCGACACAACACTTGTGTCTTATGTCTGATGCGACACAATCCTTGTGTCTTATGTCTTATGCGACACAATCCTTGTGTCTTATGGTTGTCATGCGACACAACGCTTGTGTCTTATAGCTTCTATGCGACACAAGGCTTGTGTTCCGCAACACAAGGCTTGTGTTCCGCAACACAAGGCTGTTTACGTTTTTGGGCTCGGTTTTTGGGTCAAACGACCTCGGTTTGACCCGAAACTTTTACACAAGTTCTAGGATGTTATAATGAGTTCATAAAAATTATTAGTTGACGTTTTTAGTGTTCGAGGTGTCGTTTTCTTAAAAGTGACCAAAACTGACATTTTCGATAATGTTTTCAAAAACGAGTTTAAATTACATATTTGGACATTACTAAGCTAGGGGAACAACATACATGTAAAAATAATCAAAATCGGAAAGTTTCGAGAGTCGCCGGAAACTTACAAATCGTCGGATCGAGAAACCGAAAAGATAGATACGTAGCCCTCGTTGTCGTGGTTGTTTTTCTCCAAACCGAGCCTAGCTTCCGAGGTGATTTAGTGGTAGTTTTTGGATGTTTTTGGGTGGTGATTTAGAGAGAGAGAGAGTGACCGATAGAGAGAGAGAGAAGTGGGGGAGGTGGAGTGTGGAGTGTGGATTGAATGATGGAGTGAGGGGGAGGGTGAGGGGGTTGTCCCCTTTGACCCTTGGGCCGGTTTTGGTGGGGCCACATGATGTGGTCTCACCAAGTTTTGCTCCTCCGTGTTTGCGCTCCGTGCGGTGTTCGTTTCCCCGGTCGTTTAAACGTAAAAATAGTTTTATACGCGATTAAATATACGTTTAAAAATACGAATAATATCCGATAATTAAGTTGAAGTATTTTAAATAAAATACTTGTTTCTAAGTTATAAAACATAACTTTGTTTGTTTTGTCGGTTGGTCGAGTTTTCGGAGAGTTCGGTAACGTTTTAATTAAAACGTACGTTTTCGTTATATTATAAACATAATATAAAGTAGTAATAGTTGTAATTAAATAATTTCACATTATTTAATAATCGTGTCACCAACGTCCGTATGTTTGTACAATTGTAGTTTTATACGATTTTGTCGAATCGTATACACGTATATATACATATATTCCATCCATATATATATATATAATAAGTAGATAATGTATATAATCCTATTTCATATTATATACAAGTAATAAACACGTAATTAGGAAAATTTTAAATTGGTCCTAATTTTGGGGTTGTTACAGTTTTGCAGCAGTTTGAAGGATTTAAAATACGTTTTCATCTCATTTAAGAGATAATTTTTCTCTCCAGAAAACCTAGATACGAAAATACTCTGAACTTTTGAAGTCTCTTTACTTAATTGAAGATATTTCCATTGTTCTAATCATTTGGTTACGAAGATTAATCGATCAATCATTGTAATCATTCGCAAACTCTCATTTATTTCTATAATTATGTTTGCTTTGATTTCACTTGTTTCATTTGATTTTTTTCACTATCATGTGTAGCTAATTTATTAAACACTTGTTTGGATGAAATAACTAATGATTAGGGGTATTTACTTTTGATATTCATGTTTTATCTAATTACGTTTGATCGAAATTCTTATGAGTTAAGCTTTAATTATTGAATCTGAATTATGTGGTGAACAAATAAGTGATTATAGTGAATGTTTGTCATTTATATGTTTATTATCAATTGTTTGTCTATGAATGATTGAACTTTGATTGCGGATGCAAATGAGTTATAAGTTAGATAATTAGGTTTAAACTTGTAAGTAAATGATTTTGGTGAATGTCTTTCATTTGATTGAATAGTAATTTGATACATCGAGATTATTGCGTAGGTGATAGCGAATGTTAAACCTAGTCTAATCAAGATGATCATGAATTGTGCTGTTAACTTGTTTTAAATAAAATACCCCGAAGTCAATAGTGAAATAATCTAAGAAAGTGTAGTTTCTAGTATTCGAAAAAAGTTAAACAAATCAATCTGACTCTTCCTGAGTCCATCTGCTTAGTTAATTAATTTAGTTGTTAAGCAAAGTGACAATTCGGTCACACAAAAACCCAAGTCTTTTCTGTACCAAGTTAATTGCATTTGAATCATAATTCTCGATTACATAGTCCCTGTGGAACGAACCGGAACTTACTGTTGCTATACTATACACGATAGGGTATACTTACCTTAGTTGTGTAACAGTTCAGTTTCAGTATTTATCATTTTATTTAACAACTTGTTTTTACACATCAAGTTTTGGGGATGTTTGATATCGCTCATTTTGTACATATATATTTAATGCGATATCATTGTTTTTAGGTTTATTTTCAGTGAACTTTTAGAACTTTCGGTACTTAGTTTGTATAATTTGGATTTCCAGGTTAGCGAGTTTAAGTGTGACAGGTTGGTGATGATTTGATGTTGATTTGGAGCTAAAAGTTAAAGTTGATTCTGGAGATTTTCAACTGAGTAACGCGATCCAGCCACACTTACCTGGATCGCGTTTCATAGTGTAATCCTTCTCAGAACTTCCAAAGCATAGTAACGCGATCCGCACCTTCCTTCTGGATCGCGTTTCAATGGCAAATTCTGTTACAGAATGTTTTCAAGGCGAGTAACGCGATCCGTCCTCACTTATCTGGATCGCGTTTATAGAAGAAACAAGGAATTCCAGGATCGCGTTTGGATTTTCTGGATCACGTTCGTGAGCGGTTTTGCAGCAGTTTGAAGGATTTAAAATACGTTTTCATCTCATTTAAGAGATATTTTTTCTCTCCAGAAAACCTAGATACGAAAATACTCTGAACTTTTGAAGTCTCTTTACTTAATTGAAGATATTTCCATTGTTCTAATCATTTGGTTACGAAGATTAATCGATCAATCATTGTAATCATTCGCAAACTCTCTTTTATTTCTATAATTATGTTTGCTTTGATTTCACTTGTTTCATTTGATTTTTTTCACTATCATGTGTAGCTAATTTATTAAACACTTGTTTGGATGAAATAACTAATGATTAGGGGTATTTACTTTTGATATTCATGTTTTATCTAATTACGTTTGATCGAAATTCTTATGAGTTAAGCTTTAATTATTGAATCTGAATTATGTGGTGAACAAATAAGTGATTATAGCGAATGTTTGTCATTTATATGTTTATTATCAATTGTTTGTCTATGAATGATTGAACTTTGATTGCGGATGCAAATGAGTTATAAGTTAGATAATTAGGTTTAAACTTGTAAGTAAATGATTTTGGTGAATGTCTTTCATTTGATTGAATAGTAATTTGATACATCGAGATTATTGCGTAGGTGATAGCGAATGTTAAACCTAGTCTAATCAAGATGATCATGAATTGTGCTGTTAACTTGTTTTAAATAAAATACCCCGAAGTCAATAGTGAAATAATCTAAGCAAGTGTAGTTTCTAGTATTCGAAAAAAGTTAAACAAATCAATCTGACTCTTCTTGAGTCCATCTGCTTAGTTAATTAATTTAGTTGTTAAGCAAAGTGACAATTCGGTCACACAAAAACCCAAGTCTTTTCTGTACCAAGTTAATTGCATTTGAATCATAATTCTCGATTACATAGTCCCTGTGGAACGAACCGGAACTTACTGTTGCTATACTATACACGATAGTGTATACTTACCTTAGTTGTGTAACAGTTCAGTTTCAGTATTTATCATTTTATTTAACAACTTGTTTTTACACATCAAGTTTTTGGCGCCGCTGCCGGGGACTTGTGTGTTTGAGAATTAGTTTAAGTGTAGTTAATTGATCCTTTCTTTGAATTAAATTCTTAGAAAGTTAATTTTAAGTTTAAATTGTATTGCGCCGGTGCATTTGACGGTTTTATCTTTTGTGTTTCTACAGGTTTACTTAGGTAGTGGATGAACACTAGGAATTCGGGTAACGAAATCCTAAGTCCTTTGTCTGATCCAGAGAAAACCACAAAGAAGAAAAGAAAGAAGAAATCAAAGAATAAACCGACGGAATCAACTTCAAGCCAAACTGAAAGCGGGTCAACTTCAGTGAATAAAATCTTTGAGGAAGAAGTTTTTGAAGAAGAGCTTGAATCAAGATTTGAAGAGGAAGTAAGATCTGAAGCCGAAGAAGAACTAATGGCTAATGAAAATGATACTCCCATGTTCAATAGGACTAGGACCGTTGCTCCTACTCCGGGTGCAGCAATTCGGAGGCCACAAATTGATAATAATTTCTCATTAAAGGGCAATCATTTGCAAATGCTTTGGGATACACAATTTGATGGAAGAGTGAGATCCGATCCGCATAAGCATATTGCTGAATTTTTGGAGATTGGTGAGAATTTCAAGTATGGTCCGAAAGCGGAAGAGGCAATCAGATTAAGGACTTTTCCAATGTCCTTGTGTGGGGAAACAAAGATTTGGTACCAAGAACTCGAACCGAATTCTATTCAAACTTGGGACCAAATGAGGGAAGCTTTTGTTGGTCGTTATTTTCCACCAGCTTTGGCAGAAAGGTTATTGAATGAGATTCGAGGATTCAGGCAGAATGAAAATGAAACTTTGGTGGAAGCATGGTTAAGAATCAAAGAGTTGCTTAGAAATTGTCATGGCCATGGTTTGTCAAAGGCCGAGATCATAGAACTCTTTTAAAATGGTCTTGATATTCCATCATCTACTGTTTTAGATTCTGCTGGAGGGGGACTATTCATGTATAATACTCCAAATGAAGCTTGGAAGATTATGGAGGATAAGGTTTTGCAAAGTCTCAATTGGGCAAAAGATAGTAGAAAACCAGCCCGAAAGACCGTTGCTTTTGCTGAAGGAAGTGGTAGCAAGTCTAAAAATTCTGAGATGATGAAAGAACTCAAAGCTATGTCTACCAAATTCGATAATCAATTCAAGACTCTAAAAGGAGAGATCAAAGAGCTTCGTGAAGGATGTGGTAATTGTGGTGGCAATCATGCCACAAATGAGTGTGATAGTGATGATCAACCTATGAAGATGGCGGATGAAGATGTTAAATATTTGCAGCAACATAATTATCAAAGAGGAGTTTACCAGAATCGAAATCAGGGTAACTTTCAGGGTAATTATCAAGGCAATAGATATTCTCGAAAGGGTCAGAACTACAGCAATCAATACCAAAGGGATAATGTTCCACCACCACCACCACCACAAGTTCAACAACAAGAAGCACCCGAATCTGCTTTAGAGAAGATGATGAAGGAATTCATTTCTAAACAGGATGCTTCTACCGAGAGAATGAAAACCCAAATGGCGAATTTGAGGATAAGTGTGGATCAAGGTCAGAAAAATCAGCAAGCCTCAATTCAGGATTTGGAGAGGAAAATGGATCGATTATCTGAAGGGCAAAGTAGTAGACCACCCGATGGTTTACCGAGCAATACTCAACCGAACCCGAGGCAAGCACCTTCTAGCGGTGGTCCAAAGCCATATCAACCACCACCTGCCCGAAATGAGCATGCTAATGCGATTACCACACGTAGCGGGAAAGAGCTACCACCACCTCCGGCCAAAAAGGCCAAAGTTTCTAACTCTGTTTTGCTGGATAATGAGGAGGAAGAGATTGATGATAAAGAAGAGGAGATTGTGCAACCTACTTCTATTCCGGTTTCACCAACACCTCCGGTTACACAACCGGTAGTGAAGGCATACAAACCGAAGATTCCATATCCTCAACGCTTGAGAAAGGAAAAGATTGCTGCTCAGTATGGAAAGTTTGTTGATATGATCAAGAGCATACGGATCAATGTACCGTTAGTGGATATTTTAGCTGGAATGCCGAATTATGCTAAGTTTATCAAAGACTTGGTGAGCTACAAGGAAAAGCTTTCGGAGGCATCAGCTACATTTTTGAATGATGAGTGTTCTGCTATCGTTCAAAATCAAATTCCACCCAAATTGGGGGACCCGGGGAGTTTTATTGTTTCATGTACATTAGGAAAGTTTATGACTTGTGATGCCCTAGCTGACTTAGGTGCTAGTATAAACTTGATGCCTTACTCCCTTTATGCAAAATTGTCTTTAGGATCCCTTAAGCCCACACGTATGAGCATCCGACTGGCTGATAGATCTTTCCAATATCCCGTTGGGATTGCGGAAAACATGTTGATAGATGTTGGACCTTTTACATTTCCTGTTGACTTTGTGATCCTCGAGATGGAGGAAGATAGTAAAGTCCCACTCATTTTAGGACGTCCCTTCTTACATACTGCTGATGCTATTATTCATGTTAAAAACAAGCAGCTGACCTTAGGAGTGGGCCAGGAAAGGATTGCTTTCACGGTCGATAAGGCCATGAAGCATCCTTATTCTACTGACGATACTTGTTTTAGTATTGATGTCATAGATGAGGCTTTGGATGAGGAGTTACAGGGATTACTTGGATTGGATGCTGGATTTGCTGAGTTGTTGGGATCTATTGATGAGAAAATGACTGAGGAGGAGTTGCTTGAAGCTATGGAAATAAAAGAGGATGATGAAGAGCAACTAATTGAGGAAAGCTTTGAGGAGCTAAAGAGTGAGGATCGGTTGAGGATCCAGACTTCACTGGAGGATCCACCGAGAGACTTGGAGTTGAAACAACTTCCAAGTCATTTAGAGTATGCATTTCTGGAAGAGGAAAATCTGTTACCGGTTGTAATTTCCTCTAAAATTGTTAATTCTGAAAAATGCATGTTACTTGATGTGTTGAAAGCTCACAAGGGCGCCTTTTCTTGGCGTACCTCCGACATACCTGGGATAAGCCCATCTTTTTGTAAACACAAAATTAATCTTTTAGAAGAGGCAAAACCCGTTGTTCAAAGACAACGGAGGCTTAACCCAAATATGAAGGATGTAGTCAAAAAGGAGGTAGTTAAATTGCTTGATGCGGGTATTATTTACCCCATTTCTGATAGCCCTTGGGTGAGTCTTGTTCATTGTGTACCCAAAAAGGGTGGTATGACTGTTGTGAGAAATGACCAAAACGAATTAGTTCCGACTAGGACAGTCACGGGTTGGCGAGTTTGTATTGATTATAGGAGACTTAATGATGCTACCCGAAAAGACCATTTCACTTTACCCTTCATTGACCAGATGTTGGAGAGATTGGCCGGTAATGAATTCTTTTGTTTTCTTGACGGGTTTTCGGGATATTTCCAAATCCCTATAGACCCTAAAGACCAAGAGAAAACGACCTTTACTTGTCCTTTTGGTACTTATGCATATAGGAGAATGCCTTTTGGGCTTTGTAACGCCCCAGCCACCTTTCAAAGGTGCATTGCTATCTTTCAGGACATGATTGAGACTTCCATGGAGGTTTTCATGGACGATTTTTCTGTTTTTGGTAATTCCTTTGAATCATGTTTGTCTAACTTAGACAAGATGCTTGAAAGATTCGAGAAGGCACATTTAGTTCTTAATTGGGAAAAGTGCCATTTCATGGTTAAGAAGGGAATTGTTTTGGGGCTCAAGGTGTCAAGTGTGGGGATCGAGGTTGACAAGGCAAAGATTGATGTCATTGCTAAGTTACCTCCACCCGCAAATGTTAAAGGGGTTAGAAGTTTCTTGGGTCATGCGGGTTTCTACCGTAGGTTTATCAAAGACTTTTCTAAGATCACTAGACCCATGACCAAATTGCTTGAGAAAGATGTTGCATTTGTGTTTGATGATGATTGTGTGAAAGCTTTTGAGACTTTAAAGGATAGGTTGACTAATGCACGCATTATGGTTTCACCCGACTGGTCTAAACCATTTGAGTTGATGTGTGATGCGAGTGACTATGCCTTAGGTGCAGTTTTAGGACAACGTGAGGGAAATCAATTTAGGCCAATTTACTTCGCTAGTAAAACACTTAATGGGGCTCAACAGAATTATACAACAACTGAAAAAGAGTTACTTGCTGTTGTGTTTGCTTTCGATAAGTTTAGGCCTTATCTTGTATTGTCCAAAACTGTTGTGTTCACCGACCATTCAGCTCTAAAGTATTTGTTTTCAAAACAAGATGCTAAACCTAGACTCATTCGTTGGATTCTTCTTTTACAAGAGTTTGACATTGAGATCAAGGACAAAAAGGGGGATGAAAACCTTGCCGCCGATCACTTGTCAAGGTTGGAAAATCCAAACCTAGATAAGTTAGGCGATACTGACATTGATGATTCCTTTCCAGAGGAATTCCTTTTGCAGGTAGGTGAAGCTGAAAATGAGGAGGAAACACCATGGTACGCCGATTTTGCAAACTATTTGGTTGGAGGTGTTTTGAGAAAATGCATGACACATCAACAGAAAGGAAAGTTTTTCTCTGATTTGAAATACTATTTTTGGGAAGACCCACATTTGTTTCGAGTATGTGCCGATGGAATGATTAGGAGATGTGTTTTCGGGGGTGAAACGAGGAGAATTCTGGATGAGTGCCACCATGGACCAACCGGTGGGCACTATGGACCGTCTGTTACAGCAAAGAAAGTTTATGATGCTGGATTTTATTGGCCCACGATATTCAAAGAGGCACAAACTCTTTGCCAAACTTGTGACGCGTGTCAAAAGGTAGGGAACATCTCAAAAAGGGATGAAATGCCTCAAACGAGTATTCAGGTTTGTGAGGTGTTTGACATATGGGGCATAGATTTCATGGGTCCATTTCCACGATCAAATAAGTGTGAATACATTTTGGTAGCGGTGGATTATGTGTCAAAATGGGCTGAAGCAAAAGCTGTGTCAAAGAATGATGCCTGGGTAGTAATTGACTTTTTGAAAAGTTTGTTTTGCCGATTCGGTGTTCCTAAAGCTTTAAAAAGTGATCGTGGAAGTCACTTTGCAAATCAGCAACTCGAGAAAGTATTGAAGAAGTATGGAGTTCAACATCGGTTTTCTACCTCTTACCACCCACAAACTAGTGGTCAAGTGGAGAATACCAATAGAGCTTTAAAGAGAATTCTCGAGAAAACAGTCAAAGATAACCGGGCTATTTGGTCAAAGAAGTTGGATGATGCTTTGTGGGCGTTTAGAACCGCCTACAAAACACCGATTGGAACCACACCGTACAAGTTGTTTTATGGCAAAACATCCCATTTGCCGGTTGAAGTGGAACATAAGGCTTATTGGGCACTCAAGAATTGTAATACAGATTTGGTTGAAGCCGGTGAGAAGAGAATGCTCCAATTGCATGAGTTAGATGAGTTGAGATTGCAAGCATATGAAAGCTCCAAGTTGTACAAGGAAAGAACCAAGATTTTGCATGATAGAAAGCTGAAAATGAGGAAAGAGTTTAAAGCCGGAGACAAAGTGTTGTTGTTCCAATCTCGGTGTAAGTTGAAACAACCCAAACTAAAACCTAGATGGACCGGTCCATACATGGTGAAACATGGATATCCTTCCGGGTATGTGGAAATGTACAAATCAGATGGAGGATCGTTCATTGTCAATGGTCACAGGTTGAAATTGTACCATGAGGAGGATACCGATTGCGAGTGGGAAGCACTTGCCATTTACCCCAAGGACAAGTGAATTCGGGGTCGAGTCTAGCTTTGGACTCGTAAATAAACTAAGCATGGTATGATGCATCTTTATTGTTTATATATATATATATATATATATATATATATATATATATATATATATATATATATATATATATTATCTATGTATATTTTTATTATTATAATAATTATTATTATTGCTTTGATTTAAAAAAAAAATAAAAAAAAATTGAAAATCAGGTCTAAGCGTGGAAATGCAATCCGGGTAGTGTTTTCAGGATCGCGTTCACTAGTGTCAAACGAGAAATGGGATTTTTTAAGTAACAACGCGATCCGGACAACCCTCTGGGATCGTGTTCGCCTGTTGAATTCGTTAACAGAATGTTTTGCCCATTTTCAACGCGATCCGGCCAAGTTCCCATTGGGATCGCGTTCCGTAGTGTTTTTCTTAAGCCTAGGCGATTTTAACTAACCAACGCGATCCAACTTGAGTTTCAGGATCGCGTTTGTACTATTTTGGCCGATTCCTGGGTCAATACAACGGGTTAAATGGAAACATAAAACACACACATATACAATTTCTTGCTGCCGGCACCCAACACCACAAAACCCTAACAACTAAAAATCGATTTCATCATCAAGCAACAAGATTTTTCTACTTTTCTTCACTAATCTTCCATGGCTAACTTGTTTAAGGTATTATCAATACCCAATTTTGATGTTTCATTGCTACATTTTGGGGGTTTCACCACCAATTCGGGTTTAGCATAATCTAAGTGTGGGGATGTTATGATTACTTGTTTTTCTTCATTTTCATGCTACATTGTTGCTTCTAACTTGTGTATTCCACTATTTTGTGTTGAACTTGCTTGATATGATGATTACCAAATTAGGGTTTATGCTAGTTAGTGGGTAATCCGAATTGGGGAAGTTGTTGATAGTATTTGGTGATAGTTTGCATGAATTTCATGATTGCTATGTTTAATAACGCTCATTTGTTGATTAATTTCAATTTTTGAGTAGTTTGCAAAATTAGGGTTCATGCCATTTTGGGGAAGAAGATGAAGTTGACTTTCTGGGTCAACGTTTGACTTTGTTTTCATGACTCTTGATTGTAATGCATTACTTGTTTAATTGTGTGATTATTATACAATCTTCAAGTATATGTTTGATATTAGAGTTATGAAACTTCATCAAATCGGTTTGTTTAATGGAAAATGATGGTGAATTGTTTGAATTTCATGTAATCTTGATTGTAAGACTTGTTTGGCTTTGAATTGGGTTGTCCATTGCCATGACTTTGTTTGATATTAGATTACATGTTATGTTTGAGTAGTTTGCATGTTCCATGAAATGGTTAATGGTGTGTGTATAGACAACTTGGTTACTAGTTGTGATTACCATTGTTAGTATCAATTGTGTTCAATGTCAAGTTTTGGTTGGCCTACTTGCTTTGGTTGTTGGGGGGATGTTGTTTAGACATTAATCGCTCATTTTGTGACTCGATGACTAATTGCGGTTTATGCTAACTGTAACATTCCTAGAAACATATTTCGTGTTGTGTGTTTGATGTTTCAGAGAAGTCGAAGTAAGGACAAAGAAACAGGGTCTAGTTCCAAAGGGAAAGGAAAAGCACTAAATGTCTCGCTAGGATATCTTTTTGATCCGGACAGACTACACCCAAATTTGCAGTTTACCAAAAAAGATTGTGGGTGGAAGTTTGCGAATTACAATGACAATTTGTTGGCTTTAAGAGAGAAAGATATTGTACATCCACGAGTTATCAATTGGCAGTCATTGGAAGAAGCGGGGCTAGCAGGGTCACTGAGACACACTCTAACTCATTCGGTTACATGTAGATGGACAGGTAACACTTATGATGTGCAGGATTGGGAAAGGTTGTTTGATATCAAAGAGCCAATTTATGTAGAGTTGTGTTTAGAGTTCTTCTCAAAGGTGGAAATACATAGGATAAAAACATGGAACAATCCATTGTTGTCATTCCGACTAGGGGGTGAAGATCGGGAGATGAGTTTGAAGGATGTTACTGAGTGTTTGGATATCTATGATACAGATGTGCTCGAGGCACCCTATTTTGAGGATTACATTTTTAAGGGTGCATGGTTAGATGAATCCGAGGTACCATTGGAGACTATGTGGAGTGAGTTAAGTGACACCCCATACGATTCATCAGGGAACAATGCTTCCAGCAGTCTCAGAGATGTGGAGCATCGCTTAATCCAGAAATTCGTTGCTCATTCTATTGCCTGTCGAGGGAAGAACACAGAAAAAGTAACAGCTCAGGAAATGTGGTATTTAACAAGGATCAACAATAGAATTCGGGTTTCTATACCATATTGTGTGGCGGAATTTCTGGCGACTCATGGAAAGGGAAGAAATGATTCTTCCAAGATTGCTGGAGGACATTATGTAACTTTAATTGCTAAACACTTTGATGTGAGATTGAAGGCAAAGAAGAATCCTTTGACTGTAGTGGAAGACAATTCACAGCCTTTATCCATTGAGATGTTCTCAGCCGCCAAAGCCGTTTCACAAGAGAAGAAAAAGTTCATCCCTTGGAGGTCGACAAAGAAGAGTCTACGAGCTGGTACATCATCACAACCACCACCGCAACAAGAAAGGCAACAAGCTGGTTTTGATCAAGAAATGGAAGATGTTCATCATGAGGATGCTGGATTAATACATCCGGATACACCTGTTTAGTTCCGGGGCTTTGTTAATCGATTTGATAACTTCCGGATTCAAGAAGAAGATTTTCGGGAGGAATCTAGATATGAATGGGGAGTGCAGCGGTACTTCAATGATTGGAAAAGGCATAACACGCAACGCATTTACTCGGATGAGGAAGATGTTATCCCCACCCCTTATCAACAATTCCCATGGTGGGGTCAACCAGGAGCTGCAAACCCCGTCCCTGATTATGACAGACAGGCTGCACTTGAGGCGCTAGGAAGGCACCAACGCGGAGAAGTTCAAGAGCATACTCAGCATGGGTCATCGGGACATTGGCTATTTGGGGATTAATTCCCATGGGGTCTTGTTATGTTTGTTTGAACAATTTATTCTTGTTTTGAACTATTTTCCTTTTTATGGTTGTTTAAGACTTTGTATGTTGGTATCTAGGATTTTGGCATAAACTTCTACATGAGTGGCATTTGGGTACGGTTTGTACAATGCCATCTCATTCTACCCAGTTGATCTATAAGTTATGCCCAGTTTTTATGTTTGTTTTGTTAGAATGCTGTGTGGAATTGGAATCATGTGCATATGCTGGCAGTAAGTTCAGCGACAACACACGCATGGCATATTCATCATTTTTCTGCAACATCCCCTGGGAAGTACTCGTTTCCTTTTTCTTCCCGCATTCGTGTATATTGCATATTTTGATTTTGTTGCATTGGGGACAATGCACACCTTAAGTGTGGGGAGGTTAAAGTCACTTGGAATTTGTTTGTCCTCATAATTTAGTTGCTTCATAAATTCATGGAGAAATTTTAGCAAATGAAGTACTAGTCAAATTGGTAAGTCTAACACAAAACTTTGACAGTAGGAGGTCCTACTCATTCAGTTGGCTTATCTAGCTTGATTATCCCTCTTGCATGTAAAATTTTTAGAGATGTGTCATATGAGCAACCTCATTGGGTGAATTGCATGACTAGCACACTTGTAGCTCCACTATATTGTGAGATATTTAGAGTCTTAGTGAGAAAAACACTTATTTTTAGTGTTTATATTGTTAGTTGCTATGAGTGTGTCGGTGATTGTAATTTGTTCTAGAACTTACCCTAGTGATGCATTTTGAGGCCGCTGTGAGATCACAAAAATGTGATATAGGTGAGATCGTATGATGAGGACGTATTCTTAGGATTGGAGCTTAATCCTATCAATTTTGTCTTTCTAGCCAATTATCGGGACCGTATAGATCATTTACTTGATTAGTACTAATCTCAATAATCGGCCAAGGAATCTTAGTTGTTTGGGATCTAATTTTCTTTTACACCCATTATTATCCAGTCCACCCAGGTCGTTAGCACTCACTTTTAGTGCTAAGAAACCCGTAGACACTTCCACATACATTCATGATCACTACATCATATAGCCTATTTTTGTGTAGTCAATTCCCAAAACACTTATTTTTCAAAATGTTGTCTAATTTGAAATTTTAATGGATTTTTGTGAAAAATGTGACTTAAATCGTTTTAATAGGGATTCTAATGTTAAATTCTATAATCTGAAGTTGTAATCAATTGAAAGTGCTGAATGTTAAAGTTTAAGTAATCGAAGTTGAAAGCAATGGAAGTTGTGGAAGTTAACTGTTAAAGCTTAAGTTAAGGATTTGTTAATTGTAGTCAACTAAACGGCCTTTGAATTCCTGAACAAGTAGTTCCCGAGGGGTGTTCTACACCTAGCCACTGAAGGTATTTTTCCGGTCTAGGATGGCTGGTCCGAAAGTTCGCTACACAGGATTCATAGAAAGTCGTAGAATGCAGTTAATCAATCCAATCATAAATGTAAATCAATGAGAATTGCAAGTTGAGAATTGCGAGTATAAGTTGTACATGAGGAATAATTCTAATTGATTTAGCATGAGAATCCTTAGTTTTATTACTGTCACATTAAGAGACAATTAGGCAACATTTCCTTTACCTTTTTCATGGGATATTGGCTACTAACTTTACACCAATTGCTTGAGTCAAACCTACCCATTCCATTCTCACCAATACTTTGTACACAACATGATTAGAATACCTTTTCTGAGATTTCACTTGGTGCTCACGCCATGTGACACCCGTCAAATTAGGACTAGTAATTAGTGCCTAATCAAGTTTTAATACATGTAACTAGTTCTGTGTTAGGCTAATTTGTGTATCAATTAATATATATTGTTGAATATATATATGCAAGTATACGATTTGATTAAATCGTACAAGTCTCAAATCGAATGTATTTCGGTCAATTAACAAGGACGTTGGTGAACAATCTTATTAAATAATATAATATTATTTAATAACACTATTATATCCAAAATATTATTTTGATAATAATTCAACTCAATTTCGTATCGTACAAACAAAGTCTACGCGATTAAAAATTATAAACGCGAACAAACGAAACAAGCTAAAGTTATATTTTATAACATAATTATTAAGTATTTGGTAAAATACTTCAACAGAATATCGAGTAATAATTCGTAGTTTAAAACTTATAAATTACGCGTATACAATAATCATTCAACGTATAAACAATCAGGAAAACGAACACCGCACGAAGCGCGAGTACACGGAGCAAGAATTTGGTGAAGCCCACACTTGGTGGACCCCACCAAAACCGGCCAAGGTGAGGGTCATCATCCCCTCACATCCTTTTCTCTTCTCATTCTCACTTCTCCACTCTCTTTCCTTTACCTTTTTCTCTCAAACTACAACACCAAACTACCACCTAAATCTCTTAAAAACTAACACAAAACGCTACCAAATCGACAAAGTAATCGGAGAAAAGGAACCACCACATCCCGATCTACATTTCCATCTTTCCGGAATTCCATTTCGGCACATTGTAAGTTTTCCGACAAAAGTCGAAACCTATCATTTTAGCTTATTTTTACATATTTATGAGTTATTCAAGTATATATATGTCTTTGACACAAGGAAAACACGACTTTACGGCTTAAAAATGATTTAGATTCGAGTTTTGGGTTTGAAAATTCGGACAGTCGCTGGGTACTGGTTTGGTGTTCATCTTTGCGACACAAGACTTGTGTCGCATGTTGTGTCGTATAAAATCCTCTGTGTCGTATCTTGTGTCGTGTAAACCCCTTTATGTCGCACCAGTTGCGACACAATTTAGTGTCGTAACTTATGTCGTATTCCCAATACGACACAATCACTATGTCGCTGTTTGATAAACGCTCAAAAGTACTATATTTTAGTAGTATTTTACCCATAATCTTGGATGTTTCTATTGCATTTAATTAAGATTATATATTGATTTCGTTCATATTTGCAACTAGGTGTGGAAATGGAGCGTTTATGGAAAAGGAACGAAAAACAGTCAAATAACGTGTTAAAAGATGTATTTTTGAAGAATCGTGTGAAGCCGAAGGAAATAATAAAGAAATGAAGAAGCGGGCCATGAAGATATTTAAATTCGGATTTAATAGGCCCAAAAAGGATAAGTGAGGTGGCCCAAGACTAAATCCAAACCCGTTTGGTTAAAGCCCTGAAAATGAAATTTGACCGGCCGTCGTACAGCTTAGCCGGCGGCTAAATGGTATTTATGGAAGTCGGCAGAAACGCGTTTGCCTACCGTGTGAGGATAGAAGTGACCGGCGGCTAAACAATATAGCCGGCGGTCAGGAGACCAAAATTACAAGTATAAATAACAGACCTACGGCAGTCATTTGAAGGGAGGTAGGTTAGTTTATTACGATTTTTCTCTGTTAGTAGGTTAGGGTTTTATTATTTTTGTGTTTTAACTACAATTTGGAGGCACGAGAAGTGTTGGTCGATTTCATTTCAACCAATCTTTGCGTGATTCATCAATGGGTTTGTATCGTTTATTTTATGTCATTGAAGAATTTGATGTTTAATATTCTGATGTATTCTTATTTGATGAATTGATTCATTTAGTATTGTTTTAATAAATCTTAGATTATGATTATTGAATGATTTCATTTGCACGTTTGTTGAGTTATTTAGTTGAAGACTATTATGTTATCCGTGAATCCTTGTTTATTGGTGCTGTATTGATTGCTTGCTTAACGTGGTTACTAGGATCATTGAGATTGAGTTCCTTCGGTAATAGTAATCATTGATAATTATAAACTTAGGTTTATAGTTATTGCTAAACACGTTGAGTCTGATAGGTTAAGAGTTAGTAATCAATATCCCTAAGATGAACAAGACTAATAAGTAATTATTAGAAGGTATTGTTGAAGAATTCGTACCGCGAGGGATAATTATAATAGATCGTGAATCCTTAATGCATAATCTAGGGAGCACTCTAGATTATAGGAATTAGTTGGACCCGAAACGTTGGCTAGTTCACATTCAACTTAATTTCGTTGAAGAATTTGGGTTAAGTTGATATAAAAGAAATCACAACTAGATAATTAACGTGTGAATGTATCAGGATCTATGAATCTAAGGTGAATTATTACATGTTATATGTTCCTTCCATATTGTACATTAGTGTTTATTTTATTTTAAGTTTTGTTTAGTTTTATTTAGTTTATTTGGTTTATCTATTTTGATTTACTATTTTATGTTCATACGGAACTAAAGCGTAACCCCCCTTGGTTCTGTAATTTACAAGATTATTATTGCTTTTAATCCCTTTCCTAGTGTTCGACCTGGACTTATCATAAACTATACTATTTCTGATCGGGTATTCTTGCCTGGTGTTTACCATTCTGCTCGAACTCAAAACTCAAAATTCACTATTTTCAGTTACCATCTCTGCTTAAAAACGTTTTAGCATGTAAGGAACTTCATATATTATCTAGTAACAACTTCTAAATCACTTGTTCATGTCAAATTCCTACCAATTCCATAATTCACTCATTTGAACTCTAATTTCCTAATTCAAGAATAAGGCATCATAATTTGTACATCATGAACATCAAATCAATTTCTAACATCAGATAGCCTCATTCAATCATCATATATAGTTCAAACAACACTCAATCCTCAATTTCCTATTTAACTTAATAACCACTTATATTCATGAAAATCAAGAATCACTTACATATTCAAAGAAGAAGAAGAACAAGTTATTGATGATGAAATTCAATTCCAATCACAGTTCCAACTTGTATTTCAAATTTAGTTATATGGTTTCTAGGTTTTGAACTTTTAAGGTTTGAAGAAAAATGAAAGTTCTTTCCATTTTGGGAAAGTATATAGGTCGGCTCCATTTTATTTCCCCGACCCGTATTCACTTAAAACTAGTCCCCTTTCAATCTATTGCCTGGAACCTAGAAACCATTTGCAAGAAACTTATTTTATTCTACCGTCAACTATAGTAAATTACAACAATCAACAATTCACCATTCACAATAAGTTCTGGGACTTATTTATATAAGTTTCGAAATAAAACGAATACTATCGAATAATTTCTAACACAATTAAATATATCTATTTAAAATTAGAAATTACCAGACCCGAAGAGAGAATGTTACAAATCTCCCCCCTTTAAGAAGATTTCGTTCGCGAAATCTCAACACGATCACATAATCCAGAATATCTGGATCTCATATTGTCCTCGGTTTCCCAAGTTAGGTTTGAACCTAAACTATGCTTCCATTTCACTAGGACCATTGGTATCTGTTTCTTCCTAAGTTTAACAACTTTTTGGTCTAGAAGTTCAACAGGTTCTTCAACTAACTTCTGAGTCCGATCAACTTTTAAATCTTTCAAAGGAAGAATCTGAGATTGGTCCTCCATGTTACATTTCCTCAAATAACAAATGTTAAACGTGTCATGAATACCAGTAAGTTCTGAAGGAAGATCAAGTGTAACTGACTGATCATTAACGACTTTACTGATTCTGAATGGACCGATATACCGAGGAGCTAATTTACCACGTTTTCCAAACCGAATAACCTCCTTCCAAGGTGAAACTTTCAGATAAACAAGCTCACCTTCAGAAAATGACACTGGTCGTCTACGTGGATCTGCATATTGTTTCTGTCTGTCACGTGCAGCTTTAAACTTTTCACGGGCAACTGCCACTTTGTCAACTGTCATCTGAACAATGTCTGGCCCAGCAAATTGTTTCTCACCAGCCTCTAACCAACACGTAGGCGTTCTGCAACGTCTACCATATAACATCTCATAAGGAGGCATACCAATGCTGGAATGATAAGAATTGTTATATGCAAATTCAACCAAGGGTAAATGAGAATCCCAAGAACCTCCATACTCCAAAATATAAGCCCGTAACATATCCTCAAGCGTCTGAATCGTACGTTCTGACTGACCGTCGGTATGAGGATGATAAGCAGTACTGAGATTAACTCTGGTACCCAACTCGTGCTGTAAACTCTGCCATAAATGAGAAACAAACCGAGAATCTCTATCCGATACAATCGACAACGGAATACCATGCCGGGAAACAATCTCATTAACATATAACTGGGCAAGCTTACTCAACGAGGCCATTTCACTACTAGCCAGAAGCTGAGCTCTCTTGGTTAACCTATCAACGATAACCCAAATCATATCATTTCCTCGTGGTGTACGTGGAAGTTTAGTTACAAAATCCATAGTTAAATGTTCCCACTTCCACTCAAGAATCTCTAACTGTTTCAGTGACCCATACGGCTTTTGGTGTTCAGCTTTAACTTGAGCACACACATGACAAGTGCCAACAAACCTTGCAATGTCAGTTTTCATCGTAGGCCACCAATACAAAGATTTCAAATCATTATACATTCGAGTACTACCGGGATGAACAGATAAACGAGACTTATGGGCTTCAGTCAAAATCATATCCCGAATACCACCAATCAGAGGAATCCACACATGAGACTGAAAAGTCTTCAATCCTCTAGAATCATCAATCAACAGATCTTTCCTTTTCAACATGATTTCTGATTTAAGATTATAATCTAATAGAGCTTCCAACTGTGCATCTTTAATTTTATCTACCAAATCAGAAGAAACATCTACTTTCAAGTAATAAACTCGGTCAGAGGTACCTTTTCGACTCAAAGCATCAACAACCACATTAGCTTTGCCTGGATGGTAACGAATTTCACAATCATAATCCTTGATTAACTCTAACCATCGTCTCTGACGCATATTTAACTCTTTCTGGGAAAACACATACTGAAGACTTTTGTGATCCGAACATATAACACATTTCGTACCATAAAGATAATGTCTCCAGATTTTCAATGCAAACACAACAGCTGCCAATTTTAAATCATGAGTAGGGTAATTTATTCCATGCTGTTTTAACTGCCGAGAAGCATAAGCAATAACTCTATCTCTCTGCATAAGAACACCCCCAACCCAGCATAAGATGCATCACAGTAAACAACAAAATCATCAGACCCATCAGGTAATGCTAACACAGGTGCCTGACACAGTAACTGCTTTAAAGTCTAAAAAGCCATTTCCTGCTGTTCAGTCCACACAAATTTTTCATCCTTACGGGTCAATTTAGTCAACGAACTGGCAATTTTAGAAAAATCTTTTATGAATTTCCGGTAATAACCAGCTAAACCAAGAAAACTCTTAATCTCTGACGCAGATTTTGGAGCTTTCCAATTCATCACAGCCTCAATTTTAGAAGGATCAACTTTAACACCATCATTACAGATAATATGACCCAGAAATTGCACCTCCCGAATCCAGAATTCACATTTAGAAAACTTTGCATACAAGTGTTCTCTTTTCAACGTTTCTAACACTAATCTCAAATGCATTTCATGTTCTGATTCAGATTTAGAATATACCAGAATATCATCGATAAACACAATCACAAATTTATCGAGAAAAGGCCAACAAACTCGATTCATCAAATCCATAAAAACTGCTGGAGCATTTGTTAAACCAAAAGGCATAACCAGGAATTCAAAATGACCATACCTGGTACGGAAAGCAGTTTTAGGAATATCCTATTCACGAACACGAACTTGATGATAACCTGACCTCAAATCAATTTTAGAATAAAATGAAGATCCTTGCAACTGATCAAACAAATCATCTATACGAGGAAAAGGGTATTTGTTCTTCACTGTTCGTTTATTCAATTCCCGATAATCAATACACATTCTAAAAGACCCATCCTTCTTTTTCACAAACAAAACTGGTGCACCCCAAGGAGAAGAACTAGGTCTAATGAACCCTTTATCCAACAACTCCTATATCTGATTCATCATTTCACGTATTTCAGAAGGAGATAATCTATAGGGAGCTTTGGCTACAGGCGACGAGCCAGGAACAAGATCAATATGATATTTAACTTCCCTAACCGGTGGCAAACCAGGTAACTCATCGGGAAACACTTCCGGATATTCAGAAACAACTGGGACATCAGAAATAGGTTTCTTTTCTACTTTGGCATCAATCACATAAGCTAGGTAAGACTCACAACCCTTAGATAACGACTTCCTAGCCTTCATCATAGAAATCAGAGGTATACAACCACTATCCCTTTCTCCTCGAGCCACAACATGTAACTCATCAGAAATTGGGATTCTAATCAACTTATTGTGACAATCTATACTTGCTTTACACTGACTTAACCAATCCATGCCAATAATCACATCAAAACTAGGAATCGGCATCAACAGAAATGAAATTAGGAAATTCTGGCCACCTATCACAATATTAGATCCAGTCACCGAGGTGGTAATAGGAACTAACTTGCCACTAACAATTTCTACTTCAACAGGCTTAGTAATCACAGTAGGGGTTAATTTCAACTTATCACAGAAACACATAGATATAAAGAAACAATTTGCTCCAGAATCAAACAACACACGTGCTGGTACAGAGTTTATAAGAAAAGTACCAGTGATAACATCCTCTGTGTGGACAGCCTCATCGACTGTCATCTGAAATTCCCTACTTGCAGCTGGTGGCGGATTTTTCCGCTTTTGACCGGTAGATGACGAACTCCCGACCGAAATCGAACCCTGTTTCCCCACCTCTGGACACTGACCAACCCGATGTCCTTCTTTCTTACACGTCCAACACACGAAATTAGGAAACCTGCAATTCTTGATTTCATGCCCCAATTCACCACATTTAGGACATTTGTTCGTTTGTGGAGTACACGGACCAGAATGTCGTGACTTACAAGAATTACACCAGTTTGAACCTCCAGAGGAACCACTTTTGCTACCAGACCTCTCACCTTGTCGGTTACCCGACCATCTCTGCTTTCCCTTACCTGAAGAAGCACTTTTAGGCTTCTGAGATGAAGTATCTCTAGCTTGAATACCAGAACCTCTCATGTCAATATCAACAGAACGTGCAAGGTTAAAAGCTTGAGATAAAGTACTTGCCAATGTCACAGTGGTACGATAATTAGAAGGTAAAGCATCCACAAACTGTTCAATCCGAGTTTTCTCATTTGGAACCCACTGTTGAACAAACCGCAGCTTCTCAGAAAACTGTGCTATCAACTCATCAATTGTCATCTTATCAGTCAACTGTAAATTCACAAACTCTCGTCTGATTCGAGCCATATCAAAATCTGAACAATACTGTGCAGAATGAAAATCAGACCATCTAATAGATTCTTTCTGTGATTGAGTCAAATGACCAGTGATAGAATCCCACCAGACCATAGCTTCATCTTTCATACATTGAACTGCATATGGAACTTTAAACTCTTCCTCACAACGAGTTACATCAAATTTTCTTTCCATATCCCTCAACCAGTTCAAAGTCACAGATGGATTTGTACTACCGCTAAACTAAGGTGGTTTACTTGCCATAAACGTTTTAAATGAACACGTTTTACTTGACTGAAAAGGAGAAACAGTACCAAACACAGGTATTTGTTGCTGAGATGACGTAGCTTCAGTTCGTCTTTTAAATTCTCTGAGATTAATCACCTCATCTTCTAATTCGTGCATATAATCATCTCTGTTTGATTCTCCACCAGCCTGAACAGACGTACCATCATGACCAGGTTGTTCACCATGAATCTGCAAAGGAGGAACATCGGTTCTTGAGGCATTGTTAGGGTTGGCGGTCGTTTGCTCGTTATCTACCATATCTGTAATCAACACAACAACTCAACAATTGTTAACCGTTAGCACCTAAATACTAACAGATTCACAACAAATGCTAAATCCCATACCCAGGAATATTCGACATATCACGCTCCAGAATTGGGATTGAACACTTTACAATGCTCAATTAGCCCAAAACCTGGCTCTGATACCAACTTATAACACCCCTCATTCAAATCAACAATATTATATTATTAAACACGGAAGCATACATTTTAAAAACATCTTCAAATACTGTACATTAAGAGTAATGTACACAAACTGTTTACACATTCAGTATACAAAAGTTAAACTGTTAAAATTATCTCACATCAACTACATAAAACGGGGTATTATATTGTTCCAAACTTAGTTTATAACAAAACATGTCATAGTAGCTCGACTGTCAAACTTTCCCTGCTCCTGAAACATCATCTTCCTACTACCCACAACCCAAAACATGACCTGCAGGAAGTAAATTGAGGGATTAGCACGAAGCTAAGTGAATGAATTCATTACACACAATTCAACTTAGCATAACCACCTGTTTACATCAAACAACCGTAAACATATGATTCAACTAATCAAAAATATAGTAATGAGGATCGGTGGTTCTGGGGAATACCATAATGCCCGGGTGGCTCCCCAAGAACACTTAACCAACCAAATCCGTATGGCCATAACGGACGAGACCGATAGCTAACAGTTATTATAATCAAACACAGGTTCTACACACAACGAATGAATCAAGTTCCTTTGTAATTCATATAATAACCAAACTAGCTCAACCAACCAGTTCAACCTGTTGACCTCATTGACAACTGATGCCCGAAGGCCACACATAGCACGTAGATTTATAATCAACAATGGATATTAAATGTAACAACAACATATCTACGTTACTTGTTGTAACCAACTGATTACAACTAATTCAAATGGTGAGTTCTGAATCCACTCACCAATACCTCTGTTGTCTCAGACTCAGATTCCAAGTATCGCTTATCTTTTGGAGGATCTGAGAATCAACAATCAAATATAAGTTAGTAACAGTATCCTTAAAATCATAACTTATATTCGAATATAACATATATTGATACACACTCTCAAACATATAATAGAACAGATAAGTACACATATGCCAAATGTATCAATATACATACTAATCAGGATCATAAGTTTCAGAATTAGTAATAGTTTAAACTAAAAACAAATAGCATTTGAAAACCAGGGAATCCGCCCGGATTAATTTGAATCCGGCCATTTTCACATCCAGTTTTGATCAGACCATTTTTCAACGAATCCGCTCATGAATACGTTTATGAATCCGCCTGATTCCCCAAGAATCCGGTTTCCACCTTTTAGAGGAATGCGCCGGATTCAGAGGAATCCGCCGGATTCCCGTGTTCATCAGGCCCGCGCAGAACCTGCTGGTGTTTACCATTCTGCTCGAACTCAAAATTCACTATTTTTAGTTACCATCTCTGCTTAAAAACATTTTAGCATGTAAGGAACTTCATATATTATCTAGTAACAACTTCTAAATCACTTGTTCATGTCAAATTCCTACCAATTCCATAATTCACTCATTTGAACTCTAATTTTCTAATTCAAGAATAAGGCATCATAATTTGTACATCATGAACATCAAATCAATTTCTAACATCAGATTGCCTCATTCAATCATCATATATAGTTCAAACAACACTTAATCCTCAATTTCCTATTTAACTTAATAACCACTTATATTCATGAAAATCAAGAATCACTTACATATTCAAAGAAGAAGAACAAGTTATTGATGATGAAATTCAATTCCAATCACAGTTCCAACTTGTATTTCAAATTTAGTTATATGGTTTCTAGGTTTTGAACTTTTAAGGTTTGAAGAAAAATAAAAGTTCTTTCCATTTTGGGAAAGTATATAGGTCGGCTCCATTTTATTTCCCCGACCCGTATTCACTTAAAACTAGTCTCTTTTCAATCTATTGCATGGAACCTAAAAACCATTTGCGAGAAACTTATTTTATTCTACCATCAACTATAGTAAATTACAACAATCAACAATTCACTATTCACAATAAGTTATGGGACTTATTTATATAAGTTTCGAAATAAAATGAATAATATCGAATAATTTCTAACACAATTAAATATATCTATTTAAAATTAGAAATTACCAGACCCGAAGAGAGGATGTTACAGGTTAAACCGGTCCGGTTCAACCGGGAAAATGAAGAATTCCGACCGGTTAAAAACCGGTTTTGACCAGTTAATGAACCGCCGATTTTTTCGGTTTTGACCGGTTCAACCTGGAACCGGACCGGTTGAACCGGAATTTTGATTTTTTTTTTATTCTAGAAACGTATTTTGGGCTATTTTGGGGCGGTTGGGCTAGTCCGGTCCAACCGGTTCAACTTGAACCGGACCCCTCACCGATCCGATTCGAATTTCAATTTTAAAAACATTGAGAAAAACTAAAATATTATAAAAATCTCTAATAGCTAAAGCCATAAAAAATCAAATATTGCCTCTGATAATTATAATAAGGTATGAGTATATATTAGTAACATATTTGGTCAAGGTAAATTTATATAGTTGCGTAATCACTAATAATGTATGGATTTGTATATTAAAACATTTTTAATATTTATGCAATATAAACATATTACGAGATCCGATGCGTAGCGCACCTTTAATACCTTGTATATACTCATCGGGCAAGGTTTGACTGGTCAATATGAACGGTAAATTTTTGTTTATAGCGATTTTAATAAATATATATATATATATATATATATATATATATATATATATATATATATATATATACATGTACACAAAAAGAAAGATTGAATTCTTAGATTGAATGGTTGAGGCACAAACTATCAAGTGAGGGGTTTCGTGTTCGTTCCATAGGAACAATATATTTTTGTTTTCAATTCTGAGCTGCCAAAATGTTGAGCCAAACCCCAACTTTAAATAAAACTGATGCGTTTGAAAGCGCGTCTTGTTTTATAATTTATAAAATACATGAAATACCAATCACTACTATCACACAACCAGGCAAGAATACCCGATCGGAATAGTATAGCTATAGTAAGTCCAGGTCGATCACAGGAACACATGAACGATGTTATTCAATTAAATTGGAATTATTAATAAAGCAGTAAAATAGGGGTTACGTTTTAGTTCCGTACGAACGTTCAATATGAACTAAATAACCAAACCAAACAACATAAAACAAGATAGAAGGAACAGATAAACAATTGGAGATAGACATGTAATTGCTTAGAGTCTTCACACTCAGATTCATATTATTCAGTTCATTGTGTTTTGATTGTCTGATTGTGATTTCTTTTATATCAATTTAATGCCAAATTCTTCAATGATATTAAATTGAATGTATATTAGCCAACGTTCCGGGTCTAACTAATATCTACAACCTAGGGTCCCACATTAAACATCGATCCGTTGTCATAAGGATGGTGCTCTATTGTTTACTTTTCCCTAGATTGTGCATTAAGTATTCACGACTTGTTACGATTAATCCTTGCGGTATGACTCAACAATACCTACTAATAATCACTTATTAGCTTGCTCATTTTAGATTGATTAGTCACTAGTCTCTTAACCTATCAGACTCAACATATTTAGCAATGACTATAAACCTAGATTCATAATCATCAATAATTAATAATATCAAAGGAACTCAATCTCAATGACATTATCAACCACGTTAAGTAGTAACTAACAACCACCAACAATCAAGGTTCTACGGATAACATAACAATCTTCAATCAGATAATTAATCCAAAACACAATTATAACCATCAAATAATTATAATCCAAGGTTATTCAAATAAACAATATACATAAAGTCTAATTCATCATTCAATGAAACAAAATCAGTTTCATGATCTCAAATAAACACATAGACGATGTTCGAATTGAAATCGGAAAGAGATATGCAAACCAAATCATAAACCGAACGAAGTAGAATCGAAAGGAATCAATCCTAGCTTTTTCCGCCTCCGAATCGCCATCGAATCACTCCCAAAAGGGAGAAAAAACCCCCCTGGTCGTAGCTGCTGCTCTTAGTTTTTGGTATGTGAAGTTAGGGTTTGAAATGGTGAAAATCGGACTTAAAACCCTCTGGCCGACATAGGATCGCGTCGCGACCATGTACAGTCGAGACGCGACCAAGCTTCAATAGAGGCGCGACTTGTGATGGTCGCGGCGCGACCTTCCCAAAATCCAAATGATCTGAATTTTTGATATGTTGTAGCCCTATGTGTTAGCTAAATTCTCCAACTTGAATCACCCCAATCGGAGTTCGTATGAGGAAGTTATGGCCAAAATACTAACGCATAGCCGAAAACTCAGCTTTTACACTTTTCTTCATTTTCAGCTCATCTTTCATTCTTTTTCCGATTCAAGCTTCATATACACCTATTCCAATTCAATCTTGCCTATCTTCATTCTCTTAGCTTATTTTCTTCATTTAATCTTCTCATGTCTATTGCTTTATTCTTTAAGCAACTTTTCTTCCAAATAAGCTCGTTTTCCGTTTCTTTTCGATCTAAGCTCCATTTAAACTCCTAAATACAAATATGAACGAAATAAGTATCTTATTCATACAAAATGCATTAGAAACCTATCAAACACGGGGGTAATTAGTACTATAATTTAGTACATTTTGGCGTTTATCAATTACAAAATCAAATTCTTTCAATTTATATAAATAAATTAATCCATATTTAATTAAATTATTTGCAATAAGAACTTTAGATAAATTTTATAGTGTTAGTTTATACATACATATATAATCATATATACAAATAAATAAAATAAATTAATGTTAGTTATTATATATTGTATGATTTTACCGTTAATATTTAAAAAATATTAAATATAATATTTGCTATTAATTTTTGTATACATGTTATAAATATTATAATTTTGTTTTGATATATCAAACTACTATTAACGATAAGCGAAATATAACGAAAAAATCATGATATATCCTGCGAATTCGCGGGCTATAAATTAGTCTTTATTAAATCACTAACTATATAACATATAACATTAAATATATATTAAATAAAACTAATCTATATTTATACTAATATGTAATTAATTTATAGTATTTTTTTTAAGAGGACATTTACTAATCTACCTCTAACATTACTATTAATATTTGAAAAATCAACATGAAATTACTAAAATACCCATTATAACATTACTAATAAACATATGACATAACTTATAAACCGTAGAGAAATATGAGACATGTCAATTATGCACGAAAATGTCAAAACAAGACAATTGTGTTGGTAAATGTACTTTATTTGATTACGAGCTATTCGGCCCATTTTTGCTTTACTTCAATCGTCGCATTTATAGCATCAACCAATTAAAAATACACAATTTTAAATATATTTAATTGTTTCGGCTTTTAGTTAATTAACACAATATCTCTTTTTTATTATTTAATTTTGCATTCAAGAAACAACATATTTTTAAATATGAAATCATTTTATTAGATAAATAAAATGATCAACATAAACTATAAAAATAAGATTACTAATGTTATTTATTTAATTATGCAATTAAGAAAATCTCTATATCTATACTATTATATAAAGCACTTGATTTTTATAAAAAAAAAATAGAAATGACTACTTTACCCCTCGAATTACTAATAGTTTTTTTTAAAAAAATCATAGAAATTACTAACATACCTTACATTCTTTAATTCTCATTAACACTATCTTTATTAAACCACTAACATGTAATAAATGATATTAAATATATATTAAATAAAACTAATCAATATCTATACTAATATATAATACATTTATAATTTTTTTAAGAGATAATTTACTAATCTACCCCTAATATGACTATTAATATTTTAAGAACCAACATGAAATTACTAAAATACCCATTATAACATTACTTTAAAATATATAACATAACTTTTTAAATCGTATAGAGATACGAGACGTGTCAGTTATGTACGAAAATGTCAGAACGAGACAAACGTGTTGGCAAACTGCCAAAGGCGGTTTGTCCACTTTCCATTGATAAATTTCACCTTTAAAGCCTTCCATTTCAATTTTCTTCCAATTTTATATGTTTTTAAGTTTTTAAAAAATAATAAAGGAACCTTCAACTTTATTTGTTTGAGGAATTTCAAATTTTTTATATTTATCTACATGTTTAATTTTGTTTTTATGTTATCAATTCATGTATTCTAGAATTTTTGTTTTTCAATCAAAAAAGTTCAAGCTCAAGAAAATTCAAGTTGGTGTGTAGCTTCCGCAATCTATATTTTCACATTTACAACTTTACCTTACACTCTCTGGATAGATAGCAAGCTCTACTAAAAAGATAGAGTTAATTGTAGGGCTCGTCCTGGTGTATAAGTTTCTTTTTGCACCGATTGTCCAAAAACACAAATTTTTTGCGCGTTTGATCCCTTGTTCAACTGAAATGACTAAATTACCCACGAGGATGAATATAAAGAGGTAAAAGTACTTTAGTCATTTCAGTTGGACAAGAGACCAAACGCGCAACAACTTTCGTGTTATTGGACTGTAGGTGCAACAAGTATAGGAATCTACGATGCAATTGTGTGTAAACCATGATGACAAACTTTGCAATTAACTCATAGAGACATTAGTGGAGCCGATTAAAAAGTGCAAACCACCCAGAGCTTACCCTTCAAATTGGGTGACTCGGGAAATTTTACATGATGTGTAACGTATATTCATATGTGATCGTAAATTAATTCCATTTTATTTCTTACACATATTTATTAGTACGTTTGTAACCCCCAAGTTTTTTCGAAACATTATAATAATGTAATTTAACCCGGAAGCGGAAGTCCCAAAATAAGCATTTCATTTTTCAAACATAAACGTCCAGCTTATTTCAAACATATACATAAAGATTATAGTTATATAAACCGATTTACAAACGTTGGGTGTTATTGAATCCAAAAACAACATTGATTTAGCAAAATCAATATCAGAGTAATACGCAAGGTCGTCAAACAATCCATTCCAGCCACCAACTTCTTGCCTAGCAATTTAAACAATCATAATCTGCAAGAAGTGGGAATGTGGGGGTTAGCTCAAAGCTAAGTGAGATAGAACTGTAACCGACAGTCCAACTCAGATATAACACATCAGCTTACAATAAATAATCGTAATCACAACAACAATCAATGTTTACATCATCAAGCACTGTAAACACACTAGCACTAAAGAGGACCGGTGGTCCTTGAGGAACCCTCAAGCCGCGGTGGCCCTCAAGCGACACTTATTAAACCCCACTGAGCTGCAGGCCAATACAGCGGTTTACCGATAGCCTGTTACTATTATCTCACACGATTTAGATTCCCATTAACGATGTGTACAAGGAATCCTCATCGTCCAGACAATAGTAACCAATGCCCAACACACGTTGACCTCTTTATTAACACATATATGCCTCAAAGGCCATATAGCACATAACACAATTATAATCATAACATATTAATAATTAGTCAACAATACATATACGGTTACCCGTTGTAACCAAACATGTTATAACTCAATCACACTGAAGGTACAGGTCCACTCACCGATACCTCATATGTCCACTCAGTAGTCTAATGTCACTGAGCCTTCTGTGTATCTGAAAACACCACAAAATATCACAAGTCAGTAACTTGTCAACTATGATAATCTCATGTTATAATAATATAACATATCACAATAGTTCACTTTCCAATATATCATATCATATCAGCATAAACACTTATCAAATGGTAATTAACACTTATATCATCTCATTTATAAATATTCAACTTAGCCCAAAAATATAGCATACTCATATATGTCCGAAAACTATATTTAGCAAAGAGTGCCACTAAAGTGTCATTAAAGTGCCACTAAAGCAATATCATATACTATACCAAGTTAACTTTAAACTCTTTATTTAGTCCCGTAACCCTTTAAAATCATCCACATTATCATGTATTTCTTCCAATAAAAGTGCCACTAAAGTACCGTCTAAGTGCCACTAAAACTACGGTTAAGTACCACTAAAGCACCCCTCAAGTGAAAATAACAATTATCAAAGATGGCACTTAACACTTATGCATTTTCAAAATTTGCAAAATAAAAGTTGCTGGAAACAGGCATTACCCGCCGGGTAACACTAGTACCCGCCGGGTACCGGGTGTACGCACCGGGTACTCGGGTTTGGTCACTTTCTGGTCCAGTTTTGGCATTAATACCCGCCGGGTAAGGGCAGTACCCGCCGGGTACTCCCTCCCCACCAGCGAGCTGCTGCTGCTGATCTAGTTCATACCCGAATCAAAACCCCAAAATCACCAAATCAAGGTATTCAATCGATTATATACAACAATAAACACTTTATAATACAAACCAACTACACATATCATCATACATCATCATCAATCACATACATAATTAAAACCCTAATTAATAGCATGTATATATATATATATATATATATATATATATATATATATGATGAACACTTACAAAATCAAGGATGATGATGATGATCTAGTGATGAAGATGAAACTATAGCAAGCTTACAAGCAATCTTTCTCTCTTTTCTTTCTTTTGATTTCAATGATATGTATGTATGTGTGTATAATGAGATAGAGATGAGAAAAGATCAAAAAGGGAAAAATGGAGAAAAAGGGTCGGCCTCACCCCTTTTTACCAACTTCACCACAGTACAAAATATACCCCTTCTAAACCTATTGTCTGGAACCCGAAAATACCCGCGAGAGAAAGTATTTTATTTTACCGTCATGTTCAACTATTTAAAACAAATATTATTTTATTAGTCACAATAATTCCTGTGACTCTTTCACCTATTTATTTTCAAATAAACCAATAATATAAATTCCTAACTTATTTAAATAATCATTTAAATTCGGAAAAATACCATAAACGTCTAGGCCCGGTAACAGTATGTTACAAATCTTCCCTCCTTTAAAAGATTTCGTCCTCGAAATCTAATCCAACTCAATATCTACGATTAGGTAATCACATAACATCCACCATGATCAGTTAGTATACCGGATCACACTTGAAACAAAATTATCTAAATCCATAATCGATATATATATATCCAATCCAAGATAATCCATCGATATAATGATTTCAAATCATTTCACAATTCTAAAATCTCCGAATAAACAAACAGTTAACACTCAAAAGTTTCCATTAGGATCACATCTCGAAATTTCAAACAACTGTATTCAACACAAGATTATGCAATCTTTAATCCTCTATAATTGTTCCAATAACAATTCCAAATTCCGATTATACTCTATCAATGTATCAAGCTGAATAGCTTTAATCAATCCACTCAATCTGAAAAGATTTCCAAACGCATAGGATAAATCTTGTTGCAAATCAGCAACAATTCAAAATAGCATCTAATCTCACAATCAAATCTTTGATTTAATCTAACCATTACCCATATCCCCATGAGTTTAAGGTAAAACCACCATTACAAACTCCAAGTCAAGGATAGAATAATTCCTTCTCATAGCTTAGGCTATCATAGGCATAAACAATAATCAAGTCTCATTACGTCTCAACACGATTCAATCATAGGATATGTATCAACACTTTATAGGATCTTAAATCCATCGGATAGTACAAGATCAAATCTGACATAACAACAGTTCCAATGTCAAATAAACATCCACTGTTCAATCTACAATTAATTCCAGAATAATCAATTCATCATATCCCTCAAGTCAAATTACATACATTCGAGATAAGGCCAATCATCCATTTCCCGAACCTCATTACCTAGACTTAACAAATTAATGTCTCAAGCAAAACATGTCAAGTCTTATTAAAATAAAAATTGACACTAACACAATTCAACCACAATATAACCCACTATCCAATATAAATTCTAGTCACCGACATGGTAACCTAGATTATCTACTATCAATTAATTCTACTATAAAAGAATTAACAGCTACAGGGGATCAATTCAGTTTAGCACACAATACACAAATATAAAATGCAATTAACTCTAAATTACATAAACATATGATAGTATAGAGTTAATACATAAGTACCTGAAATGACGTCAGGCAATCCCACGGTTTTATCAACTGTCGTATGAAGAACTCTATCAGCAACTGTTGACGAATTCTCCCAACTATAGCAAGAAAATGACGACCTCCCGACCAACCCCAACTCCTATCTCCTAGCCTCTGGACACTGATTCGCTCGATGGCTCTCCTTATAACAATTCTAACAAACATGATTAGGATAATCACAATCCTTAGCAACATGTCCAAACACGCCACATTTAATGCATCTGGCAGTCTGAGAATTACACCGCCCGATATGTCTGGTTTTACATTTAAAGCACCATTTGGGTTTATCAACTGAACCCTTACGGTCACTCTGCCATTTTCGTTTACCCTTACTAGAAGGATCACTATCAGATTGATGCTTAGCCATTTCTCTATTTCGTGCATCCTGAGCCCGCAAGTCACAATCCACGGCACGAGCTAAGTCAAAAGCCCGCGAAAGCGAATCTGCTAATCTCACTGTTGCCCGATAATCAGGTGGCAATGTTCTAACAAAATGATCAATCTTAGTCCTATCAGTTGGGACCCACTGTTGAACAATTCTCAATTTCTCTGTAAACTGATTAATCAACTCATCAATAGTCATTTGATCAGTCAGGTGAAGTTCCATAAACTCGTCCCTAATACGGGATATATAAAAATCAGAACAATATCGTTTACATATCTCGGTATAAAAATCTAACCATTTGATAGAAGCTTTCTGCTGTGGAGTCAAAACTGCTGTAACCGAATCCCACCAATTCATTGCTTGACCCTTCAAAAGTTGAACTGCAAAAGGAACCTTATCCTCTTCTCTGCACTGACAAACTTCAAATTTCTTCTCAATATCTCGCAACCAATTCAAAGTATCTGAAGGATTCGAACTGCCTTGAAATTTCGAAGGTTTACACGACATGAATGTGGTAAAAGAACAAACTTTCTGCTGAGAAGATCCAGCCTGCCCCATGTCTATCATTCTGTATTTCCAAAGAAGAAGTATCCATCCGAAAGGCACTATAAGGAGCATTGGTCGGGTTATCATATTCTGCCATATCTGTAACAAGAAAACAACAATCTCGCAACTTGTTAATGGATAGTACATAACACGCTAACCAATTTCTCATACAACACTAAACCCACATTATGGAATGTTTGACAAAACACAAATAGATTTGGGATTGAACGTTACCAATGTTCAATTCGCCCAAACCTATGCTCTGATACCACTTGTAACCCCCAAGTTTTTTTGAAACATTATAATAATGTAATTTAACCCGGTAGTGGAAGTCCCAAAATAAGCATTTCATTTTTCAAACATAAAAGTCCAGCTTATTTCAAACATATACATAAAGATTATAGTTATATAAACCGATTTACAAACGTTGGGTGTTATTGAATCCAAAAACAACATTGATTTAGCAAAATCAATATCAGAGTAATACGCAAGGTCGTCAAACAATCCATTCCAGCCACCAACTTCTTGCCCAGCAATTTAAACAATCATAATCTGCAAGAAGTGGGAATGTGGGGGTTAGCTCAAAGCTAAGTGAGATAGATATGTAACCGACAGTCCAACTCAGATATAACACATCAGCTTACAATAAATAATCGTAATCACAACAACAATCAATGTTTACATCATCAAGCACTGTAAACACACTAGCACTAAAGAGGACCGGTGGTCCTTGAGGAACCCTCAAGCCGCGGTGGCCCTCAAGCGACACTTATTAAACCCCACTGAGCTGCAGGCCAATACAGCGGTTTACCGATAGCCTGTTACTATTATCTCACACGATTTAGATTCCCATTAACGATGTGTACAAGGAATCCTCATCGTCCAGACAATAGTAACCAATGCCCAACACACGTTGACCTCTTTATTAACACATATATGCCTCAAAGGCCATATAGCACATAACACAATTATAATCATAACAGATTAATAATTAGTCAACAATACATATACGGTTACCCGTTGTAACCAAACATGTTATAACTCAATCACACTGAAGGTACAGGTCCACTCACCGATACCTCAGATGTCCACTCAGTAGTCTAATGTCACTGAGCCTTCTGTGTATCTGAAAACACCACAAAATATCACAAGTCAGTAACTTGTCAACTATGATAATCTCATGTTATAATAATATAACATATCACAATAGTTCACTTTCCAATATATCATATCATATCAGCATAAACACTTATCAAATGGTAATTAACACTTATATCATCTCATTTATAAATATTCAACTTAGCCCAAAAATATAGCATACTCATATATGTCCGAAAACTATATTTAGCAAAGAGTGCCACTAAAGTGTCATTAAAGTGCCACTAAAGCAATATCATATACTATACCAAGTTAACTTTAAACTCTTTTATTTAGTCCCGTAACCCTTTAAAATCATCCACATTATCATGTATTTCTTCCAATAAAAGTGCCACTAAAGTACCGCCTAAGTGCCACTAAAACTACGGTTAAGTACCACTAAAGCACCCCTCAAGTGAAAATAACAATTATCAAAGATGACACTTAACACTTATGCATTTTCAAAATTTGCAAAATAAAAGTTGCTGGAAACAGGCATTACCCGCCGGGTAACACTAGTACCCGCCGGGTACCGGGTGTACGCACCGGGTACTCGGGTTTGGTCACTTTCTGGTCCAGTTTTGGCATTAATACCCGCCGGGTAAGGGCAGTACCCGCCGGGTACTCCCTCCCCACCAGCGAGCTGCTGCTGCTGATCTAGTTCATACCCGAATCAAAACCCCAAAATCACCAAATCAAGGTATTCAATCGATTATATACAACAATAAACACTTTATAATACAAACCAACTACACATATCATCATACATCATCATCAATCACATACATAATTAAAACCCTAATTATTAGCATGTATATATATATATATATATGATGAACACTTACAAAATCAAGGATGATGATGATGATCTAGTGATGAAGATGAAACTATAGCAAGCTTACAAGCAATCTTTCTCTCTTTTCTTTCTTTTGATTTCAATGATATGTATGTATGTGTGTATAATGAGATAGAGATGAGAAAAGATCAAAAAGGGAAAAATGGAGAAAAAGGGTCGGCCTCACCCCTTTTTACCAACTTCACCACAGTACAAAATATACCCCTTCTAAACCTATTGTCTGGAACCCGAAAATACCCGCGAGAGAAAGTATTTTATTTTACCGTCAGGTTCAACTATTTAAAACAAATATTATTTTATTAGTCACAATAATTCCTGTGACTCTTTCACCTATTTATTTTCAAATAAACCAATAATATAAATTCCTAACTTATTTAAATAATCATTTAAATTCGGAAAAATACCATAAACGTCTAGGCCCGGTAACAGGATGTTACAACGTTTCCCTTCAAAGCATCAACTTTAGTGTAAGGTTATTCTTAATCTCAATGTTTTGTCGATTTTTATGTATAATGTTCTGCCGTAAAGCGCGGGTATCCTACTAGTGTATCAAAGATTGTTGTTGACATATATTTTAGGGAAGTGATAGACACAATATGAATTTTGATAGCTAGAACATAACTATGTGTAGATAAGTTGAATTTGTTGTACTCTATAACCGTGTGAAGTTTTGTTGTATGCCTCGTATCTGTCACTACTCTGTACTTTAGTTTAATAAACTTTTATAGAAAAAATTATGATTCGTTAGATATATATGCAAATTGTCTACCCTTTATATATACATCCAAATTACTATCCTTTTTCTGATAAAAGGGAAAATTGAGTTACGTCAATTGGTTGAGTTGTTTTCGGAAGTTCACCTTTAAAGTCAAATAATTTGTTTGGAAATGTTAACAAGGACATTTTATGATGTTACGTTGAGTTTTGAGAAAAACACGTCAAACTTTATATTATACATTGTCAAAACTAGAGTAATAATATGTTTATATTATACGTTGTCAAAACTAAAGTAATAGAGTAATAATATGTTTATAGAGAAGAGTTCAATTGAAACCATTTATTTTGTGTGAGAATGGGGGAACCAACCACAATATGCCATGTGTCACTTTTTTCTCTCTCATCAACGTTTTTAAAAATTAAATATCTCACAAACGACAAGTCGAAAAATCATGAAAATTGCACCATATTTTTCAGCGTTTTATCCTCTTCGATTTGCCGTCCATCAAGGCATACTTCCGACGAACTTTTTTTTTCATTTTTTTGGTGGGTTTTACATATTAGTAACACATGTGTTAGTGATTGATTATACATTTGATTTAGGGTTTAGGGTTAGGGTTTAGAGTTAGGGTTTAGCAGGGTTTAGTGTTAGGGTTTAGCAGGGTTTAGTGTTAGGGTTTAGCAGGGTTTAGGGTTTAGGGTTTAGTATGATTGAGGGTTTAGAGTTTTATAAAGCGTTTAGGGTTTAGGGTTTGGGGTTTAGGGGTTAGGGTTTAGGGTTTAGGGTTGGGAGTTTGGGGTTTCGGGACGAAACCCCAAACTCCCAACCCTAAACCCTAAACCCTAACCCCTAAACCATAAACCCCAAACCCTAAACCCTAAACGCAACACTGTAACACACGTGTTAGTAATGTGAAACCCACTAAAAATAATGGAAAAAAAAACTCGTCGAAATTATGCCTTAATGGACGGCAAATCGAAGAGGATCAAACGCTGAATCTAATGGTGCAATTTTCATAATTTTTCGATTTGTCGTTTGTGAGATATTTAACTTAAGGGGTAAATGGGTTTTGTATTCTTTTTGTACATATGGCACCATATCATTGGTTCCTCTATTCTCACACAAAATTTTAGTTTCATTTGAACCTTACCCTATGTTTATATTATACGTTGTCAAAACTAAAGTAATAAAGTAATTATATGTTTATATTATACGTTGTCAAAACTAGAGTAATAATATGTTTATATTATACGTTGTCAAAACTAGAGTAATAATATGTTTATATTATACGTTGTCAAAACTAAAGTAATAGAGTAATAATATGTTTATATTATACGTTGTCAAAACTAGAGTAATGAGTTAATAAATTTTTTTTAAATAAAACACTTAATTATATTTTAGTTTTATAATAATATCGATGAGTGTAAGTATTGGAATAGGTGGAATAGTAGATTGTTAAATCCATGAATTGTTACCCATTTGCATCCGTGCAAAAAGCATCACCTGGTTGGTTGCCTTGAAGGCCAACGTCATTTTGATGGTTTGTGGCCGTGTGGGTCCATGTAAAGTTTGTGATATGGAAACAAGTCACCTTCGCGGAAACTTAGGGGAATCTTAAAAAATGTTTGGCTTTGCACATGCTTCATGTAGCTAGTTTTCAAATATAAGTGAAAACTGCACAAAACAATTACTAGGGGTGTTCATTCGGTTTAAACCGAACATAATAGATAAAACCAATCGTTTTTTGATTTTGAAAAATTGAAACCGAACCGAACCGAACAAGTAAAAAACCTAATCGAACCGAACCGAATTACTATTTGGTTTATTCGGTTTTTACTATTCGGTTTATGTTTAAATATTAAAATATATCAAAAAAATTGAATGTTAAACAAAACTAATTTGCACGTTTCATAAGTTTTTAATAAAAGTCTAATAATTTGCAAAACAAAATTAAAATATAGTTGAGACTTTTGTGATAAATGATGAATAAAGTCAAAAATGGTATCAATATATATAATAGTGGGTGATTAACTCAATCAATTTGTACACGTATTGAAATTATTAGCAAAGTACTCCGTATATTACAATTCGGCTAATTTGGACTATTTGGTTTTTACATGGTAACCAAAACCAATCCAAAAACCAAAATAAATATTCGGTTTTGAACCGAACTGATCCAAAAAACCAAATTATCCGAACCAAATAGTCCAAAGCAGATTGTCCAATTGAACAATTCAGCTTGTTCAAATAGTGAATACCCCTGCAGCTACATAGCTAGGCTTCATCATCAAAGTTAGCTTCATGGATCACAATAACAGGTTGATAAATTGCTTCTTCTTCTTCTTCTACATCTTCATTATAATAAACTATACTTCTACTACATGCACAACGCATACTAAACTACTCACTTGCATGTTAGCTTCATTAAATTTTTTAGTTAGAAATGATGCATGAAATGTGGATGTCTTAACTTGCATGATAAACAGCTACGGTATTCATAGTTGTATTGAGTTCTAAATGATGGATCACCAACACGTACTCTTTATGATTAAGTAGAAGTTACAAACAGGAACAAATTAAATAATCAAGAAGCTAGAACACCAACAGTAGCTAAAAGAAAAAATATACAGTAGTACGTAAGAGCTCCAAGAACTACTCTTTAATTATGCATCAATTCAAATCATATAACTTATCGAAATAACATTATCTAATCTAATAATTATATAGATGCATAATTAATGAGTGAAATTTAGAAGGTGGAATAATAATAATTATGTAATCATCGTATCATACTCCGTATCTTTTTAGTGAAATATTGAGACATTTCGTAGGTCAAATTTAGGAAAATGGGGCACCTATTTGTACTAAATGACAACTGGCTTTGTGTAATCCTAGATTAATTTCATAAAATCTTTTGTTTCATTACTTTCGTCATCTAACTCTGACGAAACGAACTACCAATCTTTGCTTTAGGTTGTTGGATGTGGCATTGTATGCTATATTCGTCACATTTGTGGGAATATTGGAGCAAACCAATGTTTTAAAAACCGGTTTTTTTACTGAATCGGAAACCAAACCGGAGGCGGTTTAATCCTTAACCGGACCGATTTCCGGTCGAACCCTTATTTTACACTATATATTCCCGATCGGTTTTTTGTCCGGAGGCGGTTCAACCGGTCCGACCTGCCGGTTTAACCCGGTTTTTAAAACATTGGAGCAAACGGTTCTTCACCTGACGGAATCTACTGGAGAAAACGAGATATGTATTGGAATTTCCTTGGGGATTTTAGTTATGAATTTTATTGCAGCTCTTTGTGTTCTCGACGATCGATGGAGATATAGAACACACCCGGTTTTTAAAAGGTGTCTTCATATTTACTGGGATACTGTCTCCCTATGTAGCATTTTGCGTGCTTCTACCACAATGGATCACTTGGCCTGGTTTCGCCATCATATGCTTGGTTTTGACCTTCAGAAAAGGGTTCAACATGGCACAATCCATGTTCACTAGGTTTTATGAAACAACTGTTACTGCTACCAAGTACTTGACTGAAAAGTTCTTGGTATTGATCTTGAGACGTGAACTGTCAATGGATGCTGCTGTTTAAATAAGTTTCTAAATGGTACGATCAATATATATATGTTGTATACAGAACTCTTCATTCTTTATTCACTACTACAAAAATACCACAAAGAGACCATTTTTAAGCCTATATAGAGACCATTTGGTCAACTGGTTTCTTTGAGTACAAGTCTCACCAAAAGAAACCTCTTGACAACAGGTCTCTATAAAGATAATAGAGACCAGTTTCTTAATAACCAAGTGGTCTCTATTCTTTTTCCCCTTCCTTTTTCCAAACACAAAAAGACCCATTGTGTTAAAAACAACTGGTCTCTATTCTTTCCTTTTAAATAAAAAAAATTAAAACCCAAAATATACCAAAAATAATAATAATATATAAATTTCTGAAAACCCTGCTATAAATTGCCAAATATTCTCCGCAAAAAATATATAGAAATCTAACATGTACAACATATTCATTTAACACCTACTTTCTCCACAAAACAAAACTGTACATGTATCCTAACAATAAAATCCTAGTTGATTCATCCCGGATGTGAAGTACCTCAACAAAACATCTTCACCATAACGCCAAGTGTTCATATGGTCTCTCATCGTGCCAAGGATACTACATATATATAAAAGGGGGAAAATTAACAATATATACTTATACAAAGCCTAACATACTACTACATAAGTAAAACCTTGTGCCATTTCATGTACAAATACAAAAAATATAGACTTTGAAAGAAAAATACCATTTTAATTCTAGGTTGGAAGAATTATGGGCTTGAAAATTTTAAATTGTTAAAAGCTAGGCGGGCTTGAAATGTTTTGAGGTATCAATATCCCGCCAAATTAGAAAGAGTAGATGCGGTTCTTAGTTAAAAATTTATTTGGTATTTTGAAACTTAAAAACTCTTCAAGTTTGTTTTTTTCATAGATAGGATAATTGGTTAGGACTTCTGAAGCTTTACGTCGCACGTTCTAATCAAATTCTTGTTACATACGAAGTACGGAGTATTTGTTAGTTTTGTAATTATTAATGTAGAGAAGAGTTCAATTGAGACCATTTATTTTGTGTGAGAATGGGGAATCAACTATAATATGACATGTGTCACTTTTTTCTCTCCCATCCACGTTTTTAAAAATTAAATATCTCACAAACGACAAGTCGAAAAACCATGGAAATTGCACCATATTTTTCAGCGTTTTATCCTCTTCGTTTGCCGTCCATCAAGGCATACTTCCGACGAACTTTTTTTTTTCATTTTTTTGGTGGGTTTTACATATTAGTAACACATGTGTTAGTGATTGATTATACATTTGATTTAGGGTTTAGGGTTAGGGTTTAGCAGGGTTTAGTGTTAGGGTTTAGCAGGGTTTAGTGTTAGGGTTTAGCAGGGTTTAGGGTTTAGTATTATTTAGGGTTTAGAGTTTTATAAAGCGTTTAGGGTTTAGGGTTTGGGGTTTAGGGGTTAGGGTTTAGGGTTTAGGGTTGGGAGTTTGGGGTTTCGGGACGAAACCCCAAACCCCCAACCCTAAACCCTAACCCCTAAACCTCAAACCCTAAACCCTAAACGCAACACTGTAACACACGTGTTAGTAATGTGAAATCCACTAAAAATAATGAAAAAAAAACTCGTCGAAAGTATGCCTTAATGGACGGCAAATCGAAGAGCATCAAACGCTGAATCTAATGGTGCAATTTTCATAATTTTTCGATTTGTCGTTTGTGAGATATTTAACTTAAGGGGTAAATGAGTTTTGTATTCTCTTTGTACACATGGCACCATATCATTGGTTCCTCTATTCTCACATAAATTTTTAATCTCATCTGAACCTTACCCTATTAATGTAATCTACATCTCAATTATAATAATTTGTATTATTATTATTATTATTATTATTATTATTATTATTATTATTTTATTTGTTATAATGAATTACGAACAAATAGTTATAGTTATAGACATTGGCAGGACGGCAGCGTAGGCAGCCGCCCCCAAAAGAATTTTCAAATTACGTAAAAAATAAATTTTTTTAAGGTATTAATGACATTTTAAAATTTTCGGCCCCACTAAACTTCAAAAGAAATAAGAAAAAATTTATTTCGCCCCCACTAAACTACAAAATAAATATAAAAAAATTATTTCGCCCCCTCTACGTATATTTCCTGGCTCCGTCCCTGAACATTGAACATACAATTATTAAAGCGATAACAATATAAACATTGTTTTCTAAAATTAAAGAATAATGTTACGAGAATACTAATAAATTCTCTTAATGCGTCATTCACATCTAAAATAAGACCAAATTGAAAAAAAAATAGTGCCGAAAGGAGACGTCTGATATTAATTTCTAGTAGGTTTATTTCAGACGGGTATAAATCTAAAGGCATAAAAGTGTGTACAGTAGTATACTGTATGAATGCATATCATAATGTAAATAAATATGTGTATATATAATTAATGGGTCGAAAGTTATACATATATTAGAATGTACCTCGTTTGTATACGTCAACGAACGATTGTACAATAGGAGTGATAACGAGCTACTAAAGTTCTAGTTCATTTAACTACCTACTCGAGATAGATCTTTGTTGAGTCACTGGTCGCTGACCATGTTGAGTCACTGGTCGCTGACCAACTCAACTATGCACTACTCGATGAAGAAATGGATTGTGTCAAAGCTGTTGTTGCTGGAGTTTATTATTGCTGATCATTATTCACTCTACTCTCAAGGGAAATGATATGCCGAGGAAGATTAGAATTCAACTTTGTGTGTCGCTGATACTTAGCAGCGAGAGTTCTACATCTTCAAATCTAATAAGGCAAAAGTCACTGCCCGAATAATAGCTAGTCGCTGAACATCTCTATTTTAAGTCATTCTACAAGAGCATGTTAGCTCGCAGTGAGTGAGAAGAATTACTGCATCTTCAGTGACTATTCAATAAAGCCTCTCAATCATCAAGTGCAAAAGTACTGTACTTGTATACACATCAGCAAGAGTCTTCGTACTTGAAGAATGTTCGAATGATTACGTGGCGGCAACTGATTGGATATAAGGTAACGAGATATTTGCGGTAACAGAATTGGGACCTGCAGTATGTCGGTTCATCAGAGATCAAGCCAATCAAGCAGCGACACGTGTTCTTCCAAGATCCTATTTTTATAGGAGATATTTACAGGATTCTTGTAGTATATATAGTTCAGTATATTGTACTTTAGAGGCTAGTTTTTCTGTACGTACTTATCACTTGTGTGTTCAGTGATTAGTTTGTCTAGGGTACGTAACAGTAACTCAGCGAGTGAGCAGTTAGCGTGTTTGTCCATTACTGCTCATCTCATCTTGTAATAAGTTAGCTTGTGTGTTTGATTTGGATTAGCTTGGGCTAGTCCATTCCGCAATCAACACTTGTGAATTTTATGATCAATATAATTCACTATTCAGCTACTATTACTATTGTTCTTTGATATTGTCATATCCTATTTATTATCCGTTACTATATACTCTGTTTGTGATAAACAATTAAAAACTGCCTAAGTAAATCGATTAAAACAAGAGAAAAGTTTTAATTGTATTCAACCCCCTTTCTACAATTAAACTTTACATATTGAGATTCCATATCACTTATCAATAGTGATTTCGGGACTATCAATCTTGATAATATTTTAGCTCAATTTAAACTCGGACAGAAAGTATCATTCAATTAGTTTCACAAGTCAAGCTTAAAATAATTGATGTTCAACTCGGCTCGTTCGAAAGTCCGTTTGATTTCGAGTCAAAGAAACTATTCGGACTTAATGAAACGAACGAGCCAAGTTTATATGATAATTTTGTATATATTTAAGTCTTTTAATAAGTGTAACTAATAGATTTGAACCCAATACCTTGAATATAAATGAATATATGTGAGGTGGAGCTCAATTTGAACTATGTTCAATTTGATCTTGAAATTGTAGTTGATTAAAACATCCTAATAAATACATGAACATCGAATTTTATGTATACTAGTAAGTAACCCGCGTAAAGTGACGGATAGCTGTAAGCGGGTGAATGTTTATCAATTCACACGAGATCTCCCTTTCTAATACCTAAAATTACATATAGTGGTCGTGCGTTGTTAATTAGTTGAATGATAGATTTTATATATTTATAAACTTTATTGAGCATTAAATGTGCAATAAATATTTGAGGGGCATGGAAGTTATTTCCGATATTACTTCGTGTAAAGCATAAAGCAAAATATCTTAATGCTTTATAATGATGTACATATATTTTTTTTTATTATTATTTTTTTTTGAAAGGCTAATTATATTATATAACTTTGTCTAATAGCAAGATGCTAATTAGACACAATATGTACATACACCATATAAAATACACCATATGATATACCTTGATAAAAACCGAACTGGAAGGATGCTAAAAAGCTAGGATGAAAAAACCTGAAAGAATGTCAGGAAAAATCCTCGATAATAGGGGCCGCGCCACCGGTTTTCACCCTATATCGTTTTTGATAGCATCCCATGTGGATTTTAAACAAGGAATATCAATTACATGCACCAGGACTAGATATTACCAACAATGAAAGTACATCAATTATATTCCAAAGCTCTAAGTCATGTTTAGACCCATTTGCTCCATCCCTTTATCCGCATACATCTTGATCCGGCCCAACATCGAACTCAGCCCAATTCTTCTCAACCTCCAATTTTGATGAGGCCCGATTCTTGATCCAAAGCAGTCCCGAAGTTTTCACCTCATACACCATTTCTTCAATTGCAGCTCTTTTCCCATCAAACACTAGCTTGTTTCTTGATTTCCACAGCACCCAACAAGTTATTAAAATAATTGCTTGCACAATGAATCTTTTTGATTTGCTTCCTGATATTGATTCATATAACCTTAACAAATCTCTCACCGAAAATGCAAAGATAGGTGAGATGTTACACCATTCCGCGATCATCATCCAAACCCGATTAGCAACCATACATCCAGTAAATAAATGAGCTACATCTTCCTGATATTCTTCACACCACGGACACTTATTAGAGATTAAGTTAACATTACGTTTCTCCAGGGCCGTTTTAGTAGGCAATCGATCCAACCATAGTCTCCAACCAAAAACATTCACTTTTTTAGGTACCAATTTATTCCAAGTATAAACCTGATCCCTTGGCATATCATCATCTTTTAACCACAGCGATCTGACCGATTTGACAGTGAAGATTCCACCTAGATTCGGATCCCAAACCCATTTGATTTCATTGTCATCACCAACCTTTTGCTTGATTACTTCTTTAAGTGAAAAACCTTTCTTTTCAAAATCTTTGTCAAGATCACAGATTACTTTCCATACCCCTGTTGCATTTACTCTTCTTGGTATAAATTCATTGCCTCCCCTATCATGTAATGCCAATAGAACTCTTCTCCATAATCGGTTCTCTTCCGTTTTAAACCTCCATTGCCATTTAGCTAACAAGCTGAGATTTAATGCTCGAAGTGGAGTTAGACCTAAACCTCCCTGAGACTTTGGCTTTGTAACCTTTTCCCAACTCACCCAATTGATTGATTTTGTATCCTTGTTACCTCCCCATAAAAATTTTCGACGTAAGCCATCAAGCTTTTGAATTACACGAATAGGAGCTTTAAACAATGAAAAAAAGTAAACCGGCAAGCTCTCAAAAACCGAGTGCAGTAAAGTCACTCTTCCACCAATTGAGAGAGATGAAGCTTTCCAAATTGAAAGTCTAGCTTCAATTACTTCTATGACCGAGACCCAATTTTTAAATAGATTCATATTTGCCCCAACTATTAAACCCAAATATACAAAAGGAAGTTTACCTGCTTTACATTTAAGTCTCGTTGCAAACTGATTTGTCTCCTCCATCAAACAGTCAATACCATACAACGTTGATTTATGTAAATTGATGCGTAAACCAGAAACCATGTAGAAGGCCCTCATCAACCTTGCAATAAACGTGATATTTTCCACCGACCATTCACCCAAAATTAATACATCATCAGCATACATCAGGTGGGTGAGAACTGGACCATTTCGAGGAGTTTGAATGCCTTTAAACATCTCCACTTCTGCCGCTTTGTTAATGAAACTCGATAAAGCTTCCATTGCAATCACAGAAAGCATTGGAGAAAGAGGATCTCCTTGACGTACTCCACGAGAATATTGAAATTCTATTGTTGGAGAACCATTGACTAACACAGAAGCTCTGGCCGAAGATAGAATCCCATACATCCATTGTCTCCATTTCGAGGAAAAATTCATTTGATCCAATACACTATCAATAAACTTCCAGCTAATAGTATCAAATGCTTTTTCAAAATCTATTTTAAACAACAAAGCTTTCCTTTTCGACCTTTCAAGCCAAGGAATTATTTCATTTATCATCAAAGGACCATCCAATATGTTTCTGCTTGCTATAAAACCAGATTGCGTGTCTGAAACAATCAGGTTCATCACCTTTTTTAGTCTATTAGCAAGTACTTTAGATATTACCTTCGATATGCACCCCAATAAACTAATTGGTCTGAAATCATTTAGTTCTTTCGGATCAGCCACCTTCGGAATCAGAGTTAAAAAACTAGACGTGCATCCTTTGCTAATTCGACCTCTTTTATGAAACATCAATATCATATCCATAAAATCATCTTCTAACAGGTACCAAAACTTATGAATAAACTTGAAATTGAATCCATCCGGACCCGGAGCTTTATCCCCCGCACAATCCCTAACCGCCTCTCGTATTTCTACTCTTGAGAATTCCCGAACAAGTAAATTATTGTCCACATCAGTTAGCTTTTTTAACCCATCACATTGAAAAACCGGTCTTGACTCCATAGGTTCCTTGAATCTTTCCGAAAAGAAATTATAAACTTGACTTTTAATTTCTTTTGGATTGATGCACCACTCTCCATTTATCATCATTCCATTGAGTAGAGATCTACAAATTCGACTGTTAATTAATCCATGAAAAAACTTACTGTTTTCATCCCCTTCGATCGCCCACCTTACCCTAGCTTGTTGCTTCAAATCTTGCGTTTTTTGCCTTTCAAAATTGAGAAGTAACAGCCTGTTTTCAAGATTTTCTTGTAATTCCTCATTTGATATTACTCTTTCCTCCAATGCCATATCTAGTAACTCAACCTTATTCCTCAATCCTTCAATGTCTTCATTCTGAGATTCCTTTTTCTCACATACCCATTCTTTTAATTTTTCTTTTGTCATTTTTAATTTCTTTGCCAATCTGAAATCAGGAAGCCCCTTTTGCTCAAACACACCCTCTGTCAGCAGCTTTACTGTGAATTCTTCAAAATTTGGTAATTGCATCCACGAGTCAAAAAACTTAAAAGGTTTGGGACCAAAATTTATTGAATCCAATGTAAGGACCAACGGACAATGGTCTGAGAAACCTCTATCTAGTGCTACTAAACTTGCTTCCGGCCATTTATTCCAAAATTCTGAGCAAACCAGGACCCTGTCAATTTTACTCAACTTTTGAGTATTTCCCATTCTAAAGGTGTATTTCCTTCCTCCCATCGTGTACTCCATTAAATCCGCATTGTATATGAAAGTATTGAAGATATGAGCACCTGACTGGTTGAATTGTGAGTTCAATCTATCTTCCGCAGTTCTCACTTCATTGAAGTCCCCAAGCAAAATCCATTTACCTCTAATCGAGTTCTTTAAGTTTAACAGATCATCCCATAATTTTCTTTTGTCAACTAACTGCTGAGGTCCATAAACATTCACAACACATAGAGACCCTTCATCACCAATTAAATTACCCCTTACCATAACAAAATTACGATTCCTGACAACTTCTACCATCCTGAATTTACCCGGATCCCACATTGAGACCAACCCTCCTGATCTACCCGATGCCTCAACCCATACTATCTCATTTGCTCCTTTTCCCCAAAATTGCTCAAATACAAACTTATTACCTTTAGCACATAATGTCTCCTGCATACATATGAAGTCAATCCGATGCTTTTTTTTTATTCCATTAATCCATCTTCGCTTTCCTTCATCCACCATACCTTTTATGTTAACCGTGAGAAAATTCATTGTTTATCCTTTGCAACTCCTTCACCAGCAATAACTTCTACAACCTGTTCCTTTAGAGTATGTAACTCAATGCCAATTTGACTGGCCATTCTGATTGTAGCCTCAGCTTCTTCCAGATCACCTTCTTTTGTATTCGTATTATTATTCGAATTATTTAATGTATCATCTACCTGATTAAACAAACTTATTATATCCGCCCCCATATCATCCCCACGATCTTGAGCTTCATGTTGAAAGTCTTGATTTCCAGCTGCCAATACACCAGGGTTTTCATTGCTAACAGCTGCATCAATCACATGTGATCTTTTACCCTTTTTATTAGAGACGAGTTCTTCATTTAACTCCCATTCCACTGATCGATTCTTCCGTTTGTTAGATTTCAGCTTAATTCCAATTTTACGAATTAGTTCATCCGAGTTGAAGGGATCATCAATGTTTTCATTTAGATCTGGTATATACACTTTACTTTTTTTTCCCATCCCGTTCTTCCTAAATGACCTATTCTTATTCTTCCTGAGCCTCTGAAAATTGGAATTGGGCTGATCCGTTTGAATATTTGAATTGGGCTCAATATTGGATCCAAAAACAAAACCTTCCTTAGGGCCCAATCCAATATGCATGAAGCTACCAGACTCTCCCATATGGGAACTTTCACTTTGATTATCCCCATGCAAATTAACAGTTGCCGACTCTTCCATTACCCCTGGATGATTTCCATTTTTCAAAAATTGAGACCTTTCCCCTTCCACATCCTTCATCGACTGATCATCTTCTGATACGTCATTGCTAGCCGGAAAAACAAATGACTTCTCCGACGTGTGATGAACATTCCATTCCGGATGCCAATTATTTTGTTCCCTAATCCAAATCACATAATGGACTCCTTTGTATTTCAGCTCCAGCTGCTCCCCGATCTTCTTTCCACTCGATGTAATTACCCAACATTCTCCTATTGAATTATCAACTTCCGACCAAGAGAAATTTGATTGCACGACCTTCAAGCCTACCTGTTCACACACCCTTACGTATGTCGTATCGTCTCTCAATCTGATAGGAAAACCAAATATTTGAACTCGAACCAATCTATCTCCGTTAGCATCTTGACCATTCCAAATTTCCATTGTTTCAAAATGTTGACACCACCAATCTTTAGCCTCCACAAGAAAGTTACCCGCTGCCTTCTTAGTTTTGAATATTACTAGAACATGTAAACCCCCCAAGTAAGCCAAAGCATAATCTGAGATTTTAGCTTGGTCCATTGTAATTTTCATTGATTCTAGTTCCTTAAAACTCCTTGCCTTCCCAATGATCGATCTACCAAGACAGTGTGACACATAATTGCAAGGTGCCTTATCAATCGTAACTACTTTGGTGAGTGACCTTGGTTTTAAAGTAACCCCATTGCAAACATCACTATATGATCGTAAATCATCCTTTGTTCTTGCCTCATTGTTGACTTCTGTACATAACCCCGAACCTCCTGCCTTCATTTTATTTGGATGTGTCTTCACCTCATCATACCACTTCTTTTGTTGTACCATATAATTTATTGGCCTATGTTGACGATCGAATCTTGAAAGATTCACATTTAAACTGGCACCATTCCATTTTGTGGCATCCAATTTACTTTCCAGTTGGATTGGATCCACTACATTTTTGAATTTAACAAAACCAAAAGTATATTTTCTGCCTTCCTTCCTCTTCGCGACAAATGAATCACAGATTTTGCCAAAGGATTCAAAGATCCTCCATAATTTATTTGCTGTAATATCCTCCGTTAGGTTTGAAACAAAGTATGTTGTTATCGATGGATCGTCTGAGAAGTGCTTGCGATAATTGGTATCCTTCCTGCCTTTCTTCCTACTCACATATGTCCAGCCTTCCTCTTTATCACTATTTTGCCGATTGTTTTCCTTTGTTTGATTGAATCTTTGAGTTTTGATGCTGTTTCTCCAGTCTTTTCTCTCCCGACGCTCCATTATTTTATTATTATTATTTTAATTATTAGATTAGATAAGCATTATATTGTAAGCTTTAAAAAATAAATAATAAGTGATTAAAATCAAAATAACAAAATACGATGAATGTGCCGTTGATTCAATCAATGAGTTTGTTAAAGAATTACGTAATCGGATGTCTATATTAATTAATTGTGTGTATGGTTATTGTGACACCCGTCAATTTAGGACTAGAATTTAGTGCCTAATCAAATTTTAATACATGTAATTAGTTCTGTGTTAGGCTAATTAATGTATCAATTAATATATATATTGTTGAATATATATCCACACAATCATGCGGTTTGTTTAAATCGTACGAGTTTCAAACCGAATGTATTTCGGTCAATTACATGCGGACGTTGGTGAATCAATTATTAAATTATGTGGAATAATTTAATTACGCAAATTACCACTTTATATTATGTTGATAATATAGCAAACACGTACGTTTTTAATTAAAACGTTACCGAACTCCACGAAAACCCGACCGACCGACAAAACGAAACAAGCTTAAGGATTAAATGGTATAACGCAACTATAAAACATTTTTATGAAATACTTCAATAAAAATACCTAATAAATATACGTATAACTAAACGTTTAAAACAATTGTTTAAAGTATAATCAACCGGAAAACGAACACCACACGGAGCGCGAATACGCAGGAACGAAGTTTGGAGCCAACCACACATGGGTGGGGCCCATGTGGGCCGGCCCCCATGCCACCAAAAATGGGGTTCTCCCATTTTCTTTTCCCATTTCAACATCACCAATAACTTTCCATCTCTCTCTCTTTCTCCATTCTCTCTCAAACACTAACCACACCAAAAATCATCAAATCATCAAATAACACCCACAAACGAACTCAAATCGACAAAGTAATTAGAGAAACGGAATCACCACGCAACGATCTACATTTATATCTTCTCGGATTTTCAATCCGACACCGCGTAAGTTTCCGACAAATTCTCGAAATCTCTCGTTTTAACTTGTTTTTACATATTTATGAGTTATATGACATGTATATGTCCAAATATATGAAGATAACAAGGTTTTATAGCTTAAAAACGGGTTTGAAATGGGTTTTTGGCCGGAAAAATCTTGACAGCCGGACTTTCTGGGCTGGTGTTCTTCAATGCGACACAAGCCTTGTGTCGCATTTAGTGTCGTATTTTGCCTGTTATGTCGCATAAAGCCCGTTATGTTGCATCTTGTGTCGTACCAAACTTTTAGTGTCGTAACCCATGCGACACAATATTGTGTCGTACTCTATGTCGCATACTATGTCGTATTTCTATACGACACAAGCACTATGTCGCTGTTGAATCAGCATCTCGAATCTATGCGACACAACCTTTGTGTCGTATAGTTATTGTGTCGCATTTCTATGCGACACAACCCTTGTGTCGCATAACAAACTTTTGTGTCGCATGACCGTGTCGCATAAAACAGCAGATTTTCAAACTAAAATTTCACTAAGTGTCGAACCTATATAACCTCAAACCCTTATACGATACGACTTATAAAACACATTGGAACACACTTGTAAGTGCAAGACGCCAACAACATGATAATAATGCTTAAAGTTTATTATTTCAAGTCCATCACCAATGGGCCGTACGCGTTTTCAAAACATACTTCAAAGTCAAACAAGTCGTTGTAACTTGTATCAATTCAATCAAAAAAGTCATTGTAACTTGTATCAATTCAATCAAACAAGTCGTAGTAACTTGTAACAATACAATCAACCAAATCGTAGTAATTTGGACATATATAGTTGTATAACAACTACAAGGGGAGTCTTTCGGGATACCGGTACAATTAATAACAATCAAGTGTCGTGAACACATTCAGGTTTCAAGTCCTTGGACATCAATTCACAGCTAATTACTTCAAGTTTATTAAATTAAACACTTCAAGACTCAGGTGAGTTTCATGGCCCCATTTTCACTATTTTACAACTAGGGGTGTGATATTACCGCTCTGTTTTATTTTACAAGTAGAACGCAAGTTCCAACCTTCAAATACTACATGAGTTTCAAGCTAATCAATTTAAAGTCCTCTATAGCATAGTCTCTAATATTTTAGCGTGAATGTTAGTATATGATATCATATGGGATTGACAATCCTCATCCGGGTTAGCACGCACTAACCGGTCAAACGGATGTATTAGCATTTGGGAAGACGAGTGTGGATTAGGCAATCGTAGGAGGCATTTCAAGTTAGGTTTCCTTAATTGGACCTAGCGCTCAAGTTAAGCTCAGACTATGTGCTCATGGATTGTATAACTTTTATTTTGCTTAATTGCATTTTAAATTCAATATAAATCTTGCGGTTCTTACAACTATACATTGACATACAAACCTGTGAGCTCACCAGCGTTTTCGCTGACCCATTTTAGCATGTATCACAGGTACCCAGCAGTAGGTTGGCTGCACAAGGAGGGACAATTAGCTCGAGTCAGCATACACACAACTAGAGATTTAATCGCATTATTATATTTTGTAAAAGTAATTATGCTATGTAAATCTCTCAATTTCAGGAACCGAGCTAATGTAAACATTATTTTTGATGTAAACTTTTATGTTAGTAATACAAGTTCAAAACGACGCATATAGTGGTCGTTCAGTTTACCTTGTGTGCTTTGTATATTGATTAGTGACACCCAAATCGAGCTTCCGCAAATCATTAAATTTTGGGGGTGTCACAGATTGGTATCAGAGCCTAAGGTTATAGTGAACTAGGTTGTATTTAGTGGGCCTAGACTATGACCGTTAGGCAGTATTCCCTATTAGGTATAACCAGTTCAGGGATTACAGCATACGAATTTAATTTAACATAGCCTGATCAACTATGTACAATTAAATAAAGATGATGTAAGATCTGAAGGAAGTTATGGCTGAACAGGATACACTAGTTGACTCTGACCTCGAGAGAACCGGGACTCAAAACAAGTCTGTGCTAGACACCCAATAGGATATTATGTGATACTAAGTATACATAGATAGGCCTCGTTACAATCTTAGGCTATATTATATAAATTATTATATGGATATAGGCCTCATTCTTCCTAACACTTTGTCTCAGAATGGCAAACACACCACCAAGTTCATCACGTTCTTATCCACATGGATCGCGAAACCTGAGAGTGGCTAGGAGGGACACCGCGTCGCCTCGATGAAGCCCGTACCCCACTCACTTCACTCTACCGGACTTAGCCGCTAGAGTACACCATCACGACCAACAAATCCACGAGATGGATATCGAGCTGCAAGAGACTCGTGAGCTCTGGAGACTTACAGCAATGGAACGAATCGAGCAAGTCTCCGAAGATCACGATCACACTGTTAACAACATGAACACTCTTCAAAATCAGGTGGAAGGAACAGTCGAAACCATGGAGGTTGTCCACAACCAAGTGATTGGTAACCAAAATGAAATCACTGTATTACAATCGAGGCTGCACGAGTGCGAGACTCGTCTGAGGGAAACCGAGGACGCTCTCCGAACGGCCAACAGGCTTGCAGAGTCTGTGGACCATCTCAACGCACTGCTGCCGCAACTCAATCTACGCCGGAATTAGGTTAGACTGAACCTGTACTCTTTTATGCTTCGTAGGATTTAAGTTATTCGACCGGATGTAACAATTCCCGGTATTTTTGTAAAACATCTAAGTCTGTAACTTTTGAAACTTATGACTCAAAATCGTCTGTAATTATTTGGCTTCGAAATATCAATTGACGATTTCTATTAATTATCTCACGTTATTGATTTTTACCTTGAGATGTTGTATATTACCATTTTATATATATACATCTGTGGTGATTGATGACACGCAAAAAGTCATGTTTTTATGTGCCATTATCTCACCATTTTAGCCCAATTATTAATGAAAACACTTAAATATGAACTTAAACATCACATTTCATTATAAGGGCTAAAATATAGACGATGTTTCAAGAATCAACCAAAAAGACCTAAAAACGAGCAAAATAGAGCACAAACGATCATTGAATCTTCCATTCACGCATTTAAGAACAATTTGAGCTATACTTGGAATTTTGACCTCTAACTTATGTCATTTTCTTCGTTAGGAAATTACGAAACCGTGAGCGCAAGAATCACTCAAAACGGATAAACGACGAAGAAGTTACGCCCGAACGAAGAAACGAAGAACCGAGGAATCAGGATACGGGAGAGCTAGACCGTATACGGCCTAGCACAGACCGTATACGGCCTAGCTAGACCATATACGGCCCAGCACAGCCGTATACGGCTTGTGTTCTCCCGTATTCACCCTACGTTCTCCTGTATACGCTCCAGTTCTCCCGTATTTGCCCTAGTTCAACCGTATCGTGCGTTTAGGCGATTAAAATCTGATTTTTATTCGGGTTTGCGATACGGTTGTGCGTTTGAAGTTTTGGATACGGTCTACGGATACGGTTGTGCGAGTTCTATATATAGAGGCTTCATTTCATCATTTTCGACATCCTTCAAATCATCCATTCTTCACCAACACTACTCTCTTACTACTCTCTCTCTAGATTAGGTTGTTATTTTTATTTTCGTAGTTAGTGGCTAGTTAGTCTCCGGTTAATACTTAACCGGGATACTAGAGGGGTAATATTGTAATATCGCTTGGAGCATACTCGAAGTTCTGTTTGTATACTTTCAAGTTATATTCAGCTACGCTCTTTTCACGGTTATATCTATCCTTTATCTTATTAATTAAAATGCATGCTGTTGTTATTTTGATTATGCTAGATTTAGGATTTGCCATGATTAGCGAGTAGTTATATTGCGTGTTTGTTATGATGTAGTTAGCCGTATTAGTTGGGATGATGTCATTATGAAACAACGGAAGTAACGTTAAACGACTTTCATTTGTATAGCGCCGGAAACATCACGAATGTGTGGAGTACGGAACGTGGAAGCTATGAAAGTCGTGGGCACAATCCGTTGTGGAATAATGTCCCAAACCATTTTATAAATGAAAACTCGGTGCTTTGATTAACTTTCTATCTATGATTATAAACCTCACTTTAACCTAACGCCTTTCGACCAATGAACGTGATAAAAACCTTTTTATTAAGACGTAGCTAACCTTAAGTAAAGGTAATTAATTATCTGTGTTTGAAATAAACATGGTCTGGTTTTAAACCTGTGGAAATACCGTTTTCAATCAAAGTAGTGTACACAGTACATAAACTAGGGATTTATTGGGACTTTAAAGTAAGGGCTGGTTTATATCATAGATGGATAATTCCTGAACTTAAATACAAACTTAGCTTATAAATCCAGAGTGACCATTGTGTAAGCCATTGGTATACTTGGAGAATCAATGGTTATTTCAACCTCTGGACTTTACAAACCCATCGATAGAAAGTAATCAAGCACCAAAACCAAGTCTTATACTTAAATGTTTTATTCAATTGAGTATCCCTGTGGGGTTAAGAACGGTCGTACATCGAGTTAGTTTGCTGCCTTATTCATGCACCCAGGATATCTAATCCAAAAAGGGTCACTGTACCGTAACAGGACAGTGTTGTGGGCTGGGCAACCTACTCCGATCAGAATCACGATAGCCTAGTTGCTCAGTGACATACTGATCGAGAAATCAATCAGTAGGGAACTAGTGTTTATCCCACATATACTCGAAACAAATAAAATACAAATCTTTAGAGACGTTTTCATATCCTTAACTTAACATCATCCCAATGTACGGCTAACGAAATCACAACAAACACCCCCTCTATCCTGACTGCTATATCCATTTTATTTTATCTTCTTTTTATTATTGCTTATTAGTTTAATCATAAAAACAAAACAAAACCACTCCCAACTATTTTAAAAACTCCTTCACTAATTAGAAACAGACATCTTAGACTACTGAGATCCACAATACAGTTGGTTTTGAAGAACGACCCTAGGTCATACTCGCTGCTATACAACCCTTAGGCCACATAGCACTAGTAAAACTTAGGCCCCGCATTTATAAATATTAAAACCCACTGGTGCCGTCGCTGACGGAAGGTCCAACGACAGGGTAAAACCTGATCGACCGTTGGCGGCGCATCAAGTTTTTGGCGCCGTTGCCGGGGAATCAACTGTAAGATCCAGAGGCGTCCAGATGGACTTTCTTCTTAGTGAACCCTTAGGATGGTTTTCTCTTCTTAAACCCCTAAAAATTCTTTCAAACCTTCCTTTCCCATATCCCGAAGATGACGTCTTACCCATCCGGCAAGAAAAGTCATCACCTTCCCACAATCCTACAACCACCACACGTATCACTCTTGCCGATAACACCAAACCCTCGATAGAAGGTCGAGGAGGACCCATTCGCTACCCGGAGATTGACGGAGCATCATTTGAACTGAAGTACGATGTAGTGCAGTTAATCGAGAAACGCTGCTAATTCCACGGACTTCCTGACGATGATCCCAACTCCCACCTCAACAAATTTCTAGCCCTATCCGACTCTTGCAAGCAAAAAGGGGTTGAGCAAGATATAACCCACTTATATCTGTTCCCCTATTCTCTTGCTCTTCACGCACAAACTTGATTTGAGGAATTAGACACCGGCTCTATCACCTCATGGGCGGAAATGGAAACTAAGTTCTTAGCCAAGTACTTTCCTCCATTCAAACAAACCAAGCTGAAGAAAGATATCATGAACTTCCAACAGTCTCATGATGAATCAATCTTCAATGCGTGGGAGAGATTTAAGAGTTTGCTCAAGAAATGTCCTAACCATCAAATCAAACTAACCACCCAGTTGTGCACATTTTACCATGGTCTTGCACCCGATCACAAGACAATGCTAGACACCACTGCTCGAGGCGACTTCACGCGCTTGACGGACGATGAAGCTTGGAATCTGATGGAGACAATGACCACTCATCACAATGATTGGACTGATGAGCAATCCTCATTATTGGCACTGCTTGCCACCAATCCTGTGCAAACTGAGGCGATCAAATCTCTTGCGGAACATGTCGGAACACTAACCAAGGAAATAGGAATGCTGAAGAAGCCACCTCAACAGGTCTACCAAGTTCGCTCCTGCCTGAAATGTACCAATCCACAAGTTGAGTATGAAGACCGTGTTGATGGAAAAGCCTATTATGACCAGTTCCGAACTCATCCACGTCCACCTGATTTTACTCAAAACTCTCCCAGACCAAACCAATACCCACCAAGTCAACCACCCTACCCAATCCACCCACAACAACCTCAGCTTGGTTGTAACCAACCACCCTTTCTCACTGAACCTACACCTGAGAGGCCAATTACTAGTCCAGACGACACCCTCACGCAAATCATCGAAAAGATTACGGCTAGACAAGACCAGACTGATCTCATTTTAGGGGAGCAACTGACCTTACTACATAGTCTTGCAACCCAAGTAGGTCGACTAGCAGAACGTATCGACATAAGACCTCAGGGTAGTCTACCTAGTAATACCTCCCAAGCCAACCAAGTAACCAACCAAGACTTCAAGGTGGCACCGAGCCTACCTTCTGTTCCTTCTACAGTGAAGGAACAATCTCCTGTCACACAGACAGTTGAGAAGAAGTCTACTCCACCTCCAAAGAAAAAGGTGCGCATACCATTTCCAGGACGTCAAAATCAGCATCCTGAAGCTCTCAATCCTAACGGTAACAACTTGTCTAGGAAACCTCCCAGCCCGATATATTCTAAATATTTTAGGAGACTTATGTCAACCAAGGACAAGGTACCCGAAGTACCCAATGTCCCTCTGAACGCCGAATGTTCAGCTATCCTTCAAAATAGTCTACCGGAAAAACTAGGAGATACTGGACGTTTTACCCTTCCTTGTTCCATTAACCACTCCGGCAATATTCGCTCTCTAGCCGATCTAGGAGCAAGTATCAATCTCATGCCGTATTCGTTATTCAAAAGGCTCGAATTAGGATACCTTAAACCCACTAAAATGAGTGTCCAGCTAGCTGACCAATCAGTTAGGTACCCCAAGGGAATAGCTGAGAACATCATGGTTAAGGTCAACGAATTCCTATTCCCAACCGACTTTGTAGTAATGGATATCCAGGAAGATATAAACATCCCTATAGTCCTAGGTAGGCCCTTCTTAAACACGGCCAGAGCTGTCATTGATGTCCACTTACAGACTATCAGCTTACGCGCTCATGGAGAAAGCATCACATTCAAGATCGATCAAACCGACTGCGCTTCGATGGAGAATGGTGAGCTATATACTGTCTCTATTATCCAAGTTACATCAGAAGATGAGACCTCCGAGCCAGAAGATAAGCAGGTAGAAGAGATACAAGCAGAGGGAGAGGAAGAAGAAGAGACTTCCAATGGCTACTCTCATAATGCTGCTCATATGTTGGAAAGATTGCTTAATCCTGTCTTGGATCCAGAAAATCCACTCACCTACTCTCGACTTGGCGATCTAGAAGAGATTGAGCGAACTTTCATACATAGTTTGAAGAAGATTTCGGATTTCAAAGCAAGTAGACTACAGAGTCTGCAGCCACATATAGCTTCTCAAGGGATTCAAGCCCTTGCTTCATCTGAACCTCAACCACGGCTTGAGACAGGAGGTATATTTGGGTCCGATGACTCTGATTCTCATGACAAGGAAGGCATTGAGATAGACACTCTAAAGCTATCTTCTGATACAATATCTCAGTTCACTGACAAATCCCAGCCACCGTCCAATGTAGTTGAGATCCCTAATGCACATAAGGTCGATGCTCCTACTATGGATAATGACTCGAGGGAAATTCCTGGTGATATTCGTTGTATCCCACCTCCCGCTCCTCTAGAACCGCCTGATTCACCAGTACTATCTCCAGAACCCGTCTGTATCCCAATCGTCTCTAATTATGAACAGATGGTTGATGTGATAAATAAGTATGATGGAGACCCTGGCATCGTGATAGCAGCTATTAGAAATTCCACTGTTGACTACTCTCTACACCAAAGATGGCTCATAGCGGTTATTGAAGAAGCATCCTCTATCCATCTCGCTAGCAATGGAACCAGAGATCCGCTCATTCTTAGGTACTGTGTCAGAATATTCGCCGAGGCACTCAAATCTCAGCTCAATGAAGAATGGAATAACGCGAAAGAAATTTACTTCTATATTGAACAAAGACAAATATACCGCCAAGTGTATGATGTTCTAATTAGTTCAGCGTTTCCTTACTCCTCAAGACAAAGAGAGATGTTGAGTTCTATCAGGATATACTTAGAAGAAGCTACTGGAAACCCTAGGAGCTATGCTGACGCCAAAGTAATGAGTTTTCTTTGGATATTCCTTGACTTACTAGCCAGAGAAGATCACCTGAGCACCGGGAAAAGCGATCGATTTGTCATCAAATCCACTATCGAATATCATATCGAGTTGATGATCGAGGAGCTTAGATGCATCAGTTTAGCTGAAAGGAAGCGTAATCATCCCATGATTATTCTTGATATGTCACTACTCGATGTTGCCACTTATGTGATAACTCGATTACGTGAAATATTCCGTGGGAAAAGCGCTGAGAAACCAGAGTTTTTCTTCCATGTTGGATATCGAGAGATATTGAACAAATTGATTCATATATTCAAAGACTCTGGCTTTCCTTTCACCCTTCATCAGCACCAACTAATCAAAAGCTTGTGCCAATCTGTGACCATATTCGGAGGAGATCCCTATGCTGAAGAATATGAAAATCTGAAGTTGAAGTTCATGGAATTTATGGATTCTATCAGACAAAAGCATCCAATTGGCGAAGTGATCAAGACCAAAACAACCACATTGACAGACCCTAACGGGCCAGTCAATAAGGCGATTGATTACATCACTTGCGGATTGCTAGGTCTCTCCAAAACTACCTCGGACCACTTCCAAAGCTTCAAAATGGATACTGTGGAACCGCCAGACCTAATCTCAACCATAGTCTGCCACTTCCTTCGGATCTATCCTCCGCGCTACACTTTTCCGCAACCTAGGGCACATAACGTCACCATCTATCACCCTGGGAGCACCTCCAACACCTAAACTCCAAGAAGAAAGTCGAGCCCTCGACTATAAATAGAAGCGCTTCTCGGGAGGCAACCCGTGCAATAAATATCCTTTAGTATTAGTAGTATCTTTGTTTTTAAATTCCAAGAAGTGAAATATCTCCGACTATCTTTCACACTTGGATATACAAATGCTTTCAAAACACCACTTCATTTTTACACTGACAGCTTTTACCACCTCACTAATCCCATAATATAGGAAACATTTTCAAAATAACAACTCATGTGTTTCGAGCATTTGAGGTACTTGCGTGCTACTTTCACGCATTATGCTCGAACTCGTTTAAAAACACATGTTTTAAAATGATTTGTAATAGATAACATCTTTTCACATTCTGGGATAGTGACACCATTTCGGTAAAAAGCTATAAAATGAGAAGTTGGTTTAAAGTATATCTAACGTGTTCACACTTACGAGATATCTTCACAAGAGAGTGAAAGAAGTGTAAAGATAGAGGACAAAGCTGTTATTTGTAAGCTGCGCACGCTAAAGCCGAAAGATCTTCATGGAGCCACCGCTAAAGAAGAATTCCTGTCAAGATCTCCTCTTCAGCGCATCTTCTAGAATTCCATCCTTCTACCTTCGCTTCGATAGGGGAGTTCTCTCGTTCTCACTCTCGTTTTTGATATGATTGTTAGCTTTAAATTCTCATTAAAGTAGTCTATGCCATATCCCCAGCTTATCACTAAGTGTGGGATTCCAGCCCAAAACAAACACTTGAGTAACATTTTCCGATATGTTCAAACTTTAATTGTGGGAATTTTCTCAAATCCCAACTCAAGAGAACATTAGGGACAATGTTCCTCTAAGTGTGGGATAGCGGTATAGAATACCTTAGGTTTACTTATTTGATTCTTGTTTCCAAAAGCAAACTCGGAAAATGTTCCTCAATTTGTTTAAAAAACTCACTTTTGCTAAAAATTTTCAAAATTTTTGAGTTAAAATGTCTTAAGAAGGAGCATTTTCATATATGAGTAGGGTATTTTGGAAGTTAAGAGTAAATAAGATAGGAATTTCTTAGGTCTAAAATGATAATCTAAGAGGGGCATCGCATGGCTAGGCACAAACAAACCCAAAAACTTGCAGTGAGGTATCTTGAGCCAATATAAGCATTCATCTTTAATGCTTCACTATTTGTTTGTTTGAGTGTGCCGATGCATGCATCCGGAATTAGAACTTGCTCCTGGTATGCACTTCGAGACCACATTGGTAGAGTACCGTACGCGGTATAGGTGCAGTTAGATGACCTTGACATTCCTTAGGATTTAACCCATTTTTATCATATCTCTTCAAGCCCAAAACCTTTCCAACACTCATCTTTAGTGTTGATGATCCGCTTAGATAACCCTGTTGAGCCTTAACCTTTTCGTTTCTTTCAAAACCCTTTAAATCTTAACCCACTTATTCCACACCCACCAAAAATCTTATCTTAGAAATTTTAAACTTGTGGAAAATGTCGTTTAAATGTCCTTTTTGCTTTCACTCCAAATCACAAATACTGGTGTTTACTCAAAATCTCTCGCGTGCGTCCCCTTGATAAAAATCAAAAGTTGAGAATTTATGGTGTGAAAAATTGACACCAAGTAAATGCAAAGTTATCAAAAGGATGAAAAAGATGAAAGAAAGAAAAGGATTTCAAAAGGGCAAAAGAAAGAAACAAAATAAAATCTCTAGAAAAGCCCAAAAATAGAAACAAAAGAAAAAGAAAAGAAAATAGAATAAAGCTAAATGCTTCGAATCTCTCGAAAATTCCCGCTCTTATAAAAAGACATAAATTCCCTCGTGTATTTTCAAAAGATTGAAGTCAAAATAGCTATCTTCCCGTACTGTTATCCGTTTCCGTTTTCATTAAAAAGGTTGTTTAAATAATGTTTTTCAAAAGTTTAAAAGTCCTAAGATAAGCAAAACCCTTTACAACAACTAAAAATTCCCACTTATCCATACCCTGTAACCCTCACCTGCCATTACAACCCACTCTAAATGTCCTGGGATAGCTAGCACCGTCCTCACCTAAGTGGTGGAGATATGATTCTCGAGCAAGCCTATGACGATGGATGTTGCATGACTGGCTTATGAGCGATTTCGTTTGATTAGATTGATAGGTAACCCGAAACACTTTTTGAGTGAATTGAGTGACCACCTTGTGAGATCGCCTAGTCATGTATATTCCAAGATCGCGAGAATTGAAAGCATGCCTAAGAGAATCATTTTATGCCTCTGAAAGGAATACCTTACTTTCTCTTATTTTCAGGATAAGTTACTTGTATATGGAGATGGTTGTTTTTGATATATTTTGACTCACCCCAAAAATAAACTCGTTTTTTCAAAATGTTTTTCCTAAAAGCAAGTGAGAATTTTGAGTTTTGCTTGAGGACAAACAAAGTCTAAGTGTGGGATATTTGATGACACGCAAAAAGTCATGTTTTTATGTGCCATTATCTCACCATTTTAGCCCAATTATTAATGAAAACACTTAAATATGAACTTAAACATCACATTTCATTATAAGGGCTAAAATATAGACGATGTTTCAAGAATCAACCAAAAAGACCTAAAAACGAGCAAAATAGAGCACAAACGATCATTGAATCTTCCGTTCACGCATTTAAGTACAATTTGAGCTATACTTGGAATTTTGACCTCTAACTTATGTCATTTTCTTCGTTAGGAAATTATGAAACCGTGAGCGCAAGAATCACTCAAAACGGATAAACGACGAAGAAGTTACGCCCGAACGAAGAAACGAAGAACCGAGGAATCAGGATACGGGAGAGCTAGACCGTATACGGCCAAACTAGACCGTATACGGCCTAGCACAGACCGTATACGGCCTAGCTAGACCGTATACGGCCCAGCACAGCCGTATACGGCTTGTGTTCTCCCGTATTCACCCTACGTTCTCCCGTATACGCTCCAGTTCTCCCGTATTTGCCCTAGCTCAACCGTATCGTGCGTTTAGGCGATTAAAATCTGATTTTTATTCGGGTTTGCGATACGGTTGTGCGTTTGAAGTTTTGGATACGGTCTACGGATACGGTTGTGCAAGTTCTATATATAGAGGCTTCATTTCATCATTTTCGACATCCATCAAATCATCCATTCTTCACCAACACTACTCTCTTACTACTCTCTCTCTAGATTAGGTTGTTATTTTTATTTTCGTAGTTAGTGGCTAGTTAGTCTTCGGTTAATACTTAACCGGGCTACTAGAGGGGTAATATTGTAATATCGCTTGGAGCATACTCGAAGTTCTGTCTGTATACTTTCAAGTTATATTCAGCTACGCTCTTTTCACGGTTATATCTATCCTTTATCTTATTAATTAAAATGCATGCTGTTGTTATTTTGATTATGCTAGATTTAGGATTTGCCATGATTAGCGAGTAGTTATATTGCGTGTTTGTTATGATGTAGTTAGCCGTATTAGTTGGGATGATGTCATTATGAAACAACGGAAGTAACGTTAAACGACTTTCATTTGTATAGCGCCGGAAACATCACGAATGTGTGGAGTACGGAACGTGGAAGCTATGAAAGTCGTGGGCACAATCCGTTGTGGAATAATGTCCCAAACCATTTTATAAATGAAAACTCGGTGCTTTGATTAACTTTCTATCTATGATTATAAACCTCACTTTAACCTAACGCCTTTCGACCAATGAACGTGATTAAAACCTTTTTATTAAGACGTAGCTAACCTTAAGTAAAGGTAATTAATTATCTGTGTTTGAAATAAACATGGTCTGGTTTTAAACCTGTGGAAATACCGTTTTCAATCAAAGTAGTGTACACAATACATAAACTAGGGATTTATTGGGACTTTAAAGTAAGGGCTGGTTTATATCATAGATGGATAATTCCTGAACTTAAATACAAACTTAGCTTATAAGTCCAGAGTGACCATTGTGTAAGCCATTGGTATACTTGGAGAATCACTGGTTATTTCAACCTCTGGACTTTACAAACCCATCGATAGAAAGTAATCAAGCACCAAAACCAAGTCTTATACTTAAATGTTTTATTCAATTGAGTATCCCTGTGGGGTTAAGAACGGTCGGACATCGAGTTAGTTTGCTGCCTTATTCATGCACCCAGGATATCTAATCCAAAAAGGGTCACTGTACCGTAACAGGACAGTGTTGTGGGCTGGGCAACCTACTCCGATCAGAATCACGATAGCCTAGTTGTTCAGTGACATACTGATCGAGAAATCAATCAGTAGGGAACTAGTGTTTATCCCACATATACTCGAAACAAATAAAATACAAATCTTTAGAGACGTTTTCATATCCTTAACTTAACATCATCCCAATGTACGGCTAACGAAATCACAACAAACACCCCCTCTATCCTGACTGCTATATCCATTTTATTTTATCTTCTTTTTATTATTGCTTATTAGTTTAATCATAAAAACAAAACAAAACCACTCCCAACTATTTTAAAAACTCCTTCACTAATTAGAAACAGACATCCTAGACTACTCAGATCCACAATACAGTTGGTTTTGAAGAACGACCCTAGGTCATACTCGCTGCTATACAACCCTTAGGCCACATAGCACTAGTAAAACTTAGGCCCCGCATTTATAAATATTAAAACCCACTGGTGCCGTCGCTGACGGACGGTCCAACGACAGGGTAAAACCTGATCGACCGTTGGCGGCGCATCAGTGATATATCATGAATTTCGGACTAGTATCTTACTTCCTTTCCTTGTTCTTTCTTACTCAGCATCATGCCTCCTCGCCGACAAATCACCCTTAGTGAAGCTGAGATCGCGGGGCTGATTGCCCGCAGTGTGACCCAAGCCTTGGCTGCCCGAACACCACCACCCAGTAGCGAGGACACAGCCAACAACGCTCCACCACCCAGACCCTGCTCCTATAAGGACTTTCTGAGTTGCAAACCACTATACTTCAAGGGCACGGAAGGTGCTATTGGTTTGAGCCGATGGATAGGACGCATAGAATCTGTTTTCAACCTATGCAACTGCACCGAGGAAAACAAGGTAAAGTTTGCCGCCTACACTTTTCAGGAAGGAGCCCTCACATGGTGGAACGCCCATGCCAACTCCGTAGGTCTTGAGATAGCAAACCAGCTACCTTGGGCCGAGTTGAAGAACAAACTGAGGGAGAAGTACTGTCCCGAGGAAGAGATACACCGATTAGAAGAGGAGTTCTGGCAACTAGCTGTGCAGGGGACCGATATTGAGGGATACACCATCAAGTTCCAGCAATACGCGTCCCTGTGCCCTAGTCTGGTGGAACCAGAGAAAAAGGGGGTTAAGAAGTACATCCGCGGCCTTCCCGAGAGCATCCAGGGAAGTGTCGCCTCATCACAACCAGCCACCACCGAAAGTGCTATCAGGCTAGCACACGAGCTTATGGCACTGGTGGTCAGCCGCGAGAAATCCAACAACAACAAACGCAAATCCACCGAACCACACAGCAGCCACCAAAACAAAAAGTCCAACGCCATCCAAGCTTACAACACCAACACCGAACCCAAACGCACCTACACTGGGGACAGACCATATTGTTCCAAGTGTAACTACCACCACCATGGCCCCTGCAGGTCTCCTTGCAACAACTGCAGGAAATACGGGCATTCATCCAAAGACTGTCAAGCCCTTAAATCACAAAACAACAACCAACAACCCAAAACCTGTTATGGATGCGGGGAGACGGGACATTTCAGGGATGCATGTCCCAAATGGAAGAACAACAACAACAACAACGTCAAAGGAAAAGCCTTCGTGCTAAATTCTGGGGACGCCCGTCAAGACCCGAATGTGGTCACGGGTATGTTCCTCCTCAACAACTTAACTGCTTCAATTCTGTTTGATACCGGTGCTGATAGGAGTTTTATTTCTGATGAGTTTTGCCCACTACTTGACATCACCCCGGTTGCCTTAGATGTTAAGTACACGGTAGAGCTTGCAAACGGTAAGCTTATGGAAACCAAAAGTGTGATCCCTAATTGCACTTTAAATCTAGCCGACGAAATTTTCTCAATAGATCTCATGCCTGTTAAGATAGGAAGTTTCGATGTCATTGTTGGAATGGACTGGTTGTCCAAGCATCGGGCTGAAATTATCTGTGACGACAAAGTTATTCGTATACCTCTCGCCACCGGTGGAACTTTAATCATACAGGGGGAGACCGGTGGGACAAGACTCAACATCATGTCTTGCTTGAAAACCCGCAAATTTCTGAAAAAGGGCTATCCCACAATCCTCGCGCACATCATGGAGAAAAAGTCAGAGGAGAAGCGACTTGAGGATGTACCAATTGTCCGAGACTTTCCTGAAGTCTTTCCTGAGGAACTGCCTGGTCTACCACCACCAAGACAGGTTGAGTTCTTAATCGATCTCGTGCCGGGTGCTGCGCCGGTGGCACGAGCACCATATCGTTTAGCTTCATCCGAACTTCAGGAGTTACCTGCCCAATTACAGGAACTTCTGGAAAGAGGATTCATTAGGCCGAGTTCTTCACCTTGGGGAGCTCCGGTCCTATTCGTCAAAAAGAAAGACGGCACTTTCCGAATGTGTATCAACTATCGAGAGTTGAACAAGTTGACCGTCAAGAACCGATACCCATTGCCTCGAATAGATGATTTGTTCGACCAACTTCAAGGATCAAGTTGTTATTCAAAGATTGATCTCCGATCCGGTTATCATCAATTGCGTGTTTGCGATGCCGACATTCCAAAAACCGCTTTCCGAACCCGCTATGGGCATTACGAATTCCAAGTGATGTCATTCGGCCTAACCAATGCACCGGCTGTATTCATGGACCTTATGAATCGGGTGTGTAAACCTTACCTTGACAAGTTTGTCATTGTCTTCATCGATGACATCCTCATATATTCATGAAGCGAAGAAGAACACGCGCAACACCTCAAAACCATCCTAGAGCTACTTAGACACGAAGAGCTTTACGCCAAATTTTCTAAGTGTGAATTCTAGATAAAAACCGTCAATTTCCTTGGCCATGTCATCGATAGTCAAGGAATCCATGTTGATCCGTCAAAAATCGAGGCTATCAAAGACTGGCAATCGCCAACCACTCCGACCGAGGTACGACAGTTTTTGGGACTGGCCGGGTACTTCCGACGATTCATTGAAAATTTCTCCAAGATAGCCTTACCACTCACGACTCTGACCCAGAAAGACAAAAAGTTTGACCGGACTGATAAACAAGAGTCGGCATTTCAACTCTTAAAGCAAAAGCTTTGCAGTGCTCCCATTCTATCATTACCCGAAGGCACCGATGACTTCGTGGTGTACTGCGATGCTTCTCATCAAGGTCTCGGTTGTGTGCTTATGCAACGAGACAAAGTCATAGCTTATGCTTCACGACAGCTCAAGATTCATGAAAAGAATTATACCACTCACGACCTTGAGTTAGGAGCCGTCGTTTTCGCCCTCAAAATTTGGAGACATTAACTCTATGGCACTAGGTGCACAATCTTTACAGACCACAAAAAGTCTCCAACACATATTCGATCAGAAGGATCTCAACATGAGGCAACGTCGATGGGTCGAGTTGCTTACTGATTACGACTGCGAACTCAAATACCATCCAGGCAAAGCAAATGTTGTTGCCGATGCCCTCAGTCGAAAAGAGCGAGTGAAACCACTTCGGGTCCGAGCCCTCAGTATGACCATTCACAACAATTTAAACATTCAAATCCTCACTGCTCAACTCGAAGCCTTGAAAACCGAAAACGTCAAAGATGAAGCCTTGCGGGGCATGGATAAACAATTCGAAGTCAAACCTAACGGGATTAGGTATTTCTCAAACCGAATCTGGTTGCCTAAATTTGTGAACCTTCGAGACTTGGTGATGGATGAAGCTCACATGTCCAAATATTCTATCCATCCGGGATCCGATAAAATGTACCACGGTATCAAGGACTTCTATTGGTGGCCGAACATGAAAGATGAAATCGCCACCTTTGTCAGCAAGTGCCTTACTTGCTCCAAGGTCAAAATCGAATATCAAAAACCTTCTGGTTTACTTCAACAACCCAGTCTTCCTGAATGGAAATGGGAACAAATTGCCATGGACTTCATAACCAAACTACCCAAGTCCTCGAGCGGTTGCGATACCATTTGGGTGATCGTGGATCGTCTCACAAAGTCTGCTCACTTCCTGGCAATCAAAGGATCCGACAAAATGGAACGCCTCACCGGTATTTATCTGAAGGAGATCGTGACCAAACACGGTGTTCCAATCTCAATTATCTCCGATAGAGATAGTCGTTTCACTTCACAATTTTGGCAATCACTTCAAAAATCCCTGGGTACTCGACTTGATATGAGTACCGCATACCATCCTCAAACCGAAGGCCAAAGTGAACGAACAATTCAAACGCTAGAAGACATGCTACGGGCCTGCGTAGTAGACTTCGGGGTAAACTGGGAAAAACACCTATCATTGTGCGAGTTCTCGTACAACAACAGTTATCATACCAGCATTAAGGCTGCACCCTTCGAGGCACTGTACGGTCGTAAGTGCCGGTCGCCTATCTGTTAGACCGTAGTTGGGGATAGCCAACTCACAGGTCCAGAAATCATTCACGAGACGACCGAGAGAATCGTCGAAATCCAAAACAAGCTCAAGGCCGCGCGTGATCGTCAGAAAAGTTATGCTGACGTGAGACGCAAACCACTCGAGTTCCAAGTTGGGGATCGAGTACTACTCAAAGTATCGCCTTGGAAAGGCGTAATCCGATTTGGCAAACGAGGGAAGTTAAATCCCAGATACATTGGACTATTCGAGATCCTCGAAAGGATTGGCCCAGTGGCGTATCGATTGCAGCTGCCGTCCGAACTCAGCAGCGTGCATCCCACTTTTGATGTTTCAAATCTGAAGAAGTGTATGTCTGATGAGACACTTATCATTCCACTCGATGAAATTCGAGTTGACGAGAAACTTCACTTTGTTGAGGAACCCGCCGAAATCATGGACCGTGAGGTCAAACAACTCAAGCAAAGTCGTATTCCTATCGTCAAGGTTAGGTGGAATTCGCGGCGTGGTCCGGAATTCACCTGGGAACGAGAGGATCAAATGCGACTCAAGTATCCTCAACTCTTCACTGACTCAACATCAAACACGACTTCAACATAAATTTCGGGACGAAATTCTCCTAACAGGGGGAGAATGTGACACCCGTCAATTTAGGACTAGAATTTAGTGCCTAATCAAATTTTAATACATGTAATTAGTTCTGTGTTAGGCTAATTAATGTATCAATTAATATATATATTGTTGAATATATATCCACACAATCATGCGGTTTGTTTAAATCGTACGAGTTTCAAACCGAATGTATTTCGGTCAATTACATGCGGACGTTGGTGAATCAATTATTAAATTATGTGGAATAATTTAATTACGCAAATTACCACTTTATATTATGTTGATAATATAGCAAACACGTACGTTTTTAATTAAAACGTTACCGAACTCCACGAAAACCCGACCGACCGACAAAACGAAACAAGCTTAAGGATTAAATGGTATAACGCAACTATAAAACATTTTTATGAAATACTTCAATAAAAATACCTAATAAATATACGTATAACTAAACGTTTAAAACAATTGTTTAAAGTATAATCAACCGGAAAACGAACACCACACGGAGCGCGAATACGCAGGAACGAAGTTTGGAGCCAACCACACATGGGTGGGGCCCATGTGGGCCGGCCCCCATGCCACCAAAAATGGGTTTCTACCATTTTCTTTTCCCATTTCAACTTCACCAACAACTTTCCATATCTCTCTCTTTCTCCATTCTCTCTCAAACACTAACCACACCAAAAATCATCAAATCATCAAATAACACCCACAAACGAACTCAAATCGACAAAGTAATTAGAGAAACGGAATCACCACGCAACGATCTACATTTCTATCTTCTCGGATTTTCAATCCGACACCGCGTAAGTTTCCGACAAATTCTCGAAATCTCTCGTTTTAACTTGTTTTTAAATATTTATGAGTTATATGACATGTATATGTCCAAATATATGAAGATAACAAGGTTTTATAGCTTAAAAACGGGTTTGAAATGGGTTTTTGGCCGGAAAAATCTTGACAGCCGGACTTTCTGGGCTGGTGTTCTTCAATGCGACACAAGCCTTGTGTCGCATTTAGTGTCGTATTTTGCCTGTTATGTCGCATAAAGCCCGTTATGTCGCATCTTGTGTCGTACCAAACTTTTAGTGTCGTAACCCATGCGACACAATATTGTGTCGTACTCTATGTCGCATACTATGTCGTATTTCTATACGACACAAGCACTATGTCGCTGTTGAATCAGCATCTCGAATCTATGCGACACAACCTTTGTGTCGTATAGTTATTGTGTCACATTTCTATGCGACACAACCCTTGTGTTGCATAGCAAACTTTTGTGTTGCATGACCGTGTCGCATAAAACAACAGATTTTCAAACTAAAATTTCACTAAGTGTCGAACCTATATAACCTCAAACCCTTATACGATACGACTTATAAAACACATTGGAACACACTTGTAAGTGCAAGACGTCAACAACATGATAATAATGCTTAAAGTTTATTATTTCAAGTCCATCACCAACGGGCCGTACGCGTTTTCAAAACGTACTTCAAAGTCAAACAGGTCGTTGTAACTTGTATCAATTCAATCAAAAAAGTCATTGTAACTTGTATCAATTCAATCAAACAAGTCGTAGTAACTTGTAACAATACAATCAACCAAATCGTAGTAATTTGGACATATATAGTTGTATAACAACTACAAGGGTAGTCTTTCGGGATACCGGTACAATTAATAACAATCAAGTGTCGTGAACACATTCAGGTTTCAAGTCCTTGGACATCAATTCACAGCTAATTACTTCAAGTTTATTAAATTAAACACTTCAAGACTCAGGTGAGTTTCATGGCCCCATTTTCACTATTTTACAACTAGGGGTGTGATATTACTGCTCTGTTTTATTTTACAAGTAGAACGCAAGTTCCAACCTTCAAATACTACATGAGTTTCAAGGTAATCAATTTAAAGTCCTCTATAGCATAGTCTCTAATATTTTAGCGTGAATGTTAGTATATGATATCATATGGGATTGACAATCCTCATCCGGGTTAGCACGCACTAACCGGTCAAACGGATGTATTAGCATTTGGGAAGACGAGTGTGGATTAGGCACTCGTAGGAGGCATTTCAAGTTAGGTTTCCTTAATTGGACCTAGCGCTCAAGTTAAGCTCAGACTATGTGCTCATGGATTGTATAACTTTTAATTTGCTTAATTGCATTTTAAATTCAATATAAATCTTGCGGTTCTTACAACTATACATTGACATACAAACCTGTGAGCTCACCAGCGTTTTCGCTGACCCATTTTAGCATGTATCACAGGTACCCAGCGGTAGGTTGGCTGCACAAGCAGGGACAATTGGCTCGAGTCAGCATACACACAACTAGAGATTTAATCGCATTATTATATTTTGTAAAAGTAATTATGCTATGTAAATCTCTCAATTTCAGGAACCGAGCTAATGTAAACATTATTTTTGATGTAAACTTTTATGTTAGTAATACAAGTTCAAAACAACGCATATAGTGGTTGTTCATTTTACCTTGTGTGCTTTGTATAATGATTAGTGACACCCAAATCGAGCTTCCGCAAATCATTAAATTTTGGGGGTGTCACAGTTATCTACATAATACGGAGTATTAGTTAACTTATTTTATTAATTGTAAATTTAAAATTAAATTAATTAATGATATCAAAATATAGAAACCTGTTTATATGTAGTCAACTGGTCTCTATGTTAAGCCATCTTAAAATGGTCTCTTTGTTACAAAAGGTTTCTTTGGACATTTTTTTGTGTTATTACATAGCTGCGAGACTATATATGATTTGTAATATTCAACCACTTTATGATTTCAATTGATTTCTGGAGTTATAGTACTGATTCACCATGAAGAATTGAGTTTTAATCCAAGTCGTATTGCATTCGATTATAATTTAGGAATATTGTCAATCGAAACTTGGAAAGGTCCCCTCTATGTATGAAATATATCTAATGCATATAGCTTGATAAATACGAATCATGTAAAATTTGAATCTAGTGAGTTGGATATTGTATCAGGCTCCTGTAAGGAGTAGCATCAATATACATTCATTCCTTTTACAACATAAGGGAGGTCGTCGAACTCCCTGTTGATAACCGGTACATATGAATTTTCATGTGCTACACATGCCATTTGATCCTGGCTCCGCCACTAGACAAGTACCACATACAGTTTCTCCATTAGCAGACGCTCCATGTTGTAAGCGTAAATAAACAAAATTGGTCTTCGAAGTAGAGAAAAACATACAAATACCCATTGGATTGATACTGTACTTTGCTGTCTTTCGTGAATATTTTCAAGTGAACAAAATAAAATAAAATATGTATAGAGGGCGGTTCTTGAACACGGGTACACTATCGTAAATAGTGTATGCATACATCTTGGCCTTCCATTTGATCAAATCCAATTAAACACGTGGAGTGGCAAATACGTAATAAAGTAGAAAACTAAGGGCAAATGATAAAATCCCTTGGTACACATGAGTGAACTAACGGCCGTTAGTTTTACATTAACTCTTTCACTAGTACAGATTTTGGCTTTGGTCACACCAGAAAAGTGTGACGAAAACCATATGGTCACACTCGTTTTTTCAGCTTGTGTGTGACTAAAGGTGCCGTGACCAAAGGGGTCCATACGGTCACATTACATGGTTAGTGGCCGTATCCATCTAAAAAGTGTGACGAAAACCATAAAATGTGTGACCGTATGCTCTTTAAAATTAAGTGAAAGTGTATTTTGTGTGACTATTGTCCATCCAATGGCCACTTGAATTGTAGGTTCGTGTGGCTATTTGTAACATTTAGTCACACAACGAGTGTTTTATTTTTGGGATTTGGTTACATAAATTTAAGCCAAGAGTGACCAAAAGTGTTAATAAGTGTGACCATATGTTCATTAAAGTTATCTAAACGTGTATTTTGTGTGACCATATGCTTTGTAATGACAAGTAAACTTGTATTTTGTGTGACTATTGCCAACCAATGGCCACTGTATTTTTATGTTTGTGTGGCGTTTTGTATCATTTAGTCACACAAATAGTGATTTATTCTTGTATTTGGTCACGTAAAATTAGAGCAAAAGTGGCCGTAGGTGATAAAAAGTGTGACCGTATGGGCTGCAATAACAAGTAAACTTGTATTTTGTGTGACTATTGCCATCCAATGGCCACTTTTTTTATGTTTGTGTGGCGTTTTGTATCATTTAGTCACTCACAGAGTGATTTATTCTGGGATTTGGTCACACAAAATTAAGCCAAAAGTGGTCGTAGGTTATAATAAGTGTGACCATACGGGCTGCAATGTTAAGTAAACTTGTATTTTGTGTGACTATTGCCATTCAATGGCCACTTTTTTTTTATATTTGTGTGGCGTTTTGTATCATTTAGTCACTCAAAGAGTGATTTATTCTGGGATTTGGTCACACAAAATTAAGCCAAAAGTGGCCGTAGGTTATAATAAGTGTGACCATATGGGCTGCAATGTCAAGTAAACTTGTATTTTGTGTGACTATTGCCATTCAATAGCCACTTTTTTTTTATGTTTGTGTGGCGTTTTGTATCATTTAGTCACTCAAAGAGTGATTTATTATGGGATTTGGTCACATAAAAGTAGATCAAAAGTGGCCGTAGGTTATAATAAGTGTGACCATACGCTTTGTAATGTCAAGTAAACTTTTATTTTGTGTGACTATTGCCACCCAATGGCCACTTTATTTTTATGTTTATGTGGCGTTTTGTATCATTTAGTCACACAAATAGTGATTTATTCTTGGATTTGGTCACGTAAAATTAGAGCAAAAGTGGCCGTAGGTGATAAAAAGTGTGACCATATGGGCTGCAATGACAAGTAAACTTGTATTTTGTGTGACTATTGCCATCCAATGGCCACTTTATTTTTATGTTTGTGTGGCGTTTTGTATCATTTAGTCACACAAAGAGTGATTTATTCTGGGATTTGGTCACACAAAATTAAGCCAAAAGTGGCCGTATGTGATAAAAAGTGTGACCATATGGGCTGCAATGTCAAGTAAACTTTTATTTTGTGTGACCATTACCATTCAATGGCCACTTTTTTTTTTATGTTTGTGTGGCGTTTTCTATCATTTAGTCACTCAAAGAGTGATATACTCTGGGATTTGGTCACACAAAATTAAGCCAAAAGTGGCCGTAGGTGATAATAAGTGTGACCATTGTTCACTCAATGGCCACTTGAATTGTATGTTTGTGTGACGTTTTGCATTATTTAGTCACACATAATTAATCAAACAGTGGCCACAATGTGTGACCATATTATGTGATTACATATTTTAGTCACATATAACAAATCAATAATTTGTGTAACAATATGAATTACGTAGTATATAACACCACAAATTAAATATCAATGTAAATAATTCAATGTACAAATCAATAATATAATTGGATTGTTTAATTTACAAAATAATTACGAAAATACACTTATTAAACATCAGAGTTGTAAGGACTTTTGACTATTGAGTTTTCTATTCGCTTGCTTTCGCATGGCATCGGAAGACACAAAAACCGGTCCTTTGCGCTTTTTCCTTGATACTTCTGGTGCAGTTTTGGTCTCACCAAATGCCTTTTGTCCAGTAGTTGGTGGTGTTACCTGTACAATAAACAAGGGGCATATGGATCAAACACCAAATTAAATATGAAGAACTATGTAGCAGAAAAAAACGTGTACTATGTACCTCCTCATCAAAAATCACTTGATTCTTGGGCCATGCATAAAAACCACCTACTGCATCGAGAGCTGTTTTCAAACCATTGTTTCCGTTGTCCGGAATACAAGCTGCATGCACTAACGCTTTATCAACGGACACTTTGTAGCAATCCTTTGGGAGTGGTCTGCTATGCATCATCACTTTTCCTTTTGACAAGTAGACAGTACCCAAAGCAATGATGTTGGTCCTCTTTAGGTGCCACAGTTTACATTTGAATAACTAAAGAAAATGATAACGATTATTATGTATATATATATGTCTGTATGTATGTATGCAGCAAAATTATATTAAACTGATCGAAGAATGTATGAACATTTTGGAATATATATATACATACCTGCGGTGGTGTTGGCCTTGATGGAGACAGATTATTTTGCCTCTGTTTAGGTTGAAATGTGTTGACTTGTGAATCAGGCGTCTTGTGTGACTCGTCAGCAGATTTAACAACCAGTTCCTATATAAAACTCGGTAAGTAAGTCATGTATGTAAAATTATTAAATCATAGTGAGAAATATTAAAGTCAAATTAATTCAACTTTTTTAATACGTACACTTGTTTTTGTTGGCATTTCCACAGTTCTTAGTCCATTAGACTTGTGAAAGCTGGAATCCTTCTCACATCCAACATCACTTAATGCCACTCCACCATCCTGAACAGTATTGGAAGCGTTAGGATTAACGTCCACTGTTGGAGACACCTGCAATAAAAATTATACATTTGTTAGCAATATATTGTAAACTAATTTATAAAAGGTTAGCATAATTAATACAACAAATGCCTTTCCTCTAATGCTGGTACAGCAGTTGACAATGAATTTAGCTGATCCCCTTCTAACGCATCAAACCGACCCTTAAGTTTGGTAACCATTGACTGTGTTTCAAGAACCTGATCCTGCAAAGACTTTATTATTGTGTCTTTGTCTTAACGTGCGCGTCTCTCAGCAGCAAGCTCTGCTTCAAGTAACTTGACTTTCTCATCATTGCAGGCATTTCTGTTTCGAGCAGGAAGATTAAAAAACTTTTTGACAGTCACTCCGCTTCCCACTCCTCGTGCGTACCCCGACTTTTCGGGTCCAAATACCTTTGTCAAGGCATCAGTCCCATCATCAACCTTTAAGGTTCCGGCTTTGATCTGTGCCTCTGTGTCTTTCTGCATTACAAATTAATTTAATTCCAATAGGCAGTAATTAATTTGTTTCATGAAAATAAACATGAATAATGTAAATGATGAATTAGCACGTCAAAATACTTACTACGTTATCTGCCTTTTCTTTAGTCCTTTCATCACGAAATACCCCTTCTTTGGTTTGCCTTCCTCTCAACCACAAGACACCACGTCCGGGTTCTTCATGTGCTTCAATTACTTTTTCTTCGATCTTATAATCATCAAATACACATGTAAATTAAAGTTAAAACAATTAATATATAAACTTAGAAATTAGAAAACATAAACAAATTAGATAGTATTTAGAAACAAACATTCAAAATGTAAATGTAGTTACCAGCTTCTTTTTCACATGTACTGTAACACCCCCAAATTTTGTTTAGCGGAAGCACGTTTTGGGTGTTACGAATCAATAATCACAGCACAAAGATATATAATGAACGACCACTATATACGTCATTTTGGACTTGTATTGATAAAACAAAAGTTTACATCAAAAATATTGTTTACATTAGCTCAGCTTGAAATTGAGAGATTTAAGTACATAATTAATCTATACAAAATATAATAATCCAGCTAAATCTCTGATTGTTTGCATGATGACTCGAGCTAATTGATCCTTACTTGAGCAATCCAACCTACTGCTGGTCACCTGTGATACATGCTAAAATTGGTCAGCGAAACGCTGGTGAGCTCACAGGTTTGTATGTCAACACATATGTTTGTATGAACCGCAAGATTTAATAATTGAATTTAAAATGCAATTAAGCCAAATGAAAGTTATACAGCCATAAGCACATAGTCTGAGCTTAACTTGAGTTGTCACGCCCACTTAAGGAAACCTAACTTGAAATGCCTCCTACGAGTGCCTAATCCACACTCGTCTTCCCAAATGCTAATATGTCCGTTTGACCAGTTAGTGCGTGCTAACACGGACGAGGATTGTCAATCCTATATGATATCATATACTAACATTCACGCTACTACGTATTACCAGACTATGCTATGGAGGGCTTTAAATTGATTAGCTTGAAACTCATGTAGTCTTTGATTTGATTTGTACTTGCGTTCAACTTGTAAAACAAAACGAGCAATAATATCACACCCCTGATTGAAAAGCAGTAAAATAGGGGCCATGAGACTCACATGAGCCTTGATTGTTTATCGAATAACTTGAACTGATTAGCTGTGAATTGATGTCCGAAGACTTGTAACCTGAGTGTGTCCACGACACGTAATGGTTATTAATTGAATAGGTATCTTAAAAGACTACCCTTGTAGTTGTTTGTCCAAATTACCCCGATTTGGTTGATTGACTGGTCCAAATTACTACGATTTGGTTGATTGACTTAAGTGTCGAAAAACGAGTACGGCCCGTTAGTGATTGTTTGTAATAATAATCTCGATATTATTATTTTGATTTTGAAGTGTTGTACTTAAAAAGTGTTTACAACTTTTAGGTGACGGGGGTCCGAGGGCAGCGCCCCTGGTTAGCGGGATTCCAGGGGTGGCAACCCCTTGCGGGGTCCAAGGGGCTGGCCCCTGGCTGGGGTCGAGATGCCAGGTCAGCTCGAAAAATTTTTATTTCTATTAAATTGCTTTGGTGAAAAACGCATCTGGACTTGAATTTGGGTGAAATCAAGTGATAAAATTTTGGTCTCGACACTTAGTAAAAAGTTATAAATATTCTGTTTTTGGCGACACTAAGCTAGTGTCGCTACGGGCTTAGGCGACACTTAGTAAGTGTCGCTATATTTCTGATTTTCAATAGTTGGGCGACACTTGAGTAGTGTCACTAAGGCGACACTTATGAATTTTGGCGTCACTAAGGGAGTGTCGCTAAGTTAAATTTGGTTAAGTAATTCAGCGACACTTAAGTAGTGTCGCTATAGAGGCGACACTTAGGCATAGCGACACTTGGCTTGTGTCGCTACTACTGTTTTTGGCACACTAGCGACACTTCCAACTGTTCGCCGGATTTTGAGCCGAAAACGTGTTTTCCGGCGACCACTTGTTCCAAATCTTTTACCCAACCCTTATATGGACATTTTGAGCTTATAGAAACAACAAACACATAAAAATGAGCGAAAACGGAGAGTTTCGGGTTTTTGTCGGAAACTTACGCGGTGTCGAAACGAAAATCTGAAAAGATGGAAGTGTAGATCGTTGCGTGGTTGTCGTTAATCTCTAAAAATCTTGAAGATTTGATGTCGTTTTGATGTGTGATTTGATGATTTTTGATGGTGGTGGTGGATGGTGATTTAGAGAGAAAAAGAGAGAGGGAAAAATGATGATTATGTTGAAATGAGAAAAGGGGGAGGGGTTTCCCCCCTTTTTTGGCTGAAAATTCGGTGGGGCCCACCCATGTGGGTGTGTCCCGAATCTGTTTTCTGCAACGCGCTCCGTGCGGTGTTCGTTTTCCCGATCGTTAAATCGTTAAATTAATTTAATACGCATTTAAATATACAGTTTAAAATGTGAATAATTGTCTAATATTTTCATTGGAGTATTTAGCCAAATACTTAATGTTTGAGTTGTATAATATAACTTAAATTGTTTCGTTTTGTTTGTGCGTTTGCATTTTGATCGCGTAAATTTTATTTGTACGATACGAAATGGATAGGAAATATTATAAAAATAATATTCTTGAGATATAATAGTTTCATTAAATAATGTTATGTTATTTAATTAAATTGTTCACCAACGTCCGTATTTAATTGAACCGAATTATATTCGATTTGGAACTTGTACGATTTAATCAAATCGCATACTTGTATATATTCAACAATATATTATTTGATACACAAATTAGACTAACACAGAACTAATTACATGTATTAAAACTTGATTAGACACTAATTACTAGTCCTAATTTGACAGGTGTCACATGTACGTATCCGCCTTGTCCCATAGTATGCGGATAAACAGACATGGAGCGCGCCTCTTTTGATGCATCAGACTTTTTCTTAATTACAGAACAAAAAGATATATAGTTGATGCATAAATTTGCAAACACAATAATATATATGAAAGATATATGTATGGATCTAGTTAATATAATGACCAATACCTGGTAAGCCTCGGTGCTCGTATGCTGAACGAAAGCACCCCATTCCGGGGCTTTGACAATTGCACTATACTTGAATGGGACTTCAGTTAATTTTGAAGGAGTATCTCTGTTGGGCAGTATGTATTTTTCCCTCAACTTTCTTCTGAAATTCCTTAAGTGGGCACCAAGACGATTCATTATTGACTTTCTGTATGTGTCTTCAATATCAAAATATCGCTGCATAATCAATTAAGAATCAATTGCAGACTTTTGCTCAAATATGATTACAGACTACAAAACGGCTTAGTGTATTCTCAAATATACACATAAATAATACACAAATCTGATTAACAGCAATCTGTTCTTTTAACATTAACAAATTAAATATAATTGCATAATGTATTCCTAGTGTTTTTTAATATAATAAAGGAATTAATTTAATTAAAAGGGATCAGTTGATAAAACTTGCCTTGATTTCTTCCCAAAGTTTAGCTCTTGCTTCTGCATCGACCTTCTTCCAGGAAAGAATCTTCAAGCCTGTTTGCTCACGAACAATGTCTCCTAGAAAACTTGGAAACACTGCTCTGTTATCACCTATTAGCCTATCCATAGCATCGAAGGTTATCTTTAGCTTTAATGCACCCGGTTTGTTGTATTGGTTGCGAAACTTGGATAACCTTGTAATGCCCCTCGGTGGAACCACTTTGTTTGCAATTGAATTCTCGTTTCCATCGTCAGCCTCTTCATCATCAAAATCATCGTATTGCTCTGATTCATATCCATGATCTGCTTCTTCCTCGTAGCCATTAGGGTAAATAGTAGTAACATTATTATCGGCTTCAACATCCATGATCCTTTAGTTCTTTCGGATAGAGTTGGTGAATTAGCACGTTTAAATCTTTTGATAATGGTTGATTATGATCGGCAGAAAAGTGTAAAAACAGAATAATGATTGTGTTTGTACTGGTTTGGAGGCATTAACTGTAATTATCGAATTTTAAGGAATGTGAATGGTTACGTCTAATTTAAAATTTTCGACTAATTTTGGCTCTAATTTGAAATTTTAAAATATTCTGTAAATATTTCGCTCCAAAAAAAAGAAGTTCAGCAGTGTTTTTTAATATATATAAAACATATGAAAAAAGAGTAAAATGCATCAATTAGATTAGTGGTATAAGTTGTGGAAGGTGTTTGGTTGGTCGCATGTTCAAGTCTTATACCCTATCTTTTTTTTGGTTTTTTTTTGTTTATGAGTTTTTTTAAGCATGAGTACATCATTTCAAATGACGATTAACTAACCCGAATTCGAAGCTTATTTAGCCACCCGAATTTGAATAACCCCGTTTATAGTATTTACATTTTGATCCATCAGTTTTGATTAATTAGTTTTAATTAACCACTAACCAGGTGTGTTAATAATTTTATTTAAAACCAACAACAATGAAACACCGAAATATACGCAAACAAATACACAAATTTAAAACGTTGTTAAGTTATATATATATATATATATATATATATATATATATATATATATATATATATATATATATAGTAGCAGCATACCAAAAACTAATAACCAAAGTATCCAACATACATACATCGTTAACTTATTATACCTAAACATCCCAAATTCGTACAAACCAAAGGTAACAAGCATCCCACAAACAAACCTTACATCTAAACAGATATTCATTATTGCCATACCAGAATTGGTCCATTAAACTACGCTGGGTTGCACTGGGGTGTTCACTACAATGATAGAACCTAGCAGGGAATTTCCTTGGGCTTAAGCGGTCGTGATCATACAAGATCATGCTGATCTTGTAAATGGTTCGCCTCACAATCCAGCGACCTTCTAACCTTGTGTACTCGTCGTGCAACAGTTTCCTTGCTTCTTCCATCCTTCCTCCACCTTCCGCCATTAGCAGCATACCAAGGACAAATGTAGCATCAGTGTGTCCCAAACGCGATGCCTGTTGCAGCATCTCTGTAACACCCGGTTTAAAATCACAATTTTCGCGCCAATTTTTAACTTTAAATAATTACATTTTAAAGTTCAAACGAAACATTTTTTACTAAAATGTTTACGAAAAGCATAAACGAACTAATGAAATTAAATATTAAATTTATTTTATTTTCGGATATAAAACACGGGTATTTTGTACTGTGGTTGGAGACCACAGTCCACGAGATTGGGATCTGAGTTTGAGTAAAACCCCATCCCCCTCCCCATTCCATCTCACTTCTTCTTTTTCATTTTCTTCAATCTTTCTCTCAAATCTCTATCTCTCTCTCTCTTAGTTACCACCGCCGGCCACCACCTCCGGTCTCCACCGCCGCCGTCATCATCATCAACAAGATCAACAAACAACAACAACATCATCTTCTTCTTCAACATCATCAAGATTTCATCCCCATTTCACCATTTTCGGTTCCACCTTCGATTTGTAAGAAATCACTCGTTTCCCTTCTTTGTTTCGAGTTTATATCACTTATAGCATCATGTATCAACGTTGTATAAACTGATTTTGCCAAAAACCGACTTGAAATGCGTTTTTAAAACCAAAAATCACGAACAGCTAGTCGGGCGAGTTGAGATTCCAGATCTCAGTTCGTCGAGCGAGCCGAGTCGAGCTACGAACCGGACCGAGCAGCGAACCGAGCCGAAATGCGAGTCGAACCGAGCAGCGAACCGAGCTTAGCTGCGAGTCGAGCCGAGTAGTGAACCGAGCCTAGCTACGAACCGGACCGAGTAGCGAGCCGAGTCTAGCTGCGAGCCGAGTCGAGCTTCGAGTCGAGTCGAGCTACCTGAACTGACCTGGTCTGCGAAATGAGTTTTTGCCCAACGATTCGACTTCGCGTAGCAACAACTACACTTTTTACAACAATGACTTACGTACAAATATTATATTTTTGTAAGATAGACAACGAAACGATTTTAATAATGATTTAATTGAGAATTATCATTATTACAAACTACCACAAACGGGCCGTACACAATTCTAAAACTAAACAACAGAAGTTTACTTTCATGACACGTTTAGTTAAACCGATTAATATCTTACTCATATAACCTCACGTGTCTAGGGCACTAGGAGGTTACCAATCGGACAACACACGTATCGTAGGATCGCTGACAACTCACAGGTGAGTTCATAGCCCCACTCTTTCATCTGTTTTACTGTTTTCGGGGTGAGACGCATGCACAACTACTGTTTTGGAATTATAATAATAAACTTTTATAATTCACACTTAACTATATTACTACTACGTAATACAAATGTGTAATACTTAGGAATTACACCCACTATATTGTCGTAGGACTATATCATAGCTTAACCTGGATAGGTTATCATTGTACACCACCTCATTGTTGAAATACAACAACCTTTACATAACTGCTTAGGTTAGCATTTTACTTTGGCCATATTGTCGTGGGACAATATCAGTAAACACGTTAGAACTGGTTAGTTCAACTTACATTGGAAAACAACTAGACTTCGCACAGGATTAGTTCTCCTTTATAGGAACTAAGACTGCCTATACACTCCAGGATTTTTTGAATGGACTTGTATCTAACCGAACATTTACCAGAATCCTCAATATGCTTACTAGGCTGTGGCTAGGAGTATACGTTAGTAACGTACGTTAGTATAGATTCCTTATACTAATACAAAACAACTAGGTGATGATTAGTCATACCTAGGCTTATGGTGATATACTTAATATCTAAGTATTGTATATACATATTTAGATACGTTAAACTACTTTCATGCACGGCATGATACTCTATTAGACATGTTTGTTGATGGACATATATATACATACACATACTTGTACACTACCTCGAGCACGTGGTGCTACCTACTACTTACTTATGTATATTGATATACGTACGCTGATACAAACACGGTTACTCTAAGTCGGGCTTGTCGTAGTACTGCCGACTCTCATTTACATACGTTGCGTGGGAGCAACGTTGTTCGAGATCACGGTAAACTGATTCAAAACGAGATCACGGTAGATGATTCAGTGATTCAAAACGATATCGTGGTAAAGCGATACAAAACTCGGGATCTGCGAGATTACACTCGAGATCATTTCTGGAGCAACGGATCGACGAGCTTACACTCGAGATCATTGGCTCAAACCCGGGATCTGCGGGCTTACGCTCGAGATTCACACATATCAACGGATATACAAGATTACACTTGAGGTCGTTGATGGAGCAACGGATCGGCGAGCTTACACTCGAGATCGTTGGCTCGGTATTCGGATCAATACTTATTGCGGGACCACACTTATACGTTGCTGGAGGCAACACACTCGGCCAAGTGGCACGTTAGCACCTTACTATTGAATAAGTAATATTATTACTTGTTATTATATAACGTGGTCATACGCATACTTGATTTGTACTTAGGCATGTAGTGCCTCACGTATGTAGACTTACTTATACCTGATAGGTATTTAGGTATGGACTGCCGCTTTCTCTATGTACTTAGGTACACACCACGGTTACTTAGGTATTAGATACCTCGTTAGACGTATACACATTGGTGTTACATCTTTAATACAATACAAATCAAAATACAGGGATTTCGAACTACTTTTCAAAACATACAGGATTTACACTTTATGTTTTTAACTAACAAACTTATGAACTCACCAGCTTTATAGCTGACTCGTTTTAGCATGTGTTCTCAGGTGCCCAGCCGGATTAGGATTGCTACAAGATATGCTAGCTCAAGTAGCATATTTTCAAACAATTGGGACTACTCTGCATTTACTTTTGTATTTTCAAATTATGCATTTGAAATTTCTATTAAACTCGCAGCGTTGTAAACGTTCTATTTTGACAAATGTATAATTATTTTCAAACGTCTCATTTAGAGTCGTTCATTATGTATCTTATTTTGTGATATTTAATTTTGGTAACACCCGACCCGACCGCTTCCGCAACCCGAAATTTGAGGGTGTTACAATCTCCTTTCCAGCAGCCTCATCACCCACATAGAACATCCTCATCTGATCAACACAATACACAATACAGAAAACATAAATATGTATGTAACAGATAGAGTACCTCATGACCTACATATATAGAACATCTTCATCTGATCAACACAATAATATAGAAACATAAATATGTATGTAACAGAGTACCATAAAAAAATTCAAATGAATGGAAAATAAATTGTACCAATCCATCTCTGTACAACATGTGTCGGTTTCCTTTCTCCCGTAAAAGTGCTAGCACTTCAGTTTTCTATAACAAGAACCGAGATGAAAAGATGGAATCAACTTCCATCCTTTTATACACCTCATCTGACTCACCAGCTCGTCTGAAGGTTTTGCAACTGTAATATAGGTAAACACAGAAGCAATATAAATCCCTCATAGATGGTAATTTCCTAAACACTGTTCATTCAAAAAATTCAATCTAAGCCCTAATAAATGTGCTACTAAATTCAATCTAAGCCCTAATCACACTTAATTAATCGCTAAAATAGGCAAATGCAGTGTTATTTAAGTTCAATCGATAGTGTTTACTAGGGTTAGGAGACTTACAGAGTCTTGAATTTAAAAACGTCAATTGCCCTAGAAGCCCCCAAATGCGCTAATATGTTGGTGATGACTCCATCCGGTAGTTCAGAAAGCGATAATCCATGTTCCATAGTCGATCGTCGTCGTTTTGGTAGTTGGAATTCCATGGTTTTGATCTTTGTTTGAAGATTTGGTGATGCTCTGTTTCAAAGAGTTCGGAAGTTTAAAAGCCGGGAAGTGATACGTTTGGTCATGAACTGGAATAGTCACAAGCCCATTGTATATATATTTGGAAATTACGGAAATGCCCTTTAAAATAAAATGCTTCTTGTTGGATTAGGAAGGGTATTTATGTTAATAACACCTTTAATGTATATATTTAAACGTTTACAAATATGATAACAAGATAAATTACTTTTATATGTGATACAGAATTTTACAATAACATAATTATTTACAATCAAAAACTATTATGCAAATCTTAAGCTTAGGAAGTTGTATAATTAAAAAGATGACGATTTAATTATATCCTAAGTTTTTTATTGGCGTTCGTGACACAATTAAATGACGGCGTTTACTTTGAAGTATATTACCTAAGTTTTAGAATTTATGATATTATCCTAAGTTTAATAATGAAATATATTACCAATATCACATATGCCACCATTAAACTTAGGATAAAATTAATTCATCATTTGGAATATATGACATTATCCTAAGTTTAATAATGGAATATATTACCAATATCACATATGCCGCTATTAAACTTAGGATAAAACTAATTCATAATTTGAAATATATGATATTATCCTAAGTTTAATAATGGAATATATTACCAATATCAGATATGCCGCTATTAAACTTTGGATAAAATTAATTCATCATTTAGAATTTATGATATTATCCTAAGTTTAATAATGAAATATATTACCAATATCACATATGCCACCATTAAACTTAGGATAAAATTAATTCATCATTTGAAATATATGACATTATCCTTAGTTTAATAATGAAATATATTACCAATATCACATTGCCACCATTAAACTTAGGATAAAATTAATTCATCATTTGAAATATATGACATTATCCTAAGTTTAATAATGAAATATATTACCAATATCACATTGCCACCATTAAACTTAGGATAAAATTAATTCATCATTTGAAATATATGACATTATCCTAAGTTTAATAATGAAATATATTACCAATATCACATATCACATATGACATTATCATAAGTTTAATAATGGAATATAATATCACATACACCACTATTAAATTTAAGAAATAATTAATTTATCATTTGGAATATATGACATTATCCTAAGTTTAATAATGGAATATATTACCAATATCACATTGCCACCATTAAACTTAGGATAAAATTAATTCATCATTTGAAATATATGACATTATCCTAAGTTTAATAATGAAATATATTACCAATATCACATATCACATATGACATTATCATAAGTTTAATAATGGAATATAATATCACATACACCACTATTAAATTTAAGAAAAAATTAATTTATCATTTGGAATATATGACATTATCCTAAGTTTAATAACCAATAATATCGCATATGCCACTATTTAACTTTGGATAAAATTAATTAATCATTTGGAATATATGACATTATCTTAAGTTCAATATTTGAATATATATTACCTGTATCACATATGACACTATTAAACTTAGGATAAAACTAATTCATCATTTAAAATATATGACATTATCCAAAGTTTAATAATGAAAAATATTACCAATATCACATATGACATTATGAAACTTAAGATAAAATTAATTCATCATTTGGAATATATGATATTATTTTAAGTTTAATAATGGAATATATTACCAATATCACATATATAACTTAGGATAAAATTAATTCATCATTTGCAATATATGAAATTATTCTAAGTTTAATAATGGAATATATGAATATTGACGAGTTAATCATATCCTAAGTTTGTAATTGGCTTATGTGACATGGACGACGGCGTTTGAAGAGAACTACTATATATATATTCAAACTTATGATATATATAAGGTGTATTACTCAGAAAAATGACGAGTTAATTATATCCTAAGTTTTATTATATAGAAAATGATTAATTATATAGAAAATGATTAATTTATTATATCCTAAGTTTTATTATAAAGAAAATGATTAATTTATTACATCCTAATTTTATATAAGTTGTATTATATCCTAAGTGTAATATATATATATATATATATATATATATATATATATATATATATATATATATATATATATATATGCGTATCATTACTTAAATAATAAGGCTAATTCAACTAGAAGGAAAAAAAAATGCTACAGCCTAGATTCGAACCCGGGGCAAACTTGTAGCCGCAAGGAAACCAAGGAAACCACTAAGGCACGTACTGTCTTTGTTTATTTGGTTGTAATTTATTCATTAATAACGTATTCATTTTAGTTTAATTAATTAAGCGGTTCTTTTAATTTTCAAACCCTAATTATTTACAAGACAAGCGCCTTACACCACTAATCAAAGATTCAAACCCTAATTATTTACAAAACAGGCCGTACACCTCTAATCAAAGATTTGAATCCTACAATGGACAAGTCTTGGATGGGAACAAACAGGATGAACAAACCTTATAGAGATGGAGTAACAACATTTATTGATTACGCATTAGACAACTTTAAGAAGATGACTAACATCGACCCACAAGGTAATAAACAACATGTTGAAATCCCCTGTCCATGTACCAAATGTTTAAACCATGTAGTGCGTAAAGTGGAGGAAGTGCATTTCCATCTATTCTGTCATGGCATTGATCTAAACTACACAAAGTGGACTAAACATGGAGAAAAGGATGAGCCACCATTAAGTGCCGTGGAACATCAGAATGGAACACCAGATTTCCTAATTGACACACAGCTGCCGGATTTTGATTCAGAAATTCCAACAGATGGCCCAGAAACAGTGGAAATGGTGAATGCAGCAAAAGATAATTTTGATCATGATGATCCGGATGACCATGCCAAGTTTCTAGAACTACTATCAGACGCAGAAAAGCCACTTTACAATGGATGTCCTGACTTCACAAAGTTGTCTGCAACTGTTCAACTACTCAACTTGAAGAGTAAGTATGGCTGTTCTGATAAGTTCTTTACTGAATTACTAGTTTTGTTGAAAAAGATGCTACCTGATGGTAACGAACTGCCGGAAAAAACTTATCAGGCAAAAAAAATTATGAAATTGATGGGGTCAGGATACAAAAAAATAGATGTATGTATAAACAACTGCCTTCTTTATCGGAAGGAGGATAAGGAATCGACTATGTGTCGAAGTTGTGGGGCATCAAGATGGAAGCTGGATAAGAAGACGAATAAAGTGTACGATAAAACTCCAGCAAAGGTAATGTGGTATTTTCCTATCATATCAATAATGCAACGTCTCTTTAGGATAGAAAGTATTTCAGAAGATTTAAGATGGCACGCGACAAGGAGGAAAACAGATGGTGTGTTACGCCACCCCGCAGATTCACAGGCATGGCGTACCATAGATACAAAATTCCCCGAAATTGCTAATGATCCAAGAAATCTAAGGCTAGGAATATCGGCTGATGGTGTAGATGTCAACAGAGGAAATAGGCATCATAGTGTATGGCCAGTTTTAACGGTCATTTACAACCTTCCTCCATGGTTGTGTATGAAATGAAAGTTTATAATGCTTTCTGTGTTGATACCTGGATACCCGGGAAATGACATTGATGTTTTTTTAGAACCGTTGGTTGATGATCTGCAAACCTTATTCGATACAGGGGTCGATACATATGATGCTTTCACAAAACAAATCTTTAGGCTACGGGCGGTTGTGTTATGGACAATAAATGATTACCCTGCCCTCGGTACTTTATGTGGCTGCCCAACCAGTGGATACAAAGGTTGTGTAGTATGTGGGAAAAATACGGATTGTGTTAGACTTCCTGCGTCATCGAAGCAGAGTTATGTGGGTCACTGAAAATATCTACCATATACCCACGCGTTCAGGAAGCAAAAGAAGGCGTTTAATGGAGAACAAGAACTCCGCCTGTCTCCAATTCCAAAGACTGGGGAAGAAATATACAATGAGGTCAAACATATTGAAAATAAGTGGGGAAGGGAAAAATGACCAATTAACAAAAAGGCATCAGAAAACCTTAACGATGCGAGAGGCATAGGTGGGAAGATCCAAAAGCACAAAAGGAAAAGGGGAAATGAAGCTGGTAGTTCCAGTCAAGTAAATGAACAAGATGGTCCGTACTGGAAGAAATTCAACATTTGGTATCGAAAGCTTAAATATTGGAGGCATAATGAAGTTCAACATTGTATTGATTTCATGCATATAGAGAAGAATGTTGGTGAGAGTCTAGTCGGAACTTTGCTAAATGTTCCGGGAAAGACGAAAGATGGAGAGAATGAGCGATTGGATCTGGTAGAATTGAATATAGATAAACCAGAGTTGTTTGCTAGGAAAGACGGAGACAAAACAGTACTACCTCCAGCAGGTTACACACTAACGAATGCCGAAAAAGACATCTTTTGTAAAACGTTATACAACATCAGGGTACCTCAAGGATACTGTTCAAATTTCTCATCATTAGTCAACCTAAAAGATAAGAAGCTCATCGGGCTTAAATCACATGACTATCACATGCTAATGCAAGAGTTTTTGCCCATTGCAATACGGTCAATCATGCACCAACCCACACGATATGCTATCATCAGGTTTTTCTTTTTTTTTTAAATCAATATGTAGCAAGGAAATCGTATTAGATGAAGTAGATAAGATGCAAGAAGAACTTTGTGTCACGCTCTGCCTACTCGAAAAGTTCTTTCATCCCTCGTTTTTTGATATTATGGTCCATTTGACTGTGCACCTCTCTAGGGAAGTAAAATTATGTGGTCCGGTATGCTTTCGTTGGATGTATCCCTTCGAACGCTGTATGAAGGTTATTAAAGGACATGTGCGAAACAGAAGTAAACCAGAGGGATGCATTGCTGAGGAGACTATTGCCGAAGAAACAATAGAGTTTTTCGGCGAATATAAAAAGTCAATGAAAACTATTGGTATCCCACGAGATAAACATGAAACTGATGAAAAAAATGAGGACGGCAAGCCACTTTCGGCCGGCAAATCAAGTGACATTTCAGCAGAACTCCTTCGGAAAGCACATTTGAATGTAATACAGAATACAGATGAAATTGTACCGTATATCGAGTAAGTATTACTAACACATGCATGTATATTTCGTTACTTAATTAAACTGATGCAACAAACATAATAACCAAACACCTTATTTCAGGAAACACAAGCAGGTTTTGGAAACACAAAACCCGGGTAAGCGAAAAGCATGGCTGGAGAATGAGCACATTATATCTTTTGTTAGCTGGTTACGCGAAGAGGTAATAGCCCATTTTTTGTAACTGTTTGTTTGTTGTTCCTTCGATTTGAAACTCATATATATACTTGTAATGAGATTCAGGTTGAGAGAGAATTAGCGATTTCCACAGAAAGTGTATCAGAAACCGTAAGGTGGATTTCATATGGACCACGCGCCACCATAGTCAAATACAGAGCATATAACATCAATGGGTATACATTTCGTACTAAATGTAGTGATGGCAGCGTTTACCAAAACAGTGGTGTTAGTGTTGTGACAACAGTTTTACATTAATGAATTTAATATGCAAAAACAAGCTGAACATGGGATTCGAACTTGGATCCCAATTAACCACTCCAGGTACAAAGAAACCTATTAACCAAGTGAGATAAATGTTAGTTCTGCTAGGAAAACATCAACTAATTACATATCTATGAATGCTCGCTTTTGGCCATAACACACACACATAATGTATTAGTTTCTCTAACACACATATAGTGGCATTTGGTCACACTGAAACTATGTGTGACAAACTCAAATTCATGTCTTAGTCACATAAACAATTACTTCATGTGACCATATAGTGGCATTTGGTCACGTTGTTCAAGTGTGTGACCATATAGTGACAATATGTACCTGTTTTTGGCTACATTGAAATTTTGTGTGAACAACTCGACTTCATGATTTAGTCACATCAACAATTACTTCATGTGACCATATACTGGCACTTGGTCACAGTGTTCAAGTGTGTGACCATATAGAGGCATTTGGTCACAGTGTTCAAATGTGTGACCATATAGTTACCATATCTACCTGTTTTTGGCTACTCTGAAATTATGTGTGACAAACTCAACTTCATAACTTAGTCACATAAACAATTACTTTATGTGACCATATAGTGGCATTTGGTCACAGTGTGCAAGTGTGTGACCATATAGTGGCATTTGGTCACAGTGTTCAAATGTGTGACCATATAGTTCCCATATCTACCTGTTTTTGGCTACACTGAAACTATGTGTGACAAACTCAACTTCATGACTTAGTCACATGAACAATTACTTCATGTGACCATATAGTGGCATTTGGTCACATTGTTCACTTGTGTTACCATATAGTGACCATATGTACCTGTTTTTGGCTACACTGAAATTATGTGTGACAAACTCGACTTCATGATGTAGTCACATAAACAATAACTTCATGTGACCATATAGTGGCATTTGGTCACAGTGTTCAAGTGTGTGACCATATATTGGCATTTGGTCACACTGGTCAAGTGTGTGACCATATAGTGACCATATGTACCTGTTTTTGGCTACACTTAAATTATGTGTGACAAACTCGACTTCGTGATTTAGTCACATAAACAATTACTTCATGTGACCATATAGTGGCATTTGGTCACACTATTCAAGTGCGTGGCGCGGTATTTGTCACACTTTATATGTCTAACGTGACTAACTAGTTTATTGACCTGTGTATACACGGGTTTTACTAAAAAAATATTTTTAAAGTTGTTTAATATTTTTTTTTATGTATATTAAGTATGTGAATAAGTCAAAATTAAGTTTGGTGTATTATTACAGGGAGTTAATAAATATAACAAATAAAATGACTCATACACTACAATTATGTTGTTTCAACATGTAGTGTGTACTTTAACTATTACACAGTTTGACGTGTGAATCATTTTCTTTGTTGTATTTACCATGTCCAATTAACATATTTGGTAGGGTAATTATTAGTGATAAATATATGTAATTGCAATTAAAATATATGAATCAAAACTTAACAATGAGTATTCAAGTGTATTAGAAAAGAATTAACAATATTACATCTCAAGTACATGAATAACATTTCTATCATTTAAGAATGTATAAATGTATAAAAAAAGTAAAGTAACATCCCATACCACCTTCCGCGGGTTAGGGCCCAATACCGTCTAAGACAGTCTATGGGGGAGGTTAGATGTAGACAGCCTTACCCCTACCAAAGGTAGAGAGGCTGCTTCCATTTCTACCTAAAGGTAGAAAGGACCTCCGGCTTTTTTGCAGGGGATGGGATTCGAACCCCTGACCTCTTGTTCAAAGGTAAGGGACTCAGCCACTAATCCAACCCTGCTGCTTTTTAAGAATGTATAAATGTATGTTTTCCAATATACATATAAAAATAATAATTACTCCGTATTTACGTGATCCATTTTTTTAACAATTCAATTTATGATTAGGTAGACTAAATACAAGTCTTTCAACCATTCATATTTCATATTTAATGTTATTTTACAATATAAAAATAAAAACATGATCAAGATTATCTATGTAACTTTACAAACCATCTGACTCGTAAGATACTATGACATGATCCTACTTTAATTACTTTTACCAAGTAGAAGTATATCATTATCACTTGATCAAAAAAGAGCTTCAAAACTCCGTTCAACCTATAAACCATAATCAGATATGAGCTTTGAAACTCCTTTCCACATGCAACAGACAGATAGATACCTTACAACATAAGGGGAAATGAATATATATACCCATGTTATTTTGCTCACAAAATAGTTACAGTGAACATGTCTAAGTGAACATGTCTAATTACCACAACACACGTGTCTACCTGACCCGCCCATTTTACCACTTTTAGCTCCAATAGAAGACCATGAAAATACTTCTCATAAGCAGGAAGGTGAAAATGGACATACCTACACATTGCCATCAGTATCATCTTCGATTCTTCAATCTCGTATAGCTGCAGGCTATGGCATGTGTCGTTTAATATTCATTGCAATTATACCCACATATTGCCATCAATACTTCAAAAAGACCAATGCACACAGAATATTAGTTGATGACCATTCTTCTCTTTTTGCAGGTCACACATTGAGCTCCAAATCACCAAGATAAACACACTAATAATCCAGCCATTTATAGCTAACTTCTAAGAATATGAGATTATATAAGAAGCATAGGACAACAGCCAACACCCCCTGTATATCTTCACTGTAACAGTTTCAAACTTTCAATACCCTTGCTTTCGGCTTCTGTGAAAATCTGCTTCTGAATAGAAGACTCAGAAAACACTGGGAAAGGTTTCTTTGAGAAAAGTATACAGTAAGCAAAACTGATCAACTCAGCTGCAAAATCAAACTTTGATCAATTACAATTATTAGCAACTGAACAATGTTTCTTTAATTACAAATGACATAAAAACATTTTAAAAGAAGTATAGATACACAATTATATATAAGCTATAATATTAAACTAATGAAGCATTAAGCATACAAAGTGGGATGCCAATTGTATATAATCACAAACTCTATGATGTTAATAAATTTCTTTTCCATGCGAATTTTATAAATAGATAAAGCACCGAACAAAAATCCCTAATCTACCCTAACACGTCGCGTCTGAACATTTTTATAAAAATTTTAAGCTAAAGTCACTATATTGCCATTACATTATACACTGTTTATTTATAATAATTACTAATCCACTTGTTACCATAAGAGCCAATGGCACTTCAAATGTTCCATATCCAATTGAAAATTCATTACAACACAGTTAGATATAACCATATGAATTACAAAACTAAATAGCAAAACACAAAAGAAGAAATTCAACAGGTGATACCATTTAGGGATTTTCAGTATAATCCCACGAAGATGCATAGTTACAAATCATCTCATTACACACCTTATTCCTTCAAACATACACAATCACCACCATCATCTCTAGCACAGGCTCCAAGTCCATCAACAACTCCAAATTTATTATAAATTTCAACGTCCTCCTTCGGACAAAGAGAAAACATGATGTCATAACAACTCCAAGCAATCATTTATTTAGAGAAAACATCAATACACATTAGAATTCTCAAATACTGTTCTATTGAAATTGAATGATTTGAGATGTTGGAATAGGCACCATACTACAACGGGAAGAGATATGAAAGATGAAGATGAATATTAACAAATCAGCCATTAATCTCTAATCCAAACCTGCACAATTTTAAAGCCTGAGAAAAAAGAACTACCTAAACAAACTTTTTAGTGCCATAATCAAAAGACACTTTTTCACTTAGACATTTAATCAAACGCTTGGTGTGCATCATATGGGTGCTCATTAAACAAACATAATCTTCATCTCAACATCTATTCATCTTGAAACGTGAATTAGTTGAATGCTTCATGGTTGTTTAGTTAGTCCCTTTTTATTTTATTGCCTACATACACTTGTATACTACTTTCAGTTTCATATAGTGAACTATTTCAAGCTACTCATCCTTTAAAACAAATCTCATGTTAATTACTTAACACATTAAAACCTTATTATACTAACTAAGACAAATTGCAAACATTAAGACCAAATCTATTTTTTCCCAAAAGCAAGGTCAACCATTAACTAAAAGAAATGCAGATGCTTTCAAATAAAAAATTCACAACCAAAAATATAAAACATTATAAAAAAACGTGAAATACGACAAAATACCTCAAAAACCTTCAACTGAAAACGAAAAGAAAAATGGAAGAATGAAAGAGTGTTTACCGGATGAATCACACCGATCAGGTTAGCATCTTTGAACAATCATCGTCATCCAAATCTGAGAGACTATACCTGAATCCACTATATTAAATCTCCTAGCACATAGAAGAAGATTACAGCAGCATAACTCGCATAATGAATTATATGAGTTTGCAAAAATAACACACCTTCTAAATCAATTTGGAAGAATCTGTCGTACGTTTCACTTTTTGCTTTAATTAATCAGCGCTGCATTCATATCAAAATATAAAAAAACTGTAATAGAGAGATCAAAAAAGAAACATAAATCCAGATTTCAAAAGTAGAATTAAATTGGGAAGAATCGGGAAGAACAAAAATGGAGACATTTGAGAGAAACATGATGCTTTGACCTGATGAAGAAGAAAAGATTATTTTTAAATTGGGCGGTGACACGTAGAAAGAGGGCAGGCGTGATTTTGGTTTATGAGATATGCCAATCAAATTAAGGCATGTTAAGTGTGTTTATTGAAAAGGCCATTTGCATGTCTTGAAAATTACAAAACATTAATACCAAAATAATTTTTAGACTTTTAAAGAAATTCGAAAAAAGGAGAAATTCACTTGTTTTACCTCCAACTGAGATATGCCACGTAAGCATGGATTAAGCTTTAGATTGGGCCAAATCAGCGCGATGACATTAGCGTTAACCCCCTTATATTATATAGTATAGATGCTTCAAACTTACTCTTCATTGGTCACGCGTTCCAAATCATGTGTGACTAAATAATCATCGAAAAAACATCAGTTACCTTTAGCCACATAAACGTATTAACGTGTGGCGAATACATTTCAGAATGGTCACATGATTGGAGTGCATGTGTGACCAACTAATGACGTGAATTCAATTTTTGTATCTTCAGTCACGTAAATATTCTAATGTGTGACGATTTGGATTTCGAGCATGTGTGACCAAAGCTCATTTTTGGCGTAGTGTTTTTATCAAAACCATTGTTCATCGTAAACTCCAAAACTCTTACGAACCCTAGTTTTCACAATTATAATTTCTGTGTATTACGACCAATCAACTGATTAATTATTGATCGTTATGAAGATCAGAATGAAATACATCATCAAAGATGAAGAAGATTGATCTCCTCAAATAGTAAGTTCATTTTAAAAAAATCATAAAAAGCTAAATTCTAATTTCTGTGTATTTTTGTTGAAATTAATTGTATTAATCGAAATGTTTTTGATGCGGAAAGTAAAAAAAATGCATCAATCTATATCAGTTTCAAAAGGAATGCTTGAATTCTAGCATAATTGTTATTGAAGATAAATTTTCTGATTCAGGTGTGTATCATCATTCAAAAAGAGGTATCATCATTGTGTATTGCTTTATATATACATCTTCATGTATTGTTTACTCTGTATATATTTTTGAGATTAAAATCAATAATATATGTTTTTGAATCTCTAAAGGAATTTTTTTACAGTTGTATTGTGTATCAAATTATTATCATTGTAAAAAAAATAGATGTCTGTAAAACTGAAAATGAATCAAAATACACCATGTTTGTATTCTATAGAATTTGAAATTATTGAATTATCAGTGTATATAGAGATCTTAGTTTTTGGTGCATAAAAGATTATTGTAAATACATGTAAAAGGAAGATTTGGGACCCTTTCTCTTTCTGGTTCATTTATGATGTCTTAGATAGATGGCCAACGTAGTAGCACTGATGGGTTAAGCATGGAACTATTGGCCACATGGTCGTGTATTAGGGGGTGACATGGCTGGGCTTTAAACATATGCATCTGTTAACAACCTAACTCGACCCTCCTAAAAACTTGGGTTGTATTTAGCAATTAATGTTACATGGGCTTTAAAACTGAAATGAATTACATTAAAACGAATACTCTGCTTCTATCATCATCAAAAAATCGTTGTCCATCAAAAGTTTGTGCCTATTTATATCAATAAATCATATTGTACTTGCGATTAATGATACATATTAAAGGTTTGTGTTTTTTTTGGTTAAATATTTTGGAGATACCACTCTTTTCCCTTTGGCTTAATTCATTCAGGATGATGGCAACAATGATGTTGTTAGTGCTTCATACGAGGATGGTGACTATATGAATGATCTTGATGTGAATAGCAACGATGATGATGATATAGCACTCATGATATGAATTCCGATTTTAATTTAAAGGTTAAATATCATGATGACGACTAATTTTATTATGACTAATTGTATTAATGCTTGTGCCGATGCCGATCACTCCATCAATGATCTTACTAATGATGATGATATAAGCACTCATAGTGGCCCATAATGGACTGTTGGAAAGAGCACTCATCGTTCAGAATTTAACTACGAAGCTAGGGACGGCGAGTAAAGTTCAAATGTTCAGAAAACAGGAAAACAAAGGAAATGTGAGTTTTTAATTTGTACACCAAAAAATTATTCTGCTTATGAAATATTTTTTCCCATCTAATTATCTTATATTTTTTTACTTGTCAAAATAGGGAATCATGGAAGCGAGACTTATGTGGCCCATCATGATTGTTGAAAAGAGCTTCGGATCCTAATGTCTAATCAAGATGATCAAGACTGCTACATGATGAAGTTGAGGAAAATAAGGGACTTCCTCCACGTCGAGTATGAGTCTACTTTGAAGAAACTTTCTTATTGGGTTGGCACTAACTTTGACCGGTGCGTTTAACATTTTTTTTATTTACATGTTCCAGGCATAAACATTTATATCACAAACCTGTTACAAAATGGGCGGGTCGGGTGAGTTAGATAGAACCCGCATTTGATAGGTTTGTTTTAATCGACTACCACACTTCTTTTTTCTTCCATTATTTCGTATTATGACGGATTAATATCACAACTGGAACTCAAAAAGTGCCTATATATAAAAAAATTATACTAATTGAGAAGAGAGTGATGATGATTGGTGGTGAACTACGATGAATCGTCTGTAAGAAAATATTTAAAAGATTTTGACAGTAGAAAATGAGTAATTATAGTGTTTATAAACATGTAAGTTTATTGATATCCCCATATAATCTGATATGTATACTTAAGTTGCATTTCGTGATAAAATTCTGTAAATAGGTGGTGTCATGATATTGGGCGTGAGCAGACTGCAAGAAAACCACTTTTGAATACCGTATTCCAGGTATAGTATATGGTTATATATTTTATACAATTTTAAAACCCTAATAGATTAAATCTAGACACAAGCTTTTGTTAAACTAGAACCTCATTGACTAACTTTAAATTACATATGTCCATCATGTATCAATTTAAATTTATACCCAAATCAATGAACCCTAGACACGAGTATCCTAGAGTATCAGCTATAAGCCTATAAGTGGTGTAATTATAATCATTAATACTGTTGTTTTGAATGTTTTTAAATCTAATTAATAAACCCTAGACATAGTTTTTACTAATGTTTATTGTGTATCAATCCAATCTAATTTGTTGATCATGTAAAAAAATGAATAAACTAACAAACATGTGAAAGAGAAAAAGACAAAAATACTATACATGTGCATTATGTATCATTTATAATTTCTCGGATTATATCTATACATGTGCATTGTGTATCAAATTATATTTCTATAAAAATGTGATTAAAGTCTTATATATGTGCATTGTGTATCAATTATAATATTATTAATCATCCAATCTGTCCGTCAAAATTAGGACTATTAATTAGTGCCTAATCAAGTTTTAATACATGTAATTAGTTATGTGTTAGGCTAATTAATGTATCAATGAATATATATTGTTGAATATATACAATTATGCGGTTCAAATAAATCGTACAAGTTTCAAATCGAATGTAATTCGGTTCAATTAAATACGGATGTTGGTGAAAAATTTAATTAAATAATGTAACATTATTTAATAACTCTATTATATCCAAAATATTATTCTTATATCATTTCAGCTTTGATTCGTATCGTACAACAACGCTTACACGATTAAAATGTTAAACGCGCAACCGAACGAAACAAGTCATATTTTATAACATGGTTATTAAGTAGTTGGTAAAATACTTTCTCAAAAATATTAAGGAAATATTCGTAATTTAAAACTTGAAGTTGGACGCGTAAAATAATTATTTAAACGTTTAGACGACCGGGTAAACGAACACCGCACGGAGCGCGAATGCACGGGATTAAAAAGTGGAGACCCACACAATCGATGGGCCCCCACCGAAAATCAGCCAAAAGGTGAGGGTCATCACTCCCTCACCTCATTTGTCACTCACCTCTATCTCACTCTCTTTCTCTTTTCTCTCATTTCTTCCACCACCACACCTCCACCACCTTCAATCACCAAATAACACCACTAAACCACCTCATTTCACCTAGCTCGTTTGGAAGAAAAGAATCACCACGCAACGATCTAGAACTTAATCTTTTCGGATTTTTGATTCGACACCTTGTAAGTTTTCTGACAAAAGTCGAAACCCCTCGTTTTCACTCATTTTTACATGTTTATCGTTTATATATGTTTAAAATGTCCAAATATGGGTTGGGTAAAAGTTTTGTATCGAACGGTGGCCGAAAAACTCGTTTTCGACACAAATTCCGGCCAACAGACCGTAACGTCGCTTTTTGGCCAGAATTTATGCGACGTCAGATGCGACGTCGCAAAACCCTCCACAACGTCGCATATAGCGACGTCAGTCCCAACGTCTCCTTAATTGGCCGAAGTCGCACTTAGCGACGCAGACCCTTACGTCGCTAGAATCAACAAGGTCGCATACAGCGACGCCACCCACAACGTCGCATTGAATTGCGAAAGTCGCACATAGCGACGCCATGCTCAACGTCGCAGTCAGGATCTGCGACGTCGCACCCAACGTCGCACAAAACAGAAACTAGAAAACACATATTTTTACTAAGTGTCGAGACCTAAATTTTATCACTTGTTTTCACCCGAATTCAAGTCCAGACTCCAATTAGGGTATTTACTTAGCCTAATTTCATGCATTACCAAGAGTAATTCCCTGATTAAGTGAATTCAAACTATTATGTGTTAAGTTTTTGGTAAACTTACTATGTGTTATGTGGTATATTTGATAGTAGTTATATGTGTATATATATAATTACGTACGAAATAAATATATCAAACTATACGAATGAAATACAATAACATTGGTGATACAAAATAATTAATAATTCGAAAATTATTAATTACAACTATTAGATAATTATATTATTGATATAATATAATAAAATATACGTTTTATAATAAACGTATTAATCGCGAATAATAAGTTCCGAAATGAACTTCGAATATACTTTTGAATAATTTTTATGTTGAAATTATTATATAAAAGTGTTACAACGAAAAGAAAACGAAAGATTTAGACGATTTTTGTTACGCGTATTACGAACAGAAACAATTTTAAAACGCACCTAGAGGTTCTAAATAATAAAAGTATTATTTAGTAAGTTACTGTTTTAATGTGTAGAACATTACCTCAAAATATGATTTCCAAATTTAACTGAAATCTGGCACGCGTTTTTGACTATACAGTACTTTTACTGTAATAAATTTTAATTATACTTGTAACTAAGTAGTTCACATTTCGATTTCATATTCCTAAATCTGAGATATCGAGGAACAAAACGCTAAATTTTATTATAATTAAAGTACCACAAATTATACCCGTACACGGAATTAACGGGCTAAAAACTATCAATATTGTACAAAACAAAATATCTCGCGACAGATTATACTCCCTCCATACCGTTCCTTTGAAATCTCACCTCCAATAATACATCTTCACCTATAATTTTGATCTGCAAAAATACACACACACAACACATTTCACACTTCATTTCTCTCTGGTTTTTGGTACGTACTGGGAGAAGCAGAAACAACAAGATCAGGAAGAAGCAACACCAAAATCCTTTTCATCTTCATCATTTTCAACCTCTTAAACTCACAAACAAAATGGTTTCATAATCATCTTCATCATTTTTCGTCATCAACAACATCTCAGAATCGTCATCATCTTCATCCAAATCATTGTGAGAATAAATTTCTCCATTTTATTTCATTTATATAATTTCTTGAAATTATGATCTTGATGATTATTGTTGTTATAAATTGTTAAAAACAAGTTATTATGCAATTGTATAACATATATTGATGAACTATCACGTTAAAATGGTGTTAAAATACCCGAAAATGAGATTTTGTTTCGTACAAACCTGAACAAAACGATGATGAACAGTACCATAACAAAACCACGCGATCGCGTCATTTTATGAGTAAAATCAAGCGTTCTTCGAAAATGACATCACGCGATCGCGTGATTTTCCAAAACAGAACTAAACAAATCACAGAACTACGCGATCGCGTAAACGTTCACCCGATCGCGTCACTTTTTAACTTCACCCGATCGCGTCACTTGAATCACCGATCGCGTGAAAAACCTTTTTACCCGATCGCGTGACTTCCTCAACCGATCGCGTCATTTGTAACCGAGACCGTGTATTTTGTTGACTTCAACCGATCGCGTCATTTGTAACCGAGACCGTGTATTTTGTTGACTTCAACCGATCGCGTGATCTATCTGGACACATCCACGCGATCGCGTCCCATTTCAAAGATCCGAAAGTTCATTAAATTAATTTGGTATTTACAAAGAACAAGTTATAACCAACTTAGTAAACGACAACTATAATTGTACAAGACTTAGTGTAACAATTGGACACGACAAAACTTTGTGACAATTATAAAATATATATATATACAAACGAATGGACAATATATATATATTTAACGAAACATATAAATGGAACGATTTAATTATCTAGTACAAACCATATACGACAAACGAAAACGAGTTATATTTTATAACAAACGAAGTATGTTTTTGAAAACATAAACGACAATCAAGTTTATTCGCGACAAATACAAACGACTTATATATACGATATAACAAAGTTATTTTAAATAACTATTATAATGATGTTTTGAAAACATAATCAATAACAACGACAATTACATATGTCTACACTCGACATTTACAACATATGTATTTATGGACTTTAACAATGACGACAACTAATATATATATTGGAATATATATATTCAACTAATATGTATATAAATATACATACTTGAACTTAACGACTAATTGAAACGCAAACCTCATCAGCAACTGAAATATTAAAAACATTTCAACTTAACAAATAATCCATATACTTATACAAGTATTATTATTTGCGTCTAGGTATTTGAACGACGCTTTTGGATTGTTTGCTAGCTATTTGTGCTGAAGACTTGCAAAACAGTGAGTTCACAGCCCCGCTCTTTTATTGTTTTAAATGCTTTTAAAACCAGGGGTGGAAAACATAGAACAATTTGATATAACATGCTATATGCTTTTATGTATTGTACTGCATGTTATTATGTGAAACTGATTAATATGATTTCTTTTGTGATATCAAACTTGAACCATTTCTATAAAATGTTTTCATATTGAATTAATTGAATTAATTATATGAAACGTTTTCACAACTTTTGGGAATAAGACAGCAGATCTTGGTACGATCCTAGGTTTACGCGAGGTAGTTGTAGTGCACATAAGTCCCAGTGCTTGCAACCTATAACCATTAGCTAGGTGACTCTAGCCACTGAGTATACAGATAGTACTATCGATTTGACAACCCTCCCAGGATATTACTCGTTGGTCATTCCAACCACACGACGGCAGTCGTAACGAGGAGTGTATACTTACCGTGTTACTGAGGCAACAACAAAACAACTAGTCGTGGTTTGGTTATAGTACTAGTGTCGTTACTTTAACTTTAAAGGGGTCGCCCACCTTAGAGGGATTATAGTCTATATTTCCCACATAACTAAACAACTAAACAACAAATTGATTTGGGAAGGGTATTCCCAGTGATGACTAATAGGACAGGTGTTCCTTGAGAGACTATTTCTAGGAAACGTTTACCTTAATTGGTTAAACTTGGTTTCCCACAAAACAACTATTTCTAGGAAATGTTTACATAAATGTTAAACCTGTGTTTCCTGCAATAACTATTTTGGAATGTTTACTTTATTGTTAAACTTGGGTTCCTGTTAACTATCTGTTGGAAAATGTTTGCTTGACTGCTAAACCTGATTTTTCCTTAACTATTGGAATGGATATGTTTATTATATCATAAACCTGTATATTCTGCGACTGTTAATTTGGAAATGTTTATTATTAAACTTGTGTTTCCTACACAGTTATTATTGTAGTAAGAATGACATTCTTACTATTCTATTAGGAAATGTTTTCTTTAATTAGAACACTTGTGTTTCCTACTTATATATAAATGTTATGTTTGTGTACATAAATGATTTATATACAACTTGATTTATTTCATTCACAACTAAACCTGTGAATTCACTCAACATTCAATGTTGACAGTTTACTATGTTTTTCAGGGAATTAGGACTCAGGTACTCCTGCATGCATAAAGGACGTAGGCAACCTGACTATTTATGATGCCACTTTTGGGACACATGGATTTCCTGTGTATTATCAATTTTATTGGTTATACTTATGAAATCCCTCTTTTATAAATATGTATTTTTAAATATTTAGGTTGTCTTTGACAACCCTACTTATGTACGACTTTATGAGTCGTATCTTTTGTAATAACTTTAAACTTATGGCATCTTAAATATATTATGTTCTATATGATCATATGCTCTGACATCGTGAATGCACTATTGAATCTGTCCGCCCCCGACGCTTAACAATTATTAAAATGCTTCCGCTAATTAACTAAAAGCTTCCGCTAAACTGTTAATAAACACGATTTACCGATTTGGGGGTGTGACAGAGATTGGTATCAGAGCCATTGGTTATAGAGAACTAGAAGTCTTTAAGTGACTAAAAACCTTAGAGACCTAGACTATAGCCTTGGCTAACACATTTCAGCATTCATACTATTGCATACGTCTGATACGTCACACACGATTCTTTGACTAGGTATGTCGAGACACGCACCTATTCACATCAGTGATTCTGATACTGAGGAGGATCCCATTGAGGGACCATACGACGGGATTCCTACAGCAGTGTCTGAGGAGGTTTATCCGCCTACATTTCCTAGAGACACATCAGATGGTTCGATAGCTACACCACCATTTCCATCCACTGATCCTGCTACCCATATGCTAGGATCTATCTCTAGGTCTAGACGTCATCTGATTGGAGAGCCTGATTTTAGGCCTACACCGAGGAGGACACCGTTGTCGTGTGTCAGGGATTTTCCCCTAGGACCCTCATCATCTCGCGGCAAGGAGCCGATGGTTGAGGAGCGAGAGATCTGCTGTGATCAGCAGACACCTAGAGCTAGAGTCCCGCATCTGGACTGGATGCCACGCATTTTACGCCATTGGAGGACCATTGAGAGGATTCCTTCCACCTATGAGACAGGGGAGTCATCTCACACATCTACATCTCTACATTTGACCGAGGAGCCTCTGGAGCTTACGGTCCCTACTGTGGTCGCAGTTATTCGTACCTTACTGGGATTTCACTTTGGTACGCAGTCTGCCCTCAGAGTGATGCGCAGTGACACCTCTCGTCTTGATGATGATGTGCTGGCGATATATGGACGCCTTGCGACTTCTGAGTTGCATATTGAGGTAGACAGGGAGTCTGCCGATGCTACTAGAGCACGTCTGATCCGACTGGAGCGTCGTTTAGAGACTGTAGGTGCCGCAGTGGGATTATGTGTGTTGATGGTTGCTGTTAGGATGTTTGTGGGATGGAGTCTACCGTATTTCTTTTAGACCATATGTACGATGTATTAGGACTGTAGTTATGATGTATTTGGGTTGACTTTTGACTAGATGGATGTATAGGTTGAATCCATCACATTTTGTAGATCATGTTTGATCCAATGGGTATCTTTTGTAGTAAATCCCATCTTTGTACAAAACTTATGTAACAACAATTAACCCATGATTATGATATATAACTTATGTTTGTTTTACATCGTTGTGTCCATTGTGAATGATATCAATTGGTGATTGACTTCATATTATATATTTATATTTATCACTTACTTATTGAGTGATGACTTGATTAGAAATCTTACGAGTGTTTCTTGTGTGTGATTAGGACTGAATCATGCCACCTAAGCGTAGAGTTACCAGGAACAGCCAACGAAACCCCACACCACCTCCTGCTGTTGAGGAGACTACTGAACAAATGGTTAACCGAAGGATTTCTGAAGCCCTTGCTCAGTATGATACTGACCGAAACCGTAGTGGTAGTAGAGAAACTGAACCAAACGCTTCAGGTAGTAACCCTGAGAGCACTCATAGGGGATGTTCATATAAGACATTCCTAGCCTGTAAACCGAGCCATTTCCGTGGTACTGAAGGTGCCATTGGAATCATCCATTGGATTGAGAAAATGGAGTCTGTGATAGAAATTAGCAAGTGTGCTCGTGAAGATATGGTCATGTATGCTACATGCACGTTTAGTGATAAAGCTTTGACATGGTGGAATGCCCAGAAGCAAGCAATGGGTCGTCCAGCCGCTCATTCAATGTCTTGGGAAACTCTGAAAACTATGGTCATGGAAGAGTTTTGTCCCCGTAGTGAGTTGCAGAAGATTGAGTCTGAGCTATGGAATATTGCTATGGTTGGTGCTGATATCACAGGATATACCACCAGATTTCAAGAACTGGCACGCCTTGTACCTCACATGGTCACTCCTGAGTACAAGCGCACTGAAAGGTATATCTGGGGTCTAGTACCGCAAATTCGAAGTTTGGTAACATCAGCGAATCCTGTTACTTTTAAGATTGCTGTTGAACTAGCACAGCGTCTGACTGATGAAGCAGTAAGGATGGGGAATCTTACTAAGAAAGCTATCACTGAAAAGGTTGAATCCAGCAATGCTGATGCTGGGAAAGGAAAGCGTAAGTGGAATGACCGTCAGGGTCATAAGAATAAGAAGCAAGCTAGTACCACGAAAGCTTACGTTGCCACTACTGCTGAGCAAAAGACTTACATGGGGAGTAAGCCCAAGTGTGGCAAGTGTGAACGTCACCATGATGGTGATTGTATTTTCTGTGGAAATTGCAAACGCTGGGGGCATCTGGCCCAATACTGTAGAGCGAACCCTACCACTCAAGCAAATAGGGATCGACCAGCAAATGGATGTTTCGAATGTGGCGAGCAAGGTCATTTCCGAAACAAGTGCCCTAAACTGAACCGTGGCAATCAAAACAATCAGAACCGCCCTGCAAACCCGAACAACAACAACAATCGTGGAAATGTCAACAACCAGCCAGCTAGGGGTCGTGCATTTGTCGTTGGAGCGCAAGAGGCACGCCAGGACCCTAACACTGTCACTGGTACGTTTCTAGTTAACGATCATTATGCATCCGTATTATTTGATTCTGGCGCCGATTTGAGTTTTGTGTCTAAGGACTTTAGACCACTATTAGACGTTAGATCTCGTAAGCTAGACAACAAGTACACCTTAGAACTGGCCGATGGTAGGTTGATTGAATAAGGAGAAATAGTACCAGGATGTACTCTAGCATTGGAGGGTCATCTTTTCGAAATAGACTTACTACCGGTTGAGTTGGGAAGTTTTGACATCGTAGTCGGTATGGACTGGTTGTCGAAAAATCGCGCAGAGATTGTTTGCTTTGATAAAATGATACGTATACCATTGTTGACTGGAGAAACTTTGGTGATACAAGGAGAGAAGAGTAAAAGCACCGTCAGAACTATTAATTGCTTAAAAGCTTGTAAATATCTCCGAAAGGGATATCCGGCATTTTTGGCGCATGTTGTAGAAAAGAAATCTGTAGAGAGACGCTTAGACGATATACCTGTAGTACGAGACTATCCGGGAGTGTTTCCTGATGATCTTCCAGGATTACCACCTCCGCGACAAGTCGAGTTTCGCATCGATCTGGTGCCTGGAGCCGCACCAATTGCTCGCTCACCTTATCGTCTAGCTCCATCAGAGATGCAAGAACTGTCTACACAGTTGCAAGAGCTTTTGGACTTAGGATTTATCCGACCGAGCTTTTCACCTTGGGGAGCTCCGGTTTTGTTTGTCAAGAAGAAGGATGGATCTATGCGCATGTGTATTGATTACCGAGAACTGAACAAGGTAACTATTAAGAACCGATATCCATTACCTCGCATTGACGATCTGTTCGATCAGCTTCAAGGATCGAGTTACTACTCTAAGATCGATCTGCGTTCTGGTTATCATCAACTGAAAGTTCGAGAAGAGGATGTGCCAAAGACAGCGTTTAGGACTCGTTATGGTCATTATGAGTTCCTAGTCATGCCGTTTGGATTGACTAACGCGCCGGCAGTATTCATGGATCTCATGAACCGAGTGTGCAAACCTTATTTAGATAAGTTTGTCATTGTGTTCATTGACGATATTTTGATTTACTCAAAGACGAAAGAGGATCACGAACAGCATTTGAAACTTATCCTCCAATTACTTGAGAACGAGAAGCTGTATGCTAAGTTCTCCAAATGCGAATTTTGGATTAGAGAGGTTCAATTCCTAGGACATGTGATCAACGACAAGGGAATTCATATGGACCCATCCAAAATAGAGGCGATTAGGAACTGGAAAGCACCGGAAACTCCCACAGAAATTCGACAATTTCTTGGTTTGGCTGGCTATTATCGACGATTTATAGAGAACTTTTCAAAGATAGCCCAGTCACTCACCACCTTAACTCAGAAGGATAAGAAATTCGAATGGGGAGAGAAACAAGAGAACGCCTTTCAACTGTTGAAACAAAAGTTGAGCACCGCTCCGATTTTATCCTTACCTGAGGGAATCGAGAACTTCATTGTTTATTGTGACGCCTCACATCAAGGATTAGGTTGTGTTCTCATGCAAAACGACAAAGTTATTGCTTATGCATCTCGTCAATTGAAGATTCACGAGAAGAACTATACTACTCATGACTTAGAGTTGGGAGCAGTTGTTTTTGCATTGAAAATTTGGAGACACTACTTATATGGCACAAAGTGTACAATTTTCACTGACCACAAGAGTTTACAACATATATTCGACCAGAAAGAACTCAACATGAGACAGAGACGTTGGGTCGAATTGCTGAATGATTACGACTGTGAAATTAAATACCATCCGGGCAAGGCTAATGTAGTAGCAGATGCCTTGAGTCGTAAAGAGAACGTTAAGCCTCGCAGAGTTCGAGCCTTAGTGTTAACAATTCACTCGAATCTCATTACTCAAATTCGCGACGCGCAACAATTAGCTTTCACCGCTGAACGCATGAAAGACGAATCCTTGAGAGGAATGGAGAAACAGCTTGAAACAAAGGAGAATGGAGTTTTATACTTCATGAATAGAATTTGGGTACCGTGTAACGATGAACTCCGTAAGCTGATTTTGGACGAAGCTCACAAGTCCAACTACTCGATTCATCCTGGTGCAGATAAGATGTACCAAGATGTGAAAGGTTTCTATTGGTGGCCTAATATGAAGAGAGACATCGCTACTTATGTCAGCAAATGTCTAACTTGTTCAAAGGTCAAGGTGGAGTATCAAAAACCTTAAGGACTTTTGCAACAACCAGTGATGCCACAATGGAAATGGGAACATATAACGATGGATTTCATCACAAAGCTGCCAAAGACATCAACTGGAGTTGATTCAATTTGGGTGATTGTCGATAGACTGACGAAATCAGCCCACTTCATTGCTTTCAAAGAGACTGACAAACTCGAGAAACTGGCAAAGATCTATATCAAAGAAGTCGTTTCTCGGCACGGTGTGCCATTGTCGATTATATCTGATAGAGATAGCAGATTCACATCTCGTTTCTGGCAAACGCTACAACAGGCCTTAGGTACTCGGCTCGATATGAGTACTGCCTATCATCCGCAGACAGATGGCCAGAGTGAACGAACGATTCAAACGCTCGAAGATTTGCTACGAGCATGTGTGATTGACTTTGGAGGAAATTGGGATTCTCATCTACCATTAGCTGAGTTTTCTTACAACAATAGTTATCACATCAGTATACAGATGGCACCGTTTGAAGCGTTGTATGGACGCAAGTGCAGATCTCCACTCTGTTGGGCAGAGTTGGATGACAGACAACTATCCGGACCCGAACTTGTCCAAGAAACCACAGACAAAATATCTCAAGTGTTGAACCGATTGAAAGCTGCAAGAGATAGACAAAAGAGTTACGCCGATAACCGCCGTAAACCTCTTGAATTTCAAGTAGGAGACAAGGTTCTACTCAAAGTATCGCCTTGGAAAGGGATAGCACGTTTTGGCAAGCGAGGAAAACTGAACCCACGATATGTTGGACCTTTTGAGATCCTTGATAGGATTGGTCCTGTGGCTTATAAACTCAAACTACCACAAGATCTTAGTAGTATTCACGACACTTTTCATGTGTGTAATTTGAAGAAGTGTCTTTCTGACGAAACACTTATTCTACCTACTGACGAAGTTTTTATAAACTCAAAGCTTAACTTTGTGGAGGAACCAATTGAAATAGCTGATACGAAAACACAAAGACTGAGAAACAAACGAATCAAACTTGTCAAGGTTCGATGGAATTCGAAGCATGGACCAGAGTTTACTTGGGAACGTGAGGATGAGATAAGAAAGAAGTACCCTCACCTGTTTGAACAAGCGACCGACACGAATAATACAAATTAAATCTCGGGACGAGATTTCGCTAACAAGGGGAGAATGTGACAATCCTCCAATTAGGGTATTTACTTAGCCTAATTTCATGCATTACCAAGAGTAATTCCCTGATTAAGTGAATTCAAACTATTATGTGTTAAGTTTTTGGTAAACTTACTATGTGTTATGTGGTATATTTGATAGTAGTTATATGTGTATATATATAATTACGTACGAAATAAATATATCAAACTATACGAATGAAATACAATAACATTGGTGATACAAAATAATTAATAATTCGAAAATTATTAATTACAACTATTAGATAATTATATTATTGATATAATATAATAAAATATACGTTTTATAATAAACGTATTAATCGCGAATAATAAGTTCCGAAATGAACTTCGAATATACTTTTGAATAATTTTTATGTTGAAATTATTATATAAAAGTGTTACAACGAAAAGAAAACGAAAGATTTAGACGATTTTTGTTACGCGTATTACGAACAGAAACAATTTTAAAACGCACCTAGAGGTTCTAAATAATAAAAGTATTATTTAGTAAGTTACTGTTTTAATGTGTAGAACATTACCTCAAAATATGATTTCCAAATTTAACTGAAATCTGGCACGCGTTTTTGACTATACAGTACTTTTACTGTAATAAATTTTAATTATACTTGTAACTAAGTAGTTCACATTTCGATTTCATATTCCTAAATCTGAGATATCGAGGAACAAAACGCTAAATTTTATTATAATTAAAGTACCACAAATTATACCCGTACACGGAATTAACGGGCTAAAAACTATCAATATTGTACAAAACAAAATATCTCGCGACAGATTATACTCCCTCCATACCGTTCCTTTGAAATCTCACCTCCAATAATACATCTTCACCTATAATTTTGATCTGCAAAAATACACACACACAACACATTTCACACTTCATTTCTCTCTGGTTTTTGGTACGTACTGGGAGAAGCAGAAACAACAAGATCAGGAAGAAGCAACACCAAAATCCTTTTCATCTTCATCATTTTCAACCTCTTAAACTCACAAACAAAATGGTTTCATAATCATCTTCATCATTTTTCGTCATCAACAACATCTCAGAATCGTCATCATCTTCATCCAAATCATTGTGAGAATAAATTTCTCCATTTTATTTCATTTATATAATTTCTTGAAATTATGATCTTGATGATTATTGTTGTTATAAATTGTTAAAAACAAGTTATTATGCAATTGTATAACATATATTGATGAACTATCACGTTAAAATGGTGTTAAAATACCCGAAAATGAGATTTTGTTTCGTACAAACCTGAACAAAACGATGATGAACAGTACCATAACAAAACCACGCGATCGCGTCATTTTATGAGTAAAATCAAGCGTTCTTCGAAAATGACATCACGCGATCGCGTGATTTTCCAAAACAGAACTAAACAAATCACAGAACTACGCGATCGCGTAAACGTTCACCCGATCGCGTCACTTTTTAACTTCACCCGATCGCGTCACTTGAATCACCGATCGCGTGAAAAACCTTTTTACCCGATCGCGTGACTTCCTCGACCGATCGCGTCATTTGTAACCGAGACCGTGTATTTTGTTGACTTCAACCGATCGCGTGATCTATCTGGACACATCCACGCGATCGCGTCCCATTTCAAAGATCCGAAAGTTCATTAAATTAATTTGGTATTTACAAAGAACAAGTTATAACCAACTTAGTAAACGACAACTATAATTGTACAAGACTTAGTGTAACAATTGGACACGACAAAACTTTGTGACAATTATAAAATATATATATATACAAACGAATGGACAATATATATATATTTAACGAAACATATAAATGGAACGATTTAATTATCTAGTACAAACCATATACGACAAACGAAAACGAGTTATATTTTATAACAAACGAAGTTTGTTTTTGAAAACATAAACGACAATCAAGTTTATTCGCGACAAATACAAACGACTTATATATACGATATAACAAAGTTATTTTAAATAACTATTATAATGATGTTTTGAAAACATAATCAATAACAACGACAATTACATATGTCTACACTCGACATTTACAACATATGTATTTATGGACTTTAACAATGACGACAACTAATATATATATTAGAATATATATATTCAACTAATATGTATATAAATATACATACTTGAACTTAACGACTAATTGAAACGCAAACCTCATCAGCAACTAAAATATTAAAAACATTTCAACTTAACAAATAATCCATATACTTATACAAGTATTATTATTTGCGTCTAGGTATTTGAACGACGCTTTTGGATTGTTTGCTAGCTATTTGTGCTGAAGACTTGCAAAACAGTGAGTTCACAGCCCCGCTCTTTTATTGTTTTAAATGCTTTTAAAACCAGGGGTGGAAAACATAGAACAATTTGATATAACATGCTATATGCTTTTATGTATTGTACTGCATGTTATTATGTGAAACTGATTAATATGATTTCTTTTGTGATATCAAACTTGAACCATTTCTATAAAATGTTTTCATATTGAATTAATTGAATTAATTATATGAAACGTTTTCACAACTTTTGGGAATAAGACAGCAGATCTTGGTACGATCCTAGGTTTACGCGAGGTAGTTGTAGTGCACATAAGTCCAAGTGCTTGCAACCTATAACCATTAGCTAGGTGACTCTAGCCACTGAGTATACAGATAGTACTATCGATTTGACAACCCTCCCAGGATATTACTCGTTGGTCATTCCAACCACACGACGGCAGTCGTAACGAGGAGTGTATACTTACCGTGTTTCTGAGGCAACAACAAAACAACTAGTCGTGGTTTGGTTATAGTACTAGTGTCGTTACTTTAACTTTAAAGGGGTCGCCCACCTTAGAGGGATTATAGTCTATATTTCCCACATAACTAAACAACTAAACAACAAATTGATTTGGGAAGGGTATTCCCAGTGATGACTAATAGGACAGGTGTTCCTTGAGAGACTATTTCTAGGAAACGTTTACCTTAATTGGTTAAACTTGGTTTCCCACAAAACAACTATTTCTAGGAAATGTTTACATAAATATTAAACCTGTGTTTCCTGCAATAACTATTTTGGAATGTTTACTTTATTGTTAAACTTGGGTTCCTGTTAACTATCTGTTGGAAAATGTTTGCTTGACTGCTAAACCTGATTTTTCCTTAACTATTGGAATGGATATGTTTATTATATCATAAACCTGTATATTCTGCGACTGTTAATTTGGAAATGTTTATTATTAAACTTGTGTTTCCTACACAGTTATTATTGTAGTAAGAATGACATTCTTACTATTCTATTAGGAAATGTTTTCTTTAATTAGAACACTTGTGTTTCCTACTTATATATAAATGTTATGTTTGTGTACATAAATGATTTATATACAACTTGATTTATTTCATTCACAACTAAACCTGTGAATTCACTCAACATTCAATGTTGACAGTTTACTATGTTTTTCAGGGAATTAGGACTCATGTACTCCTGCATGCATAAAGGACGTAGGCAACCTGACTATTTATGATGCCACTTTTGGGACACATGGATTTCCTGTGTATTATCAATTTTATTGGTTATACTTATGAAATCCCTCTTTTATAAATATGTATTTTTAAATATTTAGGTTGTCTTTGACAACCCTACTTATGTACGACTTTATGAGTCGTATCTTTTGTAATAACTTTAAACTTATGGCATCTTAAATATATTATGTTCTATATGATCATATGCTCTGACATCGTGAATGCACTATTGAATCTGTCCGCCCCCGACGCTTAACAATTATTAAAATGCTTCCGCTAATTAACTAAAAGCTTCCGCTAAACTGTTAATAAACACGATTTACCGATTTGGGGGTGTGACACGTTTTTCACCAAAGCAACTTAGTAGAAATAAAAAATTTTCGAGCTGACTTGGCATCTCGACCCCAACCAGGGGCCAGCCCCTTGGACCCCGCCAAGGGTGCTGCCCCCGGACCCCCGTACTTAGATTCCGTAAGCACATTTCTCACCAAGTGTTGAACTTGCACAATTTCAAATACTCGTGCGATACGACTTCCAAAACACATTGTAACATACTATTCAAGTATAACGTTTCGAGACCAAAATTATAATGATGAGATTATTATTACAAACAATCACCAACGGGCCGTACACGCTTTCAAATACTCAAATCAATAAACCAAATCTTAGTAATTTGGACAAGTCAATCAACCAAATCGGGGTAATTTGGACAAACAATTACAAATGTAGTCCTTCGAGATACCTAAACAATTAATAACCATTGCGTGTCATGGACACCTTCAGGTTACAAGTCTTCGGACACCTATTTACAATAATCAATTCAAGCTTATTTCAATCAACACTCAAAGGCTCAGGTGAGTCTCATAGCCCCTATTTTACTGTTTTACATATTTGGGGTGTGATTACAATGCTCGCTTTACATGTTGAACGCAAGTACAATTTCAATCAAATACTGCATGAGTTGTTTTCAACTAATCAATCAAGTCCTCCTTAGCATAGTCTGGTAATACATTTGTAGCTTGAATGTTAGTATATGATATCATATAGGATTGACAATCCTCGTCCGGGTTAGCACGCACTAACTGGTCAAAAGGACGTATTAGCATTTGGGATGACGAGTGTGGATTAGACACTCGTAGGGGCCTTCAAGTTAGGTTTCCTTAAGTGGGTCTGACAACTCAAGTTAAGCTCAGACTATGTGCTCATGACTGTATAACTTTTATTTTGCTTAATTGCATTTTAAATTCAATTATAAATCTTGCGGTTCATACAACAAATATTGATATACAAACCTGTGAACTCATCAGCATTTCGCTGACCCATTTTAGCATGTATCACAGGTACACAGCAGTAGGTTGGACTGCCTGACCGGATTTCATTAGCTCGAGTCAACATGCATTACAAATCAGAGATTTAAATTGCATTATTATATTTTGTATAAGTAATTATGTGATGTAAATCTCTCCATTACAGAAACGGAGCTAATGTAAACATTATTTTTGGATGTAAACTTTGTTTTATTTATACAAGTTCAAACGACGCATATAGTGGTCGTTCATTATATATCTTCGTGCTGTGATTATTGATTAGTAACACCCAAATCAAGCTTCCGCAAACCATTAAATTTGGGGGTGTTACACAATCTTATTTGTCAATCATGTAAACACCGAATAAACTAACAAATAGATGAAAGAGGAAAACACAAAAAAATTATACATGTCCATTATGTATCAAGTATAATTTTCTCAGATTATAATTAAATATCTATACATGTGCATTGTGTATCAAATTATAATTTTATAAAAGTGTGATTAAATTCTTATATGTATGCATTGTGTATCAATTATAATATTATTAGGTTGTGATTAAATGTCTATTGATTGACAGTTTAAAGGTTAAAAAATTCTATAGCATACTAGATTAAATCTACACGCAAGCTTTTGTTAAACTAGAACCTCATTGACTAACTATAAATTATTATGTATCATATTAAGTTTAACTAGAATAAAAATTATTTATACCCAAATCAATGAACCCTAGACACAAATTCTAGAGTATCAATTATAAGTGGTGTAACTATAATCATTATTACGGTTGTCTTGAAGGTTTTAAACTTAACTAATAAACCCTAGACATAGTTTTTGCTAATGTTATCGTGTATCAATCCTATCAGATTTGCCGATCATGTAAAAAATGTATAAACTAACAAACAACATATGAAAGATGAAAACACAAAAAAGTTCATACATGTCCATTATGTATCAATTATAACTTTCTCAGATTAAGATTAAATATCCATACATGTGCATTGTGTATCAAATTATAGTTTCATAAAATTGTGATTAAAGTCTTATATATGTGCATTGTGTATCAATTATAATATTATTAATCTAATATGATTTGTTAATCATGTAAAAAATGAATAAACTAACAAAAAGATGAAAGATGAAAACACAAAAAAATTATACATGTCCATTATGTATCAATTATAACTTTCTCATATTTTGATTAAACATTTATACATGTGCATTGTGTATCAAATTATAATTTTATAAAATTGTGATGAAATTCTTATATATGTGCATTTTGTATCAATTATAATATTATTAATCTAATATGATTTGTTAATCATGTAAAAAATGAATAAACTAACAAAAAGATGAAAGATGAAAACACAAAAAAATTATACATGTCCATTATGTATCAATTATGACTTTCTCATATTCTGATTAAGCATCCATACATGTGCATTGTGTATCAAATTATAATTTTATAAAATTGTGATGAAATTCTTATATATGTACATTTTGTATCAATTATAATATTATTAATCTAATCTGATTTGTTAATCATGTAAAAAATGAATAAACTAACAAAAAGATGAAAGATGAAAACACAAAAAAATTATACATGTCCATTATGTATCAATTATAACTTTCTCATATTCTGATTAAACATCTATACATGTGCATTATGTATCAAATTATAATTTTATAAAATTGTGATTAAATTCTTATATATGTGCATTGTGTATCAATTATAATATTATTAAGCTGATTAAATTTCTATTGAATGACAATTTGATTGAAAAATTTTCTAAAGCACAATAGATTAAATCTAGACACAAACTTTTGTTAAACTAGAACTTCATTGACCAAGTTTGAATTCATATGTTTAAATTGTATCAATTTAATTTTATCACTAGAATAGAAATTATTTATACCCGAATCACTAAACCCTATCACAAATATCTTAAAGTATCACTGGTAAGTGGTGCAATCATAATCGTTATTATAGTTGTTTTGAATGTTTCTAAATCTAATTAATAAACCCTATCACAAATATCTTAAAGTATCACTGGTAAGTGGTGCAATCATAATCATTATTATAGTTGTTTTGAATGTTTCTAAATCTAATTAATAAACCCTAGACATAGTTTTTACTAATGTTTATTGTGTATCAATCCAATTTGATTAGTCAAATCATGTAAACAATAATAAACTAACAAACAGATGAAAGAGGAAAACACAATAAAATGTATATATGTACATTATGTATCAATTATAATTTTTTTAGGTTATGATTAAATATATATACATGTACATTGTGTATCAAATTTTAATTTTATAAAATTGTGATTGAATTCTCTTATATATGTGTATCGTGTATCAATTATAATACTTTTTGATCAAATTTTTGTTAAATGAAACTTTATTTAAAAAAAATCCTAATATATGAACCCTAGACACACTCTTTTTATAAAGTAGAACTTCATTAACTAATTTTAATTTACATATTATGTATCAATTTAATTTACTACTCGAATGAAAAATATTTATACCCTACTCAATGAACCTTAGACACAAATATGCTAGAGTGTTAACCGTAAGTGGTGTAGTTATAATCATTATTACAGTTATTTTGAATGCTTCTAAACCCTAATCAATAAACCCCTAGACATAGTACGTGTTCAAACACTTATATTTATTCTAGGGATGTTTTTTTGTGCACCATCAACTTTGATACAAATTTCAAATAATAAAACATCTACTACTATCTCAAAACAAACCATAACATAACTATACTGTACTCTGCATAATATCGGTTCTATCAAAATGATCTACGTATGTATCCAAAACTAAACTTTGACTCTGTGAAGTCAAAATTGTATCCAAAATCAATTTTGACAAGCTTCTGTGCTTCAATTTTTCCCCCACCTATATCCAATTTTTTATATCCATAGAAAATGCTTAGCTAATCCTCATCACATGCAGCATTGACCACAATTTTAACTTTACCAAAATTTGTATCCCACCGTTGACTATTTAAACAATTATTCACCACTTTTGAGTCATGAAATTCATTATTGACTTCCCGTTGTACTTTATATATTTGTTTACTTCCAAAATCATCCAGTAGTCTCTTCTAATTTGTGATAGTACAACTGCGATCTCTGACTTTTTACACTAACTCTTTCCAAGTGCAAGTTTGGTTAGCTTGAAACATAGAGCTCAAATATATGCTAAATTACACAATATGCGCTTCCCAGCTTCCATTCTACACTCTCATGGTTGCAACTCCGAAATCTGAAGTGGTAAGGCTTTATGTTGTAAATTTTAGCTTAACCTGTTTTGAAAGTGTTAAAAAGAAACATTACCCAAATCGAACCATTTTTATGTGGACTGGGTCAAAATAATTGGCTACACCTCTGGCTACTTGTATAAAATTGTACAAATGCATGTTAAATAAAGCAACAAATTAATATAGGAACTATTTTATGCAGCAAAGTTTAATCATTATTAAAGATAGGCAATATGTATGTCTTACCTTGATGCTGACTAAAAAGTGTAGGAGAAGTAGCATACCATTTGTTGTGTTGAGCGTTTTATATTGTACATTCTTTACCTCTCACCGACACATTCCGCTATACGTTTGCAAGCAATTACTGGATCAGAGAGGTACACTTTTACACCTATACAAATAATGGTCCATCTGAAATTTAATATATTTCTTTTTAATAGTGTCATGGTGTATTCACAGCTTCCTGATGTAGCCAAGATGTTTTCTAATGAGATGACATTAGCCTCAGCTTGGATCTACTTGTTAGCCGTCGACCTTTATGTTACAAGGTAGCCTTCTTTCTCCAAATGTGATTTTTTTAAAAATTTATATAATGTTAACTGAATGTGGTTTTGATTACGCAAACATGCAGGTGTATCAAGACGGACTAGAGAACGATCGAGATTGAGACTCACCATTCGTTTTCTCTTTGCCTTTTCTATTGTCCAAATAAAATACTTGTTCATGCCGACACCAAGGCAATCACCACAATATCTAGAGAATCAAAAACTGAGATTCAATGATGTTTTTTGCTCTAGAATTTGGCCAAATGTTTATGTGTATACTGAATTCTAAGTTATATGAAGATAGTTCAAGCATTTGCTCATCTTTTTATCTTTTAAGTATAGTATTGGCATAAATGTTCACATGTTTTCATGTGAAAGCTACAAACATTATTACCATAGGTAGCTGAAACAACATGAAGACACAAGTGATGTTGGTGCAACTTATAAACAGGCATTTGCTTTATTTTGTTAATGTCTAAATACTTGAAATATTGAACACTTGAATTAATTTACTGATGATATTGGCAGATTTACATTGGGCTAATGTTCTGTCACTTTGTGTGTTGAAAAACTCTGAATACTTAAATAAGTCTATGTAGTGATGAAGTTTTATATGGATATATATGACATAGAACTAAGTAGATATTATTTATATAAATAAACCATAATGCCTAGTTTGTTCATAAAACTTAGGGTTAATGGCGCAGATCGGGTATGAACTTATCACTTTTTGCCGAGTTAGGGTATGAACCCAATTTATCACACAGGTCGGTAACAAACTTTCAAATTATGTTTCGAGTTGGGGAACAAACTTTTTTCTTTTTGCCAAGTTAGGGTATGGACCCAATTTATTACACAGGTCGGTAACAAACTTTCAAATTATGTTTCGAGTTAGGTAACAAACTTTTTTTTCATTTCAATTATGTTTCAAATTATGTTTCGAGGTCGGTAACGAACTTTCAAATTATGTTTCGAGGTCGGTAATGAACTTTCAAATTATGTTTCGAGTTAGGTAACGAACTTTCAAATTATGTTTCGAGTTAGGTAACGAACTTTTCGAGTTAGGTGAAAAAAAGTTTGTTCCCTAACTCGAAACATAATTTGAAAGTTTGTTACCGACCTGTGTAATAAATTGGGTTCATACCCTAACTTGGTAAAAAGTGATAAGTTCATGCCCGATCTACACCATTAACCCTAAAACTTAAAAATTCTTGCATCAGATTGGAATACACTAGTTCAACTATGGTCTTTTGTTTTGAATTAAGCCATAAGTTTTGGTTTGATATGGGTATAATCTGAAATCCTATCGACTAAATTAACTACCCAAAATTATTCTGGATAACAAAATATAAAGAAACATATTACAAGTGATGGATAGATCAGCAAGGCATTTAGCATTAAAATACACCATAGTGAATTACCAAAAGCATCATGACTAATTTGTCAAATTTGGACCATAATCACCCTAACATTTCTACCTAAAGTATGTCAAGTACTACCAGATTACAGTGTCGCCCAAATCTCAGTTTCTTGAATCATTTCAGCTAGCCCGAACAATGATGACTTTCATCAGCTTTTCGATCTCATTTATCAACTCAAACACACAAACATCACCCAAAACTAGATGATCATTACTGAATTTCTTCTAGTTTTTACCAGTCATCTTACATTGTGACCCGTAATCCTTGCACTGAATAGGACCACATTTTCTGCTATCGGGCATTTGAAGAACACAGTCTGCACTCTTAGTTTCACCGGTCAAATATCATCTACCAAATGCGATAGGTACAAATACATACATCTTACATTCAAATGATCTCTTTCATGGAAGACTCATTGGCTAAGCTCGGTAATGAACTTTTCATTTCTAGATTTTGCATATCCATTTCTAAGTTTTTTTGCAACAACAATATCAAGCAAAATATAAAACTTTTTGCAACAACAATATGAAGCAAAATATAAAACTTCCAATAGCAATTGTATTAAAGCACGCGAGTGCAAAATACTGTAAGAACCAACCCAACCTGTCTAACCCACCCATTTGGCCACCTGTACTTCCAAAACAAGACTTACACTTGGGGTAAATGGCACGATTATCACACCATAACTTTCCAGATTGCACAACTACAAATTCCAGAAGCTCAATAATACAGTTTAACCTATTAATGACCTTATATTCTAACTTAAGACTAATTTGATAAGAACGCTTATTCCTAGATGTAATTTTCCCGTTCTCTTTTACACTTAAGTTGTCACGACTTTCTAGGGAAGACCTACGAGCAAAGAAGACTTCCTTTTTGTTCTCATCCTCATCATAACTAAGGATTATAACATCATTTATTTTCACAAGCAAACATTTTCTTGCACTCATATAATCACCCGATCCTTGTATCTTTTTCCTTTGCTTCTAATGAAACTATATCTTTTCCTTTATTGCTACTCTTGTCTTTGCTATTTCAACTTTTTACTAATCTACTCCAATATACACAATACACAAAATTAAAGTAAAGTTTTATCTCTAGTATACAGTTGTTATTGCCTTAATTTGATTAAATTGTGGTAATTAAACATGTATAACACAAAATAAACCGATAATACATTAACATGTACTCCAACATAATTGAAATTAAATACGAAATTATAATCTCTAACACCAAAATACTCTAAACCTGATACACAATACACATAATAAAAAGATTACAAAAAGAAACAGTATTTAACATGTATCATAATGAACAAATACACAAAGACGATCCAACATCATCATTAAATTGGAATACATGTGATTAAATTACAGTAATTAAAAAATGTATCACACACAGTTTAACTTAATACAACATGTTTATAAGAGAAAATTATCACATAAATTAAAATTGTTAACAAAGTAAATTGGAATTATGAGATTAAATTACAGTAATTAAAATTATAACATTTCGTACTTCCAGTTTCTAAATCGTTGTCATCAACTGGAAGAACAGATTCGAGAATAGAAGTTGTCATCTTGATTGAAATTGAGAGTAAATTGATCGAATTCCGAAAAATAGCGAGAGTAAATTGATCGAATTTTGAAACAAATTTTTGAAAAAATGAAAGGAAATCATTTATTTAGAAAGAAGGTTAATAGAGATTGACGGAAGTTAACGTTAAATTGGAGGAGGAGAAGACGGTGAACAAAAATTACTAATTTACCCTTAATAGCACCGTGCGAAGGATGAAGGTGACCGGAGAAGAAGTACACGTGGATACAGGTGAATGGTTGCGTATAGTGTGTACGATTAAAAGCTGCGTACATGAACCGGGATCTTATATTTAAATAATCTAACTAAATATTTCATCCCAACATATCATTGTTAGTTAAAGTTAAACTTCTTTAATATAAGTCCCTACAACACGAATGGGGGGACTATATTATTTACCCCAGTCTACACAAACATTTCAGCTAGAAGCCCAAGGGCCAGCCCATTAAATTACCAGTTTTCTGATAAACAGGCTGTATACATAGGCTCAAAAAAATGGGTCACAGGTCTACTAAGCCTGGTTCATAAATCATAATACAAGATAAATGTTCTTTTTTTTCCCTCCATTTTTAATATTCTCTTTCTACCTTTCATGGTAGGGGATTGATATATCTACCACCTATTTTAATAAATTCACCACATTCATGCATTAAGAGACTATGAATGTAGTGGATTTATCAAAACGGATGATGAATTTCTCATCACCCTTCATAGTAATCCATGAAAACTTCTGCACAAAATTTATCAACCACGATGAGTCGGTGATTATTTATGAATTATGAATGAAAACTTGAAAGGTGAATTATAATATTTCATATGAAAGTTATCGCACCAGAAAGATAAAAAGAAATGAAATGCAAATTTTTTTTTGTTTTTTTGATAATGTGACTTCTATCACGAAATCAAGTGTTAGATTGATGGAGTATTTTATACCTCCTTGTAACACCCGTCAAATTAGGACTAGTAATTAGTGCCTAATCCTTTGTTAATACATGTAATTAGTTCGGTTTTAGGCTAATTAATATATCGAAATATATATTGATGGATATATACAAATTATGCGGTTTGATTTTAATCGTACGCAACTTAAATCGAATGAAATTCAGTTCAATTAATACAGACGTTGGTGAAACATTTTAAATAAATCATAAATCATCATGTAATAACGCTACTATATCAAAATAGTGTATTAATAATACTTCCAAATTGTCTTGTTTGTACAATAAAAACTTACAAGATTTAAGAACGAAATACGCCAATTAATCAAAATTATATTATATATTTCAACTATTAAAGATTTAAAGAAATAATTCAAGTAAATTATTTAACAAAACTCGTATTTTGAAATGAAGAATTAACGCGTAAAATAATTGATTAAAACGTTAAACGACGGAGAAAACGAACACCGCACGGAGCACGGAACGGGGACTGCGAGGTGGAGGCTTTCACCTACACCCCACCTCCTCTCTTTCTTCTTTTCATTTTCACCATCTCATCTCTCTCTGTCTTTCCTTTTTCTCTCAAAATTTCACCATCACCACTACCTCATAAATTCGCAAAATAACACCTCGAAACGACCCCGGATCATACCACTCCTTTGGAAGAAAAGCATGACCGCGTCACGATCTATCTTTCTATCTTTTCGGAATTTCCATCCGACACTTTGTAAGTTTCCGACAAATCTCGAAACTCTTCGATTCTAAGTATTTTTCACTTATAGTTGTTTATATAAGCTTATAATGTCCAAATAAGGGTGGGTAAAAGATTCGGACCAAAAAAAAGTTGTTCGACCGTGTTTCCGGCCACCGGAGTCCGACCAGACGCTGACGTCGCTTTTGGCTTGGCCCAATTGCGACATCAGCCACAACGTTGCAAAACCCCCCACGATGTCGCATGGTGCAACATCAGCCTCAACGTCGCATTAAATTGCGACGTCGCATATAGCGACATCGATCCCTACGTCGCAAGAACCACAACGTCGCATATGTTGAGTCACTGGTCGCTGACCATGTTGAGTCACTGGTCGCTGACTGATATCGTGTAAAAAGTCACGTTTTTACTACCGATATCTCTCTCATTCTGGAGCAAATACTTGGCATTTGAACTCAAACAATGCGCAAATCAGTGATAATATGTTAAGAAGATCAAAACAAGGTTGCACGAGAAAAATCAAGCAAAACGGATGTAAAACGAAGATTCCACACACGTTTGAAGATTCGAGGCATAAAAACGAGATTTCAAGACTAAAGTGCCCTCCATCAACATCCATTATTTCCAAGATGTTCTTTTTTAAAATTCGAATCCAACAGAAGAAGAATCAACCAAAACGGGTGAAAAATGAAGATTTCGCGCCCGCCGGAAGATCCAAATGATCCGTACGCAATATCTGGAGCTAGGGACCTCATTTCAGGGCCTATCTCATGTCAAAATCTTCGTTTTTGAATTACAAATCCAACAAAAAAAGAATCAACTCAAACGGACGTATAACGAAGAAAACACGCACGAATCAAGAAACGAAGCAACAAACGACGCAACGGGGCGGGGTGGGCCCACCGCCGCCGGCCACCAGCCAACCGCCGCCGGTTGGACCCCCACCGCCGCCGGCCACCTGTGTCCCTCCCCAGTTTCCATTTTTGGTAACTTTTGGTACCTGGTGCGCCTACTTTTCGTGTTGTACGGTACCCGGTGCGCCTACTTTTTGCGTTGTACGGTTCCTGGTGCACCCTTTTGGCTACCTTTTGCTAACATGCACCACTTGGTGCTAATGTGAGCCAAAGCTCACCTATGAATAGGTTGCTTAGGTTCATTTGTAAAACACACCAATATATGCACACATTCTAGCATATTTCACACTTTCTCACCATCCATTCTTTTCTTTCTTTATTGTAATATTTCCTTAGTTAATTGATGTGACGCAAAAAGTTATGTTTTTAAGTACAATATTCCACACTTTTTGGACACATCTTTAGTGAAAACATTCCAAAACAATCATTATTTACTAAAATTCACTAAAGTGCTCCAAATATAGGCGTTGCTACAAAAACCACTTAAAACGTCCAAATAACAAGCAAAACAGAGCGAATAAACAAACAACCAATTCTCACACCCTCATTTACCCTATGATAAGCACATTCTAACCTTATGATATGTTGCAATAGGTAACAGCGAGACGGGAGAATCAAGAATCATGCAAATTGGGTGAAGAACGGAAGAGATACGGCTTCTACAGATCGTTAAAAGTCGTTCCAAACATGCTTGAGCTACACTCATCCAATTTCTGTGAAATTGATACCATTAGAAGCGTAACGGAATTACGAAAGCGTGAGCGCAAGAATCGCGTCAAATGGACATGTAACGAAGGAGATACGGGCGTTTTAAGCAACGAAGGAAAGCCGAAACACCCCGTATACGGCCTTGGCAAGCCATATACGGCCCCACAAGACCGTATACGGCCTTTTAACTCCATATACGGCCCTTCTAACCCCATATGCTGTTTTGGCAAGGCTTGGGTCCATCCGGTCATCCCCCTTCATGCTTGGTTCGCTTGTACGATGCGCTTTGATGTTTATACGTATTTCTCCTTTGGCTCCAAGCATTATTTCTTTGGCTCCAAGTTTGGCTTCAACTTTGGCTCCAAGTATTGGATCCATGGCTTGCTCATTTGGCTCCAAGACAATTGCTTTGGCTCCAAGTTGATCTTCACCTATAAATAGATGGCCTCCTCCACCATTTCATTCACACCATTCTCATATCTCATTTCTCACTTTCTCTCTCACACATTCTCTCTCTAGCACTACTCTTAGGAGTTAGAGGAGAACTAGAGAGAGATTAGTTATGTAGTTAATTAGTAGAGGCTAGCTTATGTAATGCTTGGATTTTAATGAAGAAATACAAGTTCTTATTCTGCTCGCAATTCGTATCGGTATCATTTATCCTTTCTATTATTAATTTGTCATATTGTTCTTGTTTGATGTATGTGATTTATTAATATTAGAAATGTTTATTGTTATGCATTATGAGTAGTGTGCTTGTATGTTTGTCATGATTTAAATAGTAGTGATGATGTTACTTCAAATATATGATATTGGGATAACAACATTATGAAACAACGGAGGTAACGTTATACGGCTTTCATTTGTATAGCGCCGGAAACATCACTAATGTGTGGAGTACGGAACGTGGAAGCTATGAAAGTCGTGGGCACAATCCGTTGTGGAATAATGTTCCCGATCATTATATAACTGGAAGTTGTTATACTTTGTTATCTGTCTAAGCTTATCCTGAATATAGATCTAGTGTCTCATCACCCTTTCCAGAATTTCACATGACTGTTGCCCTTAGGATAGGACTTTGCAAACCCTAATACTACGTAGATACAGTTATCTCCAGTTACAGTAGGAAGCTATGAACTTTCTGTAAAACGGCACAGTACTTCGTATAGCGTCAAATACGTGGAAGCTAAGGAAATGCCGTAGGACTGTTTCATCGTGGAATACCTAGAAGTGACCCTTCTAGAACTCGGGTCTAGGAATTAAAGCTGTGGAAATGCTCGTTGCCCTGTACACCGTTATTACACCTAAGATCTGGAAAGCTGTGGAAATGCTTAAATGTCCGGTACACCGTTAGTACATCTAGGATCAGGAACACTGTGGAAATGCCTAATTGCCCTGTACACCGTGAGTATTCCTAGGGATGAACGCCTGAATGTAAAGGAGGGTCTATGTTTATGACGGTAGAATATATGCTTCAGTGAATGAATACAGAGTTCTGTCAAGAGGGCTTAATGCTCCATAAACATTGCTTAACTCTACAATACCGATAGTTTAGAATAACAACAGTTAACAACCAGTACACAGTTAGATAATAACAAATAGACTTAGGGGTTAAGAAAGGTCAGTAAATACAATTGCGGCCTGATGCCTTATGCCTGCTCCCTAGATAAATCAAGGGTGACTTTGTCTTATTCAAGCAAAAGTTTAGGGGGGTTTGAAAACAGTCTGATCTGATCAGGGTTCATGATAGCCTAGGTACTCAGTGACATACGTATTTAGATCCGGAACTAAATAAGTAGGGTCCTAGTGTTTACAACTAAGTTTATCTGTCTGTTAACTGACTGTGTCCCCAATAAACATCATCCTAACTATATGCTATCCTAAATCATGGTGAACCACGTCTTTGTTATGTTTAAGTGTTACATATGTGCTAGCTTCCTTTTACTTTTATGTTTTATTAGTTTTAGTAGTTTTAATTAGATAAAAATCAAATCAAATACCTATCCAACTATCTAAACCCTAGCTTGATCACTAAGTTATTTGAACGAGCTCTGTTTTAATTCTGCCGTTGTGACGAACGACCCTGGATCATCCTTACCATATACTAGTATCAGGTATTCGTACCAAGTACCAGTAGATAGTACGGAGGATTAGGTTCCCCCGAAAAAATATAAATTTAAAACTACTCACTGACGTCGTGCCCAGCGGAAAGGTCTGCAACGACGGGAAGAGATTCCTGATCCGACCGCTGGGTGCGCGTCAAGTTTTTGGCGCCGCTGCCAGGGACTGTAGTACGATTTGGAGCCTTTTTAGACAAATTTAGTTTTTAAGCGATCCTTTTGGACTTGGATTCACCATCCCTGTCTTAAGTTACTTTCTACCCGTAGATTAGCGTAGTTAGGTTAGATTAAATTAGCGTAGCTTAGAATAACTTACCTTCATACTACAACTTTAATTCTAAAACCTTATTCTTGTGCTGTCTTTACTGATAACTTGGCAATGGTAACTGTACAACAACTAAGTGATCAATTGGAAAGTCTCATTAATTCAAACCAATATAGATGTAGGAATGATGCCCACGTAGATAATGAATGTCAAGGGTATAGTATGACTTATCTGGATAATATAGGGTATTTAGATCTTCAATCACAATACCAATATGACCCTTATGCTGTCCAACAACATCAAAACCAACCTTACTATCCTGACCCATTCAATGTCTACCCACACTTATCTTACCCGGTACACGAACCACAACCGTATGAAAGTTCTGACTTGAGAGATACGCCCATAGCTTATCTTAGCAGTAATGCTACTCTTTCACCCTCTCACGACCCACTTGAATAATTACTTAAAGAACAAGACGACATGCTTAGAAGATGTACTGATAAGCTGTCTAAAATTGAAACACTAGTCCAAGTGAGAAGTAAAGGAATTAGGGATCAAGTTACAACCGACTATAGGCTACAGGAAGATGAGAGGCACCCACACACCACATCTACATCACCTGACATGGACTTTCATTCTCATGAGTCTGGTTGCAAAACTCCTTCAAATCCTACACCTACCCAATCTTCTAAATCCTCACTACCACCTACTCTTAACCTATCTACGTCCGAGACCAACGAGGAGTTCATTCTAGAGGAACTTTCCAAACCAATTCCACTTGAAACTTCCGGCCGGAGTGACGAGTATGATGAGGTAGACGAAGAGATAGAACTAGAGAGCCCGGAGGTGAAGATTTACACAGAAGACTCAGCTTTAGAAAGACTGGAGGAATTTACACCTACTCTGAGAAGTGATCTTATTCCAATCCAAACCGACGTGGTTGACAACATCCCACAACAACTTGTGGTTGATGATATCCCACATATCTTTCTTGATGAATCAGCCATTGATCTAGTTGACCTATTTACTACCTTAGACCAGCCAGTTACCCAAGTAGTCGATGAGAATGTTGTTACAAGATTGGAGATGATAACCGATACTGTCCCACCTCCATGCCCAAAGTACAACATTATCATTGACCCAAAGACCATAGGAAGCAAGGAGGGTTCTGCGTCATGGTTTCCCTACAAACCTTCTCTCCACCACATAATGACTTATACATCCTGGAGTAATATGGATTCCTTTGACCAACCCAATTTGTCAATCCGACCCAAGGAGGTATTAGAAGTTGAGAGATTTGTTATACCTCCGGTAAATCCATTCCCTCACTTTGAACCATCTCCTTATATTGGACATACCCTAACCTTGACTTGCCTTAAACTCCTAGGTATGTACCAATATTACCCCTTGTGTCTACTGATGGATGCAAGGAAGCCTCTAGGATTGCCTGACATATAGTGCTAGAGTCAAGCTAGAGACTCGAACAAAAACAAGCGCTTCTCGGGAGGCAACCCGTGTCTAACGTAGCTTTGGTAATAGTAGTAGTTATAATAGTAGTTGTGTAATATGCTAACCCAATAAATAGAGAATGAAACCCTAAGATTAATGTTCCAGGTTTTCTTAATTTTTATGAACAAAAAGGATGGTTTGCGAAATTACTTCATCAAAAGTCAAAATTTTGTCAATACCTTAAAACTTCCTACTCCCGTTTGTTTGAACTTTATTGCAACATCTATTTTTAACCATTATCTAAAATCTCACGTTCTTAATGTCCCTTCACTCACAAACATGGAATCCTACTAGAATGAGAATTAGGAACCTTAGTAATCTTATACACCCATTCACATATTTCGAGCATTGGAGGTACTTACATATGTTTCTGTGAACATACATAAAAGATCTTTAACTGAATTATCTGATAACCTGATTTGTATGTCAATGTGTGTATTATGCTCGAACTCGTTTAAAAATGTGTGCTTTGGAAATCTTTATACTTGGTTGCCTGATTTAAACTACTCATGCTAGTATTTCCATATCTATTGTTGGTGCTACGGTGAAATTATAGGCAACTAACACTTTTGGTGTGAGATTTGATTCCAAGTCATACACTGATTTGTTTCATCTACAAAGTACTCACTTTGATAGGTTATTTGCAAACTAGTGAGTCTATGATTTGGAAGATAATCACTTGTTTGTTAGATCACATTTGCTTGTTCTACTTGTACAAATGCCTAGCAAACAGGAACCGACACCTATGGATAAAGGAATCTTTGAGTATAATGGGAAGACAACAAGGGGAGCTCACAGTTCATTAAATTTGAAAATCTTTGGAGCATTGCTTTGCAGGGGAGAGGAGATAACACTTCTAGACACAAAAATGAAGCTCTACTTGTGTCCGGAGGATGACATCACTTCATATTATTTTCTATCCTTTTGGAAGTCAAGCTCTCGACTATAAAAGCAGCGATGCTCGGGAGGCAACCCGTGGAATAAGACGTGTTGAGAGAAAGTGTCAACAAGTGAAGAAAATCTCTGACTATCCTTCACACTTGAGCGTACCTAAAATACTTTATGAAAACTTCTCCGGAATTACAACTCATTTGCAAATAAATCACTGGTCTTAGAAAATAGGGAAATCACTTTGAAAACTGATAATTCATGTGTTTCGAGCATTTGAGGTACTTGCATACTACTTTTATGCATTATGCTCGAACTCGTTTAAAAAAACATGTTTTATAAAACTGATTTGTAATAGAAAACATCTTTTCAAAATTCTGAGACAGTGATTTCTCTTTCCATTTGCAATAAAAACCGAGTTTGTAAAAATGGTACGTCCAATGTGTTCACACTTACGAGATTAATTCACAAGAGAATGATGGATGAATAAACCAATAGCAAGATGCTTGAAGCCAAGCCGATCTTCATGGATGCAGAAAAGGATCTTGGCAACATCTCTTTTCAGCAAATTCAGACTCTCAGCTTCATTGCAGCTAGCTATCTGGGGAGTGTCCTTATCCTTTATCCACTTTTGTTTATGATTCTGTATACTATTTGCCTTGTTAAGTTTGTTAAAGTAGTCTATACTCTATCCTAAGCTTATTACTAAGTGTGGGATTCCAACCCAAAACAAACACTTGAGAAACATTTTCTTACATGTTCAAACTCTAAGTGTGGGATTTTACTTCTAGTAAATCTCAACTCAAGAGAACATTAGGGACAATGTTCCTATAAGTGTGGGATAGCAGGTATAGAATACCTTGGTTAGTTTTTCTGATCTTTAATGTCCGAAATAGTAAACTCAGAAAATGTTCCGCAATTTTTTCAAAATTTTTCAAGAAAATCTAAAAATTACGAGCCTAATATCTCGATTAACTCTACTATTTTGAGTCATAATATCTTTTAAATGAGCTATTTTCAAATATGAGTAAGATATTTCGGAATCTAGGGAAAATAAGGTAGAAATTTCTTAAGCAAGAAATGATAATCTAATAGGAAGCATGACAAAGCACATACAACCCTATTTGCAGTGAGGTATCTTGAGCCTAAAAGCATTCATCTTTAATGCTTCACTTTTCATTTCTTGTGTGTGCCGATGCATGTATCTCTGAATTAGAACTTGCTCTTGACATACGCTTCGAAACCACATTGGTGTGTACCGTACGCGGTATAGGTGCAATTAGATGACCTTGACATTCCCTAGGATTTAACCCCTTTTCACATATCTTTTGAAGCCTAAAACCCTTCCGATACTCATTTTTAGTATCGATGATCCGCCTAGTAAACCCTGTTGAGCCTAAACCTTTCGATTCATTAAACCCTCATATTTTAACCCTACTTCCCAAAATATCCCCGAACTTATCTTAGAATTTCTGAGGTTATGGAAAACATCTTTTAGAATATCCGCTTCACTTATCCTACCCTTTCATTTTCTCCAAAAGTCATCTCTTTCGAGAATCCTTGGTGCGTAAAATTGGCACCGTGAAAAGACTCGAAATGTTCAAGATAAGGGATTTCTGAAAGAATCAAAAGAAAAATATCCTTGGAAATTCTCAGGCAAAGAAGTTCTGAAGAAGAAAAAGAAAATAGAAAAGAAGAAAAAGCAGAAAAGAAAAGAAAAATAGTTCCGCAAGAATAAAGCTAAGTCCTTCAAAGTATCATCCTCTCAAGAAGAATCTGATAAGAAGACGAATAGCTATCTCCTTTCCGTTCTAAAATAAAGTTTTTCATGATCTCAGTTGTTTTTAAGATAAGCAACCCTTACACCCAAAAATACCACTATCCATACCCTTTAACCCTCACCAAACACTACAACCCTCATGAATGTCTTGGGATAATTAGCACCGTCCTCACATAAGTGGTGGAGATCCGATTCTTGATCAAGCCTATGACGATGAGTGTTGCATGACTGGCTATTTGAGCGATTTCGTTTGTTCTAGATTGATAGGAAACCCGATAGAGTGAATTGAGTGACCACCTTTAGTGAGATCGCCTAGTCATGTGTACTCCAAGATCATAAGATTTGGAAGTATGCCTAAGAGAATCTTTTCTTATTTATGAAAGGATCATCTTATCTTTCCTTATATTCTTGAAATTATCTTACTTACATCTGGAAGTGGTGATTCTTAAAAATATTCTGACTCACTCTAAAATGTTTTAAAATGTTTTCAAAAACTGTGTGTTGCTTGAGGACAAGCAACGTCTAAGTGTGGGATAACTTGATGTGACGCAAAAGTCATGTTTTTAAGTACAATATTCCACACTTTTTGGACACATCTTTAGTGAAAACATTCCAAAACAATCATTATTTACTAAAATTCACTAAAGTGCTCCAAATATAGGCGTTGCTACAAAAACCACTAAAAACGTCCAAATAACAAGCAAAACAGAGCGAATAAACAAACAACCAATTCTCACACCCTCATTTACCCTATGATAAGCACATTCTAACCTTATGATATGTTGTAATAGGTAACAGCGAGACGGGAGAATCAAGAATCATGCAAATTGGGTGAAGAACGGAAGAGATACGGCTTCTACAGATCGTTAAAAGTCATTCCAAACATGCTTGAGCTACACTCATCCAATTTCTGTGAAATTGGTACCATTAGAAGCGTAACGGAATTACGAAAGCGTGAACGCAAGAATCGCGTCAAACGGACATGTAACGAAGGAGATACGGGTGTTTTAAGCAACGAAGGAAAGCCGAAACACCCCGTATACGGCCTTGGCAAGCCATATACGGCCCCACAAGACCGTATACGGCCTTTTAACTCCATATACGGCCCTTCTAACCCCATATGCTGTTTTGGCAAGGCTTGGGTCCATCCGGTCATCCCCCTTCATGCTTGGTTCGCTTGTACGATGCGCTTTGATGTTTATACGTATTTCTCCTTTGGCTCCAAGCATTATTTCTTTGGCTCCAAGTTTGGCTTCAACTTTGGCTCCAAGTATTGGCTCCATGGCTTGCTCCTTTGGCTCCAAGACAATTGCTTTGGCTCCAAGTTGATCTTCACCTATAAATAGATGGCCTCCTCCACCATTTCATTCACACCATTCTCATATCTCATTTCTCACTTTCTCTCTCACACATTCTCTCTCTAGCACTACTCTTAGGAGTTAGAGGAGAACTAGAGAGAGATTAGTTATGTAGTTAATTAGTAGAGGCTAGCTTATGTAATGCTTGGATTTTAATGAAGAAATACAAGTTGTTATTCTGCTCGCAATTCGTATCGGTATCATTTATCCTTTCTATTATTAATTTGTCATATTGTTCTTGTTTGATGTATGTGATTTATTAATATTAGAAATGTTTATTGTTATGCATTATGAGTAGTGTGCTTGTATGTTTGTCATGATTTAAATAGTAGTGATGATGTTACTTCAAATATATGATATTGGGATAACAACATTATGAAACAACGGAGGTAACGTTATACGACTTTCATTTGTATAGCGCCGGAAACATCACTAATGTGTGGAGTACGGAACGTGGAAGCTATGAAAGTCGTGGCACAATCCGTTGTGGAATAATGTTCCCGATCATTATATAACTGGGAGTTGTTATACTTTGTTATCTGTCTAAGCTTATCCTGAATATAGATCTAGTGTCTCATCACCCTTTCCAGAATTTCACGTGACTGTTGCCCTTAGGATAGGACTTTGCAAACCCTAATACTACGTAGATACAGTTATCTCTAGTTACAGTAGGAAGCTATGAACTTTCTGTAAAACGGCACAGTACTTCGTATAGCGTCAAATACGTGGAAGCTAAGGAAATGCCGTAGGACTGTTTCATCGTGGAATACCTAGAAGTGACCCTTCTAGAACTCGGGTCTAGGAATTAAAGCTGTGGAAATGCTCGTTGCCCTGTACACCGTTATTACACCTAAGATCTGGAAAGCTGTGGAAATGCTTAAATGTCCGGTACACCGTTAGTACATCTAGGATCAGGAACACTGTGGAAATGCCTAATTGCCCTGTACACCGTGAGTATTCCTAGGGATGAACGCCTGAATGTAAAGGAGGGTCTATGTTTATGACGGTAGAATATATGCTTCAGTGAATGAATACAGAGTTCTGTCAAGAGGGCTTAATGCTCCATAAACATTGCTTAACTCTACAATACCGATAGTTTAGAATAACAACAGTTAACAACCAGTACACAGTTAGATAATAACAAATAGACTTAGGGGTTAAGAAAGGTCAGTAAATACAATTGCGGCCTGATGCCTTATGCCTGCTCCCTAGATAAATCAAGGGTGACTTTGTCTTATTCAAGCAAAAGTTTAGGGGGGTTTGAAAACAGTCTGATCTGATCAGGGTTCATGATAGCCTAGGTACTCAGTGACATACGTATTTAGATCCGGAACTAAATAAGTAGGGTCCTAGTGTTTACAACTAAGTTTATCTGTCTGTTAACTGACTGTGTCCCCAATAAACATCATCCTAACTATATGCTATCCTAAATCATGGTGAACCATGTCTTTTTATGTTTAAGTGTTACATATGTGCTAGCTTCCTTTTACTTTTATGTTTTATTAGTTTTAGTAGTTTTAATTAGATAAAAATCAAATCAAATACCTATCCAACTATCTAAACCCTAGCTTGATCACTAAGTTATTTGAACGAGCTCTGTTTTAATTCTGCCGTTGTGAGGAACGACCCTGGATCATCCTTACCATATACTAGTATCAGGTATTCGTACCAAGTACCAGTAGATAGTGCGGAGGATTAGGCTCCCCCGAAAAAATATAAATTTAAAAGTACTCACTGACGCCGTGCCCAGCGGAAAGGTCTGCAACGAAGGGAAGAGATTCCTGATCCGACCGCTGGGTGCGCGTCATTAATTAGACTAGCTAATTAACTAATCAAGGAAGATTTGTACGGAGGTGCTCCGGGACGCATTTGTAGCTACGAGTTATTGTATTTCTTTATCAGGTTTTAATCTATCTTTCATATTTAATTATGCTCATTCTTTCTTTAATAAATTTAAATATGTATGCTAGAATTGCCATGATTAGCTAAATAACTCAATTGTCTGCTATGATAGTCGTTTAGGAGAGATTTAAATATGTGATTATATTGTATGTTATGAGATTGCGGGTGTTGTATATTATGGATAGATGTAGGAATCAAATCTTTATCGTTTATCTACCCAACTCATGTTGTGACTAAAACCTTATCCAAAAATGAACGTAGCTAACTCATAGGGTATAGGTCACTTAGTTATACTATGTTTGATTGAATCATTGAGCTCGGCATGGCCGGTGTTCTCTAGACCAAATTAGGATCCAAGAGACACGGAATATGGGAATAGAGGTAGATTGAGATTTAATTCAGACAGACGGTATTTTTGAGACAACTTTCGGAATATCCTCGATTTAATTAATACATTTGTATGCTTAGGTTTAACTATTGTTTTGATTGTCTTATTGCATGTTCTTGTTTGATTGTTGCTTTAGGATTATTGCACTAGTAAAATACACCTAGCCTTAATTATTGTGAAATAACATGACTGCCCCTATTCGACTGTTCTTCGATATAGTACTGGAAATGCTTATGGAAAAGTACAAACGTATGGAAGTCGAGAACGACCGAAGGTAGTTGTGTTATGGATCAATTAACAAACGTATTACTTAAGTTTCTATTTGTAATATAAACCACCCCTGTCTTGTTGCATACTTGAGTAATGTTGATAATTCATACGAATAAGTGATGACATCTTATCTGACCGCTTAGACCAGTTCTTCCAACTTATTCCGACGAGGGTAAAACCCGTTTACAAGATTGTTTATTCAACAAACTGTGCCATGATTCGGACATCTATGATGACCGAGATTGGGGAATATGATTCGAGATTAACTGTTAGATAATATGGGCATGCATTTGAGAGAACTTTCGGTGTATGCTTTGATATATTTTCCAACCCACGTGACATTCTATTTGCCTGATTGTGGGCATCTTCGCGTTAGCCCGATAGTAGGATTGTAGTAATAGCTCACATTAACTTATGAACTTATCCTCATTGGAACTCTTCACGCTTTAATATCACCTGAACCGCTTCATAGTAGACAATCGCTTTAACTGCTGAACGCCTAAAGTAACCTCCATCTCCATTTCTGATTTAATTTAGTTTAATTTTAGAATAGAAAACCCAAAACCTAAACCAACTCTCTTCCACCCTAGCTAAATTCATAAAAGTCCCTAAATTCTCCTAGTTTCAATTCGTCGCGCTTTAAAGAACGATCCTAGGTCATACTTATCCTTTGCTAGCCCGTAGATTAGCAATAGTAGTAACCCTAGGCCCCAGCCTTATAAATTTAAAACCCACTGTTGTAACCAGATAGTTATCGTTAACGACACCGACCTATCGGGGCACAACAAGTTTTTGGCGCCGCTGCCGGGGAGCGTCGGCGACCGATTTTAGGAAGTTTAGTAACTCTAGTATTTAGCGATCCTTTTGAAAGATTAACATCAATCAAAAGTTACCTTTTTGCAATTAGGATTAAATTAGGATTAGTTTAGTTAATTTCAATCAACCATGTCAACCCCTTATTTTAATTTAACCAACCTTACACAAAGTGGATCATTCAACCAACTTTTGGCCATTCCTTCACCAATAACCACTTACATTCCTCAAAACAACTTTTATCTGACTTTATACTAGAACAAAATATCATAAACAATAGGATAGCCGGATTTCAAGACAACATTGACGCCATGATAAAAATTTCCGACAAATTAATTTCTAACATGGAGTCTATTTTGAAAAACTTGAATTTTATTGAGGAAAGTACGTTGGCGACTACCATTCAACCCAATGATGTGTTAATCGTCACGAGGGGAGGAAAAATAACCAAAGCTGATCCACCACCACCAGATGACACCCCCGAAAACACTTCTTCGCCTACACCTACACCGAGTGAACATGTGTCCATTGACATCCCTGTCACAACACCCGATCCATCACCAACCAAAACTCGGGATAATGTACCTCGCACGAGAATACCTTATCCCGGTAGACTTTAAAAGGAAAAGCAAGAAGCCCAATTCGGTAAATATCTGGAAATGTTTAAAAGCTTGCACTTGAATGTTAGACTATTAGATGCTTTAGTAGAAATGCCCACATGTGCCAAATTCTTTAAAGAACTTCTTTCAAACAAAGAAAAACTCAGGCAAATAGTTAGTTTACCCTTAGATGCTGAATGCTCTTTAATTGTACAACATGGTCTTCCACCTAAGTTAGGAGACACTGGACGTTTTACAATACCTTGTTTTCTCCAAGATATCCAAATTAGTAATTCTTTAGCTGACCTAGGTGCTAGTGTTAATCTTATGCCTTATTCCCTCTATAAGAAATTAGGATTAGATAACCTACTGCCTACTCGTATGACCATTCAATTAGCAGACAGATCAGTTAAACTCCCTCGAGGAATTGCTGAAGATGTCATGGTCAAGGTCGATAAGTTCGTCTTTCCAGTGGACTTCATCATCATGGATATAGAGGAAGATACCCACATCTCACTCATCCTTGGCAGACCTTTCTTAAATACTGCCAAGGCCGTAATCGATGTAAACGAAAAATCTTTAAAACTAAGAGTCGGGAAAAAGGAGGTCACCTTTAATGTCGATCGATTAATGAAGCAACCGCTGGAAGAGGACCTTGGTTTGTGCGATACTATGCAGGACATTTTTGATGAACATCTCCACGAAGTGTTGGCACTATCCAGCCAGAACCCGATACCTACCACGGTAGTCACCGTTCGAAGACTATATAACGAGGATCCTGGGCTGCAGTCCGCAATCACTTCGCCAACAAAGTCTGAAGAACTACTATTTCCCTTGTTTGAAAAGAAGCTATCTTGCACCAATGGCAAAACGATAGCCGTCCCATTGGGATGCGGTACACCAATACCTTGGCTAAAAAGAGATACATCCACACTCGATGCCCTGAATCCAGCTCCTTCAATTAAAGAAATCCTGGATTCCTTCAAAGGGATGAGTATTGAGCCACCACCATTTGAATCCCAATTAATCAACCAACCCGAACCTTTATCATTTCCAAACCCTGAATTAACCATAAACCAATCCTCAACCGCTCAATTTCAAGAATTCCAATTCACCGACGACGGAGAAATTATTCTCACCCGAAATGACGAAGTGTCCTCATCATCGGTCAACAAATACGAGCTAAAGACGAACGAATTTTCAAACCAAACCGAATGGGTCGAAATAGCATCCATCTCTACATCCGAACCTGAGATAGACGAGGCACCCTTCCAAGCTGAATATGAGAAGCTGAATAGAGACGAAATAGCTAGAATGAAGCCGTCTATTGAGGAACCACCAAACTTGGAATTAAAGGAATTACCACCTCACCTTGAATACGCTTACCTCCAAGGAACCTCCCAACTCCCGGTGATAATCTCAAAGGAGTTGAAACCAAAAGAGAAAGCTCAGCTAGTTGATGTGCTGAGATCACACAAGAAAGCAATCGCATGGAAAATTTCTGACATACAGGGAATTAGTCCTAACTATTGCACGCATAAGATCTTGACAGCGAATGATTTCAAACCATCCGTTCAATGGCAGAGACGAGTAAATCCTAAGATTCAAGACGTAGTAAAACAAGAGGTTATCAAACTCTTGGATGCTGGACTAATATACCCAATATCTGACTCACCTTGGGTTAGCCCTGTTCAAGTCGTCCCAAAGAAAGGAGGAATGACGGTCATTACAAACGAAGAAAATGAGCTTATACCAACTCGGACAGTTACCGGTTGGAGGGTTTGTATTGACTACCGAAAGTTAAACGAAGCAACTCGCAAGGATCACTTTCCACTTCCGTTTATTGACCAAATGCTCGAGAGGCTGTCGGGAAACGAATTCTACTGTTTCCTTGATGGATTCTCCGGTTATTTCCGAATTCCGCTCGATCCAAAAGACCAGGAGAAGACGACATTTACATGCCCTTATGGAACATTCGCATATCGACGAATGCCGTTCGGATTATGCAACGCGCCTGCAACATTTCAGAGATGCATGGTTGCAATCTTCCATGACATGATTGAACAATGCATGGAAGTCTTTATGGACGATTTCTCAGTCTTTGGAGACTCTTTCGCATCATGTCTATCCAACCTCAATAGAATGCTCACCAAGTGTGAAGAATCAAATCTCGTCTTGAATTGGGAAAAATGCCACTTTATGGTAAAGGAAGGAATAGTCTTAGGACATAGAATATCAAAGTCAGGAATCGAAGTAGACAAAGCCAAAGTCAAAACCATTTCGAAACTTCCCCCACCCACCAACTTTAAAGCCATTCGAAGTTTTCTAGGTCACGCTGGGTTCTACCGTCGTTTTATCAAGGACTTCTCCAAGATCTCTCGACCGATTACCCACCTGTTAGGAAAAGACATCAAATTCGCATTTGACGAAAGCTGTATGAAGGCCTTTGACTACCTAAAGAAAGAACTAACCAACGCACCAATCATGGTTGCTCCAGACTGGATCCTTCCATTTGAAATCATGTGCGACGCAAGCGATTTCACTGTAGGAGCAGTTCTCGGACAACGAAAGGATAACCATTTTCTACCAATCTACTACGCTAGCAAAACTCTCACAGATGCTCAAGAGAATTATACAACCACCGAAAATGAGCTGCTGGCTGTAGTATTTGCCTTTGATAAATTTCGATCCTACCTGATATTGTCAAATACAATAGTGTACACGAATCACTCAGCTCAGAAATACCTCTTTAAGAAGCAAGACGCAAAACCAAGACTGTTACGATGGATTCTACTCCTACAAGAATTTGACATTGAAATAAAAGATAAAAAGGGAGCAGAAAATGTCGCCGCAGACCATCTGAGTCGACTTGAAAATCCATCAATGGAACAACTTGTAGAAGGGGACATCAAAGATCGATTTCCAGAAGAGCAGTTAATGAGTTTAGGAGGACAATTGCAAGGATCACAATTCACGGACGATCCTTGGTTTGCAGACATAGCCAATTTCGTGGTTGGAGGGATCACAAGAAAAGGAATGCCGTCATCACGAAGACAGAGGTTCTTCCGCGATGTCAAGCACTACTTTTGGGATGATCCATATCTGTTTAAGGTCTGTCCCGACCAGATTATAAGAAGATGTGTCGATGGAAAGGAAGCCGAACACATCCTCCATCAAAGCCATCATGGACCCACCGGAGGACACCACGCAGCCAACTTGACCGCAAAGAAAGTATACGACTCAGGATTCTAATGGCCAACTATTTTTAGAGACGCACAAGACTTGGCGAAACGTTGCGATATTTGCCAAAGGTTTGGAAATATCACAACGCGTAACGAAATGCCGTTAACGAATATCCAAGCATGTGAAATATTCGATATATAGGGATTAGATTTCATGGGACCATTTCCGAAATCTTACGGAAAGGAATACATTCTAGTAGCTGTCGACTACGTATCCAGATGGGCCGAAGCTCAGGCCTTCCCAACAAATGACTCGAGAGTCGTAACCAAGTTCTTAAAGCAGCTATTCTGTCGGTTTGGAACACCTCGAGCGATCATCAGTGACCGCGGCACACACTTTTGCAATACTCAGTTTATGAAGATATTGCAACAATATGGTGTTACCCATAAGACATCTACGGCCTACCACCCGCAAACAAATGGGCAAGCAGAAATAACAAACCGAGCGCTAAAAAGAATTTTGGAACGAACAGTTGGTCAACACAAAGAAAACTGGGCAGACATGCTAGATGATGCATTATGGGCGTTCCGGACAGCCTACAAAACACCCTTAGGAACAACCCCCTATAGGCTCGTATACGGAAAAGCATGTCATCTTCCGATCGAACTCGAATACAAAGCTTACTGGGCACTAAAGAATTGCAGCTTAGATCCCACAGTAACGGGAGCACACCTGAAAATGCAACTAAATGAGTTAGGAGAACTAAGAGATCAAGCATACGAGAGCTCCTATAAGTTCAAGGAAAGAACTAAGTTGCTCCACGATGCAAAACTACGCCCCACACGCTTCAATCCAGGTGATAAAGTTCTACTCTTCAACTCTCGATTTAAGAAATTTTCTGGTAAATTCAAAACGAGGTGGAGCGGCCCATTTACAATCTCTAAGGTTTTTCCTTATGGCGCCATTGAACTCGAGGCCCCAGATGGAAATTTCAAGGTAAACGGTCATCATTTAAAACATTACGTACAAGACTTTCCCCCATACGAGGAAGTCTACGATTGCAAAGCACTCTGACAAACAATTAAAGGTAGAAGAGTCAAGCTACGAGACTCGATAAACAAAGCGCTCTTGGGAGGCACCCCAAGCCTATCTTATGTTTTTAGCATTAATTTTCTTTTACTATTGTGTTTAAGCTAATCCAATTTTCTATGCAGTACCTCATGAAGGACTAATGATCTTAGACCATTAACCTTTTATATTTTGCAGGATGAGTTCGCAGTTAGACAGAGCACGAGCCCCCAGACAGAGACGCTCGCATACCATGAACCACTCCCGGAGTTCATCACCGGGTAGTAGCATGAGGACTGTCAGAGGATCCCAGTCACCACCTCCTAGTTTGGATGAGATCTCGGCAGACTTGGTGGAGGTGCACGTTCAGGAGTCATTACTGTTACGTCCCATCCAGGCCAGGATACCTTCATCTCACCGACCGGCGGGACAGACCGCAGGAACCTCCAGAGTACCCATCTTTGAGCATGGGGTTACTACTGCGGACCCTGCTGTCACTTGGTCTATACTGAGAGCCCTTGAGGTCCAGCACACCGCTATCTATGAGATCCACACTGCTTTGGGCCTTACCTCTACACCTGTGTGCCCCTTTCAGATGGGACCTAATCCTGCTCCGCACATTCCACCATGGGATTTATTCCCATCTTGGAGCTTGACTGCGCAGGACCACCCCATTTTTATGGCCCCACTAGAGGAGGAGGCTGCTGCACTGGACGCTTGGATCCAGGATCCAGAGGATGGTACCGCATCTCCTGTCTATACCATCGAGGAGTCAGCATCTCCTACATCGATCGTGGAAAACACGATCTTTATGGATGATGACTTCACCGACTGGGAGGCACTCTATGCTGACACGGATTAGCTACTTTTAGTTATTATTATTTATGTTTAGTATTAACTTGTGTTAACATTTGTGTTTTCTGAAGGGTGTGTACTATGCAGAATTCGAAGTAAAATTTATGGAACAAGTTCATTTTTAATGAGCCTGGTCCATTTCCAGCGAATTCACACACTTGAACCTGTCCATTAAATCCAGTGGCATCACACGCAGCACAAGGAAGTGTCTCTTCTAACCTTACTTTGCTTGAACCAGACAAGGATTTTAAGAAAAACTCTAAGTGTGGGATTACTACTCACAAATAGAGAATAACTTTGAAAATATTGACCCATATTCAAAATCTAAGTGTGGGATTAACCTAACTTAGAAGTAGAGAATATTAGGGACAATGTTCTTTTAAGTGTGGGATAGCAGTAGTATTCACTACTGTATTGCAACATAAAACTTTTGATCAAACTTTTTAGCAAAAACTCATATTTTTAGCAAAATTTTCAAAATTTCTGAATCATGGGAAGCCCAAAAAGGGTATTTTCGGTCAACAAAAATTCAAAAGGCTTGGCAAATTGACCACGACGAGCAAAACTCTTTTGATAACTTTCAAACTAAGTTTCAAACAAGCAATCGCATGACTAGGCACAAAACCACCAAAAATGAGTGAGGAATCTTGAGCCATACAAAAGCATTTACCTAAATGCTTCACTTTTTCGTTTGTGAGTGTGCCAATGTATGCCTTCTTGAGTTAGAACTTGTTCGAAGAACGCATTTTGAAATTACAAAGATGAGCGTCATACGTGACGAAGGTGCAATTAGAGGATCTTGACATTCACTAGGATAGAACCCTCTCGTGAAACTCCCGTTTTCAAGACTAACCCTGCCAATGTCCATTTTTGGCATAGAAGATCATTTAGAAAACCTGTTGAGCCTCAGCCTTTTCATTTCAAATACTCACTTCAAAAATAACCCTCTCTTTTTACATCTCTTGGCCATAGCCTAAGTGTCTGTTCTGTTAGCAAAACCACTACAAGAGGAAAAGTTCTAAAAGGAATCCCCAAAAGAACGTCATCCACAGAAGGACTCCAAGGAAAGCAAACAAAGCTGCCAAAGAAATCAAAAAGCTACAAGACCCAAGGATCATTTAAAGCCGAGGAAAATGTTATTCAAAGAAGAAAAAGTTACGAAAAGGCTCTCAAAGAGAGATATCCAGAAAGAGGTACTATCTAAAAACGTCAAAGACAAGTCATCACAGACAACTCTTAGGCTATATTAAACTCCAATTCAAATCACCTACCAAAGTCCTTATCCCATACACCGTCTTCACCCTCTTACGAATGTCTAGGATAATTAGCACCGTCCTCACTTAAGTATTGTAGATTTGATTCTCGATCAAGCTTATGACAACGGAAGAGCTACATGACTGGCCCTGAGTGATTTAGAAGTTAGGAAACCCGATACACTTTAGTGAATTGAGTAACCACCTGTGAGGGCCCCAGTCATGTATATCTTACATTTTGAAGATTGAAAAGAGAGCTTGTTAGAACCAGAAGTTTGGAGAAACATAAAAGGGTGGAACTTCGTCCGAAATCTTTTTACCAACCCTGCAGGAACCAAAGTTCTCCGAAATACGAAGACACCCCTCCAGCTTTTTCCAGATTTGATGAAGACTTGCTTGAGGACAAGCAAAATTCTAAGTGTGGGATACTTGATATCGTGTAAAAAGTCACGTTTTTACTACCGATATCTCTCTCATTCTGGAGCAAATACTTGGCATTTGAACTCAAACAATGCGCAAATCAGTGATAATATGTTAAGAAGATCAAAACAAGGTTGCACGAGAAAAATCAAGCAAAACGGATGTAAAACGAAGATTCCACACACGTTGGAAGATTCGAGGCATAAAAACGAGATTTCAAGACTAAAGTGCCCTCCATCAACATCCATTATTTCCAAGATGTTCGTTTTTAAAATTCGAATCCAACAGAAGAAGAATCAACGAAAACGGGTGAAAAATGAAGATTTCGCGCCCGCCGGAAGATCCAAATGATCCGTACGAAATATCTGGAGCTAAGGACCTCATTTCAGGGCCTATCTTATGTCAAAATCTTCGTTTTTGAATTACAAATCCAACAAAAAAAAGAATCAACTCAAACGGACGTATAACGAAGAAAACACGCACGAATCAAGAAACGAAGCAACAAACGATGCAACGGGGCGGGGGTGGGCCCACCGCCGCCGGCTGGACCCCCAACGCCGCCGGCCACCTGTGTCCCGCCCCGGTTTCCGTTTTTGGTAACTTTTGGTACCTGGTGCGCCTACTTTTCGTGTTGTACGGTACCCGGTGCGCCTACTTTTTACGTTGTACGGTACCCGGTGCACCCTTTTGGCTACCTTTTGCTAACATGCACCAATTGGTGCTAATGTGAGCCAAAGCTCACCTATAAATAGGTTGCTTATGTTCATTTGTAAAACACACCAATATATGCACACATTCTAGCATATTTCACACTTTCTCACCATCAATTCTTTTCTTTCTTTATTGTAATATTTCCTTAGTTAATTAGACTAGCTAATTAACTAATCAAGGAAGATTTGTACGGAGGTGATCCGGGACGCATTTGTAGCTACGAGTTATTATATTTCTTTATCAGGTTTTAATCTATCTTTCATATTTAATTATGCTCATTCTTTCTTTAATAAATTTAAATATGTACGCTAGAATTGCCATGATTAGCTAAATAACTCAATTGTCTGCTATGATAGTCGTTTATGAGAGATTTAAATATGTGATTATATTGTATGTTATGAGATTGCGGGTGTTGTATATTATGGATAGATGTAGGAATCAAATCTTTATTGTTTATCTACCTAACTCATGTTGTGACTAAAACCTTATCCAAAAATGAACGTAGCTAACTCATAGGGTATAGGTCACTTAGTTATACTATGTTTGATTGAATCATTGAGCTCGGCATGGCCGGTGTTCTCTAGACCAAATTAGGATCCAAGAGACACGGAATATGGGAATAGAGGTAGATTGAGATTTAATTCAGACAGACGGTATTTTTGAGACAACTTTCGGAATATCCTCGATTTAATTAATACATTTGTATGCTTAGGTTTAACTATTGTTTTGATTGTCTTATTGCATGTTCTTGTTTGATTGTTGCTTTAGGATTATTGCACTAGTAAAATACACCTAGCCTTAATTATTGTGAAATAACATGACGGCCCCTATTCGACTGTTCTTCGATATAGTACTGGAAATGCTTATGGCAAAGTACAAACGTATGGAAGTCGAGAACGACCGAAGGTAGTTGTGTTATGGATCAATTAACAAACGTATTACTTAAGTTTCTATTTGTAATATAAACCACCCCTGTCTTGTTGCATACTTGAGTAATGTTGATAATTCATACGAATAAGTGATGACATCTTATCTGACCGCTTAGACCAGTTCTTCCAACTTATTCCGACGAGGGTAAAACCCGTTTACAAGATTGTTTATTCAACAAACTGTGCCATGATTCGGACGTCTATGATGACCGAGATTAGGGAATAGGATTCGAGATTAACTGTTAGATAATATGGGAATGCATTTGAGAGAACTTTCGGTGTATGCTTTAATATATTCTGCAACCCACGTGACATTCTATTTGCCTGATTGTGGACATCTCCGCGTTAGCCCGATAGTAGGATTGTAGTAATAGCTCACATTAACTTATGAACTTATCCTCATTGGAACTCTTCACGCTTTAATATCACCTGAACCGCTTCATAGTAGACAATCGCTTTAACTGCTGAACGCCCGAAGTAACCTCCATCTCCATTTCTGATTTAATTTAGTTTAATTTTAGAATAGAAAACCCAAAACCTAAACCAACTCTCTTCCACCCTAGCTAAATTCATAAAAGTCCCTAAATTCTCCTAGTTTCAATTCGTCGCGCTTTAAAGAACGATCCTAGGTCATACTTATCCTTTGCTAGCCCGTAGATTAGCAATAGTGGTAACCCTAGCCCCCAGCCTTATAAATTTAAAACCCACTGTTGTAACCAGATAGTTATCGTTAACGACACCGACCTATCAGGGCGCAACACTGACCAACTCAACTGTTCACTACTCGATGAAGAAATGTTTGTGTCAAAGCTGCTGTTGCTGAAGATTTGTTTCAACTGATCTTCATTCATTCTACTTGATATGCTGAGGAAGAATAAAGCTCAACTTGGTGTGTCGCTGATCAACGTCAGCGAGAGCTTTGCTTCTTCAAATCAATAAAGGCAAAAGTCACTGCCAGAATAACAGCTAGTCACTGAAGATCTCTAGTTCAAGTCATTCTACAAGAGCATGTTAGCTCGCAGTGAGTGAGGAGGATTTCTGCATCTTCAGGGACTATTCAATAAAGCCTCTCAATCATCAAGTACAAAGAGTACTGTACTTATTTATACATCAGCAAGAGTGTTCCAACTTGAAGTTTGTCTGAAGGATTACGTGGCAGCGAATGATTGGTTTTAAGGTAACGAGATATTTGCGGTAATAGAATCGGGACCCGCAGAATGTCGGTTCATCAGAGATCAAGCCAATCAAGCAGCGACACGTGTCATTCCAAGAGCCGATATTTTAGGAACTCTTGTAGTATAAATAGCTCAGTGTTTTTTACTGTAGAGGCTAGTCGTTTATTTCGTGTTAATCACTTGTACGTCAGTGAGTAGTCAGTCTAAGCACGATTTAACGATCCATAGAGTGAACAGTCAGCGTGTTTGTCCACTGCTGTTCATCTCATTGTAATAGATTAGCTAAGTGTTTGAATTGGGTTAACTTTAGTTAATCCATTCTGCATACAACACTTGTGAATTGTATGATCAATATAATTCATCATTATTAGCTACTATTACTTCATCACTTTGATATTGTAATATCCATATATCTGTTATACTCTGTTTCTGTTAAACAATTAACAACTAATAAATTAACTAAGTTAAAATCTGAAATTAGTTGTTAGATTGTATTTAACCCCCCTTCTACAATCAACTTTACACTTTGCGATTCCAATTCACTAAACAATAGTGATTACGGGACTCACAGCATATAGCGACATAGCACCTAATGTCGCATTAAATTGCGAAGTCGCACTTAGCGACGCCATTACCAATGTCGCAGCCATGACCTGCGACATAACAGCCTATGTCGCATACAATGTCGCACAAACCAGAACCTTGAAAACACAGATTTTTACTAAGTGTCGAGGACTTAAATTTATCACTTGATTTTACCCAAATTCAAATCCTAGATGCGTTTTTCACCTCGACCCCAACCAGGGGCCAGCCCCTTGGACCCCGCCAGGGGTTGCCACCCCTGGGACCCCGCTTACCAGGGGCGCTGCCCCCGGACCCCCGTCACTTAGAGTTTGTAAATATAATTCACACCAAGTGTCAAACCACTACTACAACAAAACCTTATACGATACGACGAAACATGAAATAATATTTTGAGATTTCTATTACAAACCGTCACCAACGGGCCGTACCTATTTTCAAAACGCAATCAAACAAACAATCAAACCAAATGTAATTTGGACATCATTAGTTGTATGAACAACTAGCATTAGTGATCTTTTGAGATACCTACACGTATTAACCATCGCGTGTCGTGGACACCCTCAGGTTACCAGTCTTCGGACACCACTACTCGGCTAATCCACTTCAGTTTATTAAGTTAAAATCTCTAGATACAGGTGAGTCTCATGGCCCCTCTTTTTACTATTTTACTCAGGGGTGTGATATATTGCTCGTTTTTAACATGTGAACGCAATTACAAACATTTTCTTATACTACATGAGTTTTACACAACTAATCAATTCAAAGTTCTCCGTCAGCATAGTTTGTTAATAAGTTGTAGCATGAATATTAGTATATGGTACCATATAGGAATGACCCACCTCGTTCGGGTTAGCAAGCACTAACCGGGTAAACGGACGTACTAATATTTGGGAAGACGAGTGTTGATTAGGCACTCGTGGAGGCAAAAACGCTCAGGCTGTTACCCTGACCCACGAGTTAAGCTCAACTATGCGCTCATGGTTGTATACATTTACATTATCAATTGTTGGATGCAATTCAATACTTAAATCTTGCGGTTCACACAACATTATTTGATATTCAAACCTGTGAGCTCACCAGCTTTAGCTGACCCGTTTTAGCATGTATCGCAAGTACTAAGCAGTAGGTTGGACTACCACCAGGATCATTATAGCTCGAGTCAGCATGCAGACATTAGAGATTTCATTGCATTAGTATATTTTGTACAAGTATTTATGTATTGAAATCTCTCATTATATCGAACACGAGCTATGTACAGCTTCAACCATTGTAAACATTTTAATATTAATATATTTTGTTAAAACGACACATATAGAGTCGTTTACTATATATCTTTGTGCTTTGATTATTGATTAGTAACACCCAAATCGTGCTTCCGCAAATCATTAAATTTGGGGGTGTTACACCGACACTTACATAGAGTGTCGCTGAAAATTGTTAAACACCTCATCCGACACTCACATAAAGTGTTGCATAAATCGAAAATCAGGAACCCACCTAGTGACGCATAAATCCCTTACCCGACACTTCCCTGAGTGTCGGCCCCACTCCTTGCAACACTTCATGAAGTGTCGCTAATAATTCAGAACAGACATTACATGTGACACTCCCTTGAGTGTCGCTAATAACTAATAAATGGCGCATCGAGTGTCGCAGAAAACAAAAAGATCACAACACATTTATATACTAAGTGTCGAATATTTACAACCTCAAACACGACTACGATACGCTTCCTAACGACAGTAGTATACTATATAAGTATGCTTTACACTTAGATACACACGAGATTACACTCGAAATTACCTAGGAGGTTACACTCGCATGAATTTACACGTACGAGCTTACACTCGAATACCTACGAGCTTACACTCGAATACTTAAGAATTTACACTCGAACACTCGCGAGCTTACACTCGCACCCATACAAGATTACACTTGTACACTTTAGGGTTTTCACCCACATAGGGTTACACCCGCTCGAACTTACATTCGCATGAACGTTACACGTAGCAGTACGAATTACAGACATACTAATATACTTTACAAGTATGCAATCTCAAATGGATACATTCTAATATTAAATGAAACTATTATTACACGCCGTCACCAATGGGCCGTACACACTTATACAAAATTTCAAATACAAACATTTATAAATGTACAAATAAACTATTGGACATTAACTAGTCGAGGAACAACAAGCATGGATACTTTCCAAGTCATCCGTTTACTTACTTAACCTTACGCGTATTAGGACGCTAAAGGTATCTAATTTAGAATACTACTCTGCTTGCTTTCTGCATCGTCTGCTAGACTCATGTGAGTCTCACAGCCCCTATTTTACTTTTTTCTACTCAGGGGTGAGATGCATTACTTGTTTTACATGAACACACGTATTTACTTAATTACTGTTTTACCGACTTACTGATTAACCGAATTACTGATAAGCCAATTGCATGAGTTTTGTTCAATCCAATGAAGGCCTCTGAATCATAGTTGTTAGTTACAGGATAAGGGCGAGTGTTAGTATATGGATCCATATTGGACTGACAATCCCCGCCCGGGGTAGCACGCACTACCACGAACCATACTGTATAAATGGGCGTTTCTTACTCGTTTCACATGAATGCTTTTGGATTAGCATTTACGGGGGAAAATTTACTAGGTACTTGATTGTACCCTTTATAGACGTGTTAAGCTTCAACTACGATGGCTCATGGCAAAGGTTATCGTCCGATTGCATATGTGCAATCTTTACTTATTGGTTGATACTGTACATTTACTTTTACTACTTGGTGTGTTCAAACTGTTATTTACTACAACCTGTGTGATTCACCAACTTTTTGGGTTGACCTTTTAGTGATGCATTCTCAAGTACACAGCTTTAGATGGATGGCCCGCAGGATGTGCTTACTAGCTCGAGTCGCATGCATACACATGCTTAGAGAATTTTATACATTACTTTTGTAATAGTTGTTATGTATTTAAATCTCTAGATATTACTCGATAACTTGAGCTAGGTACTTTTTGAAATGCTTATGAAATTAATGTAATATTTTCGAACGTCTCATATAGAGTCGTTTACTGTATCCTTTGTGCTTGATTACTTGATTAGTAGCCCCGAAGCTCGCTTTCGCAACATTCAAATTTAGGGGTGTTACACATTATCTCACATTTTTAGCCCAAATCATGATGAATATATCCGAAATTAACACTTTATCATTAAAACTCATCACTTGGGCTAAAATATAGACAACATTTCAAAAATCATCTTAAATGGTCGAAAAACACGATAAATGTAACGAATACGATCATAAGCATTCCCGTTCACGCTTTCAAACACTTTTTAAGTTCCACTAAGAATTATGACCTCTAACCTATGTCATTTTTTCGTTAGGAAATTACGATAGCGTGGATATAAAGAACGCTGAAAACGGACACCCGAGTCAAAATTTGCGCCCAAACGAAGAATCCAAGCAACCGGAGAAGACCAATACGGGCAAACCAAGCCGTATACGGGATGCACAAGCCGTATACGGCCATGCACTGACCGTATACGGCCTGGCATGACCGTATACGACTGGTGTCCTCTCGTATACAGCCAATCTCTCCCGTATTTGATGTTTTGCCCGTACAAAGAAGGATTTTGATACGGTTGAGCGATACGGCTGTGCTTTTGAAGGTAGGGATATGGCTGGACAATACTGTTGAGCACCCACTATAAATACAAGCCTCCACCAACACATTTCAACACAATTCTCATTCATTTTTCATTCTTTCTTTCATTTTCTCTCTCTACTCTCTCTAGAAATAATTAGATTAGTTTAGTATAATTAAGCTAGTAAATTAGCTTCTAGCTTAGTTGTAACAGAGGTGCTCTGAGACTGCGATTGCGTAATATTTGTAATAACGCTTTGTCAGGTTCTATTATAATCTCTATCTTATTATTTTTAATAATGTTGTGCAACTGCCATAATTATTTAGAAATGCTTGCTAGAATTATTGCCATGCTTAGCTGAACATATATGTGTTTGCTATGATAGTCATTATGCTAGGGTAGTTATACTTTAATCATGCCGTTACTCTGTATGTATGCTGTTGATATATATTTGAATTTATGAATTGAGTCTCCAATGTTTATTTATCCAACTTATGCTGTGGTTTGTAACTCACTACTTGTACTTAACTGGTAGTACACCGCTTATTAGTCTGTGTCTGATGATCGCTGAACTCGACATGGCCGGTGTTCTCCTGGTTGAAATACACCGGAGGGAGACACGGAGCGTAGGACTAGAGATAGATTAGACTCATTTCATATAACAAATATTTTAGAGAGAACTTTCGGAATATTTGTGACTTAACCATTTGCCCAATTACTCTGCATGTATAAACAGATCCTTGTATGCTGCTCTGTTGCATGTTCTTGTTTGATTGTTTGATAACACGTAAAAAGTCAAGTTTTGGTGTGCTATTATCTCACCTTTTTAGCCCTATTATGAATGAAAACACTTTAAATATATATTTTTATACTAAATTTCATAATGATGGCTAAAATATAGACAGTGCTTCAAGAATCAACCAAAAAGGCCTAAAAACGAGTAAAATAGAGCACAAACGATCAACGAATCTCCCGTTCACTCGTTCTAGCACTTTTTAAGCTACACTTGGAATTATGACCTCTAAATTATGTCATTTTCTTCGTTAGGAAATTACGAACGCGTGGATATAAAGATCGCTCAAAACGGATAAACGACGAAGAAGTTACGCCAAATCGAAGAAACGAAGAACCAACGGACCGAATACGGCTGGACGCAGACCGTATACGGCTGGACCAGACCGTACACGGATGGAAACAGACCGTATATGGCATGTGCCCAGCCGTATACGGCCCAGTCCAGCCGTATACGGTTGGTGCCCACCCGTATTTGCTCCAGTCCACCCGTATACGTCCAAAACCAACCGTATACCGCGTTCAGGCAATAAAAATCAGGTTTTTATACGGTTGTGGAATACGGTTGTGCGTTTGGGGGTTGGAATACAGTTGAAGAATACGGCTGTGTGCTCCCTATAAATATAAGGCTTCACCTCCCATTTTCAATCATCCTTCAAATCAATTCACACTTCACTCTCTCACTACTCTCTCTCTAGATTTTATTTACATTTTATTTTTAGTTTCTCTCTCTAGGTTCTCTCTCTAGGTTCTCTCTCTAGGTTCTCTCTCTAGGTTCTCTCTCTAGTTTCTCTTTCTAGAAATTACTGGGAAGATTAGGGGGAGAATCCGTTGCTTAGAGAGTTATGTAGCGTAGTTCGTAGAAGCTAGCATTTGTAATACTTGGGATATTATTCGGCGAAATACAAGTGTTATTCTGCTCGCATTTATTTACCGGTAATATCTATCCTTTCTTATATTAATTTGTCATAATGTTCTTGTTTGATGTTTGTGATTTATTAATGTTTGAAATGTTTATAGCCATGCTTTGTGAGTAGTTACTTGATTGTTTGCCATGATTTAGATAGTTGTAATTTGGTATGATCAATGGAATTGTTAAACCTTGTATCTGTCTAAACTTATCATGCATCTAGACTTAGTTATGGATCACCCTTTCCAGTCCTTCACGTGACTATCACCTTAGCTGTAGGCCTAAGTTACGGTAGATTGTTATCTGTGTTGTCGTACGAATCAATGTTTGTTACTGTAATTCGGCCAAAGTACTGGGTATAGCGATGGAAACACCACTGGTGTAGTACAACCGTGGAAGCCCCGGAAACAGCCGTTGGTACCGACCTTGTGACCTACCTAGTAACCCTAGAATATGGTCTAGGAACCGTAGAGCTGTGAAATTGCTACAGTACACCGTAGGTCTACCCCTGGTTACAAAGCTGTGGAAATACATTAACTAAAGTACACCGTAATGGTACCTAGGGTTAGTTAACATGAGAAAGAGCTATAGTACATCGTAAACCTATCTCTGGTTACAAAGGCTGTGGAAATGCTTACAACACTGTACACCGTTGCTGTACCTAGGGTTAGTTAGCTATGGAAATGGCTGAAGTACACTGTGAACCTACCTCTAGTTACAAGTTATTGTGGAAAATGGTTAGAGTGCTGTACACCGTAAACGTACCTAGGGTTAGCAAGCTGTGGAAGAAGTAAATGCACTGTACACCGCTAGTGTTCCTAGGGATGAATGACTGATCGCAAAGGAGAGTTCTAGATCATGACAGAAGTATTTGTGCCAATAAAACCTAAGGTATGAGTCTAGAGATAAAAGTCAAGCCCAGCAGTGGTTCAGGATTCTTAAAACCCCTAGACTCTATAAAACTGATAGTTTAGAATACAAAGTTAATAATCAGTACACAATTAGATAATAACATTTAGACTTAGGTGTTAAGAAAGGTCAGAATAACCCGAGGGCAGTCTGTTACCTTATTCCTGCACCCTTCATGGGTCACTAGTCCTAATCGGGCAGTGTGGGGGGTTGAGCAGCCTGTTCTGATCAGAATCACGATAGCCTAGGTACTCAGTGACATACTAATTTAGAATCTATCTAAAGAAGTAGGATCCTAGTGTTTACACCTACAGTTTACTTGTCTGTAGCTAAATGTGTCCCATAATGAACATCATCCCAGTAATGCACTATCCTTAAATCATGGTGAACCACGTCTCCGTCATCCTTAAGTGTTACATATATGCTAACTTCCCCTTTATTTTAGGCTTTAGTAGTTTAACAAATTAGAAAACCAAATACAAAACCTTTCCAACTATCCAAAACCCATCTTAATTACTAAGTTATCCGAGTGAGCTCTGTTTCAATTCTATCGTCGTGAGGAACGACCCTGGATCATCCTTGCCACTTACTAGTATCAGGTACTCGTAGCTAGTATCAGTACGTTGTTCGGAAGGTTTAGGTCCCGGTAATTATAAATTTAAAACTACCCATGATGCCGCCGCGAGCGTGAGGCCCGCAACGACAGGAAGTGATTCTTGGACCGACCGTTCGGGGCGCATCATTGTTGCTTTAGGGTTTTCATGCTAGTATCGCTTGTGCTGTTGGACATATGACTAGGTTTTCGAATATAAATTGACTTCATACATCAGTTTAACATGCGTAGAATAGTTATGATGATTTATATGAAATAATGATGAACAATTTAATCAGCCGTTAGACCAGACGATCCCAACTTATTCCGGTAGGAAACCCCTGTTCATGTTTTTGTTTATTCAACAATTCATGCCATGATTCGGATATCTCGGATGTCCGGGATTTTGGAACATTATTCGAGAATGGTTAATGGTTAAATTGGTTGCTACATTTGGGAGAACTTCTGGTATAGTTTACATTCCATAACTGTTATCTTCGTGACATGTTATTTATCTGATTGTGGACAACTCTACGTTAGATATATAATAGGCTAGTAGTTATGGCTCATTAGGACATATAACTTAGGATAGACAACAAGGACCTTTTAATGTTGCAACGGAAATACCGTAAAACAGCTGAATACTGGTATAGCGTTGGAAACACCACTGGTGGAGTACAAATACGTGGAAGCTAAGGAAAGGCTGTAGATAGAGTACTTTGTTGTCATTCATTGTTCCAAGTACGTCTGTTAAATCCTGACTCCGTCATCATAACTAATACCTTAACTAAAATAACTACCCCTAAATAACATATATGATTATCATAGTAAACACTCGCGTTAATCTGTAGTTCTCGTAGCCACCTCACTTCCTCTATCTTTAGTTTAGTTTTTTTTAAAAAAAAAAATTAGTTAGTTAGAACAGAAAAGAAACAAAACCCCTATCAAAACTTTTAATAAACCAGCTAAATTACAAAAGATAATCAAAAGACCTAGATCCTATGCCCGTTGTAGTTTGAAGAACGACCCTAGGTCATACTTATTGCTGTACTCACCCATAGCTTTAGTATACTTAGGCCCCACATTACAAATTAAAAAACTCACTGGTGGCCGCGTCCGGAGGAAGGCCCGCAACGACGCGAGTTGAATCGCAACCGACCTCTAGGCGCCCATCAGTCTTTATTTAGGTACTTGTATCTTTGCATACCGAAGCTGCGCTTTCCCTGCAACTGCGCTTTCCTTAATCCTCATCTAATCCAGGAAACAGTTTCTGTCTCCGTTATCATGAAGCACACACTGATGTGTTCACTGCTCACAGTGATAAGCGTTTTTTCCTTGCTCCCTATTTCGCAAGGTATGTATTATATCTAACAATACAAACACACTTAGAATAATTTTCATTCTCCATCACTGTTCATTCTTACCCAACAAATTATTTCTTATAACTTGTAGTTAACTTGACACTACTGAATTTTCAGGAGAGAAGGCGAGAATTGGCAATGGAAGATAGTGTTGGTAATCATATAATTAATATAGTGTGAAAAAAATTATATATGCAAATTGATCATAAATTATATATGTTAAACTAACTGTGTGCTTCAAATCAGTGTCCTCAACAACGAGACAGTTGGGAATGTGGGTATTACGTAATGATGCATTTGCAACAATTCCTTATGAGTATGCAACTAGATTTCCCACAAAATGTAAGTCCATAGTACGCAATAATCTCTGTAATGCATTAACCTCGATCTATTTTTTATGTTTTAATTTGAATCTATTATAGGCTTGGAGCGACTTGTCACCTTATTCACCAAATGATTTGGACAAAGTTAATTGGTAATTGAGGGCACAATTGAATTTGCAAAGAGGTATAATACATTCTTGACGGTCAGAACAAATATATAAATACATTTTAAGCATTATATTCAGGTTATTTTTATAGTTGTACCTTATATTTAGGTTATATTTTAGCATGTTTTATACGTTTATGTTAGATTTTGTTTTGAATTATTTGTCATTTAGTTATTGAATTTTGCTGGTTTTGGCAAAATTGTAGTGATTTAGTCTACTATTTTGCATAGGAAATCAAGAAATTCAATAACGGAATAACCCCCGCATTACGAAATATACATCCGCTTCGAAAGCACCGCTCCAAATATATATATTTTTTAATATTTCATTTAAAAAAACCGCCACACAGGTAAATTCAAACACACCGCCACAAGCAATAAAATTTTTTTTTATTTCCAAATAATTTTTTTTATTATTTCAACTAAAAAAAACCGCCACGAAAACTAAGTAATGACGACGCTCCAATTACACAATTTTTTTATTTCTTTTCACTAGAACTGCCACAAATACTAGTCACGAATCGTTACAAAACGCTCCATAAGTTGCTCTATTTACCGCCTCAATAGGAATCTATAAACCGCTTCAAAACTATATTATGCCCACCAATTTTATTACTTTTTAACCGCTTCATATGTTCATTTAACTGCTCCTAGTGGTACAATTTATAGCGGTCGTTTGACCGCTTTAAACAAGTTTCCACTTTTCGTAACGTCGGCATCAGGGGCGGGCTGTTCACCGCTTCAGATGGCATTTTTCACCTCCATATATAACCGTTTGTATACTAGTGATTATAGGTACATCTACCAACACTTACTTCAAATCTCTTCCTTTTGAATGCACATTCCAGATTATTCAAATTCTAACTTTGACTAGTAGCCTAAATCAACCCTGGACATCATTAATTCCTATTAAACACCATAATATAGCAAGCTATTCTGCTGTTCTTAGGTACAGGAATTGTAATTCAAAAGGTTAGTTATTTCACTTCTAATTGACAGATTAAGCTAAACAAACAAAGACATGAAGGCAACACAAATGTATAGTGACACAATCCACCAAACCCACTTTCTATAGAAGTAAAAATACGAACTTCAAGTTTTGTAAGTCTACCTTTGATTCCTATTTGCATATTAACAAAAAATTATATCAATTTTCTACAGAATACACATGAACATGAAGACCAGCGCGAGATGATCGAGAAATAGGTTTCTTTTTGTCATTGTCTTTGTTCAGTGCCGCATTCTTACCCTCATACCTTTCGCTCCTTTTCCTGACATTTTTATTTCACCACAAGAAATCCCACAATTGAGAATTTTTGTTTTTGGAAAATGGAGATGTCGATGGAATTGCAAGGTTATGAAGCTTTGAGGTTGCAATTGCTACTAGAGTTAACCCTAATGTTTAATATATGGAAAAATATTACGACCAATGTTTGGATTCAATATTTCAATATATCCAAAAAAATATTTAAAATTTATTATGTAATTTTTATTTTTTAATTTTAATATTATTATTCTGGGTGCTAAGTGTATTTATTTCAAACTAATATTGTATTATTTAAAGAAATTTCAACTTAAATAATATTTTTTTAACGTGATCAAAACCTTTATAATTAAGGGTGATGATTAGGGATGTCAATGGTCACCCGATCCAGTGGATATCCACCCGATCCATCCACTTAATGATGGATATGGACGATCTAAATGGATGAATAGCGGATATGGATATGGATGTGGATAAATAGTGGATCGGATATGGATGACAAGTTATCATCCATGGATATATCCATTAACCCGAAATACATATACATGTACATGTACACATACACATACATATACACATACACATAGGTATACATCCACATGCATATAAACTATAAACTATTAACGTGTTATTAAATATATAAAGTCATAAATTTTAAAGATTTAATGTATATTTGAGGGGGTTTTTTTTTAATTATTGATTTATATAGCAAATCGAAACACATAAATCTATCGCGCTGAGTCAAATTTTGCGTTCAACTGTATAATGAAGTCACAATCCACGATAGATGACAATCAAAATATGTGTAAGTAACCGATAAACATAGAGATTACACATTTGTATTTGTAAAAATATATGTTTAATTATAATTATAACAAATTATGCTTTATTGACGATAATTGTAACACGCTCGTGTGAATAAATTTCAGTATGTTACGTCATATTATTTTTTTGTTACAATATTTGCGGGTTTCATTTCATATTAGAAAATTTTGTAACCTTTTTTGAATATCCAACGGATATCCATTAACCCGTTTAATCCATCGGATATGGATATGGACGGATGAATTGAAATTAAATGGATATGGATATGGATGAAAATATTTAAATGAATATGGATATGGATATGACATCATCCGATCCATATCCGATCTATTGCAATCCCTAGTGATGATCCATACAACACTTTTTCTTCTCTATAAAGTATATTTGAAGGTGATAGGAGAAAAAAGAGTGGTAATGCCCATTAATTATACATAGTACTTTTTTTTTTCTTGTTTTTTTTGACAGATACATATACGTTCTTAAAAATCGATATTTGGGAGGTGGAGAAAACGGCGTCGGAATTTTGTTCGGCATTCGAAGGTAATTAAATCTCATGTCTACTTTTGAGATAGCTGCTAATTGATCACTTCCGAGTTCCGAGTGGTTATTAAATATATGATCTGCTTGCGTTTTGGATTCAAACTGGTGAATATATTCTAACCTAAAACCCCAATAACAGTAGGCTTCTAATCGTATGCCAATTTTCTTTATAATTGCATCTGGTATACAAGTATGATTTTCACTAACGTAAAATTATAAGTTTTATAACCGTCGAGCACACGTGAGTTCTGGAATTTATTTTATCCCAGGGTGATTTTGAATATTTATTAATATATATTGTTGATTGTTGAATTGGTTGACCAAGGCTACATGGTGGAGATACACTATCGTCGCCGTAAAACCATCAAGGTTATGATGGCAGAGCTTCCACATGATCTACTAGTATTTCACGTACTACCAAGACTTCCCCCCAAATCGTTAATCCGTTGGATGAGTGTTTCCAAGCAATGGCACTCGTTCTTGAAGATACGCAAGTTTGCAGAAATTCATCTCCACCACGTGACAAACGATCAGCATCAGAACGATCACAAACTACTCGTCTTGTCTACAACAAAACCTCGCAACTTTCACACCATAGATTGTGAAACACCTGAAGATGGGTTTGCCGTCAGCCGCCCTTTCCCATTTGAAGCCGGTCGTGAAAACAAGTCTACCGTTGTGGCATCTTGTAATGGACTGGTATGCGTAGGCCTACATAAGACTAGGAATGATGCATTCATAGATCTAATTATATGGAATCCTTTGATAGGCGAATATAAGATGCTGTCTAAAGCTAATGCTCACAAACGATGCTACAGTCCCGATAATGCATTCATGTTGTACTACACTTCTTTTGATGACGATTACAAGCTTCTAGTTGTGGACCATGGTATTGCATTTAGCATATACTCATTGAAAAACAACTCGTGGAGAAATGTTTTTCCAACAAACGACTTCCTCCACTGTTGGAAGCGATCCTTCCTTCCAAGACCACATAGTACTTTGTTGAATGAAAATATATATTTTTTATTTAAGAGTATGAAAGGAAATACGTATCAATGTAACTATTCAGTTATGCGGTTCGATACAAAGACGGAAAAGTTCACAGAGATAGCAACTCCTGCTGTACTGATCAATGCAAGTAGTCAAGAGTCGGCGTGTTTGAGTTTCACATCTCGAGGAGGCTGCATTCACTTTTGCTTGATGCGGAACATTGGGGAAGTAGATCATACAGACTGGCGTATTGAGTTGTGGAGGATGGATGAGATGGGAATTTGGACAATGGTGCTTACTTATTCCTGGTTACCCTGTTCAGCAATTGAATCATATTTGATACCCATTTTACCTTGCTATTTCTTTCCGCTGCACTTGATGAGGAATCGAAATGTGCTCATTCATTACAAATAGTTAACACATCTTTATATATTAGATCCGGAAAAGCAAACTGATATCAAGTCCAGTTCATATAGCACCAAAGGCATGGATATCCCTCTACGAGGAAAATACATCGAGACTTTTGTTTCACCCTATCAATATATGAAGTTGCAGCCTCATTAATTAGACTCATGTCTAAAGTAAACTCTTTTTAGCTGAATGGCTTGGAATATCTTTGTACGTTATATATAATCTAGTACTAGTATGATCATTTGGGCAGCTTTATTTTTATTTTCCTAAAAGGTGATAATTGTTTGCAACTAGTTTTTTATGATCTTTTGAATGGATTTTAAGAACCTATTTATACAAGCAGATTGATGATTATTGTGACACTACTTTACAACATAATGCGGGACGTTATTGTATCTTACAAAGTTGCTAATCCCCTAACTGTTAGCATTGTCGGTATGCTACAACTGCTTCCTAGATAAATTTTGAGCATTGTCACTTGTCAGTATGCTATAGTTGTTTTAGTGTTTTTATCATTTAATTGTGTTATTGTTTTCTTGCTATTGAACAATCCAGATATCTCTGTGTTAGCAAATTAAAGTTTTGAGAATTTGAAATTTACATATTTGCTGTTTAGTTATAACCTTTTGTGTAGTTCTAAAGATTTGGTTAAATTATCTATTCAATGAACTCATTCTGTGTATTAAAGCACCGTAAGGATTGACATAATATATTTAAACTATAGGATAGTTCAAAAAAATTGATGAAGATGTGCAATAGATATTTGCAGTTAAATTGTGTAATGAAAAGGGTAAAATGTTTTCTTTGGTGTGTTTGATGTTTGCTTCTTCAAGTTCTGATCTGATGAACCATGTTCAATAGATCTATGTTCTTGATATGGGTTTTGTTGTTTCAACACTTATTATCTGCTATTTGATCAAACATTGCCTAGTTTTTTCTATATCAAAATGATTTTGTAAATAGATGCCAGTCTACAAAGCGGCCATCGGGTTCCTAGGTAAAGCATTTGAAGCGCATGCATCGGTTAAATCATTTTTTAAGTATATGATTGATATTCAATTGATCTTTACAATCATTAATTTTGTTTAGTAGTTGACTTGTTTTTCTTCTTCTTCCAGATTTTAAGCCTCAGTCGCATTCTTCTTGGTACCAGCGGGTCAAACTTCCATCTCCATGTTGTTAAGGCCACTAGTATGGTTTTTGTCCCACGTATTAACTTTTTTGGACCTTGTATGGTTAATCAGTATATCATGTCTGATGTATTTACACATAATTCGTTGGTTTAATAGAATACAAATTTACAATGAATAGTCAAATATGTCAAAATAAGCAAACTATGAAAATGCCTCATTTTGTAATTTATGTTTTGATATGGATGTAAGTGATGTATGTGGATTATAGATGGACTTTGAGTTGGTTTCCGAATGAATACCACTCTTTACAATGCTCGTCTGTTTTTCGGTGGATTAGAATTGGCTGGTGCTGGAATTATATCTCAATTCGTGGTAAGGCCGATTTCTTGATTTTTGAAATGTATTTTTTTTAAGATATACCCTATATAAACAATTAATAAATAAGTGCACTAGCTAACCAAGTTCATTCATACGTTTTATGCGGTCGTTAACAAAGCACTCTTTCATCAGTTGAGTAAAGTCGGTGGGTCAATCAACATTCTTAGAGTCCCTTCAGCTACCATTCTAAGTAACAAAATCCACATGCCATTAGTGCTGATATGATCTTTTGGACTATGACTTGCTGATGGCAGTTAACTGCCAAAAGAGCAGGATCTTTCTATTTCATGGTATAATAGTATACAGTTCAATTTGTATTTCATTTAGGAATCGAGGTTGGGTAACGGGTCAAACTGTTTTTTTATAACAGCTGAAACAAATCTTTTCGGGTGACTGGAAACACATTTTTCCGATAATTATGAATTATTCACTAATTACATAGATTACATTAACTTTAAGTAAGTTCTTTGTGTATGATCTTTTTTAATTGTTTATTTGATCTCTTATACAGTCCAGATCAGATTAGTTTTGAGTTGAGATTCATGATTTATGTTGGATTTGAATTCTTTTTTTGTGTATCATTTTTAAGTGTCTATTAAATCACTAATTAGTCGAGACCAGATCATATTAGTTTCAGTTTCAGTATCGTGATTTATTTTGTATTTGATGCTGCAACTGGATTTAACTTTGTTATTCTTAATGATTTCTGATAATAACCGATTGTAGGTTTGGGGGATGACCCATCTACTCCTACTCAAGATTTGGCAGACCTGGAACTCCATGACATTCAGTCAGGATATAAGGACATATTTATATGCTGGTAATATGTTACTTTCGTAAACACATGCTGTCATTTTTTTACTTTCTAATCTACGCTCTAAGGTGGGCATCAGACAACTGTTCTGATGAAATGGGCAGAACCGTTTTTCGTTATAGTTCTTTGTTGGTAAGGTTATTGATACGAACCAACTAATAATAACGAATTAAATAGTAAAAAAAAGACGATATTCGAGAGATCGATCACTGTCTCACAGTTTACTTTCGAGAGGTAAACTAACTCTCCGATGATATTCAATCACCCATTCATAATATTCAGCCTAATCTCAATTACAATAATGAAGTCCTATTTATAGAGTTATCTAACTTCTTCCCTAGGACTTGCCTAATTAGACTAGACACTAATAATAATTTCCTAATAATAATATCCCTAAATAAACTATTAAATAAAATAAACTTAATATATCCTAATTATAATATGATACGTATCATTATTCCGCCCCCGAAAAATACCTTGTCCTCAAGGTGTTGCTTGGAACGATCTTGATTCCTGGATCCTGAGTGGTCCTTTGAGATTGTCTACTCATTATCTTCTCATAAAGAGGTCCCCAATCGTAAGTGGCTGTTAGTACTTTCTGCACATGAACATAGGTTTTGGGTAGTCCAGATACCAACCCACTTAAGGGTTTATGCAACCCATTCTTCACCCGATGCATTGCAGCCTCAGTTTCGCACCTCTTGCTGTTCTCCAATACGAGTTTGCCCAAAGCTGTTATATTGGGTATCTGACCGCTGTTGTGCTTGCCACCTCCCTGCAAAACCCAATCATCCATGCTGATAGGCGGATTTAGAACTCCCTTGTTTGGTTTCAACTCAGACAAGAAAGATTCAATTTCTTCATCATTGTAGGCTGCATCATCTTTATCTACTTCCTTAAATTCATCTTCCACTGATTTCACAGTTGGCTTTGGAGCTAAGTTGAGAATCAACTTCTTCAATTCCTCGTGTATTTGATTTGCTTGTATCCTCAACGCCCAAAATTCCGAGACTATCTTTTTCTCCATAGTAGCAAATCGAGTTATAATTTCAGTTGTGTATTCACTTAACTCCGCTTCTAAATCTGTCAAATTCTTATCCATAACTTATAAGTTTTTTACAATACCAACGATAAACGCAGACAAATTATTTTTTTCTTCTTCTCCCCGGATGAACAGTTTTTTGAGATGAACAATACCCCTGAACAGTAACTTCCTTTTTTTTTTTTTTTAATATGATTGGCCCAGAATCAATGCGCTGATACATATTGATACGAACCAACTAATAATAACGAATTAAATAGTAAAAAAAAGATAGATTAATCGATATTCGAGAGATCGATCAACTCTCCCACAATTTACTTTCGAGAGGTAAACTAACTCTCCGATGATATTCAATCACCTATTCATAATATTCAGCCTAACCTCAATTACAATAATGAAGTCCTATTTATAGAGTTATCTAACTTCTTCCCTAAGACTTGCCTAATTAAACTAGACACTAATAATAATTTCCTAATAATAATATCCCTAAATAAACTATTAAATAAAATAAACTTAATATATCCTAATCTACTATCTACTTCTACTATATATATATATATATATATATATATATATATATATATATATATATATATATATACACACACACACACACACACACACATATATATATATATATATATATATATATATATATATATATATATATATATACTGATAAAGCATCTTTTATTGTTGAATCTTTAATACTTCTTAAAAAATTATAATGCCTAAACTACCCTTTACACTTATGGTAACCATCCATTCACAAGAAAAATCACTACCCTTTACACTTATGGTAACTATCCATTCACAAGAATAATTAATCCTTGATTGATCATGTACATTTCCATGTATGTATACAAAATTAGACCGTGTATTACTTTTATAAAATGGTTCATTTGCATCTACCTTTTTCATATCTATAATGTTGACTTGCATATATATGTCATCCTTATTGAATTGATGCATATCAATTTCCATTATTACACATAAAAGCAAATTACCGCTAACAACTTTTCATCACTGGATCATGCAACTATCATTGAGTTATTATATTCTGCTGCATAACGCGGGTATTATACTAGTTATAATATGATACGTATCTGTTATCTATTTTGCTTTGGGTTATTAGTTGAAACTTATTCTTATGTTTTGGTTTCCTATCTTGGAAAACTGCCTTAATGTTTTTATTTTTTGCTCCTCTGTAGCTTCACTTGTGCAACATCAACACACATACCAGTACTCAGCTGACGTGATAGAGATCAACAAGTTATAGTCATGGTCCCATGGGTGCAAACCATGTCATAGGGGATATATGTATATTATATGATTTGAAGATGAGTTTGATGAAAGTCAAAGGCGAGAAAGGCGAGTGCCTGGGCGACAAGGTGAGGCGTTTTTGTGTAATTCGCCTTTGTATACCTCAGGCGAGGCGTTTTACACTTTTACAGAGGCGACACCTTTTTTAATTAGGCGAGAAAGGCGAGCAGGTGAAAGGCGACACCTTTTTTCAGATCTAGATTTTTGAATCAGTAACCACCTGAATTTTGAGTTCCTGACTTTTCTCATTCTTTCCCGACTTTTCTCGTTCTTCGAGCAGCCACTAACGTCTTGATATATCTATAGATAATTACAAAGTTTTAGGGTCTTAGAATTAAATTAAATCTTTCAAATAAATAAAAGATAAGTTTCCCTTTTCCCATATCCCCATATCCCCCACGTTCCAAAATTCTTAACATCATAATATTTCTCTGCCGTCCCTACATTTGATTAAAGTAATGGACCTTTTAAACTTTCATATTTGTACTTTGTTATGAGTTTTTTAGTTTGTTTAAACTTATCTATTTTGGGTTTATTCTCTATAACACGACTATATTTAAAGGTACACATGTTTTACATCTTCATATTATCCCTTTACTATTTATTTTCTAGTTAGATAATTAGGTTATAAATTATGTGTTGTACTGTTAGGCCATCTCCAATGTATATTGTAACACCCTCAGATTTCGAGTTGCGGAAGCGGTCGGGTCGGGTGTTACCAAATTAAATATCACGGCATAAGATATATAATGAACGACTCTAAATGAGACGTTTAAAATAAGTATACATTTCCAAAATAAAATGTTTACAACATTGTAAGTTCGATAGTCATTTCCAAATACATAATTTTGAAAATACATAAGTAAATGCAGAGTAGTTCCAATTGTTTGAAAATAAGCGACTCGAGCTAGCATAATCTTGTAGTAATCATATTCCTGCTGGGCACCCGAGAACACATGCTAAAACGAGTCAGCTATAAAGCTGGTGAGTTCATAGGATTGTTAGTTGAAAACATCTAGTATTAAAACCATGTATGCTTTGTAAAGTTGTTTCCAGAATCTGCGTCTTTGGATACGTAATACGTTAAAGTTTGTAACACCAATGTGTAAACGTCTAATCGAGGTATTCCATACCTAAACGGTTTGTGTCGTGTACTAAAGTGCATTTGTATGTTTGGCAAACCATGCCTTGAATGCCTATCAGGTAATAGTTGTGTCTGTAGTTGTGAGGCAATATATACCTATAACCATTGATTAATTGTATGTCCACGTCGTATGATAACAAATAATTGTATTTCCGCATAACTATGTTTGATTTTGTGAAGTATGGTGCATCCCGCAACCATCTGATTTGTAGATCCGCAGATCTATAGTTTGAAAATGTTTAGTTTGTCCGTTTACCCGGTTAGCGTACGCCAACCCGGACTTGAATTGAGCTAACGGCCTCGCGTGGAAACTCCACCGATCCGTTAACTTATTGTGAATCCCGAGTACAACTCGCTGATCCATTGATTTCCTTGAAGTTGTGCCCACTGAAACCGTGGCATCGTTTTGTGCCCACTGAAACCGTGGCATCGTTTTGAATCACTTAACCGTGATCTCGCTTTGTGCCTAACAGGCATCGATCGAATTGCTCGCAAGCAAAGTTGAATTGTAGAGCCAGCAGTACTACGACATACTAGCTATTGCAAATAAGAGTCGACCGTACAACGACGCGTCCGACTTGAGTATTCGTGTTTGTATAATTGTATGTATAGTAATATACATAAGTAATGTTGAAGATAGCACCAAGTGCTCCAAATAATACACGAGCATGTAGAAATATATATAGTTATATATATATAATTGTCGATATAACAAACACATGTAACAATCATGCCATGCATGAAATTAGTTGTTTGTATCTAAATATGTATAAACAAATACTTAGATATCATGTAGTGCGTTGAACCTAGGTATGAATACTCATCACCTAGTTGAGTTGTATTAGTATATGGAATCTATACTAACGTATAAATATATCGTATACTTCTAGCCTAAAGCCTAGCAAGTATGTATTGGAGTCTTGGGAAGTTATTCACTTGGGTTCAGCTCCCGTTCTAATGATTGTGAAGTATGTCGACAGTTTTAGTTTCTAAAAGGAAAACTAATCCTGTAATCGTTTAAGTGTTGTCCAGTGTGGGTAAAACTAACCAGCTCTAATATGTTTGATAGATTGTCCTGCATCAATGTAGTCAACTAACTGATAACCCAAATTAGGTTATAAAATAATGGTCCTCGTTCATGACATAGCAATTCGTAATTGTAACCTACCTAGGTTATATATTGGTTCTGTTCTAAAGTCATATGATGAGTGTAATCCTAAGTATTACACATTTCGTATTACATAACAATAATATAAATAGTTTGTAAATTATAAAAGATTAGTAATATAATTCGAAAACATTTATTGAGCATGTGTTTCACCCCGAAAATAGTAAAACAGTTGAAGAGTGGGGCTATGAAACTCACCTGAGGAGTTGTCAGCGATTCTACGATACGCGCGTAGTCTGATGGGTAACCTCCTAGTGTCCTAAACACGTGAGGTTCTATGAGTAAGAGACAAATTTGTTTGTCTAAGTGAGTTGTGTAAATATTTATCTGTTGTTCATGTTTGAAAACTGGGTACGGGGTTTCGGTGACAGATTTATAATAATAACCTTAACTATTATTATTATACTTTGATTTATCCATTTTTGCGTATTAATCATATCGTATTTGGTTTGGTTATTGAAAAGTGTTTTTTAAACGCTTAGAATGTTTTTGGCTTCTGTTTTTGGGTTTTTGCGACACTAAATGCGACATAACCCTTGTGTCACATGATTATGCGACACAGCCCTTGTGTCACATGATTATGCGACACAACCCTTGTGTCACATGATATGCAACTTAATGCGACACTAAATGCGACACAACCCTTGTGTCACATGATTATGCGACACAACATGTGACACAAGCCTTGTGTCACATAGATGAACACCAGCCCAGAAAATCGCGGCTGTCTCGATTTTTCGACCAAATACCCAATTCAAACGCATTTTTAAGCCGAAAAATCATGTTTTCTTCATTGTTTAGGTTATAACTAAGTTGTGTAAACATTATTACATCAAAACATTACACCAAAATGATTAAATCTAAAAATTTAGGAATTTCTTACAAATGCAAATCGAGGCCAAACGAGGAAGAAAACGAGGGTGGTGCCTTTGTTAATGTTGTTCCTCTCTTGATGGTGGTTCCGAAAATGTAGGTGATGGTGGCGGCGGTGATCGGCCGGCGGTGATGGTGGTGATTGGTGGTTATGTTTTATAGAGAAAATGGGATGGAGAAAAAGAAGATGATGATGGAAATGAGGTGAAATGGGGAGGGGATTTGGGTTTTGTCAAACTCAGATCCCCAATGCGCGGACTGTGGCCTCCAACCACAGTGCAAAATACCCGTGTTTTATTTGCCCAGTCTTAATATAGGATAATATTTAAATTATCAAATTTTTATTTGTATTAATTTGGAATGTTTTCAAATGAAAGTATTTTATAAAAAAAATACTATTTGGAAATAAAAGTTTAATCGTTTGTTTTTCGCGCGGTCTCGGATAATTAGGGTGCGTTTTAAATTAAAACGACTTACATTTTTGAATATTTTGATATAATCGTATATATGATACAATTATTTAAAGTTATATTTTTGCACGAAAATTGACTATTTGACCGGGTGTCACATATATGAGTTTGCACCAAATTTAGTGTTTTGGTGTAAAAACCATCTCCAACTAACTCACCAAATTTGGTGCAAAATTTAGTGTACACCAAATTTTGAAAGATTTTACACCAAATTTGGTGCAACACTAAACTTTGCACTAAATTTATAATGTTTCATTTTAGACCCTATGTTTGAATTATTGTTATTATATAAGTACAAAACTTGAAAAAACTTATTTATTTGCATGGTCCTTTTAAGTACTATATACTTTAGATTATAGAATATGATTATTAAAACAATAAAATATAATTTTCAAACAAATTATGAAAATTTAAACATTGATTTATGCAAAGAACTTATGTAATTGAAGCTTTACGAAAGTAAATAAATAAACTTAACATTAAAGTTAATAGTTTGAAAGGTTAATTGATCATAAAAATAATGAATTCAAGTAAAATATAATGTAAAAATAGTTTAGGGGGAAATGTGTAAATGCTGAAAGTAGTTTTAGTGCAGAAATTTAGTGCATACGTTGGAGATGAAACACATTTGGTGCAAGTATATTCCTGAAAGATTCCTTTATTACACTAAATTTGGTGTAGTGTTTAATGCATACGTTGGAGATGCCCGTACTAGCATAGATTAATAGCTTATCTGACTCGGGCGTTCTCCTTTCGTCGCCTCTTGCCTTAGGCGATTAAAGAGGCATGTCGCCTCGGCTTCGCCTTCGCCTTTAACTACCTTGGGTGGTTTAAAATGTATGATTTCATTTTTATTCTCGGTTGTCTCCTGAAAAGTCAATACTGCAGATTCTATTTTTGAAACATGAATAGGGACTTAGGACTATTACTTTGACAAAATTTAGCATGATAGTGACCTGCAATATAGACACAGATTTTCCTTGAGAAGTTGGAGAGTGACGTTTCTACGTTTGGTATGGGGTCTCAAATTCTTGATTTCATGATCAACAACTTTCTTAGTTGAAAAGGTCTGCAACGCCACCACCATTCTTTAAATATAGCAATTTCAGCCTTTTTTTTTTCCTTTCTTGAGATGGTATAAAAGGTGGGTCATGTCGATTGACTAACAGTAACATGTGTATTCACATACAAACTATCTACCCATTTTTCTTTTGAGCTAATTTTCATTTCTGTTTTACTGAATAACCCAAATTAAGTACAGAGTGTATTCGTTATGTTTATGTGATTGCTAATCCTTTATCTTTTCTTACTTTCTAACTTGAAACAACCAATATTAGCTTCATGATCCCTGTTTCAAGGACCATGAAATTGGTGTCTTTTTTTTTTTTTTCCTTTTTTTCTTATTATTATTATGTTTTTCTAATAATCACATCACATCGCATGGATAAATAAAGTAGGGTTAATAATGGTATGATCCTCAAAGGACGGTGAGAATTTAATGCTATTACGTTCATAAGCAAGTTGCATATGTTATATTTTGCATTGTAAAGAAACTCACGTTAACTTAATGTAAAATTTATTCAAAAAAATGCATATGACAACTCCCCTACATAATCCTTCTCCCCTCCTACAATTTTCATATCTCATATACAAACATAAAACATCACAAAATGGCACATCTTTTTCTTTCTTTCTTGATCATGTCCCTCACAATCTACGGGTTTTCGAGCATTGTGGAGTCCCGTTCTCGTGCAAGGATGTACGTAGACTTGCAATGTAAATCAACAAGATATCTGAATGTATGCGTTGACACTCTTTTACCCTATGTAAACAAAAAGAGGACTACCAAGCCCACAACTACAAGCTCAAATTTCACTAGCGTCGTGTTTATCCAAAGCTCGGTTCATGAAGACTTGCATGAACGTAGTAGCAAATAAATTGAACAAAACTTCAAGTTCCGGATATTATAAAGCAATGGAAGAATGTCTTCATCAAATAAACGATGGAGTGAAACAATTTACGCAATCTTTTAAAGAGTTGCAACGAATGGGGAACGATGGATATGAAAACTTTGTGTGGCATGAGAGTAATGTGCAAACTTGGATTAGTGCTGCCTTGACGGATGCCACAACGTGCATTGATGGAATTGTAGGGGATGGAATCGAAGAAAATCGAAGGAAAAGCTCGCTTATCACATACTCCTTGCATTTCGGCTTTAGATCTTTGATCTTCTTGTAAGAATCTCATTTCTTTTGCTAGTATTACTTGGATTAAGTTTATTAACATGTTAACATGCTCAAACAACAATATTATGTCCAAATATAAGCTTGAAAGTATTTTTAAGAACACAAACTTTAAACTCTAAAATCTGACCAGAAAATGACCCTCACCAAAACACCTATATCTCGGAAACTAGGAGGAACCAACTTTTGACATCTAAACGAAAAATGTTCATTAAGAAACTTGCTACAACTTTTATTTTTGGATCTCGGACCAGATCCTCTCGGATCATGGTGGAAAACGTGAATCTTTGGACTGAACTCATTATCGAACCCGATCCGACCACTCCTTATGTTTTATTTGTTAAAAATAGTAAACGAACATATAAAAATACCCTAAAGTGTAGAAATGGACTAGGTTCATATGTGGTTATGCTGGATTTTTGTTGAGACCTAGATCGACTTGAAAAGTGGTGAAACCGAGTGGTTTATCGAGTCCAAAATCTGGAAAATGTAAACATAAGGACTGTTTTAGTCATTTTGTGAAAGTGGCACTTCGAGAGACCCACAAAATGTACCGACAACTTTTATAAACTTATTTTGACATATTAGGGATTTTTGTAAAAGTTTCGGGTCAAACGGTGGTCGTTTGACCACTTTCCCGAACCTGAACCCATGACATACGGACTAATTCTGATTCGAACTTAGACTCTCGGACCCTTGACTTTCGAACTCTTGAAGTAAGTTCGGATTTAGTAGTTCCGGATCAACACTTTCGGACAAAAACCTACATTCGGACACACATACACATTCGGAGTTTAGCACAATCGAATATACACTTTCGGACCTAGACACATTCGGACTACAAACATTCGGACATAGATATATATACTTTCGGATATATATAAAAGTACTCACTTTCAGAAATGCATATGTATATACTTTTATAAGTATACAAAATGATGAAACGCACAATAATAATACTTGAAATTATTATTAAAAAAAAAAAAAAAAACTCACCAACGGGCCGTACATATTTACAAAATATAAACAATCCGAAACTAATCATTTGGATATTACTAGTTGAATGAGCAACTAGCATAGATGGTCTGTTAAGACATCTAATCATTACTATAACCTTGCGCGTTTAGGACGCCCGGCAGGTTACAGTCGTTGGAACGACATCATTACCTTGTGCATCATTATTACTACTTGTTTTGCAAGTCATCCGACTCAGGTGAGTCTTATAGCCCCTTTTTAAATGCTTTTACCTGGGGGTGAGATACATGCTCATTTTGTTTTACATGTGAACACAAGTACAAAACATCACAATATGCTACATGAGTTATTTTCATCTAATCAGTCAAAGTCCTCCATACATAGTTTGTTAATATGATTTAGCGTGAATGTTAGTGTATGGTACCATATGGGATTGACAATCCCCGTCCGAGTTAGCAAGCACTAACCTGTCAAACAGACGCATTATCATTTGTTCAGTATGAGTGTTGATTAGGCACTCATAGGGAGGCACCTCGATCAGGTTCTTGAATGTGGATCCTGACCCCCTCAGTTAAGCTCAAACTATGGACTCATGGATGCATGTACATTCATTATTTGTTTGATTACAAATCATTATATTAAATCTTGTGGTTCATAAATCTCATTTACTCATATAAACCTGTGAGTTCACCAGCTTTTTAGCTGACCCTTTTAGCATGTTATCTCAGGTATTCAGCAGTACGTTGGACTGCCCATCAGGATACTTTAGCTCGAGTCGCATGCAATCATTAAAGATCAAGACATTTCCTTGAATATCTATATTTTGTATAATTGGAAATGTACTAGAATCTCTCAGGGTAATCATGTGAACTCAATATAATGTAAACAGTTCGTAAACTCTTATGTTATTTCAATGTATTTTGTAAACGACACATGTAGAGTCGTTCATTATATATCTTATGTGCTTGATTATTGATTTGTCGCGCCCCGATCTGATTCGCTTCCGCAACCCGAATTAGGGGTGCAACAGATTGGTATCAGAGCCTAAGGTTATAGTGAACTAGGTTGCATTGGTGGGCCTAGACTATGACTGTTAGGCAGTATTTTCTGTTAAGTATGATTGGTTCAAGAGTTACATCATACAAGTTTAATTTAACATAGCCTGATCAACTATGTACAATTAAATAAAGATGATGTAAGGCTTGAAATGGTTATGCTGGAATAGGGATACATTAGTTGACTCTGACAACGAGAGAAACCGGGACTCATAATTGTTTGTGCTAGACACTCATAAGACTATTATATGATATATGTACATATACATATATAGTCATCGCTCAAGCACTATACGCTAGTCTATTTTATATATATATATAGGCACTCACATTTCCAAACACTTTGTCATAGAGATGGCAAACACACCTACCGAAACATCTTCTACTTCATCCCACTCTCAACAACATCCCTTGGGATCACGAAACTCACAGATAGCTAGGAGGACCACCGAGTCACTTCGAGCTAGACCCCATCCAACTCACGACAATTCAAATAACCAGGCTGGTTAGCACGCAGTTGCTAGTCAGTAGAGATGGTTATTCAACACCTCTTGATTGTTCTATAATGTTGATTGACATATTGTGATGTTATATATTACCACATTTATGTATGTACATCTATGATAATCATCATTTATAGACGATCTCTCACGAACATATTATTTCTGTTCTCAGAAAATCATGCCGCCAAAAAGGAAGAGTTACAGTGAAGCTGAACTCAATGCAGCTGTTTCCTGAGCTGTTGCTGAAGCCTTGGCTGCTCGAAACTCTCAAAGGAGTGACGAGACGGTCAATACCACTCCTGCTCCTGTTATCAAGCCTTGTTCCTTCAAGGACTTCCTCAACTGCAAACCCTTGAACTTTAAAGGAACCGAAGGAGCCATCGGCCTAATCAGATGGTTCGAGAAGATGGAGTCCGTCTTCCGCATCAGTAAATGTGCGGAAGGAGATAGAGTTCAGTTTTCCACATGCACCCTTGCTGACGGTGCCCTCACTTGGTGGAACTCGTATGCCCAGTCTGTGGGTATCGACACCGCCTATCTACTCCCGTGGGAGGATCTGAAGAAAATGCTCACGGATAAGTATTGCCTAAGTGAAGAACTCCAAAAGCTAGATGAGGAGTTCTGACATCTCAAGGTTCAAAGAACCGACATTGTTGGATACACTACCAGGTTCCAACAACTTGCAACCCTTCGCCCAGCCTTAGTAAGCACTGAGACTGAAAAGGTCAAGAGGTACATCCGCGGTCTTCCGGAACCTGTCCGGGGGAACGTCTCCTCTTCCAACAAAACCACTATTCAGGGAGCAATCCGATTGGCCCATGAACTCATGGCTATGCAAGAGAGCCAAGAAATACCTGTCTCATCTTCTGGGAACAACAACAAGAGAAAATGGTCTGGAAATCAAAACCAGCAAACCTTCAAAAAAAGACTGAGACTATCAAGAATGAGACATCGGGGTCTGGAGAAAGGAAAGGGAACACTGGAAGTAAACCCTACTATTCCAAGTGACACCGTCATCATGATGGTCCTTGTGGTACCCCCTACAAAAACTGCAAGAGGTATGGACATCTTACCAAAGACTGTCGAGCACCTGCAACCAACCCCACTACCAACACTAACAACAACCAACCTCGAGCCTGCTTTGAGTGTGGAAACACTGGACACTTTAGGAATGCATGTCCGAAGCTGAAGAACAAGGGAAACAACAACAATGCAAGAGGCAGAGCTTTTGTGCTGAACGTTGGAGACGCCCGTGAAGACCCAAATGAGGTCACGGGTATGTTCCTTCTCAACAATTTAACTGCTTCAGTTCTGCTTGATACTGGTGCTGATAAGAGTTTTATATCTGAGAAGTTTAACCCACTATTAGATATTACCCCAGATGCCTTAGAAGCTAAGTACACTGTAGAGTTAGCTAATGGCAAATTGATTGAGGCCGATAGTGTGATACCGAATTGCACTCTAAACCTTGCAAACGAACTCTTTTCCATAAACCTCATACCTGTCGAGATTGGAAGTTTTGGCATCATTATAGGCATGGATTGGCTATCCAAGCACCGAGCTGAAATCATCTGTTATGACAACATTGTTCGTATTCCTCTCGTCACTGGTAGTACTTTGATCATACAATGGGAGACCGGTGGGACGAGATTGAATATCATATCCTGCATGAAAACCCGCAAATACCTGAGAAAGGGTTATCAGGCAATTCTTGCTCATGTAAGCGACTTGAGGACGTGCCCATCGTCATAGACTTTCCAGAAGTCTTTCTTGAAGAATTGCATGGTCTTCCACCACCGAGGCAAGTTGAGTTCTCAATTGATCTTGTGCCCGGAGCAGCACCTGTGGCACGAGCACCATATTGTTTAGCCCCTTTAGAACTGCAGGAGTTGTCTATTTAGTTACAGGAACTCCTGGATAAAGGTTTCATAGAGTTCTTCACCCTGGGGAGCTCCGGTCCTGTTTGTGAAAAAGAAGGACGGTTCATTTAGAATGTGTATCGACTACAGAGAGTTGAACAAATTAACCATCAAGAACCGATATCCACTTCCTCGCATTGATGACCTATTTGACCAACTTCGGGGATTGAGTTTTTACTCAAAGATTGATTTACGGTCAGGTTATCCCCAGCTACGAGTTCGCGACGAAGATATTTCAAAAACCGCTTTTTGAACTCGCTATGGCAATTACGAGTTTCAGGTAATGGCATTTGGTTTGAAAAAGGCACCGGCAGTATTCATGGACCTTATGAACCGTGTGTGTAAACCATATCTTGACAAGTTTGTCATTGTCTTCATCGACGACATTCTTATCTACTCGCGTAATGAACATGAACATGCGCAACACCGAAAAACTATTCTTGAGCTACTCAGACATGAAAAGTTGTATGCCAAATTCTCAAAGTGTGAGTTTTGGATGCAAACCGTTCAATTCCTTGGTCACGTTGATCCATCAAAGATTGAGGCTATCAAGTGCTGGCAATCACCGACGACGCCGACAGAAGTACGCCAATTTTTAGGATTGGCTGGTTATTATCGGCGTTTCATTGAAAATTTCTCAAAAATAGCTCAACCTCTCACGATACTGACTCAGAAGGAAAAGAAGTTCGATTGGACTGATAAGCAAGAGTCAGCATTTCACCTATTGAAGCAAAAGCTTTGCAGTGCACCTATTCTATCACTACCCGATGGTAACGAAGACTTCATGGTATACTGCGATGCTTCCCACCAAGGTCTTGGTTGCGTGTTGATGCAACGAGACAAGGTCATAGCCTATGCTTCTCGATAGCTCAAAGTTCATGAAAAGAATTACACGACTCACAACCTCGAGCTGGGGGCCGTGGTGTTCGCTCTCAAAATCTGGAGACATTATCTGTATGGCACGAAATGTACCATCTTCACTGATCATAAAAGCCTCCAGCATATATTCGATCAAAAGGATCTTAACATGAGGCAATGTCGCTAGGTCGAGTTGCTTACCGATTATGATTGTGAGATCAAGTATCATCCAGGGAAGGCTAACGTAGTTGCCGATGCCTAAGTCGAAAATAGCGCACCAAACCACTTCGAGTCCGAGCCCTCGGTATTATCATTCATAATGATTTAATCATTCAAATCCTTACTGCTCAACTCGAAGCCCTGAAAACCTCAAAGATGAGGCCTTGCGAAACATGGAAAATCAATTTGAAATCAAACCCAATGGGGTCAAGTGCTTCGCAAATCGAATCTGGTTACCTAAATTTGGAAACCTCCGCGACTTGGTGATGGATGAAGCTCACAAGTCCAAATACTCCATACATCCTGGATCGGACAAGATGTATCATGGAATCAAGGAATTGTACTGGTGACCAAACATGAAAGCAGAGATTGCCACGTACGTCAGCAAGTGCCTCACATGTTCCAAAGTCAAAGCCGAATATCAGAGACCTTCCGGCTTGCTCCAGCAACCGAACATTCCCCAATGGAAATGGGAGCAGATCTCCATGGATTTCATCACAAAACTTCCTAAAACAACTAGCGGTTGTTACACCATTTGGGTGATCATTGATCGGCTCACAAAATCGGCTCATTTCCTCGCTATCAAAGAAACTGACAAAATGGAACGTCTCAAACGAATCTATATGAAGGAGATCGTATTCGGACATGGCGTTCCTATCTCGATTATCTCCGATAGGGATAGTCGTTTCACTTCTCAGTTTTGGAGATCATTGTAGAAATTTTTGGGTACTCGTCTAGATATGAGTACTGCATATCATCCTCAAACTGATGGACAGAGTGAAAGGACAATTCAAACACTGGAAGATATGCTACGCGCCTGCGTAATTGACTTCGGTGCAAATTGTGAATATCACTTGCCATTGTACGAATTTTGGTACAATAATAGCTATCATACTAGCATTGGAGCTGCGCCATTTGAGGCACTGTACGGTCGTAAGTGCCAATCGCCTATTTGTTGGACCGAAGTTGGAGACAGCCAACTGACTAGTCCTGAAATCATTTATGAAATCACCGAGAAGATCGTTGGTATCCAGCAACGATTGAAAGCCGCACGTGATCGTTAGAAGAGTTATGCTGACGTAAGATGCAAGTATCTCGAGTTCCAGGTTGGGAATCGAGTATTGCTTAAAGTATCACCATGGAAAGGTGTTGTCACGCACCCAGGTGTCGGTCGGATTTTACTCCGGTCGTTGGTCCGGCCACCAAGGTATGCGAGCAGGGTAGTTTTAAATTTATAATAGTCGGGGGGAGCCTAATCCTCCGTACTACCTACTGGAACTGGTATGAATACCTGATACGAGTAAGCAGTAAGGATGATCCAGGGTCGTTCCTCATGACGACAGAATTGAAACAGAGCTAGTTCTAATAAATCTGTAATTAAGCTAGGGTTTTGATAAGTGGAAGGGTTTTGTTTTGGTTTTTATATCTAATTAAACTAAACTACTAAAACTAATAAAACATAAAACTAAAGGGAGACTAGCATATATAACACTTAAGGATAATGAGAATGTGGTTCACCATGACTTAGAATAGCTGTGATAATGTTTTGGTTTGAAAACGTCTTTTTAAAGGTTTGTGTCTTGCTTTCACGTATATAACTTTGTAGTGTAAACAGTAGCTCCCTACTGATAGGAGTAACCGATCAATATGTCACTAAGTGCTAGGCTATCAAGATTCTGATCAAATCGGACTGTCTTGAAACCCCCCTCACCGTCTCCGTGACGAGACCAAGTGACCCTCTAGATGGGGTGCAGGAATAAGGCGACAGTCCGCAATTTGTTTACTGACCTTTCTTTCACACTACAGAGGTATCTAAGCTGGGCAAGGCATTTAAGATTAAGACAATTGGTGACTGCTAACTTATACATTAATGGTTGTGATTGAGTTCAGCGTTATTCGGCTGTGATACAGTCTTCAACCTACAGGTTTTCCATGGCTTACATGTACTCACTGGATACTCACCTATTTTACAGTCTTCCCTGGATCACAGACTACACGAGGATGTAATACAGTGTTCAGCCTACGGCCGTTCCATGGCTTCCACGTATTTGTACTCCACCAGAGGTGTTTCCAACGCTTTACCGGATACTTGGACGTTTTATGGCTTATCCTGTATTACATACTTTACGGCTATCTGAACTCAATGTATCTAAGCTTGTATTACAGTAAAACCATCTATGATAGCTAAACAACCCGTTCACTTTATAAATCCCAGCCCAATAAATCCCTGATTAATTCACGGTGTACTATACGATAAGTTAGGCAGTATTTCCACAGCTTCAGAATCAGACCATGTTTATTTCGGAAAACATAGATAGGTAGTGACCGTTTGATCAATGGTTAGCTACTCCTTGTCATAAAGGTTCTAACCACGTTTATTGGAGGAAAGGCGATAGTTTAGTTTAAAATCATAAATGTACAGTTAAACAGCACCACAGGTTTTCAAACCTATCTGTATTACATTTATCATGTTTATGAAAACCTAATCATTAAGGCAGCAACAGTATTATTGTATGTCTAGTATGCAGTATCTAAGCAACAATCAAACAAGAACATGCAATAGGATGGAATGCTAGCATCACAGTACTGAACTAAGGATTACATCATGGGTACCTCGGAAGTTGTCCCAAAGATACACAACAGATAAGCGTGAACCTAATCTATCTCTAATCATATGCTTCGTGTCCCTCGGATATGTTTCAATCAAGGGAACAACGACCATGTTGAGTTCATTGATCATCATACACAGAATAGTTGGCAATCCTACTTCTAGCAATTGGTCAGGTTCTAGGGAGGATGATACAAACCACAGCAAAAGTTGGACAGATAAGCGGGCAGAGGTTCAGCTTATAAGTTCACAAACAGTTTAAGTTCATACAGGCAGAGTAACGGCATGTTACAATTGGGAATCATTATTTTCACAACGGATTGTGCCCACGACTTTCATAGCTTCCACGTTCCGTACTACACACATTCGTGACGATTCCAGCGCTATACAAATGAAAGCTGTATAACGTTACCTCCGTTATTTCATAATGATGTTATCCCAATTAACAATATCACAAAAAACTATTCATTAATCATGGCAAACATACAAGCAATTACTCACAATGCATATCAATAAACATTTCTAATAATAATAAATCACATACATCAAACAAGAACAATATGATAAATTAATAATAGAAAGGACAGAAAATACCGATAGGAATTGCGAGCAGAATAACACTTGTATTTCTTCATTAATATCCAAGCATTACATAAGCTAGCCTCTATTAATTAACTACATAACTAATCTAAGAAGAAAGGGTTCTCTCCTAATCTTCCCACTAGTTCTCTAGAGAGAGAAACTAGAGAAAGAGACTAGAGAGAGAACCTATAGACTAATTCTCCTCTAACTCCTAAGAGTAGTGCTAGAGAGAGAAACTAACTACAAGAATGCTTCTCCTCTAACTCCTAAGAGTAGTGCTAGAGAGAGAAACTAGAGAGAAAAAGAAATGAGACAAAAATGAGGTGTGTTAAGAATGAGAAATGAGGTGACTATTTATAGGGAAAGGCTAGGGCTTGAGGTACAAGTCTTTAAGCATCAAGAACAAGCGCCAAAGCATCAAACGGGGCAAGCGGACCAAGGTGGGGGGGTCAAACGGCACCTCACAAGGCAAAAGACCCCGTATACGGCACCCTAATGGCCGTATATGGCACTTAAGGTACCGTATATGGTACCTAGGTGCCCGTGGGAGGGGGGTTGGTGCTCCGTTTGGCCTCCGCTGACTTCTCGTCTGCTTGGTTCGTCCGTATCTTCTTCGTTTAGACTCCATTTTGCTTGATCTTGCGCCGTTGGATTTGTTTTTCCGTTACGCTTCTAATGATACTAAGTTTGCCAACGGGGTACAACGGTGATAGGATCATAACACATCATTATAAAGAATTCTATATGAAATACAATATACAATGCGTCATGATGCCAATAACATGAATAACGGTTCATGTCGTGCATACATTTCAACAATGAATTCAAAAGTTTACAAACAAACGTACACTACAATAAGGCAAAACAAGCCTTCACAAACAACCTTATTGATGTACCACAAGTCTTGAATAACTCTTAATGCAACCCTAAAGGTCCACTAAGTTCTCTTGTCCACTGCTTTAAGTCCACTAGTTTAACCTGAAAAGATATGCTCAAAAACGTCAACACGAATGTTGGTGAGTTTCGTAGGTTTGGAACCAGACACCATAAAATAAACCTTTTTGCTGTGATGATAATAAGTTAGGACAATGCATATAGAAATGGCACACAAGTGAAATAATCCAACCAAACATCTCCACCAACCGTCATCACCCCACAAAGGAGTATGACCCAACCAAATCCTGTGTATGCGGTAGCTACCCATAAATGACCTTCAATGTACACCTAAGCATACATTAGGTACTTACCCTCGAAAGAGTAAGGCCTTTGATAAAAACAACCGAATCATGACCTTCAATGTATACTAACAGTACACATTAGGTACTTACCCTTGAAAGAGTAAGGCCTTGTATAAAAATGAATCCAACAACCGAATGCACATAAGTCACATAGTGTCACACATTTCAAGCATATGTCCAAAAATGAAATCAAGTGTAATCACAGCATGAAAAATAATTGATAAAACATGTGAGCATACTTTTCCCCCAATTTGAAAATAAGTAAATGAAAATGGGGCCACGAAAACTCACATCAAGAAATGAAGTAAGTATCGTCCCTTTAGTATAGCCACTAATCAACTCGCAATCTACAAACGAATATATACGTAATCGGGTTACAACCTAGACATATCTATGTCCTTCCATTGTATCCCAAGTCCAAATCACCTTTACTAGATTTCCTCACAACCAATTCCTCAAGTATCTTTACAAAATTTAATCCTCGTTTATTCAAAATATTAGTAACTTTATTCTATTTTGCATTTCAGAATCTGTCCAGAAATTTCATACCACTTCACAAATTTTTAACCATGACTTAATAAAATCATTTGACTCTACAAATTTTATCAATGACATTTCAAGGTGTTATGAACATCTTGTAATTTTTCCAGAACTTATTTCAATAGTTTACTATTTTTAAAAATTCACCAAAGTGAACTGCTCTAAACCGTTGACACTTTCTGACTTCACAAAAGTTATAATTTATTTAAAATACTTAAATACTAACAAAGACTATGATATTTTTACAGAAAATTTCTGAAAATTTAAAGTTACTCCAGTAAAAATTTCAAGACTCAATTCTTATTTTAACATACGTTTCGAAAATCGACAAGTTAACCGAAACAATGAACCGAAAAACTCAGATTTGACATACAATCTTGAAAAATCATCTTGACTAACTTAAACTCAACATTTGGACACGAAACCAACGCCATTTGAAAGTAGACTCTTAATACTTATGTTTAGACTCAAGTTTCATCAAAATTCATTGTAAAACAACCAAGTTATGCCCTTCTCAAACTGATAAACAAATCTGTCCAGATTTAGGGTTTATAAGTTTAAGCCTAAATACTAATCAATACAAATGCTTAATCAATCGAATATTTCACTCTCCACATACTTATATATTGATTTCACATACATCCTAATGATTTCATTCACTAGGAATACAATGGATCGAACCGAAAAGAAAGCCGACAATACAAAGCAATCGGAATACGTTTAGATGAAAGAATCGGATAGAGATTATACCAATTACCGATGATTCGCACGATAATCGTTGTTAAAATCTGTAGAAAATAAGTTTATAAGAACCCTAATCCCGATTTATTGATTAAACCAAGAGTTACTAGAGATTAAACACCGAAAACTTACCAAAGTTTCAGAAAATTCGTCACCAACAGCAGCAGTTTACGAAATAATTTTTATAAAATAATCTAGAGTGTTTCAGAGGCCGAAAATCGTGATTTAATTGTAAAACTTAGAGATCTACAACTTTGTAGTTTTGGCCGAAGCCTGAAAATGAACGCAATCGGCCTATCTTCGTGACTGAAATTTTGGGACAGCAACATGGATGATTTTTGTGATAAAAAATGTTAGGGTCATGTTTAAGAATACTTTTTATAGTTCTAGGGTTGGGTTGGGCCGAATGATTCACCAAAAGGGAGGGGCCTTTGGTCGATTGTTAGGCCAAACAACGAAGACACACAAGAAAACTCGGGTCACACGATTTAAGAATAAGCGATCCCAATCAAATTATTTTCGTATTTTGCGTAGTTTAAATAAATCATATCGTTTCACATAATTAACGCATTTCCATTTAGCCTCGTATCTTCTTCGTTACATGTCTGATTGCGATGATTCTTTTTTTCATTGGATTCGTTTTTCGAAAATGAATACTTTGATTTAATGAAGTCCATAAGATGAGTCTTAACACAAAAATGAGTTTTTACGGCTTGAACTATGATTACGGTTTGGTGACGGTTGTCACAGTATCCCCCAGTTGAGAGAATTTCGTCCCGAAATTCAGTCGGAGCTATACTGTCAACACAATCACTGAATAAGTACGTAAAATTAAGATTGATTTGATCTTTTCGTTCGCAAGTAAATTCGGGTCTCCGCTAAGCGTTCGATCAGGAAATGATAAATTTAAATCTTTCTGTGCTTCGAGATTTTGACCTCTTAATCCATGGTTTCTACCAGTTTCTCTACCTAATGTTATCTGTGGTTCCCTGTAAATTCCTTCAAAAAAATATGTGTAAGACCTTATCAGTCAACAGTTTCATAGATTTGAAACATGGAATACCTCGTGAACACCACTTCACTCTTGTGACAACTTTCAATCGATATGTTATTGGACCTATACGTTCTACAATTTAGAACGGTCCAACAAACACATATGCTAATATTTCAAACTTCCCAAAATGTACGACACTTTCCCAAAGTAACACTTTAAACAATATATGATTCCCAACGCAAAACTCTAGCTGTTGTCGATGTTTGTTTGCGTAACTTAATTACCTATCACGTACTATTTCCAACCTCTCATTGATTTGAACGATCTTGTCAATAGCTTCATGGACTATTTCAATCCAATCAACTGACTTAAATCCGACTTCAGTCCACACTACAATGAACAACTCCTACACTTCTGAAGTACTTCAGAAAGCGCACATTGAATACTAAAATGATAACTGTGTTGTATGGGAACTCAACTAGTGGTAAGTGAGTATCCCAATTTCGATCCAAATTCGGTAACATGCTCTAAGTATATTCTTAGATTTTCTTGAATGGTTCACTCACTCCGTCCTTCAGTTCGAGAATGATAAACCGTACTCATAGCAAGATGCGTTCCCCAAAGCTTTCCGTAACATTTGCCAAAATTTTAAAGTAAAATAATCATCAACATCAGATATAGTTAATACAAACACTCCAGGCCTTGCTACTACATCGTTAATACACAACCTTGCTAATTTCTCCATTTTGTAGTCCTCGTGAATAGCTAAGAAATGAGCAGACTCGGTTATTCTACCCCAAATCGAGTCATGCCCACTATTAGTTCTAAGAAACTTCATAACGAAATCCATAGTCATATTTTCTCTTTTTCCATTCGGGAAACTCCGGTTGCTGTAATAGACCTGAGAGTCTCGAGTATTCAGCCTTGAACTTCAAACAGATCATGCGTTGACTAATTGAATCATGTACTTAATGATGTCCTTCTTCATTCCCAGTCACCAATACAATTCCATAATATCAAGATACTTCTCGACGTATGAAATATTTTTGATTTACGTACTCTGTTCATACTAGTGTCCATAGACCACCAAGCAAGGAATCCATAATCTTCTCACAAGATGTAACATCTCATCCACTTTGTGTTCCAATTGTTTATTTAACTCGCTCAACTTTTGTTTTGTATAGGAGTATCCTTAATGCTTCATCTTGTGCTTTGAATATCTTATCCTTAATGCCAGAGTGTACCGCCATACTTTGACTTGCACTCACCTTGGCTTGCCTTTTTCTTCCTACACAAAACATCTGCCACAACATCCATCTTCCCTGGATGGTATCGAAATTTCACAATTGTAACCTCTAAATAATTTAAGCTTCCTCATTTGTATAGTGTTCAACTTCTTTTGAACATAAACGTGTTAAAAAAATCTCCTATGATCAGTATGAATAACGTTCTTCATTTCATACAAGTAGTGTCTTCAACACATATGTACGAACACCATCACTCTGAGTTCCAATTCGTGGGTAGTATAGAAATTCTCATGTACCTTAAGTTGTCGAGAGAAGAATACGATTACATTTCCCATTTAGATAACACACAACTCAGACCTCGGTCTGATGCATCACAATACACAACGAAATCCTCCGATCCGTCGGGAAGAATCCGGTTTGATGCATTACACAAGGCATCCTTCAATGTTTGAAAAGATTATTCTTAGTTCCTACCCCAAACAAACTTCTTATATATATGTGAGTAGTAGAGCGATCCTTGGAAAAACTCTCGATAAAATGCCGATAATAACCTGTGGATCCCAAATGCTTTACGAACCTTCACGATAGCTATGGGACCTTCCATCCCTTTACAACTTCTATTTTGCTAAAGATCACCAGAATAACTTCCTTGTTCACAACGTGCCCAAGCAAAACAAACCTCTTGTAGTCAAATTTCGAACTCTGAATATATTGCATAGACCTTTTCTTTCAAAAGAAACTCCAGGATTAGTCTTGAAGGAACTTCATGCTCCTTCTTAGTTTTAGAATAAATTAAAACGTCGCAAATGAAAAGGTATAATAAATTCATCGAGATGCGTCTTATATACGCGTTCGTTAAATATAGGAATGCTATAGTCGCATTAGTAAGATCTAAAGACATAACGAGAAATTTGAAATGTTCGTAACGAGTACTAAACGCAATCTTAGGTATATCTGATTCAGGTACCCTCAATTGATGGTAACCAGAATGAAGATTGATTTTTGAAAACCACCGACACCTTGAAGCTGATCAAACAAATCATCCATCCTTGGAAGAGGACAGCGATTCTTGACCGTAAATTTTTTTTTTAGGTTCACGATAACCAATGCATAAATGAAAACAACCAATTTTCTTTTTGACAAACAAACCAGGTGCTCCCAACGGAAAAAGACTAGGGCAAATAAAACCCTTGTCTTGGAGCATCTTAAAAAGAATTAAATAACTCTTGCATTCAAATAGTGTTAAACGATTTGGAGCTTTTTGCAACTGGGGTTGCTCCAAGAATAAGATCGATACAAAATTTTACGAGTAAAGAGGGAAATAATCCTTCTAAATCTTCCGAGAAGACCTCGAGGAGATCGTTGATAATAGAATGTTTTGAAATTTTCACTTATTAGCCTTTACGCTCATGAGTTGTTTCTTTTCGTCTTTGAAGTGTTCTATGAAAATCTCATGTATTACACAACCACTTAAGTGGTATACGAAATACTTTCTCAAACATACAATTTCTACCTAAATTTCGTCAACTAATCCATCCCCACAACTACACCATAACTTCCAAGTCCGAAGGGAAACAAGTCAATGCTAAAAGAGAAATCATCTAGCACTAGTGTATATCCTTATGTAACATCTTTTAGTCTCTATACGCACTCATTAATAAAATTATTTCAAAGTCTCCCACTCAAAACAAGCCATCGAGTTTCCTACTGTGTTGATTGGTGCCACTTGACGAGCAGCCATCCAACATTTAATTGTAAAATGACCTCTTAAGTTGCAGTTTGAATAAACATAACATGATGCAGATGTGTGATGATATTGGTCACACCTTACTCACAGAAGATGTGAACCATCGTAACCCTCTCTTCATGTGTTGGTATCTACCAGCCTTTTGAATATTCTCTCATTCTTGGTATTGTTTCTACATTCCCAGCCTTAATGGTTTCACCGATTAACAATCCATCCATCAGTATTACGCCTTGGATGGTAGGAGGCTCAGTCACTTCTACCATCCCGCAAGTTTCCAGAACAAAGCTGTTGGTGTACTTCTCAATTCTCTTAGCTTCGAGTGCCACGCGATGAGGTCTAATTCTTGCCAACTCATGAAATTGTCCGATAATTGTTGCATGATAAACTCCCATTGTAGAAAAATTCTAAAACTTGTTCACTAACTTCTTCATTTTGTTATTGAAAGAATATTTCTCCTTAAGCAGTGCCTTTATTTATTTTATTTATTTATCTATTTATTTATTTATTTATTTATTTATTTATTTATATATTTTATTATTATTTTGTTTATTATTTATTTCGCGCCATCACCACTTCCATCCTTTGAATTATCGACTATTAATTCTATTTTCGCCTTCGGTGTCGTTAGCTCTATCATGATTCAATATGCTGTTACTAACTTGCATGACAACTTTGAATATTAAGGCCCACCACTGTCAATGATTGCAACAACATTGGAGTTCTTGCCGTCAATACAACAAATTCCTCCAGTTCCACCATCAGTTCAATCACCACTATCACTTGTATGACCACCTCTGAGTGTTTCTTCTCCACGAGTAAAATTTACGAGTAATGCATCTTAGTTGTATGCTCACTAAAATTTCGAATTCATATGAGTTTAAAATAGAATGAATACTTTGAAGTTTGTTTAGGCATAAATGCACCAGACTCACAAACATAAGAATGATTCGATATGGAATATAACTGGGATTTTATCCCCATACGATATGAAGATAGCACATTGGACACGCAAACGTGGTCGGATAAACACACATATGTAAGAATACCTTTGTCAATTATGTCTGCAGCCATAATTGTGAAAGTATTCTTTCATACACATACTTATCTTCCAAGTCCTTGTATCACAATAAGCTTTGTATTTACGGAGAGAGATCAGATAGTTATGGAATCCTAAGCAACATGTAGACGATCCACATAAAGAGTCGTAAGATGATGAAGAAACGTTTACAACGTCCTTCTTATTTGAAATGACTAAGATGAATGATAGAAATTAGCTACAACTAGTTTTACGGAATTGTATGCACACATAACTTCCTAACTCATGTTCTATATGTGGGTTCCTTATTTATAGTCTAGGCCAATCCACCTAGATCTCTATAAACAACGGCTTTGATACCAATATGTCACACCCCGTCTAAAGCGGAAACAACGGGGTACAACGGTGATAGGATCATAACACATCATTATAAAGAATTCTATATGAAATACAATATCCAATACGCCATGATGCCAATAACATGAATAACGGTTCATGTCGTGCATACATTTCAACAATGAATTCAAAAGTTTACAAACAAACGTACACTACAATGTTAAGGCAAAACAAGCCTTCACAAACAACCTTATTGATGTACCACAAGTCTTGAATAACTCTTAATGCAACCCTAAAGGTCCACTAAGTTCTCTTGTCCACTGCTTTAAGTCCACTAGTTTAACCTGAAAAGATATGCTCAAAAACGTCAACACGAATGTTGGTGAGTTTCGTAGGTTTGGAACCAGACACCATAAAATAAACCTTTTTGCTGTGATGATAATAAGTTAGGACAATGCATATAGAAATGGCACACAAGTGAAATAATCCAACCAAACATCTCCACCAACCGTCATCACCCCACAAAGGAGTATGACCCAACCAAATCCTGTGTATGCGGTAGCTACCCATAAATGACCTTCAATGTACACCTAAGCATACATTAGGTACTTACCCTCGAAAGAGTAAGGCCTTTGATAAAAACAACCGAATCATGACCTTCAATGTATACTAACAGTACACATTAGGTACTTACCCTCGAAAGAGTAAGGCCTTGTATAAAAATGAATCCAACAACCGAATGCACATAAGTCACATAGTGTCACACATTTCAAGCATATGTCCAAAAATGAAATCAAGTGTAATCACAGCATGAAAAATAATTGATAAAACATGTGAGCATACTTTTCCCCCAATTTGAAAATAAGTAAATGAAAATGGAGCCACGAAAACTCACATCAAGAAATGAAGTAAGTATCGTCCCTTTAGTATAGCCACTAATCAACTCGCAATCTACAAACGAATATATACGTAATCGGGTTACAACCTAGACATATCTATGTCCTTCCATTGTATCCCAAGTCCAAATCACCTTTACTAGATTTCCTCACAACCAATTCCTCAAGTATCTTTACAAAATTTAATCCTCGTTTATTCAAAATATTAGTAACTTTATTCTATTTTGCATTTCAGAATCTGTCCAGAAATTTCATACCACTTCACAACTTTTAAACCATGACTTAATAAAATCATTTGACTCTAACAATTTTATCAATGACATTTCAAGGTGTTATGAACATCTTTTAATTTTTCCAGAACTTATTTCAATAGTTTACTATTTTTAAAAATTCACCAAAGTGAACTGCTCTAAACCGTTGACACTTTCTGACTTCACAAAAGTTATAATTTATTTAAAATACTTAAATACTAACAAAGACTATGATATTTTTACAGAAAATTTCTGAAAATTTAAAGTTACTCCAGTAAAAATTTCAAGACTCAATTCTTAGTTTAACATACGTTTCGAAAATCGACAAGTTAACCGAAACAATGAACCGAAAAACTCAGATTTGACATACAATCTTGAAAAATCATCTTGACTAACTTAAACTCAACATTTGGACACGAAACCAACGCCATTTGAAAGTAGACTCTTAATACTTATGTTTAGACTCAAGTTTCATCAAAATTCATTGTAAAACAACCAAGTTATGCCCTTCTCAAACTGATAAACAAATCTGTCCAGATTTAGGGTTTATAAGTTTAAGCCTAAATACTAATCAATACAAACGCTTAATCAATCGAATATTTCACTCTCCACATACTTATATATTGATTTCACATACATCCTAATGATTTCATTCACTAGGAATACAATGGATCGAACCGAAAAGAAAGCCGACAATACAAAGCAATCGGAATACGTTTAGATGAAAGAATCGGATAGAGATTATACCAATTACCGATGATTCGCACGATAATCGTTGTTAAAATCTGTAGAAAATAAGTTTATAAGAACCCTAATCCCGATTTATTGATTAAACCAAGAGTTACTAGAGATTAAACACCGAAAACTTACCAAAGTTTCAGAAAATTCGTCACCAACAGCAGCAGTTTACGAAATAATTTTTATAAAATAATCTAGAGTGTTTCAGAGGCCGAAAATCGTGATTTAATTGTAAAACTTAGAGATCTACAACTTTGTAGTTTTGGCCGAAGCCTGAAAATGAACGCAAATGGGTCAAATCGGCCTATCTTCGTGACTGAAATTTTGGGACAGCAACATGGACGATTTTTGTGATAAAAAATGTTAGGGTTATGTTTTAGAATACTTTTCATAGTTCTAGGGTTGGGTTGGGCCGAATGATTCACCAAAAGGGAGGGGCCTTTGGTCGATTGTTGGGCCAAACAATAAAGACACACAAGAAAACTCGGGTCACACGATTTAAGAATAAGCGATCCCAATCAAATTATTTTCGTATTTCGCGTAGTTTAAATAAATCATATCGTTTCACATAATTAACGCATTTGCATTTAGCCTCGTATCTTCTTCGTTACATGTCTGATTGCGATGATTCTTTTTTTCATTGGATTCGTTTTTCGAAAATGAATACTTTGATTTAATGAAGTCTATAAGATGAGTCTTAACACAAAAATGAGTTTTTACGGCTTGAACTATGATTACGGTTTGGTGACGGTTGTCACAAAGGTGATAGTTTTGTCTCGGTTTGCGTGTTATTTGGACGTTTTAACCGATTTTTGCAGCAACGTCTATATTTAGACTACTTTGGTGATTTTTAGTAATAAATGATGTTTTGGAAATGTTTTCACCAAATAATAGTCCAAAAAGTGCAGAAATATCTACTTAAAAACATGACTTTTTGAGTCACAACAAATATCCCACACTTAGACGTTGCTTGTCCTCAATCAACAACTCAGTTATGTCCAGTGAAAACATTTTTATATTGGTGTGGGTGAGTTAAAACATTTCCAAAGATTCACCACTTTGTCATATGGGAAAATTATTTAGAGAACATAGGGAAAGTTAAGATGATCCTTCCAGAAATAAGTACTGACTTTCCCAGGCATACTTTCCAAATCTCGTGATTTTGGAGTATACATGACTAGGCGATCTCACTAAAGGTGGTCACTCAATTCACTCATAGTGTATCGGGTTTCCTATCAATCTAGCACAATTGAAATCACCCAATAGCCAGTCATGCAGCACTCATCATCATAAGCTTGGTCGAGAATCGGATCTCCACCACTTAGGAAGAGGACGGCGCTAATTGTCCCAAGACATTCAAGTGGGTTGTAATGTTTGTGAGGGTTAAGGGTATGGATAGTGGTGATTTTTGGTTGAAAAAGGGTTTCTTATCTTAGGCATTCTAAGAATCATGAAAAACTTATTGTAGAACGGAGGAGATAGCTACTCGTCTTCTGTCAGATCTTTCTTTGAACGATTGATACTTTGAAGCACTCAGCTTTATTCTATTTTCTTTTTCTTTTCTTTCTTTTCTGCTTTTTTTTTCTTTCTTCAAAAATTCTTTGCCAGAGAACTTCCAAGGATATTTTTTTGCTTTTCTTTCGGAAATCTTTTATTTCTTATCACGGACTTCTTCGAGTCTTTTCTTCTGGTGCCAATTCTTTGCACCTTTGATATTCTTCAATTTTGGTGAACACAAAGGAGTAAATCAATTCAGAAGAAGATTCTTCAAGATGTTTTTCATAATCCTCAAAAATTCAAAGATAAGTTGTTGGGAATTTTGGATAAGTGGGTTGAAAATTAGGGTTTTAAAGAAACGAAAGGTTTAGGCTCAACAGGGTTTTCTAGGTGGATCATCGATACTAAAAGTGAGTATTGGAAGGGTTTTGGGCTTGAAAAGGTATGTAAAAATGGGTTAAATCCTAAGGAATGTCGAGATCATCTAATTGCACCTATACCGTGTACGGTACTCACCAATGTGGTCTCGAAACGTATGTCAGGAACAAGTTCTAACTTAGAGATACTAGCATCGGCACACACAAGAAATGAACAATGTAGCATTTACGATGAATGCTTTTAAGGCTCAAGGTTCCTCACTGCAAATATGGTTGTATGTGCCTAGCCATGTTCCTTTTAGATTACCAGTACTTATTTAAGAAATTTCTACCTTAATTTCCCTAATATTCCTGAATAACTAACTCATATTAGAAATGGATCCTCTTGAAAGATATTATAACTCAAAAATAGCAGAGCTAATCGAATGATTTGGCCAATACTTTATTAGTTTTGTTTAAAATTTTGAAAAATTTAAAAATTTTGAGGAACATTTTCTGAGTTGAGCTATTCGGACATAAAAATCTGTAAACATCCAATCCAAGGTATTCTATACCTCTGCTATCCCACACTTAGAGGAACATTGTCCCTAATGTTCTCTTGAGTTGAGATTGTACTGTAAAGTATAATCCCACACTTAGAGTTTGAACATATAGAAAATGTTGCTCAAGTGTATGCAATGGGCTGGAATCCCACACTTAGTGATAAGCTTTAGGATAGAGTATAGATTACTTCTTAGATTAACAGGCTAACAAAGCAAAATTTAAATAAAGAAACAGAGTAAAGGTTTAAGAAACTCCCCAGATGATGATTGTCATTATGAAGCTGAGAACGATAAATGAGAGGAGACGAAGTGAGTTTTTGATCCTCTGATTCCATGAAGAATGGTTGTGCTTTGGACATGTCGATCTGGTGCACAATGCCTTGTCTCCAGACTTGGCAGAGAATCGTATCATCATGTAAGTGGAGATTCTTATTAATGAATCCCACACTTTAGCGTTTAAGATGTGGAAACGATTCTTGCTAAGTGTGTGTAATGTGGGATGCTATCCCACACTTGAGTCTTTGAAGATCATTGGCATATGCTAGTTTCGAGAGAAGATAGACCACGCTCCTTCCCTCAGAAATGTATGTAAGTTCCATGGTCCTGCAGAGGTGTAAGCGTTGTTTGTATGCCTTTTGCTCCATGGGTTCTTCCTTGAATGGTCATCATCTCGTTAGTACTCCTTCTCATCCATCATCCAATCAAATCACCAACTTCTCTAGAAAATAACAAAGACGAAAAGATAGATTGTAGATGATGAAGCGAATTGATGCCGTCCTTTAAACACAAGCAGAGTCAACCAAGAAACACCAAATATTTGATAGAGATAAAGGATAGGGATCCTAATCATCAAGAGCTGCTGATGACTTCTCCTAAAGGTTTGAAAAGGACAGAATCCTATGACCATAAATCTTTATCACCCAAGATCTTTGCCGACAAACTGATGAAACGATTCTGAAGTTGTTCTTTATCGGAAGAGATCTTCGGTTTCCAAACTAATTCCGTATCTATTCCTTTATATGAGTGGTCCCTAATGGTGGTGGTTGTACGTGTGAAAGGGTGGATGGATGGGTGAATGTGGTTGGATATGGTGATGGTGGATGGTAGTGATGGTTTCGGGTTCCATTATGTGGTAGGGCATAGGTATAGGGTTTGGAGTATGAGGTGAATATTGAGCTGATCTGCTTGATGAAATATGATCATCTATGTGTTTGAAAGTGCCATCTCTTCCCCTGCAAAGCAATGCTCCAAGAAGTTCCCAAATTCAATGAACTATAAGCTCCTTTCTCAAAAATTCTTTATCCATAGGCGTTAGTCCCTGTCTCTGTTACAAGTAGATCAAAGAAACATGTTCTAACAAACAAGTGATTATTCTCCAAATCACTGGCTTACGGTGACCTATCAAAGTAAGCTTTGAAGAAACAAACCAGCGTATGATTTTGGAGTCTAATCTTACACTAAAAGTGTTAGTTGAATTGCCTATATTTTCACAACAGCACAAACAGCAGATACGGAAACACCAACATGAGCATTTAAATCAGGTAACCAAGTATAAAGATTTCCAAAACACATATTTTTAAACGAGCTCGAGCATAATACACATATTACATACAAATCAGGTTTTCAGATAAATCATTTTAAAGATCATGTATGCTCACAGAAATATATGTAAGTACCTCAAATGCTCGAAACATGTGAATGGGTGGTATAAGATGACTAAGGTTCCTAATTCTCATTCTAGTATGTTTCCAAGTTTGTGAGTGAAGGGGACATAAGAACTTGAGATCTTAGATAATGGTGGAAAGTAAATGTTGCAATGAAGTTCAAACAAGCGGGAGTAGGAAGTTTTAAAGTTTGACAAAAATTGGACTTTTAATGGGGCAATTTTGCAAACAATTCTATTTGTTCATAAAATATAAAACTCGGAACATTTATTTTAGGGTTTCATTTTCTACTTATTGAGTTAGCTAATATTATCGAAACTAAGTTAAACACGGGTTGCCTCCCGAGAAGCGCTTGTTTTTGTTCAAGTCTTTAGCTTGACTCTAACACTACATATCAGGTAATCCTAGAGGCTCCCTAGCATCCATCAGTAGACACAAGGGGTAGTATTGAAACATACCTAAAAGTTTAAAGCAGATTAAGGCCAGGGTATGTCCAATATAAGGAGATTGTTCGAAGTGAGGAAATGGTTCTACCGGAGGTATCACAAATCTCTTAACTTCTAATAACTCCTTGGGTTGGGTTGACAGAATGGGTTGGTCAAAGGAATCCTCACCTCTTAATGATGTATAGGACATTATATGGTTGAGAGAGGGTTTGAAGGGAAACCATGACACATAACCCACCTTGCTTCCTATGGTCTTTTGGTCAATGCTAATGTTGTACTCTGGGCATTGAGGTGGGACAGTATCCATTATTGTCTCCAATCTTGTAGCAACACTCTCATCAACTACTTGGTCTAAGGCAATTGGGGTTTCAACTAGATCACCGGGTGATTCATTCGGAAAGATAGATGGGACATCATCAACCGCAAGTTGTTACGGGATGTTGTTAACCATGTCGGTTTGAATAGGAATGAGATCACTTCTCAGAGTTAGTGCATATTCCTCCGGTCCTTCTGAAGCTGGGTCTTCTGTGTAAATCTCTATCTCCAGGCTATCTATCTCTATCTCTTCGTTTGTCTCATCATACTCGTCACCCTGGCCAGTAGTTTCGAGTTGCAGTGCTTCGGAAAGTTCCTCTAGAATGAACTCCTCGTTCGTCTTAGACATAGATAGGTTAAGAATGGGTGGAAGTGTGGATTTAGAAGATTGGGTAGTTGAAGGGGTGGAAGGAATTTTGCAACTGGACTGATGAGAATGAAAGTTTGTATCGAATGATGTAGATGTGGTGTGTGGGTGCCTATCATCTTCATGTATCCTATAGTCTATTGTAACTTGATCCCTAATTCCATTACTACTCACTTGGACTGGTGTTTGTAACTGTTGTGCCACGGTCGTTACGCAGCACAACGGGGTTTTAAATTTATAAAAAGCTGGGGCCTAAATTCTACTTACAGCAGCAAGTATAACTCAGGGTCGTTCTTAAAAATCAACTGTATTGTGAAACAGAGAAATCAGAATGTCCAAATCTGGCTAGTGACGGAAGGTTTTGAAAAGAGTTGAATTTGATGTTTGTTTTGTTTGTTTTTTCTAAATTATACTACTAATTAAACTAAACAAGTAAATTAATTAAACTAGGCGATAAAATAAAGAGGTAGCAGTCAGGATAGAGGATGTGTTTGTTGTGACTTCGTTAGCCTTTCATTGGGATGATGTTTTAGTTTAAGTTATGAAAACGTCTTTCTAAAGATTTGTATTTTATTTGCTTCAAGTATTTGTGGTGTAAACACTAGTACCCTACTAATTGATTGCTCAATCAGTATGTCACTGAGTAACTAGGCTATCATGATTCTGATCGGAGGAGGATGCTCAACTCTCAACACTGCCCTGTTACGGAACAGTGACCCTTTTCTGGAATATAAAGATTCCTGGGCGCATGCATAGAGTAACAGACCCACTAATGTTCCGACCGTTCTTAACACCACAGTGATACTTAATTGAATAAAACATTTAAGTTTAAGACTTGGTTGGTGTTTGATTACTTTCCATCAATGGTTTTGTAGAATCCAGGGGTGATAGACATATATGGAATACCAGATGATTCCTCGTCTTCCTTACTGGATTCATAAACTAAGTTTGTATTTAAGATCAAAGATTCTCCATTTATGATTTAAACCAGCCCTCACTTGAATTTAACCAATAAATCCCTAAGTTTATTCACAGTGTACACTACTTGTATAAAACAGTATTTCCACGGCTTCAAAACCAGACCATGTCATTTAACATAAATAATTAAGTTGTAGTTTAGTCACGGTGTACAATACTTGGTTAGTAGTTCCACAGCTTAAAACCAGACAATGTTATTTGAACACAGATAATTAATTACCCCTGATATGACGTCTTATCAAAAAGGTTTTAACCACGTTTATTGGTGGAAAGGCATTAGTTGAATGCGGTTTAAAATCATAGATGGAACATGTAATCAAAGCACCGAGTTTTCATTTATACTATATAATAGTTGGGAACATTATTCCACAACGGATTGTGCCCACGACTTTCATAGCTTCCACGTTCTGTACTCCACACATTCGTGATGTTTCCGGCGCTATACAAATGAAAGCCGTATAACGTTACCTCCGTTGTTTCATAATGACATCATCCCAATTAACGACTAACTACATCACAACAAACACATAATATAACTACTCACTAATCATGGCAAGTAATCCAAAATCTAGCATAATAACAATAATAACATGCATCATGATAGATAAGGAAAGATATAACCGTAAATAGCGCGTAGCTTGAATATATGCTGAAAGATTACAACGAGCGGAACCTCCAAAATATCTTCGACAATATTACAAAATGAACCCTCAAAGTATCTTCAACAATATTACAATATTACCCCTCCGTTAGCCTTGGTTAAATATTAACCAAGAACTAACCGACTACTAACCTAAAACTAACCTAACTATATTCTCCTCTAACTCCTAAGAGTAGTGCTAGAGAGAGAATCTAAACTAGAGAGAGAGAGAGTATTCTTGAGAGAGAATGAAGAATGAGGTGTGTGGAATGAAGGAATGGAGCCATCTATTTATAGGCTAAGCATAAGGTCTCACGTACAAGCACCAAAGCACCAAAATACAAGCGAATGAAGCACAACGGAAGCACACGGAGGGGTACCAGGCCGTACACGGCCTAGAACAGGCCGTACACTGGCATTTCAGGCCGTACGCTGCCTTCCTAGGGCCGTTCACGGCCTCCTAGGGGGCCGTGTGCATGGCCGTGTGCTGTTTCGGCTTTTCTCGTTGCTTAATTCGCGCGTATCTTCTTCGTTTCTCGTCCGTTTGACTTGATTCTTTCGCCTACGGTTTCGTAATTCCATTACGCTTCTAATGATGCCAAATTTGGATGTCTCTAGAGTTGGCGTGTGCGGAATGCTCTCGGTTTGCGCTCAGACGGCTCTGTTTTCTTCGTTCTTTACCTGATATGCACGATTCTTGATTCTACACTCTCGTAATTACCTGTGATATCATATGAAATTAATTAAGAACTTGTATCATAAGGGAATCAAAAGAGTTTAAGAATCAGTGATCGAATAATCTGCCTCGATTTGCGTGCCTTTTGGATGTTTTTAGCACTTTTTACAGCAATGCCTATAATTTGACCAACTTTGTGAAATTAAGTAAATAAACGTTTAATTCAAGTGTTTTCACCAAGAATTAGGCCAAATGTGCGGGAAATATGTGCCTGAAAACATGACTTTTTAGCACATATCAAATATCCCACACTTAGACATTGCTTGTCATCAAGCAAAACTCAGTTTTTAGGAAAAATGTTTTAAGCAGATTTGGCGAATTCTAAATTTCTTAGGAGCAACCATCCCATACATCAGCAAACCATAATAGAAAATAAGGAAAAATAAGATAACCGTCCCAGAAACAAGGAATGACTTTCTTAGGCATACTTCCAACTCTCGCGATCTTGGAGTATACATGACCGGGCGATTCCTCACAAGGTGGTCACTCAATTCACTCAAAGTGTATTGGGTTTCCTAACATTCTAGAACAAATTAAATCGCTCAAAAGCCAGTCATGTAGCACTCATCGTCATAGGCTTGATCGAGAATCGTATCTCCACCACTTAAGTGAGGACGGTGCTAATTATCCCAAGACATTCATGAGGGTTGTAATGTTTGGTGAGGGTGAAAGGGTATGGATAATGGTTTGTTTTTCGGGTGTAAGGGTTTAGCTGTACCTTAGAACTCCTAAAAATTATGAAGAACTTTATTTAGAATAGTGCAAATACGGAAATGAAACTAGATAGCTATTTTGCTTCTATCAGATTCTTCTGTAGATTGATACTACTGAAAGCACTTAGCTTTATTCTTAGACTAACTATTTTTCTTCTTGAGAATTTCTCTGCCACAGAATTTCCAAGGGATTATTCTTTCATTTTTTAATTCTTTTTTCTTTTTCTTTTCTTTCTCTTTTTTTTTTTTTTTTTTGGCTCCCTTAGAAATCCTTTCTAACTTAACTTCTTCATTCGTGACGGTCTTTTGGTGTCAATTTTTCACTCCATGATTTCTCTATCCTTCATATATAACTTTGATGACTTTATGAGAGAGGATTTGAGAAAGTGGAATGTTGAATCAAGTGAAAAGGATATTCTAAAAGGCGTTTTCCATAACCTTAGAAATTCTGCGGTAAGCTTTTGGGGATTTTGGGAAAGTGGGTTCAAAATTAGGGTTTTATGAAATGAAAAGGTTTAGGCTCAACAGGGTTTACTAAGCGGATCATCGATGCTAAAAATGAGCATCGGAAGGGTTTTGGGCTTGAAAAGATATGAGAAAAGGGGGTTAAATCCTAGGGAATGTCAAGATCATTTAATTGCACCTATACCGCGTACGGTACTCACTAATATAGTCTCGAAACGTATGTCAGGAGCAAGTTCTAATTCAGAGATGCATACATCGGCACACACAACAAACGAAAAGTGAAGCATTAAAAATGAATGCTATAGGGCTCAAGATACCTCACTACAAGTTTTTGGGGTTATATATGCCTAGTCATGCGATGCCCCTCTTAGATTATCATTTTTGTTTGAGAGATTCCTACCTTATTTTCCTTAGATTCCAAAATAGCATACTCATATACGGGAATGATTCCTCTTTAGAAACTTTAGAATTCAAAATAGCAGAGTTAAAAACTCGTACTTTTTATTTTATTTTTGAAAAATTTTGAAATTTTGAGGAACATTTTCTGAGCATGCCATTTGGACAAAAAGACATAAAATCAATCCAAGGTATCTATACCTGCTATCCCACACTTAGAGGAACATTGTCCCTAATGTTCTCTTGAGTAGGGATTTTACAGGTAAAATCCCACACTTAGAGTTTGAACATATAGAAAATGTTTCTCAAGTGTTGTTTTTGGGCTGGAATCCCACACTTAGTGATAAGTTTAGGATACGGCATAGATAACACACAAAACAAAACAGATTATTTATTTATTGAAAAGTGAAGAAAGGGTAAGGAAACTCCCCGGATAGCGAGATGCTCGGATGCTTATGATTTGAAAATTGCTGAAATAGAAGCTGCTAGGATCCATTTCTGCATTTTCTTCTGGTTTTATCTTCGAGACTCTTGCTAGGGTTTTCCACATACTTCAAAACTTCTTTCAAATTCTTTCTTTTGTGAAATGATCTCGTAGGTGTGAACACGTTGGATATGCCTTTTCACAAACTCATGTATTTTTGCAAACGAAAGTGAAATCACTGTCTCAGATTTTGAAGAGATGTTTTCTACGACTAATCATTTATAAAAACATGTGTTTTTAAACGAGTTCGAGCATAATGCATAAAAGTAGTATGCAAGTACCTTAAATGCTCGAAACATATGAATTATTTGTTTTTACTTCCTGTTTAACTGAGATAAGTGGTTTGTTTGCAAAATGAGTTGTTTTTGAGAGACATTTTTGAAAATATTTTAGGCATAACCAAGTGTGAAGGATAGTCCGAGATTCTGATTCACTTATTGACACTCAAGCTTCTCTTTTTATTGCACGGGTTGCCTCCCGAGAAGCGCTGCTTTTATAGTCGAGAGCTCGACTTTACTCCTCTGAGATCAGAAGCTGGGTAAGGAGCTCCCAGGGCGAGTGATGGTGAAATTATGTGCCCTGGGTTGTGGAAATGTGTAACGCGTAGGATAGATCCTTTGGAAGTGGCAGACCATGGTTGAGATTAGGTCTGATGGTTCCATGGTATCAATTTTGAAGTTTCGAAGTTGTTCTGAGGCTGCTCTGGAAAGACCTAGCAATCCGTTGATGATGTAGTCAACCGCCTTAGTAACTGGCCCATTAGGGTCAATCATAGTGGTTGTGCTTGTCGTGATATTTTCTCGAGATGGATGCTTAAGTCTGAAGCAGTCCATAAATTCCAGTAGTTTCATCTTCAGCTCTTCAAACTCTTCAATGTGTAGATTTCCTTCGAATTCAGATATTGACTTGCACAAGCTTTTGATTAGCTGGTGCTGATGAAGGGTGAAGGGAAAGCCAGAGTTCTTGAAAATATGAATTATTTTGTTGAATATCTCGCGATATCCAGCCTGAAGGATAAACTCTGCTTTCTCGGCGTCTTTTGCATTCAATATCTCATGTAATCAAGTTATCACATAAGTGACAATATCGAGAAGAGACATGTTTTCAACATTGATGGGATGATTACGCCTCCTTTCTTCCCAAGTGATGTACCGAAGCTCTTCGATTATCAATCTGATATGATGTTCTAAAGTAGCCTTGATGATGAATCGATTGCTTTCTTTGGTACTCAAGTGATCTTTTTCAGCTAACAAGTCAAGGAATTCCCGAAGATTGCTCATTACCATGAAGTCAGCGTGGTTACTGGGGTTTTCAGTAGCATCTTCGATATTTCTTCTGATAACACCCAATATTTTCTTCTGTTTTAAGGAATAAGGAAATGTAGAGCCCATGGGAACATCATACACCTTGCGGTATATTTGTCTTTGTTCAATGTAGAATAGTAGTTCTTCTGCGTTACTCCTTTCTTCATTGAGCTGAGATTTGAGTGCGTCAGCGAAGACTCTGATGCAATGTCTAAGGTAGAGCGGATCTTGGGTTCCATTGCTAGCTAGACGGATAGTGGATGCTGCCTCAATAACTGCTATCAGCCACCTTTGATGCATACAGTAATCATTGGTGGAGTTTCTAATAGCTGCTATTATGATGTACGGGTCACCATCATATTCGTTTATCACAGAAATCATTTGCTCATGAGTAGAGACAATTGGTATGCATATGATTTCTTGAGATAATGCTTGTGAATCATGCAGTTCAGGAGAATCAAGAGGATGAATGCCCATAGGTACGTTTCTTGAGTCACCATTCGTAGTAGGAGTATTAATCTTATGTAGATCAGGGAGCACAACTACATCGGGAGGTGGCTGGAGATTCGTTAGTCTGCTTGCTTTGAAGTCTGAGATCTCTTTCAGATTGTGTATAAGAGTTCGTTCGATGTCTTCTAGATTGCAGAGTCGAGGGCAAGTGAGTGGCTTTCTTGGATCCAAGATAGGATTAATCATTCTTTCGAGGATACAAGCAAAAGCATCATTGGCAAGGGGCTCATCTTCTTCTTTCATCTCTTATTCCTGCTTAGCTGCTGATTCAGGGGTCTCGTCATCTGATTTGACTTGGCTAATAGTAAATAGCTCGGCATTCTTCATCGGAATACAATCGTCTTCTTCGATCTTGAATGTGATGCTTTCACCGTGAGCGCGCAAGCTAATCGTCTGAGAGTGCACGTCAATGACTGCTCTGGCTGTGTTCATAAAAGGCCTACCTAGGATGATAGGGATGTTTATATCTTCCTGCATATTCATTACCACAAAATCAGTTGGGAAAAAGAATTTATCGACTTTAACCATGATGTTCGCAGCTATTCCCTTAGGATATCTAATAGATTGGTCAGCTAGCTGGACACTCATTTTAGTGGGTTTCAGGTCTCCTAGTTCTAGTCTTGTGAATAGTGAATGTGGCATGAGATTGATACTCGCTCCTAGATCGGCTAGAGAGCGGATGTCACCAGATTGGTTGATAGAGCAAGGAAGGGTAAAACGTCCGGTATCTCCTAGTTTTTCCGGTAGACGATTTTGAAGGATAGCTGAACATTCAGCAGTTAGCGGCACATTAGGTACTTCAGGTACCTTTTCTTTGTTTGAAATAAGTCTCCTAACATATTTCGCATACTTGAAAGTTTTGACTTCATCAGGTCGCTGCTTGAGACGTCCTGGAAATGGTATGCTTATCTTTTTATGGTTTGGAGAAGACTTTTTCTCAACTGTCTGTGTGACAGGAGATTGTTCTTTCACCGGAGAAAGAACTGAAGGTTAGCTCGGTGCCACCTTGGAGTCTTGGTTGCTTACCTGGTTGGCTTCTTGGGTAAAGGTGTTACTAGGAAGACTACCATGTGGTTGAGTGTCGATACGTTCTGCTAGTCGCCCTACTTGGGTTACAAGAGTATTAAGTAAAGTTAGTTGGTCTCTTAGGAAGAAATCAACTTGGTCTTGTCTAGCCGTAATCGTTTGGATGATTTGTGTGAGGGTGTCGTCTAGACTAGTAATTGGCCTGGTAGGTTCATAAGGTTGGGCCATCTCAGGTGTGGTTTCAGGAAGTAATGGTGGTTGGTTATAGCTGAGTTAAGGTAGTTGTGGGTAGGTTGGGTATGGGAATTGGTTGGTTCGAGGAGGAGAGGTTTGAGCATAATCAGGTGGACGCGGATGAGTTCGGAACTGGTCGTAGTAGGCTGTGCCATCAACAGGGAACTTGAGGATTGGTACAGTTTTGACAGGACCGGATATGGTAGACCTGTTGAGGAGGTTTCTTCAGCTTTCCTACTTCCTCGGTTAGTGTTCCGATATGTTCCGTGAGAGATTTGATCACCTCAGTTTGCACCGGATCGGGAAGGGCAAGTGGTGCCGATGATGAGGAATGCTCATCAGTGTTCCAATCATTGTAATTCATGGTCATGCTCTCAATTAGATTCCAAGCTTCGTCATCCGTGCGAAGTGTGAAGTTGCCTCGAGCAGCGGTGTCGAGCGTTTCTTTGTAGTGTGGTGCAAGACCATTATAAAATGTGCACAACTGGGTTGATCGTTCGATTTGGTGGTTAGGACATCTTTTAAGCAACCTCTTAAATCTTTCCCATGCACAGTAGATTGATTCATCGTGAAACTGTTGGAAGTCCAAGATGTCTTTCTTTAGCTTGATTCGTTTGGATGGAGGAAAGTACTTTGTTAAGAACTTATCTTCCATTTCTGCCCATGAGGAGATAGAGTTGGTCTCTAATTCTTCAAACCAAGTCTGTGCGTGATGAGAAAGAGAGTAGGGGAACAGATATAAGCGGATTGTATCTTACTCAACCCTATTTTGCTTGAAAGAGTCATATAGGGTGATGAATTTCTTCAGGTGGGAGTAAGGGTCATCCTCTGGTAGTCCGTTGAATTGGCAGCGATTCATGATTAGCTGCACTACATCGTGTTTAAGCTCGAATGATGCTCCTTCAATCTCCGGGTAGCGTATGGGTCCTCCTCGAACTTCTATCGAGGGTTTGTTACTATCAGCAAGAGTTATGCGTACGGTGGTTGTAGGATTGTGGGAAGATGAGCGCTTCTCTCGTCGGATAGGTAGGATGTCGTCTTCGGGATAAGGGAAAGGTAGGGTTGAAAGAATTTTCAGGGGTTTAAGAAGGGAGAACCATCCTAAAGGTTCACTAGAAAGAAAGTTCATCATGACGCCTCTGAGTCTTACAGTTGATTCCCCGGCAGCGGCGCCAAAAACTTGTTGTGCCACGGTCGTTACGCAGCACAACGGGGTTTTAAATTTATAAAAAGCTGGGGCCTAAATTCTACTTACAGCAGCAAGTATAACTCAGGGTCGTTCTTAAAAATCAATTGTATTGTGAAACAGAGAAATCAGAATGTCCAAATCTGGCTAGTGACGGAAGGTTTTGAAAAGAGTTGAATTTGATGTTTGTTTTGTTTGTTTTTTCTAAATTATACTACTAATTAAACTAAACAAGTAAATTAATTAAACTAGGCGATAAAATAAAGAGGTAGCAGTCAGGATAGAGGATGTGTTTGTTGTGACTTCGTTAGCCTTTCATTGGGATGATGTTTTAGTTTAAGTTATGAAAACGTCTTTCTAAAGATTTGTATTTTATTTGCTTCAAGTATTTGTGGTGTAAACACTAGTACCCTACTAATTGATTGCTCAATCAGTATGTCACTGAGTAACTAGGCTATCATGATTCTGATCGGAGGAGGCTGCTCAACTCTCAACACTGCCCTGTTACGGAACAGTGACCCTTTTCTGGAATATAAAGATTCCTGGGCGCATGCATAGAGTAACAGACCCACTAATGTTCTGACCGTTCTTAACACCACAGATATACTTAATTGAATAAAACATTTAAGTTTAAGACTTGGTTGGTGTTTGATTACTTTCCATCAATGGTTTTGTAGAATCCAGGGGTGATAGACATATATGGAATACCAGATGATTCCTCGTCTTCCTTACTGGATTCATAAACTAAGTTTGTATTTAAGATCAAAGATTCTCCATTTATGATTTAAACCAGCCCTCACTTGAATTTAACCAATAAATCCCTAAGTTTATTCACAGTGTACACTACTTGTATAAAACAGTATTTCCACGGCTTCAAAACCAGACCATGTCATTTAACATAAATAATTAAGTTGTAGTTTAGTCACGGTGTACAATACTTGGTTAGTAGTTCCACAGCTTAAAACCAGACAATGTTATTTGAACACATGTAATTAATTACCCCTGATATGACGTCTTATCAAAAAGGTTATAACCACGTTTATTGGTGGAAAGGCATTAGTTGAATGCGGTTTAAAATCATAGATGGAACATGTAATCAAAGCACCGAGTTTTCATTTATACTATATAATAGTTGGGAACATTATTCCACAACGGATTGTGCCCACGACTTTCATAGCTTCCACGTTCCGTACTCCACACATTCGTGATGTTTCCGGAGCTATACAAATGAAAGCCGTATAACGTTACCTCCGTTGTTTCATAATGACATCATCCCAATTAACGACTAACTACATCACAACAAACACATAATATAACTACTCACTAATCATGGCAAGTAATCCTAAATCTAGCATAATAACAATAATAACATGCATCATGATAGATAAGGAAAGATATAACCGTAAATAGCGCGTAGCTTGAATATATGCTGAAAGATTACAACGAGCGGAACCTCCAAAATATCTTCGACAATATTACAAAATGAACCCTCAAAGTATCTTCAACAATATTACAATATTACCCCTCCGTTAGCCTTGGTTAAATATTAACCAAGAACTAACCGACTACTAACCTAAAACTAACCTAACTATATTCTCCTCTAACTCCTAAGAGTAGTGCTAGAGAGAGAATCTAAACTAGAGAGAGAGAGAGTATTCTTGAGAGAGAATGAAGAATGAGGTGTGTGGAATGAAGGAATTGAGCCATCTATTTATAGGCTAAGCATAAGGTCTCACGTACAAGCACCAAAGCCCCAAAATACAAGCGAACGAAGCACAACGGAAGGACACGGGGGGGGGGGGGGGGGGGGGGTACCAGGCCGTACACGGCCTAGAAAAGGCCGTACACTGGCATTTCAGGCCGTACGCTGCCTTCCTAGGGCCGTACACGGCCTCCTAGGGGGCCGTGTGCATGGCCGTGTGTTGTTTCGGCTTTTCTCGTTGCTTAATTCGCGCGTATCTTCTTCGTTTCTCGTCCGTTTGACTTGATTCTTTCGCCTACGGTTTCGTAATTCCATTACGCTTCTAATAATGCCAAATTTGGATGTCTCTAGAGTTGGCGAGTGCGGAATGCTCTCGATTTGCGCTCAGACGGCTCTGTTTTCTTCGTTCTTTACCTGATATGCACGATTCTTGATTCTACACTCTCGTAATTACCTGTGATATCATATGAAATTAATTAAGAACTTGTATCATAAGGGAATCAAAAGAGTTTAAGAATCAGTGATCGAATAATCTGCCTCGATTTGCGTGCCTTTTGGACGTTTTTAGTACTTTTTACAGCAATGCCTTTAATTTGACCAACTTTGTGAAATTAAGTAAATAAACGTTTAATTCAAGTGTTTTCACCAAGAATTAGGCCAAATGTGCGGGAAATATGTGCCTGAAAACATGACTTTTTAGCACATATCAGTAACCTATCAATGCTTCTTTGAAACATATCATTCATTTCTTTTAATAAATGTTCAAGCGGGTTGTAAGAAAGAGCAGCATCACTGCTGAGATAAGCTGTGGGCATATCTCTCAAGTTATAACTCTCGTATGGTTGTGGTTCGTATACAGGGTAAGATGGTTGTGGGTAGACTCTGAATGTCTCAGCATAGTAAGGCTGGTATTGATGTGTTTGGAAAGCATGAGGGTCATAATGATATTGTAATTGAGGATCTAAGCACCCTATGTTATCCGAATAAATCATACTATTCCTTTGACATTCATTATCTATGTGGGCATCACTGTTACATCTATCTTCAATTAGCTTAAAGAGACTATCAATTAGTTCTTGCTGATTTACCATTTCCCAAGTTTTCAGACAACACACGAAGAAGGTTTAAGAATTAAAGTTGGGTTGAGAAGGGAAGTTTAATCTAAACTAAGCTAAGGTAATCTAATCTAACTATGCTAATCTACGAAAGAAATAACTTATGACAGGGAAAGTGGATTCCAAGTCAAAAGGATCGCTTAAAGATTAATTTATCTAAACAGGCTCCGAATCGTACTACCGTCCCCGGCAGCGGCGCCAAAAACTTTTCGCGCACCCAGGTGTCGGTGGATTTTACTCCGGTCGTTGGTCCGGCCACCGAGGTATGCGAGCAGGGTAGTTTTAAATTTATAATAGTCGGGGGAGCCTAATCCTCCGTACTACCTACTGGAACTGGTATGAATACCTGATACGAGTAAGCGGTAAGGATGATCCAGGATTGTTCCTCACGACGGCATTGAAACAGAGCTAGTTCTGATAAATCTGTAATTAAGCTAGGGTTTTGATAGGTGGAAGGGTTTTGTTTTGGTTTTTATATCTAATTAAACTAAACTACTAAAACTAATAAAACATAAAACTAAAGGGAGACTAGCATATATAACACTTAAGGATAATGAGAACGTGGCTCACCATTACTTAGAATAGCTGTGATAATGTTTTGGTTTGAAAACGTTTTTTTAAAGGTTTGTGTCTTACTTTCACGTATATAACTTTGTAGTGTAAACACTAGCACCCTACTGATAGGAGTAACCGATCAATATGTCACTAAGTGCTAGGCTATCAAGATTCTGATCAGATCGGACTGTTTTGAAACCCCCCTCCATGACGAGACCAAGTGACCCTCTAGATGGGGTGCAGGAATAAGGCGACAGTCCGCAATTTGTTTACTGACCTTTCTTTAACACTACATAGGTATCTAAGCTGGGAAAGGCATTTAAGATTAAGACAATTGATGACTGCTAACTTATACATTAATGGTTGTGATTGAGTTCAGCGTTATTTGGCTGTGATACAGTCTTCAACCTACAGGTTTTCCATGGCTTACACGTACTCACCGGAAACTCACCTGTTTTACAGTCTTCCCTGGATCACAGACTACACTAGGATGTAATACAGTGTTCAGCCTACGGCCGTTCCATGGCTTCCACGTATTTGTACTCCACCAGAGGTGTTTCCAACGCTTTACCGGATACTTGGACGTTTTATGGCTTATCCTGTATTACATACTTTATGGCTATCTGAACTCAATGTATCTAAGCTTGTATTACAGTAAAACCATCTATGATAGCTAAACAACCCGTTCACTTTATAAATCCCAGCCCAATAAATCCCTGATTAATTCACGGTGTACTATACGATTATTTAGGTAGTATTTCCACAGCTTCAGAATCAGACCATGTTTATTTCGGAAAACATAGATAGGTAGTGACCGTTTGATCAATGGTTAGCTACTCCTTGTCATAAAGGTTCTAACCACGTTTATTGGAGGAAAGACGATAGTTTAGTTTAAAATCATAAATGTACAGTTAAACAGCACCACAAGTTTTCAAACCTATCTGTATTACATTTATCATGTTTATGAAAACCTAATCATTAAGGCATCAACAGTGTTATTGTATGTCTAGTATGCAGTACCTAAGAAACAATCAAACAAGAACATGCAATAGGACGGAATGCTAGCATCACAGTACTGACCTAAGGATTACATCATGGGTACCTCGGAAGTTGTCCCAAAGATACACAACAGATAAGCATGAACCTAATCTATCTCTAATCCTATGCTTCGTGTCCCTCGGATATGTTTCAATCAAGGGAACAACGACCATGTTGAGCTCATTGATCATCATAAACAGAATAGTTGGCAATCCTACTTCTAGCAATTGGTCAGGTTCTAGGGAGGATGATACAAACCACAGCATAAGTTGGACAGATAAGCTGGCAGAGGTTCAGCTTATAAGTTCACAAACAGTTTAAGTTCATACAGGCAGAGTAACGGCATGTTACAATTGGGAATCATTATTTCCAAAATGGATTGTGCCCACGACTTTCATAGCTTCCACGTTCCGTACTACACACATTCGTGATGATTCCGGCGCTATACAAATGAAAGCCGTATAACGTTACCTTCGTTATTTCATAATAATGTTATCCCGATTAACAATATCACAACAAACTATTCATTAATCATGGCAAACATACAAGCAATTACTCACAATGCATATCAATAAACATTTCTAATAATAATAAATCACATACATCAAACAAGAACAATATGATAAATTAATAATAGAAAGGACAGAAAATACCGATAGGAATTGCGAGCAGAATAACACTTGTATTTCTTCATTAATATCCAAGCATTACATAAGCTAGCTTCTATTAATTAACTACATAACTAATCTAAGAAGAAAGTGCTCTCTCCTAATCTTCCCACTAATTCTCTAGAGAGAGAAACTAGAGAGAGAACCTATAGACTAATTCTCCTCTAACTCCTAAGAGTAGTGCTAGAGAGAAACTAACTACAAGAATGCTCCTCCTCTTACTCTTAAGAGTAGTGCTAGAGAGAGAAACTAGAGAGAGAAAGAAATGAGAGAAAAATGAGGTGTGTTGAAAATGAGAAATGAGGTGACTATTTATAGGGAAAGGCTAGGGCTTGAGGTACAAGTCTTAAAGCATCAAGAACAAGCATCAAACGGGGCAAGTGGACCAAGGAGGGGGGTCAAACGGCACCTCACAAGGCAAAAGACCCCGTATACGGCACCCTAAGGGCCATATACGGCACTTAAGGTACCGTATATAGTACCTAGGTGCCCAGGGGGAGTTGGTGCTCCGTTTGGCCTCCGCTGATTTCTCGGTTGCTTGGTTCGTCTGTATCTTCTTTGTTTGGACTCCGTTTTGCTTGATTCTTGCGCCGTTGGATTCGTTTTTCCGTTACGCTTCTAATGACATTAAGTTTGCGAAATTTGGAGGTGGTTGCCTTTTGCGTGTTCCGGATGGCGATCGGCGGGCTTCCAGACTGCACATCTTCTCCGTTCTTCGTCCGTTTCTTCTGATTCTTTCACCTCCGGTCTTGTATTTTCCTATGGAATCATAAAATATAAATTAAGATCTAATTACATAAAAATAGAGAAGGGAATATTTAAGGTGATAGTTTTGTCTCGTTTTGCGTGTTATTTGGACGTTTTAAACGATTTTTGCAGCAACGTCTATATTTAGACTACTTTGGTGATTTTTAGTAATAAATGATGTTTTGGAAATGTTTTCTCCAAATAATAGTCCAAAAAGTGCTGAAATATGTACTTAAAACATGACTTTTTGAGTCACAACAGGTGTCATCCGTTTTGGCAAGCACGGGAAGTTGAACCCTAGATACGTTGGACTTTTTGAAATCTTTGAGAGGATTGGTCCAGTCGCATATCGATTGTAGCTACCACCCGAGCTTAGTAGCGTGCATCCCACATTTCACATTTCTAATCTTAAGAAATGTCTGTTTGATGAGACATTTATCATTCCTCTTGATGAAATTCAAATCGACGATAAACTTCATTTCATCGAGACACCAGTGGAGATCATGGACCGTGAGGTCAAACAACTTAAACAAAGTCGTATTCCCATCGTTAAGGTCCGGTGGAATTTGCGACGTGGCCCAGAATTCACTTGGGAACGAGAAGACCAGATACGACTCAAGTATCATCAATTATTCACCAATTCCACTCCAACCATGACTCGGAGTTAAATTTCGGGACGAAATTCCCTTAACAAGGGGAGAATGTGACACCCGGCCAATTAGGGCTAGGAATTAGCGCCTAATCATTTTGTAATACATGTAATTAGTTCTATGTTAGGCTAATTGTATGTATCATTACGTGTATTTTATAAATATACGCATTTACGTGATTAGATTTAATACATGTAACGTTTAATGCGTCGCGAGATTCATTTAATCGTTAAACAATCACGCAAATCAATACCGTCACGCTACCAAACATTTTAATAATTGTTTCAAGGTAATATTAAGTATTTCTTCAAGTTAAAAATATCGAAATTTAATCGTTACTTGAAACACATACGTATTTCATTTAATGGGCGAATTAACGTTTAAACGAACGAGTAAACGAACACCGCGCGTAACGTAGCTTTGGGAAATGATTTAAACACCCACCTAGTGGGTGGGACCCACGAAAATCTGTAGCCATGGGGGGCATGGTGATTTGACGTAAAAAGTCACGTTTTTGCGTACATAAAACTCACTTTTTTAGCCCCAAAATGAATGAAAACATTCAATATCAATACTTTTTCATCATAATTCATTACTATGGCTAAAAATATGGCATTGCTTCAAAAATCAAGTAAAATGGCCAAATAACGTACAAAATAGAGCATAAACGATACGGTCACGTTCCACGAGCACTTTTTAGCATAATACCTTGAAATTATACTTAGATTATCTCATTATGATCTTCAGGTAATTACGAACGCGCGGATATAAAGAACGCTGAAAACGGAGCTAGAACGAAGAAGTTATGGCCAAACGAACTACGACTAGGCGACAAGACATCCGATCCAGTGCACAAGACCACGACCAGGGCTACACCACCCCCATAGAGGCCGTATACCCCCCCTTAGGGGCCGTATACCCCCCTTATGGGTCCGTATACCCCCCTTTTGGGGTGGTATACCCCCTTCTAGGGGTGGTATACCCCCTCTATGGTGCCGGATACGCCCCTTTTCGTGCTGGATACGCCCTATTTGTTACCGAATACACCCTTTTTAGGGTAGTATACCCCCCTTACGGTGTCGAATACCCCCCTTATGGTGTTGATTCATGTAGCTCAAGGAGGTGTTTTAGCACAAATGGAAGTGCGAGGGTGCTGAGTGTAAAATTGTAATCTTGAAGCCTATAAATAGAGGCTTTCACCTCCTCATTTCACCACACCTCACACCATTCACTTCTCACACTACTTTCTCTCTCTAGATTAGTTTAGCTTTCTCTCTCTAGCACTACTCTTAGGAGTTAGAGGAGAAATAGTAGGTAGGTTCTCTCTCTAGTCTCTCCCTCTAGTTTCTCTCTCTAGGGAACTAGCGGGAAGATTAGGAGAGAACACTTTAGAATAGCTATGTAATTTAATTAGTAGAGGCTAGCGGTTGTAGTGCTTGGATATTAATCGAAGAAATACAAGCTGTTATTCTGTTCGCAATACATATCGGTATTATCTATCCTTTCTATTATTAATTCGTTATAACGTTCTTGTTTGATGTTTGTGACTTATTAATGATAGAAATGTTTATTGGTATGTTTTGTGATTAGTTACTTGTATGTTTGCCATGATTTAAATAGTAGTGATGATGTTATATATGATATTGGGATAACAACATTATGAAACAACGGAGGTAACGTTATACTGCTTTCATTTGTATAGCGCCGGAAACATCACTAATGTGTGAAGTACGGAACGTGGAAGCTATGAAAGTCGTGGGCACAATCCGTTGTGGAATAATGTTCCTGATCATTATATAAATGGGGGTTGTTACACTTTGTTATCGGTCTAAGCTTTACATAAATAGACCTTATCATTCACCCTTTCCAGCCTTTCACATGACTATTGCCCTTAGGATAGGACTTTGCAAACCCGAATACTACGTAAATATAGTTATCTGTGTTTTTTGTATGAAGCTGTAGACATGCCATAAAACGGCCCAGTACTTAGTAAATCTACGGACCAGTCATAGGCATATGACACCGTGGATACCTGGAAGTTACCCTTCCTGAGCATGGTCTAGGACACTTAAAACTATGGAAATGCTAAACCTTAATAGTATTATACACTGTGAGTATACTTAGATTTATACAAGCTGGGGAAATAACTGAATGCATTAAACACTGTAAGTATACCTAGGGATGAACGTCTGATCGTAAAGGAGGGTCTATTTCATGACGGAAGTACTTGAGCTTAAAATATGTAAAAATGGAGTTTTGAAAGAAAGCGAGGACTTAGCTATAGTCCAAAATGCTTAAACATGCTTAACCTCACATAACCGTAGGTTTAGAATAACAAAGTAAATAGCCAGTACACGATTAGGTAATAACATTTAGACATAGGTGTTAAGAACGGTCAGAATATCCTGTAATGGCGGTTTGCTACCTTATTCATGCACCCAGGAGACATCTCCAAGAAGGGTCATTGTTCCGTCACAAGGGCAGTGTTGGGGGTTGAGCAGCCTGATCTGATCAGAATCACGATAGCCTAGGTACTCAGTGACATACTAATTTAGATCCGGAACTAAATAAGTAGGGTCCTAGTGTTTACACCGAAGTTCATTTGTTTGTTAGATAAATGTGTCCCCAATAATCATCATTCGCTATCCTAAATCATGGTGAACCACGTCTTTGTTATCCTTAAGTGTTACATATCTGTTAGCCTCCCTTTACTTCTATGCTTTCTTAGTTTACAATAGTTTAAATATAAATAAAACCCAAAAACAATCACCCTTCAATCTATAAAAACCCTAGCTTAATTACTAAGTTATCAGAACTAGCTCTGTTTCAATTCTACCGTCGCGAGGAACGACCCTGGATCATCCTTACCGCATACTAGTATAAGGTATTCGTACCTAGTAATAGTAAGTAGTTCGGAAGGTTCTTGCTCCCCCCGACTATTATAAATTTACAACCACCCCACTCGATCGTGTCCCGACTGGAAGGTCCGCAACGACAAGGAAGCGATTCCTTGACCGACCGTTCGGGCGCGATCACATGGCAAGCCATACCCAAGACTTTCTTCCTTTGGCACTTACACACTCAAACCCCACCATACCTCCTCACTCTTTCATTTCATTCTCACACACTCTACCTCCAAACTCTCTCTACACTCCTCTCCCATCTCCCCTCTCCCCTTCCCCTTTCCCACGAAATTCAGTCATCGCCATCATCCACCACAACTCCACAAAGAGCCACCATCAAATTCTTGAAGAAAATCGAAGGAAAAGCTCGCTTATCACATACTCCTTGCATTTCGGCTTTAGATCTTTGATCTTCTTGTAAGAATCTCATTTCTTTTGCTAGTATTACTTGGATTAAGTTTATTAACATGTTAAAATGCTCAAACAACAATATTATGTCCAAATATAAGCTTGAAAGTATTTTTAAGAACACAAACTTTAAACTCTAAAATCTGACCAGAAAATTACCCTCACCAAAACACCTATATCTCGGAAACTAGGAGGAACCATATCTTGACAACTAAACGAAATATGTTCATTAAGAAACTTGCTACAACTTTGATTTTTGGATCTCGGACCAGATCCTCTCGGATCATGGTGGAAAACGTGAATCTTTGGACTGAACTCATTATCGAACCCGATCCGACCACTCCTTATGTTTATTTTTGTTAAAAATAGTAAACAAACATATAAAAATACCATAAAATGCAGAAATGGACTAGGTTCATATGTGGTTATGCTGGATTTTTGTTGAGACCTAGATCGACTTGAAAGGTGGTGAAACCGGGTGGTTTATCGAGTCCAAAATCTGGAAAATGTAAACATAAGGACTGTTTTAGTCATTTTGTGAAAGTGGCACTTCGAGAGACCTACGAAACGTAACGACAACTTTTATAAACTTATTTTTACATATTAGGATTTGTGTAAAAGTTTCGGGTCAAACAAGGTCAACGGTGGTTGTTTGACCACTTTCCCAAACCTGAACCCATGACATACGGACTAATTCTGATCCGAACTTAGACTCTCGGACCCTTGACTTTCGGACTTTTGAAGTAAGTTCGGATTTAGTAGTTTAGGATCAACACTTTCGGACTAAAATCTACATTCGGACACACATACATATTCGGACTTAAACACAATCGAATATACACTTTCGGACCTAGACACCTTCGGACTACAAACATTCGGACATAGATATATATACTTTCGGATATATATAAAAGTACTCACTTTCAGAAATGCATATGTATATACTTTTATAAGTATACAAAATGATGAAACGCACAATAATAATACTTGAAATTATTATTACAAAAAAAAAAACTCACCAACGGGCCGTACATATTTACAAAATATAAACAATCCAAAACAAATCATTTGGACATTACTAGTTGAATGAGCAACTAGCATAGATGGTCTGTTAAGACATCTAATCATTACTATAACCTTGCGCGTTTAGGACGTCCGGCAGGTTAGAGTCGTTGGAACGACATCATTACCTTGTGCATCAGTATTACTACTTGTTTTGCAAGTCATTCGACTCATGTGAGTCTTATAGCTCCTTTTTAAATGCTTTTACCTAGGGGTGAGATACATGCTCATTTTGTTTTACATGTAAACACAAGTATAAAACATCACATTATGCTACATTAGTTACTTTCATCTAATCACTCAAAGTCCTCCATACATAGTTTGTTAATATGATTTAGCGTGAATTTTAGTGTATGGTACCATATGGGATTGACAATCACCGTCCGAGTTAGCAAGCACTAACTTGTCAAACGGACGCATTATCATTTGTTCAGTATGAGTGTTGATTAGGCACTCATAGGGAGGCACCTCGATCAGGTCATTGAATGTGGATCCTGACCCCCTTAGTTAAGCTCAAACTATGGACTTATGGCTGCATGTACATTCATTATTTATTTGATTACAAATCATTATATTAAATCTTGTGGTTCATAAATCTCATTTACTCATATAAACCTGTGAGCTCACCAGATTTTTAGCTGACCCTTTTAGCATGTTATCTCAGGTACTCAGCAGTAGGATGGACTGCCCATCAGGATACATTAGCTCGAGTCGCATGCAATCATTAAACATCAAGAGATTTCCTTGCATATCTATATTTTGTATAATTGGAAATGTACTAGAAATTTCTCAGGGTAATCATGTGAACTCAATATAATGTAAACAGTTTGTAAACTCTTATGTTATTTCAATGTATTTTGTAAACGACGCATGTAGAGTAATTCATTATATATCTTATGTGCTTGATTATTGATTAGTTGCGCCCCGATCTGATTCGCTTCCGCAACCCGAATTAGGGGTGCGACATGTTTGCATTAGCACCTTCATGATATCATCATAAGGTGTTAAAGCAACCTCCATATTTTGTTTCTTCCTCCCAAAGGCGAATTCCTTCACAATCGATTCCTCGTCAACAATCTAGATATGAAACACCACATTTCTTATCTAGATGGAATTCAATTTCCTTGGATTATGTAGACACAACTTATCGATGGCTGTCACGGCTTTCTAAGCCTGTTGCAATCGTGCTCAGGTAGGTTCCTAAAGTTGTTGCTGATTGATTGATACAAGGCCAAGGAAGATAAAATCTACTGTTCAGGGGGAGTTATATATGATATATTGTGACAACCGTCAATTTAGGACTATAATTAGCGCCTAATCAAGTTTTAGTACATGTAATTAGTTCTGTGATAGGCTAATTAATGTATCAATTATCATATATATTGTTGAATATATATCTGCAATTATGCGATTTGTTTAAATCGTACGAGTTCAAATCAAATGTAATTCGATTAAATAAATACGGACGTTGGTGATCAACTTTTATTAAATAACGCTTCTATGTCAAAAGTATGATTATTTTAATAATTCATATTCGTTCGTACCGTACAATCAGAAAGTTACACAATTTAAAATGTAAAACGCGCAAACAAATTAACTTACCTTTTATAATTCAAATATTAAGTGGTTAGTAAAATATTTAAATAAAATATAACGTAATAAATTGTATTTTTAAAAGTAACAACTAATATATAAAATAATTATTTAACGTTTTAACGACGGAGCAAACGAACACCGCACGGAGCGGGAACGCGGGGCGAAAATGGGGATTTAACCCCCACTTCCACCCACTTTCTTCCATTTCTCTTTTTCTCTATCTCTCTCCTCTCTATTTTCTCTCAACAAAACCCAAACCAAAAATCATCAAAATCGCAAAATAAACACCTCAAACGACCTCGGATCTTCAAACCCCTTTACAATAAACGACCACCTCGCGACGATCTACACTTCTACCTTTCCGGATTTTCGTTTCGTCACTTTGTAAGTTTCCGACAAATTACGAAATCTCTCGATTTTACTTACTTTTCATATATTATTGTTTGGATAAGCTTAATATGTCCCTATGAGGGTTGGGTAAAAGAATCAGACCAAACGGAAACCCGAAAACACGTTTTTGGCTCGAAATCCGTCGAACAGCGGCTAGTGTCGCATAGACACCAGCAGCGTATAGCGACACTTCCTGCGACACTCCTTAAGTGCCGCTATACCTCAGATACCGACACTCCTTAAGTGTCGCCTAAGCTCAATTGATGACCTTTGACCGTCACTAGATAAGTGACGCCCTATACACTATAGCGACACTTGTTAAGTGCCGCCATATCCGTTTATCGGACACAACATACCGTCACTAGATAAGTGACGCCCCATTTTCTATACCGACACTTCATAAGTGTCGCATATAATTTCATTTTTATCTATACCCGTCACTCTATAAGTGACGCCATACAATTTTACGCGACACTTCGATAGTGTCGCTATGATACACGTCACTCCTTAAGTGACGCCCAGATATCCGAAATCATTATTTTATACGACACTCCATAAGTGCCGCCGTTATGCTGACCGCGTCACTCCTGAAGTGACACATACTACTTCACGCGACACTACACCAGTGACGCTATACTTTCAAAACTGACACTTCACACGACACTTCCTTAGTGTCGCATGATCTACCTTAGTGACGCCTATAGTGACGCATAAAACAGCAGGTTTTCCAAATATTTTTACACCAAGTGTCGAGATTTTACAACTTCAAATACTTATTCCATACGACTTTTAGAACATAATGGGACGTGTATTTCAAGTGTAACACTTCAAAAACAAGACAATAACAACAATACTTTTATCTCAACAAATCACCAACGGTCCGTACGCGTTTTCAAAACATACTTCAACTTATTCAAACAAGTCGTTGTAACTTGTATCAAGCAAATCAAACAAGTCGTAGTAACTTGTAACAATACAATCAACCAAATCGGGGTAATTTGGACATTGAGTTAGACAAACAATTTCAATGGTAGTCTTTCGAGATACCAATACAATTAATAACAATTCAAGTGTCGTGGACACATTCAGATTTCAAGTCTTTGGACACCAACACACTGCTAATTACTTCAAGTTTATTAAGTTAAACACATCAGGAATCAGGTGAGTTTCATAGCCCCATTTTCACTACTTTTACCAGGGGTGTGATATTGCTACTTCATTTTGTTTTACAAGTAGAACGCAAGTGACAAACTTCAAATACTACATGAGTTTCAAGCTAATCAATTTAAAGTCCTCCATAAGCATAGTCTCTAGTATTTTATAGCGTGAATGTTAGTATATGATATCATATGGGATTGACAATCCTCATCCGGGTTAGCACGCACTAACCGGTCAAACGGATGTATTAGCATTTGGGAAGACGAGTGTTGATTAGGCACTCGTAGGAGGCACTCCAAGTTAGGTTTCCTTAATTGGGCCTGACAAATCAAGTTAAGCTCAGACTATGTGCTCATGGACAGTATAACTTTTATTTTGCTTAATTGCATTTTAAATTCATTATAAATCTTGCGGTTCTGACAACTATACAATTGACATACAAACCTGTGAGCTCACCAGCGTTTTCGCTGACCCATTTTAGTATTTATCACAGGTACCCAGCAGTAGGTTGACTGCACAAGCAGGGATTATTAGCTCGAGTCAGCATACATACAACTAGAGATTGGACTGCATTATTATATTTTGTAAAAGTAATTATGCCATGTAATCTCTCAATTTCAGGAAACAAGCTAATGTAACAATATTTTGATGTAAACAATTACTTTATCTATACAAGTTTAAAACGACGCATATAGTGGTCGTTCACTATATCTTATGTGCTTTGTATATTGATTAGTGACACCCAAATCAAGCTTCCGCAAATCATTAAATTTGGGGGTGTCACAGATTGGTATCAGAGCCTAAGGTTATAGTGAACTAGGTTGCATTTAGTGGGCCTAGACTATGACCGTTAGGCAGTATTCCTTATTAGTTATGACTAGTTCAGGGATTACATCATACGACTTTAATTTAACATAGCCTGATCAACTATGTACAATTAAAGAAAGATGATGTGAAATCTGAAAGAGTTATGTTGAACAGGAATGCATTAGTTGACTCTGACCTCGAGAGAAACGGGACTCAAAACACTTCTGTGCTAGACACTCAATAGGTTATTATGTGATATACATATATTTACATGAATAGACCTCATTACAACTTTAGGCTGTATTATATTATATTATATGAATATAGGCCTCTTCTTTCAAACGTCTTGTCTCGAAATGACAAACACATCACTAGTTCATCATACTCGGACTAGTATCTTATTTCATTTCCTTGTTCTTTCTTACTCAGCATCATGCCTCCACGTCGTCAAATTACCCTTAGCGAAGCTGAGATCGCGGGAATCATTGCCCGCAGTGTGACCGAAGCCTTGGCTAACCGAACACCACCTGGTAGCGAGGACACAGCAGCCAATACTCCACCACCCAAACCCTGCTCCTATAAGGATTTCCTTAGCTGTAAACCGCTATACTTCAAGGGCACGGAAGGTGCCATTGGCTTGATCCGTTGGATTGAGCGCATGGAATCTGTTTTCAGTCTCTGCGACTGCACTGAGAACAACAAGGTCAAATTCGCTGCTTACACCTTTCAGGAAGGTGCACTCACGTGGTGGAAAACCCACGCAAACTCTGTAGGCCTTGAGGTTGCAAACCGACTTCCTTGGGCCGAACTGAAGAAGAAACTGACAGAGAAATACTGTCCGGAAGAGGAATTGTCAGGCTGGAAGAAGAATTCTGGCATCTGGAGGTGCAGGGAAATGATGTCGCTGATTATACCACCAAATTTCAGCAGTTTGCTCTATTATGCCCGGGTTTGGTCGAACCAGAAAGTAAGGGCATTAAGAAATACATTCGTGGACTTCCCGAGAACATCCAAGGAAACGTCGCCTCATCCAAACCAACCACCACTGAAAGTGCCATTCGATTGGCCCACGAACTCATGGCCCTAGTTGTCAGCCGTGAGACCTCCAACACCTCATCCTCCAACAACAACAAACGCAAATCCACTGAACACCACCACAACTCCAACAAGAAAAACAATGCCATCCAAGTCTACAACACCAACTCTGAAACCACCCGCAACTACACCGGGGACAGACCTTATTGTCCCAAGTGTAACTACCACCATTTTGGTCAGTGCAGTACTCCTTGCAACAACTGCAGGAGGTACGGGCACTTGACTAAGGATTGCCGAACCCCCAAATCCAACAACAACCCCTCTGACAGAAATACCCGACAACCTAAGTCCTGCTACGAATGTGGAAACCCAGGACACTTCAGGGATTCTTGCCCAAAGTTGAAGAATAAGGGCAACAACAACAACCACCGCAACAACAACAATGCCAAAAGTACCGCCTTCGTGATCAACTCAGGGGACGCCCGTCTGGACCCGAATGTGGTCACGGGTATGTTCCTCCTCAACAACTTAACTGCTTCCATTCTGTTTGATACTGGTGCCGATAGGAGTTTTATTTCCGATGAATTTTGCCCTCTACTTGACATTACACCTGTTGCTTTAGACGTTAAGTACACTGTAGAGCTAGCAAATGGCAAACTGATAGAAACCGATAGTGTGATACCTAATTGCACTTTAAATCTAGCCAACGAAATCTTCTCCATAGATCTTATGCCTGTTGAGATAGGAAGTTTCGATGTCATCATAGGCATGGACTGGTTGTCCAAACATCGCGCCGAAATCATCTGCTACGACAAAATTGTTCGCATACCTCTCACTGTCGGTAGAACCCTAGTCATACAGGGGGAGACCGGAGGGACGAGGCTTAACATCATATCTTGTCTTAAGACCCGAAAATTTCTGAGAAAGGGTTATCCTGCAATCCTCGCGCACATCATGGAGAAAAAGTCGGAGGAGAAGCGACTTGAGGATGTTCCAATTGTTCAAGACTTTCCAGAAGTCTTTCCTGAGGAACTGCCTGGTCTACCACCACCAAGACAGGTTGAGTTCTCAATCGATCTTGTACCAGGTGCTGCGCCTGTGGCCCGAGCACCATACCGTTTAGCTCCATCCGAACTTCAGGAGCTATCCACCCAGTTACAGGAACTCCTGGAACGAGGGTTTATCAGGCCGAGTTCTTCACCTTGGGGAGCTCCGGTCCTATTTGTTAAGAAGAAAGATGGTTCTTTTCGAATGTGTATCGACTATCGAGAGTTGAACAAGTTAACTGTCAAGAACCGGTATCCACTCCCTCGAATCGATGATTTGTTCGACCAACTTCAAGGGTCGAGTTGTTATTCAAAGATTGATCTCCGATCCGGTTATCACCAATTGCGTGTTCGCGATGCCGATATTCCAAAAACCGCTTTCAGAACCCGTTACGGGCATTACGAATTCCAAGTGATGCCATTCGGCCTAACCAATGCACCGGCTGTATTCATGGACCTTATGAATCGGGTGTGTAAACCTTACCTGGATAAATTTGTCATTGTCTTTATCGATGACATTCTCATATATTCACGAAACAAAGAAGAACACGCTCAACACCTCAGAACCATCCTTGAACTACTTAAACACGAGGAGCTCTATGCCAAGTTCTCTAAGTGTGAGTTCTGGATCAAAACCGTTCAATTTCTTGGTCACGTGATTGACAGTCAGGGAATTCATGTCGACCCGTCAAAAATCGAGGCTATCAAAGATTGGCAATCGCCAACCACTCCAACCGAAGTACGGCAGTTTTTGGGACTTGCCGGGTACTATCGACGCTTCATTGAAAATTTCTCCAAGATAGCCATACCACTCACGACTCTGACCCAGAAAGACAAAAAGTTTGACTGGACTGAGAAACAAGAGTCGGCATTCCAACTCTTAAAACAAAAGCTTTGCAGTGCTCCTATCCTATCTTTATCCGAAGGCACCGATGACTTCGTGGTATACTGCGATGCTTCTCATCAAGGTCTCGGTTGTGTGCTCATGCAACGAGACAAAGTCATAGCTTATGCTTCCCGACAGCTCAAGATTCATGAAAAGAATTACACCACCCACGACCTCGAGCTAGGAGCTGTCGTTTTTGCCCTCAAAATCTGGAGACATTACCTTTACGGTACCAGATGTACAATCTTTACCGACCATAAAAGCCTTCAACACATATTCGATCAGAAGGATCTCAACATGAGGCAACGTCGATGGGTAGAGTTGCTTACCGATTATGACTGCGAACTCAAATATCATCCAGGCAAAGCAAATGTTGTTGCTGATGCCCTCAGTCGAAAAGAGCGAGTGAAACCACTTCGGGTTCGAGCCCTCAGTATGACCATTCACAACAATTTAAACATTCAAATTCTTACTGCTCAACTCGAAGCCTTAAAGCCCGAAAATGCCAAAGATGAAGCCTTGCGGGGCATGGATAAACAATTTGAAATCAAATCTAACGGGATTAGGTATTTCTCAAACCGAATCTGGTTGCCTAAAATTGGGAACCTACGAGACTTGGTGATGGATGAAGCTCACAAGTCTAAATATTCTATCCATCCGGGATCCGATAAAATGTACCACGGTATCAAGGACTTCTACTGGTGGCCGAACATGAAAGCTAAAATCGCCACCTATGTCAGCAAGTGCCTTACTTGCTCCAAAGTCAAAATCGAATATCAAAAACCTTCTGGTTTACTTCAACAACCCAGTCTTCCTGAATGGAAATGGGAACAAATTGCCATGGACTTCATAACCAAACTACCCAGATCCTCGAACGGTTGCGATTCCATTTGGGTGATCGTGGATCGTCTCACAAAGTCTGCTCACTTCCTGGCAATCAAGGAATCCGACAAAATGGAACGCCTCACCAACATTTATCTGAAAGAAATCGTGACCAAACACGGTGTTCCAATCTCAATTATCTCCGATAGAGATAGTCGTTTCACTTCACAATTTTGGCAATCACTTCAAAAATCTCTGGGTACTCGACTTGATATGAGTACCGCATACCATCCTCAAACAGACGGCCAAAGTGAACGTACCATTCAAACACTGGAAGACATGCTACGGGCCTGCGTAGTAGACTTCGGTGTGAACTGGGAAAAACATCTACCATTGTGCGAGTTTTCGTACAACAACAGTTATCATACCAGCATCCAAGCTGCACCATTCGAGGCACTGTACGGTCGTAGGTGCCGGTCACCTATCTGTTGGACTGAAGTTGGGGATAGCCAACTCACAGGTCCAGAAATCATTCATGAGACGACCGAGAGAATCGTCGAAATTCAAAACAAACTCAAAGCCGCGCGTGATCGTCAGAAAAGTTATGCTGACGTGAGACGCAAACCACTCGAGTTCCAGGTTGGGGATCGAGTTCTACTCAAAGTATCGCCTTGGAAAGGCGTAATCCGATTTGGCAAACGAGGGAAGTTGAATCCCAGATACATCGGGCCATTCGAAATCCTCGAAAGGATTGGTCCAGTGGCTTATCGATTGCAGCTACCAGCTGAACTCAGCAGCGTGCATCCCACATTTCATGTTTCAAATCTGAAGAAGTGTCTGTCTGATGAGACACTTATCATTCCACTAGATGAAATTCGAGTTGACGAAAAACTCCACTTTGTTGAGGAACCCGCCGAGATCATGGACCGCGAGGTCAAACAACTTAAACAAAGTCGTATTCCCATTGTCAAGGTTAGGTGGAATTCGCGGCGCGGTCCGGAATTTACCTGGGAACGGGAAGACCAGATGCGACTCAAGTATCCTCAACTCTTCACTTATTCAACGTCAAACACAACTTCGGCTTAAATTTCGGGACGAAATTCTTCTAACAGGGGGAGAATGTGACAACCGTCAATTTAGGACTATAATTAGCGCCTAATCAAGTTTTAGTACATGTAATTAGTTCTGTGATAGGCTAATTAATGTATCAATTATCATATATATTGTTGAATATATATCTGCAATTATGCGATTTGTTTAAATCGTACGAGTTCAAATCAAATGTAATTCGATTAAATAAATACGGACGTTGGTGATCAACTTTTATTAAATAACGCTTCTATGTCAAAAGTATGATTATTTTAATAATTCATATTCGTTCGTACCGTACAATCAGAAAGTTACACAATTTAAAATGTAAAACGCGCAAACAAATTAACTTACCTTTTATAATTCAAATATTAAGTGGTTAGTAAAATATTTAAATAAAATATAACGTAATAAATTGTATTTTTAAAAGTAACAACTAATATATAAAATAATTATTTAACGTTTTAACGACGGAGCAAACGAACACCGCACGGAGCGGGAACGCGGGGCGAAAATGGGGATTTAACCCCCACTTCCACCCACTTTCTTCCATTTCTCTTTTTCTCTATCTCTCTCCTCTCTATTTTCTCTCAACAAAACCCAAACCAAAAATCATCAAAATCGCAAAATAAACACCTCAAACGACCTCGGATCTTCAAACCCCTTTACAATAAACGACCACCTCGCGACGATCTACACTTCTACCTTTCCGGATTTTCGTTTCGTCACTTTGTAAGTTTCCGACAAATTACAAAATCTCTCGATTTTACTTACTTTTCATATATTATTGTTTGGATAAGCTTAATATGTCCCTATGAGGGTTGGGTAAAAGAATCAGACCAAACGGAAACCCGAAAACACGTTTTTGGCTCGAAATCCGTCGAACAGCGGCTAGTGTCGCATAGACACCAGCAGCGTATAGCGACACTTCCTGCGACACTCCTTAAGTGCCGCTATACCTCAGATACCGACACTCCTTAAGTGTCGCCTAAGCTCAATTGATGACCTTTGACCGTCACTAGATAAGTGACGCCCTATACACTATAGCGACACTTGTTAAGTGCCGCCATATCCGTTTATCGGACACAACATACCGTCACTAGATAAGTGACGCCCCATTTTCTATACCGACACTTCATAAGTGTCGCATATAATTTCATTTTTATCTATACCCGTCACTCTATAAGTGACGCCATACAATTTTACACGACACTTCGATAGTGTCGCTATGATACACGTCACTCCTTAAGTGACGCCCAAATATCCGAAATCATTATTTTATACGACACTCCATAAGTGCCGCCGTTATGCTGACCGCGTCACTCCTGAAGTGACGCATACTACTTCACGCGACACTACACCAGTGACGCTATACTTTCAAAACTGACACTTCACACGACACTTCCTTAGTGTCGCATGATCTACCTTAGTGACGCCTATAGTGACGCATAAAACAGCAGGTTTTCCAAATATTTTTACACCAAGTGTCGAGATTTTACAACTTCAAATACTTATTCCATACGACTTTTAGAACATAATGGGACGTGTATTTCAAGTGTAACACTTCAAAAACAAGACAATAACAACAATACTTTTATCTCAACAAATCACCAACGGTCCGTACGCGTTTTCAAAACATACTTCAACTTATTCAAACAAGTCGTTGTAACTTGTATCAAGCAAATCAAACAAGTCGTAGTAACTTGTAACAATACAATCAACCAAATCGGGGTAATTTGGACATTGAGTTAGACAAACAATTTCAATGGTAGTCTTTCGAGATACCAATACAATTAATAACAATTCAAGTGTCGTGGACACATTCAGGTTTCAAGTCTTTGGACACCAACACACTGCTAATTACTTCAAGTTTATTAAGTTAAACACATCAGGAATCAGGTGAGTTTCATAGCCCCATTTTCACTACTTTTACCAGGGGTGTGATATTGCTACTTCATTTTGTTTTACAAGTAGAACGCAAGTGACAAACTTCAAATACTACATGAGTTTCAAGCTAATCAATTTAAAGTCCTCCATAAGCATAGTCTCTAGTATTTTATAGCGTGAATGTTAGTATATGATATCATATGGGATTGACAATCATCATCCGGGTTAGCACGCACTAACCGGTCAAACGGATGTATTAGCATTTGGGAAGACGAGTGTTGATTAGGCACTCGTAGGAGGCACTCCAAGTTAGGTTTCCTTAATTGGGCCTGACAAATCAAGTTAAGCTCAGACTATGTGCTCATGGACAGTATAACTTTTATTTTGCTTAATTGCATTTTAAATTCATTATAAATCTTGCGGTTCTGACAACTATACAATTGACATACAAACCTGTGAGCTCACCAGCGTTTTCGCTGACCCATTTTAGTATTTATCACAGGTACCCAGTAGTAGGTTGACTGCACAAGCAGGGATTATTAGCTCGAGTCAGCATACATACAACTAGAGATTGGACTGCATTATTATATTTTGTAAAAGTAATTATGCCATGTAATCTCTCAATTTCAGGAAATGAGCTAATGTAACAATATTTTGATGTAAACAATTACTTTATCTATACAAGTTTAAAACGACACATATAGTGGTCGTTCACTATATCTTATGTGCTTTGTATATTGATTAGTGACACCCAAATCAAGCTTCCGCAAATCATTAAATTTGGGGGTGTCACATATATTCAGATGCTATCAGAATATGGAACAGTTTGGATGCAATCGTGCTCAGGTAGGTTCCTAAAGTTGTTGCTTTGATTGTTTGTTTATGAATTACAATACTTTGAAGTTTCCGAATCTACAGCAATATCCGAGTGTTATGAAGGTCCAAATGTCATAACATTCGGACTAGCCAGTGTCGGATTGATGAGATTCAAATTTATACTTTTAGTATAAATAGGAGTGTTGTAATTCATTTTGGAGGTAAGACTTTCATTTGTATCACTTTCACTTCCATATCTAGAGAAAGTTTGAGAGAGAGTTTGAGCCAGAATCAAGCAAGCTGATATTGTATTGTTTGTGTCATGAAATAAAAGTTATCAACTTTTATTTACTTTCCTTATTCTCATCTTGATTTTGTATTCACGTTTTCACTTCTCATGTTTGGATTCCGCACATACACGAGTTGTTATTCGATTAGCTGTAGATCCTACGGTTCATCACCATCTTGTACAGCGAATAGTCGTATATGTAATAGGTCTTAGTTAGGACCTCTATTCCGATGGGTATATCAAAATCCCATTCACGTTTTGTATACCTTGCTATATTCACTAGTACAAATTTGGGCTTTCGTCACACATGGTCTATTTGAAACGGTCACACATTCCAATATTTATGTGACCAAAGGGACAAAAAAAAACTGGATGTTATTATTTAGCCACACATGAACTCCAATCGTGTGACCATTCTGAAACGTATTTGCCACACCTTCGAACATTTATGTGGCTAAAGGGAACTGCAATTTTTTTGCATTTCATTTAGTCACACATGAAGTTGGAACGCGTGACAAATCTTGTCACACACTTGAACACTGTGACCAAACGCCACTATATGGTCACATGGAGTAATTGTTTATGTGACTAAAGCATAGAGTCGATTTTGTCACACATGATTAAAGTGTAGCCAAAGCCAGGTACATATGGTCACATAAGTTATTATGTGACCATATGTTTAGTGTCTGTTAGAATGGCAAAAGGTAATGTGTTTAGTCACACTAATTTATAGCCCGATCATGTGACTATATCGCATTAGAATAGCCACACCATATCACAAATGTGTATCGAAAGGATGTTTATGGCCACATGTTAGGTGATTATATGTGACCAATATATTCACAACAGTCACGTTTTCAGATATTCATGTGACTATTTTATAAAGCGAAAATGAGCAAAGACGATTATCATTAAATTTGATATTAGTCACATTGAGTGCTGTTTGTGTGGCTATATCATGAGACCTTATTGGTCACATGGAGTAATGGTTTGTGTGACTATAGCATAGAGTCGATTTTGTCACACATGATTTAAGTGTAGCCGAAGCCAGGTACATATGGTCACATAAGTTATTATGTGTGTCTACAGTTTAGTGTGTGTTAGAAACTTAGAATGGCAAAACGTAATGTGTATAGTCACCCTAATTTCTAGCCCGATCATGTGACTATATGGCATGGTAATAGCCACACCATATTACAAATGTGTATCCAAAAGGATGTTTATGGCCACATTTTGGGTGATTATATGTGACCAATGTATTCACAATAGTCATGTTGTTAAATATTCTTGTGACTATTTTTTAAAGCAAAAATGGGCAAAAACGAATATCATTAAATTTGATATTAGTCACATTCAGTGTTGTTTGTGTGGCTAAATCATGAGACCCTATTGGTCACATGGAGGAATTGTTTATGTGACTAAAGTATAGAGTCGATTTTGTCACACATGATTTAAGTGTAGCCAAAGTCAGGTACATATGGTCACACAAGTTATTATGTGTGTCTAAAGTTTAGTGTGTGTTAGAAACTCAGAATGGCAAAACGTAATGTGTATAGTCACCCTAATATCTAGCCCGATCATGTGACTATATGGCATGGTAATAGCCACACCATATCACAAATGTGTATCCAATAGGATGTTTATGGCCACATTTTGGGTGATTATATGTGACCAATGTATTCACAACAGTCACGTTGTTAAATATTCTTGTGAGTATTTTTTAAAGCTAAAATGGGCAAAAACGATTATCATTAAATTTGATATTAGTCGCATTCAATGCTGTTTGTGTGGCTAAATCTATCGTATATTGTTATATTAAAAAGCATTGGAATTCTAACAGATATAACATTTAGATGCATTGGTTAACGTGTTTCTTTGTAGGTGTATTGGCTGGGACCCAAGTTCGAACCCCACTCTCAGAATGTTTTTTAATATAAATGTCATTTTGACCAAAAGGTTTAATGTATGCAAGCAGACTTAGTGGTATGGTCAAATTAAATGGTTATTGTAATATGCCCGTGATTAGTTATTGGTTACATAAAATTGATGTTATATATGACATTTATCCGTAAGTATTTATGTTGTAATTTACAAAGTTAATGCATGTACTAAAAAAAATGGAAGTCGTAGAAATTAAGATACAAGTAATCATTCCATAAAATAATCAAAAGGTAATTTACAAGGTTACTGTACTAAAATTAATATAGCTAGTGTTCCAGCATTACATATATGTTGATCGCTTGGACTTTGGTATAACAATACCCAAACTCTAGTTGGTTCGAAAGTAATCATCTCGTGATTCATTACCCAAGTCACGTTTATCCACACGTGGCAATATGTTATCATTGTGCGGATGAATGACCGTGCTAAATTCCTCATCGATTTCATCATATGTATCTCTGTAATTCTTGGGAGGTGCTTTCAGGACAATAGATAAATTCCTATTTAGCTGGTCTTTCACATAAAATACTTGTCCTGCTTGTGAGGCTAACACGAATGGATCAACCTTGTGGCCTACATTATTCAGATCAACCAATGTATAACCAAGATTAGTATCGCGTTGGACCGCGCCATCTTTACGGTTAACCCAATCACATTTGAAAAGAGGAGGTTGCCTGAAGCGGTAATCAAGTACCCATATCTCTTGCAAAACCCCATAATAAAATGTGCGTCTAGTGGTTGCAACTTCTTTGGATATGTGAATATCTTCTGTCTCAATACTAATCCCAGTGTTTTGGTAAACTCTGCCATCACTACATTTAGTACGAAATGTATAAACATTGAAGTTATATGCAGTGTATTTCACTACGCTGGCTCGTGGTCCATATGAAATCCACCTTACGGTTTCGGATACACTGTCTTTGGAGATCGCTAACTCTCTCTCAACCTGCAGAATCTCATTACAAGTATATATATATATATATATATATATATATATATATATATATATATATGTGTATGTGTGTGTGAGCTTGAAATTGAACGAATTAACAAAACACAAATAGTGATAGAAAAAAATAATTGTCCAGCTTTTAGTTTGACTTTATTCTTCAACTCTGACAGTACTAACAGGCTTAATAGTAGTAACTTTGGTTAATGAAACTACAGTTAATTAAGTCGATCTCCAATTGGTAAAAACTGGACAATTGTAAGGAGTAAATAATATACGATTAAATAACAATTACCTCTTCGCGTAACCACTTATCAAAAGATTTAACGTGCTCATTCTGCAGCCATGCTTTTCGTTTACCCGGGTTTTGTGTTACCAAAACCTCCTTGTGTCGCCTGAAACAAGGTATTTTGTTATTATATTTGATAAAACATTAACTAAAGTAACGAAATAGCTAGACATGTGTTAGTAATTAATACTTACTCGATATACGGTACAATCTCATATGTATTCAGTATTACATACAAATGTGCTTTCTGAAAGAGTTCTGCAGAAACTTCACTTGCTTTGCCAGCCGATAGTGGCTTTCCGTCCTCGTTTTCATCAGTTTCATGTGTATCATTTGGGATACCAATAGTTTTCATGGATTTTTTGATTTTCTCCGAAAAACTCTATTGTTTCTTCTGCAATTGTCTCCTCAGCAATGCATCCCTCTAGTATATTCCTGTTTCGCACATGTCCCTTAATAACTTTCATACATCGTTCGAAGGGATACATCCACCGAAAGCATACAGGACCACATAATTTTACCTCCCTAATTAGGTGCACAGTCAAATGGACCATAATATCAAAAAAAGAGGGGGGAAAGAACTTTTCGAGTAGGCACAGTGTGACACAAAGTTCTTCTTGCATCTTATCTAGTTCCTCTAATATGATCTCTTTGCTACATATAGATTTAAAGAAAAAGCAAAACTTGATAATAGCCTTGCGTGTGGGTTCGTCCATTATTGAACGTATTGCAATGGGCAAAAACTCCTGCATTAGCATGTGATAGTCATGTGATTTAAGGCCGATGAGCTTCCTATCTGTTAGGCTGACTAAAGTAGAGAAATTTGAACAATATCCTTGTGGTACCCTCATGTTGTATAACGTCTGACAAAAGATGTCCTTTTCGGCATTCATTAACGTGTAACCTGCTGGTGGTATTACTGTTATTTCTCGGTCGTCTTTCCTAACAAACAACTCTGGTTTATCTATTCCCAACTCTTTAAGATCCAATCGAGCATTCTCTCCGTCTTTCGTCTTTCCCGGCACATTTAGCAAAGTCCCGACTAGACTCTCACCAACATTCTTTTCTATATGCATGAAATCGATACAATGTTGAACTTCATTGTGCCTCCAATACTTTAGCTTTTGATACCAAATGTTGAATTTCTTCCAATACGCACCATTCTGTTCATTTGATTTGCTTGAAGTACCATTTTCATTTCCTGACCTTTTCCTCTTCTCCTTTTGGATCTTCCCACCTCTGCCTCTGGCATCTTCTTGGTTTGCTTGTTTTACGCGTCCCCACTTATTTTCAATATGTTTTACCTCGTTGTATATTTGTTCACCGGTCATTGGAATTGGAGCCGTGCCAAATTCTTGATTTCCATTAAACGCCTTCTTTTGCTTTCTGAACGCATGGTTATATGGTAGATATCTTCTGTGACCTACATAGCTCTGCTTGGATGACGCAGGAAGTCTAATACAATATGTATCTTTTCCACATACCACACAACCTTTGTATCCACTGGTTGGGCAGCCACATAAAGTACCAAGTGCAGGGTAATCATTTATTGTCCATAACACCACCGCACGTAGATTAAATATTTGCTTTGTGGAAGCATCATATGTATCGACCCCTGTCTCGAATAAGAGTTGCAGATCATCAACCAACGGTTCTAAAAAAACATCGATATCATTTCCCGGGTATCCCGATATCAATACAAATAGCATGATAAACTTTCTATTCATACACAACCATGGAGGAAGGTTGTAGATGACAGATAAAACTGGCCACACACTGTGATGCCTATTTCCTCTGTTGACATCAACACCATCAGCAGATATTCCTTGGATCATTTGCAATTTCGGGGAATTCGTTATCTATGGTTCGCCATGCCTGTGAATCTGCCGGGTGACGTAACACATCATCTGTTTTCCTCCTTGTCGCGTGCCATCTTAATTCTTCTAAAATACTTGTTATCTTAAAGAGACGTTGCAGCCTTGGTATTATTGGAAAGTACCACATTAAGTTTGCTGGAGTCTTCTCATACACTTTTTTTGTCTTCTTATCCACCTTCCATCTTGATGTCCCACAGGTACGACACACGGTCAATTCCTTGTCCTCTTTCCAGTAAAGAAGGCAATTGTTGATACATACATCTATCTTTTTGTATCCTGATCCCAGCAATTTCAAAATTTTCTTTGCCTGATAAGTGTTTTCCGGCAATTCGTTACCATCAGGTAGCATCTTTTTTAACAATCCTAGCAGTTCAGTAAAGAATTGATCAGAACAGCCATACTTACTCTTTAAGTTGAGTAGGTGAACTATGGCTGACAACTTTGTGAAGTCATGACACCCACTGTAAAGTGGCTTCTCTGCATCTGATAGCAGTTCTAGAAGCTTGGCATGGTCATCCGGATCCTCATCATCAAAATTATCTTTTGTAGCATTAACCATTTCCACTGTTTCACTCGCATGTGTTGGGAGTTCTGCATCAAAATCCATATGGTTGTCACCATATTCTGTTGTAACAATTGGCTCATCCTTCTCTCCATGATAAGTCCATTGTGTGTAGTTTTGATCAATGCCATTGCTGAATAAATGGAAATGCACTTCCTCCGTTTTACGAACTACATGATTTAAACATTTGGTACATGGACATGGGATTAGAAGATGTGGATTATTACCCTGTGGGTCGATGTTACTCATCTTCTTCAAGTTGTTTGCTGCATAATCAATAAATGCTTCAACTCCATCTCTATAAAATTCTGCCCAGCCTGTTTGTCCCCATCCAAGACTTGTCCATTACTTAGGGTTTGAAAAATCCAATTAGGTGTTCCGGCGTGTTATGTACTGTAATTGATTAGGGTATGAAATATTTTAGGAAGTGCCTTGATTAATTCAATTAGGGGAATTAATTCGGATCTCATAAATGCAATTAGGGAATCTGAGTTGAAGAGTGCCACTGCTAGGTATTTTACATACCTTCCCACTGTCAGTTATTCTGGACAGTGCCACTATTAGTTCTATTTTCTAGGGATTGGCACTGCTAACAGTATATAACCTTAAAACAGTTCAATTTTTCATTAAGCTTTCATCTAACCACTGCAACTACAATTCAAAATACAACCGCCTCTTCTTCTACAATTAATTTGACGATCATGGCTTCTTCTTCTTCATCTGATTTGACCCTTAGTGTTCATGAAGAACACAATATGATCGCTTTTCTAATGAAACCCCCATCTGCACAGAATTTCACTCAAATAGTTGATTTTCTTCGTGCTAGTTATGTTTATCACGCGCTTACAGTATCTCCGAGGGTGTCAAGGGGTCATCTGAATGAATTCTAGAAGAATGCACGGTTAGAAGTGGTTGCTGGTGTAAATCAAGTGGTTTCAAAGGTTCAAGAAACCAAAGTGGTGGTTACTGTGGAAATTTTACGAGATGTTCTTTTACTTGATGATGCCACAGGTATAACTTCCTTAGATGACACAGAATTGTTTGATAATTTAAGATTAATGGGGTATGAGGGTGATTATACACGTTTTACATTTTTTAAATCACTCTTTAGCCCACAATGGAAATTTTTAATTCATACAATTCTTCATTGCTTGTCATCTAAGAGAAATTCTTACAATGAATTTGGAACACAATTAGCCTATTTTCTTGTGTGTTTGGCTAAGGGTCAGAAATATAATTTTTCCAAATACATACTTGATGGCATGATCAGAAACATCACAAAGGGTAAAAAGGATCTTTTTATAATGTATCCAAGATTTGTGCAACTTGTTTTAAACAAACAAATTACTGATTTGGTTGCACAAAAAGTTGTCATTGGTGTTGGTACTCTCTCTGCTAGAACATTCACAGAGATGAGTAAAAATACCAATGAGAAGTTCTCAAGGAAGGAAACAACATTGTTTCCAACAATGCTTCCTGCTCCTTCCACCACAGATGTAGTACCACCAACTACATCTGAACCACTTGGTGACAGGCCAGCAGAACTAGTTGTGCCTGAACACACACCAAGTGGGGGTAAAAAGAGAAAACAAGGGACCAAATAGCCTACCACATCTAAGCCTAAGAAAAAGAATGTTAAACAAGCAAGTGAGGCTCCTACTGCTCATTTGTCTCAGTCAAATGTACCACCACAGCAGGTGATCACAGAGGAGTTGGGTGATCATTCTGGAAGGGCTGCCACTACTCCTTCTAGTCCACTGACAGAGGAGGGCAGTGGTAACATCAATAAGACCCAACCAGAGGCAACTTCTAATGCTGAGCCTATGGGTGATGAAGCAGGTGAATGTCCCAGTACCAATAACCAAGGGACATTTGTTGATCATGCTAGGCATGAGGTAGATGATACTGTTGCCAATGATTCGTCTAGGAGGTCACACTCTAATGATGATGAGGCTAGACCTACCATTGAATTGATGAATGTACAACTGACAGAAGCTGTGGATAAAATTTGGGAGAAATTAAAGAAGGAGAAAAAGATCAATCGGGCTCAAGATGAGAAAATAGCAGAGCAGGCTGCTAAGATTGATGAGCAACAAAAAGTGATTGAGGATCTCAAAGACAGGCTTGCTGTACTTGAAGCTTTGCTGGTTAAGACCACTTTCAACAAGGGGGAGAATAATGATGATGATGAAGTCAGAAATGATGCAAGCAATGATGAAAAAGTGGTGCAGAATGATGATATGGCTGAGGAGACTGCAAAGGCACTTGAGGTCAATATGGATGATGTGCAGCCTAAGGATGTTGAAAGTGTTGAAAATGTTGATCAATCAAAGAATGTAGATGAAGGTAGTGTTGAAACTGAGAAGGTGGAAGGTGATGGAGATGATGCAGAGGCTGAGGGGGAGTCAAAGGTTAGAACAAAGCCTAAGATGACAATGGGAAGAAAGAAATCAATACCATATGCAAGTGCTAAAGCAAGCAGAATTGAAGAACTTAAAAGGGCTAAGTCATGTAGTCCCACTGCTAGTTCAAGAGCCACTCCCACTGCAACTGCAAAATCAACACCAGCCACTGCCAGTTGTATTCAAAGTACAGCTAGTAGTAAACCTACCACTATTATACCAACTGAACCTACCACTGCTACAACACCTACTACCACTGTTCCAACAGAACCTCAAGCCCCTGCTACCAAAGAACCAGAACTTCAACCTACTGTTATAAATCAACCCACTGTTGATATACCACAACCACCCACTACTACAAAATCAACCACTGCCAGGAAACCTGAAGTACCATTTAAAATCAATGAACCTAGTAGTGTGCCTAAACCTGATTCCAAGCCACCTATTCAGAGGTCAGAACCTATTCAGAAATCTGCATCTGAATTTGATGCAGTAGATGTTTTGCTACCATCAGGAAGAATTGTGAAGATGAGCAGAGAAGCTAGCAGAGTGTATGCAGAAATGAAGTCAAAGGGTTTGAAAGTAGAGGATGACATTATATATAATGCTTATGTTGAAAAGACCAAGGGTAACCCTCTGCAAGTTGCAATTGATAGGATCAGAAAGAAGGATGCTGAAAAGAAAGAAGCTAAAAGGAAAGCTAAGAAACCAACAAGAGGTGAATTGAAAAATCAATTGGTTTGCAAGTTAAGAGGAGATAGATATTCTACAATGGAGTTGAGGAGAATGACATTAGAGCAATTGCAGGAATTGTGGGATAACAATCCAATTGTTAATCATGAGGCAAGAGAAAGAATTGAAAAGAAAAGGAGAGAGGATGAAGAGATACAGAGAAGGCTGAAATTAAGGTATCAACAGCTTGATGAGGAGCTTGAACAAAAGAAAATCAAAGCCCAAAAGGCTGAAGAGTTGAGATTAAAAGTTGCAAGTCATAGAAGGTCATTTCAAATGATTCAAGACTCTGATGATCAGATATATGACTTGGATAGAGATGAAGAAATCTTAGAAGAGATGATGGTTGAAAAGAGAGATAGGAATGAAAATACAAATCTTAATGATGAAGAACTCTCAGATATTGTTGAATGGCAAGGAATGTTCATAGAGTCAAACACTGTGTCTTATGAACTCAGAATTAAAAGAAGAAATGGAGATGTGAGTTTTCATAAGTCTATGGGTGATATTTTGAGAAAAGTAAAGAAAATGGATGTGTATGATATGTATAGAGTTGGAATGGAAAAGGATATGAAGCTTGTGAATATTCATATTGAAAGACACGTATGGGAATGGTTAAGAATGATGTTTGAACCAGAACAGTATGGTGAACTATTTTTGGGTATTGAAGCTGTTACTGATTGGAGACATTTTGCTAGAGCAGGAGTTCATTGCATACGACTGAGGAATGGTAAATACATCTATATGTTGGAAGAAAGAGATTATGTTCTGAGCCAATCACTGTTGAAACAGCTAATTGAAAGAAAATTACTTGTAGCTATCAAAACTGATAAAGGAAAGGATATAATCTATAAAATCATGAATCAGTACAACAAGAGGGTAGAATCAAGCAAGAAAGGGTCCAAATCTTCTAAAGAATTTGAGGCTGAATGAAGAAACTTTATGCAATTCCAGATTGATTAAGTTTAGGGGGAGATTGTTGGGATCTGAGCTAATTTGGCTAAGTGTGGAAGTGCTTACCACTGTTCGTGTTGAAGAGTGCCACTGCTAGAGGAAGTGAAGACTAGCTACTGCTAGTGTAATTGTATGATAGCCACTCTTAGATATATACTTGGTGAATATTGTGATAAGTATATTGTAGCCACTGTTAGTGGAAAGCATAGCGTAGCCACTGTTAATGTAATTAATGATATATGATTATATGGCACTATACGGAAAACGAATTCGATTAACCATAAGGATTCATCATTTTGAACACTTTTATAAACTTTAGTTATCATTAAACACATTTTATAAACTTTGGTAATTTTTGAACACATTGCATATAGTTATGGTTGATTTACGTACAATTTTTTATCCTTCACTAAATTAAAAATTTTATGAAAGTTTAAAGCCTTTGTTGTCTATTAACTTTTTCGATAAAAAGTTTTATCGTTTCATTTTTTACGTCTTTAACAGATTCGTCGTACTAAACCAAATGAATTTGATTGAACAGATTCTACGTCTTTAACAGATTTACGTCTTTATGTGACTTTAGCCTAAGTTTAATAGTGAAATGTATGATATATGGCACTACCGGTATCACACATGAGGGTATTTAGGTAATTTCCTTTCCTACCCACCTTTTTAGTCCCCTTTCTTCCCCATTCCTTTACATCGTACAGTTGCTATTTCCCTCCATTACCATCCTCATTTTATTCCCGCTCATTTTTCTCCCTGTAACATGGCGTCATCATCATCTTCTCAAAATCAAGTTTTGGAACCACAATTTTATTACTGTCATTGCGGAGCCAAGATGTATGTTCGCACATCATGGACTGAGATCAACCCGGCACGCAGATTCGTAAAATGCCCAGATGTTAGTTTTAACCTTATTTTTTAATTGTTGTTGGTATCTGCAATTGATGATGCTATTAGGTTAAATATTGACTCAAAAATGCTTTAATTTTGTTATTTTGTTGTGATTTAGGTTAAAACCAGTTTTTGTACAAGATATGGCTTTCTTGATTCGGAGCTTCTAGAGTATTACATGAAGATTATGTATCAATTAAGAATGGAATGCAAAAACAAGTCCATCAGGAATGAAACAGAAGAAGATTTAGACTCAAAGATGGTGTTGATGAAGATGGTTGAAGAGTTGACTCTCATGAAGTCAAAATTGAAGATGTTTGACCAAGTGTTTGCACTTTTAATTGGTGTTATAGTAACGTTGTGTGTAGTTATACTTGTTCTTGTTATGAACTAAGTTTCATTTAATGGTGTGTTTAATAGTTCTTTTAAGTAACTATATGTATCATGTTTGGTGGGTGTATGGAAAAAAAATTATTATATAAATGTAACCTCAACTAATAAAAAATAAATTAATCAAAGCAGAATGAACAAAAAACCATTTGTGAAATATTATATGTAATTCATCATTTCGGCATATGTATGTGACATTGCCCTAAGGTTAATAGTCAAATGTAGGATATACGGAAGTTGCGGTATCACACACGCCACTATTAAACTTAGGGTGTTATGTAATTCGTCATTTCGGCATATATATATGTGACATTGACCTAAGGTTAATAGTCAAATGTACGATATACGGCAGTTGCGGTATCACACACGCCACTATTGAACTTAGGGTGTTATGTAATTCGTCATTTCGGCATATGTATGTGACATTGCCCTAAGGTTAATAGTCAAATGTACGATATACGGCCGTTGCGGTATCACACACGCCACTTTTGAACTTAAGGTGTTATGTAATTCGTCATTTCGGCATATGTATGTGACATTGCCCTAAGGTTAATAGTCAAATGTACGATATACGGCAGTTGCGGTATCACACACGCCACTATTGAACTTAGGGTGTTATGTAATTCGTCATTTCGGCATATGTATGTGACATTATCCTAAGGTTAATAGTCAAATGTACGATATACGGCAGTTGCGGTATCACACACGCCACTATTCAACTTAGGGCCCGGTGTTATGTAATTCGTCATTTCGGCATATGTATGTGACATTGCCCTAAGGTTAATAGTCAAATGTACGATATACGGCAGTTGCGGTATCACACACGCCACTATTGAACTTAGGGTGTTATGTAATTCGTCATTTCGGCATATGTATGTGACATTATCCTAAGGTTAATAGTCAAATGTACGATATACGACATAATTCTACTTATTATAAGTATAAGATTTTCATACTTTTGTTTGTGTGTGTATAAATAAAAATATGTTATTGTTAAATTGTGTACCGAGTAAAAATATAATTTATCTTCTTACCATATTTGTTTATATAAATACGTTTTTATAACATTTTTATAATATTGTATATAAATATGTTATTGTGAAATTGTGTATATCAAGAGTAAAAATAGTTTATCTTTTTACCACATTTGGTAATTACGTCTGCTAATAGTAACCCTTAAAGGTTGAATGACATAAATACCCTTAATAATCCATTACCAATACAATAAGAAGAATTTTAATAGTAAGGGCATTTAGGTAATTTACTTAAAGACTTGGAAGTAGGCGCGTGAGGCGTAAAAGTTACGAGTAAAATTCAGACATCAGATCAACACCTTTCAATTCCCGGCGTACCAACTTCCAAAGAAACTCAAAACAGAGCATCAACAAATCATCTAAACAAGATATAAACCATGGATTCCCAAAGCTCTAAACGACAGAAACCTGCTATGGAAGATGATCGAACTCTTGCTAACCTTCTGGACGGCGTCGTTAGTCAAGTACTGGCCCGTCTCGGGGCTTCCAACGCCAAGCAAGTTTTTAAAATGAGGAGTCTGTAAGTCTCCATACCCTAGTTTCTTGTTTGGATTCTCTTTTCAACCTAAGGTTATATTGACGTTTTGTCAATATAAGCCTTGTATTTTCTGTAATTTTTAAAAAATGTAGCGCAATTATTAATTAGGGCTTGATTTAGGAATATTTAAATTATATTGTGCATGTACAGTATTTAAGAAATCACTTTTTAAGATCAAGGGACTTAGATTGTGTTTATGACGTCGTTTATATGCATTACAGGTGCAAGACCTTCAGACGTGCAGTTGATTCAGATGAGGTTTATCGCCAGCTAGATGATGATTCCCTCTATCCTCTATTTTCTATGAACTTGCACAAAATTGATGTGCTATCAAAAATGAGGGAGAATCGAAACCCTAACATGCTGTTTAGGGATGGCATGGCAATTTTTATTTTACATTTTACTGAAGTTTTTAATTGTACTCTGTCACATACTAATTTACTTTTCTTAAATGTCTTGATCAGAACAAGTTCTTCTCATTTGGTGATGAGGCTGCTAGAAAGGAGATGATGCAACAGGCATCTAATTTGGGACAACGTGATGCAACGTTTGTGCTTGGGATGCTGGTGATGGGGGGAAAGTCAAGACAGACAGGCAGAGGCCAAGCAACTGTTGACCTCTACCAGAACAAGGTTAGCAGGTCTGTGGGATGTGGCCCGGACAGCTAACAAGGTACGTCGATTGTTGGCTGATCCCCGTATCGTATGGCGAGCAAAAAGGGAATACACTAACTGCATTCTTTGTTGTCCTAAGCACAAGGTATTGCACGGGTAGACGTTACGCGATGCCTTCTTTCACAGACGGGCTTGGCTGTTCAATTGTAATGTATGCTTGTGGGATGCTTGCTACATTAACTTTGTATCTAGTTTTGATATTTTTTACTTTTAATTAAGTATATGTAGTTAGTTATAGACAGATGTATGTCGGATACTTATAAATATGTACTTATTTTTTGTAGTTAAGTTAATGATGTGTTATATATATGTGCATTATATGCTTTTGTTAATAGAAGGTCAGGAAAAGAAACAAGATGCTAGGAACCTGTTGGTCATTTCACTTTAGGGTTTAGGGCTAGCATTTAGGGTTTAACAACATAATATTATATATTTATCGTGGGAAAAGTAAATAAATTGTATTCATAGCTGAGTTGGTCATTTCGCTGAGGAGCTAACCTAGCAATCCCGGGTTCGAGTCCCCTAACCTACATTTTGTTTTTTTGAGCTCAATATTGTTTGATTTGCTGTTTCCCCCCCCCCCCCCCCCCCCCCCCCCCTACAATCAGAAATTCATAATTAACCTTATTCATAATTTTAACTCTAAATATTATTTCCTTCATTTTGGAGCCAAATTTTTCACCAAAAAATTTAAACTGACCAATTAGAGCCAAGCAGAAAATTTTGAATTTCAAGTGACCTATTTACATTCCAAAACATCTTAATACTAGGTTTTATTTAACTTTTAGGCCGATCAAAGCATTTACAACTCTCAATTAATCTCCAACCAAAATATCAAAGAATTTACAACTCTCAATTAATCTCAATTAAAGTATATATCATGGATAACGATGCCGATCATCCTCTAAATAATTATAATGATGACGACCACGATTTAGGATATGAATCGGAGGGTTACGATGATGTACAAGATGATGAAGCCGATGAAAAAGACAATAATGCAAATCCCAAAATAGTTCCGCCGAGGGGCATAACAAGATTATTTGCGTTTCGCAACAAGTATGGCAGACCCGGTGCACAAAAGCTCAAGGTAACCTTCGATCAAATGGATTGGCTAATAGGGGACAATAGAGCATTGTTTTCGAGTTTTTTGGGAGACAGTGTTCGTGAGCATATTGGTTTGAAGATTCTATCCTGGAAGAAGGTCGATAAAGAAGAAAGAGATAAACTGTGGGATGAAATCATGGTATTTGTAACCCACTCCATGCTCCCTTGATTAATTTCCTTTATTAATTAAAATTGTTTACAATACATTATATATATATATATATATATATATATATATATATATATATATATATAGTTAACTTGTTAATATTGATCTTGCAGCGATATTTTGATGTTGATGAGACACACAGAAAGCTAGTAATGAATCGTCTTGGTGCCCATCTTAGGAATTTCAGAAGGAATTTGAGGGAATCCTACATACTGCCCAACCTAAACATACCAGCAGTAAATGAAGTCCCAATGAAATATAGTGCATTTGTCCATGCCCCGGAATGGAACTCTTTTGTAGAGTATACGAGCACGAAGGATTACCAGGTTTAGTCATTTATATTAGAGTGCATATATATATATATATATATATATATATATATATATATATATATATATATATATATATATATATAATTTCAGATTATTGTGTTTGCACATTAATGCCATCTAATAATCATTTTGTTCTGTAATTAGAAAAAGTCAGATGCATCAAAAGAGGCGCGCTCCAAGTCGGTTTATCCGCATACCATGGGACGAGGTGGCTACGTACATGTGAAAAAGAAATTGGTAATTACATTTACATATATAATGTATGTTTCTATTTTGTACATTATATGTATCAATTATATATAAGATCAAAGTAAAATACACAGAAAGCTAGTGTACTTTGTTTCTGTTTTCAATTTTATATGCTTACATGTTAATTAGTAATTTGACTAATTTACATGTGTGTTGATTTGATGATTACAAGATCGAAGAAAAATTAATTGAAGCACATGAAGAACCCCCACGTGGTATATCGTGGTTGAGAGGAAGGCAAAACAAAGCCGGGTTATTTCTAGATGAAATGACTAAAGATAAGGGACAACAACTAGTAAGCATTAATTTGACATGCAAATTTTCCGTTTAAATAGTTCATGTAGTTTACTTTCGATAAATCAATTAACTACTGGCTGTTGGAATCTATAATGCAGATAGACACTCATGAGAAGATCAAAACCGGAACCTTACAGCTTGCTCATGGCAACGATGCAATGACAGAGGTATTTGGAAAGGAAAAGGGAGGGTATGCCAGAGGAGTAGGAAGTGGAGTGACAATCAACAAGTATTTTCATCTTCCAGCAGCTCGAAGCAGAAAAGCAGCAGATGCCGAACCGATGAAATTACTTCAAGCAGAACTTGCAGCTGAGAGACGTGCCCGTGAAGACAAAGACAAAGTTATAGAAACGTTGTCCAACCAGGTGTCAGAAGTGATGACCAAGTTGACTGCACAAGAGGCGAAAATTAATTCAATGTCAACTCAAAACGTGCCATCGGAGGAAAGACATTTAATTCTTGTATTAATTAAGTAATTATGCTAACATATTATTCATTAATTTATATTGCAGCTAACGGATATATGTATTTCTTTATATATATTGCAGGTGTCTCCATCAGTGGACGTTAATCCTAAAGCAACCATTGAAACTGCAGATCAGGAGTGCCAAATAAGGTCATCAAGTGTGGTTGGAAGTGGGCAGGAAGTTAGTTTTGACAGGCCTAAAGGACTTGCAACTAGCATGATCAACCAAAAAGACAAAATGGTAATTAAATAATAAAACATTAGAATTACATTGATTTTGCAGTGGAATTGAAGAACTTAAAAGGGCCAAGTCATGTACTCCCACTGCTAGTTCAAGAGTCACTCCCACTGCTACTGCAAAATCAAGCTAGTTTTGCCACTGCTAGTTGTATTCAAAGTACAGCTAGTAATTCAAAGCACTGCTAGTTCAAGAGTCACTCCCATTTACAATAATTACTTGTTTGCCTTGTTTTATATAGGAGACTGTTGAAAAAGCAGTTAACAAGTCAGCAAACAGGATGCCTGATTCACAAGAGAACACGGTTGAACCTAACCGGTCGTCCCGATCACAAAAGAAACGGTCTCCAACACCACCAACGCTGCAGGTATATATATGTATTTCAGCATGTTGAAACATTATTCAATTAAGTTTCATCTAATTCTGATATTGCATATATATATATATATATATATATATATATATATATATATATATATATATATATATATATATATATATACATGATATGATGCTGCTGGAAAATATTGAAATCGGTAAATATGAAGTGCTATTAATTATTTGTTGAAATATTGGTTTATACAATTCTGAATTTAATTAGAATGCAATTACAGGGTATTTATTGTGAGTTGTACTCTGTGCATATCTGAAATCTTCACCGTTTAAGACAGAGGCTTATGCTTTAGTTATAATTAATATATATATTTATATTAATCATCATCATTTCATTTTGTTTAGGTATTCAAGTGTAAACTGTGGAACCTAAAGAAGTCAAACACTATTGCTTTGGGTACCGTACACGTGTCGAGTGGAAAACAGATGCTTCATAGCAAAGTACTCCCAAAGGATTGCTACAAAGTGTCTGTTGGTACATCGTTGGTGGATGCTGCTTTTTTACCGGACGTTGGAGACAATGGTGTCAAAACTGCTTTGAAGGCAGTAGGTGGTTTTTATGCATGGCCCAAGGAGCAAGTGGTATTTGAGGAGGAGGTACATACAGTACGTATACGTTTTTAACAACCTATATCTACCTACGTATACATATATAATTCTTCATATATTAATATTGATGTTTGATACATATATATGCGGCTTTTGTCTTTTACATGTAACACCACCTACTTCAGGTCAATTGCCGTATGCGAAAAACAAAACTGCACCAGAAGTATCAAAGAAAAGGCGCAACACATTGGTTTTTGTATCTAGTGATACCGTGCAAAAGCAAGCGAGGATGAAACTCAAGAGTCAAAAGGCCTTGCGACTGTGATCATGTATAATTACTTTATCATTTTGATACATTTATTCGGTTATTATTATCATGTAAAACAATATTCCAATATTAGTTTGGGTACATGTATGGAGTTAATTATGTACATATATATTATTCCAATTTTAATTTGTCGTGTTATATATATATATATATATATATATATATATATATATATATATATATATATATATATATATATATATAATTCCAATTGTCACACGAAATTATGATTTGTTATATGTGACTAAATGATGCGCTCACATAATACGGTCACACTTTGATTGACTCGTTGTGTGACTAAATTATACCAAACGTCACACAAAAAAAAAATTCATGTGGCCATTGGATGAACAATAGTCACACAAAAAACAGGTTCACGTGACTTTAAAGATCATATGGTCACACATATTAACACCTACGGCCACATTTGGTTTAATTATATATATGTGACCAAATCCAAAAATAAAACACTTGTGTGTGTGACTAAATGATACCAAACGTCACGCAAACATAAAATTCGAGTGGCCATTGGATTAATAATAGTCACACAAAATACAGGTTTTACGTGACTTTAAAGATCATATGGTCACACATATTAACACCTATGGCCACATTTGGTTTAATTCTATATATGTGACCAAATCCAAAAAAAAAACACTCGTTGTGTGACTAAATGATACCAAACGTCACGCAAACATAAAATTCAAGTGGCCATTGGATTAACAATAGTCACACAAAATACAGGTTTACGTGACTTTAAAGATCATATGGTCACACATATTAACACCTACGGCCACATTTGGTTTAATTATATATATGTGACCAAATCCAAAAATAAAACACTTGTGTGTGTGACTAAATGATACCAAACGTCACGCAAACATAAAATTCGAATGGCCATTGGATTAACAATAGTCACACAAAATACAGGTTTTACGTGACTTTAAAGATCATATGGTCACACATATTAACACCTATGGCCACATTTGGTTTAATTCTATATATGTGACCAAATCCAAAAAAAAAACACTCGTTGTGTGACTAAATGATACCAAACGTCACGCAAACATAAAATTCAAGTGGCCATTGGATTAACAATAGTCACACAAAATACAGGTTTACGTGACTTTAAAGATCATATGGTCACACATATTAACACCTACGGCCACATTTGGTTTAATTATATATATGTGACCAAATCCAAAAATAAAACACTTGTGTGTGTGACTAAATGATACCAAACGTCACGCAAACATAAAATTCGAATGGCCATTGGATTAACAATAGTCACACAAAATACAGGTTTTACGTGACTTTAAAGATCATATGGTCACACATATTAACACCTATGGCCACATTTGGTTTAATTCTATATATGTGACAAAATCCAAAAAAAAAACACTCGTTGTGTGACTAAATGATACCAAACGTCACGCAAACATAAAATTCAAGTGGCCATTGGATTAACAATAGTCACACAAAATACAGGTTTACGTGACTTTAAAGATCATATGGTCACACATATTAACACCTATGGCCACATTTGGTTTAATTCTATATATGTGACCAAATCCAAAAATAAAACACTTGTTGTGTAACTAAATGATACCAAACTTCACGCAAACATAAAATTCGAGTGGCCATTGGATTAACAATAGTCACACAAAATACAGGTTTACGTGACTTTAAAGAGAATTTGGTCACACATATGAATACCTATGGCCACTTTTGGCTTACTTTTGTGTGACCAAATCCCAAAGAAAAGCACTCGTTGTGTGACTAAATGTTACATAACGCCACACAAAGATAGAGTTCACGTGGCCATTGGAGGCACAATCGCCACACAAAATCCACGTTTACTTGGCTTTAAGGAGCATTTGGTCACGCTTATTAACACCTATGGCCACTTTTGGCTTCATTTTATGTGACCATATCTCCAAATTAAAACACTCGTTCTGTGACAACATGTTACATAACGCCACACAAACATAGAATTCAAGTGGCCATTGGATGAACAATAGTCACATATAATACACCTTTACCTGATTTAAAAGAGCATATGGTCACACCTTTCATGGTTTTGGTCACTCTTTTTAAATGGATACCGCCACTAACGATTTAATGTGGCCGTATGCACCCTATGGTCGCGGGACCTTTAGTCACACACACGTTGAAAAACAAGCGTGACCGTAAGCATATCGTCACGCTTTTCTGGTGTGACCAAAGCCCAAATCTGTACTAGTGATTCTACCGGATGTACAAATTCCCGGTACTTTTGTAAACCTTAACTCTTGTAATCTTTTGAACTCGTATGTTTAATGATTACATCCTATTACTTTTGTTAAATATCGATATGTGATAACATCAAATAGTACTATATTTATATACTAATATTCCCTAGTTTCTGTATACTTTTATTACAATTACTTAATAAAATATAGTTATTTCGTTCATATTTATAAAATAGGTAGAAATAGAGTTTAAATTAGAAAATGAGTTGAAAATGGAGTAAATAACGTAATTTTTGTATAAAAGTTAGTTGTACCTAAATATGAGTAGGACAAAGTAGTTAAAAGAGTGATAAAAATAAATAAAGTTTGTAAATATTTGAGTTCTAAAAGTTAAATGGATTTAGCGAATATATTTAGATTGAATATTTATTAGAGTTTATGAGTTGGACCAAATAATCAATTAGACTAAATAATAGTAGTTAGTATTAGTAATAATCATAAAGTTAGTGTAATATTAAAGTTATCATAATAATATAGTTATAAGTAGTAGTAGTACTACGTAGTTAAGTAGTAGTACATAATAATAATAAAGTTATAATAATAATAGTATTAGTTAATTTAATAATAATAGTTAATAAATAAAATGAATAAATGATGATGATTTTGATATTCGCTGTAGAGATCACGTGGATGAGGAGCAAAATGGCGCAGGAAGTACATAAATTGGGGCCTACGCCTAGTCAAAACAAGACTCAAGTCAAACATCATTTGGTACATATGGAAAAACGCGTGAGCCACAAATTAAAAAGGAAGTCGGTGAGCATTTAATGTTGGTAGGTGGAGGCAGCCAGCATGAAGTCGGCTGGCAAAACTTGTGGAGGACGAAACTTTGATCCATACGCCGGATCAATATCCATGCGGCGTATGGATCTTTGGCCCCAGCGACTATATAATGCAGTCTCTGCATACGATTTTAAAGAGACTTTTTCCATCATTTTTTGTATATAATAAATTTAGGGTTACGAAATATTTAGTTTTAGGGTTTATTATTTCAAGTTTTAGGAGCATTTTGGAGGCACGAAAAGCTACGGTTGAAGCCACTTCACTTTATCTTTTTGTGATTCGTCATTTGGTTTGTATTTACTTTCATTATTTCAATATTATTGATGAGTTTAGTATTGATTAATTTGAGTTTTACATATCTTATGATAAATTGAATATTCAAAGTGGTTGTATAATTGATGTAGCTCGGATTATGATTATTGAATGATTAATATTGCGTATTGACTAGGTTATTTAATTGAAAACTATTATATTGCTCGTGGATCCTTGTTTATTGGTAACTAGTAATTATTGTTGCTTAACGTGGTTAATAATATTAATGAGATTGAGTTCCTTTAATGTTATTAATTATTGATGGTTATAACCTTAGGTTTTTAACTATTGCTAAATAGATTGAGTTTGATAGGTTGAGTACACGATAATTATCTACTTTAAAATGAACAAGACAACAAGAAATTGTTGGGTATTGTTGAGTCATACCACTAGAGTTAATTATAATAAGTTGTGAATGTTTAATGCATGATTTAGGGAAAGGCACACAATTGACTGATCATCTTGTGACATTGGAACCAGTGTTTTATGTTGGACCCTAAGTTGTAGGAATTAGTTGGACCCGAAACGTTGGCTAGTTCACATTCAATTTAGTATCATTGAAGAATTTGGTATTAAATTGATATAAAAGAATCACAATTAGATAATCAATACGTAATAAATCAGGATATTTGAATCTGAGTGACATTGATTACACGATTACTTATTCCTTTCTATTGTTTCCTATTGTTATCCATTTATTATTTTTATTGCTTTTATTTAAAGTTTTATTTAGTTTTATTTATTATTTATAACTCTTATGTTCGCACGGAACTCAAACGTCCCCCCTTTGTTTACTGTTTTCAAGGATAATTAGTATTTTCTATTTTAATTAATAAACTACCATTCCTGTGTTCCTGAGATCGACCTGGACTTACCATAGCTATACTATTCTGATCGGGTATTCTTGCCTGGTTGTGTGATAGTATTAATAAGGTATTTTTCAGTTATAAATTATAAAACAAGACGCGCTTTCACACGCATCAATATGTCATGCATTGACATACTTTCCCAACATTTATTCAATTATTGTGATCATATTTTTCATTCAAACCCTCATGTGCCCCTCATCTTGTTGTTAAAGGAACATGCCTCCTAGACGATACACGTTCAATGAGGCTGAAATCGCCCAACTCATCGCCCAGAGTGTGTCCCAAGCTATGGCTACGCGACAATCAAGCTCGGGAAGCGGGGATACTGCAGTCAACGCCCCTTAAGCCAAACCCTGCACGTACAAGGATTTTCTCAACTGCCAACCCCTAAATTTCAAAGGCACAGAAGGTGCTATTGGGTTGATCAGGTGGTTTGAAAAGATGGAATCTGTCTTCCGCATCAGCAAATGTGCGGAGGAGGACAAGGTCAAATTCTCTACTTGCACCTTCGCAGACGGCACTCTCACATGATGGAATTCATATGCCCAGTCTGTGGGTATCGACACCGCCTATCTACTCCCCTGGGAAGACCTAAAGAAAAAGTTCACAGACGAGTGATGCCCAAGCGAGCAACTTCAAAAGCTGGATGAGGAGTTCTGGCACCTAAAAGTCCAGGGAACTGACATTATTGGTTATACTACCCGGTTTCAGCCACTCGCCCTTCTCCGCCCGGCGATGGTGAGTACGGAGCCTGAGAAAATCAAGAAGTACATTCGCGGACTTCCAAAGCCTGTTCGAGGAAATGTCTCATCTTCAAGCCAAACCACCCTTCATGGCGCCATTCGATTGGCCCGTGAACTCATTGCCATGAATGACAGCCCAGAATCACCCACTCCATCTTCCAACATCAACAAGAGAAAACCTGATGGAAACCCTAACTTTCAAACCCAGTTCAATAAAAAGCCTGCGCCTTCTAGGGCCTACGCTACCGGTTCCGACGACTCTAAGTGTCTCATATTCAATACCCGACACTATATCGAACACTTCCTTTAGTGTCGCACCTTACCTTGCCCGACACTTCCTTGAGTGTCGCTACAATCAGAAATTGGACCCTCCGACACTTACATAGAGTGTCGCTGAAAATTGTTAAACACCTCATCCGACACTCACATAAAGTGTTGCATAAATCAAAAATCAGGAACCCACGACACTTCTAGCTAGTGAAGCATAAATCCCTTACCCGACACTTCCCTGAGTGTCGGCCCCACTCCTTGCAACACTTCATGAAGTGTCGCAAATAATTCAGAACAGACATTACATGTGACACTCCCTTGAGTGTCGCTAATAACTAATAAATGGCGCATCGAGTGTCGTAGAAAACAAAAAGATCACAACACATTTATATACTAAGTGTCGAATATTTACAACCTCAAACACGACTACGATACACTTCCTAACGACAGTAGTATACTATATAAGTTTGCTTTACACTTAGATACGCACGAGATTACACTCGAAATTACCTACGAGGTTACATTCGCATGAATTTACACGTACGAGCTTACACTCGAATACCTACGAGCTTACACTCGAATACTTACGAGTTTACACTCGAACACTCGCGAGCTTACACTCGCACCCATACAAGATTACACTTGTACACTTTAGGGTTTTCATCCGCATAGGGTTACACCCGCTCGAACTTACATTCGCACAAACGTTACACGTAGCCATACGAATTACAGACATACTAATATACTTTACAAGTATGCAATCTCATATGGAAACATTCTAATATTAAATAAGACTATTATTACACGCCGTCACCAATGGGCCGTACACACTTATACAAAATTTCAAATATAAACATTTACAAATGTACAAGCAAACTATTGGACATTAACTAGTCGAGGAACAACAAGCATGGATACTTTCCAAGTTATCCGTTTACTTACTTAACCTTACGCGTATTAGAACGCTAAAGGTTTCTAATTCAGAATACTACTCTGCTTGCTTTCTGCATCGTCTGCTAGACTCATGTGAGTCTCACAGCCCCTATTTTACTGTTTTCTACTCAGGGGTGAGATGCATTATTTGCTTTACATGAACACACGTATTTACTTAATTACTGTTTTACCGACTTACTGATTAACCGAATTATTGATAAGCCAATTGCATGAGTTTTGTTCAATCCAATGAAGGCCTCTGAATCATAGTTGTTAGTTACAGGATAAGCGCGAGTTTTAGTATATGGATCCATATGGGACTGACAATCCCCGCCCGGGGTAGCACGCACTACCACGAACTGTACTGTATAAATGGGCGTTTCTGACTCGTTTCACATGAATGCTTTTGGATTAGCATTTACAGGGGAAAATTTACTAGGTACTTGATTGTACCCTTTACTGAAGTGTTAAGCTTCAACTATGATGGCTCATGGCAAAGGTTATCGTCCGATTACATATGTGCAATCTTTACTTATTGGTTGATACTGTACATTTACTTTTACTACTTGGTGTGTTCAAACTGTTATTTACTACAAACCTGTGTGATTTACCAACCTTTTGGGTTGTCCTTTTAGTGATGCATTCTCAAGTACACAGCTTTAGATGGATGGCCCGCAGGATGTGCTTACTAGCTCGAGTCTCATGCATACACACGCTTAGAGATTTTTATACATTACTTTTGTAATAGTTGTTATGTATTTAAATCTCTAGATATTACTCGATAACTTGAGCTAGGTACTTTTTGAAATGCTTATGAAATTAATGTAATATTTTCGAACGTCTCATATAGAGTCGTTTACTATATCCTTTGTGCTTGATTACTTGATTAGTAGCACCCCGAAGCTCGCTTCCGCAACATTCAAATTTAGGGGTGTTACACATTATCTCACATTTTTAGCCCAAATCATGATGAATATATCCGAAATTAACACTTTATCATTAAAACTCATCACTTGGGCTAAAATATAGAAAACATTTCAAAAATCATCTTAAATGGTCGACAAACACAATAAATGTAACGAATACGATCATAAGCATTCTCGTTCACGCTTTCAAACACTTTTTAAGTTCCACTAAGAATTATGACCTCTAACCTATATCATTTTTTCATTAGGAAATTACGATAGCGTAGATATAAAGAACGCTGAAAACGGACACCCGAGTCAAAATTTACGCCCAAACGAAGAATCCAAGCAACCGGAGAAGACCAATACGGGCAAACCAAGCCGTATACGGGATGCACAAGCCGTATACGGCCATGCACTGACCGTATACGGCCTGGCATGACCGTATACGACTGGTGTCCTCCCGTATACGGCCTTGTGCCTCCCGTATCCGACCAATTCCACCCGTATACGGCCAATCTCTCCCGTATTCGATGTTTTGTCCGTACAAAAAAGGATTTTGATACGGTTGAGCGATACGGCTGTGCTTTTGAAGGTAGGGATACGACTGGACAATACTGTTGAGCACCCACTATAAATACAAGCCTCCACCAACACATTTCAACACACTTCTCATTCATTTTTCATTCTTTCTTTCATTTTCTCTCTCTACTCTCTCTCTAGAAATAATTAGATTAGTTTAGTATAATTAAGCTAGTAAATTAGCTTCTAGCTTAGTTGTAACAGAGGTGCTCCGAGACTGCGATTGTGCAATATTTGTAATAACGCTTTGTCAGGTTCTATTATAATCTCTATCTTATTATTTTTAATAATGTTGTGCAGCTGCCATAATTATTTAGAAATGCTTGCTAGAATTATTGCCATGCTTAGCTGAACATATCTGTGTTTGCTATGATAGTCATTATGCTAGGGTAGTTATACTTTAATCATGCCGTTACTCTGTATGTATGCTGTTGATATATATTTGAATTTATGAATTGAGTCTCCAATGTTTATTTATCCAACTTATGCTGTGGTTTGTAACTTACTACTGGTACTTAACTGGTGGTACACCGCTTATTAGTCTGTGTCTGATGATTGGTGAACTCGACATGGCCGGTGTTCTCCTGGTTGAAATACACCGGAGGGAGACACGGAGCGTAGGACTAGAGATAGATTAGACTCATTTCATATAACAAATATTTTAGAGAGAACTTTCGGAATATTTGTGACTTAACCATTTGCCCAATTACTCTGCATGTATATACTGATCCTTGTATGCTGCTCTGTTGCATGTTCTTGTTTGATTGTTGCTTTAGGGTTTGCATGCTAGTATCACTTGTGTTGTTGGACATATGACTAGGTTTTCGAATATAAATTGACTGCATACATCAGTTTAACATGCGTAGAATAGTTATGATGATTTATATGAAATAATGATGAACAATTTAATCTTCCGTTAGACCAGACGATCCCAACTTGTTCCGGTAGGAAACCCCTGTTTATGTTTTTGTTTATTCAACAATTCATGCCATGATTCGGATATCTCGGATGTCCGGGATTTTGAAACATTATTCGAGAATGGTTAATGGTTAAATTAGTTGCTACATTTGGGAGAACTTCCGGTGTAGTTTACATTCCATAACTATTATCTTCGTGACATGTTATTTATCTGATTGTGGACAACTCTACGTTAGATATATAATAGGCTAGTAGTTATGGCTCATTAGGACATATAACTTAGGATAGACAACAAGGACCTTTTAATGTTGCAACGAAAATACCGTAAAACAGCTGAATACTGGTATAGCGTTGAAAACACCACTGGTGGAGTACAAATACGTGGAAGCTAAGGAAAGGCTGTAGGTAGAGTACTTTGTTGTCATTGATTGTTCCAAGTACGTCTGTTAAATCCTGACTCCGTCATCATAACTAATACCTTAACTAAAATAACTACCCCTAAATAGCATATATGATTATCATAGTAAACACTCGCGTTAATCTGTAGTTCTCGTAGCCACCTCACCTCCTCTATATTTAGTTTAGTTTTTTTTTTTTAAAAATAGTTAGTTAGAACAGAAAAGAAATAAAACCCCTATCAAAACTTTTAATAAACCAGCTAAATTATAAAAGAAAATCAAAAGACCTAGATCCTATGCCCGTTGTAGTTTGAAGAACGACCCTAGGTCATACTTATTGTTGTACTCACCCATAGCTTTAGTATACTTAGGCCCCACATTACAAATTAAAAAACTCACTGGTGGCCGCGCCAGGAGGAAGGCCCGCAACGACGCGAGTTGATTCGCAACCGACCTCTAAGCGCCCATCAGTCTTTATTTAGGTACTTGTATCTTTGCATACCGAAGCTGCGCTTTTCCTGCAATTGCGCGTTCCTTAATCCTCATCTAATCCAGGAAACAGTTTCCGTCTCCGTTGTCATGAAGCACGCACTGATGTGTTCACTGCTCACAGTGATAAGCGTTTTTTCCTTGCTCCCTATTTCGCAAGGTATGTATTATATCTAACAATACTAATACACTTAGAATAATTTTCATTCTCCATCACTGTTCATTTTTACCCAACAAATTATTTCTTATAACTTGTAGTTAACTTGACACTACTGAATTTTCAGGAGAGAAGGCGGGAATTGGCAATGGAAGATAGTGTTGGTAATCATATAATTAATATAGTGTGAAAAACATTATATATGCAAATTGATCATAAACAAGGGTAGTGCTACCCCGCGCTTCGCTACGGGATTAGATTGGTACAATACAGGTATTTTAACGGTAAAAGTTACCGGTACAAAATACTCTGTATATTGAAATCACTACGTTATTACCAAATATACTAAATGTTGACTGCTTGATTTTCGTTAGTGAACATTCAGGAATTCGAGTCCCAGTGGGTATTAAAAAACACGTTCAACACTTAACGTCACACTAAGAAAAAAAAGTTAGTGTTTTCTCTTGAACATATTTAGACGAAACACACTAATAATGGATACATTTTTACGTTGTCTCAGCTTTCAATGATGACCGTTCATGTATAAAATGCTCCGAAAGTTATTTATAGTTTTGTTAAACAAATTATATATTTGTCTCTAACAAAGTAATTTTATTTTTTATAGTGTAACCTTTATAATCAATATATTTGTCAACCACAATTGTTACGGATATTATTATAAACTTCATATAAATAAATAAAAAAAAATAAAAGTTCACTTTGTAAAAAAAATGCTCCTAATAAATAATACAAAACGACGTTAAAAAATTTAATACAAAGCGATATTAAAATAAAAATAAATATCTACCACATTATTAAAGTTAAGACGTGTAATGTCAACACAATACCGCATTTTATTCTTTTAAATTTGTCATTTTAGTTGTTCTACCCGGTTTAATAAGATTTATTTTATAAGCAAACGTTATTATTAAAAATAATTCAACTAACGTAAGATGGAACTAATTATAGTAAACAAAAATAAATAAAAAATCCTACTCCTACAATAATAACACTAAAAGTGCAGTAACAATATTCTTTACGGTATTAAACATGTATAGATTTTCATTAAATAAGCAAAAACAGATTTAGTGGTAAAACTTGTTTTTCATTTCATTTACATTCCCCAAAAACTAAATAATATTTTTATTAGGAAAGCACCCACCGCTTTTCTAAAACCACGGGTGGTAAATATTTTTGCTGACAACTTTTTATGATTTATTTTATTATATTGTAGCATCTCTATCTCTGTACCATCCAATTTATTTAAAGTAAATTTTTTCTTCTTTACCTCACTCTTACAATCTGACAGACCCAAACCAGCTTTGTATCTGTAAAAGGAAACCCTTACCCTCACCTCTCAAGTCACTACACCTTCATACAAAACATGACCGTCACCTCCCCAGAATATACCCACCGTTCTTCTTGAAACATATCACTGTGCCAGCTGGCGGCACATATCTACCTTTTTGTTCACCTCTTTCACATTTTTTAGATCGGCAATTGTATTGTTTTTCAAATTATTTGACCTCCGAGATCTGCATGAGTAGGAAGACATCGTAGATCTCTGTTCTACAGGTGCAAAAAGACGACGGCCATCTCCGGTTTGCATCTCCGATTTCGCCAACATAACCTGTAACACCCCCCAAATTTAATGATTTGCGGAAGCTTGGTTTGGGTGTTACTAATCAATAACAAAGCACAAAGATATACATAGTAAACGACTCTATATGCGTCGTTTTAACAAAATATATTGATAATTGAAATGTTTACAACAATTAAAGCTTTACATAGCTCGAGTTTAAATAAAAGGAGATTTCAGTACATAAGTACTTGTACAAAATATACTAATGCAAGAAAATCTCAATCGTCTGTATGCTGACTCGAGCTAAGTCCTGAAGCAGAAACATCCTACTGCTTGGTACCTGCGATATATGCTAAAAGGTCAGCTAAAAGCTGGTGAGCTCACAGGTTTGAAATCAGTTAATATAGTATGAACCGCAAGATTTAATTAATGAATTGCATCCAGCAATTAAATGATAGTCATCGTGTATATAGCCATGAGCACATAGTTGAGCTTAACTCGAGGGCCGGGTCCCCTATAGAGAATTCCGGGCGAGGTGCCTCCACGAATGCCTAATCCACATTCGTCTTCCCAAATATTAGTACGTCCGTTTACCCGGTTAGTGCTTGCTAACCCGGACGAGGTGGGTCAATCCTATATGGTACCATATACTAATATTCACGCTACAACGTATTAACAAATATGCTGACGGAGGACTTTAAATGATCAATTTCGGAAAACTCATGTAGTATATGAAATGTTTGTACTTGCGTTCACATGTTAAAAGTTGAGCAATATATCACACCCCTGAGTAAAACAGTAAAAGAGGGGCTATGAGACTCACCTGAGTCTGAGAGCGTTTAAAATAAACGTAAGTTGATTAGCCGAGTATGAAGTCCAAAGACTTGTAACCTGAGGGTGTCCACGACACGCGATGGTTATAATCATGATTGGGTATCTCAAAAGATCACCCTTGTAGTTGTTACACAACTATATATGTCCAAATTACTACGATTTGGTTGATTTGTCAAGTGTTTGAAAACGTGTACGGCCCGTTGGTGATGGTTTTGAAATAATAACTTTAAGTATTATTATCATGTTATTGATGTTTTGCACTTAAAATTGTGTTCCAATGTGTTTTATAAGTCGTATCGTATAAGGGATTGAGGTTATGTACGTTCGACACTTAGTGAAATTTTAGTTTGAAAACCTGCTGTTTTATGCGACACAATCATGCGACACAAAAGTGGTTATGCGACACAAGGGTTGTGTCGCATAGGAATGCGACACAATGTCTATGCGACACAATGGTTGTGTCGCATAGATGCGAGATGCTGATTCAACATCGACGTAGTGATTGTGTCGTATGAAAATACGACATAGAATACGACATAGTGGTTGTGTCGCAAAACTTACGACACAAATTCTTTGGTACGACACAAGGTGCGACGTAGTAGGTTTTATATGGCATAACATGGGAAATACGACATAACGTGCGACACAAAGGGTAAAATACGACACAACATGCAACACAAGGCTTGTGTCGCATGGAAGAACACCAGCCCAGAAAGTCCGGCTGTCATGATTTTTCCGGCCAAAAATCCGATTCCAACCCGTTTTTAAGCTATGAAATCGTGTTCTATACTTAGTAAGGGACATATACAAGTTATAATAACAACTACAAGTGAAAAATACTAAGAATCGAGAGATTTCGGGATTTTGTCGGAAACTTACAAATTGCCGAAATGGAAATCCGGAAAGATAGAAATGTAGATCGTTGCGAGGTGATCGTGAATCTCTAAAAATGTTGATGATCCGAGTGCGTTTGATTATGTTATTTGTCGATTTATGATGGTGGTGGTGGTTTAATGTGTAGAGAGAAAATAAAAGAGAAAAAGAAGAGAGAGAGAGTGAGATAAGTGAAAATGAAAGGAAAGAAGAGGAAAATGGGAGGTTAAGTCTCCCATTTTCGGTCCCCGTCTCTGTGCTCCGCGTGGTGTTCGTTTTCTCCGTCATTTAGCGTTTTATAATTATTTTACATATTAATTGGTAAGTTTTAAAATACAAATTATTACGCGATATTTTATTTAAGTATTTTACAATTCAATTTATATTTGAGTTATAAAAAGTAAGTTTGTTTATTTAGTTTGCGCGTTTTGATATTTTTAAATCGTATAAGTATTGTTTGTATGGTCCGAATAAATACGAAATATTATCATAATAATATTGTTGATATAAAAACGTTATTTAATAAAATTGGTCACCAACGTCCGTATTAAATTGAATCGAAATACATTCGATTTAAATTGCGTACGATTCAATCAAATCGCATTTTCGTATATATTCATCAATATATATAATTCGATACATTAATAAGCCTAACACAGAACTAATTACATGTATTAACATCTGATTAGGCACTAAATACTAGTCCTAATTTGGCGGGTGTTACATAACCGACGACATTCTGGCAACGGAAAACCTGACAGCGAGATTCGGACATATAAACGAAGAAGATTGACGGTGACGGTTTGGAACTGAAGCGACCACCTCAGGCTTTAAATCTTTTGCAAGAAACAAAACGCAGGTTTGGTAAGTGGATGTGTCCTGGACACAGGTCCGGTAAACGGATGTAAGGGTAATTACATAAACACCCCGAGAACAGAAGAGGAAGGAGGAGGTTCGGCATGTTGGCAGCAGCAAAAAAGACCAAAATGTCCTCAGTGAACAGTAGAAAACGACGTCCGAGGCTTCAAAACGACATCCCATCCTTCGGATGATAGTATATTTAGTAATTATATATGTTAAACTAACTGTGTGCTTCAAATCAGTGTCCTCAACAACGAGACAGTTGGGAATGTGGGTATTACATAATGATGCATTTGCAACAATTCCTTATGAGTATGCAACTAGATTTCCCACAAAATGTAAGTCCATAGTACGCAATAATCTCTGTAATGCATTAACCTCGATCTCCTTTTTATGTTTTAATTTGAATCTATTATAGGCTTGGAGCGACTTGTCACCTTATTCACCAATTGATTTGGACAAAGTTAATTGGTAATTGAGGGCACAATTGAATTTGCAAAGAGGTATAGTACATTTTTGACGGTCAGAACAAATAAATAAATACATTTTAAGCATTATATTCAGGTTATTTTTATAGTTGTACCTTATATTTAGGTTATATTTTAGCATGTTTTATACGTTTATGTTAGATTTTGTTTTGAATTATTTGTCATTTAGTTATTGAATTCTGCTGGTTTTGGCATAACTGTAGTCTACTATTTTGCATAGGAAATCAAGCAATTCAATAACGGAATAACCCCCACATTACGAAATATACATCAGCTCCGAAAGCACCGCTCCAAATATATATATTTTTTAATATTTCATTTAAAAAACCGCCACAAATGTAAATTCAAACACACCGCCATAAGCAATTTAAAAAAAAAATTTATTTCCAAATATATTTTTTTAATATTTCAACTAAAAAAAACCGCCACGAAAACTAAGTAATGACGACGCTCCAATTACACAATTTTTTTATTTCTTTTCACTAGAACCGCCACAAATACTAGCCACGAATCGTTACAAAACGCTCCATAAGTTGCTCTATTTACCGCCTCAATAGGAATCTATAAACCGCTTCAAAACTATATTATGCCCGCCAATTTTATTACTTTTTAACCGCTTCATATGTTCATTTAACCGCTCCTAGTGGTACAATTTATAGCGGTCGTTTGACCGCTTTAAACAAGTTTTCACTTTTCGTGACGCCGGCATCAGGGGCGGGCTGTTCACCGCTTCATATGGCCTTTTTCACCGTCATATATAACCGTTTGTATACTAGTGATTATAGGTACATCTACCAACACTTACTTCAAATCTCTTCCTTTTGAATGCACATTCCAGATTATTCAAATTCTAACTTTGACTAGCAGCCTAAATCAACCCTGGACATCATTAATTCCTATTAAACACCATAATATAGCAAGCTATTCTGCTGTTCTTAGGTACAGGAATTGTAATTCAAAAGGTTAGTTATTTCACTTCTAATTGACAGATTAAGCTAAACAAACAAAGACATGAAGGCAACACAAATGTATAGTGACACAATCCACCAAACCCACTTTTTATAGAAGTAAAAATACGAACTTCAAGTTTTGTAAGTCTACCTTTGATTCCTATTTGCATATTAACAAAAAATTATATCAATTTTCTACAGAATACACATGAACCTGAAGAGCAGCGCGAGATGATCGAGAAGTAGGTTTCTTTTTGTCCTTGTCTTTGTTCAGTGCCACATTCTCACCCTCATACCTTTCGCTCCTTTTCCTGACATTTTTATTTCATCACAAGAAATCCCACAATTGAGAATTTTTGTTTTTGGGAAATGGAGATGTCGATGGAATTGCAAGGCTATGAAGCTTTGAGGTTGCAATTGCTACTAGAGTTAACCCTAATGTTTAATATATGGAAAAATAGTACGACCAATGTTTGGATTCAATATTTCAATATATCCAAAAAAATATTTAAAATTTATCATGTAATTTTTATTTTTTAATTTTAATATTATTATTCAGGGTGCTAAGTGTATTTATTTCAAACTAATATAAGCCATCGATCTTCAATTATGGAGCATAAGCAAGGTTCAAGACTTGTTAATGGTATTCTGTTTTATATATATAAATAAAATAATAATATAATATAATAATAATTAAAGATTAAAAATGATGATGATGATGATGATTATTATTATTATTATTATTACATAATAAAATTTATAATTATAGTTCGGATTTTACTAACGTATGGCACACATTAAGCTGCATTTAATGAAGCTTAAATTTTAACTTAATTATAATTAATAAGAATTAAATGTAAATAATACTGTAATATTTAAAGAAATTTCAACTTAAATAATATTTTTTTAACGTGATCAAAACCTTTATAATTAAGGGTGATGATCCATACAACACTTTTTCTTATCTGTAAAGTATATTTGAAGGTGTAAGGAGAAAAAAAGAGTGGTAATGCCCATTAATTATACATAGTACTTTTTTTTTCTTGTTTTTTTTGACAGATACATATACGTTCTTAAAAATCGATATTTGGGAGGGGGAGAAAACGGCGTCGGAATTTTGTTCGGCATTCGAAGGTAATTAAATCTCATGTCTACTTTTGAGATAGCTGCTAATTGATCACTTCCGAGTTCCGAGTGGTTATTAAATATATGATCTGCGTGCGTTTTGGATTCAAACTGGTGAATATATTCTAACCTAAAACCCCAATAACAGTAGGCTTCTAATCGTATGCCAATTTTCTTTATAATTGCATCTAGTATACAAGTATGATTTTCACCAGGGCCGTCTTTGAGGGTGGGCGAGGTGGTCGACCGCTCAGGGCCTCTAAATTTCGAGGGCCTCTAATTTTTTTTCCATGTAATGTGATATGTAATATATATGATGATTACATAAGAGATTGACACCTCTTTTATTTTGAACTAAGAGATCTTTGTTAATTGGTAACTAGATTTAGACTAAATATATATTTGAACAAATATTTAGGTCGACTGAATGGTCCAAAATTGAAAACTTATATTGACGTGTTAGACTTTGACTAAAAGAGTTAATAACTAACAACTGGGATCTGAGAGAATAAGTATCAGAGAAATAAATAAATTTTTTGAAAATCGGATCATTAAAAATCAGTTTTCATCGAACATTTATCTTACTTGACATCTAGTTATAGGGTCTCATTTCCGTAACACGACAACTGTGTCCAGGGCCTCTAAAAGTTCAGAGACGGCCCTGATTTTCACTAACGTAAAATTATAAGTTTTATAACCGTCGAGCACACGTGAGTTCTGGAATTTATTTTATCCCAGGGTGATTTTGAATATTTATTGATATATATTGTTGATTGTTGAATTGGTTGACCAAGGCTACATGGTGGAGATACACTATCGTCGCCGTAAAACCATCAAGGTTATGATGGCAGAGCTTCCACATGATCTACTAGTATTTCACGTACTACCAAGACTTCCCCCCAAATCGTTAATCCGTTGGATGAGTGTTTCCAAGCAATGGCACTCGTTCTTGAAGACGCGCAAGTTTGCAGAAATTCATCTCCACCACGTGACAAACGATCAGCATCAGAACCACCACAAACTACTCGTCTTGTCTAGAACAAAACCTCGCAACTTTCGCACCATAGATTGTGAAACACCTGAAGATGGGTTTGCCGTCAACCGCCCTTTCCCATTTGAAGCCGGTCGTGAAAACAAGTCTACCGTTGTGGCATCTTGTAATGGACTGGTATGCGTAGGCCTACATAAGACTAGGAATGATGCATTCATAGATCTAATTATATGGAATCCTTTGATAGGCGAATATAAGATGCTGTCTAAAGCTAATGCTCACAAACGATGCTACAGTCCCGATAATGCATTCATGTTGTACTACACTTCTTTTGATGACGATTACAAGCTTCTAGTTGTGGACCATGGTATTGCATTTAGCATATACTCATTGAAAAACAACTCGTGGAGAAATGTCATTCCAACAAACGACTTCCTCCACTGTTGGAAGCGATCCTTCCTTCCAAGACCACATAGTACTTTGTTGAATGAAAATATCTATTTTTTAAATAAGAGTATGAAAGGAAATACGTATCAATGTAACTATTCAGTTATGCGGTTCGATACACAGACGGAAAAGTTCACAGAGATTGCAACTCCTGCTGTACTGATCAATGCAAGTAGTCAAGAGTCGGCGTGTTTGAGTTTCACATCTCGAGGAGGCTGCATTCACTTTTGCTTGATGCGGAACATTGGGGAAGTAGATCATACAGACTGGCGTATTGAGTTGTGGAGGATGGATGAGATGGGAATTTGGACAATGGTGCTTACTTATTCCTGGTTACCCTGTTCAGCAATTGAATCACATTTGATACCCATTTTACCTTGCTATTTCTTTCCGCTGCACTTGATGAGGAATCGAAATGTGCTCATTCATTACAATTATTTAACAGATCTTTATATATTAGATCCGGAAAAGCAAACTGATATCAAGTCCAGTTCATATAGCACCAAAGGCATGGATATCCCTCTACGAGGAAAATACATCGAGACTTTTGTTTCACCCTATCAATATATGAAGTTGCAGCCTCATTAATTAGACTCATGTCTAAAGTAAACTCTTTTTAGCTGAATGGCTTGGAATATCTTTGTACGTTATATATAATCTAGTACTAGTATGATCATTTGGGCAGCTTTATTTTTATTTTCCTGAGAGGTGATAATTGTTTGCAACTAGTTTTTTATGATCTTTTGAATGGATTTTAAGAACCTATTTATACAAGCAGATTGATGATTATTGTGACACTACTTTACAACATAATGCGGGACGTTATTGTATCTTACAAAGTTGCTAATCCCCTAACTGTTAGCATTGTCGGTATGCTACAACTGCTTCCTAGATAAATTTTGAGCATTGTCACTTGTCAGTATGCTATAGTTGTTTTAGTGTTTTTATCATTTAATTGTGTTATTGTTTTCTTGCTATTGAACAATCCAGATATCTCTGTGTTAGCAAATTAAAGTTTTGAGAATTTGAAATTTACATATTTGCTGTTTAGTTATAACCTTTTGTGTAGTTCTAAAGATTTGGTTAAATTATCTATTCAATGAACTCATTCTGTGTATTAAAGCACCGTAAGGATTGACATAATATATTTAAACTATAGGATAGTTCAAAAAAGTTGATGAAGATGTGCAATAGATATTTGCAGTTAAATTGTGTAATGAAAAGGGTAAAATGTTTTCTTTGGTGTGTTTGATGTTTGCTTCTTCAAGTTCTGATGAACCATGTTCAATAGATCTATGTTCTTGATATGGGTTTTGTTGTTTCAACACTTATTATCCGCTATTTGATCAAACATTGCCTAGTTTTTTCTATATCAAAATGATTTTGTAAATAGATGCCAGTCTACAAAGCGGCCATTGGGTTCCCAGGTAAAGCATTTGAAGCGCATGCATCGGTTAAATCATTTTTTAAGTATATGATTGATATTCAATTGATCTTTACAATCATTAATTTTGTTTAGTAGTTGACTTGTTTTTCTTCTTCTTCCAGATTTTAAGCCTCAGTCGCATTCTTCTTGGTACCAGCGGGTCAAACTTCCATCTCCATGTTGTTAAGGCCACTAGTATGGTTTTTGTCCCACGTATTAACTTTTTTGGACCTTGTATGGTTAATCAGTATATCATGTCTGATGTATTTACACATAATTCATTGGTTTAATAGAATACAAATATACAATGAGTAGTCAAATATGTCAAAATAAGCAAACTATGAAAATGCCTCATTTTGTAATTTATGTTTTGATATGGATGTAAGTGATGTATGTGGATTATAGATGGACTTTGAGTTGGTTTCCGAATGAATACCACTCTTTACAATGCTCGTCTGTTTTTCGGTGGATTAGAATTGGCTAGTGCTGGAATTATATCTCAATTCGTGGTAAGGCCGATTTCTTGATTTTTGAAATGTATTTTTTTTAAGATATACCCTATATAAACAATTAATAAATAAGTGCACTAGCTAACGAAGTTCATTCATACGTTTTATGCGGTCGTTAACAAAGCACTCTTTCATCATGTGAGTAAAGTCGGTGGGTCAATCAACATTCTTAGAGTGCCCTCAGCTACCATTCTAAGTAACAAAATCCACATGCCATTAGTGCTGATATGATCTTTTGGACTATGACTTGCTGATGGCAGTTAACTGCCAAAAGAGCAGGATCTTTCTATTTCATGGTATAATAGTATACAGTTCAATTTGTATTTCATTTAGGAATCGAGGTTGGGTAACGGGTCAAACTGTTTTTTTATAACAGCTGAAACAAATCTTTTCGGGTGACTGGAAACACATTTTTCCGATAATTATGAATTATTCACTAATTACATAGATTACATTAACTTTAAGTAAGTTCTTTGTGTATGATCTTTTTTAATTGTTTATTTGATCTCTTATACAGTCCAGATCAGGTTAGTTTTGAGTTGAGATTCATGATTTATGTTGGATTTGAATTCTTTTTTTGTGTATCATTTTTAAGTGTCTATTAAATCACTAATTAGTCGAGACCAGATCATATTAGTTTCAGTTTCAGTATCGTGATTTATTTTGTATTTGATGCTGCAACTGGATTTAACTTTGTTATTCTTAATGATTTCTGATAATAACTGATTGTAGGTTTGGGGGATGACCCATCTACTCCTACTCAAGATTTGCAGACCTGGAACTCCATGACATTCAGTCAGGATATAAGGACATATTTATATGCTGGTAATATGTTACTTTCGTAAACACATGCTGTCATTTTTTTACTTTCTAATCTACGCTCTAAGGTGGGCATCAGACAACTGTTCTGATGAAATGGGCAGAACCGTTTTTCGTTATAGTTCTTTGTTGGTAAGGTTATTGATACGAACCAACTAATAATAACGAATTAAATAGTAAAAAAAAGACGATATTCGAGAGATCGATCACTGTCTCACAGTTTACTTTCGAGAGGTAAACTAACTCTCCGATGATATTCAATCACCCATTCATAATATTCAGCCTAATCTCAATTACAATAATGAAGTCCTATTTATAGAGTTATCTAACTTCTTCCCTAGGACTTGCCTAATTAGACTAGACACTAATAATAATTTCCTAATAATAATATCCCTAAATAAACTATTAAATAAAATAAACTTAATATATCCTAATTATAATATGATACGTATCATTACTCCGCCCCCGAAAAACACCTTGTCCTCAAGGTGTTGCTTTGAACGATCTTGATTCCTGGATCCCGAGTGGTCCTTTGAGATTGTCTACTCATTATCTTCTCATAAAGAGGTCCCCAATCGTAAGTGGCTGTTAGTACTTTCTGCACATGAACATAGGTTTTGGGTAGTCCAGATACCAACCCACGTAAGGGTTTATGCAACCCATTCTTCACTCGATGCATTGCAGCCTCAGTTTCGCACCTCTTGCTGTTCTCCAATACGAGTTTGCCCAAAGCTGTTATATTGGGTATCTGACCGCTGTTGTGCTTGCCACCTCCATGCAAAACCCAATCATCCATGCTGATAGGCGGATTTAGAACTCCCTTGTTTGGTTTCAACTCAGACAAGAAAGATTCAATTTCTTCATCATTGTCGGCTGCATAATCTTTATCTACTTCCTTAAATTCATCTTCCACTGATTTCACAGTTGGCTTTGGAGCTAAGTTGAGAATCAACTTCTTCAATTCCTCGTGTATTTGATTTGCTTGTATCCTCAACGCCCAAAATTCCGAGACTCTCTTTTTCTCCATAGTAGCAAATCGAGTTATAATTTCAGTTGTGTATTCACTTAACTCCGCTTCTAAATCTGTCAAATTCTTAGCCATAACTTATTAGTTTTTTACGATACCAACGATAAACACAGATAAATTATTTTTTTCTTCTTCTCCCCGGATGAACAGTTTTTTGAGATGAACAATACCCCTGAAAAGTAACTTCCTTTTTTTTACTTTCGAGAGGTAAACTAACTCTCCGATGATATTCAATCACCTATTCATAATATTCAGCCTAACCTCAATTACAATAATGAAGTCCTATTTATAGAGTTATCTAACTTCTTCCCTAAGACTTGCCTAATTAAACTAGACACTAATAATAATTTCCTAATAATAATATCCCTAAATAAACTATTAAATAAAATAAACTTAATATATCCTAATCTACTATCTACTTCTATATATATATATATATATATACAGGGGAAGGTTCAAATGAGAACCACTTTAAAATTGAGAACTGTGAGAACCACAACGAATACATGTTTGTTCACATGTGATTAACTTCAAACATATGTGAACATTGATGTACGTTTAATTGAAAAAGAAAAAAGTCAAAAAAATCTTAAAATCATATCGAAAAACGCAAAAAACAAATACATGTTCACATGTGAACGATAATGTGAACAAATCGGTTGAAATGTGTTTTAAGACGTAAATTTATGAATTTTTTTTTTACTTTTTTCCTTTTCAATTAAACGTACATCAATGTTCACATATGATTGAAGTTAATCACATGCGAAAAAACACGTATTCGTTGTGGTTCTCACAGTTCTCAACTTTAAAGTGGTTCTCATTTGAACCTCCCACTATACATATACATATACATATACATATACATATACATATACATATACATATACATAAAGCATCTTTTATTGTTGAATCTTTAACACTTCTTAAAAAATTATAATGCCTAAACTACCCTTTACACTTATGGTAACTATCCATTCACAAGAATAATTAATCCTTGATTGATCATGTACATTTCCATGTATGTATACAAAATTAGACCGTGTATTACTTTTATAAAATGGTTCATCTGCATCTACCTTTTTCATATCTATAATGTTGACTTGCATATATATGTCATCCTCATTGAATTGATGCATATCAATTTCCATTACTACACATAAAAGCAAATTACCGCTAGCAACTTTTCATCACGGGATCATGCAACTATCATTGAGTTATTATATTCTGCTGCATAACTCGGGTATTATACTAGTTATAATATGATACGTATATGTTATCTGTTTTGCTTTGGGTTATTAGTTGAAACTTATTCTTATGTTTTGGTTTCCTATCTTGGAAAACTGCCTTAATGTTTTTATTTTTTGCTCCTCTGTAGCTTCACTTGTGCAACATCAACACACATACCAGTACTCAGCTGACGTGATAGAGATCAGCAAGTTATAGTCATGGTCCCATGGGTGCAAACCATGTCATAGGGGATATATGTATATTATATGATTTGAAGATGAGTTTGATGAATGTCAAAGGTGAGAAAGGCGAGTGCCTGGGCGACAAGGTGAGGCATTTTTGTGTAATTCGCCTTTGTATACCTCAGGCGAGGTGTTTTACACTTTTACAGAGGCGACACCTTTTTTAATTAGGGGAGAAAGGCAAGCAGGTGAAAGGCGACGCCTTTTTCAGATCTAGATTTTTGAATCAATAACCACCTGAATTTTGAGTTCCTGACTTTTCTCATTCTTTCCTGACTTTTCTCGTTCTTCGAGCAGCCACTAACGTCGTGATATATCTGTAGATAATTACAAAATTTTAGGGTCTTAGGATTAAATTAAATCTTTCAAATAAATAAAAGATAAGTTTCCCTTTTCCCATATCCCCCACGTTCCAAAATTCTCAACATCATAATATTTCTCTGCCGTCCCTACATTTGATTAGAGTAATGGACCTTTTAAACTTTCATATTTGTACTTTGTTACGAGTTTTTTAGTTTGTTTAAACTTATCTATTTTGGGTTTATTCTCTATAACACGACTATATTTAAAGGTACACATGTTTTACATCTTCATATTATCCCTTTACTATTTATTTTCTTGTTAGATAATTAGATTATAGATTATGTGTTGTACTGTTACTAGCATAGATTAATAGCTTATCTGACTCGGGCGTTCTCCTTTCGTCGCCTCTTGCCTTAGGCGATTAAAGAGGCATGTCGCCTCGGCTTCACCTTCCCCTTTAACTACCTTGGGTGGTTTAAAAATGTATGATTTCATTTTTATTCTCGGTTGGTACTTTGTCTCCTGAAAAGTCAATACTGCAGATTCTATTTTTGAAACATGAATAGGGACTTAGGACTATTACTTTGACAAAATTTAGCATGATAGTGACCTGCAATATAGACACACGTTTTCCTTGAGAAGTTGGAGAGTGACGTTTCTACGTTTGGTATGGGGTCTCAAATTCTTGATTTCATGATCAGCAACTTTCTTAGAGCATCCACAATGACCATTTTTCAATAGCTTTTTTACAAAGCTTTTTCATGAAAATGTGTAAGAGCTTTAAAAAAAAAGCTTTCTCTCCAACAATATAAAGCTTTACTTACATATAAATTATTAAAAACAAATAAATTAAAGAGGAAAGATGATGCAAAAGCTTTACAAATCTAAAGCTTTTACAATCTCTCTCATCTCTAGTTTATTCATATTTAATTGTTTTTGTGTAAGTAAAAGCTTTTTGTTGTTGGAGAGAAAGCTTTTTTAAAAAAAGCTTTCTCTCCAACAATATAAAGCTTTACTTACATATAAATTATTAAAAACAAATAAATTAAAGAGGAAAGATGATGCAAAAGCTTTACAAATCTAAAGCTTTTACAATCTCTCTCATCTCTAGTTTATTCATATTTAATTGTTTTTGTGTAAGTAAAAGCTTTTTGTTGTTGGAGAGAAATCTTTTTTAAAAAAAGCTCTTACACATTTTCATGAAAAAGCTTTGTAAAAAAGCTATTGAAAAATGGTCATTGTGGATGCTCTTAGTTGAAAAGGTCTGCAACGCCACCACCATTCTTTAAATATAGCAATTTCAGCCTTTTTTTTTTCCTTTCTTGAGATGGCAAAAAAGGTACGTGGGTCATGTCGATTGACTAACAGTAACATGTGTATTCACATACAAACTATCTACCCATTTTTCTTTTGAGCTAATTTTCATTTCTGTTTTAATGAATAACCCAAATTAAGTACAGAGTGTATTCGTCATGTTTATGTGATTGCTCATCCTTTATCTTTTCTTACTTTCTAACTTGAAACAACCAATATTAGCTTCATGATCCCTGTTTCAAGGACCATGAAATTGGTGTCTTTTTTTTTTTTTTTTTTCTTCTTATTATTATTATTATGTTTTTCTAATAATCACATCACATCGCATGGATAAATAAAGTATGGTTAATAATGGTGTGATCCTCAAAGGACGGTGAGAATTTAATGCTATTACGTTCATAAGCAAGTTGCATATGTTATATTTTGCATGTAAAGAAACTCACGTTAACTTAATGTAAAATTTATTCAAAAAAATGCATGTGACAACTCCCCTACATGATCCTCCCCTCCTACAATTTTCATATCTCATATACAAACATAAAACATCACAAAATGGCACATCTTTTTCTTTCTTTCTTGATCATGTCCCTCACAATCTACGGGTTTTCGAGCATTGTGGAGTCCCGTTCTCGTGCAAGGATGTGCGTAGACTCGCAATGTAAATCAACAAGATATCTGAATGTATGCGTTGACACTCTTTTACCCTATGTAAACAAAAGAGGACTACCAAGCCCACAACTACAAGCTCAAATTTCACTAGCGTCGTGTTTATCCAAAGCTCGGTTCATGAAGACTTGCATGAACGTAGTAGCAGATAAATTGAACAAAACTTCAAGTTCCGGAGATTATAAAGCAATGGAAGAATGTCTTCAACAAATAAACGATGGAGTGAAACAAATTACGCAATCTTTTTAAGAGTTGCAACGAATGGGGAACGATGGATATGAAAACTTTGTGTGGCATGAGAGTAATGTGCAAACTTGGATTAGTGCTGCCTTGACGGATGCCACAACGTGCATTGATGGAATTGTAGGGGATGGAATCAGTGATAGAGAAAAGGCTACGATCCAAGCGAAGATCTTGAATGTGAAGCAACTTGCAAGTAATTCTCTTGCGTCGTTTACTCGATTCACAACAAGATACCGTGCCGCACATGGGATTAGGGTTCCTTAAATGGAGTTATGAAGTGTTTTATCTGTAGCTAAAAGTTTTCTTATTTGAAGCGACGCACAAACTTGTGTTGCTTGTTTCCTTCTTTCTTGCGACATTTTAATTTTGAATTCATTACATTAATTTGTTCGATTCTATACTTTGGTTTTAGTTATACTATACACGCTTAATTAGTAATTACCGTTTCTATTGTGTGAGTGTGAATGTGTGATTATGGAATATGAATATACGAACGTTAACAATTATAGGAAACGGGCATAGGAATTCAATTGGGCCTGACAAAATTCTTATGGGCCATCCATACCTGCTAGCCAGGTAGGTCCAGGTAACCAGCAGAACATTAAGTCCAGTCCAATATCTCTTGACGGGTCTTCGTCTAATTTTAGCTCGGACTCACTTGACTATTTGATTCCACAGTCATTAACAAAGGTTGTTGCCACCCTTCGTAGTGTAGTTTAAAAATAGATATAGATATATTAAGTATTAGATAGAGGTAATATAGTTGTTATACCATATTAACACCATTTTTAACAACTATAGAGGTATTAGAATTACAGTTGTTACCTTCCGTAATTAACACCACTATTAACGTGTTTCCGTCGAGGTAATATAGCTACAACTTGGTCGGTCGTTTAATCGATCTGTATAATACAAGTTTTACACAAAAAGATATAAACATGTGTACCTCGCTTATAAAGAATGGAAATTATAAATCACTTAGGGGTTGTTTGGATTAACTTAAATAAGTACTTATCTGCTTATTTTGACAGCAGAAAAGCATATCCAAACACTTTTATAAAAACTGTTTATCTGCTTATTTACTAAGGAATAAACACTTAAAAATAAGTAATGGGTCACATGCTTATTTTTTAAGCACATAAGTGCTTATAAATAAGCTAATCCAAACACCCCCTTAATTTTAAGGTGATTTAAGTTAACTTTCATCCTCAAAATTCACTCCTTTACTCAAAAAAAAAAAAAATTAAAAAAAAAATTAAAATTCACTCCTTTACTCCAGCTTATATGATCATCAAATGGCGTTCTAAGTCAAGTGTTGTAAAAGTTATTTTGATCGAGTTCAATCGGGGTTACCTTAATCGAAGGTTAATGTCGTTTTTTAAGTAACTTCTATGTTTCTTTTGCTCATGACAAGTTTCCGTTGTTCTTGATCGCATACAATGTATGTATACGCTGAGGTTCGAAAAAGATGCTCAAGAAATTAAATCTAGATATCAAATACCTCGTTTCAAAATTCGTTATCTTCTAGATATTATGATACATAGATGATAGATTGTTGTACGTGCAAGTTTTATGTTTTTACAAGTAGAATGATAGTATCTTTCTGATTATGGTCACTTGATGACACTCCTACGTACCGTGTAATTTTTATAGCAAGAAATATTGCTTGATTATGTTATTTATGTATATGAATAATCCTAATATTTGGACACATTTTTTGGAGAATAATATATTGAAATTATATTCATAAGCAAGTTACTTACTACTTAGCTTATGTGATTCTACAGTATAAAACATTTGTTTTACGTAAGGGAATTTTAGAAAATGCACGTAACAAATCCTCTATATAATCCCTCCCTCTTCCCGCTTACCATTTTCATATCTCAACACACAAACATAAACAAATAACCACAAACATGGCACAAAAATGTATTTCCTTAATCGTTTTCTTTTTCACAATCTTTGCTTTTTCAACCATTGTTGAGTCTCGTTCTCGTGCAAGGATGTATCTTGAGTCGGAATGTCGGTCAGCATTAATGTATCCTGATCTATGTGTTCGAACTCTTCTACCATACATAGAGAAAAGTGGCGTTATAAGCCCCCAACGATTAGCTCACTTACGCTAGCATCATGTCTGTCAAAGGCCCAGGTTACAAAGACATGTGGAGACGTTAGCACAAAAATTGAACGAAACGGGGAAGTTTGGAGACTACCAAGCATTGGAAACATGTATGCATTAAATAGACAATGGAGTAGACCAAATTATGCAATCATTTAAGGAGTTGCAACACATGGGAATTGATGGGGATGAAAACTTTGTGTGGCACGAGAGCAACGTGCAAAGTTGGGTGAGTGCTGCCTTGACGGATATCACCACATGTATTGATGGAATCTCGAGTTATAGAATTGGCCGTTGGGAAAAGGCTATGATAGAAGCGCAGTTCTTGAATGTGAAGCAATTGGCTAGCAATTCTCTTATGATGTTTAGTCGTTTCAATACAAAATTCCGGGCGTCTCGTGGCATCAAGAATTCCTAGTTCTGTTCAAATCAAAGATGGTTAACTGTTTCCAATTAGAAATGTAATATATTTTTGTAGTAATGTTATACATTGCTACATTTTCTATCTTAATTTAACTAGTGTATCATACGATGTAAATGTAGGAGTTATTTGTTCATGAATGCATGTATTTTTCATCATAATTGTGATGATTTGATCAACAGAATCTCATGTTTTAAACACACACATTTGCTAGCAACCATACTTGAGATGTTTCACAAATAATAAATGCAAAAAATAAATAAATAAATAAAATAAAATGGATAATACACAAATAGGTGACTATACTTTACAAAAATATCCATATGGGTTACTAAACTTAAAAAATGTTCAATTGAATTACCGTACTTATAAAAATGTTCAATTAGGTTACCAAACTTTAGACATGGTTGCTATAGCTAAGATGACGTTGTTTACTAAACTTAAAAATGTTCAATTGGGTCACTATTCTTTTAACCGAAATTAAGCAAAATAGGCGGGATGACACCAATCAACAAATATAGTGATCCAATTGAACATTTTCAAAGTTTAGTAACTCAGATGAACATTTTCGTAAAGTATAGTGACCTACTACCTCCGTCCCAAAATTATAGTTCATTTTTCCTTTTTGGGATGTCCCAAAATAATTGTCCACTTCTCATTTCAACCAATAAGAAGAGAGTTTAGTGGGTGCAAATTCAATTTGAGTCGTTAAAAACTGTTGTGGTCCCACTTTTATTAAACCGTGTGCTTTTTATTGGTGGACAATAATTTTGGGACGGATGGAGTATTTATTTATTATCCCTTCTTACATAGAAAACAAAAATCTCGTGAATTTGATGTCGATCAAAGGTTGGTTGGGCAAGATAATCAAGATGTGTCCAAAACATTCTGGTTTGATGATTTTTGCTAAGAATCGGCAGGTATTGTGACAACGTATGCAACATCGATATGATCGTATGAAAATACAAGTCCAAGCTCAAAGTTCTTGAGCGTGTGCGGTCAACTAATTATTCTCCATCTTTTAAATTTTTATGTTGATATATATATATATATATATATATATATATATATATATATATATATATATATATATATATATATATATATATATAGGGGGGAGATCATGAGGGAAGTACAAAAATGGGGGAATGAGGGAAGCAATTTTCAGCCACACATTCTGGTCAATGCAAAAGTCAACGCGGTGGCATTTTTGTAAATAATTTGAAATCACCTCCCAGACTCGTTAACATGCATTTCAAAAGCATGTTAGTCAAAATCAAATTTTCAGCTCGTTAACATGCATTTCAAAAGCATGTTAATCAAAAATCAAAATTTCAGCACGTTAATATTCATTTGGGTTGAATGTTAACTCATATACATTATTATACACTGATGAATGTTATGTTATCACATTCAATAGTGTGTAATAGCATATGTAAGTTAATATTCATCATAAATAAATGTTTAATAATATTAAGTTGATATTTTGATTAACATGCTTTCGAGATGAATGTTAACGTTCTGGGAATTTTTTGAGTTTGTGAAATTCGATTGGAATGAAGAACATAATAGGATTAATTACTTGTTTAAATGTTTTGTACGATGAAATTCATTTAATTTAATTGTTTTCATTACCAAATTCAAATTTTATCAAAAACTCAAAAGTTACACCAAAATTCATAATTTTCAATGAATCCGAATTATGACGAATTGAAGATACGTATCAATGCGCTTGATGTATTTGAAGATTTATAATGTTTTTGATTGAAAAATTGTTAAATTACATGCTTTAAATTTGGATTTTAGATAATAAATGGTAAAATGGGTATTGTATATGAATTGTGAAATGTAGGAGAAAATGAGTGGTGGAGGTTTGCTTCCCTCCTTCCCTCAAATTTGAAGCTTCCCTCTTGATCCTTCCCCTATATATATATATATATATATATATATATATATATATATATATATATATATATCCGATTGTGGATGCAATTTATGGAGATCATATGAGCTGTATGTGAGTTACGAGTGACATTCTCCAAAACAATTTGAAAGTATTTATTTTAATCTCCAATTTGTTCGTATCACTACTATAGTGATAAATACCCACAAAATATCGAACCAAAGCTTGGAGTTTTGGTTATTGGTGATTTAGACCTATCAAGTCTCCGGATATAGGTTAATGTGTTCGTGTAAACTATTTATAGAGATGAGCTATTTTAGTCGTTGTGGCCACACTTTCAAAGATGTTGACAATCCACAGTTGAAAGGAGATACAAGTATTTTTCAATGGAATCTTGGGCAGTGAGCCAAGTCCGGCAGCACAAACTGCTTCTGCTGTTGTACCCTGGAAAACAGACGACATGTAGACGGCGAATCTGTTTTAAGGGAACTATGTCCAACACAGGCCTCAGCTTATCATTTGGTGAAGAATATCCAGTATCCTACTTGTTATTATTCATGTTTATGTTATTTCATTAAGAGTAATTTTATTGAAATTACTTTTGAGTAATACGTACGTATAATTCATTGTTATAATGAAATTATATTCGGGTATGTAAAGTTGTAGATTTGCCTTTAGAAAGGAAGAAAAAAGTAATTGTACACATTTAAGGTTTACATCGATCTCATTAGTAAAGTTAATAACTTGTCAAACTAATTACCTTTTGACAACCACTTAAATCATTAAATCTCCTACTTCGATAGCTTAATGGACATGTGGTTTAAAATCTTTTTTTAGAAGACAACCTAGTACCTAATTCTTGTGTTGTCAACTCAACAATTCTTAGATCATGACTACAAACTATTAAGATCACATGGCTCATCTATTTTAGTAAATCTAAACAAATAAATGAACAAGCATTGGGGATGATTAAAAAGATAAACTCAATTCACACCAAAACTTCTCGGTTTAATTGAGATTTGAAAATCAAATCTTTGGTATTGATAACTAAGGGCAGTCCCAATGGGTTATCGGTTTGCAAACCGGTTGTAAAGTGGTTTGCTTTTTCGTGCTATCCGTTCAACCACTTTTAAACCGGTTGGGAGTAAAATCGGATAACCGTTTGTAATCGGTTGGAAAATGTGAGGAACCGCGTGCTTTTTATTTTATTTTATTTTTTTTAGTGTATAGAAATGGTAGTATATTAGTAAATATGGGGTTCAGAAAAATAAAGTGGTTAGTCATTGATAGCAGTAGGTAATCAGTTGTGAATTAGTTTTGAATAAGTTGTGAAAATCTGACATGGCTCTGAGGTGGCATAAGTGGTTTGGAAGTTGTTTAACCACGGTTGGAAGTGCACTAAGAAACGATGTACAACTTTTTCGATCTTGGGACATGCAACTTCTTTTCGTCCCAAAAGGTAAAGATCGACTATAGAAATGTCTTCTCCGGTATACAATGAGAGAGAATCATCTAACTTATAATCAATTAATGTTACCAAAGGGCCTTTGGCTTAGCGGTATCGTGATGGCCTTTCAACCAAGAGGTTGGGGGTTCAAGTCCAATAATGGACATGTAAATATTCGTGGAATGATGTATATATTCGTGTAGTGGGTGTGTGTGAGTATCTGCATTTCTAAAAAACAAAAAAAAATAATAGTAATAATCAATTAATGTTGTGCAAACAAGTTTATTTATCAGTTATAATTTATGGTACGGGGTTTAACGGAACCCTTCAAATTACCCTTTTTTTTATTTGTGAATTACAAATCTGATAGTGAATGATCAAAAAATATTAGTAGATCGACGCTTGAGAGTATCAAATGATCATAGTGTTAAATTTTCTGTGGTTGAGAGGTTTGACATCACCAAAAAGATGTACACGAATAACATAAAATTACATAGGTGGACAAAATTGACGCTCAATGCTTTAGTTGGACAAAATTGTAGATATTTCTCAAAAATGGTCAAGAATTTAGCTCTAAAAGTTTAGTTTAGAGCTAAATTTGTCAACTTGCGGAATTTCACTCAAATGGGATATACACTTTGCAATTTTGCCATCAGCCTTCAATTTAAACAAACTTATGGATTTAACTCATAGGATATCACTCATTGAAGCCATATATTAAGAGAAATTTCATAAGTTAATTCAAATTTACGCTCTAAAAAAAAAAGAGAAATCTAATGAGTTAACGATACTGTTTCGCTCAAATAGAACCCATGATCTCGTTAGTTAATTTCATAAGTTCGCTCATACTGAAGCTAAGAGTGAAATCACGTAAGTCAATTCCATGATTTCGCTCAAGTCGAAACAATGAAGCTAAACGGCTAAACCTGATGGGTTAATAGAATTGAGCGATATTTCATGATCAAATATATTAATATTGCTTTAAAGTTGTTCGTGGAGTTAGACTCTCGACTATTTTGAATGTATTATATATTTTATTTATATTAATATTAATTAATAAAATTATATATTTTCATGCGAGACAGCATGTCTTCTCTGTAACAAAAGCGAAAGAATCCATCCCAATTCGAAATAGTCTTTAGTTATACATCACAAATGTTTTATTTATCTTAGAACTTCTTCAATGTATACACTATTTTAGCGTAGCAAATTGCATTGTATTAGTGCAAAAAAAAGAATCTTTTAAGAATATGCTTGTACTAAAATTAAGTTGATCCAATATGTTGCAGTAAACCTTTACAATAAATCTCTTTTAGTTTATTTAAATTACCCAATTCAACAATATAATACTAATTTTTTTATATACTATTACTCGCTATCAAATTATCATAAAAGATATAATAACAATTGATATTTACTAATCTCAAGATATAAATGAAAATTTTAAAAAATTATGAAGTTTTTTCAATAAATATGATAGCAAATATTATATTTACCAATTTCAGAAATATTAATCTCAAATATATAAGTAATATCTCATATTAATACGTTGTAATTATCATAAATATTACTATTATTTAATGTGAATGGTGTTTAGTGCAGAGTTAATGCAATACTAAATTTAGTGCTGCAATAAACACTTGCACTAAAATAATGCAGTGTTTAGGGCTAATATTCGATTGACTTTTTTACACTTTTGCAATATCTTAGTGCAAAAATGTACGTTTAGCGTATACATTGAAAATGCGCTTAACAAACTCAACTATATATTTTTGAAACATCAATTACAATTACATTTACAATGTCTGGTAATAAAAAGGTAAGAAACTACACTCACTAAGAAGAGAGAGAGAGAGAGATTAACTACACATTACCTTGATAAATTTTGCTATACATATGGTCTTACAATTTGACCACCAAAAAATTCCAATACTTCGAAGTTTGAATGGGTAAAAAAAGTTGTAAATAGTAAAAACTAACAATCCAAAATAAACAACCACACACAAATAATGTGAAATTAAGCAAGGAACATCAAAATGGATCCCTAAAATGATTTGTTTTTACTTATATAATGTTCATTTGTTTTTACTATATTTTCTCATAGTAGGCATATCAATGGTGCTGTCAATAACATAAAATTTTGGTACTGTTGACCAATAAGAGGGGAAGAAAATTTTTATATTTTACACATTTAATCTTCAATTTTTACAATTGTATATAATCAGTGCCAATATGTAACGCCCCAAATTTTGTAAGTTTAAAACCTTAAAATATATTATTTTAACTGTTAAGTTAAAAAGGACTATCTGTGAAAGATAATTTGTGTTATAGGACTTGCTAGTTAACTGTCTAGTTAGTTTGAGGGACTGAAATTGTCAATTGTGATAAGTTAAGGGGTTAAAGTGAAAATAGTTATATAAATACTACTTCCAGTGATTTCTACAGTATCTAAACACTGAGAAATTAGAAGCCACATATCTTGTTCCTGTGTATGTGACGAATTGGAGCTAAACACAGATAAATCACCAAATTAATCTAGGGTTTGCTAAATTGAGACTTGTAATCTCTTTTTTTTTTTTTTTGAACGGCAAAAAGGGAATATAATATAAAAAGATCAACTAGCAAGGAGCTAGAGATCAAGAAACAAAAATCCAGAAATACAACAGAAACAATTTCTAGAATCTACCCGGATCTTTAACTGCAAAGATTGCAAAAGGGATAAAAAAAACTCATGCCAATTACCGAGACATGAGAAAAACCCCCACCAACGAAGGCCATTCAAATACCGAGACATGAGACTTGTAATCTCTTAATCTAACATCCTAATGGTATTACTAACATCCCTTCTTGTTTAATTTGATGAAATTGTATAAACCCTAGAATCTTTAATTTGGTAAAATAAGTGAGTAATAGTAGATTTTGATATTATTTGTATGTTAGAACTTAGAACATGAAATATATGATGAAACTAAGTGAAATTAAGCTATTAGAGTCAAACCCTAACTATGGGGGTTTTGATAATTTAATCGGTAAATGATTAATTGAAGTTTAATATGTGTTGTTGAACTTAATTTCACATGTATATGATGTTAGTAAGTTCAAAGACACAAGAATCATAAATAAATGGGTATTTGAATGTTTATGTATATGTATGTGAAGTTGAAGAATGATGATAAGAAAAAGATATGATGATGATTATAATTGTAAAATACTATGGTTAATGAAAGAAAAGAAATACCCATTTATGATTGATGAAAAGTGTATGAGATTTATGATGAAATTATGATAGTGATGAAAATCACACTTAAGTGATATGTTATGTGATATGTGATTAATACTTGGCTACTTGATAAAATGATTAGGTGATAAACGTGTGCAAGATGATACAAGTGGTTTGATAAGTGGGCTATCGCGAGGTAAGTTAATGGATGATGCTATCGTATATTAAGTAATGCATATTCCAAGTACATGGTATGACCGGTATTGGATATGGCATTTACTTGTTATGTTGATGATATATACCGGGGTGTAGACCCGAAGATGTTAACTACTGCAGGAGTTAGCATATTATGTTATGGATCCATAACACGAGTATGATGTGTCAAGTATACATATTCCATTGAACTTATGTTCTTGAGGCTCATAAGGAATGAATATGTTTATGACTTGATTTGATGATGTTTGATAACCCATTACTTATTAAGCGTTATGCTTACTTTATTATGTTTACATGTTTTATAGGTGAGCCAAGTGGGACCGACAGGGATACGGGAAAGAGACCCGTTTAGTACTAGTGGTGGAGCTTGTTAAAGTGTTGGTAACAAGCTACTTCTCTTTAAATCATGCTCTTGATATGTATATACACCCCTTTTTGGTCAAGAAACATGTTTTGTCACCTTATGTTGAAAGTCAAAGTTAGATGTGGTGTTATGGTCAAAGTCAGACTTGGTAGTCTTTAAAAGTCAAAGTAGTCAACGAGTCATTTTATGGTCGTTGACATTTTTGGAGGAATGTAGTTTGAGTACTTGATGTATAATTATAGTTTTATGTGAAATATGGTGAATTATGGTTCTAATGTAGTAATAATGGTAAGAGTTGTTTGGTTTGACTTAGATAAGTCAACTACATGTAGAACGGTATTTGGAATGATGTTTATGAGTTATGACACAAATGGGTCGTCAAAGTGCCCAAATGGGCCATTTGAAGGTTTACCGCGTAATACGAGTTGTCGGTTAGGTTGAATAGATGTTAAAATTGCTTTAAGTCATATATGTATAGCTAAAGTAATGGTCAAAAGCACAAGTCCTGGAGTTATGTGATTTGAGATTTGGTATGTTAACCAAATGTGTCAAAAATGGTCATTTTGGAGTCAAAAGCCCAATTCTCGATAAAACGCGAATTTACGAAAAGTAGAAATTGAGAAATGTTTGTATAGTCATTTTACATATGCCAGCAAAATTTTGTGTCATTTGGAAGTGTCGTTTGTGACATACGCAGGTTTCAATTTCGAAAAATGGTAATAAACATCGTTGATGCAGTACCTGCTGTGGGCAGGGGTTACCTGGCGGGTAAACCCCATACCCGGCGGGTAAAGCATCAGGTTCCAGACTTCTTCGTTTAATTACAAGTATAAAGGGATAAATAATAAAAATAATATATAATACCTCAACAGTTAAATAATAATAATAATAATAATAATAATAATAATAATAATAATAATAATAATAATAATAATAATAATAATAATAATAATAATAATAGTACTCTATTAGTATCTATGAGTCCAGTCAGTTAATTTCTAATGGACTTTATTTTTATCTTTGGGTCCAGTTGTAAAATAAGTAACTGGACTCTATTTGATAATTGACCGGACTTAGTTTAATACATTGGAACTTGACTGGACATTATTGTTTAATTTGTCTGAGTCTAATACTTAAAATATATAATGTTATATAAAAAAAATGGTTCAAAAATTTCGGGGTGTTTCAAGTTGGTATTAGAGCTTGGTTTAAGGGATTCGGGTATCCATGATATCGGTTAAAAAGTCACGTTTTTACTACCGATATCTCTCTCATTCTGGAACGATTCTTGGCATATTAGCTCAAATATAGCACAAATCAGTAACATTATGCCAAGATGGTTAAAATGAGGTTGCACGATAAAAATCAAGCAAAACGGATGAAAAACGAAGATTCCACACACGTTTGAAGATTCAAGACATCAAAACAAGATTTCAAGACCAAAGTACCCTTCACCAACATCCATTCTATCCAAGATGTTCGTTTTCAAAATAAGAATCCAACAGAAGAAGAATCAACCAAAACGGATAAAGAATGAAGATTCTACGCCCCCCGGAAGATCCAAATGATTCGTACGCAATATCTGGAGTTAGGGACCTCAACCCAGGGCCTATCTTATGTCAAAATCTTCGTTTTTGAATTACGAATCCAACAAAAAAAGAATCGATTCAAACGGACATATAACGAAGAAAATACGCACGAATAAAGATACGAAGCGAAAGACGATGAAAAGGGGCGGGTGGCAGCCGCCGGCCACCACCCATCCGCCGCCGGCAGCCACCAGGGCGGCGCCGGCCTGCCGTCACCCGCCTCACTTTCCTTTTTTGGCAATTTCCCGTACCTGGTGCGCCTTTTGTCCGCAAAGTACAGTACCCGGTGCACCACCTTTCCGCGTTGTACAGTACCTGGTGCACCTTTTTGCATGGTTTACGCTAACGTGCACCCCTTGATGCTAATGTGAGCCAAACCTCTCTTATAAATAGAGGCCAAGGCTTTCATTTGAAGATGTCCATGCTTAGTTTCCACATGCACTTTCTTACTTTAAATTTAGCATTAGATTAGTTTATCATCTTGTTTAGAGTAGAAAGAAAGCTAGGCACATGTTGTAATCTTTGGTGTACGCTTGGAGTTACGCTCATTAATTCAAGTCTATTCCTTCTCGCATATTAATCTCGGTTTTTTCTATCCTTATCTATCTTAATTAAACATGTTTGCTTTAATTATGTTTGAGATCGTTATTGCCATGATTAGCGAGTAGATTACTATTGTATTTGTTGTGATGTAGTTAGTATATAATTGTGGGATGACTTTGAATACGTCGTGAGATAATATGACGGCCCCTATTCGACTGATTACTCGGTATAGTATTGGAAATGCTTTTGAGCATAGTACAAATATATGGAAGCCGGTAACGACCGAAGGTAGTTGTATTATTGATCGACGTTATAAAATTGGAAACTTTGTGAACGGACTTATCTCGTGATTTTAAACCTAAAACTTATATTCGCCTTTCGATTAACAAACGTGATTGTAACCTTGTAAAGAGGAGTCGCGAACCTCAATACTCGGTCAATAGTTATCTGTGTAAAAACTATGTTTTTAATTGTAACGTCATGCAAGCATTATAAAATGCAATGTGATTACGTGGACTTTCCATGAGTATTGTACACTTCAAATCACAATGTACTTATCATGTAAACATCACGAAGCAATTAAACTTACAACGGAAACATCGGTAAACGATTAAATACGATGTGAGCTACCATAGTATTTTCCGACATGGTCTGGGTTTGACTTTCTGTAAAAAGCCGTCAGCATTTTAATTAGTTATTTTAGTTTAGATTAGATTAGGTAGGCTACAGATATGGAGAACCAGAGCCCTGAGACACATGATAAGGGCAATCATACGAGACTACGATTCATACCTCGCCAATTATGGAGAACCAGAGCCCAGCACTCTTCGGATAAATATTCGAGCATTCTCTGATCTGCTTCAAGAACAACTTACTAGAGAAGCTCAACAGCGAGAAAGACCCAACTACCCAATGGGAGAAATCGAATTCTACGGGAACCAAAGGCGAATATACCAAAAAGTATACAGTGCCTTAGCCGGATCAGCTTTTCCGTACTCATCAAGTCAAAAAGCTATTCTTGCATCAATAAGAACCAATCTGGAAAGAGCCACAGGGAACCCAAGAAGTTATGCCGACATCAGAATGGTGGGAGATCTTAGAACCCTTCTAGATCTCATCGAGACTGGTGAACACCTCACAGCTTCAGAGAACTGCAGGATCATCATTCAATCCACCATTGGGCACCACGTTGAACTAATAATTGATAAGCTAAACGAGCCAGCCTATGAAGAGGAAACTCGTGAAGTACCGAGATTCATCCCGCACATGTCACAAATCAATTTAGCCACTTATGTGACAACTCGGCTGCGCGGTATGTACCAAGAAGAAGACGTAGAACTCGACGTCTATCGAAATGGATATCGCGAGATATTCAGCAAACTAATCTGCATCTTCACCGACTCGGACTTTCCCTTCAACCGTGAGCAACATCAACTCATCAGACAAGTTTTCCAAGCAACTAGATCCTTCGGAGGAGACCCACTGGCTAATGATTTTGAAGAAGTGAAAACCGAATTCATGGCTTTAATCGCCTCGATAGGAAGAAACCACCCACAGCGTGAAATCGTTCAAACTTACACCTGCACTCAAATTGACCTTAATGGACCAGTCACAAGGGCAGTTCGATATATCTGCTATGGAATGGCAATCCTCGACCGACTCGCCACCGATCATTTCAAAAGCTTCATAATGGAATCCACCAACCCACCAACTCTCATTGCTGACATGATAGAGCAATTCCTACAATACTATCCACCACGATACTCTCTACCAGGAAACCACAGTGACCACGCCACCACTACGGATGCATCAAGCATCATCTGAAGAAGAAAAGGACTAAGTCGAGCTCTCGAATTTAAAAGAGCGCTTCTCGGGAGGCAACCCGTGTTTTTATTTCTGCAATTTTACTTTCCAAGAAGTGATGACATCTCCGACTATCTTTCACACTCGGATCTTGCAAAGAATGCTCCAGCCTGCAAGGAAGCATAAAATCCTGAAGAATCGCATATCCGACGTGTTCACACTTACGAGACCAATCACAAGAAGACTTGATCAAGAGCGCACCAAGAAAGACGGAATCCGGCAAATGCACGCAAAGACAATGCAAACACCGGGGAGTACTTCTAAAACCGTCTCTTTCATTCGTTTTAAATATACCATATCCATTATGCTTATCACTAAGTGTGGGATTCAAACCCAACAAACACTGACAGAATGAGTCTTAGATGTTTAAAACCCTAAGTGTGGGATTTTACCCCATTCGGAGCTTAGTATAACATCGAGGACGATGTTCCTTTAAGTGTGGGATAGCAGTAGTTGCACTACTGTTAAATGCACTACTGTTAAATGGAATTGATATATACTTGATTCTAAATCGTTGCCCTTTATAAGACCTTGCTTCTCCGTAAAAGTAAACAAAATTTTTCAAAATTAAGTTAAAAATATGTAGAAAATGAACAATTTTAAAGAATGATTTACTTTGGGGAAGAAAGAAAAATAAAATATAAATTCTTTTGAAAAACAAGTTTGATAATCCCATAAAGAGCATCGCATGACTAAGCACACAACAACCCAACTTTCGATTCGTGAGGTATCTTGAGCCATATGAAAGCATTCACTTTTAATGCTTCACTTTTTCGATTTTGGAGTGTGCCGATGTATGCGTTTAGAATCAGAACTTGCTCTTGTTATACATTTCGAATCCGAACTTGTGAGTCAAAAAGGAGATCGAATCACACCATTCTTGAACCCATCCATACACCCAAAAATAAGTACGTTATCCGTTCACCAACTCAAAAACATCCCTCAAACTTCATAGTAAGTTCCAAAGATGAAACAAAGAGAAGCACCAAGGATATGACGTCAAAGAAAGAAAAATTCCCAAGAAAATTCGAAGTAAAGAAAGTCGAATGGAGAAAGAAGACTCTGCCCAAAATAGAAAAAAAGGCGTCAATCCTCCCAAAAATTCAAAAATTTCAGCTTTCCGCTTCACCAAAAAGAAAACCTATGAAAAACCAACAAAAACCCCCTCTCATACCAACACTCCACTCCAAAAACCCTACACCACTTCCCTTAGAATGATTATGGCTAGATCGACTTCGCGCTCACCTAAAAGGTAACGATTTGATACTCGATCAAGCATATGACGATAAACAATACATGACTGGCGTTCTGAGCGATTGATATAGTAGAATAGGAAACCCTAAACACTTTGAGTGATTTGAGTGACCACCTTGAGAGGATCTCCTAGTCATGTATCAAAGATCAAAAGGTCAAAAGCATGCTCCTAAAGATTACAACCTTGCTTTCTCAAAACTCAAATATCTTTATTTTTCCAAAACCCCCTTTAGTAAAGAGTTCCGTCTTAAAATGTTTCATTATCTGCTTATCTTTAACCATGCTGAAAACGAGTTTGCTTGAGGACAAGCAAAGTTCTAAGTGTGGGATACTTGATATCGCGTAAAAAGTCACGTTTTTAATACCGATATCTCTCTCATTCTGAACGATTCTTGGCATATTAGCTCAAATATAGCACAAATCAGTAACATTATGCCAAGATGGTTAAAACGAGGTTGCACGATAAAAATCAAGCAAAACGGATGAAAAATGAAGATTCCACACACTTTTGAAGATTCAAGACATCTAAACAAGATTTCAAGACCAAAGTGCCCTTCACCAACATCCATTCTATCCAAGATGTTCGTTTTCAAAATACGAATCCAACAGAAGAAGAATCAACCAAAACGGATAAAGAATGAAGATTCTACGCCCGCCGGAAGATCCAAATGATTCGTACGCAATATGTAACATCCTCTCTCGTGGCCTGGTATTTTTCTAATTATAGTGAATATTTAAATTGTTTTAGAAATTATTTGTTATAAATTTCTTTATTGTGAAACTTAGTGAAATAGGTCTTAGGACTTATTGTGGTTAATAAAATGTTGCTTGAATTAAATTATTAAAGTTGACGGTACAATAAAATAAATTTCTCGCAAACTGGTTCTAGGTTCCAGACAATAGATTTAGAGCGGGTATAAAATGCCCATAATATGGGGCTGGTTAAATAAAGGGCCGACTCCTTTTGTGATCACTTTACCAATTTCCATTTCTTCATCTTTTCCTCTCAAATGCTAAAACCAAAACCCTAGCATAAACTTAAACATTTGATCATCAATTAAAGGAGTGGTTGAAGTTGTGATCTTGTAGCAATCATCATCATCATATATCTTCCATCATCTTGTTCTTTTATCCTTTGTAAGTGAATTCCATTTCATAAGCTCATGATTTAGGTTAATTAGAAAATTGATGAATTGAGTTGTTTTGTTAGTTTATATGATGATTACTTGTAATATATGATGCTATATGATGATTATTGAGTGATGATAAGGATTAAATCCAAGTTATTGAACTATGATTGAAGTTAGTTAAAAACCTAAATGGGTTACATGATTTTGATGTGAAGATTAAGTTATTTGATGTTGTTGATTGTTAGTAGAAGTAATAGAATGTTATTTATGTCTCGATTATGTAGTTTATGCGATTTGATATGTCAAAGTTAGGATTTTTGGTTAAAAGTTTGTGCATAGTTCTTGGCTAGTTGCTGCTGTAATTGATGATCCAGCCGGCGGCTTGCTAAGTTAGTCGGCGGCTAACTTGGTTTGGATAGGGAAGCCGGCGGCTAAGAATCCTAGCCGGCGGCTAAATGCCTTTGGCCGGCGGGTCAAGGACCCTAGCCGGCGGGTAAAAATGGCTTTAAAACGCGAGATAGTTCTGTTAGCTCAAAAGTTAATTTACCCGGCGGGTTGTGTTATGAAGCCGGCGGCTTTGTGGATTTAGCCGGCAGCTGATAGGTTTAGCCGGCGGCTAAAGTGTCCAGTTTTACTTTTCGTATTTATTTGCTATAACGTGATATTAATTGGTTGATACTTGATATATAATGATTAGTAACACACGAGTGAGACTTATAACTTAGATAATAGTGGTGTTACGTCCCTAAAGCAATTAATTGATATGAGTTATATGTAGATGATTTCAATTACTAACTTGTTTATGATGTTGATCCTCAGATCCTCTAAAAGACAAAGTAGCACCTGGAATCTGAGTTGGTAAAGACGAAGGTATTGGTGAGTGGATTCGGAACTCACCATTAAACTTAGTTGTAATCATTGGATTACAACGAATAAGTGTTGATATATTGTTGTTGCTTATTTAATATACCTTGTTGATTATTACTCAATGTGCAATGTGTGACCTTCGGGCATTAGTTGTTAATGAGGTCAACGAGTTGTTGAATGGTTGGTTGGGCTAGTGGATTATCGTGTGAATGATACGGGGATTTACTTCATTTGTTGTGTGTATTGAACTGTATTTGAGTAGGATAACCACTAGCTATCGGTCTCGTCCGTTATGGCCATACGGATAGGTTGGATAAGTGTTCTTGGGGAGCCACCCGGGTTATTGGTTATTCCCAGAGCCGCCGATCCTCATTATTGTATTGTTTGCTGTAATTTGGTGATTATGCTAAGTTGAATGTTGTGTGATGAACTCACTCACTTAGCTATGTGCTAATCCCTTGATATCGCGTAAAAAGTCACTTTTTTACTACCGATATCTCTCATTCTGGAACGATTCTTGGCATATTAATTCAAAAACATTAAAAATCAGTAACATTATGCCAAGATGGTTAAAACAAGGTTGCACGAGAAAAATCAAGCGAAACGGATGTAAAACGAAGATTCCACACACGTTTGAAGATTCAAGGCATAAAAACGAGATTTCAAGACTAAGGTGCCCTCCACCAACATCCATTATTTTCAAGATGTTCGTTTTCAAAATACGAATCCAACAGAAGAAGAATCAACCAAAACGGGTGAAAAATGAAGATTTCGCGCCCGCCGGAAGATCCAAATGATCCGTACACAATATCTGGAGCTAGGGACCTCATTTTAAGGCATATCCTATGTCAAAATCTTCATTTTTGAATTACGAATCCAACAAAAAAAAATCGACTCAAACGGACGTATAATGAAGAAAACACGCACGAATCGAGAAACGAAGCAAAAGATCGCGCAACGGGGCAGGGTGGGGCCCACCGCCGCCGGCCACATGGTTGGCGCCGCCGGCCACCCTACCCCCGTCCCGGTTTCCATTTTTGGCAAGTTTTGGTACCTGGTGCGCCTACTTTTCGCGTTGTACAGTACCCGGTGCTCCTACTTTTCGTGTTGTACACACCACTTTTGGCTAGTCTTTCTAACATGCACCTCAAGGCCAACTTATGCTAAAATGAGCCAAAGCTCACCTATAAATAGGATGCTTAGGTTCATTTGTAACACACACCTCATATGCACACATTCTAGCATATTTCACTCTTTCTTTCTCACTAGATAATTTTTCGTAGTCTTTTAGTCTTTATCATTCTAGGAATATTGTAATTAGTCCACGGACTAACGTAGAAGCTAGGGCGAACGCTAGAGATTCGGAGATCAATCCTTGTACGTGTGAAAGAGTTTGTCAATTATAATAATACGCTGCTACGCATTTAATTCCGGGTGATATCTAAACTTTTATTATACCTGTCTCATTTCATATTTGAATATGTATTATTGCCTGGTATGTGATTTATTTGTTGCCATGAATTGCGAGTAGTTTATTATTGTGATTGCTGATGATGTAGATAATTATAAGTAAGGATGTCGTTACATAATAAATGCACAATAATCGTAAAATAGTATGACGGCCCCTATTCGACTGTTTATTCGGTATAGTGCTGGAAATGCGTTACGCAAAGTACAAACGTACGGAAGCCGGTAAACGACCGAAGGTAGTTATATCATTGGAATCAGCTCTGGTTTAACAGTTGGAATTCCGAAAGGATAATACAACTTCACAACTAACTGGTGTATCCTACGAGAATCAATGCATTACAAAATAATGTTCGTCAATTACGTTCAGATAAAATAGGAGATAATAACCCTTGTATTGTTTAGACTTTATGAATTTAAGTCTAGTTTATGGAGTACCCTTTCCAGTTATCCACGTGACTGCAACCTAGTAATTAGGACCTGATCAACCTTAATTAGGGTAAGTAGTTATCTGTGCCCATGACATGCAATAAGTAAGACACAGTGAAATCACTCGTTGTATATATTAGGTTTACTTTTCTGCACTGCTTTACATTTAATTAGCTAGAGTGTCACTTTCACTGTCAATTACTCTTGACCGCGTGTTGGATATAAGAAGCAGTGGAATTCTCATGAAAAGTACACTGTCCATTATTGAAAGGCATGGTCCTCATATGAAACACGTTTTAACAAACTGCGAATAATCTGGAGATGTATAACTGTTTGAAAAGGAGAACTTAAATCATAAGTCGAAGTAATTAGAGATTAATCGAGTAAAAACAAGACTTAGGAATAAGAGTAAAGTCCTAGTGACCTAGAATCCTTAAAACACTAAGTCTTACACAATCGACGGTCCAAACATGCAAAGTTATTAATCTTCGTGCTAATAGTGTAGTAAACTACCTTAGGGGTCAAGAACGGTCGGACCTATGAGACGATACGCTACTGATTCATGCACCTCGGTTTAAACCAAAATAGGTTGCTCATCTTTCAACTAGATGAGTATTGAAAGTTTACGTATTGCTCCGATCAGAATCACAATAACCTAGTTCCAAGTGACACGCCAACGGGAAACTGAGTTGGTAGGGTTCTAGAGTTTACGCCTAGTAGTTTATTTACCACATTACGTATCAACCCTATTTGTTCTGTCATCCTGAAATGTTAATTATCGAAATCTCAGCAATCACATCTTTATCCTTATCTGTTTTCCTGCATTTTAATTCCCTACAATTTACTTTTCTGCATTTTAATTATCTGTCTTTAAATCCCAAAACCTACCTACTTTGTGCCATCCTAAATACTTCCCTACTGAAAGTGTCAACTTTAATCGCCCACACGTTTGGATTCATAGAACGATCTTAGGTCATACTTACCGCTTACTAACCAGAGTAGGTAGTACGTATAATTTAAGCCCCGCGAAATATAAATTTAAAACCCCTGCTGCGCTCGCATCATCAATTGAAAAACAACGAAACGGTGTGAGTCGCAACAAGTTTTTGGCGCCGCTGCCCGGGAATTCTCAAACGTAGATTCAAGCCACCTTAAGTAGTAATGTTTAGGAGATCCTTCCGATTGATTCCTTCTTAGAAATCTCCCGAAAGTTACTTTAAGCAGTTTTAATTTAATTCGCTGTTAATTTAGTGTTAATTAGGATAATATTAGTCTAAACATGACATCTAAAAAACTCACTTCTATTTGTACTTCAAAGGATGAATTATATGCTTCCCTAGAAGAATTTAGGATCCCACATTCCATTCCAAACCATTTCCTGGACTTTGATGTCACGGATCAGCTACCTGACCTGGCATCATCTCCAGAAGATCACTCTCCAACCTTGCAAATGCCTAAAGTGTCAAAATCTGTCCACTTCGATTATCTTCCCGAAGAAAATCATGAGGTGAAGCCTCCGAAAACATGTGACCTAATTACCCTCATTCCTGAAACATCGGTATATGCCCAAACCATGTCCGATTCTCACAATGACGATGTCTTTCCATTCTCTTCATACGAACCTAAATACACCATATACCGAGTGGTGGATAAGGTTCCATCCGTCGAAACAGAACAACCTTGTTTTAAAGAACGCCACCTTGGTGCTTCTTTCGATCCGTCCCGAAGGGCAGACGTCTATAAAGCATTCGTCATACAATTGACTTATGCCAATCTCCCGTTTTCCTTCAACCAACGAGAAACGATTGCTGGATTAGAAAAACAAGTAAACCTTCTTCTTCGTCTGTCGAATCAAGAATGCGAAAGCCACTCCACAAATTTCGAAGAACAAGAACTGAAGTTTGTAGAAAATCTAGATCTTCTCTTCGAATCAATTGCCGACATGGGTTACCTTCCAATATCTATGATATTAATAAATCACAATGTCGCCACGATGATCAACAAACTTGAGTTTTGGATAGAACAAAACCCGATGATTCCTATCACATTTCTTGGAAAAATTCCATTCTTTGTTGATCCCGCTTCTTACCTAATCTCAAAATTGCGAGAAGTTTTCCCTAATTCCACAAAGGAAAGAACCAACACAAGCTTCTTTGAAAAAAGAAAAGACCTTCACGTCAAGCTTGTTCAAATCTTCACCTTCACCAAATACCCCTTCACTTCCACTCAAAAAGCCGGAATCAGTGAACTCGGTAAGCTAGTTAAACTTACAACCGGAGAACCTGAGTCGCCAGAGGAGAATGCGTTTATGGAAGCTGTGAATAAACTAACTCACAATCTGAACTACAAAAACAAAGGAGAACGTGACGGTCTATCAAATCCCAAGAAGATAAGGAAGGCGTATAATAAGTTGATTAATGATCTTGTCAATTTAGGGTATGAGGAACGAGAGATCCTAGGAAGTTTAGAGGATCGTCATTTTCTAGTTTACAATGTCATCTGGGAGCTATCGAAATGTTTTGTACAAAAAAATGTTCAATTACGGGAGCAAATCTCGACCCTTTCCCTTTGGAGGGATCATAACGAATCATAAAACAATTCTCTCCGAAAAAGGTCGAGGCTCACTGATATCGCTTAAATTATACATATTTTTAGGCGCGATATCATTGAGAATTGGTTACTATTTTAATGGAATTCATGAACTGTCGATACTTATTCCTTTGAAAATGAATTCAGGTACTAAAGCTGCTGAATGATGATCTAAATGGAGAAACAAGCTCAAAACGAAGAAAAATAAACAAATATCCAGAGACAACCGGAATACGGACGTATTCATATGAATACGTACGTATTCACCTTGTGCCAACTCAGGGAATACGTTTGTGAATACAATGCTGGATACGCCTGGGAATACGGACGTATTCCAATGAATACGAACGTATTCCCCTCTCCGGAAAGTCAAACTCAGTTTTAAAAGCTGTAACTCTCACCTACCATTTCACAAAACACAAGAACGGCCGCAGCCAAGAAAAAAAGAGATTTTTATATCTCTAATTATTTTTCTCAGCCCACAATCTCAACCATACGCACGATATGTCGGGAAATCAAATATGGGAAAGATCTTTGTGCAGTTGGAGAGATTGGATTCATTCAATTCCTCACCTACAATTTTCATCTATAAAACCCAATTGGGTTTTCACTGAAGAACATCAATCTGGTTACCAATTCATAAGTCACAAGGGTGAAAATTACTACTGGGTTTCATCACAAATCATCCATCTTTCACTACCCAAAAACCACTTTCACCATTGTTACTATTCACTGAAGAACACACGGAGCGAAGAGTTAAGCTAGTATTCTTGGAATAATCATTCCTGTATTGGAACCATTTCAGTTCATCACTTTTATTGTAAGCTATCTTTAATTTCTCCAAAAGTTAATTTGATTAGATTTTGCAGTGAAGTGTTGATTTTGCCATGAAATCTATTACATATAGTTATTGTTATTCAATAGAAATGTGTAGCTAAATTCTTTAATACTTGCTTGGATGAAATAACTAGTGATTAGGGGTGAAATATTTAGAGTTTTAATGCCACAAGTTAATGTTCATCACTAAAATTATATGTTTCTAGTTTAAACAAGTTTTTGAACCTTATTGGTAATTAGATTTATAACATTGGCGAGAGCTTGTAATTTCTATTACTTATCATTTGTATGTCTATGTATGAATGACCATTGTTTTGTGAAAACAAATATTGGTATAAGTGTAAACAAATAAGTTAGAACATATAAGTTGTGAAATTGGCGAGAGTCTTTCATTTAGGTGAACTATGAACTTGTGAATATAGAACTTATGTTTAATCGCGAACCTTATATATTTGAGCTTGATAATGTTTCTTTACTTATTTAGTAAATGACTAGTGAAATTGGCGAAAGTCTTTTACCAAGAAGTTTACTATCAATTATTTATAATTGAACAATTGTATTACGAAAGTGGATTGGAACAAGTTAAGAATCTTTGAGCTTAAATAGGTAAGACGGTAACCTTGGCTAACGTCGGTTACTAGATTGAATCATAAGTTTGTAAGATGAAGTTAATAATATAGGATTTTGACTAACGTTAATCTTATATGTTAATGTAACCTTATTCTTGCGTTATACAAACTGTTTTGAATTTCAATCACCCCGAAATCACTAGGAAAATAATCCAAGCAAGTATTCCTTTGTTATTCTTGTTAACCTCACAAAAATTACTCTCGGCTCTTAAAAGCCCAATTGCCCTAGTTGTTAGATAAAAGTAGTTGTTAAGCAAGGCAACAATTCGGTTGCACAAACCCACATTTTCTTTACTTGTTTGAAATTAGTTACATTATATTTAAGTTCTTATAATAACATTCCCTGTGATCGAACCTTGGATTTACCATAACTATATTACTACACGATAGGGTACACTGCCCGATGTGTTTTAATCTATCTAAGGTATTTCATTAGTTCATTTCCAACGATATAAATTTTATTACTTTGATTAATATTTCCAGTTTTTAACACCATTGTTATAGACTAGATTTAGCACATCAAGTTTTTGGCGCCGCTGCCGGGGAGTGTTTTGTTAAGACTTGAATTTAGTGTAGTTAATTGATCCTTTCCGGAATTTATTCTTGGAAAGTTACTTTCTGTTTTAAGTTGGGGTGAATCGGTGCGTTTTATGGTTTTATTTTCTGTGTTTTCTGCAGAATTAATTAGGTAATGAATGAGCACTAGGAAATCTAAAAAAGAAATCCTAAGGCCTCTATCAAGCCCTGAAAAGATCTTAAGGAAACAAAGCAAAAAGAAGCTGGAAGACACGCCGGGTGAACCAACACAACACCAACCCAACCCTCATTCTTCTTCATATAACATCATTGAAGAAACTTACGAAGAAGGTGTTCCTAACAATCAAGAAGAAGAATCTGAAGAAGGTGATCCTAGCAATCAAGAAGAAGAATCTGAAGAAGAGGATCAAGAATTCCATAAAGCACTCATGGCGAACGAAGATAATACTCCCATTTGGTCTCAAACTCGAGATGTTGCACCAACTCCCAAATCGGCTATCCAAAGGCCAAGAGTTGAAAACAACAATTTCTCCTTAAAAGGAAATCACATTTCTTCCATCAAAGAACTACACTTTGATGGAAGAGTGAGGGCCGATCCTCACAAGCATGTTGCAGAATTCTTGGAGATAAATGATATGTTCAAATATGGTGCGAACATGGATGAAGCCGTCAAACTAAGGACCTTTCCAATGTCCTAATGCGGAGAAGCCAAAGAATGGTATGAAGACCTTGAACCGGATTCTATTGAAACATGGGAGGAGATGCGAGAAGAATTTGTGAGCAGATTTTATCCACCTGCTCTAGCCGACAAGTTGTTGAATGATATTAGATCATTTAAACAAAAAGAAGGAGAGACTCTAGTCGAAGCATGGCAGAGATTCAAGAAGATGCTCAAGAATTGCCATGGTAATGGGCTTACTAGGTCTGAAAAGATTAAGTTGTTCTACAAGGGTGTTAATGCCGAAACACAAAATGCACTTGATGCCGCCGGAGGAGGTGTATTTCTTTATAAGTCAGCACCATATTGTTGGCAAATGCTTGAAGATAAGGTCATCCAAAGCCTAAATTGGGCTAAGGATGAACCGGTTAGGCCAACAAGGAAACAAGTGGCATTTGTAGAAGGGACTTCAAAATCAGAAAACTCATCGGTGATTGCAGAATTGAAAGCTCTATCTTCTAGGTTTGATAACAAATTCAAGAACTTGAAGGAAGAGATTCAGGAGCTTAGAGATGGTTGTGGGCATTGTGGAGGTAATCATGCAACGGTTAATTGCATGCAACATGATGATGATGATCAACCCATAATTAGAGAAGGAAGTTATGAAGATGTCAATTATCTTCAAAATAATTACCAAGGAGGAGGAAACTACCAACGAGGTGGTTTCCAAAGCAGAAATTCAGGAGGTTATATGGGTAGTTACAACTCAAATAACCGATTCTCTCGACCAAACCAAGGTCATAACAACCCTTATCCAACAAGGGAAGGCACTTCATCAAATGCCTATTCTCAAGGCCAGAAACAGGAGCAACCTTCATCATCTTTTGAGCAAATGATGAAAGAATTCGTCATGGAACAAAAAGCAACAACGGAGAAAATGAGGACTCAAATAACAAATTTAAAGATAGGAGTAGAACAAGGCCAGAAAAGCCAGCAAGCGGCTATCCAAGATTTGGAAAGAAAGATGGATAGGTTATCGGAAGGGCAAAGTGGTAGGCCTAAAGGTGTTCTACCAAGTAACACTCAACAAAATCCGAGACAAATTCCAATTTCTGGAGGTTCTAACGATTCAAAGCCATATCAACCACCCCAAGCCAGAAATGAGCATGTAAATGCTATTACTACAAGGAGTGGAAAGGAGTTAGAACCACCTCAACCAATGAAGCCAATTACTTCTAACTCTGTTTTGCAGGAATCCGATAATGAAACTGTTGATGAAGAAATCGAATTAGAGAGTCCACCACAACCAAGCACGGCTCCATCAACACCAACACCTACTACTACTACACCGGTAGTAAAACCTTACAAGCCAAAGGTCCCATATCCACAAAGGTTGAGAAAGGAGAAAATCCAAGCTCAATATGGGAAGTTTGTTGACATGATAAAGGCCATTCGAATCAATGTGCCTTTAGTTGATGTTCTAGCCGGGATGCCAAATTACGCCAAGTTTATCAAAGACTTGGTAAGCAACAAGGAGAAACTTTCTGAGGCATCGGCTTTATTTTTAAATGAAGAATGCTCGGCCATAGTGCAGAACCAAATCCCACCAAAACTTGGTGATCCGGGCAGCTTCATAATTTCGTGCAAATTGGGAAATTTCATAACTTGTGATGCTTTAGCCGACCTTGGTGCAAGCATCAATCTCATGCCCTACTCCTTGTATGCAAAGCTGTCACTGGGATCCTTAAAACCTACCCAAATGAGTATTAGACTCGCGGATAGATCGTTCCAATATCCCGTGGGTATAGCAGAGAATATGATGGTAGATGTCGGGAAATTCACTTTCCCGGTCGACTTTGTGATACTAGAGATGGAAGAAGACAGCAAAGTTCCACTCATTCTTGGAAGGCCATTTCTTCATACCGCCGATGCCATCATTCAAGTGAAAGATAAGCAATTAACTTTGGGTGTCGGGCAGGAAAGGATAACTTTCACAGTTGATAAAGCTATGAAGCATCCTTATTCAACCGATGATACATGTTTCCAAATTGATGTAATCGATGAGGTGGTTGAAGAAGAATTCCAAGAGTTGCAGGAATTGTTGAACTTTGGCATGGAAGAAGGAATAGCAGGAGAGCTTCTAAGAGGGATGGAAGCTATGATGATAGAGGAAGATCAATTTGAAGTTGAAGAGAAACAAGTTGAAGAGTTCTATGAGGAGCTGAAAACAGAAGATGAGATGAGAATAAAGACTTCTTTGGAGGAGCCACCACGTGATTTAGAGCTTAAACCACTTCCAAATCATTTGGAGTATGCATACTTACACGAGGAGAATCTATTACCGGTCGTAATTTCTTCTACTCTCTCTCAATCTGAAAAATGCATGCTTCTTAATATTTTGAAATCTCATAAAAGTGCCTTTGCTTGGCGCACATCCGACATACCGGGCATAAGCCCATCCGTATGTAAACATCGAATAAATCTTTTGGAGGATGAAAAGCCCGTTGTCCAAAGACAACGAAGGCTTAACCCCAATATGACGGATGTGGTCAAGAAGGAGGTGGTTAAGTTACTTGATGCGGGTATAATTTACCCAATTTCGGACAGCCCTTGGGTGAGTCCAATTCATTGTGTGCCTAAGAAGGGGGGAATGACTGTAGTAACCAACGAACAAAATGAATTAGTCCCAACTAGGACTGTCACAGGTTGGAGAGTGTGTATAGACTACAGAAAATTGAATGATGCAACCTTAAAAGATCATTTCCCTTTACCCTTTATAGACCAAATGCTAGAAAGACTTGCAGGAAATGAATTTTATTGTTTTCTAGATGGTTTCTCAGGATATTTTCAGATTCCCATTGACCCAAAAGATCAAGAAAAAACCACTTTTACTTGTCCATTTGGGACCTATGCTTATAGACGTATGCCTTTTGGTCTTTGTAATGCACCTGCGACTTTTCAAAGGTGCATGATTGCCATTTTTCAGGACATGATAGAAACCTCCATGGAAGTTTTCATGGATGACTTTTCTGTTTTTGGAAACTCTTTTGAATCATGTTTGAATAATTTGGATAAAATGTTGGAAAGGTGTGAAAAAGCGAATTTGGTTCTCAATTGGGAAAAGTGTCACTTTATGGTTAAGGAGGGAATTGTGCTAGGACACAAGGTTTCAAGTATGGGGATTGAGGTGGACAAAGCCAAAATAGACGTTATTGCTAAACTACCACCACCCACCAATGTAAAAGGTGTTAGAAGTTTCTTAGGACATGCGGGTTTTTATAGGAGATTCATAAAAGATTTTTCAAAAGTCACTCGACCGATGACTAAGTTACTTGAGAAAGAAACACCATTTGTTTTTGATAGTACTTGTGTAGATGCATTCGAAACTTTGAAAAACAAACTGACCAATGCACCTATAATTGTGTCGCCTGATTGGAACAAACCTTTTGAATTGATGTGTGATGCTAGTGATTTTGCATTAGGGGCAGTTTTGGGTCAAAGAGAGGATAAACACTTTAAGCCCATTTACTTTGCTAGTAAAACACTCAATAGTGCTCAGCAAAACTATACCACTACAGAAAAGGAATTACTTGCGGTAGTTTTTGCTTTTGATAAATTCAGGCCATACCTTGTGTTGTCAAAAACCATTGTTTTTATAGACCATTCAGCCCTTAAGTATCTTTTTGCTAAACAGGATGCTAAGCCACGTCTCATCCGTTGGATTCTTCTTTTGCAAGAATTCGACATTGAGATAAAAGATAAAAAGGGGGCTGAAAACCTTGCCGCCGACCATTTGTCTAGATTGGAGAATCCAAATCTGGACAAGTCAGGTGATACTAATATTGATGATTCCTTTCCCGAGGAATTTTTGTTGCAGGTTGATGGTCATGAGGAAAAGGAAGAAGAAATTCCCTGGTTTGCAGATTTTGCTAATTATTTGGCTGCAGGGGTTTTGAGGAAAGGGTTGACGCACCAACAAAGGAACAAGTTCTTTTCAGATTTGAAGAATTACATTTGGGAAGAACCACATTTGTTTCGTGTTTGTGCAGATGGTATGATAAGAAGGTGTGTTTCAGGAGGTGAAACGAGAGAGATCCTGGATGCTTGTCACCATGGGACAACCGGCGGTCATTATGGTCCATCTGTAACCGCTAAAAAGGTGTATGATGCAGGTTTTTACTGGCCCACCATCTTCAAAGAGGCAAACACGCTTTGTCAAACCTGTGATGCGTGTCAAAGAACAGGCAACATCTCAAAAAGAGATGAAATGCCACAACAAGGCATCCAGGTTTGCGAGGTGTTTGACATATGGGGCATCGACTTCATGGGGCCATTTCCGCCCTCATACAAGAATGAGTACATATTAGTTGCTGTCGATTATGTGTCAAAGTGGGCTGAAGCTAAGGCATTACCCACAAATGACGCACGAGTAGTGGTTGATTTTCTGAAAAGTTTGTTTTCCCGTTTTGGAATGCCTAAAGCATTGATAAGTGACAGGGGAACTCATTTTGCTAATGCCCAACTGGAGAAAGTACTGAAGAGATATGGAGTACATCATCGATTTTCAACTTCATACCACCCTCAAACGAGTGGTCAAGTTGAGAATACTAATCGGGCTTTGAAAAGAATTCTTGAAAAAACTGTCCAAAACAACCGAGCTGTGTGGGCAAAGAAGCTGGATGATGCTTTGTGGGCATTTAGAACCGCGTACAAAACGCCAATTGGAACAACACCTTACAGGTTGCTCTATGGAAAGACGTGTCATTTGCCTCTGGAAATAGAGCATAAAGCTTACTGGGCACTTAAGCAATGCAATTTGAACTTGGAAGAAGCTGGAGAAAAGAGATTGTTGCAGTTACACGAGTTGGACGAATTGAGAATGCAAGCTTATGAGAACTCAAAGCTTTACAAGGAAAGAACCAAGGTATGGCATGATAGGAAGCTGAAAATGAGAAAGGAATTTCGAGCAGGGGACAAGGTTTTATTGTTCCAATCAAAATTCAAGTTGAAGCGACCGAAGTTTAAACCATATTGGACCGGACCTTACACGGTTAAACATGGTTTTCCCTCGGGGTATGTTGAACTTTTTGGGAAAGACGGAGAAACTTTCATTGTGAACGGTCATAGGCTAAAGTTGTATCATGAAGAGGAAGATGATGGCGAGTGGGAGGAACTCGTAATGTACCCCAAGAACAAATAAATTCGGGGTCGAGTCAAGCTTACGACTCGGAAATAAACAAAGCACAAAAACGGGTCAGCCCGTTTCGTATCCTTTTATTCTTTGCGTTTGTTTTAAATTTAGTTGTTTGATTGTTTAAATTAAATTGTGTGCTTTTGATTTTATTTGCTCGCATGTTTAGAATAAAAGTTTGCTTGTTTTATGCATTTTTGTTGCTAAATGTTTGGGTAATTGGTTGAATGAGAGGCTTAATTGAAAAAAAAAGAAGAAAAAATCAAAGAAAATGCTTCAGGCAATGGAATACGGTCGAGTACATGGGAATACGAACGTATTGGAATGAATACGTTAGGGAATACGGCGTATTCAATGGAATACGACCGTATTCAGGACCGTTTTTCGTTTCTTTCGTTCTCAGAACCATCTCTAAAGAATACGCTTCCTAAATACGCCGTACTCAACGGAATACGGATGGGAATACGAACGTATTCACGGGAATACGTCAGTATTCGAGGAGTAATTAATGCAGGATTAGGGTAAGCCATCGAATGACACGTGTCCTTTTCACCGGAATACGTACGTATTCAAGGGAATACGAACGTATTCCCCGTTTTTATATGGACGATCTGCACTTTTCTTTCTCACTCACGCACGCACCTACCACCCTTTTTCTCTCAAACCAGCGCCGAATACCTTCCAATCCACCCCCAAAAACGCGATTTTCACTTAAATCAATCACAAATCGTCATCACAATGGGTCCAAAGGTATGATTAACACCAAAACATCTTGATTTCTTTACTTTTTCATGGTTTAATCACTACTTTTGGAGTAAATCGGGTTTAGTGAAAATCAAGTGTGGGGATGCTTTTTATTCGATTATTTCATGTTATAATTGTACATTCATGCTTATTTATGTGTTAGTAACATGATTTACTTGCTACATTACTTGATTTGATGAATTTTAGAATTAGGGTTCATATGAACCAATTTGGGAAAATGCTCTAATGGAATTTTTGTGTTGATATTTGTTGATTCTTGTGCTAATGAGGATAGAATAAGTTTAAATTATTCAATTATGCTCTTGATTGTTAAGGTTTGATTTATTGCACAACTAAGTGAATTTTTAGAATCACATAAGAGCATGAATTGAGTTTGTAAATGAATGAGGATTGCTTCTGGTACAATTTATGATGATATTTGGGATGTGCATTGTTGATGCCATAGTTTGATGTTGCTCGATTGTCTTGAAACTATTATGAGTATTTTATGCAACATAGGCTAATCGATAATGTTGGTGACTGCAAATTAGTTGATAACATGCTTTCTCTCTGATTTTCTGAGTGTGTTAATAGTGGTATGATTGTGCATAATTGAATATGTTGTGTTTGCCCTGAGTTGAATTGGATGAACAACAGGATGATAAACTTTTGTTGTCAATGAGTTGTTAATTGTTGTTAGCTAGAACTTTGATGTACAATATACATATAAGCTAACACTAACACTTCCACAAACTTGGATGCTTCTTGTTGTGATGTTTTATTTGTGTAGACAAGAGGTAGAAAGGCTAGCGAAAGGGCATCCACATCCACATCTGGAAGAAGATCACCACAGCCAGCACCGGTTCAAATAGAACCATTGGGTGCATATGCCATGCAAATGCCAAATAATGTTCACCCTTGGAGAATGCGTTTATGGAAGCTGTGAATAAACTAACTCACAATCTGAACTACAAAAACAAAGGAGAACGTGACGGTCTATCAAATCCCAAGAAGATAAGGAAGGCGTATAATAAGTTGATTAATGATCTTGTCAATTTAGGGTATGAGGAACGAGAGATCCTAGGAAGTTTAGAGGATCGTCATTTTCTAGTTTACAATGTCATCTGGGAGCTATCGAAATGTTTTGTACAAAAAAATGTTCAATTAAGGGAGCAAATCTCGACCCTTTCCCTTTGGAGGGATCATAACGAATCATAAAACAATTCTCTCCGAAAAAGGTCGAGGCTCACTGATATCGCTTAAATTATACATATTTTTAGGCGCGATATCATTGAGAATTGGTTACTATTTTAATGGAATTCATGAACTGTCGATACTTATTCCTTTGAAAATGAATTCAGGTACTAAAGCTGCTGAATGATGATCTAAATGGGGAAACAAGCTCAAAACGAAGAAAAATAAACAAATATCCTGAGACAACCGGAATACGGACGTATTCATATGAATACGTACGTATTCACCTTGTGCCAACTCAGGGAATACGTTTGTGAATACAATGCTGGATACGCCTGGGAATACGGACGTATTCCAATGAATACGAACGTATTCCCCTCTCCGGAAAGTCAAACTCAGTTTTAAAAGCTGTAACTCTCACCTACCATTTCACAAAACACAAGAACGGCCGCAGCCAAGAAAAAAAGAGATTTTTATATCTCTAATTATTTTTCTCAGCCCACAATCTCAACCATACGCACGATATGTCGGGAAATCAAATATGGGAAAGATCTTTGTGCAGTTGGAGAGATTGGATTCATTCAATTCCTCACCTACAATTTTCATCTATAAAACCCAATTGGGTTTTCACTGAAGAACATCAATCTGGTTACCAATTCATAAGTCACAAGGGTGAAAATTACTACTGGGTTTCATCACAAATCATCCATCTTTCACTACCCAAAAACCACTTTCACCATTGTTACTATTCACTGAAGAACACACGGAGCGAAGAGTTAAGCTAGTATTCTTGGAATAATCATTCCTGTATTGGAACCATTTCAGTTCATCACTTTTATTGTAAGCTATCTTTAATTTCTCCAAAAGTTAATTTGATTAGATTTTGCAGTGAAGTGTTGATTTTGCCATGAAATCTATTACATATAGTTATTGTTATTCAATAGAAATGTGTAGCTAAATTCTTTAATACTTGCTTGGATGAAATAACTAGTGATTAGGGGTGAAATATTTAGAGTTTTAATGCCACAAGTTAATGTTCATCACTAAAATTATATGTTTCTAGTTTAAACAAGTTGTTGAACCTTATTGGTAATTAGATTTATAACATTGGCGAGAGCTTGTAATTTCTATTACTTATCATTTGTATGTCTATGTATGAATGACCATTGTTTTGTGAAAACAAATATTGGTATAAGTGTAAACAAATAAGTTAGAACATATAAGTTGTGAAATTGGCGAGAGTCTTTCATTTAGGTGAACTATGAACTTGTGAATATAGAACTTATGTTTAATCGCGAACCTTATATATTTGAGCTTGATAATGTTTCTTTACTTATTTAGTAAATGACTAGTGAAATTGGCGAAAGTCTTTTACCAAGAAGTTTACTATCAATTATTTATAATTGAACAATTGTATTACGAAAGTGGATTGGAACAAGTTAAGAATCTTTGAGCTTAAATAGGTAAGACGGTAACCTTGGCTAACGTCGGTTACTAGATTGAATCATAAGTTTGTAAGATGAAGTTAATAATATAGGATTTTGACTAACGTTAATCTTATATGTTAATGTAACCTTATTCTTGCGTTATACAAACTGTTTTGAATTTCAATCACCCCGAAATCACTAGGAAAATAATCCAAGCAAGTATTCCTTTGTTATTCTTGTTAACCTCACAAAAATTACTCTCGGCTCTTAAAAGCCCAATTGCCCTAGTTGTTAGATAAAAGTAGTTGTTAAGCAAGGCAACAATTCGGTTGCACAAACCCACATTTTCTTTACTTGTTTGAAATTAGTTACATTATATTTAAGTTCTTATAATAACATTCCCTGTGATCGAACCTTGGATTTACCATAACTATATTACTACACGATAGGGTACACTGCCCGATGTGTTTTAATCTATCTAAGGTATTTCATTAGTTCATTTCCAACGATATAAATTTTATTACTTTGATTAATATTTCCAGTTTTTAACACCATTGTTATAGACTAGATTTAGCACATCACTCACAACCTTAAGTGAGCAACTTTTAAGTATAAATATATAATATAATAAGTTTTTGAAAGTTCCTCTCAAAAAAAAAAAAAAAAAAAAAAAAAAAAAAAAAAAAACGTTTTTAAAATGTTTGCCTGGAAACACGTGCGTGACTGAAAGAATGTGAAAACGTTTGGGTTTTTACTTAAACGGGTACATTCAACAAGTCCACGTCAGACAAAGATTTTTAAACACCAAAAATAGCGTAAGTTTAATGTTTAAAAAAAGTGATTTTAATTGTTCCGCAAAAATTTGCACGTTTCTTAAATAATTTACAACGTAACAAGATACTAACAAGTAACTAGTTACAAGTAATATATTTAGGATTCGCCAACATTATTAAGTAGGACATTAGAAATTAATTCAGGACATTAATGCTTACCATTTAAATTGCATTTGGGACCATAAGCAAGGACCATGGTACTTAGGATAGGTACATGTACCATAAAGGACCACAAAACCTTCCTTAACTCCCCATAATTCAAAAACAAGAAGCAAACTTCTTCTTCCTCCCCCTCTCCTCTCCAAAAACCGGCCATGCCATGTTCTCCATGAGATCTCCATCAAAACTCTATCAAATTGCATAATCTCTTGTCCTTTCAAGTTCCTTGTTGCATATACTTCTCGGTTGTACTTTCATCTTTGCATTTCATTCACTCTAAGCAAGGTATGATCACGAAACCCACTTTGAACTTAAAAGAACTTGTTTCTTGTAGTTATCTAAGTTAGTAACTAGGAAATAGTGCTTTTCATAATCAAATACTTAGGTACGACACGTTCCTACCACTTACACATGCGAATCCCCATGTTTTAAACCTTGATCAACTGATCTAGCTTAGGACTTAGATTAACTAAGTGTTAGTATGCTAAGTACCCTAGTAATTAGGGCGTTTTGTATGATCCCTCTATGTTAATTGCATTATGTTAACAACTTAGGTCTAGCAATTTTGGCTTTTGAAAGTCAACAATAAGTTGACTAGCTTACATGAAAAATATGATAAGTTAAAAATTGCATGACCATGTTGTACTTGTTTTGACTAGTCAAATTAGGCAATAACTAGAGAATCATCACTCTTGAATGAAAAGTCTTGGACCACACCAAATACATGGGCATGATAACTTCTTTTATGCATAACTTAGTTTGCTTATCAAATAGGAAATGCTTAGAATGACTTAGAATATGCATGCATGAATAGGTTAAAATTATGGCATGCAGACATTTGAAAATATCATTTGAAGAAAGCTTTGACCTAAAAGTCAACTTGAAGTATTGAATTTTTTTTAAGACAAAATATTTTATTCAAAAACCTTACTTCAACTTGTACTTCCAAAGTCAAACCTTACCAATAATGATGTTATCATTATTCGTGAATTCTCGTCATTTCAAACTTGGTTTGCACCAAACTTTGTAAGTGACAAATACTTCACAATAAAACGATTGCCATTCCATGACTATACTTTTCTAAGTGACGATATTACCTTGACAAATGATTGACTGTTTGTTGCATGGGAGCATTATATGTTCAATGAAGTCTTTAGATTGTCTAGAAATTAAAGCCCTCACTTCGAAATTCTTCGGAGCGTGCTTTGAATTTCTCTTTCTTAAAGAATCCATTACTTTAAATGTTCTCAGGTACAATGGCACGCAAGAAGAAATTAAATCCCGCACGACCCCTTTCAGGATCTTTAGCCTACATGAGTGCCACGCCAGCCTATGACAAAATGGCACGTACATGGAGAGACAAGAAGTTCGGACGTCTCAGGCATATTGACTGGAACGTTATGCAAGCACTAGGATTCAAGGAAAAGCTAGAAAGAATACTTAGCTACACAGTGAACGGGCAGCAGTTTGAGTCCTTCAAGAGATTATTTAGCATCGATGAGCCAATATATGTGGAGATGGTTACGGAGTTTATGACCACCTTCAGATTTCAGCAGAGGGAGAGAATTGAAGATTGTTCAATCTCGTTTCAGTACCTGGGCAACCCACATACCTTATCACTTGCCCAGTTCTCGCTCCATCTAGACTTATACACATCAGAGGAGATACAGTCACCTCTGTTCACCATCGGAGCCACCTCTGCTTCTGTCACCACCACTTGCGCTGAGGCATGGAGTCAATGGTCGCCTACACCATACTTCTCGGGTATTAAGGCAACCCGACTCAAGGATCCAGTCCTTCAGATTCTCCACAAGCTTATAGCTTGTTCACTTGATGGAAAACATACTACCAGCGGATGAGTTTCTGGATTTGATGTCGCACTCATGGCAAGCATTCTCGAAAAGAGAAATATACAGGTTGCTTATCTAGTAGCTCAGAGACTTCTACAAGAAAAGGATTTTGGCAAGAAAAGATCATATTTGGGCGCAGTAATTACCCGACTGATCCGAAATATGGGATTACTTCGGACATCCGATGTTGAGAGATTTAAATCAGGGTGGAGCTCTAAGCCACTCGACTACCAGTTTCTTAGGAGTATGGAAATACTCCGTATCACGAGAGATGGTGTTGTTTACATAAAAGCACGGTCGGCAGATCCTGATAGTATTGATACATTGATACCTGACTTGGTCCTACCGAAAGAGACAAAGAAGAGAAAACGCCAACAAGGACCTAGTGATTCAGATACAGATGAGGATGACAGCGATGACGAGGATGATGATGAAGATGATGACATTCCACCACCACCACGAGTGGAGCCACCACGTACTAGGGCAAGACCTTCTACTCCTGCCCCAAGACCGCAAGGGCCTACATACATCTACCACTACGGAGCACCTCCAGGCCCAGATTACTGGTATTGGTCTATGCAGATGCAAACTAGGATCTATGCAGCATTGAGACAGCAGGCAGCTGGTATGCCCATGACTCCACTACCACACTTACCATGTGGAATGGGCCGAGCACCACCGCACTTATACCCACCTGCAGTTCCTGTTCCCGCACCTCGACCACCACCTGGTCGTGAGCATGTTATACCACCCAGGATCATCATTCCTAGACCTCAGCCACCTCCATTGCATATCCCAGTCACCAGACAGACTATCTCATCCGTTGTTGGATCATTTAGAGCACACACGTCAAGAGGCAGCAGGGCATCCAGAGTATCTGCACGGACTGTCACAATTCAGAGTCCCAGAACCCACAGACACACCGCTGCTTCAGCTACTGTACCTATACCTGTGCAGGTTTCTTCTCATAGGCAGACAGACCTCTTCCAGGACAACGTACACCAAGGGTCAGTCATGTTCCCGTTCGGTAGCTTCGAGATACCATCCGGACCACTCATCGATCAGCTAGTAGACCAAGGAGCTTTTACCATCGGTATGTCAAACGAAGAAGCTAATCATGATGCATCAAACGAAGGCACCAATGATCAGTATAATGACTCCTCATCAGACGAGACTTCTCCTGGACCAACCACATCTACAGCAGCAGTATGATCATGAGCAGAGCAATGGATTGCTCCTCTTTCTGACTTCTTTCTACTTTCTACCAAAACTCTTTACTATTATTGTCTGTATTAATGTACGATTGATGCTTCGACATCACATCTATCTATTTACTATTTTATTATGCTTTCACTTTACTTTTCTTATTAGCATCTATTATTTAAATGATTAAGTGGATTGTTTGTTGAACCAAACGTCTATTTATCGGAGACCAAATTAAAGGAAGCAGCGGACCCCACGATGAAGAACACTGAGAGACGTAAGCTACAAGTCGCGGACCAGCAAACTTCTAACACACAGCAAACAACGCGCACAGCAAAAGCGGTACACCGTTCCAAAAACCCTTATCCGTTAAAGCTTTGATTATCTCACCCAATATTCCAACACTAAGTGTGGGATATCTCATACCACATAACATTTGTGAAACAATCAAAAGATAAGTAGAATCTCTAAGCGTGGGATACTTCGTCAAGAGGTGTTCAACAAATAGATTCGAACATTAGGGACAATGTTCCTCTAAGTGTGGGATATTCGGTCTACAACCGCAAGTTTTACCTCTTGTCCGTAAGCCAAACAATATTTTCATCAAAAGGCTAAAAATGGAAAAAGTTTCAAATTTTTCGGATTCAAAAACATCGTTTTCTGGAAATCCTATCTTTCAAAACTATGAACTATAGCTAGAAACGAGTTTTAACAAAGAAACGAAACTGTTTTAGATCAAGATACGGACGAAAAGGCAATACATGACTAGGCACATACTGACCAAAGCATTCGATTCGTGAGGATTGAGCCCATAATTAGCATTCATCTTTAATGCTTCACTTTTCGTTTCATGTGTGTGCCGATGTATGCATTTGAATTAGAACTTGCTCTTGTAATACATTTCGAGATCACATTAATGAGTGTCACACGTGGCATAGGTACAACCTATCTTGATAGCTTCCAAGGAATCCAAAACACCTTTCCACCATCAAACATCCACCCACTCAACACCCACTCTTCACACTCACTAAAGATTTCCTGTCATTTATCTCGAACCTCAAAAGTCTCACAAACCGTCGGAGACACTCCCAAATTCCCAAAACCTTTGCAAAGAAAAGCCAACATAACTCAAGATCATTAGAAACCTTCCAGGCCGCAAATTACATTATCAAGATCGGCGAAAAGAAATCAAACCAATCACGCCAGCACAATCATAAAAAGGGCCAAGAAAAAAGGAAGAATCCAATGAAAGGCTATGTAGTCCTTCCAAAAACCTAAGGAATTTCAAAGGAAAGCTTCAAGAAAATACAAGGAAAAACCATCACACCCCTCACCGCTTACCTTCTTCAAACCAAAAACCCGATTCCTTCCAAGTTATCTCGACAGGTTAGTATCGTCCTCAGTGATGGAGATTTGATTCTCGATCAAGCCTATGACGAGAATGCTGCATGACTGGCTATCCGAGTGATTGACACTAGTAAGCAAGAAACCCTAAACACTTTGAGTGATTTGAGTGACCCACTTGTGAGGATTGCCAAGTCATGATCATCATATAAGTTGCCCGAAGAAGGTATCGAAATTCTATAAACTCGTAGTTTCCAGTAAAAACTCTTTCATAACCATAGTTTATATTTTTTGAAAATAGTGTTTTCTAACAACTGATGCGATTAGAATCCTTCCAGAAGTTTTTATGAATGAGTTTGCTTGAGGACAAGCAAAGTTCTAAGTGTGGGATACTTGATATCGCGTAAAAAGTCACGTTTTTACTACCGATATCTCTCTCATTCTGGAACGATTCTTGGCATATTAATTCAAAAACATTAAAAATCAGTAACATTATGCCAAGATGGTTAAAACAAGGTTGCACGAGAAAAATCAAGCGAAACGGATGTAAAACGAAGATTCCACACACGTTTGAAGATTCAAGGCATAAAAATGAGATTTCAAGACTAAGGTGCCCTCCACCAACATCCATTATTTTCAAGATGTTCGTTTTCAAAATACGAATCCAACAGAAGAAGAATCAACCAAAACGGGTGAAAAATGAAGATTTCGCGCCAGCCGGAAGATCCAAATGATCCGTACACAATATCTGGAGCTAGGGACCTCATTTTAAGGCATATCCTATGTCAAAATCTTCGTTTTTGAATTACGAATCCAACAAAAAAATAATCGACTCAAACGGACGTATAACGAAGAAAACACGCACGAATCGAGAAACGAAGCAAAAGATCGCGCAACGGGGCAGGGTGGGGCCCACCGCCGCCGGCCACATGGTTGGCGCCGCCGGCCACCCTACCCCCATCCCGGTTTCCATTTTTGGCAAGTTTTGGTACCTGGTGCGCCTACTTTTCGCGTTGTACAGTACCCGGTGCTCCTACTTTTCGTGTTGTACACACCACTTTTGGCTAGTCTTTCTAAAATGCACCTCAAGGCCAACTTATGCTAAAATGAGCCAAAGCTCACCTATAAATAGGATGCTTAGGTTCATTTGTAACACACACCTCATATGCACACATTCTAGCATATTTCACTCTTTCTTTCTCACTAGATAATCTTTCGTAGTCTTTTAGTCTTTATCATTCTAGGAATATTGTAATTAGTCCACGGACTAACGTAGAAGCTAGGGCGAACGCTAGAGATTCGGAGATCAATCCTTGTACGTGTGAAAGAGTTTGTCAATTATAATAATACGCTGCTACGCATTTAATTCCGGGTGATATCTAAACTTTTATTATACCTGTCTCATTTCATATTTGAATATGTATTATTGCCTGGTATGTGATTTATTTGTTGCCATGAATTGCGAGTAGTTTATTATTGTGATTGCTGATGATGTAGATAATTATAAGTAAGGATGTCGTTACATAATTAATGCACGATAATCGTAAAATAGTATGACGGCCCCTATTCGACTGTTTATTCGGTATAGTGCTGGAAATGCGTTACGCAAAGTACAAACGTACGGAAGCCGGTAAACGACCGAAGGTAGTTATATCATTGGAATCAGCTCTGGTTTAACAGTTGGAATTCCGAAAGGATAATACAACTTCACAACTAACTGGTGTATCCTACGAGAATCAATGCATTACAAAATAATGTTCGTCAATTACGTTCAGATAAAATAGGAGATAATAACCCTTGTATTGTTTAGACTTTATGAATTTAAGTCTAGTTTATGGAGTACCCTTTCCAGTTATCCACGTGACTACAACCTAGTAATTAGGACATGATCAACCTTAATTAGGGTAAGTAGTTATCTGTGCCCATGACATGCAATAAGTAAGACACAGTGAAATCACTCGTTGTATATATTAGGTTTACTTTTCTGCACTGCTTTACATTTAATTAGCTAGAGTGTCACTTTCACTGTCAATTACTCTTGACCGCGTGTTGGATATAAGAAGCAGTGGAATTCTCATGAAAAGTACACTGTCCATTATTGAAAGGCATGGTCCTCATATGAAACACGTTTTAACAAACTGCGAATAATCTGGAGATGTATAACTGTTTGAAAAGGAGAACTTAAATCATAAGTCGAAGTAATTAGAGATTAATCGAGTAAAAACAAGACTTAGGAATAAGAGTAAAGTCCTAGTGACCTAGAATCCTTAAAACACTAAGTCTTACACAATCGACGGTCCAAACATGCAAAGTTATTAATCTTCGTGCTAATAGTGTAGTAAACTACCTTAGGGGTCAAGAACGGTCGGACCTATGAGACGATACGCTACTGATTCATGCACCTCGGTTTAAACCAAAATAGGTTGCTCATCTTTCAACTAGATGAGTATTGGAAGTTTGCGTATTGCTCCGATCAGAATCACAATAACCTAGTTCCAAGTGACACGCCAACGGGAAACTGAGTTGGTAGGGTTCTAGAGTTTACGCCTAGTAGTTTATTTACCACATTACGTATCAACCCTATTTGTTCTGTCATCCTGAAATGTTAATTATCGAAATCTCAGCAATCACATCTTTATCCTTATCTGTTTTCCTGCATTTTAATTCCCTACAATTTACTTTTCTGCATTTTAATTATCTGTCTTTAAATCCCAAAACCTACCTACTTTGTGCCATCCTAAATACTTCCCTACTGAAAGTGTCAACTTTAATCGCCCACACGTTTGGATTCATAGAACGATCTTAGGTCATACTTACCGCTTACTAACCAGAGTAGGTAGTACGTATAATTTAAGCCCCGCAAAATATAAATTTAAAACCCCTGCTGCGCTCGCATCATCAATTGAAAAACAACGACACGGTGTGAGTCGCAACATCCCTCCTCTCTACTTCCTGTAGGTTATATTTTGATAGATGAGTAGCAGGAAGTTGATGCTCGGTGAGCTGGGAATGTCTTGACAAACATGCTACTCTGATAATGTTTTGTACTAAACAAGTTGGTTTTTATATGATGCCCCAATTAAGATATGGTTAAATAGTTTTTGAACTAGTATGAATTAAGCTATGAACTGTTTATGTAATCTAATTATGGTGCAGTAAAACCAATGATGTGTTATAAATTACTACGCTTCCGGTTTATTAATATTATATTGACTTATGAAATGAGGGGCGTTATAAGTTGGTATCAGACATGGTTTTGGGTTAATTGAACATTGTAGAGTGTTCAACCCCAAAACTGGAGCGTGGTATGTCAACCATTCCTGGGTGTGGGATTTAGCATTGGTTGTGAATTGTTAGTAGATAGGTACTAACGATTAACAAGATTCAAGTGTTTTGTTGATTTCAGAAATGGCAGATGAAGAACAACCGACCACCAACCCCAATAATGCCTCTCGGTACGTTGCTCCTCCTTTTGAATCTCATCCGGAACAACATAATCAGGAAGGTACCTCTAATCCAACGGGTGAGGAATCTAACAGGGATGAGTATATACACGAGATGGAGGATGAGTTGATGTTCCTTAGAGAGTTTAAAAGGAAAGCAGAGGAAGTTACAGCTAGACAACTTTTGCAACAACAATCTTCTGTTTTCGGTGCTAGTCCTCCCTCACAATCCAATAAAGTGTGCTCCTTCAAAACCTTTATGTCAAGCAAACCACCGGAGTTTCATGGAAGCACAAATCCCACCGTGACTTTAAACTGGTTGAGAGATATGGAACGGAAATTCGATGTGACTCGTTGTGAGGAGGAATCAAAGGTTATGTTTTCCGTTCAGTGCATGAAGGATGAGGCGATGGTTTGGTGGGACTCAGTTACAGGTCATTTAACGCAACAACAAAAGGGATCAATCCGATGGCCTGATTTTCATCAAGCCGTTTGCAATCAATATTGTTCTGATTTTGATATGGCGCGAATTAGGAGGGAGTTTGTGAACCTTCATTTATCGGATAAGATGACAATTGATGAGTTGATAGCACAATTTACTGAAAAGCTTCGGTTTGTTCAACAGTGGGTTCCTAATGAGAAAACCAGAATCGAACAGTTTGTGGATGCCTTACCCCATAACTACCGCACTACCGTGAGATTAGCTAGTAGTTTATCGCAAGCCTTTAATCTTGCAAGATCAGTGGATAGTGATATTAGAGGTTTTCGTGCTTCTCAAGCTAAGGATAATTCTTCTTCTAGGTTCAAAGCTGATTCTGCTAGCAAAGGAAAATCTTATTCGCAGGGTAGTCGACAGAATAATAAATTTGTGAGTAGAAGTAGTTCGTCTAGCAACCCTAATTGGTGCAACATGTGTAAATCTAGGCATTCTGGGCCGTATACCGTGCAAACGAACAAATGTTTGAAATGTGGTGAACTTGGCCATGAGATAAAGAATTGTCGGTACCCGAACTTTGTGTGTTGGACTTGCAAAAAGGAGGGACATCGTGTGGGTCAATGTCCGGAGGTAGGAAAGTCAGGGTCGGGTTCGGTCGGGAGTTCGGCATCTTCAGGTCAGAAACGGAAGAACCCTCCACCACCAACAAGTAGGGCCTTTCAAATGACAGTCGATGAGGCTGTGCATACAGAAGATGTCATAACTGGTACATTCCTTATAAACTCTGTACCGGCTCGTGTATTGTTTGATTCGGGTGCTAATTGTACTTTCATATCTGTATGCTTCTGTGACAAGTTGAACTTAGTCCCTACTGTGATAACAAAACCCATAGAAGTAGAAATTATTAGCGGTAAATTAGTTCATGTTACCACCTCGGTGACTGGAGCTAATATTGTGATTGATGACCGAACCTTCCCTATTTCATTCTTGTTGATGTCAATCCCTAGTTTTGATGTGATAATTGGTATGGATTGGTTGAGTCAGAATAGGGCTAGCATTGATTGTCACCAAAAGTTGATTAAGATCCCAATCTCCGAAGGGTCATACGTTGTGGCTCGAGGAGAACGGGATAATATGTCAATTCCCTTGATTTCCATGATGAAGGCTAGGAAGTCCTTGTCCAAAGGTTGTGAGTCCTATCTAGCCTATGTAGTTGATGCCAAGCTTGAAAATAAAACTATTTCCGATGTCCCTGTTGCTTGTGAATATCCTGAGGTATTCCCTGAGGAATTGCCTGGTCTATCCCCAGTTAGGGAAGTTGAGTATCGTATTGATCTTGTGACGGGCTCGTCCCTTGTAGCTAAAGCTCCTTATAGGTTAGCGCCTTCTGAGATTCGTGAAATGATGAATCAGATACAAGAATTGTTAGATAGGGAGTTTATCAGACCCAGTTCTTCGCCGTGGGGTGCACCGGTATTATTTGTGAAAAAGAAGGACGGGTCGTTGCGCATGTGTATTGACTATAGAGAATTGAACAAGAGGACGGTAAAGAATAAATACCCTTTGCCCAGAATAGATGATTTATTTGATCAGTTGCAGGGTTCTTCGGTATATTCTAAGATTGATTTGAGGTCGGGTTATCATCAGGTTCGTGTTCGGGAAGAAGATATTCCTAAAACGGCTTTTCGTACTAGGTATGGGCATTATGAATTTTTGGTTATGCCTTTTGGTTTGACAAATGCTCCAGCAGTGTTTATGGATTTGATGAACCGTGTTTGCCGACCTTTCTTGGATAAGTTTGTGATTGTGTTCATTGATGATATCCTTGTGTATTCGAAGTCTGAAGCTGAGCATGCTCTGCATTTAAGGATGGTTCTGGATACTTTGAAACGGGAACAGTTGTATGCAAAATTTTCTAAATGTGAATTTTGGATTCGGGAAGTTCAATTCTTGGGCCATATAATTTGTAAGGATGGTGTAAAAGTAGATCCATCGAAAATCGAGGCTGTGATGAAATGGAGTGCCCCAAAGTCTGCTTTTGAAATAAAGAGTTTCCTTGGATTAGCGGGTTATTACCGGAAATTTATAAAAGATTTTTCTAAAATTGCCGGTCCGTTAACTAAATTAACCCGTAAGGATGTAAAATTTGTGTGGACTAATCAACAGGAACAAGCTTTTCAGATGTTAAGGCAATTGTTGTTTCAGGCACCTGTGTTGACATTACCCGATGGTTCAGATGACTTTATTGTTTATTGTGACGCTTCTCATTCGGGTTTGGGCTGTGTTCTTATGCAAAGGGATAGAGTTATTGCCTATGCTTCTCGACAGCTGAAACCACATGAAAAGAATTATCCCACCCATGATTTGGAACTTGCAGCAGTTGTGTTTGCCTTAAAGCTTTGGAGACATTACTTGTATGGTACTAGCTGTGTTGTTTGTACTGACCATAAAAGTCTGCAGTATGTGTTTTCCCAAAAAGAGTTGAACATGCGTCAGAGGCGGTGGCTTGAATTAATCAAAGATTACGATTGTGAAATCCGATATCATCAAGGCAAGGCAAACGTTGTTGCTGACGCTCTAAGCCGAAAGGGTGCTTCCGATAGAATTTATTACTTGAAAGTGGATGTTTCTTCCGACTTGATTAATCAGATAAAAGTTGCACAATTGGAAGCCTTGAAGGATTATAATTTGAAATCCGAGATCATGTTGAAAAGAAAGGAAGAATTGGTTGAGGACTCAAGAGGTTTAATGACCAGTCAGTGACATTGGATCTTCCCCCTGAACTCGCGGGTATTCATAGTACGTTCAATGTGTGTTATTTGAGAAAGTGCAACATCGAAGATCAGTCGCAAATCCTTCCGTTGCAAGACTTGAGAGTTGATCAAACTCAGAAGTTGATTGAGGAGCCGGTAGAAATCCTTGATAGGAAAGTTACCAAACTTAGGAAGAAACAAATTCCTATGGTGCTAGTAAAGTGGAAGCATAGTTTAGGTTCCAACCTTACTTGGGAGTCTGAGGAGTCAATGAGGTCCAGATATTCTGGATTGTTTGATGGTGTTGAGATTTCGGGGACGAAATCTCCTTAAGGAGGGGAGATTTGTAACATCCTCTCTCGTGGCCTGATATTTTTCTAATTATAGTGAATATTTAAATTGTTTTAGAAATTATTTGTTATAAATTGCTTTATTGTGAAACTTAGTGAAATAGGTCTTAGGACTTATTGTGGTTAATAAAATGTTGCTTGAATTAAATTATTAAAGTTGACGGTACAATAAAATAAATTTCTCGCAAACTGGTTCTAGGTTCCAGACAATAGATTTAGAGCGGGTATAAAATGCCCATAATATGGGGCTGGTTAAATAAAGGGCCGACTCCTTTTGTGATCACTTTACCAATTTCCATTTCTTCATCTTTTCCTCTCAAATGCAAAAACCAAAACCCTAGCCTAAACTTAAACATTTGATCATCAATTAAAGGAGTGGTTGAAGTTGTGATCTTGTAGCAATCATCATCATCATATATCTTCCATCATCTTGTTCTTTTATCCTTTGTAAGTGAATTCCATTTCATAAGCTCATGATTTAGGTTAATTAGAAAATTGATGAATTGAGTTGTTTTGTTAGTTTATATGATGATTACTTGTAATATATGATGCTATATGATGATTATTGAATGATGATAAGGATTAAATCCAAGTTACTGAACTATGATTGAAGTTAGTTAAAAACCTAAATGGGTTACATGATTTTGATGTGAAGATTAAGTTATTTGATGTTGTTGATTGTTAGTAGAAGTAATAGAATGCTATTTATGTCTCGATTATGTAGTTTATGCGATTTGATATGCCAAAGTTAGGATTTTTGGTTAAAAGTTCGTGCATAGTTCTTGGCTAGTTGCTGCTGTAATTGATGATCCAGCCGGCGGCTTGCTAAGTTAGCCGGCGGCTAACTTGGTTTGGGTAGGGAAGCCGGCGGCTAAGAATCCTAGCCGGCGGCTAAATGCCTTTGGCCGGCGGGTCAAGGACACTAGCCGGCGGGTAAAAATGGCTTTAAAACGCGAGATAGTTCTGTTAGCTCAAAAGTTAATTTACCCGGCGGGTTGTGTTATGAAGCCGGCGGCTTTGTGGATTTAGCCGGCGGCTGATAGGTTTAGCCGGCGGCTAAAGTGTCCAGTTTCACTTTTCGTATTTATTTGCTATAATGTGATATTAATTGGTTGATACTTGATATATAATGATTAGTAACACACGAGTGAGACTTATAACTTAGATAATAGTGGTGTTACGTCCCTAAAGCAATTAATTGATATGAGTTATATGTAGATGATTTCAATTACTAACTTGTTTATGATGTTGATCCTCAGATCCTCTAAAAGACAAAGTAGCACCTGGAATCTGAGTTGGTAAAGATGAAGGTATTGGTGAGTGGATTCGGAACTCACCATTAAACTTAGTTGTAATCATTGGATTACAACGAATAAGTGTTGATATATTGTTGTTGCTTATTTAATATACCTTGTTGATTATTACTCAATGTGCAATGTGTGACCTTCGGGCATTAGTTGTTAATGAGGTCAACGAGTTGTTGAATGGTTGGTTGGGCTAGTGGATTATCGTGTGAATGATACAGGGATTTACTTCATTTGTTTTGTGTATTGAACTGTATCTGAGTAGGATAACCACTAGCTATCGGTCTCGTCCGTTATGACCATACGGATAGGTTGGATAAGTGTTCTTGGGGAGCCACCCGGGTTATTGGTTATTCCAAGAGCCGCCGATCCTCATTATTGTATTGTTTGCTGTAATTTGGTGATTATGCTAAGTTGAATGTTGTGTGATGAACTCACTCACTTAGCTATGTGCTAATCCCTCCTCTCTACTTCCTGTAGGTTATATTTTGATAGATGAGTAGCAGGAAGTTGATGCTCGGTGAGCTGGGAATGTCTTGACAAACATGCTACTCTGATAATGTTTTGTACTAAACAAGTTGGTTTTTATATGATGCCCCAATTAAGATATGGTTAAATAGTTTTTGAACTAGTATGAATTAAGCTATGAACTGTTTATGTAATCTAATTATGGTGCAGTAAAACCAATGATGTGTTATAAATTACTACGCTTCTGGTTTATTATTATTATATTGACTTATGAAATGAGGGGCGTTATACAATATCTGGAGTTAGGGACCTCAACCCAGGGCCTATCTTATGTCAAAATCTTCGTTTTTGAATTACGAATCCAACAAAAAAGAATCGACTCAAACGGACATATAACGAAGAAAATACGCACGAATCAAGATACAAAGCTAAAGATGATGAAACGGGGCTGGTGGCAGCCACCAGCCGCCGGCCACCACCCAGCCGCCGCCGGCAGCCACCAGGGCGGCGCCGGCCTGCCGTCACCCGCCTCACTTTCCTTTTTTGGCAATTTCCCGTACCTGGTGCGCCTTTTGTCCGCAAAGTACAGTACCCGGTGCACCACCTTTCCGCGTTGTACAGTACCTGGTGCACCTTTTTGCATGGTTTACTCTAACGTGCACCCCTTGACGCTAATGTGAGCCAAACCTCTCCTATAAATAGAGGCCAAGGCTTTCATTTGAAGATGTCCATGCTTAGTTTCCATATGCACTTTCTTACTTTCTTACTTTAAATTTAGCATTAGATTAGTTTATCATCTTGTTTAGAGTAGAAAGAAAGCTAGGCACGTGTTGTAATCTTTGATGTACGCTTGGAGTTACGCTCATTAATTCAAGTCTATTCCTTCTCGCATATTAATCTCGGTTATTTCTATCATTATCTATCTTTATTAAACATGTTTGCTTTAATTATGTTTGAGATCGTTATTGCCATGATTAGCGAGTAGATTACTATTGTATTTGTTGTGATGTAGTTAGTATATAATTGTGGGATGACTTTGAATACGTCATGAGATAATATGACGGCCCCTATTCGACTGATTACTCGGTATAGTATTGGAAATGCTTTTGAGCATAGTACAAATATATGGAAGCCGGTAACGACCGAAGGTAGTTGTATTATTGATCGACGTTATAAAATTGGAAACTTTGTGAACGGACTTATCTCGTGATTTTAAACCTAAAACTTATATTCGCCTTTCGATTAACAAACGTGATTGTAACCTTGTAAAGAGGAGTCGCGAACCTCAATACTCGGTCAATAGTTATCTGTGTAAAAACTATGTTTTTAATTGTAACGTCATGCAAGCATTATAAAATGCAATGTGATTACGTGGACTTTCCATGAGTATTGTACACTTCAAATCACAATGTACTTATCATGTAAACATCGCGAAGCAATTAAACTTACAACGGAAACATCGGTAAACGGTTAAATACGATGTGAGCTACCATAGTATTTTCCGATATGGTTTGGGTTTGACTTTCTGTAAAAAGCCGTCAGCATTTTAATTAGTTGTTTTAGTTTAGATTAGATTAGGTAGGCTACAGGCTAAATGATCATTTACGAAAACCTAGGGATTTGTTAATTGTATTGAGAAAGGCAAGTTTGAAATCCAACTTAAACTGATAATTTTTCCTAAAACCATGAAACCTAAAGTACGGTATGCAAGAAACCTAAATGTTTTCCCTCGTTTATCACGCTTAAGTCTCATTGGTAGAAATTGATTAAATAAGTCCGGACACAAGTTCTAAGTTAGTTGTTTAATGGGTTCATAATCGTTGTGGTATTAAGAACGGCTAGACATGTTATGGACTTGCTACTCTATTCCTGCGCCCACGAGCGAATACGTTCAATAATATGGGCCACTAACTCCCTCACAGGAGAGTGTGGAGAGTTGAGCATCGTCTGTCTGGTCAGAATCATGACACCTTAGTTCCTCGTGACATATTAGTTGATAACCGACTAATAAGGAATCTATTGGTTATACCACAAGTTAACGAATCTCGTAAACAACCCAATTTAGTTAACCGTTTTCCCGTAAAAGTCATCATCCCATGATTATTTGCTAACGAACTCACAACAAATACTACTTTGCATTATCTGACATCTCCTTATATTTTATTCGCTTTCTTTAGTTTAATTAGTTAACTGAACCAAAACCCCCAACGTACTCTTTTAAAATATTTACTAGAAAAGTTAGATTGATTGGATCATCTCCGTTTCAATTCAGTTTCTCTTTAAGAACGACTCTAGGTCATACTTACCATCTACTAGCCTTTGGTTCAGTATTCGTAAGTTACACTTAGACCCCAGCAATTACAAATTTTTAAGCATCCACCGATCGTCTCGCTAGAGACGCATCAATCCACCATTAGTGGGTACTTGATCTTAAGCCATTATTATTTACATTGAGCATGATATTGAATTGTTAATTGTTATGATTGCTATACTTGATTTATTTGCTAAGATTTATGACTTGAGATGTCGCGTGACGACCTTGGAAGCGTATATTTGGTATATGATAATTGCTATGCCTGGCCAACATAATAATTATCATATAGTAATTGTACGGATCCAATGAAGTCACGAAGTGTTGAAATGATGAAGTCTTAGCAATTGTTGATTATTATGTGATATGCTTAAGTGAAGTAGACATAAAATTGTTGAATGTGTATATTGAATGTATCGTGTCTACTTTCAGTACTAACATGGATGATCAAGAAGTAGAACTAACACTTGGGCCACGTCCACGAGACCAAGCCCATAATGTGCAAGCTGGAGGTGATGAAGATAGACAAAGACCTCCAGCGGATGGTGCTAGGTTTTCCTTACTTGAATTAAGAACTTTAATTTCTTCTGAAGTTGCAAGGGCTCAAGAGGCGTCCCTTCCCCTCTTATTGGGCCGTATCTCTGAAACAATTCGTGAAACGGTTACTGATGAAATTCATAAACAATTTACTGAAGCTGAAATTAATCTTGAAAGACCACCTCCGGATGCTGAAAGAAATGAGGAACGACCACCAAGTCCTATTCATCCAAGGGTATTGCAAGCACGTGACGAAGATCGAAAGTTTAGTCGGGTTGACCACGTCAAGAAAATAACTAATCACTGTAATTTTAACCCCTGTATGTCTAACAGCTCTCCTTCATACCTCTCAGAGGGACTTCTATCATTAAGATCCTACTTGAAATAAAATGGTCCAAACCTCATCAAGCAAATAACTAATCACTGTAATTTTAACCCCTGTATGTCTAACAGCTCTCCTTCATACCTCTCAGTTGCATCATGATTGACGCAACATTCTCGGATGAGGCCTCTCGGTCTTTTGACAAGCAAGTTGTTACAGTCTTACCTTCGCCTGTTATGGTGTTGTCACTTCAATGAACATCACTCAATATCTAGGTTTGTGCTAATATTATATTGTTATTTCGCGTGTCCTTATTTCACAAGTATGGTATGATTTCTGAAATTTTAAAGTTCGTGTTCATGATGAAACACACTTCTTAATTGTGTTTTGTCTTGCAGGAGATCAACCATGCTGCTGCAAGTAGGCTGTGGGCAGAGTTAGTAAGCAAAAGAGGTATGTGGCTATGGGCAAACAATCAGAGAATAACTTAAATTAGACAATAACTTGATATTGGTACTCTCTAATCTAAAGTAAATGAAACATTATTATGTCCTTTTTGGAGTTGGTTAGATTCAAATATTGGTGGAAATGTCAACCTATCATATAGAACAATTTCAAACTTTCTTATCGAAGAAGAAATATAATCATCTACTTAACCATGCTTTATTGTTTTGTATCGTTATGGAACTTGAAGACTTATGTTGTTACATGTTTCATAACTTGGTTGTGTTATGTGCAGATTTTTGGAAAGGCACAAAGGGTGGGGACTTAATTTGGATGGTGGTACATGGGGGTAATAGTGGGTTGGATGGGTGGAAAAATGGTGTCAAAATGGGTTATGTTATCTAATCAGTAACATTATAAGATGGAAAAATGGGCATAGAGGGTTGCTGCTTATTTAGGCAACTTGATTTGTTGTGCGGTTGTGTGTAAATAGTTAACAGAGATTCTGAGTGTGTTGTGTCTATTGATGTGATGTTGTATGTATATGTGAACTCATTGTTGTGTATATTTGGGATAAGTGATAGTAAAATTCTCTTTTTCCAAAAAGAAAAAGAAAAATAGAGAGATTTCTCATATTCTTTGAAAAGCCTAGTGCGCCATTAATCAAATAATAATTATGATTTGAATTGTATAGAATATGATCATGCATGTAAATCCATTGGCTTTTGATGTGTAAATCCATTTGTTTTTTTTTTAATATAGCATTTTTGACTCACTTAATTTGTATGTATTTAGAGTTTGTAGGCATATGATTTTGGTTCATTTGGTCGTAGCAATTGATGTTTCATGATGTGTGTATAAGTTGTTTAGTTCGTACTTATGTGTGTAGTTGTGTGTAAAAGTAAATTATATTGTATGCATCCGTGGATGTGTACCACCTTATTATAATTTTCATAGCTTATATGTGTAGTTGTGGGTAAATTGAACATAATTGTTATATTAAAATCACTTTATAAGTTAAGTTGTATGTATATAAAAATGACAGATGATACCTCGAAAAACATTGTAGTATCATCTGTAACACCCATACGATAAACACTTTTTCTTTCACCGTATATAAAAATGACAGATGATACCTCGAAATACATTGTAGTATCATCTGTAACACCCATACGATAAACACTTTTTCTTTCACCAAAATTTTAAGTTTTTAACATCTCAAATATTTTGATTCAATGAATTATTAATATTTGGTCTACACAAGTTAAATCTTACATGCTTTTATTAGTAGGATACATTTCACCAATTCGTTTAAGTGAAGTGATTCAATATAATTTGATGAAAAAGTTTTATGCTATCGTCCGCAAATTTTGCGGGTTATGATCTAGTTTAAAAGAAAAAAGATAAAAAAAAAAAAAAGATTAAAATGAATTAAGATTTACAAAGAAAATAAATGAATGGGGGAAAATAAATGAACGGGCATAAAGGAAACCTGAGCACGTGACCTACTTGTGACCTATGGCTCTCTAGGCCTGCTGATATAGAACTAGCTAAAGTATAACTTCTTCCGTTACATTAAAAACAGATCTAGTTAAAGCGCCCAAAAAAAATAAGCGTCGAGCATGTCGACATCTCTGACCATGTCGCAATGGAGAAACACAGATAGAGTCGCATTCAACTAAGTCGCAACATTAGCGTCATATGCGGCGACTTTACCGAGAAAGACGTTAAATTAGATACACATTTAGCGACTTCATGATGAACGACGTTGAACTAGAGACATATTTAGCGGCATAATTTGTGTCGTTGTCTTCTTCAGTCTGAGTTTGCGACATTACCTGAGACATGAAACGACATCAGTGTCGCTAAATATGTCATTAATCATGCCACAAGTTAACGACATCCTAATGCATGTCGCTAAACATGTCGTTAAATGGAATTTTTCTTGTAGTGAGTGGGCCGATATCTCTCAAGGAAAATCTCAAATTGAATCCTAAATTGACGAGTTAGTGTGAGCTTATCCATGCACGAGCGGAGCGGTCTGGATAAACGTGCAATGCCCCGTAGGGAAATCTAGCTTATTGGATTTCTTCTGCAATAATAATAAACTCTTCTTTGATTAAGCGGCTGGGCGAGAACAAGAAGGGGTCGTCAAAACTTGGCGCAAAGAATCAACCAGACTGACTTAGTGGATAAATCATAAATATTCGTGGTTGTTTTAGATAATCGTGTGTTTGATTGTACGTTTTCCATTTAGAAAAAAAAAAAAAAGAAAAAAAAATTAAGATCAATAATAAAGTCATATAACTTTACAAAATGATTTGTGAAATTCAGCTAATTATAAAAATAAGATCAAGATATAGAAAAGAAATTAAGAAAATATTATTTTCTTTTTGTTCTAACAAAAAGAGTTCCAAAGGTTTGATGCGTCCAAGTTTTTAGATTTATGATTAAAATGAGCAAAATGCTCTCCGGGATGGAGACAGGGGTTTTCACTCGAAATATTCGGGTTTCCCCTGGAATTGGTTATGGGTATATGAAGAGGCAATGCCACTGAGCCCAATACTGCCTTTCAAAAAAAAAAAAAATTTTAGATTAGGACATAGTAAAAAGATTAAGATTAGAATCTTATCATAATTTAAAAATGAAGGACATAAGTCAACATAATAATTTAGATATTAAGATGAAGATAAAGGGGCTGCTTGGTACGGGCCTACGGGGTATTTGAAGGTAAACGATGGGTAAGGTTATCATTCAATGGGCTTGGTTAAGAGGAATATAATCATTCATTGCCCTAAAGGCCTAAACTAAGAAATGGGCCATTACCCACTAAGTTGGGGGATTGGTTTTGATTACCACTTAATTACCTAGCTTATTCACCCCGCCAAAATTTCGTTGTAAATCTCCTCCGTTATCTTATAAATATACAATTTATTTCATCTCAAAACCCTTGCAATTTTTTCTACGATGATTATCTTCTTTGAATCCAATCGATCATCAGGTATTTGGAGAAGCACTTCACATTCAAGTTATATATCTCTCTGACTAACAACGGCTGTAGATGTGTGCGAAAGATAAATCGACCCTTTATCGGTCTCTCAGTGGAGCTCACACGTAAATCACGTAAAACACGATTAAATAGACATGGAAATCGATATATGGTATTGATAAGTTTGAAAGTTGTACAAGTTTAGTCCTTGAACTAATGAAGTTTGTGTTTTTGGTGTAATAAAACAAACAGGCTGCTTTACCACAGGGTATTGTCCCCTTTGTCTTTGCAAAGGAGTACAACGTCCACCCTGATATCCTTAGCACTGGGTATGCTTCTGCTTCTCTTTTACTTTCACTTTAAGATAAATATAATATGTTAGTGGTTAGAATGTTATTAATATTATAGTGTTAGTGCCTTGAATCAAACTATATACATCTCTACCAATTATTCATATTGACATTGTGTACGTGTTTTTATACTAACTCTGTACATGACTTTTTTTCAATTTTTCTGACATGCTGTAAGTTAATTAGTTGAGTTTGATTTGCGGTAGTTCAACTTCGCTTTTGTAGATTAAAATGGCTCGTCCTCCTATCAACAAAAGACAACACAAGCTAAGAAAACTTTTGTTGGTTCTACAAATAGCTAATACTATGTCGGTGTTGCTATTTCCTTTTACTACAGTTTTATTTGTACATACGTCGGAGGCTCCGAGCTCAGATTTGTAATATTAAAACGAAAGAAGAGAAAATGATGGCCCGAATGAATTGGATATTTGGATTGACCATGGAACGTGATGGGGTTAGTATTGTTAGCATGCATGGTATTCGTTTTGTTAATTTAATATTTGAAGTTTTTGATTTGTGTTTTTTCTCATTTATGTTCACAGCAGGTTATAATGTTTCCATTTTGTTTCAAAATGAAAAGGATAATAATATATAGTTAGCCGATTAACCAAGCAGTATCTAAGATAACGTTAATGATTATATATGATCAATCAAGCATCATCAATGCAATGGGAATACGGAATACCCATTCCATTACCCCAGTATTATCATTCTCATTCCCTTTCCCATTATGTAGTTTGAATCAAGCGCCCCCTAATATTAGGATTACGTTTTGGGGTGACACATGTCACCTTCTAAGGTGATTATATGTCACCGTTACAAAGAAATGGTTGATTTTATATAAAAACTAATTAATGATAATGATATTGGGGCTATTGTGAAAAAATATATGAAGGTGTAGAAAACTTTTCTAATATGCGAATTCAAGAATTTGATAATTATTTTAGTGAGCTTATTTTAGTGAGGTAAATAGTGAACTGTTAAAAAATATGAGGGCTTTAAGTTCACGTGACTTATTCTTTAACTTTGACTCATCATAGCTAGTAACGCTTAGGAGATGTATCCAAATGATGTTAATGCCGATGATAGGCTATATCTTATATCTCAAGCTAAGGTTTGTTAATCATATTATAAGTAGTAGAGTATAGCTGACATTGTTCATTTGATGTGGAAATGAAAACGCATATTTTCGCGTAGTTTGATGATTATTAAGATTAGCTTTGGTTTTGATTGTTGCAACTACAACTGTCGAAAGATGTTATTCTAAAATAAAGCTTGTGAAAGCAGGTTTGCGGATTTGAATGGGAGATAATTATTTGGATAATGCTTTGGTTAAAGAAACAATTGACAATATTCCGACTAAATTTATACTTGATCGTTTTCGTCTTTTAGGTGAACGTAGGGGACAAATAGAAGGTGTAATGTGTTATTTTTTTTTTTTCTCCTTTCATCGTTGAATTCAGCATTCAATGTAATTTTACTTTTCGTTGAACTTGCACTTTTCGATGTCATATATTTTGTTGAAATCTTACTTTTATAGGTTATCATATTTTATTCAAATCTTACAAGAAAAAATCGTGTTACACCTGATTTTTATCCTAGTTGTCTACAATAAGACCTTACAACCACTAAAAAAAGCTGATAAATACAATACAAAAAGTGGTTCATACAATAGATTTATGCTATAGTACATTTGTACTGTAAGCGAAAACAGCTGTATATTTTAAGGGAGTTGATAGATACAACACACAAATTACTTCATACACCACATTTATGCATTGTAGACTTGTAATGTCTGCTTTAACTGTTGTACAGTGTGTTGTATTAATAAATTTGGATGTTGTATCTATCACCTCCCATATTTTATTGGATGTATAATTTATTTTGTTGTATTTATCAACTTGTAAAGAGAATACCATATTTTATTAGTGACGCTTGTATAAAAATATTGAACAAAAGTTATTTATTATCAAAACTTTAAATAAAATAGTACGATTAATGCACAGATCGAGAATGCTCTCTTGTGACTTCTTTGAAAATCAAAACATTGAAAGATGCAAATGGTGATTGGACAACACACATAAAATGATAAAATACTCAAGTGTTCCAGCAATTTTACATTAAGTTTTTAGGGTGGGGTTCAAATTAGAATATGAAATTGTGTGAGAATGAGCTAGGGAACCAATAATATCAAGCCATGTGTACAAAGAGAATGTTCACATGTACAAAATGTGACTTTCTAAAGACACCGCCCTAATTACTTGGGGATAGCCCCTGATCCACTTGGTACTCGTTCTCTCCGAAACCCCAAACCTCAAACCCTAAACCCCAAACCCTAACCCCTAAACCCCAAACCCTAAACGCTCTACGAAACTCTAAAACCCAAATCATATATACTAACAATCACAAATTAAATATAAAACCATTCACTAACACATGTGTTACTAATATGTAAAACCCACCAAAAAATGGGAAAAAAAAAGTTGTCAAAAGTATGCCTTGAGGGAAGACAAATTTAAAAGGAGAAAACACTGAATTTTATGGTGCAATTTTCATGATTTTTTGACTTACCGTTTGTGAGATATTTAATTTTTAAAAATATGGAGGAGAGAGAATTGAATAAAGTGACATGTGACATAAATTTGTTGGTTTCCTCGTTTTCACTCAAAATTGATGTACTTATTTGAACCTTACTCTAAGTTCTTATTAAGAAAAAAAGAAAAGATAAAACTCACATATTTTCAAGTTGAATACAATAATGAATAATCCACGTATAATTAATAATACTTACTCTGTCTTAATTTTATTACCACAGATAAAAAATACATAATTTAAGAAAAGTATATAAGTTGTACTCTACAACTAATATGATTTAATCTCTTACCATATTCAAATGTTTTGATTGGTTGAAAAATATAAGTGGACTATAAATTTAGAACATCCCAAAGTGAAAGGTGAATTATAAATTTGAAACGTGGGGTAATAGAAATATTGAGAAGAGATCATGAGAGTACAAGAATTTTAGAAAGAATAGAAGTACCAATGGGAGGGTGCAATGTGTACAAAGAGAATACAAAACTCATTTACCCCTTGACTTAAATATATCACAAACGACAAATCAAAAAATTATAAAAATTGCACCATTAGATTCAGCGTTTTATCCTCTTCGATTTGCCGTACATTAAGACATACTTTCGACGAATTTTTTTTCCACGTTTTTTGGTGGGTTTTACAATTTATTAACACAAGTGTTAAAGTGTTGCGTTTAGGGTTTAGGGTTTAAAAAAAAAAGGTTATTGGAGGGAACCTTTAACCCCGGATCCGTAGATCCACGGAGCCCCACCCGCAAGAGGCAACCCGTCCGGCTAAACACCTGGCCCCAGTGACCCACACACGGAGCATAGGATTTTTTGTACTCCCAGAGGCTTGAACCCGGGTGGGGCGTGGGGATTTGCGGCGGCGGTACCACTGAGGCAAAGCCCCATTGGTAGTGTTTGGGGTTTAGGGGTTATGGTTTAGGGTTTAGGGTTTAGGGTTTGGGTTTTGGGGTTTCGGGAGAAACCCCAAAACCCAAACCCTAAACCTTAAACCCTAACCCCTAAACCCCAAACCCTAAACCCTAAACGCTTTATATAACTCTAAACCATAAATCTTAGTAAACACTAAACCCTAATAAACCCTAAACCCTAATAAACCCTAAACCCTACTAAACTCTACTCATTCCTAAACCCTAAACCCTACTAATTCCTAAACCCTAATCCATAAACCCTAATCCCTAAACCATATACTTAAATTATATGTTTAACCAAATATTAACACATGTGTTAGCAATTAGTAAAACCCACCAAAATACGTGGAAAAAAAAATTCGTCGAAAGTATGCCTTAATGGACGGCAAATCGAAGATGATTAAATGCTGAATCTAATGGTGCAATTTTCACAATTTTTCGATTTGTCGTTTGTGAGATATTCAAGTTAGGGGGTAAATTTGTTTTTTACATGTGGGTATTCTCTTTGTACACATGGCACACTTCTATTGGTACTTCCATACTTTACAAAAATCATGTACTTCCTTGATCTTTTTTCTAGAAATAATATAATAATAATATACAGTAGTCGTCGTTGACCTTTGATGAGCCGGTGGTGGTATGAACTATGATTCTATATATGAACTATGAACATTTCCCATCACCACGCTTTTTTTTTTTTTAAAGAAATAGACATAATTATTAGCAAAGAAGTAAGAACAAAGTATAAGCTAAGCACCTATCAAATTACAAGTCATAATTTAAAACCAGGGGCACCAAACCAAAACTCAAAAGCAGACCCTACATACACCTAAACAGAAATGATGATCAACACCTCACAAGCCAAAGAGAAAAACATAACAAATAGAAAGGATCCTTCCATCAAGCACAATACGCAACAGACCCTGATAAGATCAGAAAAATAGGAAAGCACATAATCGACCAGCTAGACCACAGGTTAGAAAGCTTCAACACCCACTGCAATTCGCACCAGAATAACCACCGGAAGCATCGAAAAGAACAATAACATATAAAAATCCAACACAAACTCTCCATTGATCCCATGACCACGATAATGCTTTGTCCCTTACCTGATAACCATCCAAAAGACCATAACTTTACTTTCAGAAGCATATCCGAAATAGTCGACTTAGAGTTGTTCTTAAACACCTTGTTATTTCTGCTGAACCATAACACGTACAATCCTGTCCAAACGGTATATGTCCATGCATTTTTTTTTTACAGTAGATAAAGTATCCATACCATGATGTAAAATTAAATCTTCAATCGAATCAACAACCGCATTGCTTATTCCCCACCATTCGAAAATCTTTGACCACAATTCTCGACTATGAGCGCATCTCAGGGAACAATATATGGCAACTGTTTCAATATCATTATCGCATAATGGGCATAAGACTCTATGTAAATCAACACCCATCAACCGGAAGCCTATCGTTTCTAAGTCTCACATAAAGATATTAACTTTTCTTGCCACCTTTTTACACCATAAAGTCTCTTTTCGAACCCTACTCTACACTAACTTTTTTTCATCCACCTTAGCTCTTTACTAGAATATCTACCATCTTTTACCTGGTAAGTAGTTACCGTCTCCGTTTGTCACACCCCTCTTTATACAGAACTCAACCATTCAACACTCTCTTAAGATCTTCCCATTCACCCAACGCCCTACCCCATGGTTCTCTAGTCCACTCCCACTTAGCTTCCACCTTAGACTGTTCCCTTCCGAAACAAGCCATCACTCACTTTTATATCTTTATATCCCTCTCTGGATTAAAAAGCCTATCATACATCTCATCCCCGGGAACCCACTTGTCATTCCAAAATAACGTATCCTATCCGATCCGTCTCAAACTTCTTTGCCAAAGGATTTCGAAAACACAAACCCAAGCTAGCCCATCTAGATCTCTCCCCGTCTTGATTATGTTACCCCAAAGTCTTCCGATTGTTGACCCATTTCTTTGAATTGATTCCAAACCCCCACACCTCCCATATAATGCATGTATTACCCGGCCTAACCCATAATGATTTACTTTCAACCACGCTCTTGTTTTCTACGACTTCCAACGACATCGTTTTGCTTCTGAAATACTCGGTCGGTAAAAACGGCCGGGTGTTAATTATTCGTTGAACTGACTATAAGCAACATTTTAAAATATGAAACATAAAAAATAAAAGAAGCTAGAGGTCTTAATTAATTCATTCATTTATTATACGGTAGCAATTCATTAATTCATTAAAGCAACATATATTCCAACCTGAAATAAGTAAGCTGTTGTAGGTTGTGAGTTGCATGATATCACAATCGATCAGATATGATGAGCACCACAATCGGAAGTCGGAAGTCGGAACTCATACATATACAGAGACGGAATGTATTAATTACACGTACCGAAGATTTGAAATCTAAGAGAAGTAGAAAATTATAGAAAACAAAGCAACACACGCACGTAAACATAAACATGGAACAAATACAAGCTAGTATATTTCAAACCTTTGGGATTTATATGGGTCCAGTACGTACACAAACACACTATACGCTCGTGCTGTGGCGAAGTTGGTTTAGTTGGAGCCTTGGAGGAGTATAAAATGATGAAGTTGAAAGACTCATGTGGAGAGCTGGTTATCTATACATGAAAGTTTATAAAAGTACAATTACCGATGGCGACCATTGTAGCCTCAGCCTGTAGGTACTTATAGGAAAGAGAAGGTTGAAAAGCACTGTTGAGTGTGCCACGAATTCGATCACACGTGTATAAGTCGCTGCTTTGCACTCTTCTGGTGGGCCCCCCACTACTATGGCTTTCAATTTATTACTATGCCTTATATTGTACAGTACTCCGTAGTAAATTTTATTTGTACTTTATTGCTCCATTAAAAGATTATACTACTAGTATGTTACTCCTATGTTTGTTCAGAGAACACATAATTAAGGTCTATATTTTAGTCAATCCGAAAAGGTACCAAAATTTTTAATAAAAAAATTGTTTATATTTTATTTGATAAATTAAACTGTTATAATATATGTATTTTATAATTTTTTTTTTATATAAAAACTGATTATATATTTAATTGTAAATTATTAAAGTTAGACTGGTGATGTGAAAATGTATTAAAGTTTGTAAGCTGAATGCGTTGTAGAGGTTTTGTAGAAAAGAAGATTTGATGACATGTCAATGATGTAGCTTTTTTTTTGAACGACCAACCAAAATAATTTCATTAATTTGGTGTAGACAACAAAGCGTTGAAAACACCCATACAAACACCATTACAACATCACGAAGATTACATCAGTCAAAGACTATCTATCGAAAATTAAAATCACACCATTTCTCCATAGTCAATGTTTTGTATCTAGATCTATTCTTAATCCAAGAGAAAGAAAGATGTCTTATCTCATCAATAATTGAGTTCACCGATCTAAGCTCCGAGTTAAACACCACATTATTCCGGTTCTTCCAAATACACCATATGGATGCAGCGATAATCAAATGCACCCCAAGTTTCCATTCCACATCTCCATTTAATTGTGAAGCTAAAATTGGAAGATCACGTGCAGAAAAGAAGTAGAAGTTAGGGATTCTACACCAGCTTGAGATAAAATCCCATATCCGCATGGAAACTTCACAAGATCCAAACAGATGCTCCAAGGACTCGTCATCTAGTCTGCAAACACAACATTCCGTTGAGTTGATATTGATGTTTCTTTTAACCAAGTTATCCTTCGTTGGAAGCCTATCTAGCCAAACTCTCCATAATAGGAAATTAGCTTTAATAGGAACCCAATTGATCCAGTTGAAGTTGTTTCCCAGAGGTTCTTCTTGAGCTTCACGGATTTTCGACTTGATTAACCCTATTTCATATTTACCCATCATGCAAGCATCATTCCTCCATTTATCATGCTCGCCGGCCCAATTGATAGGGTAAATCAATCCAATTAACATATTCACCTCAGAGTGTTCCGATTGATTAAGTTCGCGAACCCAATGAAATTTCAGCAATTGGCTACCATTTGTTATTTGAACTCTATCTTTTAAAGAGCACAATTTATTTGCTTCTAAGAGAAACAAATTAGGGAATTGTAGACGCAAAGGAATATCCAAAATCCATTTGTCATACCAGAAGAACAAATCCGAATCCGTACCTGGGGTTACATGATATAGAGAATGAATGTCAAGACCAACTTCTTGCAAATGGTCCGAAATTGAGCAGATTTGCTTCCAAGGTCCGGGTATTGAGATCTTTCTTGGAATAAAATTCCAAGATCGAGAAGAATTATGTAGACACCAGATAACCTTTCTCCATAAACGTTCCGGTTCTGATTTAAAACGCCACCACCATTTAGAAAGTAATGCCAAATTCGTCTCTTTAAGTGAGCCAAGACCAATTCCACCATTACTTTTAGTCGAGATGACTTTGGACCATGAAACCCAATTAACTTTCTTTGAGACATCATCATAACCCCACAAGAATTCCCTTCTTATTCTTTCAAGTGATTCAATAACTCCAATCGGAGCTTTAAATAACGAGAAATAGTAAGTTGGTAGGGAGTTAAGCACTGATTTTATTAGGGTAATTCAACCTCCAAATGAGAGTGTTTTGGCTTTCCACAAAGATAGCCTCTTTTTGAACACATCTACTACTGGTTTCCAATTACGCATGATATTCATGTTTCCACCAATGCTGTAGCTTAACTTTAACTTTGAATCTTGAAGAGTTAGACACATCTACTACTGGTCAATGATGTAGCTTAACTTTGAATCTTGAAGAGTTAGAAAGCATTGGAGATATTAAATATAACTTATTTAATTAATTAGTACTCCGTAAAAGTATCACTTTTTACAATGAAAATCAAAAAGTTAAATATGTTGGTTCAGTGTCATCAATAATAGGTTTGGGTAACAAATTTCTACCCTCCTTTATAATTTATCTTTTAATAGTAATTTTTCATTTTACACCACTCCTACAGATCAAAGTATGTAACCATTAAAATATTACATTACGTTTACTCTACATAGTGAAATAATTTCCGTGACTACAATTTATAATCGATGTCATGCAATAAAAACCAAAGAGATAATGAAGAAAAGAAACGTGATAGAGAGAAACTGAGAAATTAAGGGCGAGCATTGAAAATGAACATATATATTACGAGTAATATATATAATTAATTAATTATAGAGTAGCTAGAAATTAAGATGAGGTGTGTGTGTGTGTAATATTTATTATATCTATCTATCTATACTATATACTAAAGGGCAAATGCAGCTGATGTCATGCTGCTGACATGGCCCAATCTGAAGAAGGAATGATGATGACGTGGATAGCTTAAGAATCAAGGATTTTTCTTGTGATTTTGAATTGTTTCGTAAATATGTAGATTGGTTGTTTGGCTAAATATATAGATTGGTTATTTTGTGTGTCTTGGGATACGCAGGTGTTATTCAAAAGTTTGGGGTTTCCTAGATAACTTTGCTTGCATATAAAAGAAAGTTTGTTGTTTCCTAGATTACATGTATATCTATTGGACAAATTAGATATGATTGATTATATATGTTTGATTTTGCTGATCATATATGACAAATTTGGACAGATCTACAAGCCATGTATTTCTTTTTTATATTAAAAATCTATATTTATGATATGATCATGAAACTATTGGTTGTTTGAGATTTTGTTGTGATTTTCCATACAAGCAAAAAGACAGAAGTAATAATGTGTTCTTAGAGATGCGTTGTTTACAGGCTTCTCTTCTATTAATGCTGTTTTTTTTCTACTGATTTATTTGCAATCAATATCACCCCAATAATCAAAGCTTTTTCATTTATTTAATTTCTTCTTCCTCGTGTCTCCCTTCATCTTCTTTCTTCACGCCGAATTATTTTCCAAAATTTTCAAATAATTATGAAGTTCTATGTCCTGTGTCTTTTCTTTCGGTTGATTTATCCAAATTCGGATGTTAGATGAATCCGAATTCGCATACATAAGATGAACAATCAGAATCATGCTTCTTGAACCGAGAAAGTCGACTCATACATAAACCCTAATCGATTACAACCAGATCAGGTGATTATTTGTGTTGTTGATTCCCATAATCTAATTGTTCGGTTTATGAAACTATATTTTTTCCTTGATTCTTCATCTGTTCATATGTGTAGCTGGTGGTGGTGATGGTTCTAGAGACGAAGCTGATGACAGAAGTAGAAAAGGTATGTTTTATTTTTACATTTATCATTTTGTTACAATTTGCTCACTAGGGTTTTTGGTTTGTTATTTTGTGTTAGGTTTTAGAACAGTCTTATTGTGTGGTTTTATCATGTGATTAATTAAGTTTATGTAACACAAGGTAGCATGTTTTTTGATCCAATTTTTGCATGCAGTGAAATCGATTTTGGAGTAGGAAGTTTGAAACGGGTGTTTAAATTTTGCAGGTTTCAAAAAAATCGTGTATGCATATATGTAGATCATTATATGATGTTTTAAACAATTTTTTTAGGTTATGAATTGTGTAGATCACTATTTTAATTTTGATTTAGGTTCTTGAGCTTGTAGGTTTGAAAGTTTGCTTCAACTATATCACATTAATAGAATATATGTAACAACATGGATCATGAGTAGATAGACCCAGAGGCTGTCTCAAAGTGTGCAAAGGCTGTTCTCAAGAGACATAATGCTATTGAAATTTTTTTTGTTTTGTTGCTGTCTTGCTGTGAATCTGATCTATTTTGTTAAGAGTAATATATAGTTGAAAATGCCTACCTTTGAGTTCTACGTTGGTTGCTAAAAGCTTAATCCAACAGTTGGCAAGAAATCACAATCTCTCTTTGAGGTCCACAAGGAGCTTCATCAATTTGCTAGAACTAGGGATGAGCATTTAGACCGAAGTACCGGTACCGAACCGGAACCGAACCGGTACCGACCGATACAAATGGTACCGGTATTCGGTATTTGATTTGTGGACAAAAAAAACCGGTACCAACCGGTCGGTACCGGTTCGGTACCGGTATGGTACAATGCACACAAAATACCTAAACCGAACCGGAACCGACCGGTACCGGACCGAATCGGTACCGACCGATACAAGTGGTACCGGTATTTGGTATTTGATTTGTGGACAAAAAAAACCCGGTACCAACCGGTCGGTACCGGTTCGGTACCGGTATGGTACCAAGCTCACCCCTAGCTAGAACTCATTTTTGTGATCTACAAATTGACTTTCATGGTTACTTAATGAATCTTAGAGATTTAAAAGGAGTGTAGAGGGACATTTGCAGAATGTGGTTGTAAGTAAATTGATGAATACTACATTAATGATCTTGCTATGCCTCATAATTTGTTCAGAAGCCGGACATGTTCAATTGGTTTGGCTGGCGCACGTGGGATGCTTTTTACACCGATGTTACTTCTGAAGGTGTCAAGGTAAAGTTACTATCATTTATCATGGGTGGCAAAATGAGTGTGTAGGTACTGGTCAGGGGTCAGAATCGGTCTTGCACTCACGGTTCAGATGCGTCGGTTTAAAATATCCTGAATTTTATTGAGTGATTTACAGTAACTCATGTTTATATGACAATTACAGTTTCGAGAAAGGAGGGATTTCACCAAAATATATTATTATTGATGATGATGGCAATCGGTTGGCAGTAGCTTATATATGAATGGTTTTCAGCAAGGGATAAGGCAGTCACATAGAGTCAATTGAAGAACATCGCAGGTGGGCTTTTATAATGGTTCGGGTCTTCTTGCAGGATGCAGTTCGGGTGGCTGCTGCTGTTAGTCGATAAGGTTTCTTCTGTTTGGGTACTTTTTTTTTTTTTTGTTGCAAGCAGGTGTTGGTTGGTTCCTGTTGACTTTAGATGTGTTAGTTTCGTCCAAATTCAAAGCTTAGAGATCTGAATGGATAAAATTGAGGTTAACGGTAATTGAATTGAGGTGGGATCAGTGGGTTAATAACCCAAGCACAGGCATCAGTGTTTGATTATGTGATTACAAAGAAAAGTAAAGGTTTGTAGGATGTTAGAAGGGGGTCTGCAGCGGATGGAATGGGTGACAAAATGGTGCCTCAATTGGTGGTTCAGGATATAGATGTAAGCCATAGAATATGGGCACAAGATATTATTGAATTGGGATTCATGTTCTCTGATAAGGGTTGAAGCGTACATATATTTTAGTAGTAGAAGAGTGCATGTAGGTTTGCTAAATACTTTATTATATACTGTATAGAACAAGTAATACATGGATAGTGTAATCATTTGGTTTATGGTAGTTTTTTGGAGTTTACATGATATTACATTGGTTTATGTTATCAATATATGGTTCTTTCTGTGTGGCTGAAATGTATTAATTCCACCAAGTTGTTGTCATCTTATTCGATATTCAATATCCAATACCCAAGTTAATCTGCATATTCTTTAACTTTAAATGCATTACTAAATATTACATTCAAAATGTAATTGTACAAAACCTTATGAATATATTATCTATAAGAATATATAAGTAACGGTTTTAAATATTATTTTTTATCAAACCCGTGTAATCACGGGTCAATAAGCTAGTTATATAATATAATAATAATAATAAAGGGTGAACAGTGTTTTAGATTTTTCATGTCCGTACGTGGGGATCTTGTAACACCTTAAGACTCCTCCCAATGGTGACGCCAACTGACGCATCAGTTGTAACACCCCCAAATTTGATGATTTGCGGAAGCTTGATTTGGGTGTTACTAATCAATAACAAAGCACAAAGATAAATAGCAAACGACTCTATATGCGTCGTTTTAACAAAATATATTGATAACTGAAATGTTTACAACATTTTAAAGCTTTACATAGCTCGAGTTAAATAAAATGAGATTTCAGTACATAAGTACTTATACAAAATATACTAATGCAAGAAAATCTCAGTCGTCTGTATGCTGACTCGAGCTAAATCCTGAAGCAGAAACATCCTACTGCTGGGTACCTGCGATATATGCTAAAAGGTCAGCTATAAAGCTGGTGAGCTCACAGGTTTGAAATCAAGTAATATCGTATGAACCGCAAGATTTTAAATAATGTATTGCATCCAGCAATAAAATAATGAATTGCATCCAGCAATTAAATAATGAATTGCATCCAGCAATTTAATGATAATCATCGTGTATACAGCCATGAGCACATAGTTGAGCTTAACTCGAGGGCCGGGTCCCCTATAGAGAATTCCGGGCGAGGTGCCTCCACGAATGCCTAATCCACATTCGTCTTCCCAAATATTAGTACGTCCGTTTACCCGGTTAGTGCTTGCTAACCCGGACGAGGAGGGTCAATCCTATATGGTACCATATACTAATATTCACGCTACAACGTATTAACAACTATGCTGACGGAGGACTTTAAAATGATTAGTTTCGAAAAACTCATGTAGTATATGAAAAGTTTGTACTTGCGTTCACATGTTAAAAGTTTGAGCAGTATATCACACCCCTGAGTAAAACAGTAAAAGATGGGGCTATGAGACTCACCTGAGTCGTTGAGTTTATGAAAATAAACTGAGAATGATTAGCCGAGAATCGAAGTCCAAAGACTTGTAACCTGAGGGTGTCCACGACACGCGATGGTTATAAATATGATTGGGTATCTCAAAAGATCACCCCAGTAGTTGTTCATCCAACTATAATGTCCAAACCTCCACTATTTGGTTGATACGTTTAAGTGTTTGAAAAGTGTACGGCCCGTTGGTGACGGATTTGTAATAATAATCTCAATTATTACTATTTTGATTTCGTGGCGTTTTACTTGAAAAATGTGTTTTGATTGTGTTTTAGAAGCCGTTACGAAATCTAAGTACGGGGGTCCGGGGGCAGCGCCCCTGGTAGCGGGGTCCAAGGGGCGGCAGCCCCTGGCGGGGTCCAAGGGGCAGAGCCCCTGGCTGGGGTCGAGCTGCCAGGTCAGCTTGGAAAATTTTTATTTCTACTATATTGCTTTGACGAAAAACGCATCTGGATCTGAATTTGGGTAAAATCGAGTGATAAATTTCGAGTCTCGACACTTAGTAAAAATCTGTGTTTTTGAGGTTCTGGTTTGTGCGACGTTGGGTGCGACGTCGCAGGTAGGATTGCGACGTTGAGCATGACGTCGCTAAAGGCGACGTTTCGCAATTTAATGCGACGTAGGGTGCTGCGTCGCTAATGCGACGTAGGTGATTTCTGCGACGTAGGGGCTTGCGTCGCTAAGTGCGACGTAGTGAGGTATTGGCGACGTTAAGGCTGATGTCGCTATATGCGACGTCGCAATTTAATGCGACGTTGTAACTGACGTCGCACCATGCGACGTCACGAAGGGTTTTGCGACGTAGAAGCTGACGTCGCATAATTTCTGGGCCAACTGCGACGTAGCGGTCTGTTGGCCGGAAAATGTGTCGAAAACGAGTTTTTCGGTTTCCGTTCGGTCCAAAACTTTTACCCAACCCATATAGGGACATTATAAGTTGTTACAAACTACTAGAAAGTGAAAACACTTAAAAACGAGAGATTTCGGGATTTGTCGGAAACTTACAAAGTGTCGGATGAGAAATCCGAAAAGATAGGATGATAGATCGTGTCGCGGTGGTCGTTTTCTTCCAAAGGAGTAGTATGATCCAAGGCCGTTTAGTGGTAGTATTTGGCGAATTTGTGAGGGTGGAGGTGATGAGTTTTTGAGAGAAAATGAAAGAGAGAGAGAGAAAGGGAAAAGAGAAATGAGGAAAAGATGGTGGGGAATGGGAGGTTATCCTCCCATTTTTCGCCCCGTGTTCCCGCTCCGTGCGGTGTTCGTTTGTTCCGTCGTTTATACGTTAAATAATTATTTTAAATATTAAATGTGCGTTTTAAAATACAATTTATTGCGCGATATTTTATTTAAATATTTTACAGTTTAATTTATATTTGAGTTAATAAATGTACGTTATTTTATTTAGTATGCGCGTTTTAATGTTTTAAATTGTGTAGGTTCAGTTTGTACGATACTAATAATTACGAAATATTATTATAATAATATTTTTGACATAACAACGTTATTTAATAAAATTTGTCACCAACGTCCATATAAAATTGAATCGAAATACATTCGATTTAAATTGAGTACGATTTAACCAAATCGCATTTTCGTATATATTCAACAATATATATATAATTCGATACATTAATTAGCCTAACAAGGAACTAATTACATGTATTAACATATGATTAGGCACTAATTACTAGTCCTAAATTGGCGGGTGTTACATCAGTTGCATGCCAGCTCAGCGTCACGTCAGCTTTTCCCCCAACTGACACAAACTGACACTCCCCTGCCAACAGCAACATCACTTCTCTTATTATTTTCAGGCCCCACACATTATTTAATCAATTTATTTAATACAAAAAAATTTTATTTTTTTTATTTTGCTTGAAATGGACCAAAGGCCCCACTCACACCCTCTCTCTCATCCGTCGGCAAACCGAAGTTCACAAACCGATGTTTCCAACTGATGCTTGGTGCCTATGGTGTCAGTCACTGATGCCAAGTGATGGTATGCAAACTGACGCTGTAAGGAGCAACCTTAATTCAATAATTGGTTTATGCTTAGTTGAGAGATCTTCTAACATAACTCCATAATAATAATAAAATAATATCGAGTAATAAATGAACAAAAACATTAAGCTAGTTACATAATTTTAGAAGAACATCTAACTTTTTTAAAATCTGATATTAAATCTGATTTGTGTATCTAGAAGACTAGAATACCACCTCGATCCTTTAATTAATGACTTTGAGAAACCATCGTCAACTGATAGTCAAGTAATTAAAATGAAAATGTTAAAACCATTAATTATTCAACAAAAAGTAATGACAAGGAAAAGGTACGTATCTTTTCGTCTTTTAATTAGATACGGAGTAGAAAGAGAATATGACCCACCAGGACCCACTCACCCCCTTTAAATAACAAGATTTTCAATGCACCTGGTGAGCATCCTGCGGTGAATGATAATCAATTGGGTGTAAATCCAGAAGCTGACTTGCTTAATCTTGATTGGGTTCCAGACGATCTACCTCTGGATGAGAATCTTGATCTTAATTTTGGAGATAATGATGTCTTAAACTTGGATGATATACCTTTGGATTATGTTGGAATTGATGACTTTCAAGATCTGGAAGATATTCTTGAGGTTAATGTTGGCAATAACGACTCTCCAGATCTGGATGATGTTAACGTTGGAAATAATATTGAGGCTGTGAACGATTTTGTAATTGTTGATATGGATGATGTTGTTGGGATTCCAGGTGAACCAAATCTTGATGTTAATGCAGCTGGAAACAATGAGGTTGTGAACAATAATGTGGAAATTGTTGATTTGAATGATCTTGTTGAGATTCAAGATGAACCGGTTCATGATGTTAATGCTGCTGGAAACAATGAGGTTGTGAACAATAATGTGGAAATTGTTGATTTGAATGATCTTGTTGAGATTCAAGATGAACCGATTCATGATGTTAATGCTGCTGGAAACAATGAGGGTGTGAACCATGTGGATATTGTTGATGTGAATGATCATGTTGGGATTCAAGATGCAGGGCCGTCTTTGAGGGTGGGCGAGGTGGTCGACCGCTCAGGGCCTCTAAATTTCGAGGGCCTCTAATTTTTTTTCCATGTAATGTGATATGTAATATATATGATGATTACATAAGAGATTGACACCTCTTTTATTTTGAACTAAGAGATCTTTGTTAATTGGTAACTAGATTTAGACTAAATATATATTTGAACAAATATTTAGGTCGACTGAATGGTCCAAAATTGAAAACTTATATTGACGTGTTAGACTTTGACTAAAAGAGTTAAAAACTAACAACTGGGATCTGAGAGAATAAGTATCAGAGAAATAAATAAATTTTTTGAAAATCGGATCATTAAAAATCAGTTTTCATCGAACATTTATCTTACTTGACATCTAGTTATAGGGTCTCATTTCCGTAACACGACAACTGTGTCCAGGGCCTCTAAAAGTTCAGAGACGGCCCTGTCAAGATGAACCGGTCGTTGATGTTAATGCTGCTGGAAACAATGAGGGTGTGAACAATATTGTGGATATTGTTGATGTGAATGATCATGTTGGGATTCAAGATGAACCGGTCGTTGATGATAACGAGGATGAGTTAGTTGCTGAAAATGTGGGGATTGATGATGAAGAGCATGCTGAGGTTGATGGTGTGGTGGATGAAGGGTTAAGGAGATCACAGAGGATGAGGTCGGCACCAATTTTGGCCGTTGACTACGAGTTTTATTGACCATGTTGTGATTAAGTGTACGTATGATTTTATTTTTCATTGCATATGCTCTATAGGCTAGTTTTCAATTCATTGCTTCATTTTTGGATTACTATGTGTAGCTACATACTGTGGAATTGAATCATGTTGGATACTACTGTTTTTGCTTATGCATGGGTTATGAAGAATGCATGTGTTACAAGTTGGTTAACATAGTACGGAGTAGTTTTTTATTGGACCTATTTAATTGTTTGTAGGCCCCATCTATCTATGTACTGTAGTGAATAGGAAAGATGATAGTTTTTTTAAATTAAATTAGACGTACAGTTTAATTAGTTAGTTGGTGAATAGGAAAGATGATACAATTATTTACCAATACATTTTTAAGGTAAGAACTAATTTTGATGAATATGAATGTGAATGGTAAGGTGTGGAGATCGTTTCATTTTTGTCTTATTATAATGGTGGTCCCAATTTGTTGGTTGTGCGAATTCATTTTAGGAGTTCATTTTGCTCCTGCTTATAGTGACGGATCATAGATCAAATAAATTATGGAGTATTTGAGTAATTAATTAATACTCTAGAACATACCGGATGAATGTACACAACAACAACAACGCACAACAATCGGGTATGTGATTGCACAACAATCGTTGTTGTTGTTGTGATTGTCAACGCACAACAATCGGGTATGTGGGCCCAGTGATAAGAAAGTAATTCAGGTATTCTGGAAATAGCAAATAAGTTGGTATTTGGAAATAGTTAGAAAAAGCCTGGAAGTAGCAAAAAATTCCTTTAAATCCCATCGTCCCCAAAGAACTCCTCCCTTCCTCTGTACTTTTGCGAGACTTGTTGTTTCCATTCTTTTAAATCGATAAAGAGAAGAGAAGAGATGCCTTAAATTGTTTACCCATTTAATCCATAGATATTTATGATATTACCCATCCGGACCCGTTTGCATCCCACTTTCCCCAGAATAGAGTTGGGCAGAAGATTTGTGTAAAAAATATATAAGTGAATTAAGGATGAAAAATTTAAAATCGAATCATCTTTAGAGGTCCATGGAAAATTATATAATACTGGAACCGGAGTATTCGATGGTCCGTCCATTTTAAAATAACCATACAGATTTGGTTTATTAAATTGCGAGTAACTCAAATCTCATCATTTTTCTTAATCCATCCATAGATTTAAAGGTCACAAATTTCGCTCAGATTAATAAAAATGGGTCAAGGTAAGAAGCTAACGACATCTAAATTTAAGATACGGATTAATTAATTAAAGAAAATCAAAACGCATTTGAATCTTAATGTAATTTGAGAAATCAACGGACGACCGTTAAATATGAATTTTCAAAATGTTTGATCACGGACAAATCTTTTCTATATCTACGCAAAAACAGGGGGTTTGACACCTAATTCGGGATATATGTAATGACTAATTAATTGACGACGCGAGGGTACAAATGTCTTCTCCTTCTTCCCTACCGTTGCTTACTTGAAACATACACACACTATCAAAGCAAACAAACGGTGGCGATGTTTCCGACGTCGAGGGGGGTTATTGTGAAATTGAATATTAACGTGGGAACCGTAGGAACCGATCTGGACCGTCCATATAGCTAAATTACGGGGTGCAATTTCGTAATTTCTTAGAACTTTGATGGCACAAACAAATCTGACATTCTGGTCTTTCTTTGCGCTTCAGTACTACTAGCCTCCATCTCATGCACGTGTACCCACGCGCACACTCGATGCTCACATCCCACGCTCCCCACTCACATTTATCAATAACATTTTAAAATTTTATAAATCATTTAATTATTCTAATATCATAAAATATCATGAGTTATAAGTTTAAAAAATTATACAAAGTCGAACAAAAAATACATTAAGGAGGTTTTGCAACATGTATTTTTATTAGTACATCATCCTACTTTTCTTAATAAGTTCATGTATGCTTACGGCAATTTTTTTTTTTTAAACTAACATTAATTTTTAATATGAGATTAAATTTTCAAGAAATAAGAGACACAATTTTTATCTTTTACTGTGATACACAAATTTAATTAGTTACAATGTATTTGACATATTTTCAAAAAACTTAGAATTAAGATACTCAAAATTATTTTTGTGATACACACACTTATTTAGTAAAAGATGATTAACATATCATCACACAACTTAGTAATAACTAATAAGATACACAAACTTATTATCGTGATACACACACTTAATATATAACAAGTATATTAACATATTAACTTATTAAGAAAATGAGGATGATGTACCTAGTTGTTTTTATGATACACACACTTACGTAGTACAAGATGACTAATATTTTATCGCACAACTTAGTAATAACTAATAAGATACACAAACTTATTTTCGTGATACACACATTTAATAATAAGATACACAGACTTAATAAATAACAAGTATATCAACATATTAACAGACTACTCATTAACAAGTTCTCCAATTTGTTTTTATGATACACACACTTAATTAGTACAAGATTATAAAAATATTATCGCACAACTTAGTAATAAGGTACACAAACTTATTTTTGTGATACACACATTTAATAAGTTACGAGGTTATCAACATATTAATGCACGGTTAATAAAAGAAATACACAAATTTATTTTTGTGATATTACATGGATTGATATAATTAAGACAAGCAACTCGATAACAAGATTAGACACATACAGATATAGATAGAAGATGCACATTTATTTATTTAATTAAAAGGTAAATTGCATTTAGTTCTTTTTATGTAACAAAAAGGTTTAAAAACAAATGAAGCCCACTTTGGCCCACCCACCCTACCTTTCTCGTTTTTCTACGTGAGCTGCTATAAGCCTATAACCAAATCACCAGTAAAACCTTTCACCATCTCAATTCCTAAATTCGTATAATTTTCAAATAATAATGTTGGAACCGGGATATTTTATTAATTTAGCGAGATATTATTATATCGATAAATTAATAAATTATTAATTTAAAGAGTTGGTTTATATTCGTGAGCAACTCTCAAATTAATGCATCGACCTTCAAAATTTCCTTGTCCATTCACAACTTTTTGTTGCAATACTAGAATACAATACCTCAACTCTTAAGTGCAATGATGAGATTTAAATATGAACTCAATATAGATTTGAAGTTCACAAGAAAACAAGTGACTATAGGTTCATTTTTTTATTTTTTACTAGACAATCCTAGAATTTTGTAAAATTTTAGTAATTATTAATTTATAGTTTCGCTGGGACCAATATATTTATATTGGGATTTCAAAAAAAATATTATTTTATCATTTTATCGATTGGGGTCCAATTTTATACTGGTCCCAAGTTGGGACCGGACAAATTATTAATTTTATTGAGGTTATTAATTTATTGAGTATTAAATTATAGAGGTTCTACTGTACGAGTTGTAATAATAGAATATACATATTTTAAATTATACTTCATTCGTCTCAATTTAAAATGTTCACATTACTATTTTGGATTATTCCATTATAAGTATCAACTTTGATATTTAACCAATCAAAAAAGACTTTAGTTGTTATATTTACTATTTGATTGATAAAAAGTATAGTTAATGGAGAATAAGTAATAAGTTGGACTCACTTTACATAGTCTAGTATAGATAGAGGGATAATTACAAATCTTCCCACCTTAAACTATCAAAAGATCATATATACCCATTCTAATTTATAAATATCAAATATATCCGAATTTCTATTTTAATTACAATTAAAACTAATAAATAAAATATATAATAATTATCTATTTCTCCCTAAATTACTATCATACCCTGGTCCTTTTCTATAAATAAATAAATAAAGCAAATTCTCCCTCTTTCTTTTTAACCCACCGATCAATAATATAAGTTCCTCTCAAGATAGTGTTCGGGTGGTAATTTTGTAGTTTGTTGTTTATCTATCTGGTTAAGGTGGGGAAATGTTTACATATAATCATGTGTTCATTTTCAATTGATTGTTTCGATCCATTGGAAGAAGAAGATGTATTTACCTGAATAATTAAAACAAAACAGCTTCGTTATTTCTGTTTGGTTAAGTAATGGTTGCAAGGTCGTTGATCTTGTTATATATATTGTAAACAAGTGATAAAAATATACTTTTACATCTCCCGAGAAACAAAAGAAAAAATGGGCTTGAACCTATTTAACTTTAAAATGATTTAAGGATGGACGATAACAACAAAAATAGCTTTAATAGTTATATAAGAGTATTATTGTCATTAAGGAAAAAATGGATAACTATAAAATATTTATTAATTTTAATTGTAATTAAAATAGGAATTTGGGTATATTTGATATTCATAAATTAGAATGGGTACATATGATTTTTTGGTGGTTTAGGTGGGGAGATTGGTAATTATCGCTATAGAGGGGGGAGTTGATAGATACAATAGAAAATGTGTTTAATACAACATAGTGTATAACAGTTACAGCCAAAAGCGATTTTAGAAAATCTTTTGAATGGGGGCCAAATTTTGTAGTGTACATCAAGTATGGGTTATCGACTCAATTTTTTTTTCTCGTTAACCGAAACTATGTTAGCTGAACCAAAATGAATTTAGTTCAACATCAAATTCAAATTACATGGACAAAATTAGAAAGGATAACTAAAATAAAGTTGATACAACAAACTAGGGGTATAAAAAAAAGGATAAAAAGATGCAATAAGAAGGGATTGAATCTTAGACCTCTTGAATACTAGAACTACTTCTGCACCATTAAATTCAGCATTTTCTCAACTTCGATTTGCCGTCTCTCAAGGCGTACTTTCGACGAGTTTTTTTTTCCTTCTTTTTTGGTGGGTTTCATATGTTAATAACACAACGTGTTATAGTGTTGCGTTTAAGGTCTGGGGTTTTTGGATTAAGGTTTGGGGTTTTTTTTGACAAAACCCAAAACTCTGAACCCCAAACCCTAAACCTAACCCCTAAACCCCGAACCCAAAACCCTAAACCCTTTACAAAGCTCTAAACCCTAAATCTTACTAAACCCTAAACCCTACTAAACCCTAAACCCTTCTAAACCCCAAATCTTAAATCCTACTAAACCCTAAACCCTAACACTAAATTACAGGTACAACTAAACACTAACACATGTGTTAATAATTTAAAAAACCTACCGAAAAACGGAAAAAAAAATTCGTCGAAAGTATGCTTTCAGGGACGGCAAATTGAAGAGGAGAAAACGCTGAATTTATTTGTCGTTTGTGAGATAATTGATGTAGGGAGTAATTGAGTTTTGTACATGTGAAGCATTCTCTTTGTATATGTGGAGCATACATATTGGTTCTTCTATACATCCAAAAATTCTTCTACTTCTTTGAACTTTTCTCTAGTTATACGGTCTTTTCTTATGCATACTAGATCTCAAACCTGTGTATACACACGGGGTGTTGAATTTTTTATTTAATAAACTGTTGATTGTTTAATTAAAATAAATGTCCTAATTTTTATTTAATTAAAATAGAGAGACTTAATTGATTAATTAAGTTTGATTTAAATTGATGATGTCATAACCATGTTTCCTATATATAATTTACTAGCCTTAAAACCAGTGTATACACACGGGTTATGTAAGGTAAAATTTTTGGTATTGAATATTTTGTTCTCATTGGTTAATTTGATGATTAAAAGTAACGATATAATTGACAAAGGGAAAAATAAAATAATAATTTATATGCGATTATTGTTAAGAACAAAATAGGAATCCTAAATATAGTTAAATAGCTTTCATCCTATATTTAATTATTATTATTTTAGAGAAATCCTAAATATAGTTAAATAGGTCTCATCCTATATTTAATTATTATTATATTATTTATGACATCATTGTATCCTAAATTTTAGCCAATTGAATAGAATTAAAGAATTTTATTGGTTAATTGATAATTTGATAACATCATGTTATGTTCTTATATATAATTTATAAGATAAGATTATTATTATTATATATGTTATAAGATTTTAATATATAACTAACGGCACATTTATAACAAACATGCATCAACACTCAAACGATATATATAGTAATATGTAAATAATTGAATTATGGAGTTGAATGGTTTACCTTTAGTCGCAATCATATTCAGAATAGTATGCCGAGCCCTGATTCCTAACTTTATCTCAATCTCCTGTGTTCTATTATTAAAATTCCATTCAAATCGTCATGAATGTAGATCATGTATAACACAACCAGTTTAGATATAAGTGAGATAGTGAGCGTGCTCCGAGAGAAGATGATCGAGAAGCAAGTATGGGTAACAAAGCAAAAGGGTATGCAAATGCAATAACACAACAGATTAGCATTGAAGAATTCAAGTACCCAAGTAAGGAAGAAAGCAATAAGGAATATGAAGCTTTGACATTTGATATTAGGGGGAATATGTTGGAAGTATAATATCAAATGGGCCAAAGGTTATTAGAATGGGTCATTCGTATTATTGTATGTATTGAATGGGTCAAAATAAAGCCTTGATTGTTTCTATTTGTAGTGTCTGTTAGTGTAGTATATATATGTATGTATCTGTAATAGAATTCTGTAACCCGATTCAGAAAGTTTAATATATACAGAAGGGTTCAATCCATATTATTGTTTTCTTGATATTGATTCTTGAGTGATGATTGATAACGTGATGCATGATGTTTGATGTGAGAGATCCTAGAATTATATGTTGCAACCTGTTCTAGAGGTTGGTAGATTTTTGGTGATTTCAAAATCTGATGTAACTTTCCTTATTCGAAGAACATATTTTGTCGAATTCCATTTTTAACTTATAAACGTGTGTCTAGTTTCCCTCATCAGTCAAGCAAACATGTTATCAAAGTTTGCATAGATACAAAATGTACAATTCACTTTCACGACATTGAGTCTCAACACGGATAATAAAACTAAAAAGGGATCAAATTAACCGAAAAAATAACTAATAAGTATTAAACAGTTTTTTTTAGCCATGATACAATTTGTTATCAAGCTTGTCCCGGAAATAATGGTCATAAATAATCATAAAAGAAACCAAAGCAAACGTCGCCAAAATTACTGAATTAGAAGATTTCAAGTTTCGTTCATGTATCAAGATACACACACAACTGCAACTTGAATTTATATATATGAGTCGGTGATTTAAAACGATGAAGAAAGTAAACTCGATCATGTACGATTTCAGTGAAATCTTTGCATGTTCTTCTTCAGGGGAGACAAAGTAGTCTCTTGTACTGACCTTAACATTAATCCTCTATAGAATCAAGCTTGAATACTGAAATCAAGGACATTTCGTTGTCTTCTACAAATTAACCAAGGGTCATTGACTTAGGACTTAGGAGTAACAGATAAACTCATTAGTCTTGGGTTCAAGTCTACTGGATGACAAATTTGTGTATACATGTGGTTTTATATAGGGTAAATAATGGTTTAATCACCAAACTTTCAACTTTTTTTTGTTTTAACCCTTCAACTTTTTTTTTAACGTTTTAAGCCTTCAACTTACGGGTTGACCAATTTTTAATCCCTTCACATTAATTGACCGTACGAAACAACCATTTGTATGACTTGTAACCTGCGACGTGGCAACTGGACAAAAACCCAAAGATTTAGCGACGACATGTCGTCGCTAAATGTCGTCGCTAAAACCCTACAGCGACGCATGTCGTCGCTAAAAACCTACAGCGACGACATGTAGATGCCACGTAGATGCCAACTGTACCTAAACCGGCTGCATTAGGTCACAGTCAAGGTGAATGGCAAAATTAACCGGTCAATCGTAAGTTGAAGGCTTAAAACGTTAAAAAAAAAGTTGAAGGGTTAAAACGAAAAAAAGTTGAAAGTTTGGTGATTAAACCATTATTTACCCTTTTATATAATATGTGAGATATTGGGTATTTTTGCCTGCAATTATGTGTATATATATATATATATATATATATATATATATATATATATATATATATATTGTTACACAGGTCCTCAATTCTATTTCCAGGAACGAACAATTCAAACAACTATCATGTTATCAGTTATCAATAATCATCATCATTATGAGAAAACAAAGAACAAGGGTTGAACCCACTGAATATTATTATAACTTTCTGAATCGAGGGTTACAGAGACTCTGTTACATATACATATATATACTATTGTACAGACACATACCAACCGATGCCATGCTTCAACACAACGTTTCACCAATTGGTTGTTTCCTGTGCCGTTCTAAAACTTTAACCGCTAACAGCTTTTTTCTGTTTCCTGTATGTGTTTTGTTTGGCCCATGGCCCAAAACATAAAACATAACAGCCCTTTATTAATATCACTAACTTAACCCATTACTAATTACTTTGGCCTACGGCCCAAACCAGTAACTAGCGGCCTTCTTTCTTTGGCATGTAGACATTACTTCCAACATATATATATATATATATATGTGTGTGTGTGTGTGTGTGTGGTTTCTGTATATGGATCTAAATGAAAAAGTCAACACCAATTCTGGATTTGTCAGATTAGAACGATACAACGGTAGCTAGGAAACTTCCGTTGCATGCTGGTTGCGGACCAATATTAGCTTCATGATCCTTGTTTCAAGGACCATTAAATTGGTACGTGCCAGAGTTTTTTTTTTTTTTAATTATCACATGGACTAATATAAAATAATTTTAATTATTTAATTTGGTCGGTCTTTTAACTGTTTGTCGCACGAGCTTTACATTAACTTCCATCATATTTGCTAATGTTATTCTAATAATTATTTTGTGCATACAAATAGTCAAATAGTTGATCTTGATCTACTTATCACTTGGTGCAAGTCTCAACTGATGTACTATTATTTAATAGTAATGGTGCTAAACTTATGGTGTTGTTTTTCTTTTAATTTACATAAGAAATATCGTTCCGCTCTATAGTAAAGGGTAATGATATTTTTACCATAAATAGATGCACCATTAAGTATAACTATTTATGCACATAGTACAACTGCTTGTTGTACAATTTTGGAGGAATTATCATTTTTGTTGGTGGAAATATCACTGGCCTATAATAAATAAGAGGAAATAAAATGGTATGAAAGAAGACAATAGTAAAGCCGTAAAGGCATCCCTTAAAACATGTTATTTTTTTAGATTTAGATGAGAAAGAAAATACTTGTGTTCTCGAGTTAAAACTAGATGAAGTAGCAATTTCATAGTAATTTTTTAATGCTTCCTTCCTTCTACTTCTTTTATATAAAAGAGATATGATTATCAATGATGGGGTCTGCTTGACACCTAATTGGGCACCTAAATCAAACTAAATCTTTCTCAGGCTATTGTTCTCTTCTTCCTTCAAAGTTATGGAGGAAATATAAGATAATTCATTTATAACTTATTTTCTATTCTCACTATAGAAAAAAAAGGGAGATGATAAATACAACACAAAAAGTGATTCATACACCAAATTTATGCTATAGTACACTTGTTGTAATGTAAGCAAAAATTGTTGTACGATTTGTTGTATGTATCATTTATCGTGGTGTATTTATCAACTCCCAAAAAAAAAAACTCTCAAAAGCATATTCATTTTGTTTGTCATGTTCTCCTAAACAGAATTTACATAATCACTTTAGTTTTCTTTTATAACGGTTACCTAACATTGTGAATTTTCAAACTTATAAGTTAGATTAGTGAATTACAAATAATGCACATACACTTAATTACATATAATAAAAGGTGTGAAACTATTATTAGCTTGATTAAAGGAGTTTTTTGGTTAACCCGATCTCTTAATTTGTTTGGTCAACCCATATACAGCCAAAGAACCAGATATTATTATCTTAATATTACACTTCCATTCACGATTTACACTTAAAATCATATCTTATGTCTTTTATAACAATAAGTAAGCTGTTTACTGTTAATTAAAAAAGAGGATGGCAAAATCGATCATCTAACAAACCTTCACCGACTGGTCACACGACCAACATGGAAGAGTTAAATTGTATAACTCATGGTTAAACGAATATGTGAACGACGGTGATTAAACCCGTGACATTTGCCTTTAAGCTGCATGTTATTTGAGTTTATTGTATTAACTACTATAAGTTTGTAGCGTTGCAATAAAACTTTTGTAATTAGGTCTATTACAATATAATTACATCGAAGAAAAAAAATGTGTCATAAAGTCTCACAAATTCGTACATTTATGAAACTATTAAGTTTACTTACCGTTATACACTAGCCTAACTTACCTATTTATCCCCTGTTATTACGATAAACAATAGGTATAAACAATTTCTATTTATCAAGAAAATAGTTTAAATATTTGGATCAAATCCAACTATTATTATACGTGTCGAACATTATTGATTTAATTTAATTAAATAATAATAAAATAACTAATATCCATCTAATTATTTTATTCAATCGGAATATTATGAAATCACAACTAATTATGTGAAAACGTAACACCTATATATATCTCCACAACCTCTTACCAATTTACACCTCAACCACATTTACCCAAACCAACATGGCACATACATTCCTTTCTTTGCTAATACTAGTTCTAGCCTTATTCAGCCTAAACCCAACTATCGAGTGCCATTCTCGAGCTCGAGCATACGTCGAGCAGCAATGTCGTCCAACATTATACAAGGATCTATGCATTCGAACCCTTTTACCTTTTGTTAGCAAAACAAATGCACCCACACCTCAACAACTAGCCAGGATTTCACTAACCTCGTGCTTAATCAAAGCTCGACACACTAAAGCCTACGTAAATATAGTCGCACAAGAATTCAATAAAACTAAGAATGCGAGATACTTTGAAGCCGTGAATGATTGTTTATCTCAAATCAACGATGGGGTGAACCAAATTACACAATCGGTTAAAGAGCAAAAAAGGATGGTGCATGATGGTGAAGAGAAGTTTTCGTGGCACGAAAGTAATGTGCTAACATGGGTCAGCACTGCATTAACTGATGTGACAACGTGTCTTGATATGATATCGGATAAGGCTATTGGAGGTAAGGAAAAAGGGGTGATTAAAGCGCGATTTTTGAATGTTAAACATCTTGCAAGTAATGCTCTTGCATTGTTTAATCGATTTGCAACACGACATCGTGGATCTCGTAAGATTAGAACTCCTTAAGGATCTAATGGTTCAATTTAATTCTCTTGCTATGTAATGAATAATTCTTTGTTTCGAAAATCTCCTTGAACCTACTTGTTTCTTCTTCTTCTTCTTTTTTTTTTTTTATTATATGATACGTGATATGAGTTTTGATTTTCAGATCCGATCGAACATACGAGAAAGTAAATAAATTAAAAATGCAGTATGCATGTTCTTTAATATCTTCGAAGTTATTTTATATGGCAAGATGAGACAAATTGGTATTGGGTCAAACTGACCTATGTAACTAGATTGAAATTGGTTGGGCCGGGTTGATACTTCCAAGTTCCAACGATATTCTATAATTGGTTCAATCTATAAAATTATCGGTGTTAAAAAATCTATAAAGTTATTGGTGTTAAAGTTTAATTTGGGCAAATTACTTAAAATGGAAACAAATGGGCTGATATTAAATTCTAGAAATCGAATTTCAGAATTACCAAAGATAAAACCAACAAGCAATTATCATCCTAATACTAGTATCTTGTTACTTCGATATTTAAAATATCTATGACGTGTCATGAACTCCCTACGTCCCAAAATAATTGTCTACCGATCAAAAACACGCAGTTTAATAAAAGCACAATCATTACTGCTTTCTCTTTCTTACTTTTTGCAGAATGACAGTTTTACCCTTAAGCAATTAATTACCACATTCTATAAAGTTTGTAATAACAATTTGAAGTAAGGGTAATTTGGTAATCACGATCAAAATTTCCTTTCCATATTTGGATGTGGACAATTAATTTGAGACGACCGAAAAAGGAAACGTGGACTATATTTTTGAGACGGAGGTAGTACAAATTAACATAATGAAATTGATAGTTGATATATATTATTAATAATAATAACTTTGATTGTGATTTATAAAAATTTAAAATCAACCAATAAGAGCACACGGTGTGGGGTGGTATTTTTAGCCGTTTTTCGTCGAGAACGCTGTCGGACGGCGTTCTGTCGTACCGGGAAGGCGTTCCCGACGCCGTTCTCAAGCACCGTCCAAAATCGGACGCCGATCCAAGCAGCGTTTTACCTTCTTTTTTTTTCGTTTTTCTTTTTTCTTTCCTTTTCTTTTGATAATAATAGTTGTGTATGTGTGTTTTGTTGTGTCGTGTGTGTGAGTTCTGTACTTCTGTGTGTGTGCGCCGTTTGTATATGTAGGAGGAAGAAGAAGATACAATATTAAATTGGGTTATTAAATTGGGCCTAATAATGGAGTGGGTTTAAAAATTAAGGCCAAGCCCATTATATGTAAAAAGAAAAACTATTTTTTTTAATTAGTGTATTTATATATTTTCAATTTTATGAATTGTAAATTTTTCTATTTGTTTTAATAAATGAATTGTCGTTTTATTTAGTTGTTATTTAAGTTAATTTATTTAATTAATTATCTTAAAAAATTAAAAAACAAAAACTCTAGAACACTGTCTACCACACCACAAAATTCTAAGCAACAACATTCTCCCTAGAACACTGTAAAAACATCACCACACCCTGTGCTCTAATATGTTTATATTTTAGGTGATTTGCCCAAAAGTTTTATAGAACTAAATCATTGACAAGACTATTAGAAATGGTTCACTGTTAACTGTTCGTATTTCGTTCATTCCATGGTATGCTCCCAGGTACTTGTAATTGTGATCCATTTGCCATAACCAATATTGGTTCTTTCTGTGGAAACCTCCACGAACAATCGTCATTTTTTTATGATTTTTCTGCTTCACACAGCTGCTCTTTCCACACCTCCAGATAGCTGGTACCAAATCGTCGCCCCTAACAGAAAATACATTAATGACTATTTTTCATTGTTCATCGAGTTAGTAATTAAAAAAGCTACCCGTGACAATATATAAAATTCTTCAAATGTTATGTAACAAATTAATGAAAAAGAAAAATAAAATTGATCAAATATTTTAAGAATGTGTACCTATTCATTAAACAAATTCAATCGTATTGTTTTTTAATTTAATTTTTTTTTTTTTTGAAAAGGCTAACGTTAGCTAGTTTAGTTAGATTACAAAACACTTTTAGGTTAGTTTAATTTCCACCTGAAATAACGATCACTCCATCGTTACAGCTCATGTGATTAACGGCGCTGAAAAGTTTAGTCCCGTAAAGTAATGAGGCTGCTTTAGATCAAAAACTATGTTATATTAAGTAGGGATAATTACATATATACCCACCTTAAACAATACAAATTACATATATACCCAATCTAATCTAAAAATTACATATATACCCAATCTACAAATTTAATTAATATAAAAAGCTTAAAAATTATTAGTAAACCATTCAAATGACTATTATATCCTTGTTCTTTTCTCTTTTTCTTCCTCAACTTCAAAACTCCTTCAAACCCTAAAATATAATCAAAATAGAAAACTGTCGTACACCTACTCATTCATTCATAATTATAATATATAATAATTACATATAAACTACTTCACTAAGGTTGCAGCTTGTGATGAGGGAGTTACAACCACGGAGTTTTACTCGCCACAAATTTTATGCCGTCGCCGGAGTTTATGTCGTATTTAATATTATCCATGAAGTTTTTGGCATTTTTAATGTATATGTATAGACATATGATGGGGCTGTCCGTAAGCACCAACCAATAGTTTTGAAGGAACAAGATCTTGGTTTTATAAAATGATGGGGGTATTGTAAATTTGTTTAGTGTATGAATTAGTAGTTGGTAATGTATATCTCTACCTGTATAATGTTTATAAGATCGACGAGTGGATAACTACGAATTCGTGATTCAAATTACAGTGTTTTGAAGATGAGGAAGAAAGAGAGAAGGATAAGGATATAATAGTCTTTTAAGGGGTTTATTAATAATTTTAGAATTTTAGTATTAATTTAATTTGTAAATTGGGTATATATGTAATTACGAGATTAGATTGGGTATATATGTAATTTGTATGGTTTAAGGTGGATATATATGTAATTCACCCTATTAAGTAAATATAATAATATTGATGCTTCATTAATTTGCATAATTAAGGCAAAACAAATAAAAAAAGTTGAAGGGCAAACTGTAAACATATCACTTGGAGTTTGATTCATATTAACGGTGCACTAATTTTTGGAAACTTAATTTGTACCCGAAAAATCCTAATACGTGGATGGGTTTTGCTAATATGTGCCCCAGGGGCACACATTAAGCTGCATTTAATGAACACATAATTTCTTTAAATAATAAAATTTGCATTTAATAGTCAATAATTCAATCTAATAATTACCTTTTATATACATATATTAATTACAAATTCTGTTATTTAAGAAAATTATGGGTTCATTTAATGCTGCTTAACATATGCCACATGAGCATACGTTAACAAAACCATATATATATATATATATATATATATATATATATATATATATATATATATATATATATATATATATATATATATATCAGGGTTTATTGTTTCGTTATGTGTTAAACTATACACATATATGTATGCTTGTGTGTATATATATATAAGTATTAAACTATACACATTTTAGTATTGTATGAGTAGAACCTTGAAATTTTCTATTGTATATATTGTGCTTGTAAATATGATCTATTGTGTGTAAATTTAATGACAAAATTGGAAAGTTTCTTTTTTTTTTTTTGTGTTACCCAAAAAAGAAAATTTACATATAATAGACGATATTTACAAGTTCAGTACTTACAATAGAACAAATATAATACTCCCTCCGTCCCAAAATTATTGTCACCCGACAAAAAACACGCAGTTTAATAAAAACATAATCATTACTGATTTCTCTTTCTTACTTTTTGTAGAATGACAGATTTATCTTTAACCAATTAATTATTGCTTTCTTAAAAGTGTGTAATAATAATTTTAATTAAGGGTAATACGGTAATCACAACTAAACTTCACTACCTATTTTTGGAGGTGGACAATTAATTTGAGACATCCGAAAAAGAAAACATGGACTATAATTTAGGGACGGAGAGAGTAGTAAAAAAGTAAAGTTTAATACATCAAAAAACAATAAACCCTATATACTAGGGTTGTCATTTTTTTACTTAAAAGGAATTGAAAAGGTAAAATTATGGCCTTAATTAGCGAACTTAATGTCAAAAGCTATGGTCATCCCCTGCTTCCGGGCGAAGCTAGAAAATTTAAAAGGAGGCAAAAAAATTTATTTTGTTCATTCTTTATAGTTTTAAATGGGTAAAATTTTAAAATTATCATTAATACCTTAAATTTTTTTCATTTTTTTTAAGTAATTTCAAAATTTTTGAGTGGCAGCTACCACGGCACCGCCAGTCTGCCACTGCCCCTAGTCTGGCTCCACCCCTGCCCGCTTCTTTGCTACACAACGATGCTATTACGGACTCGTCATTTCTAATTTTTTATACCTAGACTAAGGTCAAAATTAAGTTTTAGTTAATTACGTCCAAAATCCTCATTAAACAACCTAGATATTGCGAATCATATAGCTTGATCCATATATTTAGAGAAAGGACGGTGAGAATTTAATGCTATTAGGTTCATAAGCAAGTTGCATATGTTATATTTTGCATGTAAAGAAACTCACATTAACTTAATGTATAATTCATTCAAACATGCATGTGACAACTCCCCTATATAATCCTTCTTCCCTCTTACAATTAGCATATCTCATATACAAACATAAAACATCAAAAAATGGCACATTTTTTTCTGTCTTTCTTGATCATGTCCTTCACAATCTTCAAGTTTTCGACCATTGTGGAGTCACGTTCTCGTGCAAGGATTTATGTAGACTCGCAATGTAAATCAACAAGCGATCCAGGTGTATGTGTTGAAACTCTTTTACCCTATGTAAACAAAAGAGGACTACCAACCCCACAACTACAAGCTCAAATTTCACTAGTGTCGTGTTTATCCAAAGCTCGGTTCATGAAGACTTACATGAACGTAGTAGCAAATAAATTGAACAAGACATCAAGTTCTGGAGATTATAAAGCAATGGAAGAATGTCTTCATCAAATAAACGATGGAGTGAAACAAATTACACAATCTTTTAAAGAGTTGCAACGAATGGGAAACGATGGATATGAAAACTTTGTGTGGCATGAGAGTAATGTGAAAACTTGGATTAGTGCTGCCTTGACGGATGCCACAATGTGCGTTGATGTTATTGTAGGGGATGGAATCAGTGATAGAGAAAAGGCTACGATCCAAGCGAAGATCTTGAATGTGAAGCAACTTGCGAGTAATTCTCTTGCGTTGTTTACTCGATTCACAACAAGATACCGTGCCGCACATGGCATTAGGGTTCCTTAAATGGAGTTATGAAGTGTTTTATTCGTAGCTAAAAGTTTTCTCATTTGTAGCGATGCACAAACTTGTGTTACTTGTTTCCTTCTTTCTTGAAACATTTTTAATTTTGAATTCATTTTATTAATTTGTTCGATTCTATACTTTGGTTTTAGTTATACTATACACGCTTAATTAGTAATTACCGTTTATTTCCGTTTGAATATGGTTACACTCAAATATTGTACCGTTGTGTGATTATTTAATATGAATATACGAACGTTAATTAACAATTATATAGGACACGGGCGTAGGAATTCAATTGGGCCTGACAAAATTCTTATGGGCCATCCTTACCTGCTAGCCATGTGCCCATGTAGGTCCAGGTAACCAGCAGTCCAGTCCAATATCTCTTGACGGGTCTTCGTCTAATTTAAGTTCTGACTCATTTGACTATTTGATTCCACAGTCATTAACAAAGGTTGTTGCCACGCTTCGTCGTGTAGTTAAAAAATAGATTTATTAAGTATTAGATAGAGATATCGAAATTTGATCATGTATCTCATTTGTTTTCAGAACTTCTTGCGAGATAGTGCGTTTTGTATAAAAGATGTGTATAATAGGCAAATAGCTCGATTAGCTAATTTGGGTGTTAATTGATATTAGTAAATAAATAATACTCCATAATCTTTGGTTTTTGATAATATACTTCTTGTTTTATTTTTGTTGTTTGAGTATTCAATCATATAGTCTTTTCAATAATACTACTCCCTTTGATTTAGGTTGAAGGGTTTTCCCTTTATAAAAATTATTATTATTATTATTATTATTATTATTATTATTATTATTATTATTATTATTATTATTATTATTATTATTATTATTATTAGCGGTTTCAATGAAAGCGCACGGACATTGAAAAAGTCAAAATTGATTGTATCATGTGTGTTAGGATTAATCTTGACATATTAGTTTATTAGTTTGGTTTCGTTAGTTAACCTGACTAGAAGTTTAGTAAGTATTTTATGATTTTATTATTTATGTTTTATTAATTGTTTAGAGGTTAGAAATGGTAGTCTGGTTGACCGAGTTTGATGGACATGTACGTGGGTAAGTGGCTAGTGGGTGTAAGGTTATATATTGAGTTCTTTAATATGAATAACAAGCAAGTAGTTGTGGTGTGTATTTCCTTCTTTCTTCCTCCGTTCATTTCATTTCCAATAAGTTAAACATAGCAAGGACCTGTGAAACCAACAATGTGGTCATGTGAGTTGCATGTGACCCAACTATGGCATGCTCCATGACTCCATCCTCATGTTATCCATAAACAAGGTCTCATTTAGTTGTATTCGTATAAGTTTAAAAGATCACTTTAGGTGGCGTTTGATTTTCGGATTTGAATCCCGTCATTTGAAATACGAATGGATTTGAAATCGCAAAACTTTTGAAATACGTACTAAACATTTATATAAGAAAAGTCAGTATTAAAAATGAATGTTTATACTTTGTAATAAATTTAACTGAGTTTAAAATAATAAATATAAAAATAATAACCATACCTCTTAGAAAGAGGGGTTAACATTCTTCTACTGTATTATAATTCTAATCTAATTAATCTCTACGTATTTTAGATAGTGTTTGATTAAACACTTGGTTAATAACGTCTAATTAGCGTAAGTTATCTTAGCACACACTACAAGAATCTGGACTTTTCGCGACGAAGACTTTTCGCGACGACATAATGTCCTCGCTAAAAGTCACTAAATGACAAAATAAATCTGCTTTTTAATTCGGACCACCTTACTTTTTGACATTTTCTTTGGCGACGACTCTTTGACGACGACATGTCCTCACTAAGTTTTTTTATTTTATTTTTGATTTTTTTTCATTTTGGCTCCAAAAACATTTACTTCCCGCGCACTGTTGGCGACGACTTTTGGCGACGACACGTCCTCGCTAAGTTTTTTTATTTTATTTTTGATTGTTTCCATTTTGGCTCAAAAAAGAAAACTTCCCGCGCACTCTTTGGCACCGACTTTTTGCGAGGACATGTCCTCGCTAAGTTTTTTTTAATTTTATTTTTGATTTTTTCATTTTGGCTCCAAAGAGGATAAATTCCCGCGCACTTTTTGGCGACGACCTTTCGCGAGGACATGTCGTCGCAAAGTTTTTTTTTAATTTTGTTTTTGATTACTCTTTTTGGCCTGAAAAATAAAAACTTTTACCGCGCAGTTTTGACGACAATCGTTCGCGATGACATGTCGTAGCCTCTATAGTGACGCCAATTTTCGTGCACTCTATAGTGACGCCAATTTTCGTCAACATTTTTTTACAGTGTCAACCCTCTTTGAACATTCGACACATACCATTGATAATAAAACAAGTTACTGGATAATCACTTCAAAGACTATTTAAGTTTGTGAAATCCTAAGGCGTTTACATGATTTCTTTTCTAATCTGTATGTTAGCGAATGGTTGGGATAAACCGTAATACGTTAACACTATGGGTTTAGGCGTTATCCCTATTTGAACATTCGAATGATCGGGATAAACCTAAGGAGTTTACACTATGGGTTTAAGCGTTAACCTTGTTTGAACATTCGAATGATAGAGATAAACCTTAAGGTGTTTACACCGTGGGTTTAGGCTTTAACCTCATTCGAACATTTGAATGATCGAGATAAACCCTAAGGCATTTACAATATGGGTTTAGGCGTTAATCTTATTCGAACATCCGAATTGTCGGGATAAACCGTGATGCGTTTACACTATGGGATTAGGCGTTAACCCTAATCGAACATTTGAATGATCGAGGTTAACCCTAAGGCGTATACACTATGGGTTTAGGCGTTAACCCTAATCGAACATTCGAAGGATCGGGATAAACCGTTATACGTTAACACTATGGGTTTAGGCGTTAACCCTCCTCGAACATTCGAATGAGCGACATAAACCTTAAAGCATTTACACCATGGGGTTAGGCTTTAAACGTATTCGAACATTCGAATGATTAGATAAACCCTAAGGCGTTTACACTATGGGTTTAGGCGTTAACCCTATTCGAACATTTGAACAATCGGGATAAACCGTAATGCGTTAACACTATGGGTTCAGGTGTTAACCTTATTCAAACATATGAATGATTGGGATAAACCCTAAGGCGTTTACACCATCGGTTTAGGCGTTAACCCTATTTGAACATTTGAATGATCGGGATAAACCTAAGCCGTTTACACTATGCGTTTAGGTTAACTGTGCTCGGAAATTCGAATGAGCGAGATAAACCTTAAGAAATCATTGTGAAGCAAGTGTATTAGTGGTCGACTGAAAGAAATCTTGTAGTTCATCACCTCAGATACTCTTTAAGTTTGTGGTATCCTAAAGGCGTTTACATTAAAGTAACGTGGGTCGGTTTATCAACCATAGTTGTTCATGATTTAAAGAAAAAGTTGCGAATGGGAGACTATCAATTGAAACAAGATCAACATGGTAATGTGGCTCGGTTTGTATCATCACATGATATATGTAAACAATATTTGACTACAGTTAAACTTGAAATTCACTTTAAATATTATCGCATATAAACTAATTTGAATTTTTTGATAACATTTAATTAGTCTATATTTTATAGTAGTAATTATTTTAACCAACACACTAACTAAAAACTAATTTATTTAATTTAATGTTAAAACATGATGATTTTCCCAAAAAAATCAAAAAGCCCTCCAAATTATTTTTCGTTTCCCTGTCGACCTCCAAAACTTTTATTTCCCCTCCAAAAACAAAAGCAGCAAACATTTTCTTCTCCAAACTCCAAAGCAAACACTCCCCTCTCCAGATCTGAGCTGGCACCACCGCACCAGCACCGAAACCACCTCCTTAACCCTCACCAAAACCACCTCCGTTACCCCTACCCACCTCCTTCACCACCACCGAAACCTCACCACCACCAACACACCATTACCGCTGCTGTGCTCCGCCACCGGCTCACACCACCCCCACCTCCGTTACCCCTACCTCCGGCTCACACGACCACTACTCCACCGCTGCCTGTACACCAGATCCGGCTCACACCACCATCACCACAGTTAACTGCCATCACCACTATAGGTTTGGCACTAAATTTGCAATGTTGTAGATTTTATATACTTTATATAGTAAATAAGTGGTTAATATTTCTGGAAACTGAAATAAGTGGTTAATTGCAGAGCCGGTCCTGAGTCTTTTAGTGCCCCGGGCGATACAGTAGAAGAATGCCCCTAATAAATTTATAAACAAATAATATACTATTTTTTTGGTGATTTGTAACATAGTCAAGATAGGTGACTCATACCCATGCTGATTTCTATTATATATTGATGCGGTAAGTTCCGAATTATAAGTTCAACATATTAGCTAAAATAATGTCAAGATTAGAATTTTCCGTGTAATGTAAATAATACTTGGTAACTATGAAAGGATAACACATGATCCTATTGATGAGTATATGATAAATGCTTGATTAGAATGTTGTTGAATGAACCTACTATAAGATAATATGTACTATGTCGAACCTAGAAAACTTACAAATGTAATATGAACAACTTGGTTTAAAATAAGAAGTCTTTTTTTTTTTTTGTAGTAATAAAAATTTGGATCTTTTAAATTGCCAAAAGAAAATCATAAGACCAAAATATTTTCATTACTAATGCTATTTATGATAATTATATACATATTGAAATGATAAAGGGCTGCTTTAAAAAAGGTACAAATTTAAGAGGGCTAAATCTGAAATTTGAAATCATGTGAGATTGGTTGGCAAAGTAGTGGATACTACAGGGGATAATTTTGGAACATTGGTCATCTCTTTCATCTAATCAGTATTCACCCAAACTCATCGCCGTTTCACCTGCTTCTTTTAATTTCATCCACTTCATTCAACTTTTCTTGGAATAAAATTCACAAACCCACTGCACATGACCATCCTAGTTTGATGCCCCCCATATGTTGATGCCCAGGGCCGTCGCCCATGTGGCCCAGCCCCAGGGCCGGCTCTGGTACTTAATTGTTAATTGTTATGTAGTAATTGTTAACTGTTGATGTTGAAATTAGTTTGGTGGACTTTTAATGTTTGATTTGGTACTTAATTAACTGCGATGGTGTTCAATTGAGAATGAAAGAAACGATTTTGTTGGGGTGTTATGTTTGTCTTTTCTGTATGTAGTTTGTGGTTTGGTCAAAGGTAGATGTAAAGTTGTGTTGGTATTTGTCTGCTAGCTTGCTGCCTTATTCTACTTGGTTGAAAAAATAAGAACAGATTGTGTTGGTATTTGTCTGCTAGCTTACCCCAGGTGGTATGCCTATACCTACAGTTTTTATGGTTATAGTTACCCGAGTTTAGTCCAATTTCCATATGACCAAAATTTAAAATTCATGGTCTAAAAGGAAGAGCATGAAACCAATTAACAGTCCAATTTATAACACCTTAGATCTACTTGTCAGCATATTTAACTTAACAGTCCAATTTATAACACCTTAGATCTACTTGTCAGATAATAGACACATATGAAGCCTTTTACCTTATAAAGGCTGCTGCTATCGCCTATCGTTGGACTCTGAAACATGCTTCAATAGCTTCCATCACAAGTAGAGTTTCGGGCCTAACGATGTACTGTTTATTGCATTCTTATTGCATTCTTACAAACCACACAGCATGACACCATTCTTAACCATTTTATGACATCAACAGTTCAGATTTGATTGATTATTCGTTTTATTTTTGTTGTTGTTATGACTTGAACACGAAAATGTTCGAGGTGCTTCTTGTTGCTGCATTTTCCTCTTGTTATTCGGGTCGATTAACGACATCTTTGGCTCGTGTTATTGCTGGTGTAATAAGTGTCATCATCGAGGTATTCATATATTACTCATTTGGTTTACATGATTTGGTAAAATCATACTTATAATCATATAATTCACATTTTAGATGTATTGATGGTTGAGATTTTTGAAGTTGTGTTAAGCAACTAAGGTATGTTTTCTGATTGTAACTTGTGTTTTATACTTATAGTCATGATAACGCCAACGGTGGCTCTTATCCTATTCGATAACATGTAAACTTTTTCTCTATTGTTGTAGATATACTTTTATAGATTCAAGGGATATAGACTAAGCTTGAAGAGCTTAGAAGAGTTGTAAGTTTCAATATACAAGTCCTTTGACCGAGTTGAACATCTTAGAAGAGTTGTAAGTTTAAATATGTATCTTTCTGTCCATGAAATTTTTGTTAGTTTTTATGAGACAAATGGAATATAAATAAATTTAAATCCTCATTATTCCTGTTCATACTCTTCTTATAACAGGTGGCTTGACGGGAATGCATTTGGCAGTTCGATTCCCGATTTTACTAGATACCCGAACTTAGATATCATGTAAAATTCAATCCTTAAGGTATTTATTATACAACTTGGAATTCTTACTGCTTGAATGCTACACATGCTAATGATCACTTTGCTTCTGCAGACACCTTGAATAATCAGTTGAGTGATGATTGGTGAACTAGATCCTTCTTAGTAGAACTACCTAAATTAAGCAAATTGTAAGTACTCAATATTTCATATGGTATAAATACTACCTCCGTGCTTTTAACTGTCAAACATTACTCAAAATTTCCCATGCTCAAGAATAGTCAACAAAAACTCTTTTAGATGGTCTCTTGACGAGCCTAATTTGTGCACGTTTGTGCAGAATAACTTATTAGTAACCTTATAAATGCATATACTAATAGTATATTTTAAGTTAGCTTTTTGTCAAAACTAAACCTTATACCCCAACGCTTATGAGCCAGTGAGATATAATTAAAAGCGATAGTCTTGTTTAACAAATGCAATGGTCACCTCTATGGTGTTGACATATATACATATACTCTGCTTTCTTTCCTTTTTAATCTTTATATGTTCAATGTACAAGTCCTTTGTATCAATCTTGATTTTAATCTTTATATGTGTTTAAACTGTAGATTAGAGGTATTATAACAAATGGGCAGGTTGGGTAAAGTATTGCTTTAAATTGTTAGGTTGGAGTGGAACACTTTTGCTGATTCTTGAAAGCTCATATGGTTTATAGGGGTTGGGCTTATTGATATGGTTATATGTACGAATGATCTGCTATATTATTATGTTGATTAATACCTTTTTAACATTTGACTAACTTATGGTTTTTGGTTGGTTGCTTATTTGTTGGTTAGATGCGGCTTAGAGAATAATGAACTGCTCATATTCCGATTATTGATTTCGGACCAGATTCAGACACAACCATTTGTAGCATTAGTTTGTGAAGGTGGAATTTATCTATGGAAAATGCTTGCATATGCTGATCGGGGGAAAATCATAGGCACCACATAGGGCAGATTTTCATGTTGGTTTTGAGTTTGAGTAAGTTGATTAGTTTGTATTTCGTGTGTTAGACAAGAACTTGTTTAAGAAACTTGTATGTTAGTTGGTTAATGGATTTGGATGTTTGAACGACTTTGAAACGTTTTAGGTATGTTTGGATGATAATGTTTTATTTGTAGATTTGGTTTTATTTGTGAATTTGGTTATATTTGCGAATTTGGTTTAATTTACGGATTTTATTTTATTTGCGGATTTAGCAGGAAAAATGCAGCATGTAATCAGAAAAAACCTGAGAAAATGGAAAAAACAGGGATATCTGGTGGAAAATGTCTGTGACTTTTAGCGAGGACCCTTTGGCGAGGACATGTCCTCGCAATGTTTTTTTATTAAAGAAAATCAAAAATAAAAGAAAATATCTTTGGTGACGACCTTTTGCGACGACATGTCGTCGCAAAGCATTTTTAAAATAAGAAAATCAAAGTCAACGTGGGCCCCATGTGTCGTCGCGAAAGGTCGTCGCCAAAAACATTCAGCTACGAGAGTATAGCGAGGACCCTTTGGCGAGGACATGTCCTCGCTAAAGACCTACAGCGAGGACATTTTGGCCCTTTGGCGAGGACTTTTGTCGTCGCCAAAAGTCTCGATTCTAGTAGTGACAATGATAAACAGGACCAAATCTTTTTTACAGTTGTTACCTTCCGTAATTAACACCACTATTAACGTGTTTCCGTCGAGGTAATATAGCTATAACTTGGTCGGTCGTTCAATCTATATAATATAAGTTTTACACAAAAAGATATAAACATGTTATAAAGAATGGAAATTATAAATCACTTAATTTTAAGGTGATTTAAGTTAACTTTCATCCTCATATTTCACTCCTTTACTCCAGCTTATATGATCATCAATGGCGTTCAAAGTCAAGTGTTGTAAAAGTTATTATGATCGAGTTCAATTAGGGTTACCTTAATCGAAGGATAATGTCGTTTCTTAAGTAACTTCTATGTTTCTTTTGCTCAAGACAAGTTTCCGTTGTTCTTGATCGCATACAATGTATGTATACGCTAGCTGAACAGGTAGTGAAAGATGCTCACAAAATTAAATCGAGATTTCAGATACCTTGTCACAAAATTCGTTATATATCTTCTAGATATTACGATATATATAGATTGTTGTACGTATGTGCAAGTTTTATGTTTCCACAAGTAAAATGATAGTATCTTTCTGATTATGATCACTTGATGACACACCTACGTACGGTGTTATTTTTATAGCAAGAAATATTGCTTGATTATGTATATATGACTAATCCTAATATTTGGACACATATTTTGTAAAATAATATATTATTAATTGAAATTATATTCATAAGCAAGTTACTTGTGTGATTTTAAAGTATGAAACATTTGTTTTAACGTAAGGAAATTTTAGATTGATTTAGTGCATAGTTTATTCAAAAATACACGTAACAACTCCTCTATATAATCTATCCCTCTCCCCTCTTACCATTTACATATCTCAAGACACAAACACAAACAAATAATAACAAACATGGCACACAAATATATTTCCTTAATGGTTTTCTTTCTCACAATCTTTGCATTTTCAACCATTGTTGAGTCTCGTTCTCGTGCAAGGATGTATCTTGAGTCAGAATGTCGATCAGCAATGTATCCTGATCTATGTGTTCGAACTCTTCTGCCGTACGTAGAGAAAAATGGTGTTCTAAGCCCACAACGATTAGCTCAACTTACGCTAGCATCATGTCTATCAAAGGCTCGGGTTACAAAGACATATGTGGACACATTAGCACAAAAATTGAACGAAACGGGGAAGTTTGGAGACTACCAAGCGTTGGAAACATGTATGCATCAAATAGACAGTGGAGTAGACCAAATTATGCAATCATTTAAGGAGTTGCAACACATGGGAATTGATGGGGATGAAAATTTTGTGTGGCACGAGAGCAACGTGCGAAGTTGGGTGAGCGCTGCCTTGACGGATATCACCACATGTATTGATGGAATCTCGAGTGATGGAATTGGCCGTAGGGAAAAGGCTATGATAGAAGCGCGATTCTTGAATGTTAAGGAATTGGCTAGCAATTCTCTTATGATGTTTAGTCGTTTCACTACAAAATTCCGGGCGTCTCGTGCCATCAAGAATCCCTAGTTCTGTTCAAATCAAAGATGGTTAACGGTTTCCAATTAGAAATGTAATATATTTTTGTAGTGATGTTACATTGCTACATTTTCTGTCTTAAACTCTTAAATGTATCATATGATGTAAATGTAGAAATTATTTGTTCATGGATGCATGTATTTTTCATCATAATTGTGATGATTCGATCAATTAATTCTCATGTTTTAAACACACATTTGCTAGCAACCATACTCGAGATGTTTCACAAATAATGAATGCAAAAAAAAAAACCTTTAGGAATTATCATGTCAAAGGTTGGTGTGGGCCAGGGGCGGATGCAGCATAATACTAGGGGGTCCCAGGCCCCCACTCACTTTGACCCAGCAAGTGTTAAATTTTATGGCCCATATGTGTAGCCCCCAACCCAAAAACTCAATGGCCCCCAATATGAGTTTGTATATGAATGGATCAATGAGTATATTGGCCCAATATGAGTTTGTATATGAAGTTATGAACTGAAACAGCATATTTGTAAGCACCGGCCCATACAGATATCAAAATATTTTTCTTACTTGTCTTTAAATGTGGTGAATTTGATATTTTTATAAAGGTTTTTGTACATGACCCGTTTGGACCAGACGCGTTTTGATCGGTTATTAAAATATTGATTATACGCTACCTCTACTTCGAGATACCAAGTGCCCCCTCTAAACAATTTTTCTGGATCCTCCACTGGTGTGGGCAAGATAATCAAGATGTGTCCAATACATTCTGGTTAGAGGATTTGTGCTAAAAATCGCTAGGTATTGTGACAACGTATGCAACATCGATATGATCATATGAAAATACAAGTCCAAGCTCAAAGTTCTTGAGCGTGCGCCGTATACTAATTATTTCTCCATCTTTTAAATTTTATATTACGTACCCATCTGTAATTAACTTCTATTACGTATCAGTTCCTGGTCTTAATTCTGATATTGGCCTTCGAATGTTTCTCATCTCCAACTAATATCCAGCATCGTTGACACAAATAAATGTTAACTATTTTGTTTGTCAACATCCTTAATTACAACCATTTAGCAAATTGGCAATGGATTTATAATTTAAGGTAGAGGCGGAGCTAGATATTTATTTATGGGGTCAAATATTATTTTTGTTTATTTTCTAATTATTTTGAGAGGGCAAATTTTTTTTAAACATCTGTAATTACCTTGCGAGAAAATTATCTAAGGTTATATAGTGCATAGGTAGAACTTGTATTCATGGCTACTCTATATTTAACGACAGAACGATTGTTCTATACAAAACAAAAAACATGACGACATAATTATAGGTGTGAGTACTCTCGTCTTTTAAAAAAATAGAATTCAATCTGACATGAGTACATTGTTCAATATTATTATGTCTACCACTCTACCAGCGTTCCTTGGTGCATGTTAGATTATCAGAGAGTTTGAGTCTATCCAAGTTAACTTTAAGCTTCAATTATCACTCCGTTACTCCACATCATATCTTCACTAATGATGGTGAAAAGTTAATTGTTGTAAAAATTCGTTAGATTAGATCGATTAACCTTAATGGCCGGTATATAGGACGATATATGTTTCTAAATATATATGTTTCCTTGACCCAAGACAAGTTTCCGTCAACTTCGTTACTCTTGCCCTCAAATAAGTCGTAATACAAAATAAATCAGATGTCCGGCCATATATCACTTATTATTGTTACGTGATATATATTTGCGCTAAGTTTAAACTTTTGCAAGAATTGTAATAGATCAAGCTCGTTTTCTATTTTTTCCGTTGGAAAGACAACCCTACCTACTAGCTACAATAATTTATGTCCACGCGGTATGCACAAATCACACATAAAAAAAAATGATGAAACTTGAACTTACAACCTGAATGATCTTGGAGCTAATAAAGTTCCTCACATACTAAGCCAAACGCTATTTGATGTCATTTTTACATGTTGAACGAGACATTCGAAAATAAAAGCGCACACTAGAAATTTTTATATGTAAGTTTTATACATCGGAAACAGTTACTTAATTATCATATATCCTGATCCTGACTATTTGATGATCGATCAATAGATTCAAGATTCATTTTTTCCCCTTCGGATTTAACTTCTTGGTTATACAATCTAGCTTATAGGTTAAAATTTCAAAACTTTGGGGTTAATTTAAAATGAGGGTACGTGTATACCTCAAGTTAACAATTTCAAGTACACTCCCTCTAGACTACTTCAATTCGCTAGACCGACCATTAAGAACTTTTATGATAGTAAAGAAATAAACATGGTTGAGCAGATGCATTTGAATCTTCCCGACCTTTGCTATTTTTTATATTTTTTTTATTTATTTAATATAATATTTTGGTTCATTTGTTGTAAACCGTTGAAAAGAATTCAACTGGCCGGACTGAAGAACATGAACATTGACCATACTTCTAAGGTACACTTACAAAAATCATTTACCTAATGGAGTTAATTAATTAAACAAGGCTGCTATCAAAACGCCTTTTAACCTATCGGTATGAGAGGAGCCTATTAACTAGTAGGTTGTGGATTCAAGACTCACTTGAATAAGTGAGTACTGAGTTGGCTTTCTAAGAAAATATATATAACCAGGTTACTGGATTTTCTATTCACTCGATCTCAAATCTCAATATCGTAATATTTGGAAAAGCGTGTTGATAATAAATTAATGTAATTATTTATCAGCAAAATAATTGCATGTGTGAACGAAACATACTAGCTCTGTACGTAAAGGAATTTTGGATAGATATAGTGAAGACTTTATTCGAAAATGCAGGTAGCAACTGCTCTATATAATCCCTCCTTCTTCTACTCATTGTTCTTATCTACTCAAATTCAAACAAATAATCACAAAAATGGCACAAAGTTTTCTTTCTTTGTTAGTTATCTCTCTTGCAATCTTCGAGTTTTCGACAATCGTCGAGTCTCGTTCTCGTGCAAGAATGTATCTTCAATTACAATGTCGATCAGCGGTATATCCTGATTTATGTGTCGAAACGCTTTTACCATATGTTAGCAAAAGAGGAGTACCAAGCCCTCAATTATTAGCTCAAATTACACTAGCAACATGTCTATCTAAAGCTCGGTTTACCAAAACCTATTTAAACATGGTTGCAAAGAAATTGAGTGAAACCGAGACTTCTGAAAACTTGCAAGCGATAGAACAATGTCTTCAGCATATCAACGATGGAGTGAATCAGATTACGCAATCTTTTAAGGAGTTTCAAAAAATAGGAAAAGATGGTGACGAGAAGTTTTTATGGCATGAAAGCAACGTGCGAACTTGGGTAAGTGCTGCCTTGACCGATACCACCACATGCCTTGATGGACTGTTGACCGATGAGATGATCAGCAGGAGGGAATTGGCTATGATTAAAGCAAGGTTTTTGAATGTGAAGCAACTCGCGAGCAACTCTCTTATGATGTTTAGCCGTTTTACAACAAGATATCGTGCGTCTCGTGGTATCAAGAATCCTGAAGTTTTGTCATAAAGTGTGTTAATCTAAGTACAAATTACACAAGTTACTGTGATGATAAATTTTGTGATAAACTAGTTATACTATTAATCCTTTTATTATATCGATATATATATATATATATATATATATATATATATATATATATATATATATATATATATATATATATATTTTGGTCCATGATTACAGTACTATACTATACCCATAGTATCTAACTACTTGGTAATACTAAGCCATCTATATTGCCGTCACATCATCATTCCAATTTAAGACAGGATTTATACAACCCATTAAATCTAATAAATTTTAGTAATTGCAATACATTTTTTTTTAACGGCCAAATATATTATAAAATCTATAAAACTAGCATCTACAAAGGTATTAGATGTTGATAGGGATATACATACCGCACCAACCCACATCCCGTGCAATGCACGTCCATTCAACTTCCACGCACATCTCAAGGATTCAAATGGCGCATGAAGTACGTGCAGTGAAACAAGGCAAACAATTTAATGGAATCACTTTTGCATTTGTCGTCAACTTTCACAAGAGGCAACCCTGTTGTGGGCCCTATGACACCGCGCACTATCTATTCTTGTCACCTCAAAGGCATAGTTCAGCTCGCTAATGTACATACCTATGCCTTAGAGCATCCACAATGCTATGGACTTCACTTGTCCATAACAATGTCACGTCATGCCACATAAGCTTTCAATAAACCTTTACTTTCTATAAACTTACCCCTCTACTCCTATAAACCTTCGAAAGTCCATAGCTAGATCCTACACTCTAATTTTTTATTTTCTTACTTGTTAAATGTATTATTTGTTATCAACTTTTTTGTATTATCACAATTGGTGTATAAGAACATAACTGTAACTATTATAAAACAAAAATGAAAAAAAAAAAAAAAAAACATCATAATCTAATAATAAATTATTATGAAAGGTTAAAGCCCACAAGCTACGTTTATTACATATTGTCTTCTATTTTTTTTGTTTCAATGGTTAATTTATTATTAAACAAAATTTTGGTTGCCAAATTAGATTTAGCAAGTGCAAGTTTGAACCGTGAATTACTCTCCAATATATACATTTCTTATTTGATTATTTCTTTTAATTGGTTAAGAATACGATTAATTGATGGTAGGACCCATTCACTTTTTCTCTTTCATATTATCCATACCCATGGACTTCTGTCAATAAACTTTATCAAATAGTGGAGGTTTATATATGAAACATGCCACCTCAGCAATGAACTAGCCACATAGGCTATGGACTTCTCATATGGACCACCATTGGAGATGGTCTTATATGGATATTTTATTAGAACCCCATGCTTAACGGAATACTCTGATACAAAAGAGAATGTTCTGATATAGTGTCTCAATTATCCATGTCAGCTACTTCTATTAGACCGGCTATGATCCAGGCGTCCAGTCCTGCCACTGAGCAATATGATCATCCCACAAGCAATATGATCCAGGCGTCCAGTCCTGCCACTGAGCAATATGTCATTTCGCCTTTAGTGTCCGCCACGTATAGCTTTAGTTTATACTTCGCCTTTAGGGCCGCCACACAAATTTACTTCGTGGGGCAAGCATTATTACCTTAAAAATTTCTTACAGAAAAACTTAATCTAGTGTTTTTAAATTTCTTGTAATTTAAAGAAAAAGTTTATAATGTATAAAAATGGGGTCAATTTAATACTTTTTCAAACATTTGGACTATTTTTAGAGGGGACTAATGGTATTTGGGCCTAATCATCTTAAAAAGACTACATAAAATTATACAAAATAAGCCCACATTCACGGAGGCTCAGGAACCCCTTTCAAAGCTGTGTATCCGACCTGCCTCTGCCATCACGCATTTAGTTTATGTTGTAGCATTGGTTATTGCTCTTAAGAAACTTATCTATATTTATACACTAAAATACTAAACCAGAACTTAAAAACTCAAACACGCCAACTGCTTGATAATATACTAGTCATCATTGTTTAAATAAGAGTAACAAAGTACCTAAGAATTGGGCTTAGAGATGTACAAAAGTTACATAATCGAAAAAGCTGAGTCTTTTTATCCCTTGTCTGGCCCAACCCAAATTCTAGTCCTTGACAAATCCCGGTTACAGTGTACTTGTCTAATACTAGTATATTTTTAACTAGATTCAAACTGGTGCGATGCACGACAAATTAAGTTTAGAATCTCTAATTTAATAGTATATCATAATCATAATGTTAAAGAGTGATTAATATAAAAAATAAATAATAGAATCCAATAAAAGAACATAAAGAAAAAATCTTGAAGAATTGAATATGCACAATCGATATCCAAAACTACATATTCAAAGTTCAATATCAATATTATAAAAAGTTTAGAAAGGACATTCAAGAAGTCTAGCTAGGTTAAAACCCGTACAATTCATGATAGTTTAGAATTTACAATTACTAACAACTCAATCGTAATATAGCAACATCAATTGATCCCGTGACATAAAATTTTAGACAAAAAAGTTCAATCAAAGAAGAACTGAAGGCACAAACTAAACAAACCAAACTCATAAACTAAATAATTAATACACAATCGTGATTAATAATCGTAGCTTGATTTTACGAATTCCAACTTGATTCTAATACACCTTACAAAACACATTACTATAATGCGCAATAGACGCACACTAATAAACCCCTAAATGTGTGCATCATAAGAAGTAGTTACATGCTATTTTAATTAATAATAACCATACCTTGACTTTATACATCACACCTTGATTCCGATCTACGTAATACATACACCCTACAAAAGTATCAAATTGATTAATAATATACATACCAAATGTGCTTAAACTAATCAAAAGTTGTGTAACTATAACAGAGATGATTTAATAATCAGCATTGTATAATCGTAAATATGAGGATTGAATATTAGCTGAGGTTTGGAATTTACACGTTTTTCACTATATATATATATATATATATATATAGTGAAAATCAATCACTTTAATGAATAATATTGAAATTTAAATAATATTAATTGTTAATTAGTGTTTTAGTAGGAATATTAAAAATTTGTATAAGTGATACGTACTATTATCAATACAACTCTTAATAATCTAATACTGATTTTTTATCAATTAAAATATTATAATAATTTGATTTACTCTACAACTCTTAATAATTTAATACTAATTTTTTTTATTAATTGGAATCGTAGGAGGTTGACACGTGGCATTGTGCTTACGTGGCAAATTCTGGAGCCATTATTTATACTCGTTTAGTATATACATAGATATATAGTATATTATAATTATTAACATTATTATTTTTATATATATACTTGTCATTGAGCCCGTGTGATGCACGACCGTTTGAAAAGTGCAGTTATATAATAATCTGTAAGTAGCCGAATATATTAATGGGCATATAATCAGTGTTATCGATAGCACAATTAATTTGTGATGTTGACCAATTACTTTACGTTTACTTCAATATTTTTCTTATATATCATTCCTTTATTTTTCAGAATAAAGTTGTAAACCAAACTTCTTTGCAAACAATGTTCAAGAGTTTATAAATTAATAACACGTAATCGTTAACTAAATAATAAGCTCTAATAGGTAATTAAAAAACTTTATTTTATATATAAAAACTAAACATTGAGCCCGTGCGATGTACGACCATTTATATAATACCATTAAATTAGTTTGTATGTTATTATGTTTAAGTTTGAATATATAATACAATTAAATTAATTTGTAAGTTATTATGTTAAGTTTTAATACATTTGTTGAGCCTATACAATGCGAGGTAAGTAAAAAAAATATAAATTAATCATATGTTTTTTAGGTTTTCAAGTGTATCTTAATATTGAAAGTTTAAAATTTATTACTGAAATTCAATAGTAATATATACTAAAATGTACAGAAAATAATCAATTTAAAATATTTTATTTAAACTAATTTTCTTAAAACATGGTAGTTGATGATGATAATATTTGTTAATTGTAATGTATAAGATATGGATTAGAAAATGAATCTTTTTTTATGTAGGTAAAAATTGTCATATATTAAATATATTATAGGAATTTTAAAGGCTATTATAATAAAGTATAATTGATAAATAATAGTCTTAGTAATTATTAATTAAGGTTTTTAAGGAAAAAATAATATGATGATGTGGTAAGTTAGAAGGATCTAAAGAAAAGGAAATGTTATGATGTGACATGTCTAAAAATCAAAGAAAATTCTTTGTTTTATATGTATAGATAGATAGTTAAACCGAATTTAAATGTAAGACCATAAGGAGTGTGGCGTTATAGGGTGGCACGGTGCCACCAGGATGTCGCCCCGGAGGAAAAGTGGGGTCCACGAGGGTTTTTTTTTATTGTTTTTAATCCCTTTTTAACTTAAAGTAAGTTAGCGGGTCCTACTATACTCTTCCATAACACGGTGTGGTGAAAGTTACCGTTTCTTTTGTTATGGGATAACATCATGCTAATGTGACATCCATAACACACCACCACACCCGTTACCATTGCGGGTGGTGTAATGTACTAGCAAGCTATGCTTAAAGTATTTTAATATATTAAATCTATCTGCTAACTAACCCTGTTTACTTTAGAGTTTAGAATACCTCATTAATAAATTCTAATAATAAGGCCAGTTGGTCTGTCATCCAACTATTTTGACATATCCTGCTGACTTTGACATTTTTGATATTCATCCAATAATATAATGCATACACGTACTAGTCTACAGGAAGCATAACGTGAATCATAGATTAAGGTGTTCCCCTTTTACACACACATTTTTATCTCATAAGCTACCGTTTACATAAACTTCTAGTCTTCTAGTTAGGCAATATCGTACCATTTTATATACTTAATTTCTACTAAAGGAATACTCCAATGTACCAATTATTTCCCTTTTCTGCAAATCATTTTCGTCTCAGAGCATGTCGTTGGTCATCAACTAATTATATTTATATAGTAGACACAGTCAGATCGATAAATATATATAAGTTTATTTCTCATAAGATTATGGTTAAAAATTTTGTAGATATATAATAATTAAATGTTAAAACAACTTAAACATATATTATATTGTCGATGGTATATATTGTGAAAACAAGGTTCCATGATTTGCTAAACTTGACATAAAAGTGATTAATTTAAGTTAAAAGATAAAAGTTAATTAATGCAGTTCTTTTCTCAAGTTAAGTCGCATGTGGAACGTGAAAGAGATTTTCTTACGTACGTAAAGGAGTTGAATATGTAGGTATATTAAATATTAAGGAATGTTCACTTAAGTGCATGTGACTATGTAAATATGTGACCAACTCTTCTATGTATATATACCCCTTTACCTTTTCTTCCTATTTTTACATATAACAAATTCCTTCAAAAAATGGCTCAAGTTCTTCTCTCTTTGATGTTTCTCTCTCTCACAATCTTCGGGTTCTTAGACACGATCGAATCTCGCTCTAATGCAAGGATGTATCTCCAGGCACAGTGTCAAACTGTATTATATCGTGAACTATGTGTTCAAACTCTTTTACCATATGTAGCGAAAAACATACTAGGCCCAGAACAATTAGCTCGGGTTTCACTAGTCGTGTGCCTAACTAAAGCTAGGCAAACAAAGGAGTATGTTAATATGGTGGCAAAACATTTCAACGAAACTAAGAATCATGGATCGGACCAAGCTGTTGAAGCGTGTTTGCGTCAAATCAACAATGGAGTTGATCAAATAACGCTATCAGTTAAGGAGTTTCAAAAGATGGGGAAAGCACCAGAAGAAAATTTCGTGTTGCATGAGAGTAACGTGGTAAGTTGGGTTGGTGCGGCCTTAACCGATGCTGATACGTGTGTTGACGGATTATTAGGAGATGGGATCGGGGGTAGGGAAAAGGCTATAATCAAAGCAAAGGTCTTGAATGTGAAGCAACATGCTAGTAACTCGCTTGCTCTGTTTAATCGATTTACTTCAAGACATCGTGCCTCTCATATCGTAAAGAATCCCTAGGTTTAGTCATCACATACACATACACATCATACATAATAAAGTTATTTTGTTAATGTAATCTAGTTCATATCGTGTCGTTTCTAGTATGTAGTATATGATCGATAGTATATATACACATAATTGTGATTTTTGGGTGCATGCTTAATTACAACTGTATCAAGTTATATACGAGAATTTGACAACTATGGATTATGTGGATATGTAACATGTTCATGTACGTACGAGAGCAATATTTCGTATATACTGAAGGGTTTTTAGTAGAGTTGTACGTTATAAAAAATTTAATCTTTATTAACTATTAATACAATTAATATGCGGAAGCTTATAAAAACAATTTAATCATATTAAATAAAGCCCTTAACCAAGATCTATAATTTTTCTATAATAAAACTTGTACAATATTTAATTACATATAATTAAATAGATAGAAAGAAAACGTTCTTACATTGAGTGCTCGGCAAGAACTTTAATCTTCAACTCGTTGCCAAAATACGAGTTAACTTTTCTTGAATTTCTTTTCCTTCTTCTTGAATTCGGCTAGGCTAGGGATACGTTAGGTATCCACCAATGATCCACGATAGAACGGGCGGTAGTACCCTAAGTGTATACTAGATAACCCTAACACAAAGACACGATCGAATCGCGAACTTGAAAACCCCAAAAGAGGGGTGCCGAATTTCGGCTTAGGGAGGGAGAGAGAGAGGTCGAAATTGGGAGGAAAAAGGGAGAGAGGTTTAGGGTTTTATCACCTAGCAAATGAGCCCTTAAGCCTCCTTTTATAGATGGTTTCAACTTGGTGAACAAGTTAATCAAGTTGTCACCTACGATCCCTCTAGTTTAATTACTTATTAAACTAATCCCAAACTTATTAATTTACAATTAGAACCTTCAAGTTTAATAGTAATTAAACTAGTTAGTTTATTTATAAAACTAATTATAAATAAATACTTTTATTAAATAAATAATTACACTTAATTATTTATACTAATAAATGTTCTAATCATTCTCAATCAATTAATTCATTTCACATAAATGAACGATATCAAATATCTAATTATAGTATCACACTACTTGTTCGGTTGTGCTCATCGATGTGACCCTGCGGTGTTCATGTGAAGCTGAATTAGATATTAATTTATGATAATATTAAGCACATAATCTTTCAGACTCCCACTTGTGCGAAATATTAGCATCAGTAAATATCATGTACCTAAGGCGGTCCCTACCAGGACACTTAGGTTAACCAGATCAATGAAGCAATCACTCCTCGTAGCTATACAGCCAAGCTGAAATAAAATTCAAACAGTGAGGGTGTGGCTATTATCCTTTTGCACTTTCTTAAGATATTTTAGAGTATAAGGCATGGACCGTATCAACCTTCTAATACTCAATTCCTATTTTCGATTACCGATTTGTACCGACTAAGCAAGTGACTTATCACTCGAGTATGGCCATACATTTCTTCGGTCCAAATCATCGACGGCCTAGGAAATATCTCTCTTGTTTTTACACAAGAGTTGCAAAGTCCCATCTTGCGAGTTAAACTAGAAATCACAACATGTGTTCTTCGTCAGCCAACGAATAACCGTTATGGATGCTCATTTACGAACACCGTTAGGTCTCATTAGAAACCAACTAGGTTCACATGCGAAAATCTAGCCTGCTCAGGTCAGAGGATAGTGCGCAACGATTGAGAATACCCATGACTTTGGTCCACGAAGTATTCACTCAATATGTGGGTCAATCCAACATTTAATCGCATTAAGTGCTAGTGATCAGGCATCACAAATTAACAGTGACTGTACCTTATCTGCAGGACAAGTTGCTACTTAAAGCTGTAACTTACTATCTTTCACTATAACCGATCACCCTATTGTAGTTCCCACGACAATAAGCGGTTATGGATATGTATCTCATACACTTTAGAATAAACTTGCATTTATTCATGGATACTAAAATATACTAAATATGAACAACATGAAGATCTCGTCATATCTCAATGAGTCAACCAACCTTAACATGCTACAGTTCATGGTTTCGGAATCAGGTTGTCGTATATGAATATAAATAGAATTATTTCCAATTAATTCACAACAACTATATTTATTAAGATATATTTCTCCAAATATAACTTATTAAATATCTACCCACTAATCAAAATCTTAAAGACTTTAGATTTTATTTGTTGTAGCTATAATTCAAATCTTTGTTAATGTTATCCAATGATCATTTAATATGTACACCGAAGTAAAACATATTGGATCATGATATCATTTATACAAAGCATTTACTATGACTAACCATTAATTATACTTAATGAAATTGACTTCACAATGAATTTGATGTTTCCAAATACTTGGATTTTAAAATTTCTTATAAACAATCATCAAACATTTCAAGTCAACTCAACAATAAATTTTAATTCTTCAACAACAATATTAACGAATTAAGGTTCTTGCGAAATATTAAAATTTCCATTTAACGCTCCCACTAAATCCAACAATACTCATGAATCCAATTTCTACAAAACAAAATCCCATGATTTATTTTAGAAATGATTCATTTTATGCATTAATCAAATAAACTAAGTCTTTGGTTTCATGACGTGTTTATAGAAAACACATTATCAATTTATCTCTCATAGACAAGAATAAATCAAACCACAACAAGTTTATTATCTTAATCTATCATGATTAATTGACAATTCATTTAATTGTATCTAATAAGTTCAACCAGCTTATTCATACATTTTCATGCATATAATAGATTCAATAATCTATAAGATTCAACAATCTTGAAGTATTATTATTTAGTGTTTAGTTCTATATAAATCAAACATTCATATATATATGGCAACTTACGTATTAATAATTCACAATTATATAGATATCAATAAATAATATGTATTACTCATGAACTTATATCTTTATAAAGATAAGTTCTAAATGAGTCATACAATAAGATTGTTATATGTGGATCTCATTTTGGGATTTAAACACAAGTTTTAGATAAACAACATTTTAAAACTTTAAAACACATTTCAAACATTATTTCACAAACCAAACTTTAATATTAAATAATCAAAAATATTTAAATATTCAAAAACAAATATTCAAGCTCAAACGAGCAAACAATAATGTGAAAACCAATGTATGAAATAATATCCCAAAATATTAAAAATGAACTAATGTGCGTAAAGCACTTATTCTTCCACATCCAAGCTTCTTGAATCAATAACGCCATCTCTATAGCTCCACTTCAAGTGCTCCATCACTTCTTGACCCCTACAATAAAAATTGTACACATTAGATCAACCATCTAATATAGTCATGTGAAGTAAATAAACAATCCTTTATAGGATATCAATACTAACCAGAACTCTCAAAACCATTCCTCTTATCAGCAAGATAATCGGGACAGTTCCTCCTCCAATGTCCACGCTTACCACAATGAAAGCAATCATGCTCAGCTTTGGACACTTTGGTTTTAGGTGCTGGCTTTGAAGTTGAATCACCATTCTTCTTCTTTCCTTTGTTGCCACGGAACTTACGCTTCTTCTTTATGCCCCCATTTTGAATCAAAAGCACATCTTTAGTCTTGACGGGTTCCATATCCCGTTGAGCAGTTTTCAACATTTGATGCAACTCATGGATCGTCCTTTCCGTATTGTTCATATTGTAATTGAGCACAAATTGCTTGTACTCCTTACTCAATGAAGCAAGAATTATATCAATAGCTAATTCTTGTGGAAAGGCATGTCCAAGTCTTTCAAGACGATTAAGATATCCTATCATCTTCACAACATGAGCACTCACATCAGATCCCTCGGCCATCTTGCAACTATTCAAATCCTTAGTGGCGTCGAACCTTTCGGTTCTAGCAGTGGATTGAAAAGTTTCTCTCAAACGACGAATTAAATCATACGCCGTTGTATCCATGTAGTTAACTTGGAGTTCGGGAGACATAGTAGCAAGCATCAAACATTGCACGTCGAGAAGATAGTTCTCATGCTTGGTGTAAGCCTTTCTAACGTCCTCGGCGGCATCGTTTGCTGGCGCGGGACCAAGAGGTGTCTCGAGCACATACCACTTTCGTTCATGGCGAAGGACAATCTGAAGATTCCTTTCCCAATTACGAAAGTTAGGCCCGGTCAACTTATCCTTCTCAAGGATGGAACGAAGCGACAAGTTCATGGTGTTATTAGCGTTAACGTTGTTATTAGCCATCTACAGTAAAACAAACAAACTTAGTTATTCCATTTTAAACTCTTAATAATTCATAAACCCTAATAGAACTATTAAGCTAGGATTCGACATTCACACTAAAGTGTGCCCTCAACGAAGGCTGCAATGACACACGATAGCTTTTTAGGTAGATCTCTATCAATTGCATCACATATACAACTCCTAGACTCTTGAGACTCTAAATTTTTAATTTTAGGTATATTTAATCTCAACTTACACCTTGGGCCAAGTCTCTCTTGGAATCACCAATAGACCAAACCATTTGCTAACTGTGGGGAACCGGCCATCTTCTCAAGTGGATATCGCGGCCCTTTCACTTCACCCTAATCGAGTGCAACCATGCCCACCCGCGGAGGCGGCAAAGGACACGGAGTCGGGTTCGGAATGAATGTCCACAAATGGAGGGTGCTTACGGTCTTAAATTAAATAGGGTTTTAGGTCTTAATTCTCTAATTTAAACCTACTTCGGTATTTTTCTTAAACTAATTTAAAAATTACTTTTAAATATATATAAACTATGCATGAGTTTATATATTATAGTTTTAATAAAACACGACCCTTAGGAAATCATCAAGTTTAAACCATTTCCTAGTTTCTTATTAAAACAAGTGTTTTATTAAGTTTCTAATAATGTGTTCTTCCTAGAGGAATCAACATTTCATAAATGTGTTCACTCGATAAAACACATTACCTAATGTTTTATTTATGTTCTAATTATTTATCTTAACAATTCACCAATTATTCAAATAACTAGACATGCATAAACATAAAATAAAACACACAAAATATGGTGCCATAGCCTCACCATAATCTATATTTGATTTCCATGAGCCAACATGGAAACCAAGGGTCAACCTAAGGGACAAACATGACACATGGTTCGCAATCTTGATCTTCATGCTCCCACTAGCTTCAACGACTCCTCGTGACACCATGGAATGCAAATACTCCTTTTGACTGCTCCTCTTCTTTTGGACTCCGTCATCCTTTTGTATTATATTTTACAAGTAAAATTTGAAAAATATATATTTTTACATAAAACTAAAACTACCTTTTACATAAAATTACAAAACAAATGGGGTTGTAAGTGACACGCAGGTCTCCCCTTATACCAAAAGAAAATTACAGTACAATCAAAATAAACACAACCACGCAGTTCATATATTAGGTCAAATTTGGCTCGGCTATGGTCACAATTCATACAACAATTATAATCACAATTATAAAACTATAATGGAATCTTAAACTATAGTTTGCTTAGGGCGTTTTATTGGATACATGCATTATCTAATAAATGCACCTATTCAAGACACACAAACTACGAGTTCCATTACATATACATTATCTTTGTATCACATACAACAATTAACAATTGTCTATTTACAATTCCATTGAATTATAAACTAACAATTATCTTTTAATCAGTTTCTTGATTTATTGCTTCTTTGACTTAACTTTTAAATAGAATTAACATGTTTGACCGAAAATTACACTTTCTTTTAAAACACACATTTTAAACAATATTAATTTGAAAAAACATGTCAATTTTATTTAAACGTTCTAAAATCATTACTTTAGTGATTTCAAAAATTACTAACTTGTTTTGATGACATTAGTTTTAATTAGGTTTTCTTGAAACATTAATTTATACAAAACTAGGATTTCACATAAAACCTAATTTGTATAATTTCATTAATCAAAACACCCAAGTTTCATGAAGTTTCACAAACCCTAGATTTTGATTAATCACATGTTTTACGGACCCTATCTCAATTCTTTTAACAATTCTTTTCTTATTCCAAAATCAATATCCTTAGGTTAAATAACCCTAATCTTGATTCTTGCTAAAAGATAATAATATCCTAGCCAAAAATCAAGTAATCCATAGGTTTCAATAAAACCTTAAATTGACTTTTTCTAAAGGTCACATACCTAAATAAAAATCAATTCATACATAGGATTTCATAAACCCTAGTTGATCTCATCAATGGATTAAGAATATGATTTTCATGGGTTAGTAAAACCCTTATATAAATCGGTCAACATAAGTATTTCTATCAAATCCTTATATCAATTTCTTATTCGTTAAGTTAATCATTAATTGTACTAGATTTAGTTAGGATATCAAATACCTAACACTTATGCAAAAATCGATTTTCCTAGGGGTTTAGTAAACCCTAAAAACGATTTTGCATATGTCAAAAATAATACAATTAATATTAACTTTAAACAAAAAGAAGTAACCGTAAGTTCTCGAGTTAAATAATTTAAACAATTAATCAACAAAACAGTATGTGATTTCGGTTATGGTGTTAAACACCATATACCAAAAATCGATCAACAAGATTTCTAATAAACCTTGGAGCAATTTTGGTACAACCAAATCACACCATATTTTGGATCAATCGCGAAAACTCATTTATACGCGTTGCTTAAATATTCAACAAACTTATACGGTTAACACCGATTAGAAAGAAAAGTAGAAGAAGAGAACATAAAATTAAAACTTAATTTGAAAGAAGCATACAAGTAAACTAATCATAGTTTTATTAGAAAATTATATGGCTCTGATACCACTGAAGGGTTTTTAGTAGAGTTGTACGTTATAAAAAATTTAATCTTTATTAACTATTAATACAATTAATATGCGGAAGCTTATAAAAACAATTTAATCATATTAAATAAAACCCTTAGCCAAGATCTATAATTTTTCTATAATAAAACTTGTACAATATTTAATTACATATAATTAAATAGATAGAAAGAAAACGTTCTTACATTGAGTGCTCGGCAAGAACTTTAATCTTCAACTCGTTGCCAAAATACGAGTTAACTTTTCTTGAATTTCTTTTCCTTCTTCTTGAATTCGGCTAGGCTAGGGATACGTTAGGTATCCACCAATGATCCACGATAGAACGGGCGGTAGTACCCTAAGTGTATACTAGATAACCCTAACACAAAGACACGATCGAATCGCGAACTTGAAAACCCCAAAAGAGGGGTGCCGAATTTCGGCTTAGGGAGGGAGAAAGAGAGGTCGAAATTGGGAGGAAAAAGGGAGAGAGGTTTAGGGTTTTATCACCTAGCAAATGAGCCCTTAAGCCTCCTTTTATAGATGGTTTCAACTTGGTGAACAAGTTAATCAAGTTGTCACCTACGATCCCTCTAGTTTAATTACTTATTAAACTAATCCCAAACTTATTAATTTACAATTAGAACCTTCAAGTTTAATAGTAATTAAACTAGTTAGTTTATTTATAAAACTAATTATAAATAAATACTTTTATTAAATAAATAATTACACTTAATTATTTATACTAATAAATGTTCTAATCATTCTCAATCAATTAATTCATTTCACATAAATGAACGATATCAAATATCTAATTATAGTATCACACTACTTGTTCGGTTGTGCTCATCGATGTGACCCTGCGGTGTTCATGTGAAGCTGGATTAGATATTAATTTATGATAATATTAAGCACATAATCTTTCATATACGTACGGCCACTAGCTGGTACATGTGCTTATATAGTGTTTACCTTGTCCATGGTCTAATTGGTGGAATGTTTCGTAATATATATTGGTTTGTGTGAGTTGTATACCAAACCAATATAGATATGATATTTTTATTAGGTATATAGGGTCTGTTTGGTAGCAAGTTTTTTAGAGCTTTTAAAAGCTTTAATTAGTTTTAAGTTTTTTTAAGCTTCTTATATTAAATGTAACATCCTCTCTTCTGGTCCGGTAATTTCTAATTTTAAATTAATGTATTTAATTGTATTAGAAATTATTTGATGAATATGTTTAAATTTGCGAAACTTAGTTAAATAAGCCTCAGGACTTATTGTGCTTAGTAAATTATTGATTGTTTTGATTTACTATGGTTGACGGTGCAATAAAAGAAGTTTCTCGCAAATGGTTTTTAAGTTCCAGGCAATAGATTGAAAGGGGACTAGTTTTAAGTGGATGCGGGTCGGTGTAAAACTTAACCGCCTTAAATATTTCCTTTTTAGGAAAGTTTATCACTTTCCACTCTTAGAAACTAAACCTAAAACTTGAAAATCTCTAAAACCCTTAAACCCTAAAGCTAGAAATCAAGTGAATCAAAGAGTTTGTTGTAATCTTGAGCTGGAAATCGATTAGTAATAGCATAAACATCATCATCATCACTTTGAAATCTTTAATTGGTAAGTTCTTGATTTAGTTAGTTCATAAACTTGAATTGATAGTGAAAAGATGTTTTAAGCATGTTATGGTATGCCTAAGTGATGATATGTGATTGAAATATGTTGCTGAAACTGTATCTATGGTTATATGAATTGGTTTTAAGTTTTGCTGAAATCTGCCATGGCTGCCCAGGGTTTCCCCTGTTCGTCGCCTGAAGCCGGCGGCTTCCTTTAGAAGCCGGCGGCTTGCCGTTTAAGCCGGCGGCTTCGGCCAAACTGATTCAAATGGTGACCTCGGGTTGAAAATGGAAATGCTGAAATGAGGCTGGAAGCCGGCGGCTTCCTTATGAAGCCGGCGGCTTGGAGTGTTTTCCAGCATGTTTTGTTTTAAGTTTCAAGACTTGTTTTAACTGACTAGTTGCTATGTAATATATACTTATTGAATGTAATTACATGATAATTGATATGTGATGAATAATAATACATAATTAGGAACTTGTAATTGTAATGTGAATTTTGTTAAGTTCCTAATGATTTAAATTGATGCAATTCAAGTGTTATGATCTTGATTACTAACTTTTACCTGATTGTTGATTCTCTAATCAAAGAGCTCAGCGAGATAAGACAGCTGAGTAAGTGAAACGAGATAATCAGGTGAGTGGATTTGAAACTCACAGTTTGAGTTGATTGTGTCAGTTTGATTTCAATCAGTAATTATAGGATTACTATTGATAGTATGTTAACTTTGAAATGATATGCCATATGATTGGTAGTTTGATTAGCCTGTGAGCTTGATTGATAAATCCAGAGGTCAACTAGATTGTCGGTTGGACTTGATTGCTAATGTTGGTCAACACAGGGTTGCGTACATGTGTTGATGGAGATTAGCATTTAGTTAGCGGTTAATCACTGTTTTGGCCTACAGTTGATGTAAGTGTTCTGATGGGGCCACCCGGAACAGGGTCCTTAGGAACCACCGTTCCTCTTGACGATATTTGTTGCATTATTGATTGTGAACAGATTGCTAGCTAAATTGAATTTTAGTTGATGATTCATTCACTTAGCTTCGTGCTAATCCATCAATTTACTTCCTGCAGGTGATGTATATTATGTGGGTAGTCAGGAAGGATGTTTTGATGCTGGGAATGTTTGAAACTTACAACTCTGATCCAGTTTGTAATATATAATGTTTTATAGTATATAATGCCCTGGTTTGTAAATAAGTTAACTATGTTTGAATAGTAGTTAAACATGTTGTATAAAGGTTTGCGAAAATTTCAAGCAGGTTTTAATAGAATATGTATTTCAAGTAGTCGCTTCCGCCAAATTTAATATTATATTGTTGTATTAAATGAGGGGCGTTATAAGTTGGTATCAGAGCAATAGTTTGGGGCAATTGAATATGATTGTATGTTCAATCCTAAACTTTGATTTTGTTGTGTCAAACATTCTTGGGAATGGGATTATGTACTGAATGTGAAATTGTTAGTAGGATAGGTGCTAACGATTAACGATTTGTGAGCTGTTGTTGTGTTTACAGACATGGCGGATAACGAGCAACCACCTGTTAACCCTAATAATGTCTCAAGGCCGGAAGTTACTGTTGAGACTCATGACAATCGGGCTGAGCATACTGGTACTTCTTTCCATGCTAGAGAGGAGTTAGAAAGAGACGAGTATCTCCTTCAATTGGAAGAGAAAAACCAAGCACTTAGAATGTATAAACAACAAAAAGAGGCTGAATCTTCTCATCCTGTGTTTAGTACGATTTCACCGCCAAAACAAAAGGTGTGTTCATTTAAAACCTTTATGAGCAGTAATCCATCTGTGTATTCTGGTAGTACAAATCCTTCTGTAACTCTAGATTGGTTGAGAGATGTTGAAAAGAAATTTGAGGTCTGTCAATGTGAAGAAGAATTAAAAGTCCCTTATGCATCTCAACTCTTAAAAGGAGCAGCTATGAATTGGTGGGATTCGATTACTTCTGTATTATCTCCTTTTCAGAAAGCATCTATTCGATGGCCTGATTTTCGTAATGAAGTTTGTAAGCAATATTGTTCAAACTATGATATAGCTCGGATTAGAAAAGAGTTTATGGATTTGCAATTAACTGATAAAATGTCAATGGATGATTTGATTAATCAGTTTACAGAGAAACTCAGGTTTGTTCAGCAGTGGGTTCCTGATGAGAGAACTCAAATAGATCAGTTTGTTGGTACTTTACCTAATCATTATCGAACTTCAGTGAGGTTAGCTGGATCTCTTTCCCAAGCTTTTATGTTAGCTCGGTCAGTTGACAGTGATTTGAGACCTCAAGAGGCACCAAGTAAAGAAATGGTTTCTCAGAAATCTAAGAGTGAATCTTATGGGAAAGGTAAGCAGCGGTGGCAAGGAAATCAACAGGGTAAGAAACAAGAAAGTCGTGGTGGTACTTCTGATCGTCCCAATTGGTGTATCAAATGTAGAGCTAGATATTTTGGGTCGTGTACTGTGCAAACCACTAGATGTGTGAAATGTGGTGTGATTGGGCATGAAGCCAAAGATTGTGTTTTTCCTACTTATGTGTGTTGGAATTGCCATAAGGAAGGTCATCGTGCAAATCAGTGTTCTGAGGCTAAGAGACAGGGTTCTGGGTCGGTTGTTAGTTCATCATCTTCCGGTCAGAAGCGGAAGACTCCGCCATCTGCAGTTAGTAGGACTTTTCAGATGACAGTGGATGAAGCTGTCCATACAGATGACGTGATCACGGGTACTTTTCTTGTAAATTCTGTACCAGCTCGTGTTTTGTTTGATTCTGGTGCAAATTGTTCGTTTGTATCTATGTACTTCTGTGATAAGTTGAAAATGATGCCTACTGTGATTACAAACCCAGTTGAAGTAGAAATAGCTAGTGGCAAGTCAGTTCCTGTTACCACCTCGGTAATTAGATCTAGCATTATGATAGATGGCCAGACTTTCCCAATTTCCTTTCTGTTGATGCCGATTGCTAGTTTCGATGTGATTATTGGTATGGATTGGTTAAGTCAGTATAAAGCAAGTATAGATTGCCACAATAAGCTGATTAGAATTCCAATCTCTGAAGAGTCATATGTCGTGGCTCGAGGAGAACGGGATAATGTTTGTATACCTTTGATTAGTATGATGAAAGCTAGGAAAATTTTGTCCAAAGGCTGTGAATCGTATCTAGCTTATGTGATTGATGCTAAGTTAGAAAAGAAGTCTCTTTCTGATGTACCGGTTGTTTCTGAGTATCCGGAAGTGTTCCCTGATGAATTACCTGGTCTACCACCGGTTCGGGAAGTTGAATATCAGATTGATCTTGTTCCTGGCTCTTCACCTATTGCTAAAGCCCCTTATAGATTAGCTCCGTCTGAGATACGCGAAATGATGAATCAGATACAGGAGTTGTTGGATAAAGGGTTTATTAGACCTAGTTCTTCTCCCTGGGGTGCACCAGTTCTGTTTGTGAAAAAGAAAGATGGGTCTTTTAGAATGTGCATTGATTATAAGGAATTGAATAAACGGACAGTAAAGAATAAATATCCTCTGCCTCGCATAGATGATTTGTTTGATCAGTTGCAAGGATCTTCATTTTATTCAAAGATTGATTTGAGGTCAGGTTATCATCAAGTTCGTGTTCGTGATTGTGATATTCCTAAAACTGCATTCCGAACCAGGCATGGTCATTTTGAATTCCTGGTTATGCCTTTTGGATTAACGAATGCTCCAGCAGTTTTTATGGATTTGATGAACCGTGTTTGTCGACCTTTTCTTGATAAATTTGTGATTGTATTTATCGATGACATTTTGGTATATTCTAAATCCGAATCAGAACATGGAATGCATTTGAGGTTAGTATTGGAAACCTTAAATAGAGAACATTTGTATGCAAAGTTTTCTAAATGTGAATTTTGGATTCGGGAAATACAGTTTTTGGGTCATATTATTTGTAATGATGGTGTTAAAGTTGATCCTTCAAAGATTGAAGCTGTAATGAATTGGAAAGCTCCAAAGTCTGCTTCAGAAATAAAAAGTTTTCTTGGCTTGGCGGGTTATTACCGTAAGTTTATTAAAGACTTTTCTAAAATTGCCGGTTCATTGACTAAATTGACCCGTAAGGATGAAAAGTTTGTGTGGACTGAACAACAGGAAACAGCTTTTCAGACTCTGAAACAGTTGTTATGCCAGGCTCCTGTGTTAGCATTGCCAGATGGGTCCGATGATTTTGTTGTTTATTGTGATGCATCTATTGCTGGTTTGGGTTGTGTATTAATGCAACGAGATCGTGTGATTGCTTATGCCTCTCGTCAGCTCAAACCTCATGAAAGAAATTATCCTACCCATGATTTAGAGCTTGCAGCGGTTGTGTTTGCTTTGAAAATCTGGAGGCATTACTTGTATGGTACCAAATGTATTATTTGTACAGATAACAAGAGTCTTCAATATATATTTTTGCAGCAAGAGTTGAATATGCGGCAGAGACGATGGTTAGAATTAATCAAGGATTATGATTGTGAGATTAAATACCATCCAGGGAAAGCCAATGTGGTTGCTGATGCTTTAAGCCGCAAGGTAACTTCTGATTGAGTCTATTTTATGCGTTTAGAAGTTTCCTCTGATTTGGTGGCTCAGATAAAAGCTGCACAGTTAGAAGCTTTGTTAGATCATAATTTAAAATCTGAAATTATGTTGAATCGAAAAGAATTGTTGTTGGATGATTCGAGAGGATTAAAAACCTTTCAGTCTCGTGTTTGGATTCCTTTGTTTGGTGGTCTTCGGGATGTTATTCTGAATGAAGCCCATAAATCTAGATTGTCTGTACATCCTGGAAGTACGAAAATGTATAATGACTTGAAACCTTTGTATCGGTGGCCTACAATGAAGATGGATGTAGCAAGGTTTGTTAGTTCTTGTCATATTTGTTCTCAAGTTAAAGCTGAACACCAGAAGCCGTATGGATCGTTGAAACAGCTTGAGATTCCTGAATGGAAGTGGGAACATTTGACTATGGATTTTGTTACCAAGTTGCCTCGAACTGCCCGAGGAAATGATATGGTTTGGGTTATTGTTGATCGATTGACCAAGAGTGCTCATTTTCTAGCTACCAATGAAACTGCATCTCTGGGTAAGCTTGCACAGTTGTATATGAATGAGATTGTTTCTCGGCATGGTATTCCTTTATCGATTGTATCTGATAGAGATCCGAGATTTGTATCTCATTTTTGGCAAAGTTTGCAGCATGAATTGGGTACACGTGTGAATCTTAGTACAACTTATCATCCTCAAACAGATGGACAGTCAGAACGTACGATTCAGACATTGGAGGATATGTTAAGAGCTTGTGTTTTGGAGTATGGTGGTTCTTGGGATTCTCATTTGCCATTGGTTGAGTTTGCTTATAATAACTCTTATCATTCTAGTATTGGCATGCCTCCATATGAAATGCTTTATGGACGCCGTTGTAGAACTCCAACTTGTTGGTTAGAGGCTGGGGAGAAACAGTTTGCAGGTCCAGATATTGTTCAAATGACAGCTGATAAAGTAGCAGTGGCTCGTGAAAAGTTGAAAGCTGCACGTGATAGACAAAAACAATATGCTGATCCTAAACCTCGACCAGTTACTTTTGTTGAAGGTGAACTTGTTTACTTGAAAGTTTCGCCTTGGAAAGGGGTAATACGGTTTGGGAAACGTGGCAAATTGGCTCCTCGATATATTGGACCGTTTAAAATTCGCCAGATTGTTAATGATCAGTCTGTTACATTGGATCTTCCTCCAGAGCTTGCTGGTATTCATGACACGTTTAACATTTGTTATTTGAGGAAATGTAACGTTGAGGACCAGTCCCAGATTCTTCCTTGGAAAGATTTGAAAGTTGATCAAAGTCAGAAGTTAGTTGAAGAACCAGTTGAACTTCTTGACCGAAAAGTGACTAAACTTAGGAAGAAACAGATTCCCATGGTATTAGTGAAATGGAGACATAGTTTAGGTGAAAACCTAACGTGGGAAACTGAGGATAGTATGAGATCCAGATATCCTGGATTGTTTGATCGTGATGAGATTTCGGGGACGAAATCTTCTTAAGGGGGGGAGAGTTGTAACATCCTCTCTTCTGGTCCGGTAATTTCTAATTTTAAATTGATGTATTTAATTGTATTAGAAATTATTTGATGAATATGTTTAAATTTGCGAAACTTAGTTAAATAAGCCTCAGGACTTATTGTGCTTAGTAAATTATTGATTGTTTTGATTTACTATGGTTGACGGTGCAATAAAAGAAGTTTCTCGCAAATGGATTTTAGGTTCCAGGCAATAGATTGAAAGGGGACTAGTTTTAAGTGGATGCGGGTCGGTGTAAAACTTAACCGCCTTAAATATTTCCTTTTTAGGAAAGTTTATCACTTTCCACTCTTAGAAACTAAACCTAAAACTTGAAAATCTCTAAAACCCTTAAACCCTAAAGCTAGAAATCAAGTGAATCAAAGAGTTTTTTGTAATCTTGAGCTGGAAATCGATTAGTAATAGCATAAACATCATCATCATCACTTTGAAATCTTTAATTGGTAAGTTCTTGATTTAGTTAGTTCATAAACTTGAATTGATAGTGAAAAGATGTTTTAAGCATGTTATGGTATGCCTAAGTGATGATATATGATTGAAATATGCTGCTGAAACTGTATCTGTGGTTATATGAATTGGTTTTAAGTTTTGCTGAAATCTGCCATGGCTGCCCAGGGTTTCCCCTGTTCGTCGCCTGAAGCCGGCGGCTTCCTTTAGAAGCCGGCGGCTTGCCGTTTAAGCCGGCGGCTTCGGCCAAACTGATTCAAATGGTGACCTCGGGTTGAAAATGGAAATGCTGAAATGAGGCTGGAAGCCGGCGGCTTCCTTATGAAGCCGGCGGCTTGGAGTGTTTTCCAGCATGCTTTGTTTTAAGTTTCAAGACTTGTTTTAACTGACTAGTTGCTATGTAATATATACTTATTGAATATAATTACATGATAATTGATATGTGATGAATAATAATACATAATTAGGAACTTGTAATTGTAATGTGAATTTTGTTAAGTTCCTAATGATTTAAATTGATGCAATTCAAGTGTTATGATCTTGATTACTAACTTTTACCTGATTGTTGATTCTCAGATAATCAAAGAGCTCAGCGAGATAAGACAGCTGAGTAAGTGAAACGAGATAATCAGGTGAGTGGATTTGAAACTCACAGTTTGGTTGTGTCAGTTTGATTTCAATCAGTAATTATAGGATTACTATTGATAGTATGTTAACTTTGAAATGATATGCCATATGATTGGTAGTTTGATTAGCCTGTAAGCTTGATTGATAAATCCAGAGGTCAACTAGATTGTCGGTTGGACTTGATTGCTAATGTTGGTGAACACAGGGTTGCGTACATGTGTTGATGGAGATTAGCATTTAGTTAGCGGTTAATCACTGTTTTGGCCTACAGTTGATGTAAGTGTTCTGATGGGGCCACCCGGAACAGGGTCCTTAGGAACCACCGTTCCTCTTGACGATATTTGTTGCATTATTGATTGTGAACAGATTGCTAGCTAAATTGAATTGTAGTTGATGATTCATTCACTTAGCTTCGTGCTAATCCATCAATTTACTTCCTGCAGGTGATGTATATTATGTGGGTAGTCAGGAAGGATGTTTTGATGCTGGGAATGTTTGAAACTTGCAACTCTGATCCAGTTTGTAATATATAATGTTTTATAGTATATAATGCCCTGGTTTGTAAATAAGTTAACTATGTTTGAATAGTAGTTAAACATGTTGTATAAAGGTTTGCGAAAATTTCAAGCAGGTTTTAATAGAATATGTATTTCAAGTAGTCGCTTCCGCCAAATTTAATATTATATTGTTGTATTAAATGAGGGGCGTTATATTAAATCAAAAGTCATGTTTGATTGTGTGAGCTGTAGCTTTTATTTCAAAGAAAAAACTTGATTTTGAAACGTTAGAAGAAGTAGCGTTCCATTTTTTGAAGAGCTTTTGAAACTTAAATCACAGTTTTGCCCTTGAAACAAACCAAAAAGCACCTAGCTATATATCCTGGTAGGTCGCCTCTTATATCACATGCGCTACTACTTCATTTAATTATTTGGGATTATATGTTTAGAGGCCACCGAAACTTTATAACTTTGTTTTTGTAGGTCACCCGTATTTGAAAACATTTTTGTATATCACTCAAATTCATAACTTGCATTTCTACCAAATCCGGCCAAAATCATACAACATGACAAAGGGCAATTTTGGTATTTCTTAAATCAACATTATTTTTATTATGTTAGTTTATTTAATTACAAGGAAATTTGTGGCATTTTACATATTTCCGATGAGTTTTTGGCCAAATTTGGTAGAAATGCAACAAACTTTGAATTTGGGTGGCCTATAAAAACGTTTTCAAATACGTAAAGGTGGTCTACAAAAACAAATTTATAAATCTGGATGACCACTAGATATATAATCCCTAATTATTTTTACTTATTATATTTCAAATTTTATACCGTACATATATATGTTAGAAAATCATTAAAAAAATCATGAATGTACAATATATATTTTTTATAAAAAAAAGGGTTAAGTGCTTTTTAATGTATATAACTATGCGTTGACCTTCATTTTGTGTACGTAACAAAATTGACCACCATTGTACGTACGGAACTATTTATTTTGTACATTGTGTGTATTTTGATGACGTGTTATCAGTCATAAGGTGACACATGACATCTTTACAAGTTGACAAGTCACCAAAATACACACAATGTACAAAAATAAATAGTTTCATAAATAGAATGACGGTCAATTTTGTTACATACATACAATGAAAGTCAATGCATAGTTATATACATTAAAAATTACTTAACCAAAAAAAAAAAAAAAGATACTTCACAAGTTTAGACAGACAAGATTAAAAAAATTATGATTACTAAAAAGATTGTGATCATATATGAAATATGAATATGCTAACTTAAAATTAAAATAATTTAGTTATATAATGAATTTTTTGTATTAACTATATTTTACCATTTAATTTTATATATTTGTCATTTTTAGTCATTTTACATTTTTTAGTTACAACTACATCTGGATTACCAAACACATTTATACAAATAAAGTTACAGCTTGGAGCTCCAATCAAAAGCTACAGCTTAGAGCTCAATCTAAAAACTTACAACTAATTTTGTCGAACATACTCATAGATCTGATATTGGTTTGGTTAATTTCTAGTCAAAAGTAGTGCGGTCAACGGAAATAAAGTATTAAGGGAATAAAAAGGTACTTTGTCATCATTTAGGAAAAAATGAAGTGAATGATCTAAAGAATGCCATTTCTTTATATTAAAAACAATAATTTAAATAATAAAACGGTTAGTTTTGAGTTAAAGTTTATAGTTTAAGGGTGGGGTTCAAATGAGAATAGCAATTTGTATGAGAATAAGGAAACCAATGATATTGTGTCATGTGTACAAAGAGAATGCTCCACATGTACAAAACCCATTTACCCCAAACATCAATTATCTCACAAACGACGAATCGAAAAATTATGAAAATTGCACCATTAAATTCAGCGTTTTATTCTCTTCGATTTGCCGTCCCTCAAGGCATACTTTTGATAACTTTTTTTTTTCTTTCATTTTTTGGTGGGTTTTACAAATTAGTAACACATATGTTAGTGTTGCATTTAGGGTTTACGGTTTGGGGTTTAGGGGTTAGGGTTTGAGGTTTGGGGTTTGGGGTTTCGGGGGCGAAACCTCAAACCTCAAACCCTAAGCACTAAACCCTAAACCTCAAACCCTAAACGCTTTACAAAACTCTAAACCCTAAATCATACTAAACCCTAAACCTTAAACCCTACTAAACCCTAACCCTAACCCTAAACTCTAACCTTAGCCACAAATTAAATGTATAACAAATCACTAACACATGTGTTACTAATTTGTAAAACCCACCAAAAAATGGAAGAAAAAAAAGTTGTCGAAAGTATGCCTTGAGGGACGGCAAATCGAAGAGGAGAAAACGCTGAATTTTATGGTGCAATTTTCATAATTTTTTGACTTACCGTTTGTGAGATATTTAATTTTTAAAAATGTAGATGAGAGAGAATAAAGTGACACATGGCAGAAATCTGTTGGTTCCCTCATTCTCACTCAAAGTTGGTATACTCATTTGAACATTACTCTACTTTGTGAAAAAAAGAAAGTAAAAATGGTAGAATATGCTTTGTGCTAGTTTTCAGTTTTAATATCTTGCTTCAATTTAATTTGTATAAGATAAAGAAATAGACAATAGTTATTTTATCACAAAAATAATATGATATATATAGTGGGAGGATCCGGGGGGAAGCATTTTTTTTTGGAGAAGGGGGAAGTGTAATATTAATTACGATACATCTTAACTTCGTTAATACATTTGTCGAAAATTCAAAAGTGAAAATTAATAAACATTAATCATAATAGATGTTATGAATGTTAAGCTTCCATGATAAATTTTTTTTGTAGGCTATAACATCAATTGATGAATTTTATATCCCAAATCGTTAATATTCGTCGTGGTGAATGTTAACTTAACTTTCATCACGATGAATGTTAAAATAAAAGTAATGTTACTTTTTAACATTCATCGTGATGAATGTTAAGTTAATATTCACCACGATGAATGTTAACGTTTTATTAAATAATTATTCATAAACTAATATTATGAATTAAAATTGACTTTCATATGTTAATATATTCTTTATAGCATCGATTTTGATTACTATATATGAGTAAAATTAATTTTATCTTTGATATTTGTATTGGTGAATTTAAGATGCTTCGTGATGAATATTACACTTCCCTCCTTCCCCCAAAAAATTGCTTCCCTCTTGATCCCTCCCCTATATATATATATATAGGGAGTGGATCAATGGGGAAGAAAAATTTAAAGGGAAGGGGGAAGTAAATCTAAACCATTGGATCTACTTACTTAAAAAAAAGGGTGGAGGGGCAAAAACGTCATTTAGCATTTAGGCTGTTTAAAAATAAAAATAATATAACACAAAATAAAAATACGGGACTTAGTTGGAAGACAAAAAAAAATCGCTCAATTTCAATGTGAAAATTAGGGTTCGGCTAAAGCAGATCTAAAGTTTTCGCGATTCATACCACAAATTAGAGTCTGTGATTTGTTAATTGGCGATTTGAAAGTTCGTATTACTGCATTCGAACTTAGTGATTGAAGATTCGTCGAAAAAGTTTGTGCGAAGTTAAGAAATGGCGGAAGATTCCTCACAAAAGGGGAAAAAAAAGTAGTTCTAATTGATTAAGAAGAAGAAGAAGAAATTGGTAAGTAAACAAACTATGTATATATTATAAATTGTTTTGAAAAATATGTTAACATCTCATTTAAAAATTTCAGTAAGTTAGCAGCAAAGCTACAGATGAAGATTACTATATACGTTTTCATTGGAATGAACTCGTTTACATATTTAAAATAATATCGATGCATATTAATGTATTAAATGTTATATTAGTGTAGTGTATGAGTATTATTCGAGATGAAATTGATTTATTTTTAGTGGTAGTATATTATTCACTTCGATGAATTTTAATTGAATTGTATTGAGTGGATGAATATTATTCACTGTAATGAATGTTAACAAATTTCTATTTGGTGAAAGTATATTATTCACTACCATGAATTTTAATCCAGTTATATTCAGTGGATGAATATTATTCACCGAGATGAATATCAATTGAGTTATATTTAGTTGAACTATATTATTCACTATGATGAATTTTAATTCAATTATATTATGTGGATGAGTATTATACACTGATATGAATATTAATTGAATTATATTTAGTGGAAGTATATTATTCCCTTTGATGAATGTTATATTCTTCTTATACATTGATGCATCACATGTATGTAATGTCATCTCCATAGACCATATTAATGTAATTACCAAACATCCATTGGAAAGATCATTTCTTCCATACTTCTTTTACTTGAACGATAAACTGCTATTTTTACTCCAAAGTGCCGAATGTCACCAAGCTCTAAATTGACATTCCTGTTTTGTAGGTTCCTTCACCCAATACACCAAATTGTGAGAATTTTTGTACATCGTAGTTTTTAAAGTTGTGACTAAAATTTGCCCTAATATTTTTAGCGTTTCTATAAAATAAATAGAGTTCTTGATGTGGGTTATCAAATGTGTGTCGCTGCAATGTCTCAAGCGTTGATTCCTAGAGCCATTCTGAATTTTGGTCAGCTATCATGTAAAGGCACTACCTTTCTTATTCATTATTCATATTACTATGATAATAAACATACATAAACAGTAATTATGATATTTTGATTAAGGTTGTTTTAGAAAGGGCAAATGGCCCGAAAAGATAACTAACTTGTCAAAATTTGACAATAAAGAGAATATGAGTTTCGTCGATGCCCAAAAAGGACTCACATTTTAAAATCGTGTCACAAAAGGATTTAATTTGTCAAAAAAGTTCAATTAAAGGTGTAATTATTTTTACATTTCTTTTCTTTCAATTTTTGATTGGTTTTAGCTAATGCGGGACTTAAATCTCAAAAATTCAATTAATATGTGATATTTTTTTACCTAAGTAACATATAATATAAACACTAATTTTACTTTTTGAGTGTTTAAACCGGAATTTCATTTTTAGTGTTAAATCATTTTATTACACAATTTCAAAATGTTTAATCCTTTTATGGCACCCTTTCAAAATAGTAAATCCCTGTATGGAATGTTTTTAAAATGAAACGGTAATTTTTACCATTAATTGAACCTTTTTGACAACTTAAATCCTTTTATAGCATGATTTTGAAATGTGAGTCCTTTTTGGGCATCGACAAAACTCATATTCCCTTTATTGTCAAATTTTGACAAGTTGGTTACCTTTTTGGGCCATTTTCCCTTTTAGAAAAGACATATGCTAGGCAAAGGAGGAGAAGGATATAGCAGCTTGGCGTGTACGTAATTTTGTCACAGGCAGTCGTACGCTTCTTCAAGAGCTCTCTAAGCATGGTATATATATATATATATATATATATATATATATATATATATATATATATATATATATATTTTATTGCAAACTAATGTGTCAACACATTTGTCTTAAAATGATGTGAGGAATAAAAACCTGAAAGCATTTGCTTTATACCTATACGTTATCTAGAGGTAGCTGTATGTGGCTCTTGAGTTGAGTAACGGCACAAAATTGGTTTTGAATGAAACGGGACCGAGTCTAAACAGGACAGGGTCTGAATGTGTCATTATGATACTTACATATGTGCTAATGTGTGTGTGTTTATATTCATGTTAGAGGTGTCGACGTGGGTTGGTCGGATCGGTCGGCTTGATTAATATATACATGTATATTTTGAATACCAACTTAGGATGTTTGATTAGATATCAAACATTATGAAGGCATTCATGTAGTCAAATCCACCCACTGTGCATTTCTTAAGTAAATGGGTCAGAAGAGCTACTGATTTTCAATCTCTGATGGTTACCTTTTCAGTAGGCCGTTCGAAGTTTTTAGTTTGCAATAATAGTTATATATGGAATGTATCTTATGCCTTTGGATTTTTTTAAGAGCATGAAAGCTTCTCTGGGACAGATTTTTTAAGAGCATGAAAGCTTCTCAAGGACATCGTATAGATGCGTCAGTGCAGGGGTTTCAATGGCTTTGTTGAATTATTGTTTTTGTATACTCTGTTCCTCTTTAATTACATATAGATAGGATTATTTTGGTCAGGTGCCTGTGCTCAAATCTTCTATTTTTGCTCCTGCAAAAGGCGCAAGCAGCCTCTTCTGTCTATTATACTTATCTTTTTTGGTAACGGTATTCTTATTGCTTTATAGTACTTGCATTCCCGAGAAAAGCGGTCTTTTTTACTCCAGAGGTAGATCTTTCACAACTTGATTGGTGTGAATGCATATACGAATGCTTGATTCAAAGCAAAAAAAAAACCTGGAACGGGGGACAAGGTGGTCAGTTTTACGTTGGACCATTGACATTTCTAATTGTGAGTTAATAAATGAATAAGTTATTGATGTGGTACTAATATGATTACAAATGTTACTATTAAAATGAATTCGTTTTTGCAGCTTCTGTATCTAGACATAGTTAGATGCCGACGATTCGTACTTAATAGGAGAAATGCAGTGATTGAAGAGTGGACAACATAAGACATTAACCAGATGGTTGATATGGAGTTGATGAAAAGAGAATTTGGTGAAGGTGCTGTTGTTAAAAAGGATGAAAAGGATAATGAAAACTTGAGCCAGTCAAATTATGAGTATCTTCCACCACCAATAAATCGATCTATAAGTAAGATTAAATTACTAAACTGAAGAAATAGTTTTACAGTTTCAAGACGTAGATTAAAAATACAAAATTAATGCATAATAGTAATATTGTACGCGATAAATATTATTTTGAAATATAGAGTGATACAATAGAAATGCAAAATTTACATGGATACATCGAATGCTCGGAGTTGAGATTTGAAAATATAGTTGAAGGATAACAACAAATTCAACAAGTGTTAACAAAAGCAGGTCTGGTTTCAAAAAACATTTATAGATGAATGATATCACGTAATATTCATCAAAATGAATGTTATCAATTATTATTCATCGATATGAATATTTATGAAGTGTGACATAACTAGACTATATATTGACTGAGCTCTATGTATCGATTATAGGAGGAGAATGAATGTGACAGTCTTGTTGCTTAGATATCTTAGTATGTTCTAATGTTGCATTGTTGATTCTGATATTACGAGTAAGCGTCCAACAAAAGAAGCTAGTAGCACGTCATGAATGTGTGATACTCTTGGAACGAGTGCACCTAATCAACTTAACGGCAACGCACAAAAATGTCTCGATATACATTCCGTTGAATAAATACTTATGTGGAAGTTCAAGTTAGTGAATTAAGATGCCACTATGCAGAAGTTTAAGGAATGTTGTACAATAACATTCATGAGGATGAAGCACTTATGTTGTTGTACAAAAGCAAGGATGTACCGAATATCTTATAGTGAATACGTAAAGTATATGGGCACAAAAATCATTGAAGTTAAACTGTAACATTTATTGATAAATGATATCACTTAATATTCATCTAAATAAATGTTACGTAGTATTACTTAATATTCATTAAATTAATATGAATATTATCATTTAATATTCATTAATATGAATGTTATCACTTAATATTCGTCAAAATGAAGATTAAGTTACGACAATTGAAATTATAGTACTCCATAAAACATTTATCAATGAATGGTATCACTTATTATATATGTAAATGAATGGTATCACTTAGTATTCATCAAAATGAATGCTAAGTTATAACTTAATTAAATTGTATCATTTTATTTTTAAATGTTAGCACTTAATATTTACCTAAATGAAGTTTATAACTTATTTTCATCAAAATGAATGTTAAGGTTTTAGCTACTGAAATTAAAATCTAACACATTTATCAAGGAATGTTATCACCTAGTATTCATCAAAATGAACGTTAGTTATTCATCAAAATGAACGTTAGTTATAACAACTGAAAGTAAATGTTATCACTTAATATTCATCTATGAAGTTTATCACTTATTTTCATCAAAATGAATGTTAAGATTTCATTAGAGATAGCAATTTTGACATATTTACTTATAAATGGGTTGATTATGATCATGTTTTACTTCAAACAGGTAATACGTGAAAAGGGTCCAATTTGCACATTTTCAATGCATAAAACCTCCTTAATTATTTCATTCACTAATTTAAGTTCAAAATCACTTACCCCTTTCCCTCAAGATTAGGATATGTTATCACTTAATATTCATCCGAATGAATATTATCACTTAACATTCATCTGAATGAATGTTATCACTTAATATTCATAAAAATAGATGTCAAGTTATAACAATCTAAATTATAAAGTTTATCAATAAATGTTATCACTTAATATTTTACAAAATAAATGTTAAGTAATAACAACTAAAATTGAATGATTAAGTTTTTCAATGGACGTCATCACTTTATATCAATCAAAATGAATTTTAAATTATTAGCAATTGAAACTGAATTATAATATTCACGAGTTAATGTTATCTAAATATTCATTAAAATGAATGTGAAGTTATAACAACTCAAATTTAATTATAACATTTTAAAGGAATGTTAACACTTAATATTCGTTGCAATGAATGGTATCTCTTATTATTCATCAAAATGAATATTAAGTTGTAATATTTACTGGTATAATTTAACAGATAGAACACTAAGATATACATGGTATGCTGAATGCATTTACCATGAAATTCATGATCAAGATTTGCATGGTGCTTATATTATCTCTTAAACTTGATTACCATTTGAGTGTAGATTGACAATTGACCCACAATTAGTGGTGACAGTGGAAGGAAGCTAACACCATGGCCTACCCCCTGAAGTCCAATTAATAGAAACTTTGATGTTTCTCATTATAGCGAACTGTTTTTAAGGAACTGATCAGTAAGCAAAATCATATATTGAAAAAATTATTCATGAATAAAACAAACAAAGTGTCATTACCTAGAAGATGGAAGGTAAAAATGCTGGAAAAACCCTCACATGTATAATCCCTTACAAAATAGTTTTACCGGGAGTAGAGGGAGTTGATATGTCGACGGCCCAAAATCACTTCCATCTTTCCCTCAAGATTAGAATATGTGATCACTTAATATTCATCCAAATGAATATTATCACTTAATATTTATCTTAATGAATGTTATCACTTAATATTCATATAAATAGATGTCAAGTTATAACAACCAAATTTAAATTCTAAAGTTTATCAATGAATGTTATCACTTAATATTTTGCAAAATGAATACTAAGTTATAACAACTAATATTGAATAATAGAGTTTTTTTAATGAACGTCATCACTTAATATCAATCAAAATTAATTTTAAATTATTAACAATTGAAACTGAATTATAACATTCACGAGTTAATGTTATCATAAATATTCATTAAAATGAATGTGAAGTTATAACAACTCCAATTAAATTATAGCATTTTTTAAGGAATGTTAATATTTAATATTCGCCGCAATAAATGGTATCTCTTATTGTTTATCAAAGTGAATGTTAAGTTGTAATATTTACTAGTATAATTTAACATATAGAACACTGAAATGTACATGGTATGCTGAATCTATTATCATACTATCATCTTACTTTATTCACAAAAAGCATTCTCGATTTTTGAGTATTGAGAACACCTCTGAACTTGGTGTTTGTTCTATTATCATAGTAGGTAGAGCTAAAAACTAGAACAAGAAGGTTCATATCGTAATGTATTGAGTTGATATTCAGTACTAAATATTAGAACTATATTCAAAACAACAACAACCTTATAACAACTATGAGTACGAAAACAAAAAGTAATCAAGTCAAAAGAATGTAGTTACTAAAAACTAACATGAATTGACTAATTAATAATAAGTAATAAAATATTTGTAACTGATATCTGTAATTGGGTCAGATGGTGAACAAGTAGTGATCCAACACCTAGCAAGTATATGAATCTAATATCAAAATACAACACTAAACTAAACTATATTCTAAACAACCAGCATGAAACACAATGAATTTGAAGACATATCAAAATAATCAAATAACTAATTAGTAATATTCGATACTTGTAGACTAATAAGATGAACGCAACTTAGTATTCACTTAAATGAATATTAATAGAAATACAATGCATCTAGCATGATCGTTACATGTCACTTATACATAAACATAAAAAAATAAAATATCAGTAGCTGTAGAAAATTCACCCTATTTCTGTATAACAGGTGAATTTTTATTGGTTTGTTATAACTTCGCCTCTATTTATCTCATTTCTTACAGTGAATCTAATTTGTTGGTTTGTTATAACTCTACATATGATTTTCTGTTCTTCTGGTTACCAAAATTCGAGGCCAATGATGTGTGGTTATATGCCTCGTATGGAAACTGAACGCAACTGAAAATTCAAATCGCCGTGATCGTTAAATCTATTAATGATCATAAAACCCAATAATGATGATTAAACAATATCCTTTATTCCATCTTAACTAATCAGTGTCTAACCGAAAACAGTAAATGGGTCAGACTGTCTGGGTCAACAACGAATCACCAAATCCCGATCTATTTGTAGTATAAAACAACATAAATTACTTTCGTATTTACAAGGCTTGAATCTATTAAAAAGTCAGCAACAATTAATATCCATTGCTAGGTCACGTGGTGAGCGATCAAGTAGGGATCCAACACTAAGAAACTGTTTGAATATGATTTCAGAATGTAACTAGCTATTAGACTATGTAATATTACTTTCAATGAGAGTACCTTCAAAAAAGAATAAAAGAAAGTTGGCATTATAAATAAGATTAAGTAAAGGAAAGTAAAACGGAACTCTAAAAAACAACCACCATAAACAACAATGCATTTGAAAACATAAGAAAGGTAACCAAGTAGTGAAAAATAAATTTATTCAGTAACTAACATTCACCATGGATAATATTATCATTAACTCATCAAAGCATCATGAACACATAACTTGCAAGATGTATTCAGTAACTAACATTCACCATGTATAATACTATCATTAACTAATCAAAGCATCATGAACACATAAATTGCAAGTAAAAAAAACTTACCAGTAGCATCAGGAACACTTGAATTTGATTCTAAAGGGAGATTAGAACTAGAAGACATCATAGAAGCTATAAAAACTCAAATATAAAGGATCCACAGATTAATTAAATATACAATAACATCAAAAGTAATTAACATTCATCGTAACTAATATTATAATAATTACTGCAAATCAGCATCATGAACACACAACATAAAAAAAACACAAATTACTTTAAGAATACCTTACCGTTAGAAGCAAGAACACTTGAATTCGTTCATAATAGAACATTGAAACCAGAGTTCAACGTAATAGCTGAAACGACACGATCACAAAGCTAAACCTAAATGAAAAGATAGAAAATAGAAAATAACCCTAAAAATAAAAAATTGGATGTAGATGCTGATTTAAACGTAAAGACTATCGACATAATCAGATATAATTGAATCAAAATCGTATGTATTATCAAAATAGAAGAAAAGCAAAAATAAGTGAGATTGATGAAAAATCCCAATCAAGAACGATTGAAATCAGAATTGAATTGTAATTCAATCATAAACACAACAATTACGAACTAATAACTGAATTAGAATTGTGAAACGAAATTGAATTTAGTTGAAGGATTCGATTAATCGTTATTGAATGTTTACTGGAACTGTGTTGAGAGATACCAGATACGCAATCCAATTTGATGTTTTCTTACAATATTAATTAAATAATATTTAATAAAATGTATAAAGACGGGATTACCCTCTTCATTGTAATTAAACTAAAACTGAACCCGGAAAAAGAACTAGCGCAGCAAGTTTGAAAGGTAGTAGATCAACGGTAGGGAAGTGCCTTCCCCCTTTCCCCCAAGATCAACATTTCCCTCTAGATCCTCCCACTATATATATATATATATATATATATATATATATATATATATATATATATATATACTTGGGATCCTTGTGAGAACAAGGAGATTCCGTAAGAACGGTGAGAACACATCTTAGCTATCCATTTTTTAATCAAAAAACCTGATTTTGAAGGTGGCATTATTGTAAATACTTTAAAGTTTAATTTTGAAAGGTTAACATAAGGATTGCTAGGTGAAGTTTAATTTTTTTTGTTTCACAATAGTTTTAACATGGTGAAGTTTTATTTAATTTTTGTTAATCAACATATTTGAAGTAGTGAATTGATAAGTATAAAAATTAATCTTTTCAAAAACTAATGTTAACAAAAAAATATTTACTTAATCTCATTAAAACTATGTGAATCTATAAAAATAAAAATTCATAGTATCGTAACCTTATGTTAAAAAAAAATATTAAACTTAACCTCACCAAAATGATGTGAAGCTAAAAAAAAAAGAAGCTTCACGTGAGCAAAATGATGTGAAGCTAAAAAAAAAAACCTTCACAGGAGCAAAATGATGCGAAGCTAAATAAAAAAAAAAAAGATTCACATGAGCAAAATGATGTGAAGCTTAAAAAAAAAACTTCACATGAGCAAAATGATGTGAAGTTAAAAAAAAAAGCTTCACATGAGCAAAGGTGATGTGAACCTTCCAAAATCAAACTTCAAAATATTTACAAAATTGTCACCTTCAAAATCAGGATTTTTGATCAAAAAATGAATGACTAAGATGTGTTCTCACCGTTCTCACGGAATTCCCTTGTTCTCACCAGAACCCAACCCTATATATATATATATATATATATATATATATATATATATAGTTATATAATATTGTCATGTTTAGTAATTCTAGTTTATGAAACTTTGTCTATAATGGATGTATATTTTATTTTTTATATCAAATTTCTTAGAGAAAGTCATTTTTTAGTACGTGATATAATAATTATTTTTTAGTATGTAATATAGTAATTATATAAATAGAATAAATTGGTTAAAAATATAAACAAAAATTTGAGGGTAAAACCATTACTTACGAGAAACTATAGAGATTATAGTGGTTTTTAAAAGTTTTAAAAGTACTAACCCGTGTTATAGGTCATAATGATTTTTCTAATAGGTCATTAGAATTAAAGGGTTAAAATAAAAAGTTGAAAGTTTGATGATTTAGAATCCATAATTTTATGCTACCTTCTATAGATGCACAAAAACCGGTTTTTACAAAACCCGACCCGAACCCGACCCTAAACCGGTTTCTTGGTCAAAGTCAACAAACCGGGTTTGACTCAACCCGAACCGGTTTCAAACCGGTTTGTTGACCGGGTCGTTGACCGGTTTGTTGACTTTTTTCGGTTTTTTTTTCGGTTTTTTCCGGGTTTTTTTTCAGTTTTTCGAACTCGAACCGGTTTCAAACCGGTTTCAACCCGGTTTGAAAACCCCATATCCCAAACCGGTTCCAAACCGCCGGTTTTATGAAAACCCGAACCGGTTTGGTCAAAACCGATTCTTGACCGGGTCGGGTTTCGGATTTGACCGGGTCGGGTTGGTCAAACCGGTTTTTTTTGCACCCCTACTACCTTCCCAATAACATGTTACTCATAAAAGAGTTCCCATTTAGACTCACTGAACTGGGCTAACCCTGAATTAAACGGCCCGAGACCAAAAGGCCCAATTTTTGTTTTAGCTTACAGTTCGTTCCAGTCAGACCTCCAACATTTCAGTTTTAATCAAATTAACCCTTTCACAATTTACAAATTACCTTTTAGACCCCAAACTTTCTGAGTTTTTCTATTACCGAGGTTTTCAGTGTTGTTGAACACAAAAGCAACAAATCAAAGCATTAGCAGCGCGGGAAGATCATCGTCGCTTCGCGCACACACTTGTAAGTATCATGTCGGCAATAGAAGTAGAAGATAAATCAAAACCTAAATTAATCGTAGAAGACGAAGAAGACGATGAACACGATTCAAAAGAATTAGTGCTACAGAGATACTTTCTACAGGAATGGAAGCTCGTAAAGTCTATCCTCAACGACATCGTTTCAAACGGCCGTGTCGTAGATCTCTCTTCCGTCCGCAAGATCCGATCAATTGTATGCTTCATTTACTCACTCGCATTTTAGTTTCTATTATTACCTAGTTTAATTAATGAAATCAGAGCTTGTTTAATTCGAATTATATACTGATTGGTCACTGATTCGTAATTAGAATATATCTGTAGCTTTATTAGAATTGATGTTATATACTGACATTTCACCAATTTAGCTCAATATATACATATACTTGAACTCAAATCTATCTTACCTTCAATCCATCGTTGTCCAGCCAAGCCAGCCCATAATAAATGATGATTGAGACGAACGGGAAGTATAATACTCATATATATTTCATGTTAGTTGTGGAGGTGTTGATGTTTTACTATCTAATGCATGTTACTAATTGAAAGAAGCTGCAAATTATGTTTAGTTAGTTATCAGCATTTCTGAATTATATTAGGTAGTGCTTGGAAATACTGATCCTTGTTCGGAAAAATACATTATCTATTATGGTAGATATTATTTTGATAGCACTTTGTTTAGGTGTCAATTGTGTAATTGATAGGTTTGATTTGTAGTCGGTCTCTTCTTTTTTCTTTTTCTTTTTTTTTTTTTTCCCATCGGTGATGGGTATTTGACAAAGTCAAGAATAGAGTAACTTCATTTTCTCCATCATCATTTCAAACTTATAGATTGCATTAACTGGATCCTAAGAAAGTTTGATTTGGACAAGGAAAATTGTATTATAGATTTTAACCCCGCATGAATTTGCAAATTTTATCGTATATTCTCATGCCATATGCCCATATCCTCATAATATAACCAGTAACTTTGCAAGAGCATCGTAAAGTTTTTGACAAAAGAATGAAGAACATTTCATTACCACTCCTGAGCCACTATTGTACATAGGATTTTGATGCTTGTAAGAATATGAAGTAATCATGTATAGTTTCTGTAAATCATCATGCTTTACTATTCTCCTATTATATATCTATTTAGTTCAAAATGTTTTCCAGCAATTATGCCGGATGTAAATTGTTTAATCATGCTTCTCGAAAAAAAAAAGAGATGATGTGGAACTTCATGTGCTATAATGAGAAGTATTTTACTCGTTTTATACAGATGGACAAATATCAGGAACAAGGACAACTGTTAGAACCATACCTGGAGAGCATAATTTCTCCCCTGATGCTTATTGTTCGTTCTAAGACAATTGAGCTAGGTGTAGAGTCCAACGAACTTCTTGAAATAATTAAGCCTTTATGTATTATTATTTATTCTTTGGTTACGGTTTGTGGGTACAAAGCTGTAATCCGGTTCTTTCCTCATCAAGTTTCTGATTTAGAACCAGCGGTATCTCTTTTGGAGAAATGCCATGGCACAACTCAAAGAACAGCATTGAGGCAAGAAAGCACAGGAGAAATGGAGACCAAATGTGTGATACTCTTGTGGCTATCAATACTTGTCTTGGTTCCTTTTGATATATCATCCGTGGATACAAGTATTGCAAATACTCATTCTGTTAATGCAAATGAACCGCCCCCTTTGGTGACCAGGATATTAGAGATCTCAAAGGAGTACCTTTCAAGTGCGGGTCCTATGCAAACGATAGCTGGATTGCTTCTTTCAAAGCTTCTAACACGTCCAGATATGTTGCCAGCTTATACCAGGTTTTACCTATCAGGATTCAGTGATTATTTAAGCTTTATCGTATATTGTAAAACAACTGTCAACAGAAGTTGCATGATATGCTAGAACTTTTCAGTTATTATCTGCGAAATGTTATCCTTTTTCATGTGTATATCAAGGAGTATCTTACTCAACCTTGGGCAGTTTGCATTAATGCAATGTGAAGATGTCTTTCGATTATTTGTTTTTCCTGCTAAGCTTATATCCAATTTGGATTTTATCTCTTTTCAGCTTTATTGAATGGACTCATAAAGTCCTTTCGTCTGCCACAGAAGATGTAATACATCATTTCCGTTTACTTGGTGCTGTAGAATCCCTTGCTGCCATTTTCAAGGTATGCTTTTGATGTCCTCTTCATGTTGATGTACAAAATTGGCTCTTTAATAGCTATCCTGTAAGATACTGTCAATTATCATGCTTTTTTATGTATCTTACTCTTAGCCCAGCTATTTGTTGTGGTTTGTTATACTTTACAATTTTTATTACTTATTTATTTTTAAAATTCCATTATGATCTCAATGTTAGACTGGCAGCCGGAAAGCATTACTTGATATTGTTCCCGTTGTTTGGAACGACACATCCATCTTGATAAAGTCAACCCCTGCAGCTCGTAGTCCTTTACTTCGCAAAAATTTAATCAAACTTACACAGCGAGCAGGGCTCACTTGTTTACCTCATCGTCCAACAACCTGGCGCTATGTGGTAAGAGATTTTCGTTCGTATTCATTTGTTGATTCTAATAAGATGTCATTTCTTTTATATTCTCTTCTCTTCTTTAATGTAGGGCAAACATACTACACTTGGAGAGAACATATCACAAAATGCATCACGAGCTGATTCAGGCAGTCAATTGTCGAATTCTGGGGCATCCAATTCTGGCCATGATTACTTTCTTCAAGAGGAAGAGATGGATATTCCTGATATAATTGAAGAAATCATTGAGTTACTATTGTCTGGATTGAAAGATACGGTATGCTAATTGGGATGATCTTCTTATGTAATATAGCTTCATTGAAAGAAAATTTTAACCCTTTGTTTTGTTATTATTTTTAGAACAATAACCTTACAATTTTTATTCCTGATTATCAACTTTTAGGATACTGTTGTTCGTTGGTCTGCTGCAAAAGGTATTGGACGCATAACTTCACGTCTCACATATACTCTAGCAGAAGAAGTCCTCTTATCTGTATTAGAACTATTTTCACCTGGTGAGGTATGACAGACATCTACTTGTTTTTTATTCTTTTGTGTCAGTTTCTTCTTACACTTGATGCCTATTTACATAAACTCTACAGGGTGATGGATCATGGCATGGTGGGTGCTTGGCATTGGCAGAGCTAGCACGTAGGGGATTGCTCTTGCCAGTTAGCCTTCCTAAAGTTGTACCTGTTGTTATAAAGGTTCTTCATGACATGTACATCTGAAAACATAATTTCTGATAGTCTCTCTGGCTTATTGTTTAAAATAAAAGAAATTTTATGATCTATCCTTGTTTGCAGGCACTGCATTATGACGTACGCCGAGGTCCATATAGTGTTGGGTCTCATATTCGTGATGCTGCTGCTTTTGTTTGTTGGGCATTTGGTCGTGCATATAATCACACTGACATGAAGGGCATACTGGACCAGCTTGCACCACACCTTTTAATAATTGCGTGTTATGACCGTGAGGTACCCAGGGAAATTCTTGCATATTTATTATTATTTTACATATTTGATCACCTAATGAAGAGTTCTTAAGCTAAAAACTTTTTGCAGGTTAATTGTAGAAGAGCAGCTGCAGCTGCTTTTCAGGAAAATGTAGGGAGACAAGGAAATTATCCTCATGGAATCGACATTGTGAATACGGCTGATTATTTTGCACTTTCTTCACGAGTAAATGCTTATCTTCATGTTGCTGTCATCATAGCCCAATATGATGGTTACCTCCATCCATTCATGGATGAACTTCTGTCTAGCAAGATCTGTCACTGGGTATGTTCTTGTGAATTAACAAACATCGTATGTTTACAACTTAACATATAACTAACTCACTACTGATCCTTCAGGAAAAAGGACTGAGAGAACTTGCCTCAAATGCTTTATCTGTTCTTGTGAAATATGATCCAGAATATTCTGCAAACTTTCTGCTTGAGAAATTAATTCCATGCACTCTCGCGTCTGATTTATGCATGCGCCATGGTGCAACATTGGCAGTTGGTGTACTTGTATTAGCTCTAAATAACTGTGGTTATGTTCTTCCAAAAGGTTTGGTAATCTTCTACTCCTGGTATTTCAATTGCCGTGATTCATGTGCATTGGTTACATCTGTGTTTGAATTTCTGATCACAGATAAGCAGAAAGTTGTTGCTGGTGTAGTCCCTGCGATAGAGAAAGCAAGATTGTATCGTGGAAAGGGTGGAGAGATAATGCGTGCTGCAGTTTCGCGTTTTATTGAGTGCATTTCTATTGTGAACATCATGTTAACTGAGAAAATAAAAAGAAGTCTGCTTGAAACTCTTAATGAGAACTTGAGACATCCTAATGGTCAAATACAGGTAATTCTGTCAACTAACTTCTTTACCTTACTACTTTTACCATCTAAACTCCTAATATTCTTCATTTTTATCTTGTATAGAATGCGGCCAATCAAGCTTTCAAACATTTTGTGCCAACTTACTTTGCAAAGGCAGACGATAAAGGAACTTATGATATTACTCTAAAGTACCTGGAGCAGCTGACTGATGCGAATGTAGCTGTGAGAAGAGGATCTGCATTGGCAATAGGCGTTTTGCCCTTTGAGTTTCTTGCCACAAGATGGAAGATGGTTCTTCAGAAGCTCTGCAAGTCTTGTGCCATTGAGGTAAATCATTATAAAATGAAAATCTCTACTAATTGAAGCTAGTAGGTAGAGATGGCTGTTTCAACTCACTTGTGAATGGGTTGATTTGGTGTTAATTTTCTCTATAAAATATTAAAATGGTTAAATGAGTTTAAAGTCACTTGAAGTGTATTTATAACAATATTTTAGGGGGAAGAATAAATTATTACTGATATACATATTAATTATCTTTTAAAAGTTCTATGAACAATTTGGACAGAGAGTCTTTCCGGTCAACCTAACACGACCCATAAGAACATTACCTGTTTGGAAATGCTACCCAGCCCAGCCCACCCACCTACCCATTTCTCCACCTCTACCAGCAGATAAATGTCTCACATGATAGGATTATTTGACTTGACTAGGATAACCCAGAAGATAGGGACGCAGAAGCACGGGTAAATGCTGTTAAAGGACTTGTATTGGTATGTGAAACACTAACTTCAACTACAGAGTGTTCTTGCTTACAACCAGATGAGTACACATCTCTGTTTATTACAATAAAAACCGAAGTGATGCAAAGTTTGTTCAATGCTCTTGAAGATTACTCCGTTGATAACAGAGGTGACGTAGGCTCATGGGTTCGTACAGCCGCAATGAATAGCCTTGAGAACTGTACATACATCTTGTGCAAGAGAGAAGAATCTGTTGGAAGTGAATCACTTTTTGATGCTGATATAGCAACCAATTTGGTTGGAGGCATTGTTAAACAAGCAGTAGAAAAGATGGACAGATTAAGAGAAGTAGCTGCAAAAGTTCTTCAAAGGATTTTATACAGTGAAGCCGTTTTTGTTCCTCATATACCTTACAGGGAAAAACTAGAAAAGCTTGTTCCCAAGGAAGGTGAATTAAAGTGGGGGGTAAGTGCTAGAAAGTTGTTTCTGGTGTATAAATGTAGTCATTATTTATTTACAGGTGGCAACGATGACCCATTTTCTTATATATGGGTCAATTCAGGTTATGTTTCATATCTGATAGATAAAATACATGAATAGCTTGTGCTGAATGGGTCAAAGGCACTCATATTGTATTTTAAAACCCAATGCATAAAACTTCTTATTTAATTCTACTCATAAATTTAGTTTCTGATTGAAATGATATTAGTTATGTAATCATATTTGACACATCAAATCACCAATGATTTGTTTAACTTTTAAAAAGTTGGAAAAATGTATGTCGGGTCAATCCTGAGTCCTGACCCGTTGCACAACATGCCCCAAGTCCCAACCACCCATTTTGCAGCCTGTATCTTTTATTGACAAGGAACCATCGGTTTACTTCTCCGCAGGTACCCAGTTGTTCGTTCCCTCGCTTTGTTAAGTTGCTTCAGTTTAGTTGTTACAGTAAATATATTTTGTCTGGGTTAGTAATTTCCATTGGTGGATTAGAAGAGTCGTTGAAAAAGGTTGCGCTTGGTGCTTTGTTAGAGTATCTTCAAGCTGTTAAAGTTAAAGATGCGAGTGAAACAAATGCCAGAGAGGTCAGTTTATCTAATGACATCCTTTGGGTTCTTCAGAAGTACAAAAGACGTGACAGAGTCATAATTCCATCCTTGAAGGTATTTTGTTAAAAGTTTTGTTTTAAAAATATCATCCAGTGTTTTGTTGTAATCATGTTGTCCTTTGCAGACTATAGATATTCTCTTCAGCAAAAGGATATTCTTACAAATGGAGGTTTGTTCACTTACCTTTTGAAGTGTTTGAGTTCCATTGTGGTGATTTCCTATTAATGGTTATTGCTTTAAATTTGAGCATCTCCAAAAGAGATTTTTCTAAAGCTTATTTATATTTGAAAAGCTCTCCTCATTGGACTGCAAGACTTTTTTGGTAATAAGTTGAGATTATACAAGTCATTGGTACAAATATACACCCTCTCTTCTCCTTTTTTATTGCTTTTTAATATAACGGTTTTAGGCTTTTTATCATTGACACTAAAGCATTTTTATAAAAATCTTTTGTCGTATAGGGTTACTAGTGGAGATATTCTTAGATCCTAGAATATATATGAGTTAGGAGGTCTTAGGTATCAATGTGTTTGACCCGTTCGAGCATTTGACCCATTCCCTTCATTTGCATATTTGATGTTTATTAGCTTCTATAGATTTACTTGAAAGAATGATTATGCTTCTAATAAATTTGGGTTTTGATAACGATTTCTAGGCTCAGACTCAAGTATTTTGTACTGGTGTTATTGAGTCTCTCGCTACTGAGTTGAAAGGAACAAAGGACTTCTCCAAATTATATGCTGGGATAGCTATACTTGGATACATAGCGTCAATTTCAGAGCCAATCAATACCCAAGCTTTCTCTCATCTCCTGTCTTTCCTCTCCCATCGATATCCCAAGGTATGTGGTGCCACTAGTCCTTCCGTATCCTATTTCCGTTCTTCGGCCTTGCTATTTCCATACATTGCTCTAATTGCAGAGCCAATCAATACCCATTTTTTCTTATAAACAGTTAATGTGTTAAATAATGTTAAATAAGGTATGTTTAGCAATCACAATGTGAGATGTATAAAATGACATATATTTTGTAAAGTTTTTTGCAACTTTCCATAAACGAGGGATGTTCGTTGTTGTTTACTCGTCTACTTTCAGATTTATATACGTATGATCTTCCTAGATGTCGCAAAATGGGTGGGTTTTGGAAACAAGTCAAAGTGGATATTTTTTTGTACTGGTTGAAGTAAGTGGGTCAGGTTGATCCAATATACTTTTTCCGAAAATTTGTAAGTGTTATTTAACTAATCATTGTAAATTATACCAATTACGAAAGTTATATTGTTTCGATAGTAATCTAAGTTTTGATTAAAACTATTAGAGCTTTTTCTTGCGTTACAAATATACTTTGTGCGACTTTCAGTGTGTTTGATGCGCATTTGACTTGTTTTAGTCTAAGCTAGTTCTTTTTATTGTTTGACCCATTTGAGATAAAACAAAATCCAAATCAACCTTTATTGCTTGTGAACTTTCTGCACCATTTTTCTTAACAGATACGAAAGGCTTGTGCTGAACAAGTTTATCTAGTTCTTATCCAAAATGGAGACCTTGTAACGGAGGAAAATTTAGAGACTGCACTTGAAATAGTGTCCGAATGTTGCTGGGAAGGTGATGTGGAGGAAGCAAAACGACAAAGGCTAAAGCTATGCGGTATAGCCAATTTAGACTCGGAACAACTTCTTATGCATAGCAAACAAACATCTGCTAAAGCATCACAACAGAAGCCTAAACCTGATGATGAAAATGAATCTTACTCATCCTTAGTAGGATCTGCTGGATTTTGAAATCGTTTATGCACACTGGAATCTTGTTTTCGTGATCAGCATCGTGTTGTTGCTATTAGGTACCCAAGTTGTTGAAGAATATGATCAAGATAGTGGCAGCCACAGAATGGGTTGGTGTTGTGCATCATCGTTCTGCTAATGTGTGTGGTTAGTTGAGGCCTGTGTAGATTCTGTTGGGTTTTCTTTTGGGTCTTGTGGTCTTGGTTGAGGGCCACTGGTGCTGTTAGTTGTCCTATTAAACATAATCAATGATGTAATTGTAATCCAGTGGTGACAGCAGTGGTCTATTTTCAGATTTGATAATTATAGATTCGAAGTTAAGTTGACCCATCAGATTCCAACATTCCATTCTTTCTGTGCTCATTTCCATCTTCTATCGAAAGTTAACATGAAAGCAGGAACAAATAGAGAAGTTACACAGAATAAGTACCGAGTTTTGAACTGAATCAAACCAGGAGCTGCTCTTTAAAGCTTTAAACTAGAAACTGGCTTTTCAAAAAATCTAAAACTAGATGTTAGAATACGACGATATAGTGATATACACTTATTTGTTGAATTAGTTATCATTAGTCATTAGTTAGGTATATAGTTGGAGTAAATATATGTAAAAGAAACATTAATGTAAAATAAATAAGAATATAAAGATAACATTTGGCATTTTGTGCATCGCAGCCCTCCAATAATGTCTTTAACCCTGCTTTTATCAGTCCAAGACTCCAAGGTAAGTATATATGTAGTTGATCCAAATACTATATCAACAGTGTGTTACGAGTATTAGTTTTAAGACTTGAAGTCTAAAACCGGTAATGTCATTTCAAATAGTAGCAACGTTTTAATCCTTGTTACATACATATACATGCTCAAACGTACGCGCACTATTACGCAATTTTATAAGCAGATAGAGAAGTTTGAGCATATATTCTTTGATGGACGGCCACTTATTTTCATATCCAAAATCTTCAAGATAATCTTATCCAAAATAAACAAAAATTACCAAACTACGATATCATTAAGAGATAAAATAAATCCAAATCGACCTTGAGACATACAATTGCTATTGTAGATGAATTTAAAGCCAAAATTCTCAATCGCCTCTATAATTATTTATATCAATGTCACATAATCTAAATCCTCACTGTTTTAATGATTCGTACTCAGAAAATGATACATTTCATTGTTACCCTTTTCCTTTAATAAACATAGCAACCTCCACATGAGCTTATAGCCATGGGAAAACCTTGGGAGAGGTTGGCAATCGTGCCGTAAGAACTTCCACTCCCGTCTCGGTTACCTGCATGGAAGCAGAAACATGAGAATATTATAAACGCAGAGGCAGTAAGTTCGACCCATTAACCTCAACTTGGGTTAATTTGACAAAACTTAGCTATATGGAACGGATAGTAAGTAGACTTAAATGCTTACAACCTATAGAGAGATATAATTATTCTTTTACTAGTATACAGTCTCTCCAGTCATTTTCTATAATCTATTTAGTTTTCAAACTCTAAACGAGAGTTTGTTGGTACCCAAGTCACTTCGACCAGTTTTGACTTGTTACTGAACCCACTTGGAGCACCCAATGAGTCACCTCAACACAAAGGGGGAAAAATACTGGGTTCTTTTTCATGTTTTAGCGGTAGGAAAACAGAAGGGAGGCCTTCCAAACCTTGAGCTAAAAGTGACTTGTCTCATTTACCGAATAATGGGTCACATTTAAGAGAATTTAACCAAAAAATATAAGAACTAAGTAGGTCAAACAAAGTTAAAGTCATCCAAACGTATTGAAAAGCATAAAACCCTCAAATCGCTGTATCTGAAGACGATCATTTTGTCAAATCTAGTTTTCGTAATCAGAATTAAAAAACTAAGTATTTAAAAGATTAGAATAACATTAGAAAAATTAAAAAAAAAAAATAGTTATTGCAGCTTAATACAAGCGGGGCTAGCCAGTTTTAGCTACACAGAAATTACTATTTTGATCCAAAAACCCACTACCTAACCAGACAACCCGCCCATTTTGCCCTCTATCAGATATCTGTGACTGTCTTGCAGCGTGTATATGCAAACATATAACAGATGTTGTACAAAGTAAAATTATGTTCGCAAGGGACGGTATTTTGTAAGGCAACAGAGAATAAACTTTTGATGCAACATACCAAGAGAGTATGTTCGAACTGAGCACTACGCTTGCCATCTGCGGTCACAGCAGTCCAACCATCAGGCCACATTCTATCACGCCAGACGCCTTTATCAAAGTGTCAAACTATGTGTTAGTAAAGAAATATAAAAGAAATTAGTCATAAGATCGTAATCTGGTGAATTGATCAAATTACCCATATTTATCATAGGTTCAATAGTGAAGGTCTGTCCAGCTTTCATCACACCAACTGCTTTGTTTCCTAATTCAAGTTAAGGTCTTCATGGCAATAAATAAAACATCCACTGATCCACCCGCAGATAGGTCAAATCGGAACATTTAGTTAAAAAGAATAAAGGTCAAACAATTTGCAAGTCACCGAAAGAGTACCTATAATGCATACAGCCTTCTAAATGGTATCAATCATATTTAACAATGAATGCACTAACCATTATAAATAAATTCAAGAAAAAACTGGGCAAAAACTGATTCAAGTGAACCTGAGCTGTTTTTACATAAACCAAAACACTACTTGTTTGGAACTTTTGATCCATCACTCGACCCGCCAGCCCAGCCCCATTTTTCACTTCTTGTTGTTAATGATATTAGTCACACCACCACCAGCACAGATTTAAAAGATTTTGCAAAATACAAGACTATATATAGGATACTGGCATAATGGGGTATGATTGGTGCACAATGGAAGAGTTCTCCGATACCATGCCCACAAATGGATTTCACCTGAATTAAAAAGAATAAATGTTGGAACCAGTCAAACAAAAGAGGAGAGGGGCATGAGACATATAAAATAATGGACAATAATGAAGAGGTAAAGATTACCACAGATAGTCCGGACATGGTAGCATGTCTATTTATGATTTCCCCTATTTCACGAAAGCGTACTCCAGGTTTGACTGGATTAACAAGATAGCAAGTAGAACAAAGAATTACAAATAAAGACGAGATAAGATATATTTGACAAAACCCAAAGTATATTTTTAGATGAATACTTAAAAATAATTTATTATGTATTTTAATCAAGCAACTCCTATATGAAAAAATAATAATAATAATAATAATAATAATAATAATAATAATAAAGAAGAGTACAAATTTTTATTCTGTAATACTTGACCACACAAGTTATTTATGAAAAAAAAGAGAGGAGGGGGGGGGGGGGGGGGGGGGGGGGGGGGGGGGGGGGTACAGATTTTATGACAAAAAGTCTTTCTGGTTAAACAAACCCGGCCCTTACCAGATTTTGCCAGGGCTAGGGCCTAGATGAATCAGATATTTGCCAATGATGAATTCAGAATTACATAAACAAATTACTTAGAGACCAACGTTCAGTTCATCCAATATATATTGCAGTACGATGATCAGAAAAACTTTCTTGAACCCGTGCTAGTATTTCTCAATTAAGCTTTCAGGACGATAAATTGTGGATCATAACGCAAGATAGTAAAACTTACCAATAGCTATTGCTTTTTCCAAGCACTCGTAAGTACATTTGACCAGTTGTTGAGATGCCTCGTCCACATTACCAACAAAATAGGTTTCATTAAGATCACCTGCAGCATCAACAAGCAGTCAGTGTTATCAACCACATTGATCGTTCTTGACCCAAAAAAAAAAAAAAAAAAAAAAAAAAAACCTATTCTAAAGTTCACTTCTGCAGAAATTTGGTTTTTTGCTATATTACTTTATATCTTTCAAGATATCCTGCAAGTAATTCTTCCTACAGAGGATACTGTTAACAACTAACAATAATACATAGCTTTTCTAATTTGTCTCTTACAAATTCAATAAGGTCGAATACGGACCACTTTTCCTTTTAACAGGTTTGGACCGGACAAACCAAAACCACATTTAAATTTTATAATTTAGGAACCGAGTATTGGACCTCACCATGGACCCCTTTATAGCAAACAGATACATCAACATTCACAATATCTCCATCTTCTAATTTCCTGCAAGCAATGATTACACAGCCAGAAAGAGAAATCAAAAGAACCATGGGAATGAAAGATGATCAAATAAAATTTCAGTACGGTAATATGTATTAATAACATGAAATAAAAAACTGATAGCACTTCAAGAATGCATATGATAGATACCTTCCATCTGGAATCCCATGGCAAATTACTTCATTGACAGACCTGAAGATATAAACACCTGTGTTAAAGAACAGAAACTAGACTATAAGAGATTGAGAATGAAGTATACAGAAGTACCTACGTGCAGCAAGACTTTGGGAAGAAATGATAATTCAACGGAGATGGATAAGCTCCTGCAGGTTGTAAAATCATTAAATAAGCATACCTAGTATGACTGCTATTTGCAACTGTAAACATAGTACTTTCATATTCAAAGTGAACAAAAAATATGTGCCATTTTTAAAATCGAATCAGATGATTTATTCATGTCTGCATCAGCATGTACAATAAGTAATAAAAAATAATTACAAAAGAAATTGGGTTTATATTGTAAAAGAGTAAACAATAAGCATATTTTTTAAAAATTCTAAGGAAGAGTAATGGATAAATGGATAAAGTAGGAGAAGTCGACATACCAGCAGCAATGGTTGCTTCATGAACCACAGCATCAATTTCGTCAGTAGTGACACCAGGGCGCACAACACGAGCAGCTGCATCCAATACTTCCCTTGCTATCTGTGGAAATATGATTTATAAGCATCACTATAGAAAATATTATTGTTCGCTCGAAGTAATATAATGAAGTATTATATTTCCACACATATATTAGAGTAGCATTGGATGACAAAGGAAAATTATATTGACAAAAGAAACAAATGGAAAAGCAAATAGAACTTACTCGGTTAGTTTCTCTCATTCTCTCAATTTGCTCTGGAGTTTTAATCTTCAAAACAAAATCATTATGAAAGTGCATTAGATAACTATGGATAAACAGAACATTTCTCCAACATCAACATCAAAAGCATGACTACCTCGACAACATGTTGCAGATCACTAGCAGGCTCGATTTTGGGAATTCCCTGAAAAGAGACATAGTTAATATCACCTGGTTACTCAATGTGCAATATAGATGGAAAGAAGCAGCTTGAAACAAAACTTCAATCATCATCCCAACAGCTCACATCAACAGCCCAGTCAGGTAGCTCAATGCCTGCAGGTACTACACGTTTTTTTGATATGGGATATGGCCTTAATGGTCTGCCAAAACAGAAATGTATAACATGAAAAAGGGATCAAGCAGCAAAATTAAAAAGCTTTTGAATCATATTTTCAAGACTAATTCCTCTTCGATCTTACTTCACTGAGACATTAAATTCCTAAGGATGAAAAATTGAATTCTATTTTTTTCTCGTTGTATGTGAAACGTGAAAATTACAGATCATTTTCCATTTCCAAACAGATATAAGAGTCCAAGTTAGTTATCCAAAAATATAGGTATCTCTAAACTGTTTTTAGTATATGCAATTTATTCATAATCAAATAACTATTCATGTATAGAGAAAGGTTTATATTCAAATTGGTCATCAGATAACAGGTATACATATCACAAATATTAACTTTTTAATAAAAAAGCTCTAGCATTAACCTGCAATACTAACAACAATGAGTTCCTAATTCAAATATGTCCTAAGAGTTAAGAATGTTAACTAATTATGAATATTAGATAAAACAAAAGGATATGTCGAAAAGTATACCCTGTCCAGTCAAAATGAGGAAACTGCGCTGTTCGTGACTGTCCTTTCCTCAAACAATAAAGCCAGCCATCATTTGGTGAGGCTATATTCTGTTCCCATGGAGCATTTGTTCCAACTGATGATAGTTTTGCCTTCAAATGAACAGATTTATGAGAGCTCCAAGATGCCTTGAAACAGTCCTGAGTACTATTACGAGTAAACATTACATTAACAACCAACCCAGACATATACAGAACAAAATACACACACACACACATATAGACTAAAACTGGTATATATTAATAACAAAATAGGTGAAAACAGCAACAAACCAGAAAGCGGCACCTTCGCGTGGAAGCTTCAACTCAACACACTTAGGACACCTAAAAATTGAAAACACCTTTAGTTAAAACATAAAATTACCTAACAGGTCTTTCATGCATAATCTATGTTATATATGTAGGGTACAGATCCTGTAAGACACACTTTTATAATAGGAACAGAAAAAAGCTATAAAAAATTTAATTTCGATAATATATATAAAAAATTTCACAAACTTGACATTGTTAGAACTCAAACACATTCAGAGTTTCATGCAAGTCAAGAATGTTATTAATAACTTCAACGGGAACATATTGTATGATATAAATCAAAAGTTTGAGTATTTGCATTGTTCTTATTTTAGAAGTGTTCACATTAATTTTTCTATATATGTACTTATGTACGTATATGTACATACACCATTACAGTTTCATATGCTTATGTCAGACCTAGTCATATCTAAGCACAAATTGCTAATATTTGCATATTTACTACTCTAATTCAGCACCAATTCTTTAGAATTTTGAAACTGATGATCGGTAAATATATAGAATAATTGCAACTAAAATTAAGAAATGATAAACACATACTGAAGATGAGCAGGCTTTCCACATTTAACACCTTTAGTTAAAACATAAAATTACCTAACAGGTCTTTCATGCATAATCTATGTTATATATGTAGGGTACAGATCCTGTACTGCATTCTCGAGTTTTAAAATAGTGGAAATGAATGGGATGGAAAAGAAAAGAGAAAAACTGAAGAAAAGAATGTAATATAAAATTGTTTGTATGCATTCTCAAGTTGAAAGGAAAACAAAAGAAAGGAATTCCTAATAATTTACAATTTTACAATAACACCCTTTGTAACCATCTATAATTGAACCGGAAATCATCCTGAATACAAAATTGCTGCAAAACAGTCTACAGAATTGAATTGCAAATGAAAGAAATTTATTTCAAATCAAAGTTAAGTATACCATCACAATATGTGCTCTTTCCACGTACTTCATGTCATTGTTACGACTTACGGAGTATATATAATTTTTATATAAAATATAATCTAATTTGTGCAGAGATAAAAGTGAACAATTAACGTTAGAAAAAGTATAAACATGTGATGCCATCTCTTGAATTCATATTCCATTTATTTATTGTCACAAAATAATTGATCAAACAAAGGAACATCGTTGGAAAAAAAAATATAAACGAAATGGTTTCGTAGTTGTAAAAAGGAGAGCCGATGGAGACTTCATGTATAGAAAATTGGAACATCAGATGTATTATACTAGGGTTAGAGGTTAAATCGGTCATTAAACATAAACAAGTTTTGAATTCCTTCTTAATCCGCACAAAAAAAAAATGGACGGAAAGTAGCACAGACAAAAAGCCCATTTAACTTTCAGTCCAAATCATTTACACTCATTTCCTTTCCATCTTAAAAAAAACTCAAGAATGACATATTAGTGTGATTTCTTTTCCTTTACTTTCTTTTCCACTTAAAATCAAACTCGAGAAATAGGAACAGAAAAAAGCTATAAAAAATTAATTTCGATAATATATATCGAAAATTTCACAAACTTGACATTGTTAGAACTCAAACACATTCAGAGTTTCATGCAAGTCAAGAATGTTATTAATAACTTCAACAGGAACATATTGTATGATATAAATCAAAAGGTTGAGTATTTGCATTGTTCTTATTTTAGAAGTGTTCACATTAGTTCTTCTATATATGTACTTATGTACGTATATGCACATACACCATTACAGTCTCATATGCTTATGTCAGACCTAGTCATTTCTAAGCACAAATTGCTAATATTTGCATATTAACTACTCTAATTCAGCACGAATTCCTTAAAAGTTTGAAACTGATGATCGGTAAATATATTGAATAATTGCAACTAAAATTACGAAATGATAAACACATACTGAAGATGAGCAGGCTTTCCACATTTAACACATGATAAACTACTTTCCGTAACGTCTGTCCCGCCGGTCATTACTATCAACTGATCGTCAAGAAATTAACAAAATATGAATTAATTTAAGTGCGAATAACGATATATACGCGGAAACTGAGAAATGAACTTACCTTTGAATCCAATTAAATTGATTCGTTTGTAAAGAGAAGCTAGGGTTTATATTCCCAAATATTGACCGGGAATTGGGAATGTTTTGGCGGCGGCCCGATGTTATACGGCTGAAGGGCCTTTTTGGAGCATTAGGTTTTCTTTGGGGTTAATTTTGTAACTATCCTATCTCCATCCGTTTTTAGGCGTTTATTTAGTACGGGTTTGAAGTGTTTTTCAGTTTAAAAAATAAGTAAGTATTTTCATAAGTATTTTTATATTTATATTAAATGCTTATTTTTTAAGAAATAAGCGGATAAACAATTTTTATAGGGTGTTTGTTTCTGTTTATCTGTTGTACAAATAAGCAATATTGATGTACAAATAAGCAATATTTAGATAAGCTGGTAAAATAAGAAATCCGAAACACCCTCTTATAATTTTAAATATAAATATACATAGATAAAAATATAAATCTGATCTGTCGAAACACGTTTAACAACCGGCCCCGTTTGTTTTTTCCTTATTAAGTTCTGGATAAATATATTGTCTACCTGGGTATGTAGAGTCTGTCCTGAATAAGTCATATTAAATTAATTGTTGTTTATTTTATGTGTTAAACTGAATGATAAAAAAAAAAAAAATACATGCATGACTTAATGATAAAGCATTTTTAGTATTCAGTCATTAAGTTGAAAACAAACAGGGCATAATTCTCTAAATTACCAAGTCTATGGATCATTGTATACATATTTGAATTTTCATCATCCATACACGTAATGATATATTTATGAATGCTTCATTATAAATGCCTTGAAAAATTCCAGTAGTAAAAACTACAAAATCATAAACAATGAAAAAAATAATGTGACACTTATATATTGTATTTATTTAATGATTACATTACTTAACACAAGTTATAACACTCAATGTCATTAATAGAGATCGGAGATCCATGGATCACAGACTGTATCTCCCCATGGCCTTTCGCCTTTGAAAGCGTCCAAAGAAGGGGGTCAGCCAAACAACGGCATAGGATTGGATGTTAATAATGAAATAAAAACATAATTCTTTTAAATTTGAGGTATCAAATGTGTTGGCTATTAAGTCTTGAGCTAGCTTGTTAAACAAGAGTATGGTCACTTTTATAGAAATCACGAGTGAAAATTAAAACAACTTTGACAGGGATACTTCAATCACCGGCAATACATTTCCTGGATAACCATTAATTTTTTCTTACAAGGAAATCTTAGTTCATTCTTGATGAATTTTATGAACATAATGTTTGTTTTGTATCAATTAAGTAGTGTTAAACCCGTGTAATACATGGCTAAATAAATATAATGTCATAATACATCGATCATAATCTAAAATGATATATGACATGTTTTTAAGGTGAAGGATCAAATGAGAAGTCCTCAAATGAGGGGAAGGTCGAATTCAGTACATTTTAAGACAAAAATGGGTATGTTGCAAAGTGACGTTTTCTATCTAAAAACAATATATTGTTTGGTCATACTGTCACAGTAACGTTTTCGTTGCTAAGGTTGTAATAATTTGTTGAACAACGTGTATGTTCATAGTTTTTGCAAACATAAATTGTAACTACTAATATAACTTGTTAGACGTTTTATTAAACAACTAATGTGCGTCTAGCTACATGAAGCTTGTACTCAGATTACAAATAAACAAAATAGAGATCTCTAAGTTTGCAAGATGATTAAATATGTGTCAAATTGACAAAACTTTGATGAAAGCTATAATGATTTTAAAAGTAAGCTATAATAATTCATCAAAAGTTATATATATTTTATTGAGTTATAGAAAGAAATGTGAAGATTAAGATGAAGAATAATAAAAAATCTATTACTCGAAATTAGAGGGGAAAAATAGATAAAGAAATTCACATTGAATTAAATTAATTATAATTTGATTTTACAATAAAATATTACCTTAATTATGTGGGTGTAGAAGAATTCACCTTATTAAACTTATTTCATATAATAATGACACATAGGATGCAAGAATTGACAAATCATTGGAGGTCTTCTCCTTTAGATAGATAAATAGATAGATGGTTAAGATTGGATCAGTTCCTTTCGGGCCTTCCAATATGGATTTATAAACATCCACACCACATTCTCTTGGGCTGAAAAATTGTGAGCCTATTCAAGAGATTTGTGATGGGTCTATCTCATTAATTAATTTGAGCCTGCCCTATATAGACGAGATTAAAGATGATGATCCATTTTCTTTTATTGCTCGAAAGCATAGGTTGGTTAAAGATGCTCGACTGAGAAAAAAAAAAGATGAGAACAATAAAAATTTTCAAGCTAGTTCAAGCTAATAATGGTGAAAAAATAAAAAAGGTTATTGATGTATTGGAGAAAATCTACTCCTGAACTATGGTCATCTAAAGTGCTGAAATTAATTCGTAAATTAGCGCTATAATTTGGGTTTTGAGTGGAGTCATGACATGGCAAGACTTTTCAGGTGTTTCTTCGGTGTGATGTGAGGTGTTTAGGTGTCATGTTATTGTTGAGATAGTGCTTGGGCGTTTATGTATTATTGGAGGTCTCATTAGGTTGTTTTGTAGGAGCAAAATTCTTCTATGTTTGGTGTTTGTTTTTCTTAATTTCTTGCTAGTTCTTATTCTAATATAATTTTGCCATACAAAAAAAATATAGGTTGGTGCATGTTAATATACACTACTACAAAAATGCACAGTTACGGCGGTGAAAAGGCCCATTATGGGCGGTGAATGAACCGCCATGTATGTGAGCGCTGTAAATAATAGAAATGGATTATAAAGTGGTCAAATAACCGCCGTATCAAATGCTTACCGGAGCGGTTAAGACCCACTTTTCTAAATGGGTTTCCATTTTGGAAGAACCGCTTTATTGATGTATGAGAATTTAAAAAAAATACATAATTAATTTTCCCACAATTATCTCCATCATCCTCCAACAACAACAAAGAACCAAAACCCATATCTGAAATTCAACTTCACAACAAATAGACCATAGAGATTTACAATCACATAAGAGAAAACATTCCTTTTATTTCATTCTAATTAGAAGAACATTGTAAATATATATAAAACTAGTACCAAAACCGTCACCTCCCTCATACTCCGGCTCCTTCACGTTCTGTCACACACCGCCAAAAGTCAACGAGTGGTCAGCAGAAGCACGTGAGCAGGGCGTGAGCCGGTTGGATCGATAAAACACGGAGCATATGATTATCGCAGAACATGAATATTAAGATTCCATAAGTTGTTGTTATTACAAAAGTTACGACTTATCAAGTCGTAAAAGTAATAGTGTTATCAAAATAACGATCGTCTTTGCGAATACAGTATTATACGGAAATTTCATAAATATGACTTAAAAGATTTATAGTTATACAAAGGAAATCTCGTGTTTCAAAAGAAAAGTGGCATCCTAACTTCGTAGGTAGGCGTGGGGCCCAAAATGCATGCAATTCTTACTTTGTTGCAGATTCCCTGAAAAACATAGTTAAAACGTCAACAAAATTGTTGAGTGAATACATAGGTTTAAGACTATCATTAAACCAATTTGTAAATAAATCGTTGCAAAATTGTATAAATCAAGTAGTGATCAAACCATGAATTTCGTATAAATTTGGTGGAAATACATGGACGGTGATCCCCCGAAGGCTAGCTAGGCCTTACGAGTTAAAGTGCCGACACCTAGTCCTATAACCAAACCATGACATGTTGTGTATTGTTTTGCCTGGGACCGGTTAAATATACGCTCCTCGTTGTAACATAATGTCGGTGGTTAGCATGACTAACAAATGTGGGAGGGCTGTCATCCCGATAGTACTATTCGTATATTTAGTGGGTAGAGTCACCTAGTTAATGGTTATAGTTTGCAAGCACGATGTGACACCCGACAAATTAGAGCTAGTAATTAGTGCCTAATCACTTTGTTAATACATGTAATTAGTTCTATGTTAGGCTAATTGTGTGTATCATTATGTATATTGTTATATATACACACGTACGCGGTTAAATATAATCGTGCATTTTTATATCGGATGGACCCGGTACATTTTATACGGACGTTGGTGAATCAAATTATTAAGTAATATGAAATTATTTAATAATCACATCTTTATTAAATATTATTTTGATAATATTTAACACGTAATTCGTATCGCATCAAATAATTCGTACGCAACAAAAACGCGCAAGACGCGCCCAATAATCGAACGAAAACCGAAATTATATTTTCATAGTTTGAAATATATTACCTTGAATGGAAATATTCATTTAAAAATATCGTATTTTATAACGATAACAAAAACGTTTAATAAAAACGTCACGCGATTTAACGATCGAAACACGAACACGCAAACCGATACCGACACACTACCAAAACATTTTTATAAATGTTTCAAGTATTTGGAATAATACTAACACCAAAATAATATCGAAAATCAAACGTTATTTAAAACACTTACGTATAACGTATAAAACATAAACGAACGTTTAAACGACCGGGTAAACGAACACGGGTTTAATACCAAAGTTTGGAGACAAGATTTTAACAACCTTGCCTCCTTTTTGACTTGGAAAAAAATCGGCCAAACAAGTTCCATGAAACATGGATCTTGTTCTTGACCATTAAGCCACCAAGCACACCCTTTTTCCATCATCTCCATCCATCTCTCTCTCTCTTTAAATTCACACACTCTCTCCCTCTTTTCCCTCTCTAAAATCAGCCAAGAACCACCACTAAAAACCACATTGAACCATCTCGAATCGCAAAACATTTGGAAGCAAAAACGATCACGACAACGCAAGGAACATTCCCATCTTTTCAGGTTCTTCATCCGACACTCGTAAGATCTCGTCACTTTTCAAAAATACTTATACTATGTATGTTTACATGTTTAGTTGTTCATAAGACTAGAAAATGTCCAAAAATTAAGCTCAAAATCGTTTTTCATAAGAGTATAAACATGACAGTTTTCTTTCCCAAAAATACGCCTCACCATTTCGCCTATATCTCGAGTTTTAGGTCGAATAAATGCATAAAACTTATGCCAAAATCTTCGTATGTTCGTTGTCTACAACTTTCATGTTGAGCGTTTCCTCTAGAAATACACAGATTCTTACAGAAAATTCGATTTGTGGACATGGGTCAGTTTTGGCCAAAAATGAAACACACTTACTTCTCGATTTTATTTACCTAACAAAATGACCTCTATCATTCACGGAAAAATTAGGTAATATACTAGAGACATAGTAGAACATGTGTGATTTTTGTTGGGTTTCAATTCGGGCTAGAACATGTTAGAAACTAAGGGCGAAACGAACCGACAAAAACCGAAAACATAATATAAAGGCTGTTTTGACATTTTATTAAAACCGACACTTCGGGTTAATCCCGACACGAACCAATAATTTTCTTAGGCTCTATAAACTATTTTAAGACTTGTATAAAAGTCTCGGGTCAAACCGAGGTCGTTTGACCACAAACCCGAGCCCTTTAATCAACTCAGCCACTTGTGTCGCTTTTGGCCCAAAGCCATTGCGACACCAGCCACTATGTCACTAAAAGTACCTATGTCGCATACTGCGGCGCAACATGTATGTCGCAAACTGATAACATCAAATAAGTACTATATTTATATACTATTTTACCCCTATTTTTTATATACTTTTATTACAATTATTTGATAAAAGATACTTATTTCATTCATATTTGCAAAAAGGTGTTTTAAATGAAGCTTGGATGAAAAGGAACGGAATTTGGAGCAAAAACTGAAGAAAAGTGTAAATGCTGAGTTTTCTGCTATGCGTTAGTATTTTGGCCATAACTTCCTCATACGAAGTCCAAATGAGTTGATTCAAGCGCTCAAATTTAGCTAACACAGAGCTACAACATATCAAAAATTCAGATTATTTGGAGAAGAACTCAACCGCCGGTTGGGCCTTTCAACCGGCGGTTGGAATCAAAAATTCTAGAAATCGGTGGAAACGAAGAGTTTGACTTGGACACAAAGTAACCAACCGTTAGTTGGACCTTCCAACCGCCGGTTGGGTGCCGACTTCAGCTATTATAAATAGAAAACTCATTCCAGCTTCGAGAGATATACCAATAACCTTAATAATTCGTAAAATACGAATTATTAACCCCAAATTCGACTAGAAACATTTTTAGGGGTTTTTGGAACGATTTAGAGGCGCGGGTTCGCAAGGGTTTGTCTACGATCATGTGTTCGGAGCATGGTTCGCGGTTTGGTTTGCGTATCTTATTCTTTATTTGATTTTGAATGTGTTTTATTATTAAATATTGATTATGATTATGTACCACTTAGTCATGAACTAAATATTTTATGTATTTGCTTAGATTATTTAGATGATGGTTTAATTATTTATTTATGTTTGGGTTATTAATTTTATGAATGTTTATTATACTTTTCCGATAATTGTATTGATTATATAATTAAGTTGTTCTTACATAATTAATTAAGATTATATACTATAGTTTAATTAACTTATGAGCTGGAGACTTTGGACCAAGGAGATAGTGGAAGAACACTAAGACTTAATAATATAATTGATGTGGTAATCATAAACGCTTGTATGCTACAGGGTTGACTACAAAGTTATAGTAAATTGTTGATAGGTTTAATTGAATAATATTTAGGTGAGTAATACTAAGAAGAGGATTTCTCTATAGTATATTCAGCTGGATCTAGTACTTTTCTTAAATATTATAAGATAATTGGTCTTTTAGCTAAGGTAGTTATCTATATTTGTTGATTCACCATAGAATTATTCCAAACAAGTAAATAAATAAATAAGAAAACCCGAATCTAAGAAAAATTGTCTAAGTAAATACATATTTATTCTCTAATTGTTTACAACCCTTAGTTAAGTGTTTTCTGTTGAGTTGGTTATAAATTAGTATTCTAAAATACATTCGTACGGAACTAAAACGTAACCCCCCTATTTACCGTTTTATTTGTATATTTACTTTTTATTAGTTAACTATTAATTCTATATTTGTAATAACCACCATTCCCAGTGTTCGACTCGGACTTACTTTAAAAGCTATATTATATGAACGGGTATTCTTGCCTGGCTTGTGTGATATTATTATTTGAGTATTTCCACTTTATTAAAACTTGTTATTTTGAAACTCTATTCACACGCCATCACAAACAGATTTTAATGTCGCATGATGCGACACAAAGCCTTATGTCGCAATACATATCATTGTCGCATACTGCGACGCAACACCTCTATGTCGCATTAAATTGCGAACGTCACATATAGCGACACAGATTTATATGTCGCATAGACAAGAATTCTTATTTATGCGACACAACTCTTGTGTCGCAAACCAGTGTCGCAATTCACAGAACCTTGAAAACACAAATTTCACTAAGTGTCGAACACTTACAATAACCAAACCTTATACGATAATACTCGTACATGAATTACATATACTTTGATAAGTATACATTACGACTGGGAACATACGAATATACTTTATGAGTATACGATACAACAAAACATATAATAATAATACTTTGAAACTATTATTACAAACCGTCACCAACGGGCCGTACATGTTTTCACAACACAATCAAACAACCTAATCATTTGGATATTACTAGTTGAATGAACAACTAACATAGATGGTCTGTTGAGACATCTACTTACATTTATAACCTTGCGCATTTAGGACGCCCGACAGGTTACAGTCTGGGGACATCACATCATTGCTTATAGCAACATATACACATCAGACTCAGGTGAGTCTCATAGCCCCGCATTTTACTGTTTTTATCCCGGGGTGGGAATACATGTTCAGTTTTCATTTACATGTGAACACAAGTACAAAACATCGATATATACTGCATGAGTTGTTTTACTAATCATGAAAGCCCTCCACCACATAGTTTGTTTATATGGATTTAGCGTGAATGTTAATGTATGGTACCATATGGGATTGACAATCCCCGTCCGGGTTAGCAAGCACTAACTGGTCAAACGGACGCATTATCATCTGTTCATATGAGTGTAGATTATGCACTCGCAGGGAGGCACCCTCGATCAGGCACTTGATTGTGATCATGACACCTCAGTTAAGCTCAAACTATGGGCTCATGGCAGGGATATACACTTATTTGATTGGTTTCAAAGATACTTAAATCTTGTGGTTCATACATATTGATTTATCATGCAAACCTGTGAGCTCACCAACTTTTAGCTGACCTTTTAACAGTATTCTCAGGTACTCATAGGTCTACTCAGGATATTATATAGCTCGAGTCACATGCAAACATCAAGATATTTTCCCTGCATTTCTACATTTTGTAAAAATAGATATGTCTTAGAATCTCTTACATTTGGCTTACGAGCTTTTATAACTATTACAACATTGTAAAACTTTTATCATATCAATGTAATTGTTGTTAAAATGACGCATATAGATTCGTTTATTATATCTTGTGCTGTGATTACCGGATTAGTCGCGCCCCGACCCGAATCGCTTCCGCATCATAATTTGGGGGTGCGACAGATTGGTATCAGAGCCTAAGGTTATAGTGAACTAGGTTGCATTTAGTGGGCCTAGACTATGACCGTTAGGCAGTATTTCCTCATTAGGTAAGATTGGTTCAGGGATTGCATCATACGAGTTTAATTTAACATAGCCTGATCAACTATGTACAATTAAATAAAGATGATGTAAGAGCTGAGACGGTTATGTTGAACAGGAATACACTAGTTGACTCTGACCACGAGAGAAACCGGGACTTATACTTGTTTGTGCTAGACACACTAGGCTATATTTTATGATATGATATATATATATATATATGATAGGCCTCACTCGCTAAACACTCTTGCCACAGATATGGCAAACTTTCCTATCGTAGCATAACCCGATATCGAGATTGAAACTCAACTCTCGCTTACTATCACACTGCCACAGAAAATCGTAACCACTCTCTCCGATACTTCACTCGACCTTGAGAACGAGACGCACGTTCATCTACAGCTGTAGAGACACCCACGATAACCACTCACCCAAACTGTAACGAGCAACGATACCACCGAGAACAACTCATCCAAAGAGGACCCACATGAGGAGATTCCGTTTGAGGATAAACCAACGAAACTATAACCCCATGAAAAATTCATCACCTAGGCGCGATACGTGCATTCACGGTAATTCGGATACTGCATTACGGTGCTTTGGGCACTGCATTACGGCACTTGGTGCTGCATTCACGTTACATTGGTACTGAATTACGGTACTTCGGGTACTGCATTACGGTGCTTTGGGCACTGCATTATGGCACTTGGTGCTGCATTCACGGTACATTGGTAATGCATTACGGTACTTCGGGTACTGCATTCACGGTACTTGGTGCTGCATTTGAGCATTTTGTGCTACATAGGGTGCATACATTTGGAAACTACATGATTTCAACTCACTTTTAGCATTCGTGCTACATTTGGAAAAACTATTATTTAAACTTACATCTAGCCTTCGTGCTACATTTGGAAGTCTGATATCGCGTAAAAAGTCACATTTTTACCACCGATATGTCTCTTATTCTGGAACAATACTTGGTATTCAGACTCAAATAATGCACAAATCAATGAAACTTTTCCAAGAAGGTCAAAATGAAGTTGCACGAGAAAAATCAAGCAAAACGGACGAAAAACGAAGATTTCACGCACAGTTAAAGATTCAAGGGATCCGAGGCAAGATTTGAGATGAAGTACCCATCATAGAGAATTCTCTTATCCAAGATCTTCGTTTTCAAATTACGAATCTGACAGAAGAAGAATCAACAAAAACGGATGAAGAACGAAGATTCTACGTACACCGGAAGATTCAAACGATTCGCACGAGACATCTAAAGATCAGAGATACTTTTAAGGGATTTATTTTCATAAAAGTCTTCATTTTTGAAAAACGAATCCAATGCAAAAAGAATCAATGAAAACGGACGCATAACGAAGAAGATACGCACAAAACAAGAAACGAGAAAAAGAAAGCGAACCGGGACGGGTGGCGGCCAGCCGCCGGCCACCATGCAGCCGCCGCCGGCCACCTCTCCCCCGTCCCTCGGCCGCTTTTTCGTCCTTGCTCGTACTCTCCTGGTACATGTGCTAGACCTTTCCGCGACTTTAGGGTACATGTGCTAGACCTTTCATCGATTTAGGGTACATGTGCTAGACACTTTACCACCTTTTGCTAACATGTGCCCCTAGTTGCTAAAGTGCACTAAAATTCAAGTATAAATAGGTGGCTTTGGTTCATTTGAAACACACACCATACACCACACACCTTCCTAGCTTATTTTCTCTCATTCTAGAAATAAGCTCCAACTTTCTCACTCTACATTCTTTCTCTAGATTAGTTTTAACTAGTATTTAAACTAGTTTAGAAGTTTAATTAGGAATAGAAGGAAAGTGCGGAACGCATTGTAATCTTCGGTGTATGCTCGGAATTGTGTCAATTAATTCAAGTCTATTCTCTCTCGCATTTAATCCTGGTTCTTTCTATCCTTATCTACTTAATTAATTACGTTTATATTAATTATGCTAGATTTAGTTATTGCGATGATTAGAGAGTAGTACGCTTGTTGTGTTTGCTTGCGATGTAGTTAGTTAATTATGGGATGATTTATAATTAAATATTAAAGATCGGAAGTATTGCTTTGATCATCTTATTGCATGTTCTTGTTTGATTGTTGCCTTAGGATCATTATAGTAGTAAAATATAAACGGTCTTAATTATCGTGAAATAATATGACGGCCTCTATTCGACTGTTACTCGATATAGTACTGGAAACACTTCAAGGTGGAGTACAAATGTATGGAAGTCGAGGAACGACCGAAGGTAGTCATACGACGAAATGGTACGAAGTAATATGACGGCTCCTCTTCGACTGTTATGCAGTATAGCGTTGGAAACACTTTAGGTGTAGTACAAACACGTGGAAGCTGTGTAACGACCGAAGGTAGTTATATTACAGACTAATATATAAAATGAGAAACCTAGTTTAATTAACCTTTCTAAATAGACTTTTAAACTTCAAATTAATCTATCGCCTTTCCACCAATAAACGTGATTACAACACCTTTTTAACGACGTCCAATTAAAAGGTAGTCAGTCTTCTGTGTCAATATAATTTGTCAAAGGTATGAAACTATGAAACCGCAAGGCTACATGGGGAATTATCGTAGGACAAGACATGGCCAAGGTTTGAAGCGGTGGAACCACTTAAAGTGAGGAACACTGTGGATAATTAGGAGATTTATTGGGTAGTCTTAAGCAAGGGATGGTTTAAAGTCATAAATGAACTTTTTAAATATACGAATCCGTTAGGATGATGAGGAATCGTTATATGATTCGGTTATGTCTAGTACCTTAAGATTTTGTTCCCGTTCATATGAAAGTATTATTAAACCATAATTAAGATTTTGCTTATTATTCTAAATACTTTGTAATGTTACCATAACCTAGCTCCCGGTGTGACATGCTAATGGGATTTTAATTAGTATGGAATCTAGTGTTTACATACAAGTATTCAAGAATGATAATTAACTAATATCTTTCAAAGCAGTTTCTCCAAATATAATCTCATAACTTAATTAACGAAGTCTCAACAAACACTATCTTTATCTTATCTGCTTTACCTTTTATTTTAACTTCGCTTTTATTTATTTACTTGCCTAAGTTAGTTAATATAAAAACCAAAACTCCCCCACTATTTTATAAACCCTTCACTAGTTTGAAAGCCTCATCTGCCACGCCTTAGTTTCAATTCAGTCGGTTTGAAGAACGACTCTAGGTCATACCTACCACTTTCTCGCCCTTAGGATTAGCATCGTTAGGGAAAACTTAGGCCCCGCATTTACAAATTTAAAACTCCCATTGATCGCCGTCGCCAGTAGCCGGTGCAACGACAAGGGTAAAATCCTTACCGACCGCTGGTGGCGCATCAAAGTCACATGAATTATACTTACTTTAGCCACCGTGCTACTACACTCCACTCTTATCATAAACATGTGGACCGCGTGTGTTATACACAACATCTATACATTGGAATGTTTTTCCAACAATTGAATTGATTCCAACGATTAACACGTAACTTGGTTTATAACTTTGATCACTCCGATTACAAATGGATTAGTATTGCGAGGAGTACTCACAATGACTAAGTCCACAAGCTATTTAAGCAACGATTTGATCATTTTGATCACTACGGCAAGGGATGCTTGTAGCTACGGAATTACCAACTAATCTTATTAAACCTTTGTTCACTTCGAAATTATAACATAGTCATGGTTGACTACTTCAAAAGCACTACTCGGCCATTGTTATGACCACTCTTCGAATCTATGGTTTAACTAACCACAAATATCGGATAACGACACTGCCAACGAGGAAATCGATGAAGTGAGAACTAACTCATCACTCAGAACCGATACGCCTAATTTCCTCTGTTCCATCAGTGCTAAATTCTTCCGACTACTCTTACCACACGACTAGGGGAGCACAAACGCCCCGTAAACGCAAGGAAATCTTATCAAAACCTGGAGTACTACCCCGACTACAAGACAAGGATCGCCTTGTTGATTCCGTAAAACACTCTCGTAATTCACCCGGATGTAACAATGCCCGACACGTCCTGTAAACAACAAATCGCATACATAAATTAGATTTCGCCTTGATTTATAAATTTCACTACTTCATGCTGATTGATCGACCTACCGTAAGGTCACATGTTGCCTCCTCTAAACACGCCCAAGATGAGCTCAATTCTCATGCAAGGATCTCATTCGCTAATTAATTTTTTTTCCGTTCGAGAATAGACCGCTATGAGAGTAGACTAAATGTCATGGAATTAGAATGGCACGAAACACGTTTAGGCAAAATGCACCTGGCATAGGGTCGGGATGCACAACTCTATTAGAATCTTCAAGATCTTAACAAAACCAGAGATATCACCCATCTCCAGATAATGGAGACCATAGACGAAGTCGCCACTTTACGACTAAAACTAGTAAGTCTTCAACAAATATTTATTAGATGTTCTCCCCAGACCTTTCGCAAACACAAATCTTTCAACAGATTTTCACCGGACATCTCCTCCAAACCTTCCACAACTGCTAATTTTCAAACGAATTTTTTTGTAAACAAAAATTTCCGACGTGTTGCCAATGACAAGGATTTTCAACATATTTGATTGATCTCAAGCTTTTCAACAGATTCTTATCAATTCAAGTTTTCAAAAAATCTACGTCAGCAAGGATTTTTAAACAAAAGTTTCCCCACCAAATGTTTTATGAAGATTTCAAAATCCATAAGTTATTGACAAAATTACCGAAATTACGATGATATTCTTTCTTAGCCAAATGAAAACCATATATATGAACCAACACTTGATTTTCACTCAATCCCTCGCAATGACCTAAACCCTAGTCCCACTTTGAAACTAGGATACGATTAACAGTACGAAATGGTAACACGCAATCTTACAAAGTCAGATCGAGACGGATTTTATAAGGACTAACCTCTCCTTCATTGCAATGTCACTGTTTTAGTAAACATTATTCCGTAAGAGATGACAAGTCCCACTATAGACAGTTACGTGTCAGACGACGACCTATTCTATGAGGGACTGGCAACATTCCCCTGCCTACTTACTTTGGACAACGATAACAGCTTATACATTAGAACATATGCGGGTCTTCGGTTCCAACGATTTATATTGGATGTAATCCAATGATTCAATCACGTTTTCACAACTCATGGTTGGGATGTTATCCGCCATACTCATACGAGACTTGCTACTCGATCATGTTTGATCACTATCTTGACACGTCCGACGAACGATATCCTCATAACGCAAAATGCATCATATAATCGTAACTTAATCATTATTTGACTTGTTGTATCAACAAATTACTCATACGCCTTATTGGATCATGATTGATCACTACGCGATTTGACAACTGTCCGCACAACGGGATAGTCCTTATTGGACTACTGTCTTAATAACAAAACGGTCATGGAGTGACCACCTTCAGAAACTACTTAGACACTGAGTATATCGTAGCACTTACAAATTGATTGAGGCTGGTTAGCACAATTGAAAAAAAAAAATTCACTTTGAAAGTTGCGAATAAAACTTTTCTCGCTAGACTTGATAATCAATCGAGACTGAAATTCCTCCTCTTTCTTTCTTTTCCAATGTTATCTAAGAATTCCGTCAAAAACCATTATCGTGAGAAAAACTTGTTAATATTTCCCTGGTTTCCGATGGAACTCTAATCTAACAAGGGGAGGAAGGCGAAACAAAAATCGAACATCATACCACATAGAAAGTACATGGAAAGAACCACACCACCCATGAATCTAAGAAATCAGAATTCAGAGTGTTTTTCTTCTACCTACACGATTACCGAAACGGTACGAGACACACGATAATTATCAATTACAAGGATCTCAAAGTAAGGCAACGTCGATGAATCGAGTTACTTACCGATTATGATTGTGAGATCCGTTACCATCCAGGCAAAGCAAACGTTGTTGCCGATGCCCTCAGTCGAAAAGAACGCACAAATCCACTTCGAGTTCGAGCCCTTAGTATCACAATTCACAATGATCTTATCATTCAAATTCTCACCGCTCAACTGGAAGCCCTGAAACCCGGAAACATAAAAAATGAGGCCTTTCGTGGCATAGAGAAACAATTCGAAACCAAATCTAACGGAGTTAAACACTTCTCAAACCGAATCTGGTTGCCTTGTTTTGGGAACCTACGCGACTTGGTAATGCATGAAGTTCACAAGTCCAAATACTCTATACATCCTGGATCTGACAAGATGTATCATGGCATCAAAGAGTTGTATTGGTGGCAAAACATGAAAGCTGAAATCGCCTCATACGTCAGCAAGTGCCTTGCTCAAAAGTCAAAGCCGAATACCAGAAACCTTCCGGATTACTCCAACATCCAGAAATCCCCCAATGGAAATGGGAGCAGATCACTATGGACTTCATCACAAAACTCCCGAAATATCAAGCGGTTGCGATACCATTTGGGTGATCATCGATCGTCTCACAAAATCTGCTCATTTCCTCGTAATCAAAGAAACAGATAAAATGGAACGCCTCACACGAATCTATCTCAAGGAAATTGTTTCCCGACACGGCGTTCCCATCTCAATTATCTCTGATAGAGATATTCGTTTCACATCTCACTTTTGGTAATCACTTCAGAAATCACTGGGTACTCGTCTGGATATGAGTACTGCATATCATCCTCAAACCGATGGCCAAAGTGAACGAACTATTCAAACACTGGAGGATATGCTACGAGCCTGCGTAGTTAACTTCGGTGCAAACTGGGAACATCATCTACCATTGTGCGAATTTTCGTACAACAATAGCTACCATACCAGTATTGGAGCTGCACCTTTCGAGGCACTGTACGATCGTAAGTGCCGATCACCTGTCTGTTGGACCGAAGTGGGAGACAGCCAACTCACTAGTCATGAAAATCATACACGAAACCACAGAAAAGATCATTGGTATCCAAAACCGGCTGAAAGCCGCACGTGATCGTCAGAAGAGTTATGCTGACATGAGACGCAAGCATCTCGAGTTCCAGGTTGGGGATCGAGTATTGCTCAAAGTATCACCTTGGAAAGGTGTCATCCGTTTTGGTAAACGTGAGAAATTGAATCCCAGATACATTCGACCGTTTGAGATCCTTGAAAGGATTGGTCCAGTGGCATGTCGATTGCAGCTACCAACCGAGCTCAGTAGCGTGCATCCCACTTTTCACATTTCTAATCTAAAGAAATGCCTGTTTGATGAGACACTCATTATCCCTCTCGAAGAAATTCAAATTGACGATAAACTTCATTTCATCGAGACACCAGTGGAGATCATGGACCGTGAGGTCAAAGAACTCAAACAAAGTCGTATTCCCATCGTTAGAATCCGGTGGAATTTGCAGCGTGGTCCGGAATTCACTTGGGAATGGGAAGACCAGATGCGACTCAAGTATCCACATCTATTCTCAGACTCCACTCCATCCACGACTTGAGCTAAATTTCGGGACGAAATTCTCTTAACAAGGGGAGAATGTGACACCCGAAAAATTACGGCTAGTAATTAGTGCCTAATCACTTTGTTAATACATGTAATTAGTTCTATGTTAGGCTAATTGTGTGTATCATTATGTATATTGTTATATATACACACGTACGCGGTTAAATATAATCGTGCATTTTTATATCTAATGGATTCCGGTACATTTTATACGGACGTTGGTGAATCAAATTATTAAGTAATATGAAATTATTTAATAATCACATTTTTATTAAATATTATTTTGATAATATTTAACACGTAATTCGTATCGCATCAAATAATTCGTACGCAACAAAAACGCGCAAGACGCGCCCAATAATCGAACGAAAACCGAAATTATATTTTCATAATTTGAAATATATTACCTTGAATGGAAATATTCATTTAAAAATATCGTATTTTATAACGATAACAAAAACGTTTAATAAAAACGTCACGCGATTTAACGATCGAAACACGAACACGCAAACCGATACCGACACATTACCAAAACATTTTTATAAATGTTTCAAGTATTTGGAATAATACTAACACCAAAATAATATCGAAAATCAAACGTTATTTAAAACACTTACGTATAACGTATAAAACATAAACGAACGTTTAAACGATCGGGTAAATGAACACGGGTTTAATACCAAAGTTTGGAGACAAGATTTTAACAACCTTGCCTCCTTTTTGACTTGGAAAAAAATTGGCCAAACAAGATCCATGAAACATGGATCTTGTTCTTGACCATTAAGCCACCAAGCACACCCTTTTTCCATCATCTCCATCCATCTCTCTCTCTCTCTCTCTCTCTCTCTCTGAATTCACACACTCTCTCCCTCTTTCCCCTCTCTAAAATCAGCCAAGAACCACCACTAAAAACCACATTGAACCATCTCGAATCGCAAAACATTTGGAAGCAAAAACGATCACGACAACGCAAGGAACATTCCCATCTTTTCGGGTTCTTCATCCGACACTCGTAATATCTCGTCACTTTTCAAAAATACTTATACTATGTATGTTTAAATGTTTAGTTGTTCATAAGACTAGATAATGTCCAAAACTTAAGCTCAAAATCGTTTTTCATAAGAGTATAAACATGACAGTTTTCTGTCCCAAAAATACGCCTCACCATTTCGCCTATATCTCGAGTTTTAGGTCGAATAAATGCATGAAACTTATGCCAAAATCTTCGTATGTTCGTTGTCTACAACTTTCATGTTGAGCGTTTCCTCTAGAAATACACAGATTCTTACAGAAAATTCGATTTGTGGACATGGGTCAGTTTTGGCCAAAAATGAAACACACTTACTTCTCGATTTTATGTACATAACAAAATGACCTCTATCATTCACGGAAAAATTAGGTAATATACTAGAGACATAGTAGAACATGTGTGATTTTTTTTTTGTTCCAATTCGGACTAGAACATGTTAGAAACTAAGGGCGAAACGAACCGACAAAAACCAAAAACATAATATAAAGGCTGTTTTGACATTTTATTAAAACCGACACTTCGGGTTAATCCCGACACGAACCAATAATTTTCTTAGGCTCTATAAACTATTTTAAGACTTGTGTAAAAGTCTCGGGTCAAACCGAGGTCGTTTGACTACAAACCCGAGCCCTTGAATCAACTCAGCCGCTTGTGTCGCTTTTGGCCCAAAGCCATTGCGACACCAGCCACTATGTCGCTAAAAATTACCTATGTCGCATACTGCGACGCAACATGTATGTTGCAAACTGATAACATCAAATAAGTACTAGCGTTTAATCGTAAACTCACCTCGTGAGTCGTGTGAGTGCTAGCGTTTAATCGTGAGAGTATTTGCCCAATGAATAGCCTCCTAGCGCCCTAAACGCAAGAGGTCGTTTGTATAAGTAGACGGCTAACTGCCCATCTATGCTGGTTGTTCACTCAACTAGTGAAAATCATATGTTTCATCGTTTTTCAAAAAGTGTACAACCCGTTGGTGATGTTTTCGTAAGTAATATTTCTCAAAAATATTAATATAGTCGTTTCGTCTCATAATTTGTACTTAATATTTCTTGAGAATATGACTATTTCGTTAATGTACGAGTTGAACGTTTATAAGTTGTCATATATACAGTTTATTCGTCATATATATATTTTATTCGTCATGTATATATATATATATAGTTTATTCGTCATATATATATATATATATATATATATATATATATATATATGACAAATAAACTATATATATATATATATATATATATATATATATAGTTTATTTGTCATATATATATATATATATATATATATATATATATATATATATATAGTTTGCGTCAGCGTTTCGATAATTATATACTTAAAATTCCTTTAGATTTATAGTCCTCATCCTTAACAGCATCTGTCCAAATTTTTGTCCTTACGTGTAACGTCGTTTTGACTAGTCAAACCTTAACGTTTTGTCATGAAATTTTTACCACACGGTCACACATGTCTTAGGTTCAATAATATAAATTTTGGCCAAGTCCAAGGTGTCCAAAATAATATACGAAGACAAACAGGTCCATTAACAGTTTCTATCGGGTTTTTAGCCTTCCCTGTGACGTTATTTTGACTAGTCAAACATTAGTGTTTCGTTATGAAATTTTTACCCCATGTTTATATATGTCTTAGGTTCAATAAAAAATAAGTTTCATAAATTTTTACCAAGTATAAGGTGTTCAAAATAATATATAAAGACACAAAGGTCCAGCAGCAACTTTTCCGAACAGTCGTCGGAAAAGTCGTTCATTAACCAAGTTACACTCATCTTCATGAAACGAGAAAATACCACTTTTAAAGCTAACAAAAATTGAGATCTTTAGGTAAAAGATTCATGATTTTTGGACGTGTAGAATAAAAGTTATAATTACTCAAAGTAAGGTCCAGATCTGTCTCCAGAAGACAGATTTGATACTCATTCTCGTAAAATCGTTTTGGAGTATCATAACTTGTCCAAAAATGCATGAGACCACTTGGGTTTGAAAGATAACATCTTAAAGTAACTTTGGCTCAAGAATTTTGGTCGTGTAAATCTCAAGTTATTAAGTCGTGATATTGACTCCAATTTCTGTTTGTTTTCTGTTTTAACTTAGAAAGTTTATATAATGTTTTAGAACTTTATAAATCATGGTTTTTAGTATATTTTGAGTTGAGATTTTACATGAGTGAACATCTAGCATTAAAATACATGTAGTTCATGAGAAATAAAGAGTGATCCTTACAATGATGAGGCTAGAAAGATGAAGAGAAGGAAAGTGAGCTTGCTTCCACCTTGTTCCTAGCACTTGTTCTTTAAGATGAAGATGATGAAGATGGTGATGTTTCTTGATTAAAATAGTGTAGATGATGAGGATAATGATGTTCTTGAAGATGATGAATACTTGAAGATGATTGAAGATGAAGATGAAGATTGATGGAGATGATGATGGAGGTTGATTGAGAGAGAGATGGAGAGGAGTGGAGTGTGGGATTGTAATTGAGTGTTTGAATGAAGAATGAGGGCATTGGGGGGAGGGGGAGGGGGGGGGGGGGGAAGAAAACTAACAGAAACCGACATGCCATATCTGCATCACATCAGCTTTTTCACAAAACTGACAGAAACTGACAAGCCCCGCCATCAGTCTTCCGTCACTTTTTTTTTCAGGGACCCACTAACTAATTATTTAACTATTTAATACAAAATATTTAAATAAAACACATTTCATTAGAATAAAAAAGCATTATAATAATTTAAATAAAAAACACTACAATAATTAAAAAAAAATTTTAAAAACAATAACCCTAATATTTCCTTTCATTACATCAAAAAAATACAATCAATAATTTAACCTCTTATTCATATACAACATTATAAAAAAAAAAAAAAATTCTCTTTCAAGATTTCTTCGAATTCAACTCCGAGCAACAATTCCGATAATTTTGCCACTCCATTGGAGAAGGAGATGGTGGTGGCGGGAACAAACCAGCAGATCTGCATTGTGTTTTTCTTCGGCGAGATCCCGACGGCGGTGTGGCGTCGATTTTGCACCATCATCTCTGACGGCATCGTCATCATCTCCGACGACATAAAAATGATGGATAAACGATTTGGATGAGCTTCGGTTCACCGGAGTTTTAGTTGTGGGAAATAATAATAGGAATTCGCCGGCTAAGAAGGTAGTTGTAGGTTTTCGAATCCGGCCACTTGCAACTCCGTAATTTTTGGCCGGAGAGCACCAGAACGACCACTATCGCACCTGGTATTTCGGATCTATTGAGCACCATCGTCGAATCTCATTCAGAACTTGGAGAAGATGTCGTCTCCGGTGATTTAAATGCTGGTTGGAGTTTGTTGTTGTTCATGGTGCAGATTTAATTATAATGAAGATGACGATATTATTTGTATGTTGGTGTGTTGTTGTATTGATGATAACGATGATATAATAATAACAACATATGACAAGATGATGTTGCTTCTTAAGTTCTTATTCTTTTGAATTAAAAAAATAGAAAAATATAATTAATTAGTTTATTTTAGGCAGATAAATAATGTGGATGTCACCTATTCGTCCGACGTGGCTGAAAAATCAAAGTGTCAAACTTATATGTAAGCCTAGTCAGCTTTTTCAAACTTCAAACTGTTAAAATACACTTTGCAAAGATTCCAACACGAAATCATTCAGTTTGTTACATACTAGAATAATTATATGGGTAGGTTGCATACTTGCAACAAATAGTGACAGTTATAGCTGATTTTGTTCATTAGCCCTACATTTACTAGATAGATGGCCACTTATTTAGATATTTTCATATCCAAACCTTCAAGATAATCTCATTGAAAGTAAATAAAAATTATCAAACTATGATATCATTAAGGGATTTATAAATTCAAACCGACCTTAAGACATACAATTGCAATTGTAGATGAATTTGAATCCAAAATTCTCAATCGCCTCTATAATTATTTATATAAATGTCACATAATCTAAATCCTCACTGTTTTAATGATTCATACTCAGAAAATGATACATTCCATTATTACCCTTTGCCTTTGATAATACAGAGCAACCCCAAATGAGCTTATTATAGCCATGGGAAAACCTTGGGAGAGGTTGGCAATCGCGCCGTAAGAACTTCCACTCCCGTTTCAGTTACCTGCACGTTAGCATAAACATGAGAACACTATAAACGCAGAGGTAGTAAGTTCAACCCATTTACCTCAAGTTAGCTATATGGAACGGATAATAAGTATACTTAAATGCTTACAACCTATAGAGATATAATTATTCTTTATATAGTATATAAGTATATAGTTTCTCCGGTAATTGTCTATAATCTATTTAGTTTCAAACTTTAAATGAGAGTTTGTGGATCAACCCAAGTCACTTCGACCAGTTATGACTTGTTACTGAACCACTTGACCACCCAATGAGTCACCTCAACACAAAGGGGGATAAAAATACTGGGTTTTTTTTTCATTTTAAGAGGAAGGGGAACGGAAAGGGGGCCTTCCAAACCTTGTACTAAAAGTGCCAACTTGTCTCATTTACCTAATAATGGGTTACATTAAAAGAATTTAACCAAAAAATATAAGAACTAAATTGGTCAAACAAAGTTGAAAGTCATCCAAAACGTATTGAAAAGCATAAAACCTTAAATCGCTTCATCTAAAGACAAACATTTTGTCAAATATAGTTTTAGTAATCAGAATTAAAAAAACTAAGTATTTATAAAATTAGAATAACATTAAAAAAAAAATGGTTATTGCAGCTTGATACAAGCCGAGCTAGCCATTTTAGCTACACAGGAATTACTATTTGATCCACAAACCCATTACCTAACCAGACAACTCGCCCATTTTGTCACCTCTATCAAATATATGTGACTGTCTCGCAATGTGTATATGCAAACATATAACAAATGTTGTACAAATCAAGATTATGTTCGCAAGAGATGGCATTTTGTAAGGCAACAGAGAATAAACTTATGATGCAACATACCAAGAGAGTATGTTCGAACTGAGCACTACGCTTGCCATCTGCGGTCACAGCAGTCCAACCATCAGGCCACATTCTATCACGCCAGACGCCTTTATCAAAGTGTCAAACTATGTGTTAGTAAGGAGATATATGAGAAATTTGTCATAAGATCATAATTTCGTAAATCGATCAAATTACCCATATTTATCATAGGTTCAATAGTGAAGGTCTGTCCAGCTTTCATCACGCCAACTGCTTTGTTTCCTAATTCAAGTTAAGGTCTTCATGGCAATAAACAAGACATCCACTGATTCACCCGCAGATAGGTCAAATCGGAAAATTTAGTTAATAAAAAAAAGTCAAACAATTTGCAAGTAACGGAAAGAGTACCTATAAGGCATACATCCTTCTACATGGCATCTAGTTTTTATAATCATATTTATCAATGAACACACTAACCACTTATCATTATAAACAAATTCAAGAAAAAACTGGGCAAATACTGATTCAAGTGAACCTGACCAGTTTTAACATAAACCAAAACACTAGTTTTGATCAATCACTCGCCCTGCCCGCCCAGCTCCATTTAACCCACATTTTTTGTTAATGATATTAGCCACACCACCACGGCACCACCAGCACAAACTTAAGGGATTTTGCAGAATACAAGACTGTATATAGGATACTGGCATAATGGGGTATGTTTGGTGCACAATGGAAGAGTTCTCCGATACCATGCCCACAATAGGATTTCACCTGAATTAAAAAGAATAAAGGTTGAAGCCAGTCAAACAAAAGAGGGGAGGGGAATGAGACAAATATAATAAGGGTGAATCATGGAGCGGTAAAAATTACCACAGATAATCCTGACATGGTAGCATGTCTATTTATGATTTCCCCTATTTCGCGGAAGCGTACTCCAGGTTTAACTGGATTAACAAGATAGCAAGTTGAACAATGAATTACAAATAAAGACGAGATAAGATATATTTGACGATTCCCAAAGTATCTTTTTAATGAACTAATTATATAGTATGTATTTTAATTATGCACCTCCTAAATCATTTTTCTAAAAAAAAAGTTCATTATTAGGAAATACTCACCTCTGTGATCATACTTGACCACACTAGTTATATATGGAAGGAAAAACAATGCACAAATTTTATGACAGAGTATTTCTGCCTTTCTGGTTAAACAAACCCGGCCCTTGGCCAGATTTTGCCAGGGCTAGGTGAATCAGATATTTGCCAATGATAGATTCAGAATTATTAAAACAATACACTTAAAGACCAACAAACAATTCATTTAAAATGTGTATATTGCAGTACGATGATCAAAAAAACTTTCTTGATCCCGTGCTATTTTTTCTACATAAATCTTTCAGGACGATAAACTGTGGTCATAACACATGATAGCAAAACTTACCAATAGCTATTGCTTTTTCCAAGCACTCGTAAGTACATTTGACCAGTTGCTGAGATGCCTCATCCACATTACCAACAAAATAGGTTTCATTTAGATCACCTGCAACATCAACAAGCAGTAACTGTTATCAACCACATTGATCGTTCTTGACCAAAAAAAACCCTATTCTAGAGTTCTCTTCTGCAGAGATTTGGTTTTCTGCTATATTACTTTATATCTTTCAAGATATCCTACAAGTGATTCTTCCTATCAGGGTTGGAAAAGTCGGGATTAGTCAGGGATTAGTCGGGGATTAGTCGGCTAATCCTGGCTACCGACTAATCCATGGCCAAGTCGGTCGGAAAGTCGGTCAAAGACGGGTCAACGCGAAAAAAACAGGATTAGTCGGGGCAGGACGGGTTTTTTGGGTCAAAGGCGGGTTTTTGGGCTGGTCAACGATGGTCAACTATATTAAAATAAACAAATTACCAGTTTCATCGCAAATTGGGTTCCTTGTACTCCAGGTGCTCAATTGGAACTTCATTAACACGCCAGTTTCATGTACCAGTTTTATATTTATTCATATATAAATTTGAAATTTATTTAAATGCTAAAAAAGTCAATAAAAGTCAAAATCCGACTAGTCTCCGACTAGTCTGTAAGATGTCCCGACCGACTAATCCCCGACTTACGACTTTTTCAACCTTGCTTCCTATAGAGGATAGAGTAACAACTAACAACAATACATAACTTTTCTAATTTGTCTCTTACAAACTTAATAAGGTCAAATACGGGCCAGTTTTCCTTTTAACAGGTTTGGACCGGACAAACCAGATACCACAACTTATTTTATAATATAGGAACCAAGTATTGAACCTCACCATGGACACCTTTATAACAAACAGATACATCAACGTTCACAATATCTCCATCTTCTAGTTTCCTGCAAGTAATAATTACACACCCAAATAGAGAAATCAATCAGACTGAACAAATTTGATTGAAGTACAAAAATGTTATAGATGCAAATCAAGAAGACCATGGGAAAGAAAAATAACCACATAAATATTCAATATGGTAATATGGATTAATAACATGAAATAAACAATTGATAGCACTTCAAGAATGCACATGATAGATACCTTCCATCTGGAATCCCATGGCAAATTACTTCATTGACAGACCTGAAGATATAAACACCCGTGTTAATGAACAGAAACTAGACTGTAAGAGATTGAGAATGAAGCATACAGAAGTACCTACGTGCAGCAAGACTTTGGGAAGAAATGATAATTCAACGGAGACGGATAAGCTCCTGCAAGTTGTAATATCATTAAATAAAAGTATGACTGCTATTTGCAACTGCAAACATAGTAATTTCATATTTAAGGTGAACAAATAATATGTGCCATTTTTCAAGAAATATCAGATGATTTGATCATTTTTGCATCAGCATCAGCATGTATAATAAGTAATACAAAATAATTACAAAAGAAATTGGGTTTATATTGTAGAAGAGTAAACAATAAGCATAATTTCAAAAAATTCTAAGGAAGAGTAATGGATAAAGTAGGAGAAGTCGACATACCAGCAGCAATGGTTGCTTCATGAACCACAGCATCAATTTCGTCAGTAGTGACACCAGGGCGCACAACACGAGCAGCTGCATCCAATACTTCCCTTGCTATCTGTGGAAATATGATTTATAAGCATCACTATAGAAAATATTAGGGTTAAGTATACGGAAATGTAATTATTTATACTCTGACATTCATAGTATGTAACAAAGTATTCGGGGCTCCATTGTGTGTAAGAAACTTTCAGCTTATGGCTATTGTATGTATTTTGATGACGTGTCAACTTGTAATGATGACACGTGTCACCTCATACAACTGACACGTAAGTAAAAGTACTAAAACTTACATACAATAGCGATGAACAATAAGTTTATTACACACAATGGAGCCCCAAATAGTTTGTTACATACTATGAATGTCAGAGTATAAATAATTACATTTATGTGCACTTCCCAAAATATTATTGTTCGCTCGTAGTAATATAATGTCAAGTATTGTATTTCTACACATATATTAGAGTAGCATTAGATGACAAAGGAAAATTATATTGACAAAAGAAATAAATGGAAAAGCAATAAGAACTTACTCGGTTAGTTTCTCTCATTCTCTCAATTTGCTCTGGAGTTTTAATCTTCAAAACAAAATCATTTTGAAAGTGCATTAGATAACTATGGATAAACAGAACATTTCTCCAACATCAACATCAAAAGCATGACTACCTCGACAACATGTTGCAGATCACTAGCAGGCTCGATTTTGGGAATTCCCTGAAAAGACACATAGTTATAGTTAATATCACCTGGTTACTCAATGTGCATTATAGATGGAAAGAAGAAGCTTAAAACAAAACTTCAATCATCATCCCAACAACTCACATCAACAGCCCAGTCGGGTAGCTCGATGCCTGCAGGTACTACACGTTTTTTTGATATGGGATATGGCCTTAATGGTCTGCCAAAACAGAAATGTATAACATTAAAAAGGGATCAAGCAGCAAATTAAAAAGCTTTTGAATCATATTTTCAAGACTAATTCCTCTTAGATCTTACTTCACTGACACATTAAATTCCAAAGGATGAAAAATTGAATTCTATTTTTTTCTCGTTGTATGTGAAACGTGAAAATTACAGATCATTTTCCATTTCCAAACAGATATAAGAGTCCAAGTTAGTTATCCAAAAATATAAGTATCTCTAAACTGTTTTTAGTATATGCAATTTATTCATAATCAAATGACTACTCATGTATAGAGAAAGGTTTATATTCAAATTGGTCATCAGATAACAGGTATACATATCTCAAATATTGAACTATTTAATATAACAGCTGTAGCATTAAATAAAATCCGCTTAACTAACCTGCAATACTAACAACAATAAGTTCCTAATTCAAATATTTCTTAAGAGTTAAGAATATTATCTAATTATGAATATTAGATAAAACAAAAGGATATGTCGAAAAGAATACCCTGTCCAGTCAAAATGAGGAAACTGCGCTGTTCGTGACTGTCCTTTCCTCAAACAATAAAGCCAGCCATCATTTGGTGAGGCTATATTCTGTTCCCATGGAGCATTTGTTCCAACTGATGATAGTTTTGCCTTCAAATGAACAGATTTATGAGAGCTCCAAGATGCCTTGAAACAGTCCTGAGTACTATTACGAGTAAACATTACATTAACTACCAACACAGACATATACAAAATACACACACACACACACATATAGACTAAAACTGGTATATATTAATAACAAAATAAGGGAAAACAGCAACAAACCAGAAAGCAGCACCTTCGCGTGGAAGCTTCAACTCAACACACTTAGGACACCTAAAAAATGAAAACACCTTTAGTTAAAACATAAAATTACCTAACAGGTCTTTCATGCATAATCTATGTTATATATGTAGGGTACAGATCCTGTAAGACACACTTTTAAAATAGGAACAGAAAAAAGCTATAAAAAATTTAATTTCGATAATATATATAAAAAATTTCACAAACTTGACATTGTTAGAACTCAAACACATTCAGAGTTTCATGCAAGTCAAGAATGTTATTAATAACTTCAACGGGAACATATTGTATGATATAAATCAAAAGTTTGAGTATTTGCATTGTTCTTATTTTAGAAGTGTTCACATTAATTCTTCTATATATGTACTTATGTACGTATATGTACATACACCATTTCAGTTTCATATGCTTATGTCAGACCTAGTCATATCTAAGCACAAATTGCTAATATTTGCATATTTACTACTCTAATTCAGCACCAATTCTTTAAAATTTTGAAACTGATGATCGGTAAATATATAGAATAATTGCAACTAAAATTAAGAAATGATAAACACATACTGAAGATGAGCAGGCTTTCCACATTTAACACAAGATAAACTACTTTCCGTAACGTCTGTCCCGCCGGTCATTACTATCAACTGATCGTCAAGAAATTAACAAAATATGGATTAATTTGAGTGCGAATAACGATAATTAGCCGATGACCAGATACAGAAATGAGAAATGAACTTACCTCTGAATCCAATTTGAATGATTTGTTTGTAAAGAGAAGCTAGGGTTTATATTCGGAGATATTGACCGAGAATTGGGAATGTATTGGCGGCGGCCCGATGTCATACGGCTGAAGGGCTTTTTTGGAGCATTAGGTTTTCTTTGGGGTTAATTTTGTAACTATCCAATGTCCGGTGGTCCTATGGCGTTTTTCTAAAAGTAGCAATATACTCATGTATTGTAGTGTTAGATAGATGGAGATGTACACGTTTGTGAAAAGTTTGATTAATAATAATTGAAGTGATAGTGTAATTATCTATTATCATCTTCTTATATATTTTACTAGTAAGTTTTTTTGCCGTGCCAAGCACGGCCCCAATTGATTTATGTCTCACGAAACAGATGATGTGCTATCGGAAGGATTTAAGAGAAGTTTTCCCATATACATATGTATTAACACGAACTATATAATATCATTTGAATGAAGATACTATGATAAAGAAGCGTGAAAGTAAAATGGTGATATTTCGCAAAACTCGTATCTATAAATATCTTTAAAGCTTTCGTTTAAAAGAACAATAATTAATTGTTATCTTAATTTTATTAACAGTGTCATCTATACTTTTTAAGTTTAATTTGTCTACAATCATCATCTAAGTATCATATAAACATAGCACACCAAATATATTAGCTCCACATCTCCCTTGTAGGCTTACAATATGAATTATTTTATGTATAAGTTTTTAATGCAAAATAAATTAGAATTAACATAAAATTAGAAAGTTTATTGATCAATATTAATATATTGTGTAAATGGTAATTTGGAGGGTACCTATTACCCCCGTATTATATTTCAATGATACACGTCCGCCCTACTCATATGGAGCATCAAAGCTGGGCAAATCACATGTACACAAATCAACCACATATGGTCATTTGCGGTGGCAACCACTTGGGCAATATCCAATTCATTGTAATCGTTTGAAATTTATTTTTAAAATGTAAATATCTTTCACATTTTACATTATTTGATACTACTATTTAACGTGCCATTTGATTAGAGCACGTAGAATATTTGAGATCTTCTTTGATTATACTATAGTTATAGTTATAGTTAATAATAATAATGATAATAAAGAAAAGAATATTTTTTTTAGATAATTAAAAGATTGATGACATGTGTCATCCTAAGAAACAAATGAGTTTTCTTTATATATATATCAAGACAAGATAAAAAAAGATTCAATGAAATGGCATGTTAAAAAATTTCAAAAATGATATGCAAAGTTTAAAATGTAAGGTTGTTATAAAAATAAATACTACTCGGTAATACTATAACTCAATGATTGGTTGGATAGATTGAATAGTTAATGAATTTTGAACGGTAATCAAATTTTTTAACATTGTTTGAGTTTAATTTTAAGATAGAGTAAGAGATGTTTTATATATAGTTAAATATTAAGATAAATAAATAGCTACAAATATAAATCTCATCCGTCTAAACAATATCAAGATAAATAGCTACAAATATAAATCTCATACGTCCAAAGAAATTCAAAGACCGAGGTATTTCTCTAAATTGCCACTTGTATGGATCATTTTATACAAATTTGATTTTTCATCATCCGTACATGTATGAATATGCGTGTGAATGCTTCAATATGAACTCCTTACAAGAAATATCCAATAGTACGAAGCCATAAACAATAAAAAAGTAGCGTGACACTTATTTATCTATTTAATGATTGCATTACTTGACATCCATGTGTTAGAACACTCAATGTCACTTATAGATTCTTTTAAATTTGAGGTATAAAGTGTGTTGGTTAGTAAGTCTTGAGCTAGCTTGTTAAACAATAGTATCGTCGCTCTTATAGAAATCACTAGTGAAAAACAATTTTGACAGGGATAGTTCAATCACCGTTGATACATCATACATTGCGTGAAGTTGAACTATAACCATTGATTTTCTCTTACAAGGAAATCTTAAATCATTCTTGATGAATTTTATGAGCACATTGTTTGTTTTTTATATAACATAAACGTTTGGTGCATGTTTGATTGGTAATCTACCATAGTACATTTGCAAAAATGACTTTCGGGTTGTTTACCTTTTTCCTCGTTAAGTCCTATATGGATATAGATGGCAGAATGGATATGGAATGACTATATGTAGTAATCAGTGAATCATTTATGCTGTTTACTTTTTACACTGAATAAACAGTCTGAATGATAAAATTGACTATTTTACCCCTTTACTAAATAACTTTTTGCTTTGTTTTCGATGACAAATTTGATTATTTAGGTTACTAATTTATAAAATATAAACATTAACTATATTATTATTTTTAAGAATTATATGAACACCATTTGATTAAATTCTTTTATAAATTTTTTATTTTATTATTCGTTAGAGAACCACCGCTGTGTATTAACAAATTTCGAGCACCAACTAAAAAGAAATTAGAACTTAGAAAAGATAATAACAAAAACTTATCATCATCCTCTTCGTTCCCCACATGGTAGTAATATTATCGTCGGTGAAGCAAGCCTTTTTCGTGAACTTATGCTTTCTACAACTATTATTCTCAAACAAATCACTTCCGAATGTAAACACACCCTCAAATTAATCACAAACTATTAGCCTTCTATGTTTCAAGACTTGTTTTATTCAACAATATTAACAGGTTTGATGAATCGAGAGGATGATCGACACATAGGCGACAACAGTGGTGTGTTAACGTCTCTGGAGCAGGTGACGATGGGGTGCGTGGATTTCTGGAGTGTGTGACGGCGGATGTGCAGAGGTCGCCAGAGTATGTGACAACTGAAACGCCCTGAAATTTTTTTTTTATATATTATTCAAAACTCATATTTGTCAAATCATAATAACATAACCTTTAAAACTATAACCAGCGTCTTATCTCCTTTGACTTTACAAAGTCAAATATATATATATGTAACCGTTACAATTTAACAAACTTCTCATTTGTTCAACTTTAAACGCAATTTCATATTAAACTGGGCGACTTATACAAGTATCATCGTAATGATAATTTGGAAGAAAGAGAAGCTTTCCTAACCATATAGCAATTCTCCAATCCACGCTATCTTCATACAACCCTACGTTATCCATCATGCATTTTTGATTCAACTGAACCATACCTACAACATAAAACAACTGGACGGGGTAAGCTAATGCTTAGTGAGAAATATGAACAATTAAATAAGTAATGCACATTCACATTGACATGTATCACACATCATATTACACGTTTACTTATACACATAACCGTGGAGCAGTTGTAGAGTTCATAGTGAACCTTTCCAATAAGTACCATACCACGACGGTATGCATACTAAAACATCATCTGGACTGTTAAGGATCCTTAACCATCTGAACATCATCGAGCTAGTGTCATGATCACTACTCGGCCATACCATACCCTACTACTCATTTGCATGAGAAGTGTAAAACATAACATAGCCACGTGCAAAGCACGCCCTTACACATACATAACCACGTGCAAAAGCACGCCCTTATCCGTAATCCGTCATCTGTCTTACATGTGATCTCTACAATGCCCAATTCACATAATTCACATTTCAGCAATTTCTAACATATCCGATCAATTACCACTTATCCGCATGCCGTATCATAACAACTTTATAACATATAACAATCTAAAACATAATAATTTACAACTATAAACTGGCACACAATAAAGTTCACATAATACTTCACCTGATTGTGTAAACCTCTTGCTCGGAAGCAATCCGGTATTACACAATCATTACTCATTTAATTACCCATATTACTCACCTTAACCTTTTTGGAAAATATGCAACTTAATACAAAGCTCGTGGGTATCACGTCTTGAACCACCTATTACATAGCACGTAAACATAACAACATATTCAATAACTAACAATCATAGTAATAATCACTAATCATAACCATAAATCTATCACCCATTGGATAGATTAAGTTTAACTCTTAATTCAAATTAATTCAAGCATCTCCATGATTATGTAAATCATCACTTAATCTATCAAATTACACTTCTCAATTCATCATTACAAGTTAACTTCCATTTTACACCTTACTACTTTTCATTAATTACTTTTACAACACTTTTCATATACTTTATAAAGCTGGATAACTGCTACTTAACCCCTGTATTCGATCAACTTAAAATCAGTTCTGGGCACCAAGGCCTTAACCAACAGAAAGTAGACTTTCTCACCTTTCTAACGATATAAAACACATCAAAAATGAAGCTACAGTTTATTATTTATGACCATTTCAAAATGACCATTTTTTTGCATATAAGTTGTCCAACAAAACTAGTTTTCAACAAAAACATATCAAATTGACTCCAACATGTATAAGACACTTTCATTTATTCACACCAACACAAATAACACTTTTGGGACTGATTTTACAAGTCTACTTCTGTAACACCCCAAATGAATAAAGTAATAGTAGTTGTTTTAAATTATTATTACTCAAGGTGAAATAAAATAGTAATAAATGTAAGTCGATTTTAAAGTTCCAGACAATGATAATCACGGGGAATAAAACTTAAACATATATATATCTATTACATACGTGTGTACATACCATATATCATTATCATCATTTTCAAACCTCCAGAAGCTCCCCGAGATCAAGAAATACGCTAGAACCAAAACCCTTAAACTAGAAATCGATTCAAAACCCCAAATTGAAGCTAGAGAATATGAATTCATCACTAATTAATCATTTCTAGCATGAGGTAATTATGTTCTTCACTTAATTTTAACCTAGAATCTTGATTTTCATAAGTTTTTGGTGGGTTTTGATGGATTAATGATTCTAATTCGAATTAGGGTTTCTAAATGATTGAATTATGATATAGAAGTGAAATAATCATTGTGGTTAATACTAATTCATTATAGAATTTGTTAATTTAATTTGTATCTAATGAATCAAAAGTGGGTTTTGATTAAAGGAATATGATTTGGTGATAATTCACCTAAATTGATGGTTAAAAGTGTTGTGGAGCAATATTTGTGAAATTTAAAGTATGGAAATTAGTGGTTAAGTATTTGAATTAATTATGATTATGAGGATGATTATGGTTAAGTTGATATAAAGATCATGATGATCATTAGTAATGATTGAAATAGGATATAAGTGTTGTTGAAATAGTAATTAAAGTATTATATAAGTGATTAAGTCATAAATATGATTATGGCCCAAGGATGAAATAATGAATATAATGAATTAATGAAGTTGATGTGATTCTTCATAACTATTGAATTGGTTTATAATGGATCTTGAAATATGATAAGAAATATTCATTGGAAATAGTATGCAAGTAATGAAATAAAGAGAATTATGAAATAAGAGAGTATGTGTAATATGATCAATCCAAATAGGTGATGGATTGATAATGTGAATTTATTGATTATAATGATTTCTAGATGTTGAATGTGTTATTATATCAATAGGTGATATGCTAAATGATCAAGAATGATGGCTTGGCTATTCAAGGATGACATCATGTAATTGCTTAAAAACAAAGGTGAGTGTTATGGGGATTAAATAAATAATGATTGTATGTTTCAGATTGCTTACGAGTAAGAGGTCCATACAATCGAGTATTAGTTGTTTGTATCTTATCTTGTTTCTTAATAGTGAATTATTATGGTAGTGACTTAATAGATTGTTTCCAAGAAATAGGGTGGTACGACCCAATGAAATATTAGTTGCTTCGAATCTTGATTCTTATTGTGATAATTATGATATTGATTCTATGTGTTGTGGTGATATTAAGTTTTGTATTTCGTGTTAAGATGTTTGGTTGTTGATTAAGTGAATTGGTGTGTGAATAATGTGATGATTATGTGGATTTGTAGAATTAGTGAATTGTAGAGATTGTATTAATATGAAATTATCATGGATTACGAAATAGGTGCATGGCACCACTTGTATCTTAAGCTTGGTATTCAATTTGAGGTAATTTGGTACCTTGCTTATTTGTATCTATTGGACCGCAGATCCTTACGAAATAATGTAACACCTGCATAATTAGGATAATTAATTATGCCTAATTGTTTGTAACTAGTTGTAATTAGTATGTAATAGGACTAATTACAGGCTCTATTTGTATATATATATAAGGTGATTTATATATATGTGTGTGTACTTACGCGATTTGGATAAATCGTGCGAATTAACCGGACGGAGTCCGACACAGTTTATTTGGACGTTGGTGACAGAAATTTACTTAAAAAAATGAGAACGTATTTTGTTATATAAATACACAACCGAACGAGCATTATTTACATATTATCACGACGACATTTTAACTAACGCCACAAAATGTAATAAACGCGACTTAATAATTAAAATATTGCGACAAATGTTTTCACTATTAATTTCAAAGTATTTTTATTTAAATACTCTAGTTACATTTTAAAATATAAACGTTTGGTTAAATATTAAAAACTAGTGAATAAACGATTAGGACACGGAGTCAACACTGTGTTTTGGGGAGTATTTTCCCCCTCCTTCTTTGATGGATCAGCCAACCCCACCCCCACTCCCCATTCTTCTTTCATTTTCATCACCTCCAAAATACACACACCCACAAACTCTCTCAACCCCAATTTACACCAAATTTTCGACATCAAATCTCGACCACGAAAATTACATATTCGGAATCACCATCACGAGTGGAGCAAGAATATCAAGATCGTTTTCACCATTTCATCCTCCATTTAGCTCGATTCGCAAAAGTAAGAAATTTCTAAAATCTTAGATCTATTCAATTTGGTGTAATGTTTTGATGTTTTGATGTGTACACAACATAGTTATAACCTAATACATGAAGAATACACGATTTTATAGCTCAAAAATGGGTTAGATTTGCGTTTTTGGTCGAAAATTCTTGAAACCCGAAAGTTTCTGGGCTGGTGTTCATACATGCGACACAAGCCTTGTGTCGCATGCTGTGTCGCATAAACCCGTTTGTGTCGCACCTTGTGTCGTACCAATCCTTTAGTGTCGTAACCTTTGCGACACAATATTGTGTCGCACTCTATGTCGCATACTATGTCGTATTTAATACGACACAACCGTTCTGTCGCTATTAAATTAGCATCGCAAGCTTTTTGCGACACAACCACTGTGTCGCAGAGCTCTTGTGTCGCATCCCTCATGCGACACAACCCTTGTGTCGCATATAAACCCTTGTGTCGCATATTATGTCGCAGAAAACAGAAAACTTGGAAATTTTAAAGGATTTTCACTATAGAAAAAGTCAAAGTTACTGTACAAAAAAGTCAAATTTTACTGTAGCAGTACTGTAGCAAATCTACTGTAGCAAAGTCAACATTTTAGAATTTTTGCTACAAACCGTCACCAACGGGCCAAACATGTTTTCCAACAAACAAACAATTACAAACATACGGACAAACACTGGATATACTAGTTGTGTACAACTAAACGAAACGTCTCGTGAGACGCATACTTACATAACTTCATATGATTAGGCATTTGAAGGTTACGGGTTCAGAGAACCTACTTGCTTTACTTACTACTTGCTAATTGCAACTGATTACTACAAGACTCAGGTGAGTCTTACGGCCCCACTTTTACTGCTTTATCTTATTGGGGGAGATACATGCTACTGATTTTCCTGAACACAAGTACTAAACTGATTTCTATACCAAACGGAATTGCATGAGTTAATTACTATTTACAGAAGTCTCTCCATCATATATCGTTAGTTATGGACTTAAGCGCGAACAGTAGTTAATGGATCCATTAGGGAAATGACCCTCCCCACCCGGGGCAGTAGCGCTGCCACGTACCGATTTACACGTATAAACGGGTGACAACTTATTCGTTACTGATGCTTGCTCAATTACGAGCATGTCACGGGAGCAAACTTATTACTTACGGGTTAAGCTTCGATTATGAGCCTCATGGCAACGGTATAAACTTACTTACTTACATTTGCGGGATTGCAAATACTGGTTTACGATTTCTGGATTGAAATTGCTGATTTTGCGCCTGCGGGCATTACTGATGAAATCTCGTGTTCAAAGCTGATATTACTTACAAACCTGTGAGATTCACCAACCTTTTGGTTGACACTTTTTAGCATGTTTTCTCAGGTACCCGGATGGAGTAGGATTACTCCAGGATTTTAGCTAGAGTCGCATGATTTCAACACAACTGCATTAACGGAGATTCTTAGCATTATCTTTTGTATATTACGATTATGTAATAGAATCTCCCGCTATACGCGTGGACTTTAGGGGAAACTACATTTTGTATACGAAAACACTAAGTTTTCAAACATTATATCTATGGAATGTAACTAATTTACAAACGTTGCATATAGATGTCGTTTGCTTTATCTTTGTGCTGTGATATTTGATTAGTAACACCCCAAACTATGCTTCCGCAAAACAGTAAATTTCGGGGGTGTTACAGATTGGTATCAAAGCCTAAGGTTATAGTGAACTAGGTTGCATTTAGTGGGCCTAGACTATGACCGTTAGGCAGTATTCTCTCATTAGGCATGACTGGTTCAGGAATTACAGCATACGACTTTAATTTAACATAGCCTGATCAACTATGTACAATTAAGGAAAGATGATGTGAGACCTGAAATGATTATGTTGAACGGGGATACGTTAGTTGACTCTGACCACGAGAGAACCGGACCCTTACTTGATACGTGCTAGACACTAGGCTGGATATGATATATGTATATATATATTAGCCTCGTCTTACTTACACTCTGCCACAGGAATGGCAAACACACCACCTAATCCGTCACACTCTCACTCACATGGGTCACGGAACCCACGAGTAGCCAGGAGGAACACAAGGTCGCCTCGAAACAGCCCTTATCCTGTACATAACTCTCAGAACTTGGCACATCTCACGTTGCCAGTATTGGCTACCCAACTTCACCGTCAGGAGCAAAGGCTCGAACATCTCGAACGGGAACAACTTCGAATGACCTACCTGCTTCGCCAGGCACTTGATCACATATCCCAACTCCAGCGAGAACAAGAGGATACCAACCTCTTTGTAAGCATAATTCAGGATTCAATGACCGCCGAATTAGGTGCGGATGAACTTGTAAGAAATCGACTTGAGGAATGTGAACAGCGTTCACAGGAGACTGAGGATCACTCTCGTGTACTAGCACAACGACTGGCCTTAGTTGAAGACAATGCCAGGCAAACCAACAGGCTGGCAGAAACCGTGGACCGCCTTGTCGCGCTGATGGAACAGATTAATCTACATTAAGACTAGTGTAGTCTTTGTCTCGTAATCTAATGACTATCTAGCGCTATTCTATAAACTAGTCGGATGTAACAATTCCCGACACCTTTTGTAATATCTCTGTAGGATGTAACCTTTGAACTCACATTATCTATCAAACTTCCCTTGATATTTCAACTCATAATAATTGTCATTTTTCCATGTTGATGTTATGTATTACTGCTTTTATACATGTACATCTGTGACAATTACAAGTTCCTACAAAATCTCATGTATCTTCATTTCTTTTATGAAGAATCATGCCGCCAAAGACAAGACCATACACCGATGCCCAGATTACCTCCCTTATAACCCAGGCTGTTACTGAAGCCTTGGCTCGGAATACTCCACCAAATTCCTCGAGGAACAGCGATGCCGCTGAAACCACTACTACTAAACCCTGTTCATACAAAGACTTTCAGAACTGCAAACCCCTAAACTTTGCAGGTACTGAGGGAGCTATCGGTCTAGTACGCTGGATCGAGAAAGTTGAGTCTGTATTTCTGATCTGCAACTGTGCGGAGGGAGACAAAGTTAAGTTCTCCGTTAGTACTTTTACTGACACCGCACTCACCTGGTGGAACACATATGCCCAGACTGTGGGTGTTGCTAATGCTTACAAACTCCCGTGGGAGGAGTTGAAGAAGATGTTGAGGGGCGAGTATTGCCCCAGGGATGAATTGAAACAACTAGAAGTGGAATTCTGGAACCACAAGATGCAGGGTGATGACATCACCGGATACACAAACCGTTTCCACCAACTGGCACTTCTGTGCCCCACCATGGTCGATCCTGAGTACAAGAGGATCGAGAAATTTGTTGATGGTCTTCCTGAGAGACTCCAAGACCTGGTAACTTCTTCCAAACCGGGTACTATTCAGAGCGCCATCCGTATGGCCCATGAACTAACGGCAAATTCTGTCCGCCGTGGCACAACTTCAACCCCATCTGCAAACAACAAACGCAAGTGGGAAGGAAACCCCAACTCATCCAACCAAACCTCCAACAAAAAGCCTGAGTACAGTAAGGCTTATTCATCGGGGACTTCGGAAAAGAAAGGGTACAACGGGAACAAGCCTTACTGTTCCAAATGCAGCCGCCATCATGACGGTTCTTGCCCTTGCTCCAACTGCAAACGGTTCGGGCATCTAGCCAAGGATTGCCGAACCAACATTTCTACCCCCAACACCAATGCACCAAAGGCCTGCTTTGGGTGCGGAAATTCAGGGCACTTCAAGAAAGATTGCCCAAAGCTGAAAAACAACAACAACCCTGCTCGCGGTAGAGCTTTCGTTATCAAGGCTGGGGAAGCCAGACAAGACCCGAACGTCGTGACGGGTACGTTCCTTCTCAACGACCTTACTGCTTCTGTGTTATTTGATACCGGTGCCGATAGAAGCTTCATTTCTGAGAAATTTAGCCCTTTACTTGATATTACTCCCACTGCCTTAGATGCTAAATACATTGTTGAATTAGCTAACGGCAAACTGATTGAGACTGATAGTATCATACACAACTGTACACTTAACCTCACGAACGAAATATTTCCCATTGATTTAATCCCTGTCGAGATCGGCAGCTTCGATATTATTGTTGGTATGGATTGGTTATCCAGGCACCGAGCTGAAATCATCTGTCATGACAAACTCGTTCGCATACCTCTTGTCTCCGGTGGAACCTTAGTCCTACAAGGGGAGACCGGTAGACGGAATCTGAATATTGTATCCCGTCTGAAAACGAGAAAATATCTACAAAAAGGGTATCAAGCCAACCTCGCACATGTAACGGAGAAGAAGTCGGAGGAGAAGCGACAAGGGGATGTTCCGATCGTGCGGGATTTCCCGGAAGTCTTTCCTGAAGACTTGCCCGGACTTCCGCCACCTAGACAAGTTGAATTTCAAATCGAACTTGTGCCCGGAGCTGCACCCGTGGCACGAGCCCCTTACCGTTTAGCACCATCCGAAATGCAGGAGTTGTCTAACCAACTACAGGAACTCCTGGACAGAGGATTCATTCGACCAAGTTCCTCACCTTGGGGAGCTCCGGTCTTATTCGTGAAAAAGAAAGATGGATCTTTCCGCATGTGTATCGACTACCGAGAGCTGAATAAGCTAACCATAAAGAATCGGTACCCACTTCCTAGAATTGATGATCTGTTTGACCAACTCCAGGGATCGAGTGTTTACTCAAAGATTGATCTACGGTCGGGTTATCATCAACTCCGAGTCCGTGACAATGATATCCCAAAGACAGCTTTCCGAACTCGTTATGGGCATTACGAATTCCAAGTGATGCCATTCGGGTTGACTAACGCACCGGCCGTATTCATGGACCTTATGAATCGGGTGTGCAAACCATATCTTGACAAATTCGTCATTGTGTTCATCGATGATATCCTGATTTACTCTCGCAACGAGCAGGAACATGCTCAACATCTGAAAACCATTCTAGTACTTCTGAAACACGAAGAGTTATATGCAAAATTCTCTAAGTGTGAATTCTGGATTCGAACCGTTCAATTCCTCGGGCACGTGATTGACAGCCAAGGAATTCATGTTGATCCCGCCAAGATTGAAGCAATCAAGGGCTGGGAGTCACCGACCACTCCAACCGAAGTGAGACAATTCTTAGGTCTTGCTGGTTACTACCGCCGATTCATCGAAAACTTTTCAAGAATAGCTGTTCCCCTAACCACACTGACTCAGAAAGATAAGAAGTTCGATTGGACTGATAAACAAGAGTCAGCTTTCCAGCTATTGAAAAGCAAACTTTGCAGTGCACCAATCTTGTCCTTACCCGAGGGCACCGACGATTTCGTAGTTTACTGCGACGCCTCACACCAAGGACTTGGTTGTGTGTTGATGCAACGGGAAAAAGTCATTGCCTATGCCTCACGACAACTAAAAATTCACGAGAAAAACTATACGACCCACGACCTCGAGTTAGGTGCTGTGGTCTTCGCATTGAAAATCTGGAGACATTATCTCTACGGTACGAAAAGCACTATCTTCACTGATCACAAAAGTCTCCAACACATATTCGATCAGAAGGATCTAAACATGAGACAACGTCGCTGGGTTGAGTTACTTAGTGACTACGACTGCGAGATCAAATACCATCCGGGCAAGGCTAACGTAGTTGCCGATGCCTTAAGCCGAAAGGAACGAGCGAAACCCCTTCGAGTCCGAGCACTTTCTATGACAATTCTTAACGAGCTTCCTGCTCAAATCCTTACCGCTCAACTTGAAGCACTCAACGATGAAAACTTGAAAAATGAAGCCTTGCGAGGCTTGGATAAACAATTCGAAATCAAACCCGATGGAACTCGATACTTCTCTAACCGGGTGTGGTTACCCAAATTCGGAAACTTGCGAGATTTGGTGATGGCTGAAGCTCACAAATCTCGATACTCTATACATCCTGGATCTGACAAGATGTATCATGACGTCAAAGGGTTGTATTGGTGGCCTAACATGAAAGCTGACATCGCCTTGTACGTCAGTAAATGCCTAACCTGTTCCAAAGTCAAGGCCGAACACCAAAGACCCTCGGGGTTGCTCCAACAACCTGAAATTCCGCAATGGAAATGGGAACAGATTTCCATGGACTTTATTACCAAACTACCAAAAACTTCGAATGGTTGCGATACCATTTGGGTGATCGTGGACCGTCTCACGAAATCTGCTCATTTTCTGGCCATCAAGGAAACCGACAAGATGGAGCGTCTGACTCGCATCTATGTCAAAGAAATCATCTCACGACACGGTGTACCTATCTCGATCATCTCGGATAGGGACAGCCGTTTTACTTCTAACTTTTGGCAATCGCTACAAAAATCTCTTGGTACTCGTCTGGATATGAGTACTGCTTATCACCCGCAAACCGATGGCCAAAGCGAGCGAACTATTCAAACACTGGAGGATATGCTACGAGCCTGCGTAGTTGACTTCGGTACTTCTTGGGAAAATCACTTACCGTTGTGCGAGTTTTCGTACAACAACAGTTACCATACCAGCATAAAGGCTGCACCCTTCGAGGCACTTTACGGGCGTAAATGCCGATCACCTATCTGTTGGACTGAGTTAGGAGATTCCCAACTCACGGGTCCAGATATCATTCAAGAAACTACTGAGAAAATTGTTGGTATTCAAAACCGGTTGAAAGCCGCACGTGATCGTCAGAAAAGCTATGCTGACGTGAGACGCAAACACCTTGAGTTCCAGGTAGGGGACAAGGTACTTCTCAAAGTGGCACCGTGGAAGGGTGTCATTCGATTCGGAAAGCGAGGCAAACTAAATCCTAGGTACATCGGACCATTCGAAATCCTGGAAAGGATTGGTCCAGTGGCATACCGCCTACAACTTCCTGCTGAACTTAGCAGCGTACACAACACATTCCACATTTCTAACTTGAAGAAATGTCTGTCTGACGAGACACTGATTATACCGCTCGACGAAATTCAAATCGATGATAAACTTCATTTTGTCGAGAAACCTATGGAAATCATGGACCGTGAGGTCAAACGATTGAAACAGAGTCGTATTCCCATCGTAAAGATCAGGTGGAATTCTAGGCGCGGCCCTGAGTTCACCTGGGAACGGGAAGACCAAATACGACAGAAATACCCACATCTTTTCCCAGATAACGCACCGTCCGTGCACTCAAGCTAATTTCGGGACGAAATTTCTTTAACAAGGGGAGAATGTAACACCTGCATAATTAGGATAATTAATTATGCCTAATTGTTTGTAACTAGTTGTAATTAGTATGTAATAGGACTAATTACAGGCTCTATTTGTATATATATATATAAGGTGATTTATATATATGTGTGTGTACTTACGCGATTTGGATAAATCGTGCGAATTAACCGGACGGAGTCCGACACAGTTTATTTGGACGTTGGTGACAGAAATTTACTTAAAAAAATGAGAACGTATTTTGTTATATAAATACACAACCGAACGAGCATTATTTACATATTATCACGACGACATTTTAACTAACGCCACAAAATGTAATAAACGCGACTTAATAATTAAAATATTGCGACAAATGTTTTCACTATTAATTTCAAAGTATTTTTATTTAAATACTCTAGTTACATTTTAAAATATAAACGTTTGGTTAAATATTAAAAACTAGTGAATAAACGATTAGGACACGGAGTCAACACTGTGTTTTGGGGAGTATTTTCCCCCTCCTTCTTTGATGGATCAGCCAACCCCACCCCCACTCCCCATTCTTCTTTCATTTTCATCACCTCCAAAATACACACACCCACAAACTCTCTCAACCCCAATTTACACCAAATTTTCGACATCAAATCTCGACCACGAAAATTACATATTCGGAATCACCATCACGAGTGGAGCAAGAATATCAAGATTGTTTTCACCATTTCATCCTCCATTTAGCTCGATTCGCAAAAGTAAGAAATTTCTAAAATCTTAGATCTATTCAATTTGGTGTAATGTTTTGATGTTTTGATGTGTACACAACATAGTTATAACCTAATACATGAAGAATACACGATTTTATAGCTCAAAAATGGGTTAGATTTGCGTTTTTGGTCGAAAATTCTTGAAACCCGAAAGTTTCTGGGCTGGTGTTCATACATGCGACACAAGCCTTGTGTCGCATGCTGTGTCGCATAAACCCGTTTGTGTCGCACCTTGTGTCGTACCAATCCTTTAGTGTCGTAACCTTTGCGACACAATATTGTGTCGCACTCTATGTCGCATACTATGTCGTATTTAATACGACACAACCGTTCTGTCGCTATTAAATTAGCATCGCAAGCTTTTTGCGACACAACCACTGTGTCGCAGAGCTCTTGTGTCGCATCCCTCATGCGACACAACCCTTGTGTCGCATATAAACCCTTGTGTCGCATATTATGTCGCAGAAAACAGAAAACTTGGAAATTTTAAAGGATTTTCACTATAGAAAAAGTCAAAGTTACTGTACAAAAAAGTCAAATTTTACTGTAGCAGTACTGTAGCAAATCTACTGTAGCAAAGTCAACATTTTAGAATTTTTGCTACAAACCGTCACCAACGGGCCAAACATGTTTTCCAACAAACAAACAATTACAAACATACGGACAAACACTGGATATACTAGTTGTGTACAACTAAACGAAACGTCTCGTGAGACGCATACTTACATAACTTCATATGATTAGGCATTTGAAGGTTACGGGTTCAGAGAACCTACTTGCTTTACTTACTACTTGCTAATTGCAACTGATTACTACAAGACTCAGGTGAGTCTTACGGCCCCACTTTTACTGCTTTATCTTATTGGGGGAGATACATGCTACTGATTTTCCTGAACACAAGTACTAAACTGATTTCTATACCAAACGGAATTGCATGAGTTAATTACTATTTACAGAAGTCTCTCCATCATATATCGTTAGTTATGGACTTAAGCGCGAACAGTAGTTAATGGATCCATTAGGGAAATGACCCTCCCCACCCGGGGCAGTAGCGCTGCCACGTACCGATTTACACGTATAAACGGGTGACAACTTATTCGTTACTGATGCTTGCTCAATTACGAGCATGTCACGGGAGCAAACTTATTACTTACGGGTTAAGCTTCGATTATGAGCCTCATGGCAACGGTATAAACTTACTTACTTACATTTGCGGGATTGCAAATACTGGTTTACGATTTCTGGATTGAAATTGCTGATTTTGCGCCTGCGGGCATTACTGATGAAATCTCGTGTTCAAAGCTGATATTACTTACAAACCTGTGAGATTCACCAACCTTTTGGTTGACACTTTTTAGCATGTTTTCTCAGGTACCCGGATGGAGTAGGATTACTCCAGGATTTTAGCTAGAGTCGCATGATTTCAACACAACTACATTAACGGAGATTCTTAGCATTATCTTTTGTATATTACGATTATGTAATAGAATCTCCCGCTATACGCGTGGACTTTAGGGGAAACTACATTTTGTATACGAAAACACTAAGTTTTCAAACATTATATCTATGGAATGTAACTAATTTACAAACGTTGCATATAGATGTCGTTTGCTTTATCTTTGTGCTGTGATATTTGATTAGTAACACCCCAAACTATGCTTCCGCAAAATAGTAAATTTCGGGGGTGTTACAAATAAAGAGAAATCTCTACAACGGTTTCGTTGTTAATTGTGGAAACAGATAAGTGAATCTTTGATAAACGAATTATGTTATTGTATTTGTGGATATATTATTCATTTAATTGTCCATATGCTCACTAAGCTTTATGCTTACTCGTTTCAGTGGATTTCATTTTGTAGGTCTATGGTTTGGTTGAACCATTGGGATGAAATATGAATTCAAGGAAGTAATGTGGATAGGAGCTTGCAACTTGGTTAGACAAGCTTCTCTTTCTTTTGAATTGTCGTTATGAATTATCACTTGTGTAAATCGCCCAAAAGACACCTTTGAATTATGTTGATGAATTAAGGTGTATAGTGTCAATTGGTTGAAAACTGTGTCTTTGACTTGGTAAAGTCAAAGTGAATTATGATGGTGTCAATTTGGGTAATGGGAATATTGTATTGTGATAAATAGGGTAAATGTTGCAATATGTGAGTATTGATCATAGTTTTGGTATAATTATGATCAATGTGTCAAATGTTGAGTTTTGGCCCAAACGAGTGATCATGAATTAAGAATTATAGTATGTTGTTGAAATAAATTGAATTCAAGTGTCAAAGAGTTGAAATAGGTTAGTTTTGGTGAAAGTGTCCAAATGGACACCAAACGGGTCAAACGAGTCAAAATGGGTTAGAGTGGGTGTATGATGTTGATGAATACGCTCACACGTGTCAAATGTATCATAGAATATGTGGGAAAAAGGTTGAAGTCAAAAATCAAGTCATTTGGAATATAAGCATGTCACCAAAATGGTCCGAAATGGCCATAAATTGGTGAGACGTCCGTTTTCTCGATAAACGCATATTTTGAAAAAGTGTAAAAAGGGAAAGTTTCATGTTGGCATATTGGAGGTGCCTGCAAAATTTGGTGGTCTAATTCTTAACGAGTAAAAAGTTATGCTTGTTTGAAATTCGTATTTTGGTATTAATTTGTGCAGCCCTGATTCCTGGGGAATGGGAGTCATTCTTGGGGAATCTGAAATTAAATGTTAACAGCAACCCTGATTCCTGGGGAATGAGAGTCATTCCTTGGGAATCCGAATCTAAGTGTTAACAGCATGCCTGATTCCTGAGGAATATGAGTCATTCCTGGGAAATCTCTTGTAAATTCAATATTTTGTTATTTGAGTCATTATTTGATTAAGGGAACGATATAACGAGTCTAAAATGTTATATTTTAGACGTGGGACTTTACTAAAAAAATAAAAGTAAAAAAAAATATATATATATATATTTGGGGCGTTTCAACTTCATCACTAGAATCTCTATATTAAATCACATTATTCAAACACTCATGTTTTGCTCAACTTTCTGGATAGCCTGTAGCACTTTTAATATTTGACATACTTAAACTCATCTTCAGCTTTTGAGATCAACTTTTCTGGAAAATAGACTCGTACACTTTTCTAACGACTCAGACCACACTAAAACACGATTTACGGTTATTTAGTTATAATTTATTAAAAACAGTCAATTTTCTGCACTACAAACTGTCCAACTACGAATTTTTACCAAAACATGTCAATTCCACTCAAGCATACTCAAAACACTTTTATTGATTAACTTCAACTCAAATAACATCTTTGGGTTAAACTCAACAAGATTAAACATTCAATTCAACCACATTTACAACTCAATTCTTCACAATTTTTACTCATTAAATCACATTCTTTGTTTTAATATACTTATATCACCAAGTGTACAACTCTCTTACTTATCAACAATCTACATAATTATCTCATCAATTTCCTTACTTTACAATAAGCATCAAAACACATGAATATCAACATAATTCATCACTTTTTAAGCTCTAAATCATCAAAGCAACTCATATGTAACTCACTTCAACTAGTATATAACATATTTTCTCATGCATATAGTTAGATTAACTCTATTTCAACAACAACAACAACACAATAATAACTTATTATCATCAATCCATCATCCAAAAACCTCTACTTTAGGCAAAATTACCAAAATTCAAGAACATCACCAAACTTATCTCTGTTAGGGTTAAAGTTACTCCTTTAAACTCATTAACATCAATAGAAACATCTAACATCTAAGAATTCAACTTTTCTCAAAAACCAAATTAGGGTTCATCTTCACAAATATCTAAATAGCTCAAATTAAATGTTGTAGAGGGTAGTTCTTACCTTGTTGATGATGAAAAATGAATTGGAAACCTCAAACAATCAAGAATTTGTGCTCAATTTTGTGATCTCCTCTCTCCCTCCCTTCTTCCTCTTTTGGCGACACACACAGAAGCTCCAGAAACATTCTGGAACAATTTTATTTTCCAGCCTTTTTAATTAAAAGAATTAAATTAATTATTTCTCTTTTAACCCCTCAAACTCCTTCTCATTTGGCAGTTAATACCCCTCCTAACACCGTTTATGATTTCAACTAAATTAGTCCCTCAAAACTTTAAACTTCACACTTTAACCACATAACTTGTTTCTCATAATATTTTTAACCTCATCTTAATGATTGTATTATACTAAATACAAATAAAATTAAGAAACTCATTTAATATAAAAGGTATATATATATATACCTACAAAATTTGGGGTGTTACAACAACGGAGGTGGGGAGGTCGCCAGAGGTGAAGACAACAATGACGCGAAGGTTATCGGAGCAGGTGATAACGGTAGCTTGCAAAGAATATATACGGGAGCATAAAATGACTTGCAGGTGGCTTTGGTTTTTTCTCCACCAACCCGGGGGTAACACTGGACAAAGAATTGCTGAATGGGGAGTACATAGATATTTGGAATGACCGAAAAAGATATTGGGTAAGATGGCCTCAATTATTAAGTCGGAAGTAAACTTGCAGTATAAATGACCAAATAAGTCCACCAGTCATTTAAGCCCATTAATGCATAAATAAAGAGGCCCTAAACACGATTTGAGTGTGTTACAATGCAGGGTAAATGTTCAGCAATCGACTATTCATTTTGTCTCAGGGTATACAACTTATAAAATTTATATATCAACACTATAAATAACGAATTTTCAGGCTGAGTCGACATGTGCAACTTGCACTTGTAAATTATAGAGCATAAACAAGGTAAAAAAATAGTGAAAACTTCAAGCACTTCTATTGTTTAATGGTTGTAATTATACATGCGTTTTGACATAAAAATTGAAAGCTCATTACATATACCTATAATAAAACGGATAACTTATATTGTTGATTTATAGCATTGACCCAACACTCTAATTACCAATGATAGTGTACCCTCCCGCTTAATGTAAGCGGGAGGTTAACCCTCTATGCATGATACCGTATCGGTTAGATAACACCCGTATAACTTTAGGATATAGGTCGACAAGATATCCTTCACATACATAACCTTCTTGGCGTAAAATAATGATTACATGTGTTACCAAGTGGGAATCGCCAATAAGGTAATGTATGATGTAACATCCTGCCGCTTAAAGCGGCAAACTAACTCGTCGAAATTGTCATGGTAAGCATTGTCACTTAAGACAAAGAAGTACGTATATAAGACAAAGGCAATGACTGACATAGACTGAGGAAAAGGAGATGATGTACGACGAGCACCTCAGTGTTGGTCTCCTACGCGATGCAACCCATTGGTGAAGTACGTGACAGTGCCTGCAGCACGAAGGTGTCTGCCTGCCGACTTCAGTAGGAGTACCAAGGTCATTATCATCGAGAAGGGCCTTGGCACCATAAATAGACGAGGAGTTCTTCATACCAAGTAAGTTCATTTCACCATTCTCAACTATTCGCTTAGAGAGAGAAACTATGAATTCCACAATTATGGTATCTTACTCTCACGCCGGAGGTGAATCACGGGGCTTGCCCCCGTGCTTCACTTAACGTAGTGTTTCTTTCGTGGTCTTATTGCAGATTTGATAATAGAGTGTTACCCTCCTTATAATAGCTTACCCCACTTTGGCACTCATGCTTCCCTACGCATGATCAAATGGCGCCATCCGTGGGACACGAACCCACGACCACGTCTAGTACTACTTTGTGATACTATCCGTGCTTCACTTAACGCAATGTGAGTGTAACTTTGTGATAGTGTACCCTCCCGCTTAATGTAAGCGGGAGGTTAACCCTCCATGCATGATACCGTATCGGTTACATAACACCCGTATAACTTCAGGATACAGGTCGACAAGATATCCTTCACATACATAACCTTCTTGGCGTAAAACAATGATTACATGTGTTGCCAGGTGGGAATCGCCAATAAGGTAATGTATGATGTAACATCCTGCCGCTTAAAGCGGCAGACTAACTCGTCGAAATTGTCATGGTAAGCATTGTCACTTAAGACAAAGAAGTACGTATATAAGACAAAGGCAATGACTGACATAGACTGAGGAAAAGGAGATGATGTACGACGAGCACCTCAGTGTTGGTCTCCCACGCGATGCAATGCCTGCCGACTTCAGTAGGAGTACCAAGGTCATTATCATCGAGAAGGGCCTTGGCACCATAAATAGACGAGGAGTTCTTCATACCAAGTAAGTTCATTTCACCATTCTCAACTATTCGCTTAGAGAGAGAAACTATGAATTCCACAATTACGGTATCTTACTCTCACGCCGGAGGTGAATCACGGGGCTTGCCCCCGTGCTTCACTTAACGTAGTGTTTCTTTCGTGGTCTTATTGCAGATTTGATAATAGAGTGTTACCCTCCTTATAATAGCTTACCTTACTTTGGCACTCATGCTTCCCGACGCATGATCAAATGGCGCCATCCGTCTAGTACTACTTAGAATAGTATTTCAACACTTTACATATCAGATCAGTAACCCAAAACACACACGTTTATCACTCATATTGCAATTGCTAATGGCGGAAGAACAATCACAGCCCCAGGCTCCGCCGGGTTTCACTCCCGCGCAGTCTGCCGTCACACCGGTTGCGGCAACCACAAACTTAGGTTCCGTCACCTCAACAGAAAATCTTGCGCCACAACTTACCGACCCAGCATTCATTCGGCAAAATTTTTCTCAGATGGAACCGGCTATCCGAGAACATCTACGCCAACTTCGATTGCAAGGGGTTACATCACGTTTACAATATAACTCTGATGAAGAAGTAGATGAAGAAATTATAATGGAAACCTCACCTAATGGCAATCCGAGGCAGCAAGCTTCCATATTGCCGCAAAACACAGCCCAAATAACAAGCTACATGACCCTGCCGCATAGCCAACCAGCTGTTACCCAAGCAATGATGGGAGGCGGAGTGCCTCCTCCGCTGCCTCCTTTACTCGCTGCTCACTTGACAAACTCTGGGTACATTAACCCGCACCAATGGCATGGCAACCTTCCCTACGTGCCAACTAACAACGGGGAACCACGGCCGCCGTTGTTTCACCCACACGTGATGGGTGCAATGCCATTTCAGACCGGGATGCAAGCTTACCCTTTCGAGTCGGCAAGCTCACAGTTCCCAAACGTGCAAAATCAATGGTGGGGTCAAGGCTTCCCGAACATGCAAGACATCCCGAATCGGGCATTTCTCCAGCAAGGAGCCATGCCATGGAATTTGACGCAGCAGGCGGACTTCAATATGACTATACCAACTGAGCCAGGACCTTTCGCTAGATGGATAGAATAGTACCCTCTTCCCGACGGCCTTAAGGTACCAAGCAACGTCGGTATGTATGATGGCAAGACAGACCCAGACAATCACTTGAAGCTCATCCATGGAGCCATAAAAATACAAAAATGGGTCATGCCGATTGCCTGCCACATGTTCACAATGACGTTGAAAGACACGGCACGAGTTTGGTTGGATAGTCTCCCGCACAATAGCGTGAACAACTTTGAAGATTTGAAAACAAAGTTTAGATCCTACTTCAGCCAACAAAAGAGGTATTGTAAAACCAAGTTGGAGGCACACAACATCAAGCAAAAGGAGAATGAGAGTATCCGACAATTCATTACAAGATATACGGATGAGACTCAACAAATCAAAGGCCTCCACGAGGACCTCAGGATGTCTGGATTTATACATGGTCTCCGTGTTCGAGAATTGGTGGTTTTTCTTTCCACGGACCTCCCAACAACCTACCAAGGTGTAATAGACAAGGCTCACACTTATGTGCAAGCAAAAGAGACTGCCACTAATGGGCAGTATGTGGAAAAAAATGAAGTCCCAGAAGGTAACAAGTGGAGCAGGGAAGGCCCTGATCGAAGGAGAAAAGAGAAACACGATAAAACGCGAGCACAACCGTACCAAAAACCAGCGAATCATGGTATCCTACATTCTTTGACTAAAACACCGAAAGACATTTTGGCCACCGAAAATTTATCATTAAAGGCACCCCCCCCGTTTAACGGGTAAGGCGAAAACAAGGGATTAGCAGAAGTTTTGCGACTTTCACAATGACTTCGGTCATGATACCAACTACTATCGTGAATTGCGAAACCAAGTGGAAGAGGTTGCTAGATCAGGTAAACTTGATCACTTAATAAAGGGATTCAAGCAAAACCGGAATCATGGATCTACATCTGGTGGGCGGCAGGGTCATGTGGACAAGCAACATGCTCCCTCCCAGACTGAAGAGCCAATCTTAATGATATCCGCCACTCATTCACAACACAATCATGGGAGTAGGTCGGTACCCGTCATACCAACCAACACCATTTCTTTCCCTGCAATTCCCGAAGAAGAATACTCATGCAAACCGGTTATTATCAAAGCCTTAGTTGCTAACAGAGTGGTTGGTAGGATCCACCTTGATGGGGGAAGTGCATGTGACATAATGTACGAGCATTGTTTCATGAAGTTACGCCCAGAGATTAGAGCGAAGAAGGTTGACGCTCGGGCCTTCCTAGTCGGATTCTCGGGGGAAAAGACTTGGCCGTTAGGGGAAATTAGCCTGCTTGTGACGATTGGAAAGCATCCCCTCATGCGCACTGAAATGATTGATTTTGCAGTAGTTCGATCACCCTCACCTCACAACATCTTATTGGGACGCACAACAATGAAAGAAATGGGCATAGTTGTTTCTACCATTCACGGAATGGTTAAATTCCAAACTTCAAGAGGCGTAGGAACACTATCTACCGAGGAGCAGCAAGAAATCCCGTGCATTCCCGTCAATAGCTCCGGATATGAAGGTGAGTCGTCTATGCCGCCAAACGTGCTTACTTGCGATGACTCTGAAGAAAAGATAGTAATTAACAAGGAGCATCGCGACCAAACGATCTCCATAGGAAAGAGCCTCCCTACAGAAGTTAAAAGGAAGCTTAAAACACTATTGGATAGTAATCTTGACATCTTTGCCTGGTCCCCGGCAGACATGACCGGTGTGCCGAGAACACTAAAGCTTGGAGGAGTAAATTTCGACACGCAACATCATTTGAACGTACGTCCACATATACCTCCGATTCGTCAGAAACGGAGAGGATTAGCTCCCGAGAGAAACGCGGCAGCCTTAGAAGCGGTGGAAGAACTGGTACAAGCTGGAATCCTGCGGGAGGTGAAATACCAGACGTGGATAGCCAACCCAGTCATGGTTCGCAAGTCTGATGGGGGGTGGCGAATGTGTGTGGATTTTAAGGATATAAACAAGGCATGCCCAAAGGACTGCTACCCTATTCCAGAAATTGATTGGAAGGTAGAGTCACTAGCAGGATTTCGTTTCAAGTGTTTCCTTGACGCATATAAAGGATATCACCAAATTCAGATGGCTGAAGATGACGAAGATAAAACAGCTTTTTACACAAGCGGTGGCATTTTTTGTTACACTAAAATGCCATTTGGCCTCAAAAATGCAGGAGCCACCTATCAGCGTTTGATTGATAAAATATTTGCTCAACAGATAGGAAGAAACTTGGAAGCTTACGTAGATGATATGGTCATCAAAAGTCATAAGGAGGAGGATATGTTGACAGATATTCAGGAAACATTCAACGCCCTTAGGTCCATTAATATGAAGCTTAACCCCAAGAAGTGTTCTTTCGGTGTGGAGGAGGGTAAGTTCTTGGGGCACATTATCACTAAACGAGGCATTAAAGCTAATCCGAAGAAAATACAAGCCATCAAAGATATGTCATCCCCGAAATCATTCAGGGATGTTCAAAGCCTCAATGGAAAGTTGGCCGCGCTAAGTCGTTTCTTATCACATGCGGCAGACCGGTCATTACCATTATTTAACACGTTAAAGGGAAGCTTGGACAAAGGAAAGTTTAATTGGAGCACAGAAGCGGAAGAAGCATTCCAAAAGCTGAAAGAATTCATTGAGGTCATGCCAACTCTTACGGCACCAATATATGGAGAGACACTTACAGTCTATCTATCGACTTCGGCAACCACCGTCAGCGCAGTGCTCACCGTTGAAAGAGAAAAACGGCAGGTTCCGATATATTTTGTCAGCAGGATACTACAAGGGCCCGAAGTTAATTATCCGGAGATCGAAAAGCTTGCTCTTGCTTTAATTCACGCAGCAAGAAGACTTCGACGATACTTCCAGGCTCACCCGATTATAGTGTTAACGGATAAGCCAATTAGACAAGTTCTAACAAGGCCAGAAATATCGGGAAGGTTGGCTAAATGGGCCATTGAGCTAGGGGAGCATGACATCGAATTCCGACCGAGGAACGCTGTAAAAGGCCAAATTTTAGCTGACTTCGTAGCGGAGACTCCTACAGACTCCTATAATACCAACACCAAGAAGTGGGCAAGGCAACCAGACGTTGGAAGCACTGTTAGCACACAAAAAGAGTGGAGGTTGTTCACTGACGGAGCCTCCAGGGCCTTCCCTGCCGCTTCTTGTCATGGTAAGCATTGTCACTTAAGACAAAGAAGTACGTATATAAGACATAGGCAATGACTGACATAGACTGAGGAAAAGGAGATGATGTATGACGAGCACCTCAGTGTTGGTCTCCCATGTGTTAGTCCCTGTTTAACTTAATAAACAATCGTATATAATAAGCCTTGAATGTATTATTGAGAAGTTGCGGAATCACACTCAATAATATTAAGAAGATCAACGAATATAAGTTAATATAATTAACACAATAATATATCGAAAGCTTCAATCTTATTAATGATATAAGACGAATAGACTTAATGTATTAGGGTTACAGAAAACCTTGAAGCTGCGCAAAACCTTAACCTATCTAGGTCTAAAGGATCTCTATTTATAACACATAGAGTCCTATACAATCTCCTACGAATATGGAATAAAATAACTTCCATAACCGACTCATACTTATCATAAAATCATAAACAGTTGTAACTACCATTCTGAAGTAAACAGTTCTGACTATTACACATTCAGTGGTAACTGCTTCAATTGTAATAAAAGACTAAGTACAAATATATAATCAGTGTTAACTGCTACATATATAACTAACAGTTACAGATACATAAGCAGTTTTAACTACTTACAGACACATAACTATCAGTTGAAATCTATCTTCAATCAGTTGTAACACTTGTCTTCTCTTCAGATTTCTTCTATCAGTTGTAGCTTTATGAAAACAGTTTTATCCTTCAACACAAACAGTTTTAAACACTTGTACTCTTTGTCTTCTCATCAACAATCTTCTTCATACCAGAAACAGTTTTGACCCAACAATCTCCCCCTAAACTTAATCTGTCCTTCACAGCATTAAGTTTCTTCTAATCCTCCATTATGAGCTTTACAAAATTCTTTCAAAACTGTCAGTCTTTTCTTCTCTTCCTTCTATCTATCTCCTCCTTCTTATAAATCTGATTCAGCACCATATAAACCAATTCCAGAGCTACATCATCTAAAATAGCAGCTTGTAACCTTGCATTTCTCATACTCATGAAAAATCTCAGATTTATATCATAAAATCTATCTATCAACATCCACATAAATACTGCATCATCCATAACAATCTGATGTACTCCTGGTTTGGCATGATAAATCCAATTTCTGACCTTGCTTAAAGTAGTAAATTGAAATGGAAACTCTTCTGGTTCAAACATAGCTTTAATCCAATGCCATGTAACCTTCTCAACCAGATTATCAAACTCCTTTAAATCCAAATTCTTCTCCATCCTAATCTCATACATTCTGACCAAATCAGTTCTACTGATTCTCTTTATCAAATCCCTAAAAGATCTCCACCAAGATACATTTTCATCTGCTCTTTCAATTTTAATCTTGTGAATCTTAACAGGATTAACAAACTGTTCAATGGACCAATCAATAATACCATTCAAATCAACATTAATTACCTCTGACTCCACTGGTTGTAACAAAATAAATTCCTTCAATTCATCAACATTCCTTTCTCTATCAGGAATTTCATCCAATTCTCTTTTCTTTCTTTCTATTTCCTCTTTCTTTTTCTTCTCAGCTTCTTCCTTTTCTCTCTTTTCCTTTTCTTCCTTTTCTTTTAATTTCTTCTCTCTTTCAGCCTTTTTCTTTTCCTTTTCTGCTTCTTGCTTTTCTTTTTCTTTCCTCTCAATCACTTCAGGATTCATATCATCCTTATCCCATAAACTCTGCAATCTCTCCAAACTCATCTGCTTCAAAGCATTCAGAGGAATATACCCACCTTTTAACCTTGAAATTAAATTCTTCCTCATCTGAGCTTTTGTTGGTGGTTTAGCTGCCTTTTTCTTTCTAGCCTCTTCTGCTTTCTTCTTCTTGAGTTGATCAACCAAATACTCAATATCATCCTGCTTCTGCTCTCTCAACAAGTACTCATCCCATTCTGCCACCTGTTCCTTTGTCATTTTAACAAATTTACCTGGCTCAATCTCAACATCAATCAAGTCTTCTGCATTGAGCTCAGCATGTAATCTTTGAGCATATTCTGGATCATGAGCAGTTGCATCAGCTGGCACTGATTTTGGCTTTTTCTTCTTTTGTTCTTCAACCAGCTTTCCCTTGCCTTTATCTTTGGGATCAATCTTTGGCAAATTTTTCTTTTGATGAACAGGAGCTGCAGCAGGTTCTCTGATAGTAAATCCAGGTAAAGATGGTTGTGTAGATTTTTTCTTTGGTGTTTCAACCTTCTTCCCTGTTCCTGTCATCTTAGCAGTTTTAACTGGAATGCTCTTTTTTCTAGTTTTTTCAACTTGTTGTTGAGCATCAGTCTTTTCTTTTTCCACTGCTATCTCTGGTTTAGTAACCTCATCACCATCATCATCATCAATCTTTAGCTCCTCAGTCTTAGCTCCCATATCAACCTCTGCCGTTTGATCAACTGAACCAATAACCTCAGTATGTTCAAATACATTATCATCAACCACTCGTTCATTCATTTATGTTTCCACTGATTCATGTACTGGTTCATTCATATCTGGCTCTGTTGGTGGTGTTGGAGGTGTATGTACAAACTCATCATCCTCTGGTTGTTCCATCTCTATTTCCTCATCAACCTTCTCATCATCATCCACAACCTTATCATCCTTATTTACCTTATCACCCATGTTTGTCCAAACTTTCTCCCCCTTTTTGAAAGCATTTTGTTGAAACTGATAAGCATCCTCAGGTTCAGAAGTATCATGAACCACATACTCTCTTCCTTTCTTCAAACACTCAATGACAATCAACTCTAACTGCTGCACTCTCCTCTGCAATTGAGCCACAATCGCATCCTTAGCTCTATTCTTCTTCCTCTCTTTGACAAATTTTGACCAAACATAGTCAATCATAGCCGTCAATTCTAAGTTAGTTCTAGTCTCAACACCTTCAGGATGTGAATCCTTTGGTGAATCATTGACATTATCAAACTCTGACTCATGCCTAGCATGATCATCAAAGTCCCCTTAATTCTTGGTACTAGGACCACTAGGATCATCTACAGGTGTAGAATCATGTCCAGGTGTTGCCTCTGATTGGGTCTTATTTATGTTACTTCTGTCCTGCTCTGCCAGTGGGCTAGAAGCAGTAGAAGCAGCCCTCTCAGAATGATCAACCTCCTCCTCATTGATCATCTGCTGTGGTGAATCATTTGACTGAGACATCTGAGCAGCAGCAGCCTCAGATGCCTGTTTTCTAGCCTTTTTGGCTCTAAAAGATTTAGCTGTTGTGGTCCCTTGTTTTCTTTTAATACCCCCAGCTACTGTGGGTTGAGAAGTGGTGGGTGGAACCATTCTCTCAGTAGCTGGTTCAGCTTCAGTTGGTTGTACTGATGCTGTGGTGGAAGGTGCAGGAAGCATAGTAGAAAATAGTGCTGTAACCTTCCCAGAAAATTTAGTATCTCTCTTCATATTACTTTTGGCTTAAAAGAGACAATACCAATAACTTTATCAAGTGCAGTTAAATTAGGAATTTGTTCATTTAAGAACAACTGCACAAATCGTGGATACATCAAAAAGTTAATCTTTGGTTGCTCAATGTTTCTAAGCATACCAGAAAATATCAGATTTGAAAAATTAAATCTTTGACCAGTTGCAAGACAAGCAATTGCATAAGCAATGTTGCTTCCAAACTGTTCAAAAGATGATCTTTTAGATGATAAACAGTGCAAAATTGTATGAATCAAAAGTCTCCACTGATGAGAAAATAAGGTTTTCTGAAAAGTAAAAACTTCAAAGGAACCCTCATAACCCATCAATCGTAGAGTATCATACATAACAGAATCATCTAAAGAGGTTATACCTGCCTCATCATCTAGTTGTAAGGAAGCTCTAACAGTAGCTTCAGTAACTACAACTCGTGTATCCATGACTTTTGAAACGATTCGTTTAATCCCCTGTTCCTCTTCTATCGTCGCATTCACCCATAAATTGTTGATATGTTCATGAGATATTCTGGGTGCCACAGTAAGAGCATGACGAATATCTGAAGCACGAAGAAAATCAATGATTTCTACATACTCGTTTGCCTCAGCAGGTTTCATCAAGAATGCGATCATATTATGATCTTTTCCAATCGGTAGTTGAACAGTAGACGAAGTAGATGCCATGATAAGAAATCACGAAATCGAAAAGAATCGAAGATGATTTACAGAATTGAGAATCTATGAGACTTAGAGCAGTGGTTTGTGTGTGTAATTTTGAAAGCGTAATGAAAAACCCTAAGTGTTGAGAGTTAAGTACTGAAATTAAATCAGTTGTAAACCCTAATTTGACCAGATCCCCAATTACAACTAAAACAATGTTAATTAAGAAAAATAACACGTTCAGTGGTAATTGTGAGAATAACCATCAGTGGTAATCAACACTTGGTTTTTCAAATGCATCATTTACATAATAAAGCTAGCAGTGCTCACTTGTACAAGCAGTACCAACCGACCAAGGCAGTGCTAACTTAATACAAGTAGTACTTCAGATCTAGCAAAATCATATAAACAAAGCAGTGGTTGAAATTATTTTTTTTTTTTATCGAAAACTAAACCCAAACAAACAGTAAAACTCCAACGTATACATCTGCAGTATTTAGACTCCAAGGCATAGCAATATAACCTGCAGTGTTAATGCAAACAAAAATACAAGTATACAGTGTTAACCATACACAAACAGTGGTGAAGTGATTATTACCACTGTTTATACTTAAAGTAATAAACAGTGATAACTATACACAAAACACACTATCAATGTTTGATTAACCAATCAGTATTAACCCAAATTGAAGCACAGTAAATATTATTCACAGAAAACAGTGATAAGAAAAATACTTAAGACAAATTGATCATTCAAATACTAGTAACCAAGAATGTAAATCTGCCTACATCAAATGCTTTAGTAAACAGATCAGCAAACTGATTATCAGTATGAACTTTCAAAATTTGAATAAGTCTTTTCTCATTACAGTCTCTAATGAAATGATATCTAATTTCAATGTGCTTTGTTTTAGAATCTTTAACTGGGTTATTGATAATACTGATTGCAGAACTGTTATCAATAAAAATAGGAGTATTAAGAAAGGTAAAACCGTAATCTAACATCTGATTCTGAATCCATAGCACTTGTGCACAGCAACTTGCAGCTGCTACATATTCTGCCTTTGCTGTGGATGTAGATACAGTGGTTTGTTTCTTGCATTGCCATGAAACCAATCTATCTCCCAAAAATTGACAACCTCCTGATGTAGATTTCCTGTATAGATTAGCTCCTCCATAATCACTATCTGTATAGGCTATCAGATCAAAAGAAGTAAACTTTGGATACCAAAGGCCCAATTTTGGTTGACCCTTTAAATATCTAAATATTCTTTTGACTGCATAAAGATGTGACAGCTTTGGATTAGCTTGAAATCTTGCACATAAACACACTGCAAACATGATGTCAGGCCTTGATGAAGTGAGATACATAAGAGACCCGATCATTGATCTGTAAAGATGTTCATCTACACTCTCCCCCTCAAGATCTGCATGTAATTTCTTGTTTGTTTCCACAGGTGTGCTTGCAACCTTTGCATCTTTGTACCCAAACCGATCCAGAATATCATTAACATACTTACTTTGATGAATAAAGATTCCTTCCTTCTGCTGCTTCACTTGTAGCCCCAAGAAAAATGTTAATTCCCCCATGGAGCTCATCTTGAACTTCTCATGCATCAGTGATTCAAACTCCTTGCAAAGACTATCCTTTGTTGAACCAAAAATGATATCATCTACATAGACTTGAACCAGTAGTATATCATCCTTTATCCTTTTAGTGAACAAAGTTTTATCTATTGCACCCCTTTTGAATCCATTCTGCAACAGATAATCTGAAAAAGTATCATACCAAGCTCTAGGTGCTTGATGTAATCCATAAAGAGCTTTTTCAAGTTTGAAAACTTTATCAGGAAACTTGGAATCTTCAAACCCAGGTGGTTGGCATACATAAACCTCTTCCTTTATAGTGCCATACAGAAAAGCACTCTTAACATCCATCTGATACACAATGAATCCCTTGAATGAAGCATAAGCCAAAAACAATCTGATTGCCTCTATTCTTGCAACAGGTGCAAAAACTTCATCATAATCAATTCCATCTTCTTGTGAATATCCCTGTGCAACCAATCTAGCCTTGTTTTTGATCACTATTCCTCTTTCATCTTTCTTGTTTTTGAAAATCCATTTAGTACCAATTGCCCTCTTCCCTTTAGGCAAATCAACCAATGTCTAGACTTCTTGAATCTTAAACTGAAGCAACTCCTCTTGCATAGCTTCAATCCAACTAGGATCTCTCAAGGCTTCAGTAACCTTCTTTGGTTCTGTTTGAGACAGAAAACAAGCAAACAAAGAAGTATTAACTGCTTCTGTATCAAGATTTACTTCATCCTCATTTGCTGAAGCTTCAAACACTTGACTTTGATTTCTTGTTTTAACAGCAGATTCAATATCTCCTATTACATTCTCAAGTGGATGATCTTTATGAGTAATGTATTTAGATGCTGCTGTTTCTTGAATCTCCACCTCCAAGTTGGTATAATTCCCTTCTTGTCCAGACTCACTACTTGACACTTCTCTTGAAATTCTCTTTGACAAAGGAGTAGAGCTCATCAAATGTAAATAATTCAATTGTTCCTGCTCCTTGTCAAGTTGCTTTGTTGGTGACTGATCAACATTTACTTCTACCTTTGAATACTTCTGTGCTGGACTCATATCACTGTCTTCTGCACTGTCTTCCATGACTGGTCTATCAGAATCATCAACATGAGTAAATGATGTTTCATCTGATTTTTCTGATTCCAAATTCTGTGATGTCTTTGGTTGATCAGATTCAAACACTTCTGGGGGATCAGGAGACGAAATTGGAAACAAAATATATTCCAATGAATCATTCTTCTTTCCAGCTGATATTCCTGAGTCTGATCTACCTTCTCCAGCACCTGTTCCTGTATTTGTACCTGCACTTGTACCTGCACTAGAATCCACATTTGTATATCTAAAAGCAGTATTAAGTGCATCAATATCAAACAGAGATTCAGGACCTTTTCCATCAGGATTAACAATATTTTCATTAAAAGTGATGTTCATTGATTCTTCTATGATCCTGGTCCTTTGATTGAATACCCTATAAGCTTTACTTTGAATAGAGTAACCAACAAATATCCCCTCATCTGCCTTACTCTCAAACTTTCCTAAGTGATATTTGGTATTTAAGATTGTACAAGGACACCCAAAAGATTTTAAGAAACTAACCAATGGCTTTTTCTTAAATAACAGTTCATATGGTGTCTTGTTATGAGGCTTAACAACTAATACCCTATTCTGAACATAGCAAGCTGTGCTAACAGCCTCTGCCCAAAATGACATAGGTAGCTTTGCATCAGATAGCATAGTTCTAGCAGCCTCAATCAGTGTCCTATTCCTCCTTTCAGCTACTCCATTTTGTTGAGGAGTTCTAGGTGCACTAAATTCTCTCTTAATACCTTTAACTTCACAGAATTTATCCATCTCATGATTTTTAAATTCTGTTCCATTATCACTTCTGATGATCTTTACTCTTTTATCCAATTGATTTTCCATCTTAGTTATAAATGATCTAAGTATTTCACCTGTCTCATCCTTTGTCCTAAGAAAGAAAACCCATGTAAATCTAGTGTAATCATCAATAATGACAAGGCAGTAAGATCTTTTCCCCATACTACTTATACTGGTTGGTCCAAATAAGTCCATATGCAATAAGTGTAGGGGTGTGCAGTTTGTATTCACAGTTTTGGACTTAAATGAGGATTTGTGTTGCTTTCCCTTTTGACAAGAAACACAATGATCATCACATGAATAGACCTTTTCAGGCAAACCTCTAACAAGCTTGTTTTTGACAAGTTTATTAATGGTTTTGAAATTCATGTGACACATCCTCCTATGCCACAGTTCAGATTCATTCACACTTGCTTTAGAAATAAGACAGTTTAAATCAGGTTGAGGTGTCATATTTGCTAAGTCACACTTATATACATTATCTTACCTTGGAATTCTCATTAAAATCATTTTCAGGTATTTTGAATTCCTTGGACAAGATAAGGCATTCAGTGTCAGTAAAATGAACACGGTTCTTTTTATCTGTGATTTGACTCACACTTAGCAAATTATACCTCAGTTGTTCCACAAAATAAACATTATCAAAACTTAGCTTTTCACTCTGAACTGTCCCTTTGCCTGTGATCTTTCCTCCTTTTGGATTGCTTCCAAAAGCTACATATCCACCATCAAAAGATTTGAAATCCTGTAGCTTTCCTTTGTCTCCAGTCATGTGCCTTGAGCATCCACTATCAATATGCCATAAGCTCTTTGGCGTGCCCTACACAAACAGCCAAAAAGAGAATTAATTTCTCTTGGGAACCCAAACCAATTTGGCTTTGGGTTTCCCATGTGCATTCACATACTCAACTTTCTTGAAGATTATTGATTGTGATGCACTGTTGGTAGTTGGATCTGTTAAATTATCAGACTTAATAGGTGTCCAAATCCAACTTATTTTAGACTTAACAGTGTTTTTTGGCTTAACAGTTTTACCAAATGAAGAGTCAGTGTTAATTTTGTTAACACTGTTTTTGTATTTGGTTACCACTGTTTTAGTCTTTAAACTTTTGGCTAAATTTGTTATTACTGCTGCAGTGGATTTATCTGTAACAGTGCTTAACATGTTAGCCTTTGAGTTTATCTTCTGAACTCTGGCAGTATGATTAAATTTTGATTGAAAATTTTGTTTGTTAATCATATTTGCTTTTGTCCATGACTGTCTTCTAATCCTTTGAACATTCTCAGGATTATGATAACGGTCATATTGAAGATGACCCATTTTTCCACATATAAAGCAAGTCTTTTCTTTTATCACAGTAACATTATTACCCAGTTTCTGTGAAATCATTTGATTCCAGTTTCTTTGATTACCTCTGGGTTCTTGATTTTGAAAATTCTGTGGAGAAGAAGTACTTGCTTTACATTTACAATTAACACAGTTATTCACATCAGATTTAACAACAGGATTAGTAACTGAATTAACTGTATTACTAACATATCCTAACCCATGTTTAGATTTGTTAGTGTTCATACTCACATTCTCTAAGGCCAGTTTAGCCTTTTCCTTAAACATTTTCTTACCCTCTTCTAGTTTACCAGTTTTAAGCTCAGAAACTAGACCAGTAATTACTCTCTTCACATTCTCACATGTTGACTCAGACTTAGATGATTCAGATTTTACACTCTTCTCACTAACAGATGTCCTATCACTCTGATCATCTTCTTCAGTCCAATCACTAACTTCACCTTCTACAAACAACTCATCATCAGATAAAGTTTTAATTGGATCAGCCTTTTTAACCTCATCTGTCATTCCTCTTTTAAGTGAATTGATATCAATTTCACTTTTAGGAGGAAAGTAGGTGTGATTATAAGGTGGAGGTACATTATAGTACCCTAATCCAGTCTTAATTTTATCATGAATCTGTGAATCAATAAGTTTATTGACACTCTTAGAAGCATATTCTAATTTATTTACATCAAGTCTTATGCTATCTCTTTCACATGTGACCTCAGTAAGTTTCTTAGACAACAACTCGACTTTATCTTTAAAAGTGTCTCTCTCCCACCTAGTATATTCAATGTCATATTTAAACTGTGTTGCATTGACTTCATATGCCTTTATTTGATTTTCCAGATTTTCAATGACTGCTATGGTGTGTTTACTTTTGATTTCCCATTGTTTTAGTTCCTCACACACTTTTATATTATGATCCCTGTAATGTTTAACAGTTTGTTTACAAACAGCAGAACATAATTTATTTTGTACCTCAGTAGGAACTTCTGACTTTTTGTCAGATTCTGCAATGGCCATGAGACATTGATTCTTCACTACATGTTCTTCTTAATCACTCCAGTCCCATCCACAGCCATCCATAGAAACCAATGCATTTGCTGAAGCACCCTGAATTGGAATGTTTCTAGTTTGAGTTCCATTGCTTCCAGCTCTCTGACCATTACCATTCTGCTCTTGCCTAGGGTTTCTGCATTCTCTAGCAAAGTGTCCCATCTTGTGACAGTTGAAACACTCAATCTTGCTCTTATCAAACCAATTTGCATCATTCCTCTTGTATGCAAAGTTGTTCCTACCAGTCCTCTGCATGAACCTTTTTGCTCTCTGAGTAATTAAAGCAATTTTCCACTTAATGTCCATCTCCTCTAGATCATCACCATCAAATTGTTCCAAATCTTCATTAGTAAGTGAAGAATTCACATTACTTGCAAAGAAAGATTCTAATATCTGATCATTAGAACTGTTAGATGATGATCCTGCTCCTCCTGAAACATAAGTAGAACCCATTTGACTTGACTCTACTTTTGTTCCAGCCATAGACATAAAAGCAGCATTGTGACTATACCCAGATGCTTGCTTCTTACTTTCAACTTCAGACTCAAAGTTCCTCAGATCATTGTATATATCTTCTAATTCCTTAACTTCAATATCTGAACTCTGTCTCAATCCAATAGTATAGATTGTCCATTCATCACCTAATGATCTTAAGAACTTTCTGTTAAGATCTTCTTTGTCAATCTTAACCTTGTGATTTTCCAATTCTCCAACTAATTTAGTAAACCTATCAAAGGTTTGAGTTAGAGTTTCAGTTTTCACATGGCTAAAATTCTCAAATTGTTGCTTTAACAGAGATCTTTTATTCTTTTTGGTGTTATCATTGCCACCAAACCTCTTCTCAATTGCTTCCATTAGTACCTTGGGATCCTCACAAGAATCAAATCTACTCTGATGCTCATTAGGAATGGATAGCAACAGAGTACTAAGAGCCTTGTACTCTGTAGATCTGATTTTTCTCTCTGCATCAGATGTTGGTGGTGGTCTCGGTTGCTTTACACCATCACCATCGCATTAACAACAACTTCCCACATCTGATAATCTGTGAGAAGCATGTATTGCCTGATTCTGACCTTCCATAGGTCAAACTCATCAGGTTTGAGCATTGGAATCTTTGTTGCTTGAATTCCTTCATTCCCTTCAGTAGCCATTGAAATCAAAACTTATTATAAAAACTAAACCTCAAGCACTAATACGAATAATCCCATATCTTCCTGTCTTCAAAGCTTCACAAGCTCTGATACCACTTTGTTAGTCCCTGTTTAACTTAATAAACAATCGTATATAATAAGCCTTGAATGTATTATTGAGAAGTTGCGGAATCACACTCAATAATATTAAGAAGATCAACGAATATAAATTAATATAATTAACACAATAATATATCGAAAGCTTCAATCTTATTAATGATATAAGACGAATAGACTTAATGTATTAGGGTTACAGAAAACCTTGAAGCTGCGCAAAACCTTAACCTATCTAGGTCTAAAGGATCTCTATTTATAACACATAGAGTCCTATACAATCTCCTACGAATATGGAATAAAATAACTTCCATAACCGACTCATACTTATCACAAAATCATAAACAGTTGTAACTACCATTCTGAAGTAAACAGTTGTGACTATTACACATTTAGTGGTAACTGCTTCAATTGTAATAAAAGACTAAGTACAAATATATAATCAGTGTTAACTGCTACATATATAACTAACAGTTACAGATACATAAGCAGTTTTAACTACTTACAGACACATAACTATCAGTTGAAATCTATCTTCAATCAGTTGTAACACTTGTCTTCTCTTCAGATTTCTTCTATCAGTTGTAGCTTTATGAAAACAGTTTTATCCTTCAACACAAACAGTTTTAAACACTTGTACTCTTTGTCTTCTCATCAACAATCTTCTTCATACCAGAAATAGTTTTGACCCAACACCACGCGATGCAACCCATTGGTGAAGTACGTGACAGTGCCTGCAGCACGAAGGTGTCTTCCTGCCGACTTCAGTAGGAGTACCAAGGTCATTATCATCGAGAAGGGCCTTGTCACTATAAATAGTCGAGGAGTTCTTCATACCAAGTAGGTTCATTTCACCATTCTCAACTATTCAGTGTTACCCAAACAAGCGCAAAATGTTATCGACGAAGTTCATAAAGGATCATGCGGTCTACATTCAGGCCCACGTACGGTGGTGGCAAAAATCACGACTGATGTGTAAAATCTAGTTATAAAATTTATCGTTGAATGTGAAACAAAAGAAGTACCTCAAATAGACTAAACACAACCGGGCAGTGGACCCTATCGTGAAGTAATATAGCTTGGTAAATCAAAGGTTCGATCACAGGGAATGTTATTATAAGAAACTTTAATATAGTGTAACCAATTTAAAATAAGAAAAGAAAATGTGGGTTTTGTGCAACCGAATTGTTGCTTTGCTTAACATCTACTGATTTATCGAAAACTAAGGCAATTGGGCTTTTAAGAGCCAGATTTGAATTGATGGATTATCAAGGAATACAAAGAAATACTTGCTTGGATTATTTCACTAGTGATTTCTGGGTGCGTATTAGTTAAAACCAGTTTGTAACATGCAAGGTAAATATACATTAAAACATAAGAGTAACATTGGCTATCTCCTATATTATTAACTTCAATTTACGAACTTATGACTTAATCATGGTAACAAACGTTGGCATGGTTACCATCTTACACATTTAAGCCTAAAGAGTATAACTTATTGCAAATTTACGTTGGCGATATTTGTTCAAAACCAATTGATAGCAAACAACTTTAATGAAATACGTTGGCATCTTCACTAGTTATCTACCAAATAAGTGATAGTCTTTTGCAAGCTCAAATACACAAGGGGTTTTGATTAAACATAAATCATTGGTTTCTAGTTTATAACTCATCCAAATGAAAAGCATTGGCATATTCACAAACTTGCATTTTCTAATCTTTTTGCTTAATCTTGTACCAAATTAGTTTTCACTTCAAAGGCAATTTATACATAGACATATAAATTTAGAAATGTAATCCAACAACAAACATTGGTTTAAGCTATTAACTTCATTTCCAACAAGCTTTAACAAATTTACCTAGAACATGCAAATCCAATGAATAAGCTTAAACTAGAATTTATACAAACTTTAAGAATTACACCCCTAATCACTAGTTTATTTCATCCAAGCAAGTATTGAGGAATTTAGCCACTCATATTCATTGTTAAGCAATAATAATGTAATATTAATTTCATGATAAAATTAACACTTAATATTAAAATCTAATCAAATTAACTTTGAATAAATTAAAGATTGCTTACAACAAATGATGATGAACTTGAAAGAATTCCAATACAGAGATTAAAACTTCCAAAATACTAGCTCGATTCCTTCGCTCCGTGTGTTCTTCCAAAGAATAGAAACAATGGTGAAATTAGTTTTGGGTGGTGAATTTATGGATGAATTTGTTATTGCTAACACTTGTAGTGATTAACAAAATGGATGATTGAATGGAAATCAAGTGAAACCCAATAACAATTTTTGCACTTCACAGCTCTTCACTTGTGTAACCCGTGATGATCTCTTTGATGAAAACCCAATTGGGTTTTATAGAAGGAAAAGTTGGTTGAAGAATTAAATGCCCCCAACCACATACATATCTTTGCAGTCTTTGATTTCTTGATATGGTGTACAATGGATGAGATTGTAGGCTGAGAAAACAAAAAAGTCTCTCCATGGTGTGCTGCTGCCGTTCTTGTGTTTTGTGAAAAGCAGGTGAGAGCTGTATCTTTAAATCTGAGTTTGACTTTTTCGAGTGATGAATCCGGTCGGATTCAGTGGAATCCGGTCGGATTCCGGTTAATGTACACACAATGAAGCTAAAGGTACAATCACAGAAATTCTGCTCAAAAACAATGAATACGGTCGGATTCAGGTGAATCCGTCCGGATTCCTAACCGGATTCAAGGGCGGATTTGAGAACGGATTAAAACAATCTTGGTCTGATCAAAAGAGAAACAAAAGCTGGGCATTCAGGCAAGGGGAATCCGTCCGGATTCTCATGAATCCGACCGGATTCATGTGTCTCCAGCTACATTTCTTGATTTCTTTCATTCTAAGCACGTTTCTTCACTTAATTCATCCTTCCAGCTGCATTCGTACCTAAATTCATTTTCAGAGTAATAAGTATCGAAAGTTCATGAATTTAACTAACAATGGCACGCAATTCTCAATGATATCGCGTCTAAAAGTATGTATAATTTAAGCGATATCAAATATCCCCACACTTGAACTTTGCTTGTCCTCAAGCAAATCATGATTTTTCGATTCAATACAAACAACCTCTTACATTCCAGAAATCAAGAATAAGGTTTTCAAAATATAACCAACAACAATCACCTAAGCAATCATGTTAGCAGCATGTTTGTAATCATATAAAACCTGGAAATAAATTTGTCAAGCATGAATTTGCACAACTTAGCACCTCTCAAATAGGATAAGTGTTTTAAATCACTCACTCTCAACCTATAAACTACAAGGTAAGGGAATAAACGACATAATCACTCAATCAAGCCAAGTCGTGATGCGTTATTACCATAAGCTTGCCAAAAGATCAAATCACCACCGATTAGGCGTGAGCACCAAGTAAAGTATCAAAAGAGGTATTCTAACAATGTGTTGAAATTATAAAAGTGAGGGTGAAGTTGTGTTGGTATAGACTCGTATATCAATTGTTGAAAAATGGTAGTCGAAAAGCTTTTGTGAAGTGTTACCTTGAAACTAAAATGTAAATGTGATCTCAATTACCCTTAAGCTTCAACATTTGTTCTTCTAATCTTATCTCTTCAATTCTTGCCTCCTTAGGTAAATTTCAGCAACTTTCATTCATGACTTCAATACATTTCCCTTTTGCTTAATAAGTTTTTGAACTTTCACCTCTGTCTTGCTTCCTTGAATAGATATTCTTCATATTACACTTTTCAAAAGGTTGTTTTGAACTCACATTTTATACAATGATTTGCAGTGTTTACAAGGCAACTTAAAAACTTTTGACTACACCAAAAATAAGGCTGAGGTATTAATTGATGGAAATGTATGTGGAAGTTTTCTATGGGTTTCTTAGCACTAAAATTGAGTGCTAACGACCTGGGTGGACTGGATATTAATGGTATTAAAACAAAACCCCAAACAGTTAAGGTTCCTTGGCCGATTAGTGAATTCGTGCAATCCTTTATAAGATCAAACACAAATTCCATAATTGGCTAGAAATTCTCAAAAATTGGGTCAAAATATGTAATCTAACTAAGTCCTAAGGAATACCAATTCATCGTCTACTTTACCTATATCACACGAATGTGATCTCACAGCGGCCTTGAAATGCATCATTAAGGCAAATTCTAGAATAAACTACAAACACCGGCACACTCATAGCAATTGGAATAAATAAACACTACAGATAAGTGTTTCTCAATAAGGCTCAAGAATTCTCACAATTTTCAGTGGGGCTATAAGTGTGCTAGTTATGCAATTCTCCTAGTGCGGTTGCTTCTTTGACAAATATTTTTAGAATGCAAGAGTTTAAAGTTACTTATAACAATTATGGCCAAATATTTCACAAAGCAACTAATCTTTTGAGGACAAAGCAATTTCAAAATGAATTACCATTTCTAAACTTAGTTATTGGGATTTGAAAAATTTTGTGAAATAATGAAGTATACCCAATAAAAAGTTAGAAACAATGATTCACTTGAATATAAGTTTAAGTGAATATCCTCCCCACACTTAAGTTTTGCATTGCCCTCAATGCAAAAAGAGATAAGCAAGTAAAATTCATAAGTGGAAAGGAAAAGGAAACGAGTACTTCCCCGGGGTTTTTGCTAGAAGTGGTAGAATGCTTGCTTGCAACCCATCGCTGAACTTACTGCCAGCATTACTCATTTGATCTCATCCCATCAACCACATCCATAAAAGTTTAGAACTTTTAATACCTAAAGAAAAACACACATAGAGAATCGTCTTTGGGTGACATTGTACAAACCGTACCCAAATGTCACCCATTCGTTAAGCAGTAATAATGTCCTAATAACGAGAGGAATTAAATCGGAAATTAAAGTATCCATAAATGAGGCACGCAGGCACTCCAAAAGAAGAAGTTATAATATTAATAATAATTGTCTACTAATCACCGCGACGTCCAAGAAAACTGTCCCAAGGTCCCTGCTGCTGCGAGTCGTGTGAAGAATCCTGAAATTGCCAATCTCCAGAGCTTTGACTTGGCCAACTTCCCCACTCTTGATTTGAGCTCGACTCGCGGTACATGCGCTCCTGCTGAAGCTGCCTATCATATTCCTCCTGATGTAATCGTTGGGCTTCCTCGAGTGTGCTTGCTCGTTGATAAGCTGGTGGTGGGTAAGATGCGCCAGGAGTCCCCCCATTGAGGATGGTGATGATAAGGGTATGGCTGGTAGCCTGAAGGATCGGCATGGTAACGCTCCTGGTCATGGGTCCTCCAGTCTGATGCATACTCAAGAGCCCCAAGTCTATACCCATATTCTTGATGGGCTTCCCTCGTTTCCTGTCGAAAATCACGGAACTCTTGCTGAAAGTCATCATGTCGCTCACCCAAACGGCTAATTCCCTGCATAATATCAAACAATGAAGGAGGTGCAGGATATATATACTCGGGCTCGAATGATGGAGCCACATAACCCTCTGAAAATCCACCCTGAAAGCCGCCCTGATGGTGAATATCTTCCTCCTGGTCTCGGACATTTGATGTGCCTTCATCGGTTCTTTGTCTCTGCTGAGGTGGCGATCCTTCCTCTCTTGGCCATGGAATGTAAGAATTTCCCACTCTTTTGATTACCTCTTCCTGCACATACATAGGTGCACTAATTGGGATGCGAGGATCTCGTACCATAGTTAATCCTGCAAAATCGATATCAAAGAACCGGGCAAAAGCTGTGATGAAATGCCCTCCACAAATGGGCGACTGCTCCTTTCTGCCCCCAGCTTTCTTTGTCAAGTACCAAGCTATACCATAGGGAATATTGACCGGATTATTATCATCAAACTGCTCTAAGTACCACATATCTTGAAGGTTCACCCTTTCTGTGTTCTCACCCCTTTGAGTGATCGAGTGAGACAGAAACCTTTGAATAACCCGATAGTTGACATTTGTAACTTCCGAAATGTGGTTCTCACTAGTCCTGTATGGTTTTTCAGACAATTGACTCCATGGCTGAGCAGTTAAATTCCTGATTCTTGCACCCGACATCAAGAATTCATTAAAATAGTCTGAGCTGATCTCCTCCTCAGTGTATATCCCTAAACTGATGGCTATATCCTGATAGGACATATGACGGTCCTCTCCTCCTAGCCTGAATGATAGGAAACTTCTATCCGTCGCGTTTTGTATCCCATTCTCTTTCATTCTGACGGTAGATAGAAATTCCAAGCACAATTCCTTATAGATTGGATGCCATAGATCAAACAATCGGACCCAATCATCATGATCTATATGTCCTTCGTCAGTATCATAGCGGGTTGTTAAAATTTCTCTAATAGCATTACCAACCCCAGCTTGATCTAAAGGGCCCCAATCGGGAGTTCTCGGGCACATGAATTGCTTTCTATGTATTTTCAAGTACTTCTCACAATAAGAATTAAAGAGAGCCCCCGGTCGATCCAGCCTCAACCATTGGTGAAGATTAGCTGGCATTTGCAGAGCGAATAAACCCAATGGTTCCATTTGAACTGGCGGAGGTTGCCTTCTTCGTGAAGATGAAGTAGATGGCCCGTGCCTTGTCTGCAAAAGAGTGAAATAACAGAAGAAAAACCAAGTTTTATAGAAATGTTAGTGTTAGCTGAAAAAGAAAACTTGGCATTCATCATGGTTCAACCAACATTAACTCATTAATAAAAAATTATTCGACAGCAAAATCCAGTTATCATCCAGTTGTTCATCTAATATGACAATTCTATACTATAACAGAACAACTCAGGGGAGTGACAACTGTTTTCATTTATGCTTAATCATACCAACTAGTGACAAATTTCAGAAAATCAGGAAGAATGCAAGTGATCTACCATCAACAATGTATATCCCTAAACTGAATCCTAAAACTTATCAGGAACAATCCACGGTTATCTAACAATTCTAAGCACACCAAACTCAAGGATTCAAATAATCACATAATTCATTCAAAAATTAAAACTAAAATTTTAAGCACATTCGAACAATAAGTGATCATATTAAAATTATAAGCATGTGAATCATCAAAGAATTTCACTATCACCACTTTTAAACATTTTCCCAAATTGGCCTCATGAACCCTAATTTCACAAACCATCAAATCATGCAATCTGAACATTAAATCATGTTAATAACCTGTAAGTAAGCATTAATGAACAACATTAACATGAAATAAATGAATAAAATGCATCCCCACACTTGGTTTCTAGTAAACCCGAAATACCCCAAAGAAAAGATTAAACCATGAAAAAGTTAATAAATCAAGATGTTTTGGTGTTAATCGTACCTTAGGACCCATTTAGATGACGAATTGTGGTTTGATTTGATGAAAAATGGGATTTTTGGGGTGTGTTTTTGGTGGAATCCGTCGGAGTTAGAGAGAAAAATAGAGTGATGTTCGTGCGTGCATGTGCAGGAAGAAACAGCAGGTCGTTTAATAAAAAGGGGGAATCCGGTCGGATTCCTTGAATCCGGGCGGATTTAAACAAAATTCGCCACATGTCACGCTACTGTTTAACCTAATCCGGTATTAATTAAACACGGAATCCGGTCGGATTCCATTGAATCCGTCCGTATTCCCAAGCGGATTCAAGTTAATACGCCGTATTCATGGTCCGGATTCCTACATGCAAGGTCTGAGCAAGAAACTTAAAAACGGACGCTTTGTGACACGATGAATCCGGTCGGATTCCTGTGAATCCGTCCGTATTCCCGGAACTTATTCCCTGAATCCGGCCGTATTCAACCCAGAAAATTAAAAATCCGATTTTTGAGTTCAAATTAATCCCCAGGACCTTTGTTGTACCAACAATCATCAATCAAATGCAGAAAATCAAAGCACACTTTATCCTAAACATGCAATCACATAAACAAACAAATAAATTACTTAGTAAATATAATTAAAGGATACGGTCACGGATTCTTCCGTGAAATGCTTATTTTATTAACGAGTCTAAAGCTTGACTCGTCCCCGAATTTACTTGTTCTTGGGGAACATGGTGAGTTCCTCCCACTCGTTTCCAACATCTTCTTCATGGTAATGCTTCAACCTATGCCCGTTCACAATGAAACTTCCGCCATTCTTATCAAACAATTCAACGTACCCGGATGGATAGGCATGTTTCACCACATAAGGCCCGGACCATCTTGGTTTGAACTTTGGTTGTTTTAACTTGTAACGAGACTGAAACAAGAGTACCTTATCCCCATTCTTGAACTCCTTTCTCATCCGCAGCTTCCTATCATGCCAAACTTTGGTCCTTTCCTTGTATAGTCTCGAGTTCTCATACGCTTGCAACCTAAGTTCATCCAATTCGTGAAGTTGCAACATCCTTTTCTCTCCAGCCTCTATTAAATCCAAATTACAGTTTTTCAACGCCCAATAGGCTTTGTGCTCGATTTCGAGGGGTAAGTGGCAAGTCTTGCCATAAAGTAACCGATATGGGGTCGTGCCAATAGGTGTTTTGTAAGCGGTTCTGAACGCCCACAATGCATCGTCCAACTTCTTTGACCAAATTGTTCGGTTATCTTTGACGGTTTTCTCCAGGATTCTTTTAAGAGCTCGGTTGGTGTTCTCTACTTGCCCACTCGTTTGTGGGTGATATGCAGTTGAAAACCTGTGCTGAACACCATACCTTTTCAAAACCTTCTCCATTTGGGCATTTGCAAAATGGCTTCCTCTATCACTGATTAATGCTTTTGGCATCCCAAACCTACTAAACAACCCTTTCAAGAAATCAACAACTACACGTGCATCATTTGTAGGTCAAGCTTTTGCTTCAGCCCACTTTGACACATAGTCGACTGCAACCAATATGTACTCGTTCTTGAATGAAGGTGGAAATGGCCCCATAAAGTCGATGCCCCATATATCAAACACCTCGCAAACCTGGATGCTTTGTTGGGGCATTTCATCTCTTTTGGATATGCTCCCTGATCGTTGGCATGCATCACAAGTTTGACAAAGTGTATTCGCTTCCTTGAAGATTGTGGGCCAATAAAAACCCGCATCAAATACTTTCTTGGCAGTCACGGATAGCCCATAATGACCACCTGTAGGTCCATGATGGCAAGCATCTAGAATTTCTCTAGTTTCTCCTCCCGATACGCATCTCCGGATCATTCCATCAGCACAAACCCTGAACAAATAAGGGTCTTCCCAAATGTAACTCTTCAAGCTGGAGAAGAACTTTTTCTTTTCTTGATGAGTCATCCCTTTTCTTAAAACTCCTGCACACAAATAGTTAGCAATATCGGCATACCATGGTGCTTCTTTCTCCTTGTTTTCATCAACCTGCAAAAGAAACTCCTCCGGAAAGGAATCATCAATGTTAGTATCGCCTAACTTGTCCAGGTTTGGATTTTCCAATCTAGACAAGTGATCGGCGGCTAGGTTCTCGGCTCCCTTCTTATCCTTAATCTCAATGTCGAATTCTTGTAAAAGAAGAATCCAACGAATGAGACGCGGTTTAGCGTCCTGTTTGGTGAAGAGATATTTAAGAGCCGAGTGGTCTGTGAAAACAACGGTCTTGGACAATACAAGATATTGTCTAAACTTATCAAATGCAAACACAACAGCAAGTAATTCTTTTTCAGTTGTGGTGTAATTCTGTTGTGCCCCATTAAGTGTTTTGCTTGCGAAATAAATGGGCTTAAAGTGTTTGTCTTCTCTTTGTCCTAAAACAGCCCCTAAAGCAAAGTCGCTTGCATCACACATCAATTCAAACGGTTTGGTCCAATCAGGCGAAACAAGTATGGGTGCATCAGTTAGTTTTTCTTTCAAAATCGCAAACGCATTTAAACATGGTTCATTAAACACAAACGTTGAATCCTTTTCAAGAAGTTTAGTTAAAGGTCTTGTTATCTTTGAAAAATCTTTTATGAACCTGCGATAAAATCCCCGTGACCTAGAAAACTTCTAATTCCTTTAACATTTGTGGGTGGTGGTAGCTTAGCAATGACATCTATCTTAGCTCTATCTACCTCTATCCCCACACTTGACACTTTGTGTCCCAACACAATCCCTTCCTTTACCATAAAATGGCATTTCTCCCAATTTAAAACCAAGTTAGCTTTCTCACACCTTTCCAACATTTTATCAAGGTTAAATAAACAATTTTCAAAAGAATTTCCAAACACAGAAAAGTCATCCATGAAAACTTCCATGGATGTTTCAATCATATCTTGAAAAATTGCTATCATGCATCGTTGAAAAGTAGCAGGTGCATTGCAAAGACCAAAGGGCATCCTCCTATATGCATATGTTCCAAATGGACAAGTGAAAGTGGTCTTTTCTTTGTCTTTTGGGTCAATGGGAATCTGAAAATACCCCGAAAAACCATCTAGAAAACAATAAAATTCATTTCCTGCAAGTCTTTCTAGCATTTGGTCTATGAAGGGCAAAGGGAAATGGTCCTTTAAGGTTGCGTCATTCAATTTTCTGTAGTCTATACACACTCTCCAACCTGTGACAGTCCTAGTTGGGACTAATTCATTTTGTTCGTTGGTCACTACAGTCATTCCCCCCTTCTTAGGCACACAATGAATTGGACTCAACCAAGGGCTGTCCGAAATTGGGTAAATAATGCCTGCATCAAGAAGTTTGATAACTTCTTTCTTGACTACATCCTTCATATTGGGATTAAGCCTCCGTTGTCTTTAGACAACGGGTTTTACATCATCTAAAAGATTTATTCTGTGTTTGCAAAAAGATGGGCTTATCCCGGGTATGTCCGATGTACGCCAAGCAAAAGCACTCTTGTGAGCTTTCAGGACATCTAATAACATGCATTTTTCAGAATTTGAAAGAGTGGAAGAGATTACTACAGGGAGTAAGTTCTCCTCGTGAAGATATGCATATTCCAAATGTTCCGGTAGTGGTTTCAGCTCCAAGTCTTTTGGTGGATCTTCAATGGATGTCTTTATCCTGATTTGATCCTCCTTTACTAGCTCCTCATAGCTCTCATCACCTTGTTGCTCTTCATCGTCAAAATCTGTCTCCATTCCCTTTAGCATTTCCAAGGTGTCTTCATCTCCAAATGACTCCAACATGTCATCTAGCCTTGCTTCAAAATTCAGCAACTTCTGGAATTCCTCATCAACAGCTTCATCTACAACATCAATGCTAAAACAAGTATCGTCAGTAGAATAAGGATGCTTCATGGCCTTATCGACCGTGAAAGCAATCCTTTCATCCCCTACCCCCAAGGTCAATTTCTTATCTTTAACCCCTATGATGGCATCCTCGGTATGTAAGAATGGTCTTCCTAAGATTAGTGGCACTTTACTATCTTCTTCCATTTCCAATATCACGAAATCAACGGGAAAGGTAAATTGCCCTACATCTACCATCATGTTTTCTGCAATACCTACGGGATATTGAAAAGACCTATCGGCAAGTCTAATACTCATGCGTGTGGGTGTCAATGATCCTAAAGACAGCTTAGCATATAATGAATATGGCATTAAATTAATGCTAGCTCCTAGATCGGCTAATGCATCACAAGTAAATAAGTTACCCAATTTACATGATATTATGAAACTTCCGGGATCGCCAAGCTTGGGTGGAATCTGATTTTGAACTGTTGCCGAGCATTCTTCATTCAAAAACATAGCCGATGCTTCCGTGAGTTTATCCTTGTTGCTCACCAAGTCTTTGATGAACTTGGCATAGTTCGGCATTCCGGCTAGCACATCCACTAAAGGCACATTGATTCGAATTGCCTTTATCATGTCTACAAACTTCCCATATTGAGCTGCAATCTTCTCTTTTCTCAGTCTTTGTGGATATGGGATCTTTGATTTGTACGGTTTCACTACCGGTGTAGTGGTGGAAGATGTTGGTGTGGTTGGAACATCAATAGGTTGACTTAGATTCTCCTCTTCCTCTTTATTTTCATCATCCGATTCCTGCAAAACAGAGTTAGTAGCAATTGGCTTCCTTGGTTGAGGTGGTTCTAACTCCTTTCCACTCCTTGTAGTAATAGCATTCACATGCTCATTTCTGGCTTGGGGTGGTTGATATGGCTTTGAATCGCTAGAACCCCCAGAAATCGGAATTTGTCTCGGATTTTGTTGAGTATTGCTTGGTAGACCTCCCTTAGGCCTACTACTTTGCCCCTCCGATAACCTATCCATCTTTCTTTCCAAATCTTGGATGGCCGCTTGTTGGCTTTTCTGTCCTTGTTCCATTCCAACTCTCAAACTTGTTATTTGAGTTTTCATCCTCTCCGTTGTTGACTTTTGCTCCGTGATGAATTCTTTCATCATTTGCTCAAGTGATGATGAGGGTTGCTCCTGTTTTTGGTTTTGAGAAGAAGGACCTGATGATGTGCTTTCCCTTTGCGGATATTGGTTGAACCCTTGGTTTGAACGAGAGAATCGGTTGTTTTGGTTATAACTACCCATGTAACTTCCAGAATTTCGATTTTGGAAACCACCACGTTGGTAGTTTCCTCCTCCTTGATAGTTACTTTGTTGAAGGTAACTAACGTCTTCATCGTCATCTTCTCTCATTATAGGTTGATCATTATGTTGCATGCAATGAACGGTGGCATGATTACCACCACAATATCCGCATCCATCTCTAAGTTCTTTAATCTCTCCTTTCAAACTCTTGAATTTGCTATCAACCTTTGAAGACAAGGCTTTTAATTCAGCAATCAAGTCTGAATTTTCTGATTTAGGTCTCGAACTTGAACTATCTTCCACAAAAGCAACATGTTTCCTTATAGGCTTCCCTTTGTTATCCTTGCCCCAATTTAGGCTTTGAATAACCTTATCTTCTAAAACCTGCCAGCATTCATTGGGACTTTTGTAAAGAAACACACCACCTCCGGCGGCATCAAGAACATTAGCGGTTGGTATATCAACACCATTATAGAACAATGAAATCTTCTCCGCCTTTGTTAGACCATGACCATGGCAATTTTTCAGCATTTTCTTGAATCTCACCCACGCTTCAACTAATGTTTCACCTTCTTGTTGCTTAAATGCTCGAATTTCATTGAGCAATCTTTCGGCTAGAGCGGGTGGATAGAATCTACTAACAAATGCTTTACGCATTTCTTCCCATGTTTGAATTGTGTTTGGCTCTAACTCTTCGTACCACTCCTTGTCTTTAGCTTGATTGCTTCATCCATGTTAGGACCATACTTGAACATATCATTGATTTCAAGAAACTCGGCTACATGTTTGTGAGGATCGGCCCTCACCCTTCCGTCAAATTGTATGTCCCTTATGGCGGCCATATGATTTCCCTTTAAAGAAAAATTGTTGTTTTCGAAATTTGGCCTTTGAATGGCCCAAGTGGGAGTTGGTGCAACATCTCTTGTTCTTGACCAAATGGGAGTGTCATCTTCGTTTGCCATTAGTGCGTCGGGAAATTCTTGATCTTCTTCTTCGTATTCTTCTTCTTCTTCCCGGTACTTTGAATCTCCTTCTTCGTTTGGTTCCTCAATTGTGTTGTTTGTTGAAGAAGACTCTGTTTCAGATTGGTAATTAGTTGATTCACCCGGTTCGTTCTCGGATTTTTGTCTCCAACGTTTCCTTGCAGCTTTTTCAGGATTTGATAGAGGTTCTAAGAGTTCCTTTCTGGAATTCCTAGTACTCATTCATCACCTAAATAAACCTGTAAAAACACTGAAAATAAAACTATAAAACGCACCGATTCAATCCAACTAAATGCAAGAAAGGTAACTTTCCAAGAATAAATTCCGGAAAGGATCAATTAACTACACCAAATTCAAGTCTTAACAAAACATTCCCCGGCAGCGGCGCCAAAAACTTGATGTGTAAAATCTAGTTATAAAATTTATCGTTGAATGTGAAACAAAAGAAGTACCTCAAATAGACTAAACACAACCGGGCAGTGGACCCTATCGTGAAGTAATATAGCTTGGTAAATCAAAGGTTCGATCACAGGGAATGTTATTATAAGAAACTTTAATATAGTGTAACCAATTTAAAATAAGAAAAGAAAATGTGGGTTTTGTGCAACCGAATTGTTGCTTTGCTTAACATCTACTGATTTATCGAAAACTAAGGCAATTGGGCTTTTAAGAGCCAGATTTGAATTGATGGATTATCAAGGAATACAAAGAAATACTTGCTTGGATTATTTCACTAGTGATTTCTGGGTGTGTATTAGTTAAAACCAGTTTGTAACATGCAAGGTAAATATACATTAAAACATAAGAGTAACATTGGCTATCTCCTATATTATTAACTTCAATTTACGAACTTATGACTTAATCATGGTAACAAACGTTGGCATGGTTACCATCTTACACATTTAAGCCTAAAGAGTATAACTTATTGCAAATTTACGTTGGCGATATTTGTTCAAAACCAATTGATAGCAAACAACTTTAATGAAATACGTTGGCATCTTCACTAGTTATCTACCAAATAAGTGATAGTCTTTTGCAAGCTCAAATACACAAGGGGTTTTGATTAAACATAAATCATTGGTTTCTAGTTTATAACTCATCCAAATGAAAAGCATTGGCATATTCACAAACTTGCATTTTCTAATCTTTTTGCTTAATCTTGTACCAAATTAGTTTTCACTTCAAAGGTAATTTATACATAGACATATAAATTTAGAAATGTAATCCAACAACAAACATTGGTTTAAGCTATTAACTTCATTTCCAACAAGCTTTAACAAATTTACCTAGAACATGCAAATCCAATGAATAAGCTTAAACTAGAATTTATACAAACTTTAAGAATTACACCCCTAATCACTAGTTTATTTCATCCAAGCAAGTATTGAGGAATTTAGCCACTCATATTCATTGTTAAGCAATAATAATGTAATATTAATTTCATGATAAAATTAACACTTAATATTAAAATCTAATCAAATTAACTTTGAATAAATTAAAGATTGCTTACAACAAATGATGATGAACTTGAAAGAATTCCAATACAGAGATTAAAACTTCCAAAATACTAGCTCGATTCCTTCGCTCCGTGTGTTCTTCCAAAGAATAGAAACAATGGTGAAATTAGTTTTGGGTGGTGAATTTATGGATGAATTTGTTATTGCTAACACTTGTAGTGATTAACAAAATGGATGATTGAATGGAAATCAAGTGAAACCCAATAACAATTTTTGCACTTCACAGCTCTTCACTTGTGTAACCCGTGATGATCTCTTTGATGAAAACCCAATTGGGTTTTATAGAAGGAAAAGTTGGTTGAAGAATTAAATGCCCCCAACCACATACATATCTTTGCAATCTTTGATTTCTTGATATGGTGTACAATGGATGAGATTGTAGGCTGAGAAAACAAAAAAGTCTCTCCATGGTGTGCTGCTGCCGTTCTTGTGTTTTGTGAAAAGCAAGTGAGAGCTGTATCTTTAAATCTGAGTTTGACTTTTTCGAGTGATGAATCCGGTCGGATTCAGTGGAATCCGGTCGGATTCCGGTTAATGTACACACAATGAAGCTAAAGGTACAATCACAGAAATTCTGCTAAAAAACAATGAATACGGTCGGATTCAGGTGAATCCGTCTGGATTCCTAACCAGATTCAAGGGCGGATTTGAGAACGGATTAAAACAATCTTGGTCTGATCAAAAGAGAAACAAAAGCTGGGCATTCAGGCAAGGGGAATCCGTCCGGATTCTCATGAATCCGACCGGATTCATGTGTCTCCAGCTACATTTCTTGATTTCTTTCATTCTAAGCACGTTTCTTCACTTAATTCATCCTTCCAGCTGCATTCGTACCTAAATTCATTTTCAGAGTAATAAGTATCGAAAGTTCGTAAATTTAACTAACAATGGCACGCAATTCTCAATGATATCGCGTCTAAAAGTATGTATAATTTAAGCGATATCAACGACGTTGGGATATTATTGGCCCACCATGTTTAGAGACGTGGTACGTTAGGTCGAAAAATGTGAAGCGTGCCTATTATAACGGGTAATGCGAAGACAAGGGATCAGCCGAAGTTTTGCGACTTTCACAATGACTTCGGTCATGATACCAACTACTGTCGTGAATTGCGAAACCAAGTGGAAGAGGCTGCTAGATCAGGTAAACTTGATCACTTAATAAAGGGATTCAAGCAAATCCGGAATCATGGATCTACATCTGGTGGGCGGCAGGGTCATGCGGACAAGCAACATGCTCCCTCCCAGACTGAAGAGCCAATCTTAATGATATCCGCCACTCATTAACAACACAATCACGGGAGTAAGTCGGTACCCGTCATACCAACCAACACCATTTCTTTCCCTGCAATTCCCGAAGAAGAATACTCATGCAAACCGGTTATTATCAAAGCCCTAGTTGCTAACAGAGTGGTTGGTAGCATCCACCTTGATGGGGGAAGTGCATGTGACATAATGTACGAGCATTGTTTCATGAAGTTACGCCCAGAGATTAGAGCGAAGAAGGTTGACGCTCGGGCCTCCCTAGTCGGATTCTCGGGGGAAAAGACTTGGCCATTAGGGGAAATTAGCCTGCTTGTGACGATTGGAAAGCATCCCCTCATGCGCACTGAAATGATTGATTTTGCAGTAGTTCGATCACCCTCACCTCACAACATCTTATTGGGACGCACAGCAATGAAACAAATGGGCATAGTTGCTTCTACCATTCACGGAATGGTTAAATTCCAAACTTCAAGAGGCGTAGGAACACTATCTACCGAGGAGCAGCAAGAAATCCCGTGCATTCCCGTCAATAGCTCCGGATATGAAGGTGAGTCGTCTATGCCGCCAAACGTGCTTACTTGCGATGACTCTGAAGAAAAGATAGTAATTAACAAGGAGCATCGCGACCAAACGATCTCCATAGGAAAGAGCCTCCCTACAGAAGTTAAAAGGAAGCTTAAAACACTATTGGAGAGTAATCTTGACATCTTTGCCTGGTCCCCGGCAGACATGACCGGTGTGCCGAGAACACTAAAGCTTGGAGGCGTAAATTTCGACACGCAACATCATTTGAACGTACGTCCACATATACCTCCGATTCGTCAGAAACGGAGAGGATTAGCTCCCGAGAGAAACGCGGCAGCCTTAGAAGCGGTGGAAGAACTGGTACAAGCTGGAATCCTGCGGGAGGTGAAATACCAGACGTGGATAGCCAACCCAGTCATGGTTCGCAAGTCTGATGGGGGGTGGCGAATGTGTGTGGATTTTAAGGATATAAACAAGGCATGCCCAAAGGACTGCTACCCTATTCCAGAAATTGATTGGAAGGTAGAGTCACTAGCAGGATTTCGTTTCAAGTGTTTCCTTGACGCATATAAAGGATATCACCAAATTCAGATGGCTGAAGATGACGAAGATAAAACAGCTTTTTACACAAGCGGTGGCATTTTTTGTTACACTAAAATGCCATTTGGCCTCAAAAATGCAGGAGCCACCTATCAGCGTTTGATTGATAAAATATTTGCTCGACAGATAGGAAGAAACTTGGAAGCTTACGTAGATGATATGGTCATCAAAAGTCATAAGGAGGAGGATATGTTGACAGATATTCAGGAAACATTCAACGCCCTTAGGTCCATTAATATGAAGCTTAACCCCAAGAAGTGTTCTTTCGGTGTGGAGGAGGGTAAGTTCTTGGGGCACATTATCACTAAACGAGGCATTAAAGCTAATCCGAAGAAAATACAAGCCATCAAAGATATGTCATCCCCGAAATCATTCAGGGATGTTCAAAGCCTCAATGGAAAGTTGGCCGCGCTAAGTCGTTTCTTATCACGTGCGGCAGACCGGTCATTACCATTATTTAACACGTTAAAGGGAAGCTTGGACAAAGGAAAGTTTAATTGGAGCACAGAAGCGGAAGAAGCATTCCAAAAGCTGAAAGAATTCATTGAGGTCATGCCAACTCTTACGGCACCAATATATGGAGAGACACTTACAGTCTATCTATCGACTTCGGCAACCACCGTCAGCGCAGTGCTCACCGTTGAAAGAGAAAAACGGCAGGTTCCGATATATTTTGTCAGCAGGATACTACAAGGGCCCGAAGTTAATTATCCGGAGATCGAAAAGCTTGCTCTTGCTTTAATTCACGCAGCAAGAAGACTTCGACGATACTTCCAGGCTCACCCGATTATAGTGTTAACGGATAAGCCAATTAGACAAGTTCTAACAAGGCCAGAAATATCGGGAAGGTTGGCTAAATGGGCCATTGAGCTAGGGGAGCATGACATCGAATTCCGACCGAGGAACGCTGTAAAAGGCCAAATTTTAGCTGACTTCGTAGCGGAGACTCCTACAGACTCCCATAATACCAACACCAAGAAGTGGGCAAGGCAACCAGACGTTGGAAGCACTGTTAGTACACAAAAAGAGTGGAGGTTGTTCACTGACGGAGCCTCCAGGGCCTTCCCTGCCGCTTCTTGTCATGGTAAGCATTGTCACTTAAGACAAAGAAGTACGTATATAAGACATAGGCAATGACTGACATAGACTGAGGAAAAGGAGATGATGTATGACGAGCACCTCAGAGTTGGTCTCCCATGTGTTAGTCCCTGTTTAACTTAATAAACAATCGTATATAATAAGCCTTGAATGTATTATTGAGAAGTTGCGGAATCACACTCAATAATATTAAGAAGATCAACGAATATAAATTAATATAATTAACACAATAATATATCGAAAGCTTCAATCTTATTAATGATATAAGACGAATAGACTTAATGTATTAGGGTTACAGAAAACCTTGAAGCTGCGCAAAACCTTAACCTATCTAGGTCTAAAGGATCTCTATTTATAACACATAGAGTCCTATACAATCTCCTACGAATATGGAATAAAATAACTTCCATAACCGACTCATACTTATCACAAAATCATAAACAGTTGTAACTACCATTCTGAAGTAAACAGTTCTGACTATTACACATTCAGTGGTAACTGCTTCAATTGTAATAAAAGACTAAGTACAAATATATAATCAGTGTTAACTGCTACATATATAACTAACAGTTACAGATACATAAGCAGTTTTAACTACTTACAGACACATAACTATCAGTTGAAATCTATCTTCAATCAGTTGTAACACTTGTCTTCTCTTCAGATTTCTTCTATCAGTTGTAGCTTTATGAAAACAGTTTTATCCTTCAACACAAACAGTTTTAAACACTTGTACTCTTTGTCTTCTCATCAATAATCTTCTTCATACCAGAAACAGTTTTGACCCAACAATCTCCCCCTAAACTTAATCTGTCCTTCACAGTATTAAGTTTCTTCTAATCCTCCATTATGAGCTTTACAAAATTCTTTCAAAACTGTCAGTCTTTTCTTCTCTTCCTTCTATCTATCTCCTCCTTCTTATAAATCTGATTCAGCACCATATAAACCAATTCCAGAGCTACATCATCTAAAATAGCAGCTTGTAACCTTGCATTTCTCATACTCATGAAAAATCTCAGATTTATATCATAAAATCTATCTGTCAACATCCACATAAATACTGCATCATCCATAACAATCTGATGTACTCCTGGTTTGGCATGATAAATCCAATTCCTGACCTTGCTTAAAGTAGTAAATTGAAATGGAAACTCTTCTGGTTCAAACATAGCTTTAATCCAATGACATGTAACCTTCTCAACCAGATTATCAAACTCCTTTAAATCCAAATTCTTCTCCATCCTAATCTCATACATTCTGACCAAATCAGTTCTACTGATTCTCTTTATCAAATCCCTAAAAGATCTCCACCAAGATACATTTCCATCTGCTCTTTCAATTTTAATCTTGTGAATCTTAACAGGATTAACAAACTGTTCAATGGACCAATCAATAATACCATGCAAATCAACATTAATTACCTCTGACTCCACTGGTTGTAACAAAATAAATTCCTTCAATTCATCAACATTCCTTTCTCTATCAGGAATTTCATCCAATTCTCTTTTCTTTCTTTCTATTTCCTCTTTCTTTCTCTTCTCAGCTTCTTCCTTTTCTCTCTTTTCCTTTTCTTCCTTTTCTTTTAATTTCTTCTCTCTTTCAGCCTTTTTCTTTTCCTTTTCTGCTTCTTGCTTTTCTTTTTCTTTCCTCTCAATCACTTCAGGATTCATATCATCCTTATCCCACAAACTCTGCAATCTCTCCAAACTCATCTGCTTCAAAGCATTCAGAGGAATATACCCACCTTTTAACCTTGAAATTAAATTCTTCCTCATCTGAGCTTTTGTTGGTGGTTTAGCTGCCTTTTTCTTTCTAGCCTCTTCTGCTTTCTTCTTCTTGAGTTGATCAACCAAATACTCAATATCATCCTGCTTCTGCTCTCTCAACAAGTACTCATCCCATTCTGCCACTTGTTCCTTTGTCATTTTAACAAATTTACCTGGCTCAATCTCAACATCAATCAAGTCTTCTGCATTGAGCTCAGCATGTAATCTTTGTGCATATTCTGGATCATGAGCAGTTGCATCAGCTGGCACTGATTTTGGCTTTTTCTTCTTTTGTTCTTCAACCAGCTTTCCCTTGCCTTTATCTTTGGGATCAATCTTTGGCAAATTTTTCTTTTGATGAACAGGAGCTGCAGCAGGTTCTCTGATAGTAAATCCAGGTAAAGATGGTTGTGTAGATTTTTTCTTTGGTGTTTCAACCTTCTTCCCTGTTCCTGTCATCTTAGCAGTTTTAACTGGAATGCTCTTTTTCTAGTTTTTTCAACTTGTCGTTGAGCATCAGTCTTTTCTTTTTCCACTGCTATCTCTGGTTTATTAACCTCATCACCATCATCATCATCAATCTTTAGCTCCTCAGTCTTAGCTCCCATATCAACCTCTGCCGTTTGATCAACTGAACCAATAATCTCAGTATGTTCAGATACATTATCATCAACCACTCGTTCATTCATTTATGTTTCCACTGATTCATGTACTGGTTCATTCATATCTGGCTCTGTTGGTGGTGTTGGAGGTGTATGTACAAACTCATCATCCTCTGGTTGTTCCATCTCTATTTCCTCATCAACCTTCTCATCATCATCCACAACCTTATCATCCTTATTTACCTTATCACCCATGTTTGTCCAAACTTTCTCCCCCTTTTTGAAAGCATTTTGTTGAAACTGATAAGCATCCTCAGGTTCAGAAGTATCATGAACCACATACTCTCTTCCTTTCTTCAAACACTCAATGACAATCAACTCTAACTGCTGCACTCTCCTCTGCAATTGAGCCACAATCGCATCCTTAGCTCTATTCTTCTTCCTCTCTTTGACAAATTTTGACCAAACATAGTCAATCATAGCCGTCAATTCTAAGTTAGTTCTAGTCTCAACACCTTCAGGATGTGAATCCTTTGGTGAATCATTGACATTATCAAACTCTGACTCATGCCTAGCATGATCATCAAAGTCCCCTTAATTCTTGGTACTAGGACCACTAGGATCATCTACAGGTGTAGAATCATGTCCAGGTGTTGCCTCTGATTGGGTCTTATTTATGTTACTTCTGTCCTGCTCTGCCAGTGGGCTAGAAGCAGTAGAAGCAGCCCTCTCAGAATGATCAACCTCCTCCTCATTGATCATCTGCTGTGGTGAATCATTTGACTGAGACATCTGAGCAGCAGCAGCCTCAGATGCCTGTTTTCTAGCCTTTTTGGCTCTAAAAGATTTAGCTGTTGTGGTCCCTTGTTTTCTTTTAATACCTCCAGCTACTGTGGGTTGAGAAGTGGTGGGTGGAACCATTCTCTCAGTAGCTGGTTCAGCTTCAGTTGGTTGTACTGATGCTGTGGTGGAAGGTGCAGGAAGCATAGTAGAAAATAGTGCTGTAACCTTCCCAGAAAATTTAGTATCTCTCTTCATATTACTTTTGGCTTAAAAGAGACAATACCAATAACTTTATCAAGTGCAGTTAAATTAGGAATTTGTTCATTTAAGAACAACTGCACAAATCGTGGATACATCAAAAAGTTAATCTTTGGTTGCTCAATGTTTCTAAGCATACCAGAAAATATCAGATTTGAAAAATTAAATCTTTGACCAGTTGCAAGACAAGCAATTGCATAAGCAATGTTGCTTCCAAACTGTTCAAAAGATGATCTTTTAGATGATAAACAGTGCAAAATTGTATGAATCAAAAGTCTCCACTGATGAGAAAATAAGGTTTTCTGAAAAGTAAAAACTTCAAAGGAACCCTCATAACCCATCAATCGTAGAGTATCATACATAACAGAATCATCTAAAGAGGTTATACCTGCCTCATCATCTAGTTGTAAGGAAGCTCTAACAGTAGCTTCAGTAACTACAACTCGTGTATCCATGACTTTTGAAACGATTCGTTTAATCCCCTGTTCCTCTTCTATCATCGCATTCACCCATAAATTGTTGATATGTTCATGAGATATTCTGGGTGCCACAGTAAGAGCATGACGAATATGTGAAGCACGAAGAAAATCAATGATTTCTACATACTCGTTTGCCTCAGCAGGTTTCATCAAGAATGCGATCATATTATGATCTTTTCCAATCGGTAGTTGAACAGTAGACGAAGTAGATGCCATGATAAGAAATCACGAAATCGAAAAGAATCGAAGATGATTTACAGAATTGAGAATCTATGAGACTTAGAGCAGTGGTTTGTGTGTGTAATTTTGAAAGCGTAATGAAAAACCCTAAGTGTTGAGAGTTAAGTACTAAAATTAAATCAGTTGTAAACCCTAATTTGACCAGATCCCCAATTACAACTAAAACAATGTTAATTAAGAAAAATAACACGTTCAGTGGTAATTGTGAGAATAACCATCAGTGGTAATCAACACTTGGTTTTTCAAATGCATCATTTACATAATAAAGCTAGCAGTGCTCACTTGTACAAGCAGTACCAACCGACCAAGGCAGTGCTAACTTAATACAAGTAGTACTTCAGATCTAGCAAAATCATATAAACAAAGCAGTGGTTGAAATTATTATTATTATTTATCGAAAACTAAACCCAAACAAACAGTAAAACTCCAACGTATACATCTGCAGTATTTAGACTCCAAGGCATAGCAATATAACCTGCAGTGTTAATGCAAACAAAAATACAAGTATACAGTGTTAACCATACACAAACAGTGGTGAAGTGATTATTACCACTGTATATACTTAAAGTAATAAACAGTGATAACTATACACAAAACACACTATCAATGTTTGATTAAATCAGTATTAACCCAAATTGAAGCACAGTAAATATTATTCACAGAAAACAGTGATAAGAAAAATACTTAAGACAAATTGATCATTCAAATACTAGTAACCAAGAATGTAAATCTGCCTACATCAAATGCTTTAGTAAACAGATCAGCAAACTGATTATCAGTATGAACTTTCAAAATTTGAATAAGTCTTTTCTCATTACAGTCTCTAATGAAATGATATCTAATTTCAATGTGCTTTGTTTTAGAATGTTTAACTGGGTTATTGATAATACTGATTGCAGAACTGTTATCAATAAAAATAGGAGTATTAAGAAAGGTAAAACCGTAATCTAACATCTGATTCTGAATCCATAGCACTTGTGCACAGCAACTTGCAGCTGCTACATATTCTGCCTCTGCTGTGGATGTAGATACAGTGGTTTGTTTCTTGCATTGCCATGAAACCAATCTATCTCCCAAAAATTGACAACCTTCTGATGTAGATTTCCTGTCTAGATTAGCTACTCCATAATCACTATCTGTATAGGCTATCAGATCAAAAGAAGTAAACTTTGGATACCAAAGGCCCAATTTTGGTTGACCCTTTAAATATCTAAATATTCTTTTGACTGCATAAAGATTGACAGCTTTGGATTAGCTTGAAATCTTGCACATAAACACACTGCAAACATGATGTCAGGCCTTGATGAAGTGAGATACATAAGAGACCCGATCATTGATCTGTAAAGATGTTCATCTACACTCTCCCCCTCAAGATCTGCATGTAATTTCTTGTTTGTTTCCACAGGTGTGCTTGCAACCTTTGCATCTTTGTACCCAAACCGATCCAGAATATCATTAACATACTTACTTTGATGAATAAAGATTCCTTCCTTCTGCTGCTTCACTTGTAGCCCCAAGAAAAATGTTAATTCCCCCATGGAGCTCATCTTGAACTTCTCATGCATCAGTGATTCAAACTCCTTGCAAAGACTATCCTTTGTTGAACCAAAAATGATATCATCTACATAGACTTGAACCAGTAGTATATCATCCTTTATCCTTTTAGTGAACAAAGTTTTATCTATTGCACCCCTTTTGAATCCATTCTGCAACAGATAATCTGAAAAAGTATCATACCAAGCTCTAGGTGCTTGATGTAATCCATAAAGAGCTTTTTCAAGTTTGAAAACTTTATCAGGAAACTTGGAATCTTCAAACCCAGGTGGTTGGCATACATAAACCTCTTCCTTTATAGTGCCATACAGAAAAGCACTCTTAACATCCATCTGATACACAATGAATCCCTTGAATGAAGCATAAGCCAAAAACAATCTGATTGCCTCTATTCTTGCAACAGGTTCAAAAACTTCATCATAATCAATTCCATCTTCTTGTGAATATCCCTGTGCAACCAATCTAGCCTTGTTTTTGATCACTATTCCTCTTTCATCTTTCTTGTTTTTGAAAATCCATTTAGTACCAATTGCCCTCTTCCCTTTAGGCAAATCAACCAATGTCTAGACTTCTTGAATCTTAAACTGAAGCAACTCCTCTTGCATAGCTTCAATCCAACTAGGATCTCTCAAGGCTTCAGTAACCTTCTTTGGTTCTGTTTGAGACAGAAAACAAGCAAACAAAGAAGTATTAACTGCTTCTGTATCAAGATTTACTTCATCCTCATTTGCTGAAGCTTCAAACACTTGACTTTGATTTCTTGTTTTAACTGTAACACCCCCAAATTTAGTGGTTTGCGGAAGCATACTTGGGTGTTACTAATCAATATACAAAGCACAAGATATACAGCAAACGACCTCTAAATGAGACGTTTTGTAAAATAATTACATTTCATAATTAAATCGTTTGAAAACATATAGTTTTCTTTACAAAAATATGTAAGCCTAGAGTCCGCGTATGTGGCGGGAGATTCTATTACATAACCATAGCTACAAAAGATAATGCCAAAGAATCTCCGTTAAATGCAGTTTGGAAATCATGCGACTCTAGCTAGTAATCCTGGAGTGATCCTACTCCGTAAGTGTACCTGAGAATACATGCTAAAAAGGGTCAACCAAAAGGTTGGTGAATCTCACAGGTTTATCAGTAAATAATCAGTTTGAACACAAGATTTCATCAGTAGTGCCCGTAGGCGTATATCAAGTATTTGCAAATCTCGCAAAAGTAAAGTAATCAAGTTATACCGTTGCCATGAGGCTCATAATCGAAGCTTAACCCGTAAATAATCAGTTGCTCCCGTGACATGCTCGAAATTGAGCAAGCATAAGTAACGAAATAATAGTCGCCCGTTTATACAGAACGGTTCGTGGTAGCGCTACTACCCCGGGCGGGGAGGGTCATTTCCCTAATGGATCCATTAACTAGTGTTCGCGCTTAAGTCCATAACTAACGATATATGATGGAGAGACTTCTGTAAATAGTAAATAACTCATGCAATTCCGTTTGGTATAGTAAGCAGTTTTAGTACTTGTGTTCAAGAAAAGTAAGCAATGTATCTCACCCCGTATGTAAAACAGTAAAAGTGGGGCTGTAAGACTCACCTGAGCCTAGTAGTAAGCAGTTGAAAACTGTAAGTAGCGTGTAGGTTCTCCGAACCCGTAACCTTTAAATGCCTAAACATATAAAGTTAAGTAAGTAGATGTCTCGCAAGACCATCTAGGCTAGTTGTCTACACAACTCGTTATGTCCAAGTATTTGTTTAGTAATCCGTTTGTAGTTTGAAAACAAGTATGGCCCGTTGGTGACGGTTTGTAATAATGATTCAAAGTGTTATCATTATATGTATCGTTGAATCCGGTTTCGTTATTTGTAAGTGTTCGACACTTAGTGTGAAAAGTATTTACGACATCCAATGACGGGGGTCCGGGGGCAGCGCCCCTGGTAGCGGGGTCCAAGGGGCGGCAGCCCCTGGCGGGGTCCAAGGGGCAGAGCCCCTGGCAGGGGTCGAGCTGCCAGGTCAGCTTGGAAAATTTTTATTTCTACTACTTTCCTTTAGTGAAAACGCGTCCGAAATCTGGATTTGGAGTAAAATTAGGTGGTAAAATTCTGGTTCCGACACTTAGTAAAAATCTGAGTTTTCAGGGTTCTATTTTATGCGACGTTGGGTGCGACGTCGCAAGCGACGTAAGGTGCGACGTGGGTGTGTGCGTCGCATTATGCGGCCTTCGCAATTTAATGCGACGTAGGGTGTTGCGTCGCTAAGTGCGACGCTAGTTCGGTTTGCGACGTTAAAGTCTACGTCGCTACGTGCGACATCCGCAAGTTAATGCGACGTAATAGGCTGCATCGCTAGTGCGACGTTGAGATTTTTGTGCGACGTAGGTCGCGACGTCGCAGAGGCCCCTGGCCAGGTGCGACGTAGCGGTCTGATGGCCGGAAATTGTGCCGAAAACGAGTTTTCCGGTTTCCGTTCGGTCCAAATCTTTTACCCAACCCATTTTTGGACATTTTAAGCATGTATAAACCATAAAAACGTAAAAACATTAAGAATCGAGAGATGTCGGGTTTTGTAACACCCTCAAATTTCGGTTTGCGGAAGCTGTCGGGTCGGGTGTTACTAAATCAAATATCACAGCATAAGATACATAATGAACGACTCTAAATGAGACGTTTGAAAATGGTTATACATTTCGTAGATAAAAATGTTTACAACGTTATAAGTTTGACAACAAATTCCAAATACATAATTGGAAAATATGAAAGTAAATGCAGAGTAGTCCCATTTGTTGAAAATATGCGACTCGAACTAGTAAGATCTTGTAGTAATCCTAATCCTGCTGGGCACATGAGAACACATGATAAAACAGGTCAGCTATAAAGCTGGTGAGTTCATAGGTTTGTTAGTTGAAAACATAAAGTATAAATCTTGTATGTTTTGAGAAGTTGTTCAGAATCCACGATTCTGATTTGTAGCAATTTGTAGATGTAATTACCAATGTGTAATTCGAAAGTTTAGGTATCTAATACCTAATCAATTGTAGTCCGTACCTAAGTACACAATAATTGAGGCATACCTAGCCTGAATACCTATCTGGTATGAGTAAGTGTATAATGGGAGGCAATACCTGCCTAAGTTGTAACCAAAAAAACTGTATGACCACGTCATATGATAGTAAGTAACTGTAGTCCCGCAGAACTATGATTTAATATATGAGGTGTTGCATCCAGCAACAAGTGATTGTAGATCCGCAGATCTATGTTTGAACGTTTAGCGTGTCCGTTTACCCGATTAGCATAAGCTAACCCGGACATGAATTGAGCTAACGGCCTCGCGTGGCAGCACCACCGATCCGTTAACTTATTGTGAATCCCGAGTATAACTCGCTGATCCATTGATTGAAGTTTCGTCCACTGCAATACCGTGGTTTCGTTTTGTGCCCACTTTACCGTGGCATCGTTTGGTGCCCGCTGCAATACCGCGGCATCGTTTTTGGAATTGCTCGCAGCAATTTGTGATTGAGCCGGCAGTACAACGACATGCCCGACTAAGTTGTTTGAGAGCCAGCAGTACTCGACATGCCTGACTAAGTAGATCGTATAATAGTATGTAGATATTCATCAGGTGACACCCCCACGGTTGGATTACATCCTGGGCTGGGGGACCATCCCTGGTTGGATTACATCCTGAGCCAGAGTCGTCACCAGTTGAGTCGTATAGATATAAGAAGTCTGTACTAACTTGTAATAATATTGTATACCCCTAGCCTAAAGCCTAGCAAGTACATATAACGGAGTCTTGGGAAAATGTTCACTTAAGTTCAGTTCCCATTCTAGTGATAATGGAGTGTGTCGACAGTTTTAGTTCTTAAAGAATAACTAAACTTGTAACAGTATAAATGTTGTTCAGTGTAGGTAGAACTAACTAGTTCTAATGTATTCAATGTTATTGTCCCGTGACAATATGGCCAAAAGATTTCGATAACTAAATCAAGTTATGTGTTGGTAATCGTTTTCCAACGACCTAACCGGGTACGATTGTAACCTATCTAGGTTAAGTATTGATATTGTTCTAAAACAATATTGCGGGTGTAATTCCTAAGTATTACACATTTTGTATTACATACAGTAATAAAAATAGTTGTGATTTATAAACAATTATTCATATAATTCGAAAACAGAAATTGAGCATGTGTTTCACCCCGAAAATAGTAAAACAGTTGAAAGAGTGGGGCTATGAAACTCACCTGTGAGTTGTTAGCGATACGATGATATGCGCGTCGTCCGAATGGTAACCTTCTAATGTCCTAAACACGTGAGGTTGTATAAGTACGAGATCAAATAGTCTGACCAAGTAAGTCGTTCGAATGTTTGTTTGTCGCTTGGTTTTAAAGACCGTGTACGGGGGTTCGGGGGCAGCGCCCCTGATAGCGGGGTCGAAGGGGTGGCAACCCCTGGCGGGGTCCAAGGGGCAGAGCCCCTGGCTGGGGTCGAGCTGCCATGTCAGCTTGGGAAAATTTTATTTCTACTACTTTACTTTAGAGAAAACGCATTCGAAATCCAAATTCGGGTAAAATCGAGTGGTAAAATTTGGTTGTCAATACTTAGTGAAAAACATAGGTTTTTAAGGTTCTGCGACGTCAGATGCGACGTAGAGTCCTGCGTCGCTATGTGCGACATTCGCAATCTAATGCGACGTTGTGTCCTGCGTCGCAATGTGCGACGTAGAATTTGATGGCGACGTAGGAGCTTACGTCGCATTATGCGACGTTGGGATGTTTTGCGACGTTGGCTGCGACGTTGGATGCGACGTCGCAGCACTGTTTTTGGTCCCTGCGACGTAGCGGACTGATCGCCGGAGTTTGAGCCGAAAACGAGTTTTCCGGCCTCCGTTGAGTCTGATTCTTTTACCCAACCCATATTTGAGTATTTTAAGCTTATCTAAACCGCAAACAAGCAAAATAACAAAGTTTTGAGAGATTTCGAGAATTGTCGGAAACTTACAAATCCGCGCGAGGAGAATCCGAAAAGATAGGATTGTAGATCGTTGCGTGGTGATCGTTTTTCCCTAAAGGAGCTTTGAGATTGGAGGTCGTTTGACGGTGGTTTTTGGCGGATTATGGTGGCGGTGGTGCGGTGGTAGGTTGTAGAGAGAGAGATGAGAGAAAAGTTGAGAGGAGAGAGAGAGTGAAATGTGGTGAATGAGAAAGAATGAGGAGGGATTTGGGTTTTTATTTGAACTCAGATCCCTAACTCGTGTACTGTGGTCTCCAACCACAGTACAAAATGTCCGTGATTTTATACCTGATTAAAATGTAGATTTATTACTTTAAATCTATAATTTGGTTATGTTATTTTGTAAGTATTTTTAATAAAAATATTTCACTTGAACTATAAAATGTAATTATTCAAAGTTTAAAATCAGCGCGAAATTTGACTTTTTGACCGGGTGTTACATTCTCCCCCTGTTAAGAAAATTTCGTCCCGAAATTTAAAGTGATGTCAGGGTTGCGCATGGTCTGGGGAGCAATGCACGTACGAGGTATTTGTCGAATAGATTGCAGACACATGATGTCTATAACGAGGTTGAATAGCAGTCACTCCATGACCGCATCATGTTTAATCGTTGTAGTCACATTCGGGATTAGATGGTTGTCACATAGTGACTGTTTTGTAATTGGTTATATCAGGGCTGAGCGATTTATCGTTGAGTCGATTAGTCTACTGAAAGTAAACATTGAGTTTGGTTGGTGAGTGTTCTATCGATTGGTCTGCTGAAAGCAAACTTTGGGTTTTATGTGGGCCTAGGTCAACTAGCCCTAATATGTGATCGACATTAAGTCGTTAAAATGATGGTGGGGACAATAAGTACACGTTTAGCGAATCTATAATTGAAGAGTTATGTTTTCGAGGAGAAATTGTACTTACATTTTCGTTGGAGATTTATTTGATTTACTCGGAGTCGATTAAGTGAATTTTGCCTCTTTTTGGGCAGTCCTTCTTGTAATGACCGGGTTCCTTACATTTGAAGCATATCCTTCGAGAGTCGGGATTGGCGGGAACTCTGCAGTCCCGGATTACGTGACCGTATCGTTGGCATCTTTCGCAGGGTAATCCGCATAATCCGTCGTGATGACGTTTACAGCCGTGACAAAATGGTTTGTTACCCGCATAGCCTTGTCTTTCGTTGGGTTCGACAGCATGGTACTTCAAGGGTTCAGGTTGATTGGTTGGATTTTGACTAGAGCTGGAATCCCCATTCCATTTCGTTAGGTTGTTCTCGGTTGCAGTGGCTTCGCGTCGTTCCCTCCGTGCCATAAGTCTGTGGGCCATACGAATGGCCTCTTCAATAGTAGTGGGTTTAGAGGCGGTGACCATCCCCTCAATTAGTAGCGGGAGTCCACCGGTGTACCTTGCGATTTGTTGACTCTCAGGGTTTACTATAGTTGGGCACAAGTGTGCTAGTTGTTGGAAACGAGTGGTATATGTTACGATATCGTTGTCTTTTACGGTGAGGTGCCAAAGTTCGTCCTCAAGTTTGTGAAGTACTTCGATGGGACAATACTTGTCCTTCATGATTCGTTTCAGGTCTTCCCACGGAAGTTTGTGAGCAGTGTCGATTCCTACAGTTCGTGTAACAACCGCCAAATTAGGGCTAGTATTAGCGCCTAACTCTTTGTTAATACATGTAATTAGTTCTGTGTTAGGCTAATTTATGTATCAGATTATATGTTGGTTAATATATACAACTTTGCGATTGGATTAAATCGTACGTAACTTAAATAGAATGAAATTCTATTCGATTAACACGGACGTTGGTGAACAAATGTTTATAAACTAAGATAACTCAATTGTGACCGAAACACTATTTTATAATAATTAGAAATTATCTTTTATTACTCGATTAAAACTTGCACAATCTAAAAACGAAAGTAATTAAATTAATTTAAACTATTAAAGATTCCAGGAAAATAACTTAAGTAAATTATTTAACAAGATTTGAGATTTTATAAATATAATTAAACGCGTAAAATAATTATTTAACGATAAACGACGGAGCAAATGAACATCGCACGGGAACGGGGACTGGAAAGTGGAGGATAAACCTCCACCTCCCACCCTTTTCTTCCCATATTCTTCCACTCACTCTCTCTCTTCTTTCTCTTTCTTTCTTTTTCTCTCTATTTCACCAACACACCACCACCATTAAAATCGACAAATAAACGTATTGAACGACGCCGGATCATACCACACCTTTGGAAGAAAACGCTCACCATCACACGATCTACATTCCTATCTTTTCGGATTTTCAATCCGACATTTTGTAAGTTTCCGACAAATCCCGATATCTCTCGTTTTTGATCATTTTTACAAGTTTATGGCTTAAATAGGCTTAATATGTTCATATAAGGGTTGGGTAAAAGATTTGGACCGAACGGAAACCGGAAAACTCGTTTTCGGCACATTTTCCGGCCAACAGACCGCTACGTCGCTTTTGGACCCAGATTCATGCGACGTCGGCCTCTACGTCGCACAACCCTTCGTGACGTCGCATTGTGCGACGTCCGTCACTACGTCGCATTAAGTTACGACGTCGCGCCTAGCGACGCCAGCCCCCACGTCGCATTGATTTGCGATATCGCATCATGCGACGTACATGCCTACGTCGCACCCTACGTCGCACCTTACGTCGCATGCCTACGTCGCATGCTACGTCGCACAAAACAGAACTTTGAAAACTCAGATTTTCACTAAGTGTCGAATTTATACAACTTCAAATACTTATGTCATACGAATTAACAAACGTCATAGAACATACTTTCTATTACAATTACACTAAATTGCGTTATAAACGATAAACTTTAATTATAACAAATCACCAACGGGCCGTCTACTTTGATACAAACGAGAACGAACCAACATTACACACAACGGGTTGTATGAACAACTAGCCTAGATGGTCTTGCGAGACATCTACTTACTTAACCTTACGTGTTTAGGCACTAGAAGGTTACGGGTTCGGAGAACCTACTTGCTTTACTACTACTTGCTAGTTACCACTGCTCGACTCAGGTGAGTCTTACAGCCCCACTTTTACTGTTTTATACTTTGGGGTGAGATACTTAGCAACTGTTTTACGTATGAACACAATGTACTGAACTGAAAACATTACTGTTTACAAACAAACGCATGAGTTACTTTTATCCACTGAAAGCCTCCTAATCGTAAGTTGTTAGTTATGGACTTAAGCGCGATTACTAATAGATGGATCCATTTGGGACTGACAATCCCTGTCTGGGGTGGTAGCGCCACCACGTACTGATTTACACGTAGAAACAGACATATTAGTATTTGTTACATATAAGTGTGCGGATAGCACTCACGGGGGTACGTGATTTATTTCACACTACACGGTTAAGCTTCAACTTATGAGCTCATGGCACTGTACTGATTTACTGATTTACTTACCTTGCTGGATAGCAATACGGGTACATACTTGTGGTTCATAACACTTACTTATTACTAAACCTGTGAGATTCACCAACCTTTTTGGTTGACACTTTTTAGCTTTGTATCTCAGGTACACTTACGGAGTAGGACTACTCCAGGATTACTAGCTAGAGTCGCATGATTTACAAACTGCATTTAACGGAGATTCTTTGGCATTATCTTTTGTAACTATGGTGATGTAATAGAATCTCCCGCTATACGCGTGGGCTCTAGGGAATTACATTTTGTATACGAAAACCTACGGTTTTCAAACGATTATTAATTATGAAATGTAACTATTTTACAAACGTCTCATTTAGAGGTCGTTTACTATTAATCTTGTGCTTTGTATATTGATTAGTAACACCCAATGTATGCTTCCGCAAGTCACTAAATTTGGGGGTGTTACAGTTCGGGCGTGAAAGTTCCACCAGGTAGAAGCATCATCCTGGAGGGTGTATGTGGCGTACAAGACTTTGCAGTCGTCGGGGCAGTTGCAAACGTGAAATATAGATTCCATTCTCTCGAACCATCGAATTAATCCGATAGCTCCTTCAGTACCAACGAAGTTTGGTGGTTCGCACCTCAGAAAATCCTTAAAAGTGCAAGGCTTTTCTTGGTTCCGAGCAGCTAGGGTCGCAGTCACTGCTTGATTAATAATTTGATCGTGCTCAGCTCGAGTGAAAGTTTGTCGTTTAGGAGGCATGATTCTTGAACAAGAATGAAATGACAAAGTGTGAGATCTTTATTCAAAGATTTTGACTTTATAGTTGCATACTCGGATGTAAAAGTGTTAGTTATCCAGAAACCACTTAAGGTATCTATATGAAAGTCCTCGGACTTTGAAATTTTAGATGTGTAGTCATACTAACGACCTAGTTATGAATTATAGGTAGTTAACCAGAACCATAGTATTGTCGTAGTCTATCAGACTATAATGTAGTACTAGAATATCGTACGGCCATTCATGCCTGTGTAATGTGACAACTACAGTGTCCTCGGTGGTGTTGAAGCAGGGTCCACCAACACAACCCAGGTGTGTGGTGACATCATTGTGTATTTATTGATTAAAGCATTACATGCTTAATGGGTCGTATATACATATATGGTGTACACGTAACTATTCAAGTATACGTACATAATAATAGTCAGGTGTGGCACCTCGTGCCCAGTTAAGTAAGTGTATATGTACATATGTCAGTCGTACATGCAACTATAACAAGTCTACATGCATAATTGAAGTAGCACCTAATGCTATAATGCAGTGTTATCAGCACAGTAATTGAAATACTAATGTTTTGTAATTGTAGTACCAAGGTACCATGAAACGCAGCACCACGTGCTGTAATGAAGTGCCCGCGGCATTGAAATTGTAATATCCATGTACTATGAGTGTGGCATTAACATGCCATGATTGTAGTATCAGCGTACTGTGAAGGTTGCACTAATGTGCTCAAGTTGTGGTATTAACATACCTTGAAATCGTAGCACCACGTGCCATGTGTGGTTTGATTTGTGGCCCCACGGCCAAAATGTGTTTGAAGTTCGAATTTCTCAGTTGTAGCACAAAGGCTAAAATGTAGGGGTCAAAGTACCGCATGATTGAATTTGTTGATCTACGTGATCAAGTTGTGATTCGAGATAATTTTGTTGTGGACTTAGTCAATACTAATCCAGTTGTGATCCATATGTTCAAGGTTTAAAAGTTGTCAGTTTGTTTTAAGTTTCGTGAAGGTTTAGCATGTGCGGGTTTCCATTCCCATTGGTAACGTTTGTACCTCCTTCCCGAGGCTCAGTGATAAATGTGATATTCTCCTATGCGTGCATATGGAGAAAAGTGTCGAGTCGCGATAGTTAGGAAGACGGCGATGTGCCTCTTCGCGAGTATGTATTGGTTCAGCGGAATTGATTTTATATATATACTCAATATATATAAGTACGTAAAAGTATTACACATGTAAGGCCTATTCATACATACCTACAGTACATATAATAGTCTAGGATGTCTAGCACATAACAAATCAGAGTCAACTACGCATTCCTGGTCCAGTATAACCCCTTTCAGATATCGCATCATCTTTATTTAATTGTACATAGTTAGCTACGCTATGTTAAATTAAACTCGTATGATGTAATCCCTGAACCAGTCATACCTAACGAGGAATACTGCCTAACGGTCATAGTCTAGGCCCACTAAATGCAACCTAGTTCACTATAACCTTAGGCTCTGATACCAATCTGTAACACCCTCAAATTTCGGTTTGCGGAAGCTGTCGGGTCGGGTGTTACTAAATCAAATATCACAGCATAAGATACATAATGAACGACTCTAAATGAGACGTTTGAAAATGGTTATACATTTCGTAGATAAAAATGTTTACAACGTTATAAGTTTGACAACAAATTCCAAATACATAATTGGAAAATATGAAAGTAAATGCAGAGTAGTCCCATTTGTTGAAAATATGCGACACGAACTAGTAAGATCTTGTAGTAATCCTAATCCTGCTGGGCACCTGAGAACACATGCTAAAACAGGTCAGCTATAAAGCTGGTGAGTTCATAGGTTTGTTAGTTGAAAACATAAAGTATAAATCTTGTATGTTTTGAGAAGTTGTTCAGAATCCACGATTCTGATTTGTAGCAATTTGTAGATGTAATTACCAATGTGTAATTCGAAAGTTTAGGTATCTAATACCTAATCAATTGTAGTCCGTACCTAAGTACACAATAATTGAGGCATACCTAGCCTGAATACCTATCTGGTATGAGTAAGTGTATAATGGGAGGCAATACCTGCCTAAGTTGTAACCAAAAAAACTGTATGACCACGTCATATGATAGTAAGTAACTGTAGTCCCGCAGAACTATGATTTAATATATGAGGTGTTGCATCCAGCAACAAGTGATTGTAGATCCGCAGATCTATGTTTGAACGTTTAGCGTGTCCGTTTACCCGATTAGCATAAGCTAACCCGGACATGAATTGAGCTAACGGCCTCGCGTGGCAGCACCACCGATCCGTTAACTTATTGTGAATCCCGAGTATAACTCGCTGATCCATTGATTGAAGTTTCGTCCACTGCAATACCGTGGTTTCGTTTTGTGCCCACTTTACCGTGGCATCGTTTGGTGCCCGCTGCAATACCGCGGCATCGTTTTTGGAATTGCTCGCAGCAATTTGTGATTGAGCCGGCAGTACAACGACATGCCCGACTAAGTTGTTTGAGAGCCAGCAGTACTCGACATGCCTGACTAAGTAGATCGTATAATAGTATGTAGATATTCATCAGGTGACACCCCCACGGTTGGATTACATCCTGGGCTGGGGGACCATCCCTGGTTGGATTACATCCTGAGCCAGAGTCGTCACCAGTTGAGTCGTATAGATATAAGAAGTCTGTACTAACTTGTAATAATATTGTATACCCCTAGCCTAAAGCCTAGCAAGTACATATAACGGAGTCTTGGGAAAATGTTCACTTAAGTTCAGTTCCCATTCTAGTGATAATGGAGTGTGTCGACAGTTTTAGTTCTTAAAGAATAACTAAACTTGTAACAGTATAAATGTTGTTCAGTGTAGGTAGAACTAACTAGTTCTAATGTATTCAATGTTATTGTCCCGTGACAATATGGCCAAAAGATTTCGATAACTAAATCAAGTTATGTGTTGGTAATCGTTTTCCAATGACCTAACCGGGTACGATTGTAACCTATCTAGGTTAAGTATTGATATTGTTCTAAAACAATATTGCGGGTGTAATTCCTAAGTATTACACATTTTGTATTACATACAGTAATAAAAATAGTTGTGATTTATAAACAATTATTTATATAATTCGAAAACAGAAATTGAGCATGTGTTTCACCCCGAAAATAGTAAAACAGTTGAAAGAGTGGGGCTATGAAACTCACCTGTGAGTTGTTAGCGATACGATGATATGCGCGTCGTCCGAATGGTAACCTTCTAATGTCCTAAACACGTGAGGTTGTATAAGTACGAGATCAAATAGTCTGACCAAGTAAGTCGTTCGAATGTTTGTTTGTCGCTTGGTTTTAAAGACCGTGTACGGGGGTTCGGGGGCAGCGCCCCTGATAGCGGGGTCCAAGGGGTGGCAACCCCTGGCGGGGTCCAAGGGGCAGAGCCCCTGGCTGGGGTCGAGCTGCCATGTCAGCTTGGGAAAATTTTATTTCTACTACTTTACTTTAGAGAAAACGCATTCGAAATCCAAATTCGGGTAAAATCGAGTGGTAAAATTTGGTTGTCAATACTTAGTGAAAAACATAGGTTTTTAAGGTTCTGCGACGTCAGATGCGACGTCAGATGCGACGTCAGATGCGACGTCAGATGCGACGTCAGATGCGACGTAGAGTCCTGCGTCGCTATGTGCGACATTCGCAATCTAATGCGACGTTGTGTCCTGCGTCGCAATGTGCGACGTAGAATTTGATGGCGACGTAGGAGCTTACGTCGCATTATGCGACGTTGGGATGTTTTGCGACGTTGGCTGCGACGTTGGATGCGACGTCGCAGCACTGTTTTTGGTCCCTGCGACGTAGCGGACTGATCGCCGGAGTTTGAGCCGAAAACGAGTTTTCCGGCCTCCGTTGAGTCTGATTCTTTTACCCAACCCATATTTGAGTATTTTAAGCTTATCTAAACCGCAAACAAGCAAAATAACAAAGTTTTGAGAGATTTCGAGAATTGTCGGAAACTTACAAATCCGCGCGAGGAGAATCCGAAAAGATAGGATTGTAGATCGTTGCGTGGTGATCGTTTTTCCCTAAAGGAGCTTTGAGATTGGAGGTCGTTTGACGGTGGTTTTTGGCGGATTATGGTGGCGGTGGTGTGGTGGTAGGTTGTAGAGAGAGAGATGAGAGAAAAGTTGAGAGGAGAGAGAGAGTGAAATGTGGTGAATGAGAAAGAATGAGGAGGGATTTGGGTTTTTATTTGAACTCAGATCCCTAACTCGTGTACTGTGGTCTCCAACCACAGTACAAAATGTCCGTGATTTTATACCTGATTAAAATGTAGATTTATTACTTTAAATCTATAATTTGGTTATGTTATTTTGTAAGTATTTTTAATAAAAATATTTCACTTGAACTATAAAATGTAATTATTCAAAGTTTAAAATCAGCGCGAAATTTGACTTTTTGACCGGGTGTTACAGGTTTTGTCGGAAACTTACAAAATGTCGGATGAGAAATCCGAAAAGATAGAAATGTAGATCGTTGCGAGGTGATGCTTTTCTTCCAAACGGAGGGTATGATTAGGCGATGTTTCGTGGGGTTATTTAGCGAATTTGGTGATGAAGGTGGTTTGGTGATTGGGAGTAAAAAGAAAGAGAGAGAGAGAATAGAAAGTGGAAATGGGGAAAAAGGAAGAAGGTGGGAGGTTTTAACCTCCCATTTTCAGTCTCCGTCCTCGCGCTCCGTGCGGTGTTCGTTTTCTCCGTCGTTTTTCGTTAAATTATTTCTTTTATGTGTTTAGTTATATTTATAAAAATCACAAACCTTGTTAAATAACTCAATTAAATTATTTCCTTAAGTCTTTAATAGTTTAGATTAAATTTAATTACTTTTGTTTTTAAATCGTGTAAACTTTAATCAAGTGATACGAGATAATTTCTAATTATTGAAAAAATAGCATTTTGGGTCATAAGTGCGTTATTTTAGTTTATAAACATTTGTTCACCAACGTCCGTATTAATCGAATAGAATTTCGTTCTATTTAAGTCGCGTACGATTTAAATCAAATCGCAAAGTTGTATATATTTACCAATATATAATCCGATACATAAATTAGCCTAACACAGAACTAATTACATGTATTAACAAAGAATTAGGCACTAATTCTAGTCCTAATTTGCCGGTTGTTACATTCTCCCCCTGTTAAAAGAATTTCATCCCGAAATTTAAGTCGAAGTCGCGTTCGGGGTAGAATTGGTGAATAAGTGGGGATACTTGAGTCGCATTTGGTCTTCCCGTTCCCAAGTGGATTCCGGACCACGTCTGGAATTCCACCTGACTTTGACGATGGGAATACGACTCTGTTTCAGTTGTTTGACCTCACGGTCCATAATTTCGACTGGTTCCTCAACGAAATGTAGTTTGTCATCGATGCGAATCTCGTCAAGGGGTATAATGAGTGTCTCGTCAGACAGACATTTCTTTAAGTTAGAAATGTGAAAAGTGGGGTGCACGCCGCTGAGTTCAGAGGGCAGCTGCAGTCGATATGCCACTGGACCTATCTTCTCGAGAATCTCAAAAGGCCCAATGTACCCGGGGTTTAATTTTCCGCGTTTTCCGAATCGGATTACGCCTTTCCAAGGCGATACTTTTAAAAGTACTCGATCCCCAACTTGGAACTCGAGTGGCTTGCGTCTCACGTCAGCATAGCTTTTCTGACGATCACGCGCGGCTTTGAGTCGGTTTTGGATTTCAACGATTTTCTCTGTGGTTTCATGTATGAGTTCAGGACCAGTGAGTTGACTATCTCCCACTTCAGTCCAACAGATCGGTGATCGGCACTTACGACCGTACAGTGCCTCAAAAGGTGCAGCCTTTATGCTGGTGTGATAGCTGTTGTTGTACGAGAACTCGCACAACGGTAGATGTCTTTCCCAATTTGTACCGGAATCAACTACGCAGGCTCGTAGCATGTCTTCCAGTGTCTGAATAGTTCGTTCGCTCTGGCCATCAGTCTGAGGATGGTACGCGGTACTCATATCGAGACGGGTACCCAGTGATTTTTGGAGTGATTGCCAGAAGCGAGATGTGAATCGAGCATCCCTGTCAGAGATAATCGAGATAGGAACACCATGTTGGCAAATGATTTCTTTGATGTAGATTTGTGTAAGGCGTTCCATTTTGTCGGTTTCTCTGATTGCCAAGAAATGAGCCGATTTGGTGAGCCGATCGACGATCACCCAAATGGTATCGCAACCGCTCGCCGATTTAGGTAGTTTGGTTATGAAATCCATGGTAATTTGCTCCCATTTCCATTGAGGAATTTCAGGTTGTTGGAGCAATCCGGAAGGTCTTTGGTGCTCGGCCTTGACCTTGGAACAAGTTAAGCATTTGCTGACGTACAAAGCAATGTCAGCTTTCATATTCGGCCACCAGTAAAACTCCTTGATGCCGTGATACATTTTGTCGGATCCCGGGTGGATAGAATACTTGGACTTGTGAGCTTCATCCATTACCAAGTCCCGAAGGTTTCCGAAATTAGGCAACCATATTCGGTTAGAGAAATACCTAACTCCGTTGGGTCTGATCTCGAATTGTTTATCCATGCCTCGCAAGGCCTCGTTCTTGAAGTTATCGGGTTTTAGGGCTTCGAGTTGGGCAAGATGTATTTGGGTGGTGAGATCGTTATGAATGGTAATACTGAGTGCCCGGACTCGGAGTGGTTTTGTTCGTTCCTTACGACTGAGAGCATCAGCAACCACGTTTGCTTTGCCCGGATGATATTTGATCTCACAGTCGTAATCGGTGAGTAATTCAACCCATCTACGTTGCCTCATGTTAAGATCTTTCTGGTTGAAAATGTGTTGGAGACTTTTGTGGTCGGTGAATACAGTGCTGCGGGTACCATAAAGATAATGTCTCCAGATTTTTAAGGCGAATACCACGGCCCCTAGCTCGAGGTCGTGAGTTGTGTAGTTTTTCTCGTGAACTTTAAGTTGTCGTGAGGCGTAAGCAATGACCTTGTCTCGTTGCATCAGCACGCAACCGAGACCTTGGTGAGAAGCATCACAGTATACCACGAAGTCATCGGTGCCTTCGGGTAGAGATAGAATGGGTGCACTGCAAAGCTTGAATTTCAACAGCTGAAATGCCGACTCTTGTTTATCGGTCCAATCGAATTTCTTTTCCTTCTGAGTCAGCACGGTGAGGGGTTTGGCAATTGTTGAAAAGTTTTCGATGAAACGGCGGTAGTAACCAGCCAATCCCAAGAATTGGCGTACCTCGGTTGGAGTGGTTGGTGCTTTCCAGTTCTTGATTGCCTCGATTTTTGACGGGTCTACATGAATTCCCCGACTGTCGATAACGTGTCCAAAGAATTGAACGGTGTGTATCCAGAACTCACACTTAGAAAATTTGGCGTAGAGCTCCTCGTGTCTAAGTAGTTCTAGGATGGTTATGAGGTGTTGTGCGTGTTCATGTTCGTTTCGCGAATAGATAAGGATGTCATCGATAAAAACAATGACAAACTTGTCGAGGTATGGTTTGCACACCCGATTCATAAGGTCCATGAATACAGCCGGTGCGTTGGTTAGGCCAAAGGGCATTACTTGAAATTCGTAGTGCCCGTAACGGGTTCTGAATGCGGTTTTTGGGATGTCAGCATCGCGAACACGCAACTGATGATAACCTGATCGAAGATCAATTTTTGAATAACAGCTTGATCCTTGGAGTTGATCGAACAGATCATCGATTCGAGGAAGTGGGTATCGGTTCTTGACGGTTAGTTTGTTCAACTCTCGGTAGTCAATACAGATTCGAAATGAACCGTCTTTCTTTTTAACAAACAAGACCGGAGCTCCCCAAGGTGAAGAACTCGGTCTGATGAATCCTCTATCCAGGAGTTCCTGTAACTGCGTGGACAACTCCTGAAGTTCAGATGGAGCTAGGCGGTACGGTGCTCGGGCCACCGGTGCGGCACCCGGCACGAGATCAATCGAGAACTCGACCTGTCTAGGTGGAGGTAAACCAGGTAGTTCTTCTGGAAAGACTTCGGGAAAGTCTCTAACGATTGGCACATCTTCAAGTCGCTTCTCCTCCGACTTTTTCTCCGTGATGTGCGCGAGTATTGCTGGGTAACCCTTTCTCAGAAATTTTCGGGTTTTTAAACAGGAGATTAAGTTTAGTCTCGACCCACCGGTCTCCCCCTGTATGACCAAGGTACTACCGGCGGCGAGAGGAATTCGGACGATTTTATCATGGCACACAATTTCGGCCCGGTGCTTGGACAACCAGTCCATACCCACGATGACATCGAAACTTCCCAGTTCAACAGGCATTAGATCGATTGAAAAGATTTCGTCGGCTAAGTTTAAAGTGCAATTAGGTATCACACTATCGGTTTCTATAAGTTTACCATTTGCAAGTTCTACTGTGTACTTAACATCTAAGGCCGCGGGGGTGATATCAAGTAGTGGACAAAACTCATCAGATATGAAACTTTTATCAGCACCGGTATCAAATAATACTGAAGCAGTAAGATCGTTGAGAAGAAACGTACCCGTTACAACATTCGGGTCTTCCCTAGCTTCCCCAGCTTTGATGACAAATGCTCTGCTACAAGCAGGGTTGTTGTTCCGTTTGTTGTGGTTGTTGTTGTTGTTGTTGTTTCTCTGCTTAGGGCAATTATTCTGAAAGTGCCCAGGACTTCCGCACCCATAACAAGTCTTTGGGGCACTGGTGTTTCGACAATCCTTGGCCAGATGCCCAAAACGTTTGCAGTTTGTGCAAGGGCAGGAACCGTCATGGTGACGATTGCATTTGGGGCAGTAGGGCTTGCTTCCAATGTACCCTTTCTTTTCTGAAGAGCCGGATGAATAAGCCCTAAGGGGCTCAGGCTTTCGGTTGGTGATTTGGTTGGATGAGTTGGGGTTTCCTTCCCACTTTCGTTTGTTGTTTGTAGGTGGGGCTGAGGTTGTGTTACGGCGGACAGCGTTTGCCGTAAGTTCATGGGCCATACGGATGGCGTTCTGGATAGTACCTGGTTTAGATGAAGTCACCAGGTCCTGGAGTTTCTCGGGCAGTCCATCAACATATTTCTCGATCCTCTTGTATTCAGGATCGACCATGGATGGGCACAGAAGTGCCAGTTGGTGGAAACGGTTGGTGTACCCGGTGATATCATCACCTTGCATCTTGTGGTTCCAAAATTCCAGCTCCAGTTGTTTCAGTTCATCTCTGGGGCAATACTCACCCCTTAACATCTCCTTCAACTCCTCCCACGGGAGTTTATAAGCATTGGCAACGCCCACAGTTTGGGCATAGGTGTTCCACCACGTGAGTGCGGTGTCAGTAAAAGTACTAACAGAGAACTTAACCTTGTCCCCCTCCGCACAGTTGCAGATAAGGAATACCGATTCAACTTTCTCAATCCAACGTATTAGACCGATTGCTCCCTCAGTACCTGCAAAGTTCAGAGGTTTGCAGTTTTGGAAGTCCTTATATGAGCAGGGCTTAGGTTGTGGTCCATTGTTAGCGGTATCTTCGCTACCAGGAGCTGAAGTCCGGGTAGCTAGGGCTTGGGCCACGCTACGGGCAATCAGACCCGCAACTTCGGCTTCAGTAAGGGTGATTTGTCGACGAGGAGGCATGCTGCTGATCAAGGAAAGAACAAGGAAAGAGGAATAAGTTATTTGCATGAAACTAGATATATCACAAGTGTATATAATGAGATACACGATAACAGTACGAGGTGATAATCATATTCCATTTAGGCAAACAAGTTGGATACAAAGTTCGGGTTTTCCAAAAGATTACAGAGTAGTAGTAGTAGTACAAAAGTACCGGGAATGGTTACATCCGGTTGAATTACATAGGTCCTAATTAAGTAGTTAACTGGTTACAAGTTACTGACTGTTCTAATCTTGATGCAGATTAATCTGCTCCATCAGCGCGACAAGGCGGTCCACGGTTTCTGCTAGTCTGTTGGCTTGTTTGGCGTTGTCTTCGACCAAGGCTAGTCGCTGTACTAGTGCTCGAGAGTGTTCCTCAGTCTCCTGTGAACGCTGTTCACACTCCTCTAGTCAGTTTCTTACGAGTTCACCCGCGCCTAATTCAGCGGTCATTGAATCCTGAATTATGCTTACAGAGAGGTTTGTGTCCTCTTGTTCTTGCTGGAGTTGGGATATGTGATCAAGAGCTTGGCGAAGTAGGTAGATCCTTCGGTGTTGTTCCCGTTCGAGATTTTCAAGCCTTTGTTCCTGACGGCGGAGTTGGGTAGCCAACACTGGCACCGGGAGATGTGTCGAGTTCTGAAAGTTATGAACAGGATAAGGGTTGGTTCGAGGTGACCTTGTGTTCCTCCTGGCTACTCGTGGGTTTCGTGACCCATGTGAGTGAGAGTGTGACGGATTGGGTGGTGTGTTTGCCATTCCTGTGGTAGAGTGTAAGTAAGACGAAGCTAATATATATAGGCATATAATATCCAGCCTAAAGTCTAGCACGTATCAAGTAATGGTCCGGTTCTCTCGTGGTCAGAGTCAACTAACGCATTCCTGTTCGACACAACCATTTCAGACCTCACATCATCTTTCCTTAATTGTACATAGTTGATCAGGCTATGTTAAATTAAAGTCGTATGATGTAATTCCTGAACCAATCATGCCTAGTAGGGAAATACTGCCTAATGGTCATAGTCTAGGCCCACTAAATGCAACCTAGTTCACTATAACCTTAGGCTCTGATACCAATCTGTAACACCCCCAAATTTAGTGGTTTGCGGAAGCATACTTGGGTGTTACTAATCAATATACAAAGCACAAGATATACAGCAAACGACCTCTAAATGAGACGTTTTGTAAAATAATTACATTTCATAATTAAATCGTTTGAAAACATATAGTTTTCTTTACAAAAATATGTAAGCCTAGAGTCCGCGTATGTGGCGGGAGATTCTATTACATAACCATAGTTACAAAAGATAATGCCAAAGAATCTCCGTTAAATGCAGTTTGGAAATCATGCGACTCTAGCTAGTAATCCTGGAGTGATCCTACTCCGTAAGTGTACCTGAGAATACATGCTAAAAAGGGTCAACCAAAAGGTTGGTGAATCTCACAGGTTTATCAGTAAATAATCAGTTTGAACACAAGATTTCATCAGTAGTGCCCGTAGGCGTATATCAAGTATTTGCAAATCTCGCAAAAGTAAAGTAATCAAGTTATACCGTTGCCATGAGGCTCATAATCGAAGCTTAACCCGTAAATAATCAGTTGCTCCCGTGACATGCTCGAAATTGAGCAAGCATAAGTAACGAAATAATAGTCGCCCGTTTATACAGAACGGTTCGTGGTAGCGCTACTACCCCGGGCGGGGAGGGTCATTTCCCTAATGGATCCATTAACTAGTGTTCGCGCTTAAGTCCATAACTAACGATATATGATGGAGAGACTTCTGTAAATAGTAAATAACTCATGCAATTCCGTTTGGTATAGTAAGCAGTTTTAGTACTTGTGTTCAAGAAAAGTAAGCAATGTATCTCACCCCGTATGTAAAACAGTAAAAGTGGGGCTGTAAGACTCACCTGAGCCTAGTAGTAAGCAGTTGAAAACTGTAAGTAGCGTGTAGGTTCTCCGAACCCGTAACCTTTAAATGCCTAAACATATAAAGTTAAGTAAGTAGATGTCTCGCAAGACCATCTAGGCTAGTTGTCTACACAACTCGTTATGTCCAAGTATTTGTTTAGTAATCCGTTTGTAGTTTGAAAACAAGTATGGCCCGTTGGTGACGGTTTGTAATAATGATTCAAAGTGTTATCATTATATGTATCGTTGAATCCGGTTTCGTTATTTGTAAGTGTTCGACACTTAGTGTGAAAAGTATTTACGACATCCAATGACGGGGGTCCGGGGGCAGCGCCCCTGGTAGCGGGGTCCAAGGGGCAGAGCCCCTGGCTGGGGTCGAGCTGCCAGGTCAGCTTGGAAAATTTTTATTTCTACTACTTTCCTTTAGTGAAAACGCGTCCGAAATCTGGATTTGGAGTAAAATTAGGTGGTAAAATTCTGGTTCCGACACTTAGTAAAAATCTGAGTTTTCAGGGTTCTGTTTTATGCGACGTTGGGTGCGACGTCGCAAGCGACGTAAGGTGCGACGTGGGTGTGTGCGTCGCATTATGCGGCCTTCGCAATTTAATGCGACGTAGGGTGTTGCGTCGCTAAGTGCGACGCTAGTTCGGTTTGCGACGTTAAAGTCTACGTCGCTACGTGCGACATCCACAAGTTAATGCGACGTAATAGGCTGCGTCGCTAGTGCGACGTTGAGATTTTTGTGCGACGTAGGTCGCGACGTCGCAGAGGCCCCTGGCCAGGTGCGACGTAGCGGTCTGATGGCCGGAAATTGTGCCGAAAACGAGTTTTCCGGTTTCCGTTCGGTCCAAATCTTTTACCCAACCCATTTTTGGACATTTTAAGCATGTATAAACCATAAAAACGTAAAAACATTAAGAATCGAGAGATATCGGGTTTTGTCGGAAACTTACAAAATGTCGGATGAGAAATCCGAAAAGATAGAAATGTAGATCGTTGCGAGGTGATGCTTTTCTTCCAAACGGAGGGTATGATTAGGCGATGTTTCGTGGTGTTATTTAGCGAATTTGGTGATGAAGGTGGTTTGGTGATTGGGAGTAAAAAGAAAGAGAGAGAGAGAATAGAAAGTGGAAATGGGGAAAAAGGAAGAAGGTGGGAGGTTTTAACCTCCCATTTTCAGTCTCCGTCCTCGCGCTCCGTGCGGTGTTCGTTTTCTCCGTCGTTTTTCGTTAAATTATTTCTTTTATGTGTTTAGTTATATTTATAAAAATCACAAACCTTGTTAAATAACTCAATTAAATTATTTCCTTAAGTCTTTAATAGTTTAGATTAAATTTAATTACTTTTGTTTTTAAATCGTGTAAACTTTAATCAAGTGATACGAGATAATTTCTAATTATTGAAAAAATAGCATTTTGGGTCATAATTGCGTTATTTTAGTTTATAAACATTTGTTCACCAACGTCCGTATTAATCGAATAGAATTTCGTTCTATTTAAGTCGCGTACGATTTAAATCAAATCGCAAAGTTGTATATATTTACCAATATATAATCCGATACATAAATTAGCCTAACACAGAACTAATTACATGTATTAACAAAGAATTAGGCACTAATTCTAGTCCTAATTTGCCGGTTGTTACATTAACAGCAGATTCAATATCTCCTATTACATTCTCAAGTGGATGATCTTTATGAGTAATGTATTTAGATGCTGCTGTTTCTTGAATCTCCACCTCCAAGTTGGTATAATTCCCTTCTTGTCCAGACTCACTACTTGACACTTCTCTTAAAATTCTCTTTGACAAAGGAGTAGAGCTCATCAAATGTAAATAATTCAATTGTTCCTGCTCCTTGTCAAGTTGCTTTGTTGGTGACTGATCAACATTTACTTCTACCTTTGAATACTTCTGTGCTGGACTCATATCACTGTCTTCTGCACTGTCTTCCATGACTGGTCTATCAGAATCATCAACATGAGTAAATGATGTTTCATCTGATTTTTCTGATTCCAAATTCTGTGATGTCTTTGGTTGATCAGATTCAAACACTTCTGGGGGATCAGGAGACGAAATTGGAAACAAAATATATTCCAATGAATCATTCTTCTTTCCAGCTGATATTCCTGAGTCTGATCTACCTTCTCCAGCACCTGTTCCTGTATTTGTACCTGCACTTGTACCTGCACTAGAATCCACATTTGTATATCTAAAAGCAGTATTAAGTGCATCAATATCAAACAGAGATTCAGGACCTTTTCCATCAGGATTAACAATATTTTCATTAAAAGTGATGTTCATTGATTCTTCTATGATCCTGGTCCTTTGATTGAATACCCTATAAGCTTTACTTTGAATAGAGTAACCAACAAATATCCCCTCATCTGCCTTACTCTCAAACTTTCCTAAGTGATCTTTGGTATTTAAGATTGTACAAGGACACCCAAAAGATTTTAAGAAACTAACCAATGGCTTTTTCTTAAATAACAGTTCATATGGTGTCTTGTTATGAGGCTTAACAACTAATACCCTATTCTGAACATAGCAATCTGTGCTAACAGCCTCTGCCCAAAATGACATAGGTAGCTTTGCATCAGATAGCATAGTTCTAGCAGCCTCAATCAGTGTCCTATTCCTCCTTTCAGCTATTCCATTTTGTTGAGGAGTTCTAGGTGCACTAAATTCTCTCTTAATACCTTTAACTTCACAGAATTTATCCATCTCATGATTTTTAAATTCTGTTCCATTATCACTTCTGATGATCTTTACTCTTTTATCCAATTGATTTTCCATCTTAGTTATAAATGATCTAAGTATTTCACCTGTCTCATCCTTTGTCCTAAGAAAGAAAACCCATGTAAATCTAGTGTAATCATCAATAATGACAAGGCATTAAGATCTTTTCCCCATACTACTTATACTGGTTGGTCCAAATAAGTCCATATGCAATAAGTGTAGGGGTGTGCAGTTTGTATTCACAGTTTTGGACTTAAATGAGGATTTGTGTTGCTTTCCCTTTTGACAAGAAACACAATGATCATCACATGAATAGACCTTTTCAGGCAAACCTCTAACAAGCTTGTTTTTGACAAGTTTATTAATGGTTTTGAAATTCATGTGACACATCCTCCTATGCCACAGTTCAGATTCATTCACACTTGCTTTAGAAATAAGACAGTTTAAATCAGGTTGAGGTGTCATATTTGCTAAGTCACACTTATATACATTATCTTGCCTTGGAATTCTCATTAAAATCATTTTCAGGTATTTTGAATTCCTTGGACAAGATAAGGCATTCAGTGTCAGTAAAATGAACACGGTTCTTTTTATCTGTGATTTGACTCACACTTAGCAAATTATACCTCAGTTGTTCCACAAAATAAACATTATCAAAACTTAGCTTTTCACTCTGAACTGTCCCTTTGCCTGTGATCTTTCCTCCTTTTGGATTGCTTCCAAAAGCTACATATCCACCATCAAAAGATTTGAAATCCTGTAGCTTTCCTTTGTCTCCAGTCATGTGCCTTGAGCATCCACTATCAATATGCCATAAGCTCTTTGGCTTGCCCTACACAAACAGCCAAAAAGAGAATTAATTTCTCTTGGGAACCCAAACCAATTTGGCTTTGGGTTTCCCATGTGCATTCACATACTCAACTTTCTTGAAGATTATTGATTGTGATGCACTGTTGGTAGTTGGATCTGTTAAATTATCAGACTTAATAGGTGTCCAAATCCAACTTATTTTAGACTTAACAGTGTTTTTTGGCTTAACAGTTTTACCAAATGAAGAGTCAGTGTTAATTTTGTTAACACTGTTTTTGTATTTGGTTACCACTGTTTTAGTCTTTAAACTTTTGGCTAAATTTGTTATTACTGCTGCAGTGGATTTATCTGTAACAGTGCTTAACATGTTAGCCTTTGAGTTTATCTTCTGAACTCTGGCAGTATGATTAACTTTTGATTGAAAATTTTGTTTGTTAATCGTATTTGCTTTTGTCCATGACTGTCTTCTAATCCTTTGAACATTCTCAGGATTATGATAACAGTCATATTGAAGATGACCCATTTTTCCACATATAAAGCAAGTCTTTTCTTTTATCACAGTAACATTATTACCCAGTTTCTGTGAAATCATTTGATTCCAGTTTCTTTGATTACCTCTGGGTTCTTGATTTTGAAAATTCTGTGAAGAAGAAGTACTTGCTTTACATTTACAATTAACACAGTTATTCACATAAGATTTAACAACAGGATTAGTAACTGAATTAACTGTATTACTAACATATCCTAACCCATGTTTAGATTTGTTAGTGTTCATACTCACATTCTCTAAGGCCAGTTTAGCCTTTTCCTTAAACATTTTCTTACCCTCTTCTAGTTTACCAGTTTTAAGCTCAGAAACTAGACCAGTAATTACTCTCTTCACATTCTCACATGTTGACTCAGACTTAGATGATTCAGATTTTACACTCTTCTCACTAACAGATGTCCTATCACTCTGATCATCTTCTTCAGTCCAATCACTAACTTCACCTTCTACAAACAACTCATCATCAGATAAAGTTTTAATTGGATCAGCCTTTTTAACCTCATCTGTCATTCCTCTTTTAAGTGAATTGATATCAATTTCACTTTTAGGAGGAAAGTAGGTGTGATTATAAGGTGGAGGTACATTATAGTACCCTAATCCAGTCTTAATTTTATCATGAATCTGTGAATCAATAAGTTTATTGACACTCTTAGAAGCATATTCTAATTTATTTACATCAAGTCTTATGCTATCTCTTTCACATGTGACCTCAGTAAGTTTCTTAGACAACAACTCGACTTTATCTTTAAAAGTGTCTCTCTCCCACCTAGCATATTCAATGTCATATTTAAACTGTGTTGCATTGACTTCATATGCCTTTATTTGATTTTCCAGATTTTCAATGACTGCTATGGTGTGTTTACTTTTGATTTCCCATTGTTTTAGTTCCTCACACACTTTTATATTATGATCCCTGTAATGTTTAACAGTTTGTTTACAAACAGCAGAACATAATTTATTTTGTACCTCAGTAGGAACTTCTGACTTTTTGTCAGATTCTGCAATGGCCATGAGACATTGATTCTTCACTACATGTTCTTCTTAATCACTCCAGTCCCATCCACAGCCATCCATAGAAACCAATGCATTTGCTGAAGCACCCTGAATTGGAATGTTTCAAGTTTGAGTTCCATTGCTTCCAGCTCTCTAACCATTACCATTCTGCTCTTGCCTAGGGTTTCTGCATTCTCTAGCAAAGTGTCCCATCTTGTGACAGTTGAAACACTCAATCTTGCTCTTATCAAACCAATTTGCATCATTCCTCTTGTATGCAAAGTTGTTCCTACCAGTCCTCTGCATGAACCTTTTTACTCTCTGAGTAATTAAAGCAATTTGCCACTTAATGTCCATCTCCTCTAGATCATCACCATCAAATTGTTCCAAATCTTCATTAGTAAGTGAAGAATTCACATTACTTGCAAAGAAAGATTCTAATATCTGATCATTAGAACTGTTAGATGATGATCCTGCTCCTCCTGAAACATAAGTAGAACCCATTTGACTTGACTCTACTTTTGTTCCAGCCATAGACATAAAAGCAGCATTGTGACTATACCCAGATGCTTGCTTCTTACTTTCAACTTCAGACTCAAAGTTCCTCAGATCATTGTATATATCTTCTAATTCCTTAACTTCAATATCTGAACTCTGTCTCAATCCAATAGTGTAGATTGTCCATTCATCACCTAATGATCTTAAGAACTTTCTGTTAAGATCTTCTTTGTCAATCTTAACCTTGTGATTTTCCAATTCTCCAACTAATTTAGTAAACCTATCAAAGGTTTGAGTTAGAGTTTCAGTTTTCACATGGCTAAAATTCTCAAATTGTTGCTTTAACAGAGATCTTTTATTCTTTTTGGTGTTATCATTGCCACCAAACCTCTTCTCAATTGCTTCCATTAGTACCTTGGGATCCTCACAAGAATCAAATCTACTCTGATGCTCATTAGGAATGGATAGCAACAGAGTACTAAGAGCCTTGTACTCTGTAGATCTGATTTTTCTCTCTGCATCAGATGTTGGTGGTGGTCTCGGTTGCTTTACACCATCACCATCGCATTAACAACAACTTCCCACGTCTGATAATCTGTGAGAAGCATGTATTGCCTGATTCTGACCTTCCATAGGTCAAACTCATCAGGTTTGAGCATTGGAATCTTTGTTGCTTGAATTCCTTCATTCCCTTCAGTAGCCATTGAAATCAAAACTTAATATAAAAACTAAACCTCAAGCACTAATACGAATAATCCCATATCTTCCTGTCTTCAAAGCTTCACAAGCTCTGATACCACTTTGTTAGTCCCTGTTTAACTTAATAAACAATCGTATATAATAAGCCTTGAATGTATTATTGAGAAGTTGCGGAATCACACTCAATAATATTAAGAAGATCAACGAATATAAATTAATATAATTAACACAATAATATATCGAAAGCTTCAATCTTATTAATGATATAAGACGAATACACTTAATGTATTAGGGTTACAGAAAACCTTGAAGCTGCGCAAAACCTTAACCTATCTAGGTCTAAAGGATCTCTATTTATAACACATAGAGTCCTATACAATCTCCTACGAATATGGAATAAAATAACTTCCATAACCGACTCATACTTATCACAAAATCATAAACAGTTGTAACTACCATTCTGAAGTAAACAGTTGTGACTATTACACATTTAGTGGTAACTGCTTCAATTGTAATAAAAGACTAAGTACAAATATATAATCAGTGTTAACTGCTACATATATAACTAACAGTTACAGATACATAAGCAGTTTTAACTACTTACAGACACATAACTATCAGTTGAAATCTATCTTCAATCAGTTGTAACACTTGTCTTCTCTTCAGATTTCTTCTATCAGTTGTAGCTTTATGAAAACAGTTTTATCCTTCAACACAAACAGTTTTAAACACTTGTACTCTTTGTCTTCTCATCAACAATCTTCTTCATACCAGAAATAGTTTTGACCCAACACCACGCGATGCAACCCATTGGTGAAGTACGTGACAGTGCCTGCAGCACGAAGGTGTCTTCCTGCCGACTTCAGTAGGAGTACCAAGGTCATTATCATCGAGAAGGGCCTTGTCACTATAAATAGTCGAGGAGTTCTTCATACCAAGTAGGTTCATTTCACCATTCTCAACTATTCAGTGTTACCCAAACAAGCGCAAAATGTTATCGACGAAGTTCATAAAGGATCATGCGGTCTACATTCAGGCCCACGTACGGTGGTGGCAAAAATCACGACGTTGGGATATTATTGGCCCACCATGTTTAGAGACGTGGTACGTTAGGTCGAAAAATGTGAAGCGTGCCTATTATAACGGGTAAGGCGAAGACAAGGGATCAGCAGAAGTTTTGCGACTTTCACAATGACTTCGGTCATGATACCAACTACTGTCGTGAATTGCGAAACCAAGTGGAAGAGGCTGCTAGATCAGGTAAACTTGATCACTTAATAAAGGGATTCAAGCAAATCCGGAATCATGGATCTACATCTGGTGGGCGGCAGGGTCATGCGGACAAGCAACATGCTCCCTCCCAGACTGAAGAGCCAATCTTAATGATATCCGCCACTCATTCACAACACAATCACGGGAGTAAGTCGGTACCCGTCATACCAACCAACACCATTTCTTTCCCTGCAATTCCCGAAGAAGAATACTCATGCAAACCGGTTATTATCAAAGCCCTAGTTGCTAACAGAGTGGTTGGTAGGATCCACCTTGATGGGGGAAGTGCATGTGACATAATGTACGAGCATTGTTTCATGAAGTTACGCCCAGAGATTAGAGCGAAGAAGGTTGACGCTCGGGCCTCCCTAGTCGGATTCTCGGGGGAAAAGACTTGGCCATTAGGGGAAATTAGCCTGCTTGTGACGATTGGAAAGCATCCCCTCATGCGCACTGAAATGATTGATTTTGCAGTAGTTCGATCACCCTCACCTCACAACATCTTATTGGGACGCACAGCAATGAAACAAATGGGCATAGTTGCTTCTACCATTCACGGAATGGTTAAATTCCAAACTTCAAGAGGCGTAGGAACACTATCTACCGAGGAGCAGCAAGAAATCCCGTGCATTCCCGCCAATAGCTCCGGATATGAAGGTGAGTCGTCTATACCGCCAAACGTGCTTACTTGCGATGACTCTGAAGAAAAGATAGTAATTAACAAGGAGCATCGCGACCAAACGATCTCCATAGGAAAGAGCCTCCCTACAGAAGTTAAAAGGAAGCTTAAAACACTATTGGAGAGTAATCTTGACATCTTTGCCTGGTCCCCGGCAGACATGACCGGTGTGCCGAGAACACTAAAGCTTGGAGGCGTAAATTTCGACACACGACATCATTTGAACGTGCGCCCACATATACCTCCGATTCGTCAGAAACGGAGAGGATTAGCTCTAGAGAGAAACGCGGCAGCCTTAGAAGCGGTGGAAGAACTGGTACAAGCTGGAATCCTGCGGGAGGTGAAATACCAGTCGTGGATAGCCAACCCAGTCATGGTTCGCAAGTCTGATGGGGGGTGGCGAATGTGTGTGGATTTTAAGGATATAAACAAGGCATGCCCAAAGGACTGCTACCCTCTTCCAGAAATTGATTGGAAGGTAGAGTCACTAGCAGGATTTCGTTTCAAGTGTTTCCTTGACGCATATAAAGGATATCACCAAATTCAGATGGTCGAAGATGACGAAGATAAAACAGCTTTTTACACAAGCGGTGGCATTTTTTGTTACACTAAAATGCCATTTGGCCTCAAAAATGCAGGAGCCACCTATCAGCGTTTGATTGATAAAATATTTGCTCGACAGATAGGAAGAAACTTGGAAGCTTACGTAGATGATATGGTCATCAAAAGTCATAAGGAGGAGGATATGTTGACAGATATTCAGGAAACATTCAACGCCCTCAGGTCCATTAATATGAAGCTTAACCCCAAGAAGTGTTCTTTCGGTGTGGAGGAGGGTAAGTTCTTGGGGCACATTATCACTAAACGAGGCATTAAAGCTAATCCGAAGAAAATACAAGCCATCAAAGATATGTCATCCCCGAAATCTTTCAGGGATGTTCAAAGCCTCAATGGAAAGTTGGCCGCGCTAAGTCGTTTCTTATCATGTGCGGCAGACCGGTCATTACCATTCTTTAACACGTTAAAGGGAAGCTTGGACAAAGGAAAGTTTAATTGGAGCACGGAAGCGGAAGAAGCATTCCAAAAGCTGAAAGAATTCATTGAGGTCATGCCAACTATTACGGCACCAATAGATGGAGAGACACTTACAGTGTAACACCCCCAAATTTAATGATTTGCGGAAGCTTGATTTGGGTGTTACTAATCAATAACAAAGCACAAAGATATATAGCAAACGACTCTATATGCGTCGTTTTAACAAAATATATTGATAATTGAAATGTTTACAACATTTAAAGCTTTACATAGCTCGAGTTTAAATAAAATGAGATTTCAGTACATAAGTACTTGTACAAGATATACTAATGAAAGAAAATCTCAATCTTCTGTATGCTGACTCGAGCTAAATCCTGAAGCAGAAACATCCTACTGCTTGGTACCTGCGATATATGCTAAAAGGTCAGCTAGAAAGCTGGTGAGCTCACAGGTTTGAAATCAAGTAATATCGTATGAACCGCAAGATTTAAATAATGAATTGCATCCAGCAATTAAATAATGAATTGCATCCAGCAATTAAATAATTGTCATCGTGTATACAGCCATGAGCACATAGTTGAGCTTAACTCGAGGGCCGGGTCCCCTATAGAGAATTCCGGGCGAGGTGCCTCCACGAATGCCTAATCCACATTCGTCTTCCCAAATATTAGTACGTCCGTTTACCCGGTTAGTGCTTGCTAACCCGGACGAGGTGGGTCAATCCTATATGGTACCATATACTAATATTCACGCTACAACGTATTAACAACTATGCTGACGGAGGACTTTAAATTGATTAGTTTCGAAAAACTCATGTAGTATATGAAAAGTTGGTACTTGCGTTCACATGTTAAAAGTTGAGCAATATATCACACCCCTGAGTAAAACAGTAAAAGAGGGGCTATGAGACTCACCTGAGTCTTATGAGTTTAACTTAATAAACTTGAGTTGATTAGCCGAGTATGAAGTCCAAAGACTTGTAACCTGAGGGTGTCCACGACACGCGATGGTTATAATATGCGAAGGTATCTAATAAGACTACCTTGTAGTTGTTCGTCCAACTATAATGTCCAAGTGCCATTTGGTTGATTGATTCGAATGTTTGAAAACATGTACGGCCCGTTGGTGACGGATTTGTAATAATAATCTCAACTATTATTATTTTGATTTCGTGGCGTTTTACTTGAAAAAATGTGTTTTGATTGTGTTTTAGAAGCCGTTACGGAATCTAAGTACGGGGGTCCGGGGGCAGCGCCCCTGGTAGCGGGGTCCAAGGGGCAGAGCCCCTGGCTGGGGTCGAGCTGCCAGGTCAGCTTGGAAAATTTTTATTTCTACTATATTGCTTTGACGAAAAACGCATCTGGGATCTGAATTTGGGTAAATCGAGTGATAAAATTTCGAGTCTCGACACTTAGTAAAAATCTATGTTTTTGAGGTTCTGATTTGTGCGACGTTGGGTGCGACGTCGCAGGTAGGGTTGCGACGTTGAGCATGACGTCGCTAAAGGCGACGTTTCGCAATTTAATGCGACGTAGGGTGCTGCGTCGCTAATGCGACGTTGGCAAGTCAATGCGACGTAATAGGCTGCGTCGCTATATGCGACGTCGAGGATTCGTGCGACGTTGTGACTGACGTCGCACTATGCGACGTTACGAGGGGTTTTGCGACGTTGAAGCTGACGTCGCATAAATTCTGGGCCAACTGCGACGTAGCGGTCTGTTGGCCGGAAAATGTGTCGAAAACGAGTTTTTCGGTTCCCGTTTGGTCCGAAACTTTTACCCAACCCATATATGGACATTTTAAGTGTATACAAACAACCACAAGTCGAAAATAATGGAAATCGAAGAGTTTCGAGAATTGTCGGAAACTTACAAAGTGTCGGATGAGAAATCCGAAAAGATAGCGTTGTAGATCGGGAAGTGGTGAACGTTTTTCTCCAAAGTGATGATGAGATCCAAGGTCGTTTAGTACGTTTATTTTGCGATTTTGTGAGGTTTTTGGTGATGAAACTTGAGAGAAAAGAGAAGAGAGGAGAGAGAGGGAAAAAGAGAAATGAGAAGGAATGGTGGGGAATGGGAGGTTATCCTCCCATTTTTCGCCCCGCGTTCCCGCTCCGTGCGGTGTTCGTTTACTCCGTCGTTTAAACGTTAAATAATTATTTTACATATTAATTGGTACATTTTAAAATACAAATTATTACGAGATATTTTATTTAAATATTATACTAATCACTTTATATTTGAATTATAAAAAGGTAAGTTAATTTGTTTGGGCGTTTTACATTTTAATTTGTGTAAGTTTTGTTTGTACGATACGAATGAATACGAAATATTATCATAATAATATTTTTGACATAAGAGCGTTATTTAATTAAATTGGTCACCAACGTCCGTATTAAATTGAATCGAAATACATTCGATTTAAATTGCGTACGATTTAATCAAATCGTATTTTCGTATATATTCAACAATATATATATAATTCGATACATTAATTAGCCTAACACAGAACTAATTACATGTATTAACGTATGATTAGGCACTATTTACTAGTCCTAATTTGGCGGGTGTTACATTCTCCCCTTGTTAGAAGAATTTCGTCCCGAAATTTAGCTCGAGGTCGTGTTCGAGGTAGAAAGTGAAGAGTTGAGGATATTTGAGTCGCATCTGGTCTTCCCGTTCCCAGGTGAATTCCGGACCACGCCGCGAATTCCATCTGACCTTGATGATGGGAATACGACTTTGTTTCAGTTGTTTGACCTCACGGTCCATAATTTCAGCGGGTTCCTCAACGAAGTGGAGTTTATCGTCAACACGAATTTCATCTAGTGGAATAATAAGTGTCTCATCAGACAGACACTTCTTCAGATTTGAAATGTGAAAAGTGGGGTGCACGCTGCTGAGTTCGGATGGCAGCTGCAATCGATAAGCTACGGGGCCAATCCGTTCGAGGATCTCAAAAGGCCCGATGTACATGGGGTTCAACTTCCCGCGTTTACCAAAACGGATGACGCCCTTCCAAGGCGATACTTTTAAGAGTACTCGATCCCCAACTTGGAACTCGAGTGGTTTGCGTCTCACGTCAGCATAACTTTTCTGACGATCACGTGCGGCTTTGAGTCTATTTTGGATTTCCACAATTTTCTCAGTGGTGGCGTGTATGAGTTCAGGACCAGTGAGTTGACTATCTCCCACTTCAGTCCAACAGATCGGTGATCGGCACTTACGACCGTACAATGCCTCAAAAGGTGCAGCCTTAATGCTGGCGTGATAACTGTTATTGTACGAAAATTCGCACAACGGTAGATGTCTTTCCCAGTTTGTACCGAAATCAACTACGCAGGCTCGTAGCATGTCTTCCAGTGTTTGAATGGTTCGTTCACTTTGGCCATCGGTTTGAGGATGATACGCGGTACTCATATCGAGACGGGTACCCAATGCTTTCTGAAGTGATTGCCAAAAGTGAGAGGTGAAACGGGCATCCCTGTCAGAGATGATCGAGATTGGAACACCGTGATGAGAAACGATTTCCTTGATGTAGATTTGTGTAAGGCGTTCCATTTTATCGTTTTCTTTGATTGCCAGGAAATGAGCAGATTTTGTGAGACGATCGACGATCACCCAAATGGTATCGCAACCGCTCGACGACTTGGGTAGTTTGGTTATGAAATCCATGGCAATTTGATCCCATTTCCATTCAGGGATTTCAGGTTGTTGGAGTAGACCAGGAGGTTTTTGATGTTCGGTTTTGACTTTCGAGCAAGTAAGACACTTGCTGACATAAGTGGCGATTTCGGCTTTCATGTTTGGCCACCAATAAAATTCCTTGATGCCATGGTACATCTTATCGGATCCCGGATGGATAGAATATTTAGACTTGTGAGCCTCGTCCATCACCAAGTCTCGTAGGTTTCCGAAATTAGGCAACCAGATTCGGTTTGAGAAATACCTAATCCCGTTAGCTTTGATTTCAAATTGTTTGTCAATGCTCCGCAAGGCCTCACTTTTGATGTTTTCCTGTTTCAGGGCTTCGATCTGAGCGGTATGAATTCGAATGGTAAGATCGTTATGAATGGTCATACTAAGGGCTCGGACTCGAAGTGGTTTTGGTCGTTCCTTTCGACTGAGGGCATCGGCTACAACATTAGCCTTCCCTGGATGGTACTTGATCTCGCAATCGTAATCGGTAAGCAACTCGACCCATCGACGTTGCCTCATATTGAGATCCTTCTGATCGAAGATATGTTGGAGACTTTTATGATCGGTAAAGATTGTGCACTTAGTGCCGTAGAGATAATGTCTCCAGATTTTGAGAGCAAAAACGACAGCTCCAAGTTCGAGGTCATGAGTGGTGTAGTTCTTTTCGTGAATTTTCAGCTGTCGTGAGGCATAAGCAATGACTTTATCTCGTTGCATCAACACGCAACCAAGACCTTGGTGAGAAGCATCGCAGTATACCACGAAGTCATCGGTGCCTTCGGGTAAGGATAGGATCGGAGCACTGCAAAGCTTTTGTTTCAGAAGTTGAAATGCTGACTCTTGTTTCTCGGTCCAATCGAACCTTTTGTCCTTCTGAGTCAGTACCGTGAGTGGTTGAGCTATTTTAGAGAAATTTTCGATAAATCGTCGATAATACCCAGCAAGACCCAAGAATTGTCGCACTTCAGTTGCAGAGGTGGGTGCTTGCCAGTCTTTGATAGCCTCGATTTTTGATGGGTCAACGTGAATTCCTTGACTGTCGATCACGTGACCAAGGAATTGAACAGTTTGGATCCAGAACTCACACTTAGAGAATTTTGCATACAGCTCCTCGTGTCTAAGTAGTTCAAGGATGGTTCTGAGGTGTTGCGCATGTTCTTGCTCGTTGCGCGAGTAAATGAGTATGTCATCAATAAAGACGATGACAAACTTATTGAGGTAAGGTTTGCACACCCGATTCATGAGGTCCATGAATACAGCCGGTGCGTTGGTTAGACCAAAGGGCATCACTTGGAATTCGTAGTGCCCGTAACGAGTTCTGAAAGCAGTTTTTGGAATATCGGTGTCGCGAACTCGTAACTGATGATAGCCTGATCGCAGGTCGATTTTTGAGTAGAAGCTTGAACCCTGAAGTTGGTCGAATAGATCATCAATGCGAGGAAGTGGATAACGGTTCTTGACGGTCAATTTGTTCAACTCTCGGTAGTCGATGCACATTCGAAATGAACCGTCCTTCTTTTTAACAAATAAGACCGGAGCTCCCCAAGGCGAAGAACTCGGCCTAATGAATCCTCTATCCAGAAGTTCCTGTAACTGAGAGGACAACTCCTGAAGTTCGGATGGGGCTAAACGGTACGGTGCACGGGCCACCGGTGCGGCACCCGGCACGAGATCAATTGAGAACTCAACCTGTCTAGGCGGAGGTAAACCAGGTAGTTCTTCCGGAAAGACTTCGGGAAAGTCTCTAACAATTGGCACATCCTCAAGTCGCTTCTCCTCCGACTTCTTCTCTGTGATGTGTGCGAGTATTGCAGGGTAACCCTTTCTCAGAAATTTTTGGGTTTTTAAGCAAGAGATGATATTGAGTCCCGTCCCACCGGTCTCCCCCTGTATGATCAAGGTTCCACCGACAGCGAGTGGAATGCGGACGATCTTATCGTAACAAACGATTTCAGCTCGGTGTTTGGACAACCAGTCCATTCCAATGATGACGTCGAAACTTCCGATTTCAACGGGTACAAGATCGATTGGGAAGGTTTCGTCAGCTAGGTTTAAAGTGCAATTAGGTATCACACTATCGGTTTCTATAAGTTCGCCATTTGCTAGTTCTATAGTGTACTTAACATCTAAGGCAACATGATTGATGTCAAGTAGTGGGCAAAAGTCATCAGAGATAAAGCTTCTATCAGCACCAGTATCAAATAGAACATAAGCATTTAAGTTGTTGATGAGGAACATACCCGAGACCACATTCGGGTCTTGGCGGGCGTCCCCAGATTTGATGACGAAAGCTCTGCTTCGGGTGTTGTTGTTGTTGTTGCTGTTGTTGCGGTTGTTGTTGTTGTTCTTCAGTTTTGGGCACGAGTCTCTGAAATGCCCAGGTTTCCCACACTCAAAGCATACTTTGGGTGGTCTGGTGTTGTTGTTGGAATTGTTGTTGGCAGGAGAATTGCAATCTTTGGTGAGGTGGCCTTACCTCTTGCAGTTGTTGCAAAAGGGACCACAGGAACCTTCATGGTGGCGACTGCACTTGGAACAATAGGGTTTGTTCCCAGTGTAGCCCCGTGTGATGTCTGTGGTGGTGTTGTAGGCTTTGATGGTGTCGAGTTTCTTGTTTTGTTGGTTTGAGTGGTTGTTGTGGTAGTCAGACCACTTTCGTTTGTTGTTTTGGGAGGATGAAGTGGGTGGTTCAGAATCTTGGCTCATGGACATCAGATCTTGGGCCAATAGGATTGCACCGTCAATGGTGGTTTGGTTGGAAGAGGCAACATGCCCCCGAACAGGCTCAGGAAGGCCGAGGATGTACTTCCTGATTTTATCAGGTTCTGTGCTTACCATGGCTGGGCGGAGGGCAGCGAGTTGCTGGAATCTGGTGGTATAACCATCGATATCACCACCCTGAACCTTTAGGTTCCAGAACTCCTCGTCCAGCTTTTGGAGTTTGGCGATTGAGCAGTATTTGGCAGTGAGTTTTGCTTTCAAGTCCTCCCAAGAGAGTTGGTAGGCAGTGTCAGCACCCACTGATTGGGTATATGAATTCCACCAAGAATGGGCATCATCTTCAAGAGAGCAGGTGGCGAAGTTTACTTTGTCGTTCTCCGCGCATTTGCTGACACGGAAAACAGTTTCCATTTTCTCGAACCATCTGATAAGTCCGATGGCTCCTTCAGAACCCTTGAAGCTGGAGGGTTTGCAGCTTTGAAAGTCCTTGTAAGAACAAGGTTTAGCAGTAGTGGTTTCAGCGGCATCGCTGTTTCTTGTGGAGTTTGGTGGTGTATTCCGAGCCAAGGCTTCTGTCACAGCCTGGGTTATGAGTGACGTAATCTGAGCATCGGTGTAAGGTCGTGTCTTTGGCGGCATGATTCTTCAATAAAAGAAATGAAGATACATGAGATTTCGTAGGAAAGTTGTATTTGTTATAGATGTACATGTATAAAAGCAGTAATACATGACATCAACATGGAAAAATGACAATTAATATGAGTTGAACAACAAGGAATATTTGATAGCTAATATGAGTTCAAAGGTTACATCCTACAGAGTTATTACAAAAGGCGTCGGGAATTGTTACATCCGACCGAATTTTAGAGTAGCGCGTAGATAGTTACTAGATTACAGGATAGATTACAAGACAAAGACTACACTAGTCTTGACGTAGATTAATTTGTTCCATCATCGTGACAAGACGGTCCACAGTGTTTGCAAGCCTGCTAGCTTGACGGGCGTTGTCTTCTGCGAGTGCTAGTCGTTGTGTTAGTCCACGCGCATACTCTTATGCTTCAAGTGAGCGCTGTTCACATTCTTCCATCCTTTGTTGCAGAAGGGCATTTTCCACCCTTATTTCTATTATTTGGTTGCGAAGGACATCCATGTTGTTGTTTGTGGTTTCAAGATCGTCGGAGACTTGTTCTATGCGTTCAAAGGATGTAAGCCTCCAGTTTTCGTTCGTTTCCTGCAGCACGACATCCATGGTGCGAAGTCGCTGCTCGTGTTGGTTTACCCTAGCGGCTAAAGCCGGTAAGGCGATGTGAGTGGGATACTGGCCAGCTCGAGGCAACCTGTTGTTCCTCCTTGCTACCCTTGGGTTCTGCGACCCGGATTGAGAACGAGATGAATTTGATGGGATGTTTGCCATTTCTGAGACAAAACGTTAGTAAGATTGAGGCCTATATTCATATAGCTCCTATATAATATAGCCTATTGAGTGTCTAGCATAAACATGTTTAAGTCTCGGTTCTCTCGAGGTCAGAGTCTTCTATTGTACCCTGTTCAGCCATAACTACTTTCAGATCTTACATCATCTTCGCTTAATTGTACATAGTTGATCAGGCTATGTTAAATTAAACTCGTATGATGTAATCACTGAACCAGTTATACCTAATAAGGAATACCGTGTCGCACCCCCAAAACACGTGGCAGCGGAAACATGAGTTGTCATGGGGGCGCCGACCAAATCAAATATCATTACACAAAGATTAAAGCAAACGACCTCTATATGAGACGTTTGAAAACATTACATTCCATAAGTTTAAATGTTTACAAAATATCTGGAGTTCGCATAAACCGTTAATAGATTTCTAATACATTACTGATTTTACCAAATACAGATAAATGCAATCTAATCTCTTGATGTTTGAAAACAATGCGACTCGAGCTAAGCTTTCCATAAGCTTCCTACTGCGGCGGGTTACCTGAGAAATACATACTAAAAGGGTCAACATAAAGTTGGTGAGTTCATAGAGTTGTTTAAATGTTGGTATCAAACCAATTGTTATGAAACACGAGTTATGAAACACAAGATTTTAATCGTTGTATCATTCAACAATGATAAGTAAATGTATCGTTAACAAACGATAAGTAAATGTGTTGAGTAAATGTATCGTTAACAAACGATAGGTAAATATGTAATTGCACGAATGCAAAAAGATGTATCGTTAACAAACGATAAGTAAATATGTAGTTGCACGAATGCAAAAAGATGTATACCATTTGCCATGAGCTCATAGTCCGAAGCTTAACAATGTGTGCCGTGCCTCTTTCGAGTACACGATCGTGGGTGCCCCAATGCAAGTGTCTAATCCGGTACACTCGTTATGAACAAATATTAATACGTCCGTTTGACAGGTTAGCGCGACTAACTCGGACGGGGATTGTCAGTCCCAAATAGATCTATTTACTAATATTCACGCTTTAGCAAAACTAACAAACTATGATGTGTAGGGCCTTTGTGGATTAGTGTGTAACTCATGCAATCCGTATAGCGTTGTTTATGGTACTTGTGTTCATAAAAGCAGTTGTGTAATTCAAATGTATACAAAGCAGTTGCAAAGCAATTGTATAAAACAGTTGTAGTATGTATTCTCCCCCAAAATAGTTATAAAACTGTAAAAAGAGGGGCTATGAAACTCACCTGAGTTCTAGCAAAATGTAAGCAAGCAATATCAATTAGCAAGCAATGTGTGGTCCAAAGTGCAACCTTCTAACGTCCTAAACGTATAAGGTTGTATGAGTAGATGTCTAGAAAGATCATCTATGTAAGTGGAGGGTTAATGTCCACTTAATTCACAATGTAGGTGGAGGGTTAATGTCCACCTAAGGCTAGTTCATCCAACTAGTATGTCCAAATAAGTTGTTCATGTTGTTTATCAAAAACGTGTACGACCCGTTGGTGAAAGTTTGTAATAATAATTCGTTAAGACATTATTATTAGAATGATGCTATACTTTCATATGTATAGTATGTTTCATGAGTTATAACGTTGCATTGTATAAGTATTAACGTTACTTGAAGTTTAACACTTAGTGAGAAAACTAGTTTTTAAAGATTCTGTTTCATGCGACACTTCATGCGTCACTTGCTAGTTAGGGGCGGCACTTAGGAAGTGCCGCATAATATGCGTTTTCAGATTTAAATAGCGTCACTTAAGAAGTGTCGGATACGGGCGTCACTGAGGCATGGCGGCACTAAGGGTAAGTGCCGCTAATATAATAATTCAGTCACTTCAGGCGTCACTTAGGTAGTGTCGGGTAAGGTGACTAAGCGTCACTTAAGTAGTGTCGGTATTAATAAAATTTTAATAACAAAGGCGTCACTTATCGAGTGTCGCTATAAATCATATTCAGAAAAGTAAGGGCGTCACTTATCGAGTGTCGCTATAAATCATGGGGTCATGCGTCACTTAAGTCTGTCTCAATTTGCTAAGTCTAAAAACGTGGTCAACTATGACGGTTTGACCCGAACTTTTTACCCAAGTCATATTTCAGTAAATAAAGTTTATAAAAGTTACTATTTCATATTGTAGTCGTTTCGAGATGTCGGTTTTTAATACGCATGTCAAAACTTATGATTTTCATGTTTTCGGTTTTTGTCGGTTTACTTCGGCACTCGATTTTAACATGTTCTAGTCTGAATTTGATTCCAAAATTTTTACCAGATGTTCATGAGTGTGTCTAGTTTATAACCTGATTTTTCCAAGATCTATAATGTCCATTTAGATAGATAATAAATCTTACGAAAGAACCGTACTCGGTTTTCGACAAATATCAGGCAGTCGCAAAGATCAGAATATATACAAAAATAAGTACGGATCTGGAAAAAGTGCAAAACACGAAAGTTGTAGCTCTTTTCAATACGCAACTTTTAAAAAAAAATTCGTTGTCTAACTCTTAACAGAGCTCAAGTTATGGCCGATTCTGTGGACTGATTTTCTGGAGACAGATTCTGTCACATTTTGCATGTTCAAATATGTTGTATAAAAAAACGATTTTTAAGCTTATTCTTGGACATAAACATGTTAGATGAACATTATAACATCTTAATAATCATCATATATCAGAATCTAAAGAAAGATTAGGTGTTCTTACAAAGAAGTTGATGAAGAAAGGATGAAGATGATGATGGTTTCCTTCTTGTTCTTGATCTTTCCTTTCCAATGGTGGTGTTTGAGGGTGGTTTTAGGTGGTGATGGGGTGGTGATTAGGGGCTGGAGTTTTTCCAGAAAATGAGAGAGAGAGTTTTGAGAGAATTATGAAAAATTAGAATGTTGAAATGAGGTGTAAGTGAGGTGGAGTGGTGAAGTGGTCATGGCTAGCCATCATCACTTTGCATGAAGTTTGTATGGGTTTGGAAGGGTGGTGGGCACATGGGGGCAGCAAGGGGGCGGGCCAAGGGGGGGGCCCACACAAGGGTATTTTGGTCATTTTCCATTTCTAGCTTAAATCGTTGCGTTTTTCGTTCGTTTACCCGATTGTTTAAACGTTTATTCGTACGTTAAATGTTTAGTTGACGTTTTTATTTAACGATTTGAGTTTCGATATTTCTACTTGAAATATTTAATATAGTACTTGGAAACACTTATAAAAATGTTTCGTTAATTTATTGGCCTCGGTTTGCGTGCACGTTCTACGGAGGTTAAATCGCGTAACGTTATTTTGAGTCGTTTAGATTAACGATATAATTCGGATAAATTTTCATTGAAGTATTATTTAAAATACTTAATTTATGTTGCCAAAATAATTATTGACGTTCGTTTGGTTGTCGAAATAAATTCGCGCGTTATCGTTGCATTTGAGACGTTTTAACCGAAACGTCTAAGTTTTTCGAGTATTATTTTAGCAAAATAATAGATAATGATAAATAACTTCTAAAAATAGATTAAAGTTATTTATAGAAATGTTTTCACCAACGTCGTATTTAAACTGTGTCGGAATCCATCCGATAATAAAATGTACGATTTAAACAAATCGTAAATGTGTGCAAATATAGTAACATATATTAATACACATAATGGTACACATAATTCACCCTAATTACATGTATTAGCACAATGATTAGGAACTAACACTAGCCCTAATTGGTCGGGTGTCACATTCTCCCCCTGTTAGGAGAATTTCGTCCCGAAATTAGCTTGTTGTCGTGGTCTGAGAGGCATCTAAGAATAGATGTGGATATTTCAGTCGCATTTGGTCTTCCCGTTCCCAAGTGAATTCAGGACCGCGCCTAGAATTCCACCGGACTTTAACGATGGGAATACGACTCTGTTTCAATCGTTTGACCTCACGGTCCATGATTTCTATCGGTTCCTCTACAAAGTGGAGTTTATCGTCGATATGGATTTCATCGAGAGGAATAACAAGTGTCTCATCAGACAGACATTTCTTCAGGTTAGAAATGTGAAAAGTGTTGTGCACGCTACTGAGTTGTGGTGGTAGCTGCAGTCGATATGCCACCGGACCAATTCTTTCAAGAATTTCAAAAGGTCCGATGTACCTAGGGTTTAGTTTGCCGCGTTTACCAAAACGAATGACACCTTTCCAAGGTGATACTTTCAAGAGTACTTGGTCCCCAACCTGGAACTCGAGCGGTTTGCGTCTCACGTCAGCATAACTTTTCTGACGATCACGGGCGGCTTTCAGCCGGTTTTGAATGGTCACGATTTTCTCGGTCGTTTCATGGATGATTTCAGGACCAGTGAGTTGGCTATCGCCGATTTCGGTCCAACAAATGGGTGATCGGCACTTTCTCCCATAAAGTGCCTCAAAAGGTGCAGCATCAATGCTGGTGTGGTAACTGTTGTTGTAGGAGAACTCACACAAAGGTAGGTGGTTTTCCCATGTGTTTCCAAAGTCGATTACACATGCTCGAAGCATATATTCGAGAGTTTGAATGGTCCGTTCACTCTGACCATCGGTTTGCGGATGATAAGCAGTACTCAAATCAAGGCGAGTACCGAGAGCTTTCTGAAGTGTTTGCCAAAATCGAGAGGTGAAGCGGCTATCTCTATCGGAGATGATCGAGATGGGTATGCCATGTCGTGCTACAACCTCTTTGATGTAGATGCGAGCCAAGCGCTCCATCTTGTCGGTTTCTTTGATAGCTAGGAAATGGGCGGATTTTGTGAGACGATCTACGATCACCCAAATGGTATCGCAACCGCTCGGTGTTTTTGGTAGCTTGTTTATGAAGTCCATGGTTATGTTTTCCCATTTCCATTGAGGTATCTCGGGTTGTTGAAGTAACCCAGAAGGTTTCTGGTATTCGGCTTTAACCTTGGCACAGGTTAGACACTTACTAACATACGTGGCTATGTCAGCTTTCATGTTGGGCCACCAATACCGTTGTTTGACGTCTTGATACATCTTGTCAGAACCAGGATGTATGGAGTATCGGGATTTGTGAGCTTCATCCATGACCAAATCTCGTAGGTTCCCAAAGTTAGGTAACCAAATTCGGTTGGAGAAGTATCGGGTTCCATCGGATTTGGTTTCAAATTGTTTTTCCATGCCTCGCAAGGCCTCATTTTTTATGTTTTTCTCGTTGAGTGCTTCGAGTTGAGTGGAATGAATTTGAGCAATAAGATCGTTGTGGATGGTTAAACCAAGGGCTCGAACTCGAAGGGGTTTCACTCGTTCTTTTCGGCTTAGGGCATCGGCAACAACGTTAGCCTTACCCGGGTGGTATCGGATTTCGCAGTCGTAGTCACTAAGTAACTCGACCCAACGACGTTGTCTCATGTTTAGGTCCTTCTGATCAAAGATATGTTGAAGGCTTTTGTGGTCGGTAAAGATAGTACACTTGGTACCATATAGGTAGTGTCTCCAAATTTTGAGCGCAAAAACAACGGCTCCTAATTCGAGATCGTGAGTGGTATAGTTTTTCTCATGGATTTTCAGTTGCCGAGAGGCATAAGCGATGACTTTATCACGTTGCATTAACACACAACCTAGTCCTTGATGTGAGGCGTCGCAGTAAACTACGAAATCATCTGTGCCTTCGGGTAAGGACAGGATTGGTGCACTGCAGAGTTTCTGTTTAAGGAGTTGAAAAGCCGACTCCTGTTTGTCGGTCCAGTCGAATTTCTTATCTTTCTGAGTCAAGGAGGTTAATGGTTGAGCAATTCGGGAAAAGTTCTCTATGAATCGCCGGTAATATCCAGCGAGACCTAAGAATTGTCGGACCTCGGTTGGAGTAGTTGGTGCTTTCCAGCACTTGATGGCCTCGATTTTTGCTGGATCAACACGTATCCCTTGGCTGTCAACGACATGCCCTAGGAACTGTACTGTTCGCATCCAGAACTCCCACTTGGAGTACTTGGCGTATAGCTCCTCGTGTTTGAGTAATTCCAAGATAGTTTTCAGGTGTTGGCCATGTTCTGTTTCGTTGCGAGAGTAGATTAGAATGTCGTCAATGAAGACGATGACAAACTTATCCAGGTAAGGTTTGCACACCCGATTCATAAGATCCATGAATACAGCCGGTGCGTTGGTTAAACCAAAAGGCATCACTTGGAATTCGTAATGCCCGTAGCGGGTTCGGAAGGCGGTTTTCGGGATGTCGGCGTCTCGAACGCGAAGTTGGTGATAACCAGACCGAAGGTCGATCTTTGAATAAAAGCTTGAACCTTGAAGTTGGTCAAATAAGTCATCGATTCTAGGAAGTGGGTATCGGTTTTTGATGGTAAGTTTGTTCAGTTCACGGTAATCGATACACATTCTGAAGGATCCGTCCTTCTTTTTTAACGAATAGGACCGGAGCTCCCCAAGGTGAGGAACTTGGTCGAATGAATCCCTTGTCCAGGAGTTCCTGTAATTGAGTGGACAACTCCTGCAACTCGGATGGGGCTAATCTGTATGGGGCTCGTGCCACGGGTGCAGCACCGGGCACAAGGTCAATTTGGAATTCGACTTGTCTAGGCGGGGGAAGGCCTGGCAAATCTTCAGGAAAGACTTCTGGAAAGTCTCGGACGATGGGCACATCCTCAAGTCGCTTTTCAGCCGACTTCTTTTCGGTTACATGAGCAAGGATTGCCGGGTTCCCTTTCCTCAGGTACTTTTGGGTTTTCATACACGAGATGATGTTTAAGTTTCGCCTACCAGTCTCCCCTTGTATGATCAAGGTTCCACCGGTAGCGAGAGGTATACGCACAATCTTTTCAAAACAGACAATTTCAGCATGATGATATGGATAATCGATTTTGACGGTTATGAGATCTATGTGGGAAATGTTCGCTCGCGATGGTGTAAAATCAGTCGATAAATTTCTATGATAATAGTTTGCTTGGAACCATTAAGTCCGTTGAAAACTTGAGTAATTCAAAATATGTTGGAAAAATCTGGTTGTCAATAAGACGTTGAAAATTTCTGTCTAGCCAATTTAATTGAGCGTTAGAAGTTGTAAATAGTTCCGGGTAGTTGTTTGGCGAAAATTCTTTGAAAACTTGAATCGGTAGAAATCTGTTGAAAAATCTCTTGAAAACTCTTGTTATTGTAAAGTGTTGAAAGTTTTAGTTGATTCTTATAGGGGTGTCTCCTTAAACGAAAGGGGGACAAAAGAATGAATTAGATCTTAGTATGAGAGCTAAGATTGTCACATTCATGATTAAGAGTAATATGTGGCTTCATAGTACGATGGTAAATCAGTACAAGGTAATATGATTTGTAACCAATAAGGCGCAAGGTTTAGGTTGATAGCATATAGAATTCAAAGTTTACAAAACATGCCGGCCATCGATACATCCGGACGAATACATAAGTTTTATACAAAATGTGATGGGGTTTTATACACCCATCGATAGATCATCGAGCTAACACCAGCCATGTTCACCGTTGTTCGAGTCTACTTCTAATCTATTCTAAGTTCAGGTCGTGTGGATAGTAACGTGCTTCGAGCATGTCACTGTATCGCGGGAGTGCAGAGTGGAGTAAGATATTATCTGTTGAGTGTTGGCACATCCCTTTGATCCACGTTTTTGTTATTTGCTTAAAATGAGTGGCCACTTCCTTCCAGTAGTGAATCCTATCCCTGATTCGGTCGGGAATAGACCTTTTCAGAATCCTCAATTCTTGCTCGTAGGTCTTGCACCTAAGCTTGAGCTCCCAATTGCGGCCATCTAAATCTTCGGCCTGATCTCTCACTCTTTCGTATTCCTCGATGCCAATCATTCCGAAGTTGTGTTGCTCGTTTTCCTCCATAATGATTTCTTCCATTGGTGCTATTTCCTCATCGAGGTATGTGTACTGAATCTGTTCTTCACAGATTAGGTCGTCATCTGACGAGTAGTCGTTCTTAGGGGAGTTTGCCATCATTTTCGGGAGGGCGTTCTATCAAGACAATGAATCAACAATAAGAAGGTTTAGTCAATGTCGTAGTTTCAAAGAGTAGTCACAAAAATGACAGGGTAGTGTTTTCAAAGTAGTCACTCATGACTATGTTGTTTGGAAATGAACCAATGCTCGGTGAAGGTGTTTAGACAATTGATAAATTCATAGCTGCGGGTAGTCCTTGCAGTAGTGATTAGAATGTTCAAATCATAGTTTGAAATAGTTTGAAGTAGTTTATGGGCTTCGTCGTTGTGAGTATCCCTCGTGATACTAATCCAGTGATGTTTGGAACAGACAAAGTCGCGAATCAAGTTATGAGTAAATTGTTTGACAAACGTGTCAAAATGGTGACCAAACATGATCAAGTAGTAAGTCTCGTGTTTGAAGGGATTGTTGACATACAAGTCAAAGAGTGATCAATCATGATCAAGTAAAGAGTTGAGTGGATTGTTGAAGTTCATTCAATTGTTGGAAAAATCATTTCCGATAAGTAGGTGTGTCTGTTCCTCTAGTCGTGTGTAGCACGCATGCCTTATGGGTCTAAGTTCTATATCGTTCTCCCCGAGTGATTTAGTTGTGAGCGGAAAGAAGAAAGTGAAATAGGTGTCACTTGTTTGGGTGGCGAATCCAAAGGTGGATTCTCCCCAAGTGAGTTCGATTCGATTATATCGTTGCCCGATTCGGTTGAGCGAGTGGTACCGCGAAAGTCTCCACAGTGGTAGTAAGGTTTGTGTTTCGTGTTCGATGTCACGCGACATAGTTGTGGGAGTGGTTGCCATATAGAGTGGCAAGGAGTTTAATATACGGGAAGTTGAGGTCATATATAGCAATATAATAACCTAGCACATAAGCACGTATAAGGTTGGTCCCGTTCTATCCTCGGTTCGCGTTGTCTACCGCACCCTCGTTTACTATAACCATTTCAGGTCTTGCATCGATTCTTGTTTAATTGTACATAGTTGATCAAGCTATGTTAAATTAAATTCAAATGATGCAATTGCTGAACCAGTCATAACAAATGAGGAATACTAACCTAACGGTTATAGTCTAGGTCACTAATGCAATCCTAGTTCGCTATAACCTTAGGCTCTGATACCAATCTGTCGCACCCCCAAAACACGTGGCAGCGGAAACATGAGTTGTCATGGGGGCGCCGACCAAATCAAATATCATTACACAAAGATTAAAGCAAACGACCTCTATATGAGACGTTTGAAAACATTACATTCCATAAGTTTAAATGTTTACAAAATATCTGGAGTTCGCATAAACCGTTAAGAGATTTCTAATACATTACTGATTTTACCAAATACAGATAAATGCAATCTAATCTCTTGATGTTTGAAAACAATGCGACTCGAGCTAAGCTTTCCATAAGCTTCCTACTGCGGCGGGTTACCTGAGAAATACATACTAAAAGGGTCAACATAAAGTTGGTGAGTTCATAGAGTTGTTTAAATGTTGGTATCAAACCAATTGTTATGAAACACGAGTTATGAAACACAAGATTTTAATCGTTGTATCATTCAACAATGATAAGTAAATGTATCGTTAACAAACGATAAGTAAATGTGTTGAGTAAATGTATCGTTAACAAACGATAGGTAAATATGTAATTGCACGAATGCAAAAAGATGTATCGTTAACAAACGATAAGTAAATATGTAGTTGCACGAATGCAAAAAGATGTATACCATTTGCCATGAGCTCATAGTCCGAAGCTTAACAATGTGTGCCGTGCCTCTTTCGAGTACACGATCGTGGGTGCCCCAATGCAAGTGTCTAATCCGGTACACTCGTTATGAACAAATATTAATACGTCCGTTTGACAGGTTAGCGCGACTAACTCGGACGGGGATTGTCAGTCCCAAATAGATCTATTTACTAATATTCACGCTTTAGCAAAACTAACAAACTATGATGTGTAGGGCCTTTGTGGATTAGTGTGTAACTCATGCAATCCGTATAGCGTTGTTTATGGTACTTGTGTTCATAAAAGCAGTTGTGTAATTCAAATGTATACAAAGCAGTTGCAAAGCAATTGTATAAAACAGTTGTAGTATGTATTCTCCCCCAAAATAGTTATAAAACTGTAAAAAGAGGGGCTATGAAACTCACCTGAGTTCTAGCAAAATGTAAGCAAGCAATATCAATTAGCAAGCAATGTGTGGTCCAAAGTGCAACCTTCTAACGTCCTAAACGTATAAGGTTGTATGAGTAGATGTCTAGAAAGATCATCTATGTAAGTGGAGGGTTAATGTCCACTTAATTCACAATGTAGGTGGAGGGTTAATGTCCACCTAAGGCTAGTTCATCCAACTAGTATGTCCAAATAAGTTGTTCATGTTGTTTATCAAAAACGTGTACGACCCGTTGGTGAAAGTTTGTAATAATAATTCGTTAAGACATTATTATTAGAATGATGCTATACTTTCATATGTATAGTATGTTTCATGAGTTATAACGTTGCATTGTATAAGTATTAACGTTACTTGAAGTTTAACACTTAGTGAGAAAACTAGTTTTTAAAGATTCTGTTTCATGCGACACTTCATGCGTCACTTGCTAGTTAGGGGCGGCACTTAGGAAGTGCCGCATAATATGCGTTTTCAGATTTAAATAGCGTCACTTAAGAAGTGTCGGATACGGGCGTCACTGAGGCATGGCGGCACTAAGGGTAAGTGCCGCTAATATAATAATTCAGTCACTTCAGGCGTCACTTAGGTAGTGTCGGGTAAGGTGACTAAGCGTCACTTAAGTAGTGTCGGTATTAATAAAATTTTAATAACAAAGGCGTCACTTATCGAGTGTCGCTATAAATCATATTCAGAAAAGTAAGGGCGTCACTTATCGAGTGTCGCTATAAATCATGGGGTCATGCGTCACTTAAGTCTGTCTCAATTTGCTAAGTCTAAAAACGTGGTCAACTATGACGGTTTGACCCGAACTTTTTACCCAAGTCATATTTCAGTAAATAAAGTTTATAAAAGTTACTATTTCATATTGTAGTCGTTTCGAGATGTCGGTTTTTAATACGCATGTCAAAACTTATGATTTTCATGTTTTCGGTTTTTGTCGGTTTACTTCGGCACTCGATTTTAACATGTTCTAGTCTGAATTTGATTCCAAAATTTTTACCAGATGTTCATGAGTGTGTCTAGTTTATAACCTGATTTTTCCAAGATCTATAATGTCCATTTAGATAGATAATAAATCTTACGAAAGAACCGTACTCGGTTTTCGACAAATATCAGGCAGTCGCAAAGATCAGAATATATACAAAAATAAGTACGGATCTGGAAAAAGTGCAAAACACGAAAGTTGTAGCTCTTTTCAATACGCAACTTTTAAAAAAAGATTCGTTGTCTAACTCTTAACAGAGCTCAAGTTATGGCCGATTCTGTGGACTGATTTTCTGGAGACAGATTCTGTCACATTTTGCATGTTCAAATATGTTGTATAAAAAAACGATTTTTAAGCTTATTCTTGGACATAAACATGTTAGATGAACATTATAACATCTTAATAATCATCATATATCAGAATCTAAAGAAAGATTAGGTGTTCTTACAAAGAAGTTGATGAAGAAAGGATGAAGATGATGATGGTTTCCTTCTTGTTCTTGATCTTTCCTTTCCAATGGTGGTGTTTGAGGGTAGTTTTAGGTGGTGATGGGGTGGTGATTAGGGGCTGGAGTTTTTCCAGAAAATGAGAGAGAGAGTTTTGAGAGAATTATGAAAAATTAGAATGTTGAAATGAGGTGTAAGTGAGGTGGAGTGGTGAAGTGGTCATGGCTAGCCATCATCACTTTGCATGAAGTTTGTATGGGTTTGGAAGGGTGGTGGGCACATGGGGGCAGCAAGGGGGCCGGCCAAGGGGGGGGCCCACACAAGGGTATTTTGGTCATTTTCCATTTCTAGCTTAAATCGTTGCGTTTTTCGTTCGTTTACCCGATTGTTTAAACGTTTATTCGTACGTTAAATGTTTAGTTGACGTTTTTATTTAACGATTTGAGTTTCGATATTTCTACTTGAAATATTTAATATAGTACTTGGAAACACTTATAAAAATGTTTCGTTAATTTATTGGCCTCGGTTTGCGTGCACGTTCTACGGAGGTTAAATCGCGTAACGTTATTTTGAGTCGTTTAGATTAACGATATAATTCGGATAAATTTTCATTGAAGTATTATTTAAAATACTTAATTTATGTTGCCAAAATAATTATTGACGTTCGTTTGGTTGTCGAAATAAATTCGCGCGTTATCGTTGCATTTGAGACGTTTTAACCGAAACGTCTAAGTTTTTCGAGTATTATTTTAGCAAAATAATAGATAATGATAAATAACTTCTAAAAATAGATTAAAGTTATTTATAGAAATGTTTTCACCAACGTCGTATTTAAACTGTGTCGGAATCCATCCGATAATAAAATGTACGATTTAAACAAATCGTAAATGTGTGCAAATATAGTAACATATATTAATACACATAATGGTACACATAATTCACCCTAATTACATGTATTAGCACAATGATTAGGAACTAACACTAGCCCTAATTGGTCGGGTGTCACATACCGCCTAATGGTCATAGTCTAGGTCCACTAAATGCAACCTAGTTCACTATAACCTTAGGCTCTGATACCAATCTGTAACACCCCCAAATTTAATGATTTGCGGAAGCTTGATTTGGGTGTTACTAATCAATAACAAAGCACAAAGATATATAGCAAACGACTCTATATGCGTCGTTTTAACAAAATATATTGATAATTGAAATGTTTACAACATTTAAAGCTTTACATAGCTCGAGTTTAAATAAAATGAGATTTCAGTACATAAGTACTTGTACAAAATATACTAATGCAAGAAAATCTCAATCTTCTGTATGCTGACTCGAGCTAAATCCTGAAGCAGAAACATCCTACTGCTTGGTACCTGCGATATATGCTAAAAGGTCAGCTATAAAGCTGGTGAGCTCACAGGTTTGAAATCAAGTAATATCGTATGAACCGCAAGATTTAAATAATGAATTGCATCCAGCAATTAAATAATGAATTGCATCCAGCAATTAAATAATTGTCATCGTGTATACAGCCATGAGCACATAGTTGAGCTTAACTCGAGGGCCGGGTCCCCTATAGAGAATTCCGGGCGAGGTGCCTCCACGAATGCCTAATCCACATTCGTCTTCCCAAATATTAGTACGTCCGTTTACCCGGTTAGTGCTTGCTAACCCGGACGAGGTGGGTCAATCCTATATGGTACCATATACTAATATTCACGCTACAACGTATTAACAACTATGCTGACGGAGGACTTTAAATTGATTAGTTTCGAAAAACTCATGTAGTATATGAAAAGTTGGTACTTGCGTTCACATGTTAAAAGTTGAGCAATATATCACACCCCTGAGTAAAACAGTAAAAGAGGGGCTATGAGACTCACCTGAGTCTTATGAGTTTAACTTAATAAACTTGAGTTGATTAGCCGAGTATGAAGTCCAAAGACTTGTAACCTGAGGGTGTCCACGACACGCGATGGTTATAATATGCGAAGGTATCTAATAAGACTACCTTGTAGTTGTTCGTCCAACTATAATGTCCAAGTGCCATTTGGTTGATTGATTCGAATGTTTGAAAACATGTACGGCCCGTTGGTGACGGATTTGTAATAATAATCTCAACTATTATTATTTTGATTTCGTGGCGTTTTACTTGAAAAAATGTGTTTTGATTGTGTTTTAGAAGCCGTTACGGAATCTAAGTACGGGGGTCCGGGGGCAGCGCCCCTGGTAGCGGGGTCCAAGGGGCAGAGCCCCTGGCTGGGGTCGAGCTGCCAGGTCAGCTTGGAAAATTTTTATTTCTACTATATTGCTTTGACGAAAAACGCATCTGGGATCTGAATTTGGGTAAATCGAGTGATAAAATTTCGAGTCTCGACACTTAGTAAAAATCTATGTTTTTGAGGTTCTGATTTGTGCGACGTTGGGTGCGACGTCGCAGGTAGGGTTGCGACGTTGAGCATGACGTCGCTAAAGGCGACGTTTCGCAATTTAATGCGACGTAGGGTGCTGCGTCGCTAATGCGACGTTGGCAAGTCAATGCGACGTAATAGGCTGCGTCGCTATATGCGACGTCGAGGATTCGTGCGACGTTGTGACTGACGTCGCACTATGCGACGTTACGAGGGGTTTTGCGACGTTGAAGCTGACGTCGCATAAATTCTGGGCCAACTGCGACGTAGCGGTCTGTTGGCCGGAAAATGTGTCGAAAACGAGTTTTTCGGTTCCCGTTTGGTCCAAAACTTTTACCCAACCCATATATGGACATTTTAAGTGTATACAAACAACCACAAGTCGAAAATAATGGAAATCGAAGAGTTTCGAGAATTGTCGGAAACTTACAAAGTGTCGGATGAGAAATCCGAAAAGATAGCGTTGTAGATCGGGAAGTGGTGAACGTTTTTCTCCAAAGTGATGATGAGATCCAAGGTCGTTTAGTACGTTTATTTTGCGATTTTGTGAGGTTTTTGGTGATGAAACTTGAGAGAAAAGAGAAGAGAGGAGAGAGAGGGAAAAAGAGAAATGAGAAGGAATGGTGGGGAATGGGAGGTTATCCTCCCATTTTTCGCCCCGCGTTCCCGCTCCGTGCGGTGTTCGTTTACTCCGTCGTTTAAACGTTAAATAATTATTTTACATATTAATTGGTACATTTTAAAATACAAATTATTACGAGATATTTTATTTAAATATTATACTAATCACTTTATATTTGAATTATAAAAAGGTAAGTTAATTTGTTTGGGCGTTTTACATTTTAATTTGTGTAAGTTTTGTTTGTACGATACGAATGAATACGAAATATTATCATAATAATATTTTTGACATAAGAGCGTTATTTAATAAAATTGGTCACCAACGTCCGTATTAAATTGAATCGAAATACATTCGATTTAAATTGCGTACGATTTAATCAAATCGTATTTTCGTATATATTCAACAATATATATATAATTCGATACATTAATTAGCCTAACACAGAACTAATTACATGTATTAACGTATGATTAGGCACTATTTACTAGTCCTAATTTGGCGGGTGTTACATACAGTCTATCTATCGACTTCGGCAACCACCGTCAGCGTAGTGCTCACCGCTGAAAGAGAAAAACGGCAGGTTCCGATATATTTTGTCAGCAGGATACTACAAGGGCCCGAAGTTAATTATCCGGAGATCGAAAAGCTTGCCCTTGCTTTAATTCACGCAGCAAGAAGACTTCGACGATACTTCCAGGCTCACCCGATTATAGTGCTAACGGATAAGCCAATTAGACAAGTTCTAACAAGGCCAGAAATATCGGGAAGGTTGGCTAAATGGGCCATTGAGCTAGGGGAGCACGACATCGAATTCCGACCAAGGAACGTTGTAAAGGGCCAAATTTTAGCTGACTTCATAGCGGAGACTCCTACAGACTCCCATAATACCAACACCAAGAAGCGGGCAAGGCAACCAGACGTTGGAAGCACTGTTAGCACACAAAAAGAGTGGAGGTTGTTCACTGACGGAGCCTCCAGTTCAGATGGTTCCGGTGCCGGACTAATATTGATTAACCCAGACTCTCAAGAGTTCACATATGCTTTGAGATTCGACTTCTCAACCTCAAACAATGAGGCTGAGTACGAAGCCCTCATTGCAGGCCTTAAACTAGCACTACGTATGAAAGTACAAGATATTCATGCGTTTGTAGACTCGCAGTTGGTAGCCAACCAAGTGGCAGGTACGTTCGAAGCTCGGGATGTCACGATGAAAAAATACCTTGAGAAAATGAACCAGCTGAAGCTGGGGTTCTCCAATTTCCGGATTGATCACATTCGCAGAAACCAAAACAAAAAGGCGGATGCCTTAAGCAAGTTAGCATCCATGACTTTCGCTCACCTGACGAAGGAGGTTCTAGTAGAAGTACTCGGTCAAAGATCAATTGACGAGGCTGAGGTAGCTACCGTAATCCAGGAATCCAGAAACACTTGGATGACACCCATCGTTGAGTACCTCACAAGTGGTATCCTCCCTGAAGATCCACAAGAAGCTAGAAAGATAAGGGTTAAGTCACCACAATACCTCCTCCTTGAGGAGGGAACGTTATACCGCAGGTCATTCTTAGCACCGTTACTCCGATGCGTTGGGCCCAAACAAGCGCAAAATGTTATCCACGAAGTTCATAAAGCATCATGCGGTCTACATTCAGGCCCACGTACGGTGGTGGCAAAAATCACGACGTTGGGATATTATTGGCCCACCATGTTTAGAGACGTGGTACGTCAGGTCGAAAAATGTGAAGCGTGCCAAATTCACGCTCCAGTTCCAAGAAAGCCAAAGCAATACATGATCCCTGTAACCTCAGCATGGCCATTCTATCGATGGGGGATCGACATTGTTGGACCTTTCCTAGAAGCACCAGGGAGATCAAAATTTTTGCTCGTGGCTATAGACTATTTTACAAAATGGGTTGAGGCAAAACCGTTGGCTACAATTACCGGCAAGCAAGTAGAAAAGTTTGTGTGGGAAAACATAGTATGCCGCTTCGGTGTCCCAGAGACAATTGTAAGCGATAACGGAAAACAATTCGCCGAAGGGGTTTTTAAGAGTTTCTGTGAAGGTCTGCAAATACATCAGGCATTTACGTCAGTAGCCCACCCACAGGCGAATGGGCAGGTGGAGGTTACGAATCGCGACATTGTAAAAGGTATCAAGGCAAGGATGGGTCGTGCTAAAAAGGGGTGGGTAGAAGAGCTTCACCAAGTTTTATGGGCACACCGAACCACCCCAAAGACAAGCAACGGAGAGACACCGTTTAGTCTGACGTATGGAACAGAAGCTGTTGTTCCTGCTGAAATAAGTATCCCAACGTTCCATCACACTAACTTTGTAGAAACTGAGAATGAACGGGCCTTACGAGAAAACCTGGACCTCGTAGAAGAGCGTAGAGAAATCGCTTGCATCAATGAGGCAGCATACAAAAGAAAGATGAAACAATACTATGACAGCAAGGTCCGTCCCACAAACTTTCGTCCAGGAGACTACGTCTTTAGAAAGAATGAGGCAAGTCGTGTCGAAGGACAGGGAAAGTTGGGTCCGAACTGGGAAGGTCCATACAAGGTGGAAATCTCATATGGAAATGGGGCATACAAGTTACAGACCTTGGAAGGGAAGCCGGTGGAACGAACTTGGCACGCAACAAACCTCAAAAAATGTTACTTGTAGAACAGATAGATACGGCCTCATGGCTATTTGAAAACACATGTTTTGTACTCGATAGTTTGAAAAAACATTGTGAGTTAATGAAAGACAAGTTTCTTTTGCTTCTTACACATGTTGTAGTTTGCGATTTTTTATTTTACCTTCATTACATGTTTGTTAAATTTACTTCCTAATGAGAGTCTCGCGGGAAGTTTAATCCTACGAAGACTAAGTATAGCGTCTTCAGGCTCCCTAGAGGACCTGATAACGATCATAAAACGGAAGGTAAACATGCTGCTTTCCGTTACGTTAACAACAAAGGGCTAGCTACCCTTAGTTAAAGGTAACCCCAATGGAAATACCTTATTCTCATTCAGGAAAAGTTGAGATATATATATTTCAAAACTAAAACTTTTGATTTAAGAATTGGCCGAAAGCATGTCAAACAAAGTAAGCAATTCACAAACGAAGGTTGGAATTAAACAAACAAAACCACATAATGTTGCAAATTTATAAGTCTTACAAAATGAGGGGTACTCCACGGAACCCTCAAGCTACAGACAAGGTAGCCGAAATACAAAAAAAAAAAAAAAAAAGTAAAAGCATACGGGATGAACACGTCACTATGCTGAGGCCGGGGGAGGTGCAGGTTCCATTGCGAGAATATCCTCTACGGAACGCTCAGGGTCAGCAGCAATACTGGCAAGATATGGAAACTCCATCTCATCAAACTTTTCTCCGGCAGCCTTCAACCGTGCCATTGCCTGAGGGTCGTAACCATCCATACCTTCAGGATTGAATCCTGCTACTATGCCACGAAGCGAATCCAAAGCAACAAACTTTCCAAAAATAATGGCATACTCCTGTACATGGGCCATCTCAATGGCATACTCATAACTCTTGCGTAGAACGCGGAACACATGAGGGAAACCTTCCACAATAAGCTTCCGACGATCTTCCCGTATGGACCCTAAATCGCTCAAAGCTGTTGACAATAAAGCTTCCAAGTCATCTTTCTCTTTCCCTAGCTTACTCTCCCGCTCCAAAGCTAACTCCAGGTTACGGACAGAATCGGCAGCTTTCGTTTCCAATTCTGAAACAACGGCTTTAAGCCTCTCATTTTCTTCCTCGAGCACTTGAATCCTCTCACGTTGGCGAGAAACTTGATCCCGTAAAGGCTCAATCTCGTGAGAATTTTTCCTGGCGAGTTGCAAGGATAGCTTTAACTGGTTAACTTTTTCAATTGAAGTGTCACTTTGGTTAGCCCGAAGGAGGCATAGCTCTTCGCGAGCAAGTCGAAGCCTTTTCTTCATCTCCAAATAAACAGTAACCCCGCCAACCGCAGATACATCACCCTGAGAAAACAAATCCGCGTCGCTCAATGTCCCAACGTGCATTTCATGTGCGGGAATCATAACATGGTCAAGAAATTCTTGACACGAGCTCGGGGTCAATAATTTATCTTCTGGGTGAAATGACCAGTTTGGACGGTATATATCATCAGCATCTGAACCTACATCAACACGCATCCGATTAGCAAGTGGCAGATAAGGGCATGTATTAATATATACATTGAATAAATAAGAATAAAGCCGTTCGTACCATGAGTAGGGGTACTCGAGTCTCCTTCCCCTGTATCCGAAGGCATCTCTTCACTTGCAGCCATAAAAATTCTTTCAATAGTTTTCATGCTTTTCCCCTGACCGGGCTTATAAGTAATGTGACACACCGGTGATGAAAGTACGAAAGACTCTTTAGTGGGGGAGTCACCAGATTTGTGTGTTGTAGGATGCTTGCTTTTCTTTAAACCTGGGGCAGCCTTCGGTAAACTTTTTGAATGCTCCCGTTCATCAGCAACCTTCCGTTTCTTGGTCGATGCTTCGACAACCTTTTTCTTTCCCCCAATTGTTTCGCCTCCGGTAGCTGTTGTGGTTTTCTCGGCGTTGACTGAGGGTGAGGGTAACTCGCTCTCTGGGAAATTGTCAATAGCTGTGAATGATACACCCTTTTTGCTTTTCTCATTCAAGTACTGGAGAAAACTCATTGCTGAAAAACAAAACAAAAAATGTTAGCAAACAAACGCGAGAAATTTAAATGCAGAAAGTACAAGGAACCATTAACTAAACCATATATCATACCCCTGTCATTCTTAAAAATAACAGGATCGGTAGTATTGCCTAACCAAGAAGACGCTATACCGGCCAAGTAAAGTATAGGCTGTGGATATGTGTGAACCAACACGGGGTTGTTACAAAGCTTGTTGAAAAGTCGCTGATCATAACCTGTTGTAGGTAAAGGATCGGCAAGCTCACCTCGTGCAGTAGTTCTCCATTTAAAAATATTTGAATAAGTACCTTGCGGATCAACACTTGTGGCTTTAACCCAGAAAAACCTACCCTTCCAATTTCTCACCGTATCGGGAGGCTTCAACAAACACTCCCGAAACCCAGGGTAGCTACGTTTCTCAATTGAAAACCAATCACCTATGTGGGACAATCTAAAAAATTTTCTAAACAGGGTAACGGTAGCTTGCCCGCCAAGTGCAGCACAAAGTACCTCAAACGAAGATATGCGGATAGATCCCAATGGATGCATTTGAGTGACATGGCAACTAAAGTAATCCAAAACACTCAGGTAGAATGAAGTAAAGGGTAGTCATGTATTAGCCATTTCAAACATAGCCGCGTATAAACCCACCATACCCTTCTCCATATCAGTTATGACTTTATCAGGAGCGGGTAGGGTAACTTCAAACTCATCAGGGATATCGAACAAATCGGCAAAATCACTAAGTGAGTCCTGGGTAAACGTGCACTTTTGAATGGCTAATACTACATGGCTAAATGGTTACCTTGTCTTAAGGGTTATTGATCTGAAACCGTGTCTTAAGTGAATGGCTAATTGATATCGCGTAAAAAGTCATGTTTTTACTACCGATATCTCTCTCATTCTGGGACGATTCTTGGCATATTAACTCCAATATAGCACAAATTAGTAACATTATGCCAAGATGGTCAAAACAAGGTTGCACGATAAAAATCAAGTAAAACGGATGTGAAACGAAGATTCCACACACGTTTGAAGATTCAAGGCATAAAAACGAGATTTCAAGACCAAAGTGCCCTTCACTAACATCCATTATTTTCAAAATGTTCGTTTTCAAAATTCGGATCCAACAGAAGAAGAATCAACTGAAACGGGTAAAAAATGAAGATTTCGCGCCCGCCGGAAGATCCAAATGATCCGTACGCAATATCTGGAGCTAGAGACCTCATCTCAGGGCCTATCCTATGTCAAAATCTTCATTTTTGAATTACGAATCCAACAAAAAAAGAATCAACTCAAACGGAAGTATAACGAAGAAAACACGCACGAATCAAGAAACGAAGCAACAAACGACGCAACGGGGCGGGGGTGGGCCCACCGCCGCCGGCCTCACCACCACCGCCGCCGGCCACACAGGTGGCGCCGCCGGCTGGCCTGTACCCACCTCGGTTTCCGTTTTTGGTAACTTTTGGTACCCGGTGCGCCTACTTTTCGTGTTGTACGGTACCCGGTGCGCCTACTTTTCGTGTTGTACGGTACCCGGTGCACCCTTTTGGCTACCTTTTGCTAACATGCACCTCAAGATGCTAATGTGAGCCAAAGCTCACCTATAAATAGGAGGCTTTAGGCTTCATTTCAAAATGTCCCATATGCATTAGTCATATTACTTTCTTACTTTCTCATTCTACTTTCTTACTTTAAATTTAGCATTAGATTAGTTTAGCACTTTGTTTAGAGTAGAAAGAAAGCTAGGAACGTTGTTGTAATCTTTGGTGTACGCTTGGAGTTACGGTCATTAATTCAAGTCTATTCCTTCTCGCATATTAATCTCGGTTATTTCTATCCTTATCTATCTTAATTAAACATGTTTGCTTTAATTATGTTTGTGATCGTTATTACCATGATTAGCGAGTAGATTACTATTGTATTTGTTGTGATGTAGTTAGTATATAATTATGGGATGACTTTGAATACGTCGTGAGATAATATGACGGCCCCTATTCGACTGATTACTCGGTATAGTATTGGAAATGCTTTTGAGCATAGTACAAATATATGGAAGCCGGTAACGACCGAAGGTAGTCATATTATTGATCGACGTGATAAAATTGGAAACTTTGTGAACGGACTTACCTCGTGGTTTTAAACCTAAAACTTACATTCGCCTTTCGATTAACAAACGTGATTGTAACCTTGTAAAGAGGAGTCGCGAACCTCAATACTCGGTCAATAGTTATCTGTGTAAAAACTATGTTTTTAATTGTAACGTCATGCAAGCATTATAAAATGCAATGTGATTACGTGGACTTGCCATGAGTATTGTACATTTCTGATCACAATGTACTTATCATGTAAACATCGTGAAGCAATTAAACTCACAACGGAAACATTGGTAAACAATTCAATACGTTGTGAGCTACCATAGTATTTTCCGACATGGTCTGGGTTTGACTTTCTGTAAAAAGCCGTCAGCATTTTAATTAGTTGTTTTAGTTTAGATTAGATTAGATTAGGTAGGCTATAGGCTAAATGATCATTTACGAAAACATAGGGATTTGTTAATTGTATTAAGAAAGGCAAGTTTGAAATCCAACTTAAACCTATACTTTTTCCTAAAACCATAAAACCTAAAGTACGGTATGCAAGAAACCTAAATGCTTTCCCTCGTTTATCACGCTTAAGTTTCATTGGTAGAAATTGATTAAATAAGTCCGGACACAAGTTCAAAGTTAGTTGTTTAATGGATTCATAATCATTGTGGTATTAAGAACAGCTAGACATGTTATGGACTTGATACTCTGTTCCTTCGCCCACGAGCGAATACGTTCAATAATATGGGCCACTGACTCCCTCACAGGAGAGTGTGGAGAGTTGAGCATTGTCTGTCTGGTCAGAATCATGATACCTTAGTTCCTCGTGACATATTAGTTGATAACCTACTAATAAGGAATCTATTGGTTATACTGATAAACGCTCAAAAGTACTATATTTTAGTAGTATTTTACCCCTAATCTTGAATGTTTTTATTGCATTTTGTTTAGAATAGATATTGATTTCGTTCATATTTGCAATTAGATGTGGAAATGGAGCGTTTATGGAAAAGGAACGGAAAACAGTCAATAATCAAGCTAAATGATACATATTTGAAGAATAAAGTAAAGCCGAAGTCGAAGAAAAGAAGAAATGAAGAAAAGTCAAAAAATCGGCTGGAAAAAGCATCCATACGCCGTATGGAATCCATACGCCGTATGGATTGCGGCAGTGGAGGCCCAGGTTACGTGGACATGGGCTGGGCTTGAATTCAATCCATACGCCGTATGGATCAAAATTCCAGGAAGTATAAAAACACGTTTTAAACCCTATTTCGATAGTTTTTCGAAGGTTTTTTGTTTCCAGACGTTTTCAGTCGAATTTAGGGTTAGGTTTACGAGTTTTAGGAGTATTTTGGAGGTACGGAAGCTAAAGAACGAGGATAATTCGCTCTAATCTTTCGTAGTTTGTTGTTAATCGATTCGGTATATTTTTGTTTCTTTATTTCATTGAAGAACTTGATTTATTGAATCTGATATATATTGTTTTGATGATGAATTGAATATTTAATGTGATTGTGTAGTTGATTTAATTTAGATTATGATTATTGAACGATTATAATTGCGTATTGAATAAGTTATTTGATTGAAAACGGTTATATTGCTCGTGGACACTTGTTATTGGTAACTAGTTATTATTGTTGCTTCACGTGGTTAATAATTTTAATGAGATTGAGTTCCTTTAAGATTATTGATTATTGCTAGTACTACCTTAGGGTTTTGGACTATCACTAAATACGTTGAGTCTGATAGGTCGAGTATACAATAATAATCTACTTTAAAATGAGCAAGACAATAAGTTAATTATTGGGTATTATTGAGTCATACCAATAGAGTTGATTATAACGCGTTGTGAATGTTTAATGCATAATTTAGGGAAAGGCACACAATTGACTGATCATCTTGTGACATTGAAACCAGTGTTTTATGTTGGACCCTAAATTATAGGAATTAGTTGGACCCGAAACGTTGGCTAGTTCATATTCGACTTAGTATTCATTGAAGAATTTGGTATTAAGTTGATCTAAAAGAATCACAATTAGATAATCAATACGTAATAAATCGGGAAATATGAATCTAAGTGACATTAACTATACAATTACTTATTCCTTCCAATTAGGATTTATTGTTATTATTTATTTATTATTTTAATTTAAAGTTTTATTTACGTTTGTTTATTTTAATTAAATGTTTTCTAAAATGTTCGTACGGAACTAAAACGCCCCCCTTATTTACTGTTTTCTAGCTAATTGTTAATTTCTATTTTAAATATTCCACCTTTTCCCTGTGTTCGAATCTGACTTACCAAATCTATATTTACAATTGATCGGGTATTCTTGCCTGGTTGCTTGAAAGTATTTATTAGGTATTTCTATTTATAAATTATAAAACAAGACGCGCTTTCATAGGCGACATCAAGTTTTTGGCGCCGCTGCCGGGGAAAGCGGTTGTGTTTATTTAAATAGAAATTAGTAATTTTTAATTCGTATTTTTTTTAAAGTAACTTTTGTTAATTAAGTTTCAGTATAGTTGTTTTAATTAGTTTAATTAATTTTGTAAAAAGTTTTTAATACGTCACTGGTTGAAACTAATTATCCTTTAATTGGTTAAACTTTTGGGGTTTTAGTTTCAACCGGCGGATGGAAATCCGTCCGCCAGTTGGAGATCCATTTATATAAAATTGTACATGTTATTTAATTTTTGTTTATTTTGTGTGAACTAACTTGTTTTTCGTTAGTGGTGTTTTGTATTTTCAGATTTATTTTTATTTAGGTTTGTCCAATGGTGAGGAGTTTTGAAAGTGATACAAATGATAATAACATGGTTAAGAGGGATCAGTCTGTTACTTCGGATGCTAGTTCCGCCGAGAGGGTGCCTCCTTATACCCAATTAGGCCGTATTCCCGTTCCTATTACTTCATCTTGTCAAGGGTTGCTATCGGCACTTGAGGAGTCTAGAGGGGATATACCTTTCAGTTCTGAGATTATTAGCAAGTCCACTGTGGATTTCACTGATAGTCAGAGGGTTTTGGTAAATGATGTGTTAGAGGCAGCTTTGATTGAGAGTCAGTATGGGATTGATAGGCAATTCTATATTGCCCTCACTACTTTTGGGGAATCTCTAGAAACTAGGATTAAAGAGGAAGAGAAATTCTACACTACTCAGAAGAAAAGATACACGGAGATTTATGAGATTCTGAGGCATTCTGCATTTCCTTATTCGGTAAATCAGACTGCGTGTCTTGGCCATATGCTTAGGGATCTGTACGAGGCTACTGGTCATCCAAAGGCAGAAGCAGACAAGGAATTTAGGTTTGGTTTAAGAGAGTTGGTTAGATTGCTACATTCAGATGACCATTTGACGGATATTACACCTCATCGGTTCATTGTTACGAGTACTATTCATTACTATCTTCATGGAATGGTGACAAAAATGGATCGCTTTGCTAAGGAAGAGGAAGAAAGGCCACACCCGGATTTCATTCATCCTCATTTCGATATTGATTTGGCTACTTATGTGGTACTGAACTTGGATGTTTTAGTTGATAACAATAAGGTTCTAACTATGATGGAGCATTTCCACTATGGGATGGTGGAAATATATACTAAATTGGTTGAAATCTTCAAAGATTCAGGATTAGAACTAACTTGTGTTCAGAATGAGGTAATTGCAAGGATTGAAACTAGAATAAGAAGTTTAAGGAAAGAACCGTTTCTGAGTAAGCATGTTGGGATAGTGGCAGAGTGTTTGGAGTTTATGAGTGAGTTTGAGAAGAATCATCCCGACCGTGAGTACAAGCTGGTAGGTGACAAGTTAGTATTGGCACCTGAGGGAGTAAATAATAAAGTGATAAAGGGAATCAGCTGGGACTTGGTCTATCTTCAACATGTTGCCAATGGACACTTGGAAAGTTTTGCGACTTTTGGTAATGGGGTTGAAAATGTAGTTACTGAAATGATGAAGAGTTTCCTTGTTCTCTATCCATTGAACTAATTTCATCGTATCATTCCTTTTATATTTCTTATGCTATTAGATTGTTTCTAACATTCTGGTTTATTTTGGATTATGCTAGACTTTTGTTTGTTTTGGATTTTTGTTTTTGAATGTGTGATTTGAATATTAAGTATTATTTTGAATATTATTCTTTTTAACGTTTGTTAATTATTGTTATTTATTTTATAGTGTGGAATTGTGAAGATTTTGAAGTCGTGATTATCATCCAGGATTGAGATTTAATTATATAAAGTTAGTGATGAATTTGGGTTAAAAATGGGTTGAAAATCGTTTTTTGAAAAAGTCTGATTTTTCAATCCATACGCCGTATGGAATCCATACGCCGTATGGATTGATTGGGCCACTGGGCCGGGGCGTTGACTGGGTTTAATGAGTTGACTTGGGCTGTTTTAATCCATACGCCGTATGGAATCCATACGCCGTATGGATAAAAAAAGCAGAAAACCGCCATCAGCTCTTTTCTTCTCCATTTTGAAACCTAAACCCTCACACACACACATACCCACGGCTGTAACTACCACCATCACCAAACGAAGATTCCGGCCACGCATTCATCGCCATTTTTACATATTCGTGTTACACGCACTTTCCTCTACAAGGTATAACTTCCCGTTTTCATTTTCGTTGGTTAAATCGCTCATTTGGAAGTTAGGGTTTATTATAAATTTTTGGGTATTTCGGATATGCGTATGATTATTGGCATGTTTTGATTGATTTATGTTCTAGTTGCTATATGCATTGCAATGTTATGTTCGTTTTTCTATTGTATTGCATATTTGGTGTTATTCGAATTATTTGTTAGTGATGATAAGTTGTGAATATAAGAAATTCAATTATGCTATGTTTTAATTTAGTGCTTATTAATTTTCTGACCACATGATGATTAATGCAAATATTTGTTTGGTACACAAGTGTTTGTGATTACGGTTATGTGATAAGTTGTTATTTTGATTAATTGTGTTACAATAATTCATTTTGAGATTGTATGGATGTTTGCTAGTTGCTAATACTCGAGTTTAGTGATTGTGCAATTTCGTATATTCATAATGGTACCAAGTTATTATAATACATTTGATTAGGCAATTGTCAGGGATATTTAATTAAGTATATACATGTATGCATATTGAGTAGTTTTGTTTAAAAATTGCAATTTAGGTTCATAAAATTGATTGTTGCGGTAGTTTTAGGCTGAACCTTTATGGTGGATTATTCAATTTTAAGCCGAAATGCTGCCGAAATTTTTAGTGACCTTTTTGCAATTAACTGCTTATTCAGTATTATTAACAATTGTTTTGTTTAGCAGTTATCATGTCTAACAGGAGAGCACGAGGAGGTGAGACTTTGGGAAACCCGTTGATTAGATCACATAGATACCTCACTTTTCATGGGTCATATTCTGAGACTGCTAGGATGCAGTTTAGAGATCGTCTGGCTTCCAATATTGGCCAGCCTATTGAGGTGTTTGATGCTGTTAACTGGAATGTTTTGGAGCATGTGATTGCTAGAGAGGGGTTTACTAATGGTGCTGAAGCCATTAGGAATTTACTTGCTGTTCTATATGCACTAGAGGATGGAAACATTGGATTTGTTTCCTATGCTTGGTCCCGGTTATTCAGTATCAGGGAGGATATCTACAGAGAGTTGGTTGTTGAGTTTTACAGCACTTTTAGGTTTGATGCCAGGTCGACTCAATGGACTGAGAACTCCATTTTCTTCCAGTTAGGGGGACAGCCAAGACAGATGACCTTGGTTCAGTTTGCTTTGGGATTGGGGCTTTATGAGCCCAATGAGTTGGATAACCCTCACTTTCTAAACCACATTTCTGCAGGTGTTGTGAAGAAGCTCACTGATTTGGAAATTGAGCAGGAGTGGCAGTTTATTGCCCAGGGTAGTTATGGTAGTTCGACACCTTCTTACACGCGTATTCGAGATCCTCGTCATCGACTCATTCACAGATTGTTGACTTACACCATTGTGGGTCACAAGGAGGGGCCTGAGAAAGTTTCGAGGCCTGATTTGTTTTATTTGAGTTCGATTATCAGGAAGAGGTTAGTGAATGTACCTTGGAGGTTGGCTAAGTGGATGTCGAAGAGAGCTACTGGTACTAGAGATGGTAGTAGTTCGTGTGGAGGTCACTTTGTTACTCGATTGGCGAGATACTTTGGTTTAGCTACTCAGGATGAGATGGGTTCATGCACGATTGTTCAGCCTAGTATGGGTTGGCTGACTGCACGCCGGTTGGAGGCGTTTGCTCTCATTGAGCCATGTATCACTTATGGTGGTCCTGCAGAGATGTATTACTGGGTTCCGATTACTCCGGTAGGACAGACTTTGCAGTCGAGGCAGGGTAGAGCCAGAGGAGATACGAGTGGCAGTGATAGAGGTCGAGGTACGGCACGAGGCCGTAACAGAGGTTATGCTACAGAGTTTGATCAGTTGTCTCAGCAGATGCACCAGATGCAGTTACATCAGACCCAGAGGTTTGATCAGTTAGATCTTATGCAGAGACAGCATTTCCATCAGACTAGTGCACACTTGTACTACCAGGATGGCTTGTTTGAGCAGCTGTTTGGTCAGTTTCCTTCTGGACCCACATATCAGCCATTCCAGTACCAGATGCCACCAGAGTTTATGCCACGACCACCACCACCATCACAGTCAGAGTATGGAGCGCCTTCTCATCAGTACCAGTATCGTCAGGACGATGACAGTGACTAGGATGATGTTCATCCTATTTGGTTTATGATTCCAGACACTATTATTATTTTTATTTTTATTATTATTATTATGACTGTTTTTATTTGTAGGTTTTACTAATTGTGTTGGATTGGTAGTTTTAGGATTTGGTAGTAGTTGTTTTTAATTAGGATGTTTTAATTTGGTATTATTTAATTATGTTTGTTGATTGTTCCTTCAGAATTGTGTTGTGAGTACGTGTCATGCTGGCAGTAAGTTCAGCGCAACGAATAATTGAATCGAGAGGATGTGGGAAATTCGTATCATCCTTGTCATTAAACTGCACACTATTCCAGGGGAGTTTTTCTGTTCTAAGTTCTTTTCTCTTTTTCCCGTTTTTTAAGTATGTCATTATTTGTACAATGAGGGCATTGTACATCTTTAAGTGGGGGATGGGAGAGAAAAGAAGTTTAATTTCCACATAATTGTTCTGTTAATAAGTAGATGATTTTGTAATTTGGTTAATAGTTATCTTATTAAGGTAAGTAACTAGGAGGTTATGAGTTGCCCATTTTTCAACCAAATTTTTGCATTTAAAATTTTGTTTTCTAGAGATAATTATTTTGTAACTATGTAGGTTAAATTTAAAATTCTCTACACTTTTAATTAAATACTTAAGCTATTAAAGATGTTATTTAGCTTCATTATATGATGTATTGATAGGCGATTTATATAAGAATGTCTGAGCTGTTAAGAAATGATAATTAAGGAGTAAATGTTTCTTGTAGATGAACTTTAGCTATGTATGACATATGTCTTAATTTTCATATTAGTAATGTGTGATATGCCATATTTTTGGGAATTTAATTAATAATCATTTGGGGATATACTGGGTGTTGTTTCCTCTGTTGTACGAAAGTACAGACCTGGTCTCCGTCAGTATATCTAATGAAAAAGAGCAAAAGAGTTTAAAAACTCATGATTGTAAAATGTGGTCAAATTAAGTCGCTTTGTTGTACTGAAGTACAGACCTGTCACCAATGGTTTGACTAAAAACATTATTGCTAAACCAAAATCAAGTTATGTTGCTTTGTTGTGTTGAGGCACAGACCTGTCACCTCTGTCTTGATTTGAAAAATGATTGTTTTGATTAAAATTTCAAGATATGTAATATTCGCATATTATGAGTATGAAAGTATATAGTTTTTGGGAGTCTAAGGGAATGTTTACACGAATAATAATAAGTTGAGCTCGAGTATTCAAATATAGATTGTTTAAGTGGATAACAATATCAGTAATCATTGTGAACTATTTGATGTTTAAGAATAATAACTCTATGTGTAGATCAATTTTTGTAAATCTCATAGTTTCTTAATAATTGTTTTTAGAATTAACAGATTTTTAAATCTAAACATTTAAGTTGAAGATGGGTGATGTTGTGTAATTCCTATTTTAGTTATTTAGATTAATAGAGATGACTGTTTTCCTAAGAATTTGATTTTTGAATCGATAGTCTACTTGAGGACAAGTAGGATTCAAGTGGGGGATGTTTGATAAACGCTCAAAAGTACTATATTTTAGTAGTATTTTACCCCTAATCTTGAATGTTTTTATTGCATTTTGTTTAGAATAGATATTGATTTCGTTCGTATTTGCAATTAGATGTGGAAATGGAGCGTTTATGGAAAAGGAACGGAAAACAGTCAATAATCAAGCTAAATGATACATATTTGAAGAATAAAGTAAAGCCGAAGTCGAAGAAAAGAAGAAATGAAGAAAAGTCAAAAAATCGGCTGGAAAAAGCATCCATACGCCGTATGGATTGCTGCAGTGGAGGCCCAGGTTACGCGGACATGGGCAGGGCTTGAATTCAATCCATACGCCGTATGGAAATCCATACGCCGTATGGATCAAAATTTCAGGAAGTATAAAAACGCGTTTTAAACCCTATTTCGATAGTTTTTCGAAGGTTTTTCGTTTCCAGACGTTTTCAGTCGAATTTAGGGTTAGGTTTACGAGTTTTAGGAGTATTTTGGAGGTACGGAAGCTAAAGAACGAGGATAATTCGCTTTAATCTTTCGTAGTTTGTCGTTAATCGATTCGGTATATTTTCGTTTCTTTATTTCATTGAAGAACTTGATTTATTGAATCTGATATATATTGTTTTGATGATGAATTGAATATTTAATGTGATTGTGTAGTTGATTTAATTTAGATTATGATTATTGAACGATTATAATTGCGTATTGAATAAGTTATTTGATTGAAAACGGTTATATTGCTCGTGGACACTTGTTTATTGGTAACTAGTTATTATTGTTGCTTCACGTGGTTAATAATTTTAATGAGATTGAGTTCCTTTAAGATTATTGATTATTGCTAGTACTACCTTAGGGTTTTGGACTATCACTAAATACGTTGAGTCTGATAGGTCGAGTATACAATAATAATCTACTTTAAAATGAGCAAGACAATAAGTTAATTATTGGGTATTGTTGAGTCATACCAATAGAGTTGATTATAACGCGTTGTGAATGTTTAATGCATAATTTAGGGAAAGGCACACAATTGACTGATCATCTTGTGACATTGAAACCAGTGTTTTATGTTGGACCCTAAATTATAGGAATTAGTTGGACCCGAAACGTTGGCTAGTTCATATTAGACTTAGTATTCATTGAAGAATTTGGTATTAAGTTGATCTAAAAGAATCACAATTAGATAATCAATACGTAATAAATCGGGAAATATGAATCTAAGTGACATTAACTATACAATTACTTATTCCTTCCAATTAGGATTTATTGTTATTATTTATTTATTATTTTAATTTAAAGTTTTATTTACGTTTGTTTATTTTAATTAAATGTTTTCTAAAATGTTCGTATGGAACTAAAACGCCCCCCTTATTTACTGTTTTCTAGCTAATTGTTAATTTCTATTTTAAATATTCCACCTTTTCCCTGTGTTCGAATCTGACTTACCAAATCTATATTTACAATTGATCGGGTATTCTTGCCTGGTTGCTTGAAAGTATTTATTAGGTATTTCTATTTATAAATTATAAAACAAGACGCGCTTTCATAGGCGACATCATATACCATAAGTTAATGAATCTCATAAGCAACCCAATTTAGTTAATCGTCTTCCCCGTAAGAGTCATCATCCCATAATTATTAACTAACGAACTCACAACAAATACTACTTTGCATTATCTGACATCTTATTACATTTTATTCGCTTTATTTAGTTTACTTAATTAACTGAACCAAAACCCCCAACGCACTCTTTTAAAACATTTACTAGAAAAGAAAGATTGATTGGATCACCTCCGTTTCAAGTTTCTCTTTAAGAACGACTCTAGGTCCAACTTACCGCCTACTAAACTTTTGGTTCAGTACTAGTAAGTCACACTTAGACCCCAGCAATTATAAATTTTAAAACTACCCGTTGATATAAACCTAAACAAGTTTTTGGCGCCGCTGCCGGGGAGACTAACTGTCCGATCTAGAGGCCCAACCAATCCCAATTCTAGTAAACCCTTAGGATAAAACCTTCTAAAAAAAACACAAAAAACATTTCCTTTATTGTCTATTTCCTTTATTGTCTTTTCTTTTAGTTTATGACATGTTCCCCTAGATCTGCACCACTATTTAACTTTCCCGATCCAGAACTTATAATACGCACTATTCGACGAGAAAAGAAGCAATCTGCACTTAAGCAAGCAATGGCTGAACGCATCACTCTCGCTGTTAACAGTAAACCCTCTATCGAAGGAAGAGGAGGACCAATTCTCTACCCTGAAACCCCTAGTCAATCTTTCGAGCTTAAACACCACATCATCCAACTAATCCAAAACCACTGTCAATTCCATGGATTGCCCAGTGATGACCCAAACTCTCACCTCGACAAGTTCATCTCTCTCAAACTCCTACAAGCAAAACGGAATTGGCCAAGACACAATCCGTTTATACCTTTTTCCTTATTCGCTCACCCATCATGCGCAAACATGGTTTGAAGGTCTAGAGACCGGCTCTATCCATTCATGGACTGCTATGGCGACAAAGTTTCTAACCAAGTACTTTCCGCCCTCTAAACAAACCAAACTCCGAAATGACATCATGAACTTTCGACAAGCTTTCGATGAGTCATTATATACCGCATGGGAACGATTCAAAGGAGCCTTAAAGAAATGCCCTAATCACCGACTCGATAAGTCTGCACAATTGTGCACTTTCTACAATAGTTTAGATCCTAACCACCGAACTACCCTCGATGCTGCTGCACAAGGAAGCTTCATGGCAAAGACCGACGAAGAAGGATGGAACCTGATAGAAAATATGACTATGCATCACCACGATTGGAATTCTAGAGATCATTCAACATCTTCCACACATATCGCTGTTGCAAACCCGATTCCAGTCGAAGCAATTAAGACACTAACAGAGAAAATGGACTCGCTCGTCAAACAGTTTGGAGAACTTAAGAAACAACAGCACCAAGTACACCAAGTGCAAGTCTGTCAACACTGCACCAACCCGCAACCATCTGGCGAATACCAAGTTGAATACGAAGAAGCAGATGGCACCGTCTACTATGCTCAGTTTCCAGCTCGACCACCCGGTTTCAACCAGAACAGCAACCAACCTAGAGGACCTCCCTTTCCACCGAGAAACAACCAACAACCATACCAACCCCGATACCCACCTAGATATCCACCTTACCAACAACAGCCACAACTTTCTTATAATCAACCCCTTGCACTTCCTGCACCCACTTCCGACACAAACCAAACCACAGAACAAACCACCAAGACAAATGCCCCAGCTTCAAGTTCAGACGACGCCTTCACCCAATTCATGCAAGGTCAACACCTGCTCAACCAAAAGACATCCGCTAGACAAGATCAAGCCGACCTCTTCATGAGAAATCAATTGGCTGTGCTAAAGAATTTGGAAGCTCAAATTGGACAATTGGCACAACGTCTTGAGAATAGACCTCGAGGAAGTTTGCCCAGCAACACGGTTCAAAATCTGCATGTTGAGGAAGCAAAGCAACTTACGACACCCAAGGAAGCAGCCACCACTCCACCTGCTGCTGTTCCAGTAAAGGAAGAACCAAAGGTCAAGATACCAGCTGTGGAAACCACTCAAACTATGAACAAAGAGGTTATAATCCCTTACCCCGCTAGACTTAAAGTTCAACCTAAGAAACTGTCATCCTTTAAACTAGATGGAAAATTCCTTGATACCATGTCTAGAGTTCCTGGTCGTAATAAGTATATTAGAAAATTGCTATCCACCAAAGATAAATTGCCTGAAGTGAACAACATTCCCCTTAGTTCTGAAACCTCAGCCCTACTTAAAAATAGCCTTCCCGAAAAACTAGGAGATACTGGTAGATTTACACTCCCTTGTTCTATCTACAATTCCAGAAATATGAGCGCTTTAGCCGACTTAGGAGCCAGCATTAACCTTATGCCCTACTCCCTGTTTAAAAGGCTAGAACTTGAAAACTTGAAACCCACTAAGATGACCGTCCAGCTAGCCGACCAATCTGTTAGATACCCCAAGGGAATAGCTGAGAATGTCCTTGTTCAAGTTGACAAATTTTTCTTTCCAACGGATTTCGTGGTAATGGATATCCACGAAGACATAAACATCCCAATTATCCTTGGAAGACCATTCATGAACACAGCTAGAGCAGTGATTGATGTGTATAACCACACGATTGTTTTACGATCGCATGGTGAAAGCATCACTTACAAGATCGACCAACCGGAATGCACCCCAGAAGAGGAAGAATGTTGTGCTATATCCACAGGAAAAGTCTGTTCCGATGATGAATCAGAACCAGAGGAGGAACCACAATTCACCCGATCATCAGTTCTCATTTCTGACACCGAATATGACCCAAAAGAGGAAGAATACGAGGAAGCAGATGAAGAAATTGAATCTGACCCTGAAGAGGAAGAAGAAGAGGAAGAGGAAGAAATGGAAGAAGATGAAGATCACACCGATTCGCCACAAATGGCCGAAGTTAAAAGGATACAAAACTGTGATGACTACTCTTCATCAAAAGAATCAGTTGATTACAGAGTCATCCGCCAAGAGCTCAGATCCTCTCATCTTAAAAGAATGGGAAACATCCTAAATTCCTATCTCGATCCATCAAAACCCTTCACCAGAACCCGACTTCGAGACATAGAAATCTTTGAAGAAGGACTCCGATCATCACCACACCCAGACCAGTATGCCAAACTACTACAGAGAATTTCGGCATATAAGGCACGTCAACCTGGAAGCTTTGCCGAAGAGAACATTCATGACATAACAACCGAAGTCCGAACCATCGAAATCGATAGTTCGACCTTTCAACAACGCACCCTCCGACGAAGAATTCCACCAATTTCCAGATTCACGTGATAAGGACTCCGACTGCAACAGTGAATGCGATGACGATTACGTCAACATCACTCTTGATGAACACTCTATTCCACAACCTCCTCTTGCTCCACATAATTCCCCTGCTGTCGCAACTGAGAGACTAGAAATTCCTCTGATAGATACTCATCAAGACATGATCGAGATGATTGATGAATACAACGATGTCCGAATCATCATAGAAGCCATCAAAGAGTCAACTAACGACTACAACACCGCACAGAGACACATGATAAGGGCAATCATACGAGACTACGATTCATACCTCGCCAATTATGGAGAACCAGAACCCAGCACTCTTCGGAGAAACATTCGAGCATTCTCTGACCTGCTTCAAGAACAACTTACCAGAGAATCTCGACAGCGAGAAAGACCCAAATACCCAATGGGAGAAATCGAATTCTACGGAAACCAAAGGCGAATATACCAAAAAGTATATTGTGCCTTAGCCGGGTCAGCCTTTCCGTACTCATCAAGTCAAAAAGCTATTCTTGCATTAATGAGAACCAATCTGGAAAGAGCCACAGGGAACCCAAGAAGTTATACCGACATCAGAATGGTGGGAGATCTTAGAACTCTTCTAGATCTCATCGAAACTAGAGAGCACCTCACAGCATCAGAGAACTGTAGGATCGTCATTCAATCCACCATTGGGCACCACATTGAACTAATAATTGATGAGCTGAACGAGCCAGCCTATGAAGAAGAAACTCGTGAGGTACCGAGATTTATCCTGCACATGTCGCAAATCAATTTAGCCACTTATGTGACTACCCGACTGCGCGAAATGTACCAAGAAGAAGACGTAGAACTCGACGTCTACAGAAATGGATATCGCGAGATATTCAGCAAGTTAATTTGCATCTTCACCGACTCGGATTTTCCCTTCAACCGCGAGCAGCATCAACTAATCAGACAAGTGTGCCAAGCAACCAGATCCTTCGGAGGAGACCCTTGGGCTAATGATTTTGAAGAAGTGAAAACCGAATTCATGGCTTTAATCGCCTCGATAGGAAGAAACCACCCACAGCGTGAAATAGTTCGAACTTACACCTGCACTCGAATTGACCCTAACGGACCAGTCACAAGGGCAGTTCAATACATCTGCTATGGAATGGCAATTCTCGACCGACTCGCCACCGATCACTTCAAAAGCTTCAGGATGCTATCCAACAACCCACCAACTCTCATTGCTGACATGATAGAGCAATTCCTGCAATACTATTCACCACGATACTCTCTACCAAGAAACCACAGTGACCACGCCACCACTACGGATGCATCAAGCATCATCTGAAGAAAAAAAAGGACTAAGTCAAGCTCTCGACTTTAAAAGAGCGCTTCTCGGGAGGCAACCCGTGTTTCTTTTTACATTTCTGCAATTTTACTTTCCAAGAAGTGATGAAATCTCCGACTATCTTTCACACTCGGATCATACAAAGAATGATCCAGCCTGCAAGGAAGCATCAACAACCGAAGAATAGTATATCTGACGTGTTCACACTCACGAGACTAATCACAAGAAGACTTGACCAAGAGCACACCAAGAAGACAAAGACCGGCAGATGCAACCGAAAGAACACTGCAACTACCGGGGAGTACTTCTATGCCATCTCTTTCATTCGTTTTAAATATACAATATCCATTATGCTTATCACTAAGTGCGGGATTCAAACCCAACACACACACTGAAAGAATGAATCTTGGATGTTTAAAACCCTAAGTGTGGGATTTTACCCCATTCAGAGCTTAGTATAACATCGAGGACGATGTTCCTTTAAGTGTGGGATAGCAGTAGTTGCACTACTGTTAAATGGACATTGGTATATGCTTGATTCTAAAATCGTTGCTCTTTATAAGACCTTTCTTCTCCATAAAAGTAAACAAAATTTTTTAAAACTAAGTTAAAAATATGTAGAAAATGAAAAATTTTAAAAGAACGATTTACTTTGGGGAAGAAAGAAAAATAAAATATAAGTTCTTTTGAAAAACAAGTTTGACAATCCCATAAAGAGCATCGCATGACTAAGCATACAACAACCTAACTTTCGATTCGTGAGGCATCTTGAGCCATATGAAAAGCATTCACTTTTTAATGCTTCACTTTTTCGATTCTTGAGTGTGCCGATGTATGCGTTTAGAATCAGAACTTGCTCTTGTTATGCATTTCGAATCCAAACTTGTGAGTCAAAAAGGAGATCGAATCACATCATTCTTGAACCCATCCATACACCCAAAAATAAGTACTTTATCCCCTACCTACTCAAAAACATCCCTCAAACTTCCTACAAAGTTCCAAAGATGAAAAAAGAGAAAAAATCAAGGATATGACGTCAAAAGGATAGAAAAAGTCCCAAGAAAATTCGAAGTAAAGAAAGTCAAATGGAGAAAGAAGACTCCGCCCAAAATAGAAATAAGGCGTCAATCCTCCCCAAAAATCCAAAAATTTTCAGCTTTCCGCTTCACCAAAAAGAAAACCCAACAAAACCCCTCTCACACCACCAACATTCCACCACCAAAAACCCTACATCACTTCCCTTATATTGATTGTGGCTAGATCGACTTCACGCTCACCAAAAAGGTAACGATTTGATACTCGATCAAGCCTATGACGATAAACAATACATGACTGGCGTTCTTAGCGATTGATATAATAGAATAGGAAACCCTAAACACTTTGAATGATTGGAGTGACCACCTTGAGAGGATCGCCTAGTCATGTATCAACGATCAATGATCAAAAGCATGCTCCTAAAGATTACAACCTTGCTTTCTAAAAGTATCAAATACCTTTATTTTTCCAAAAACCCCCTCAGTAAAAAGTTCCCGTTTTAAAATAATTTCATTATCTGCTTATCTTTAACCATATTGAACGTTAGTTTGCTTGAGGACAAGCAAAGTTCTAAGTGTGGGATACTTGATATCGCGTAAAAAGTCATGTTTTTACTACCGATATCTCTCTCATTCTGGAACGATTCTTGGCATATTAACTCCAATATAGCACAAATCAGTAACATTATGCCAAGATGGTCAAAACAAGGTTGCACGATAAAAATCAAGTAAAACGGATGTGAAACGAAGATTCCACACACGTTTGAAGATTCAAGGCATAAAAATGAGATTTCAAGACCAAAGTGCCCTTCACCAACATCCATTATTTCCAAGATGTTCGTTTTCAAAATTCGGATCCAACAGAAGAAGAATCAACTGAAACGGGTAAAAAATGAAGATTTCGCGCCCGCCGGAAGATCCAAATGATCCGTACGCAATATCTGGAGCTAGGGACCTCATCTCAGGGCCTATCCTATGTCAAAATCTTCGTTTTTGAATTACAAATCCAACAAAAAAATAATCAACTCAAACGGACGTATAACGAAGAAAACACGCACGAATCAAGAAACGAAGCAACAAACGATGCAACGGGGCGGGGGTGGACCCACCGCCGCCGGCCTCACCACCACCGCCGCCGGCCACACAGGTGGCGCCGCCGGCTGGCCTGTACCCGCCTCGGTTTCCGTTTTTGGTAACTTTTGGTACCCTGTGCGCCTACTTTTCGTGTTGTACGGTACCCGGTGCGCCTACTTTTCGTGTTGTACGGTACCCGGTGAACCCTTTTGGCTACCTTTTGCTAACATGCACCTCAAGATGCTAATGTGAGCCAAATCTCACCTATAAATAGGAGGCTTTAGGCTTCATTTCAAAATGTCCCATATGCATTAGTCATATTACTTTCTTACTTTCTCTTTCTACTTTCTTACTTTAAATTTAGCATTAGATTAGTTTAGCACTTTGTTTAGAGTAGAAAGAAAGCTAGGAATGTTGTTGTAATCTTTGGTGTACGCTTGGAGTTACGCTCATTAATTCAAGTCTATTCCTTCTCGCATATTAATCTCGGTTATTTCTACCCTTATCTATCTTAATTAAACATGTTTGCTTTAATTATGTTTGCGATCGTTATTACCATGATTAGCGAGTAGATTACTATTGTATTTGTTGTGAAGTAGTTAGTATATAATTATGGGATGACTTTGAATACGTCGTGAGATAATATGACGGCCCCTATTCGACTGATTACTCGGTATAGTATTGGAAATGCTTTTGAGCATAGTACAAATATATGGAAGCCGGTAACGACCGAAGGTAGTCATATTATTGATCGACGTGATAAAATTGGAAACTTTGTGAACGGACTTACCTCGTGGTTTTAAACCTAAAACTTACATTCGCCTTTCGATTAACAAACGTGATTGTAACCTTGTAAAGAGGAGTCGCGAACATCAATACTCGGTCAATAGTTATCTGTGTAAAAACTATGTTTTTAATTGTAACGTCATGCAAGCATTATAAAATGCAATGTGATTACGTGGACTTGCCATGAGTATTGTACACTTCTGATCACAATGTACTTATCATGTAAACATCGTGAAGCAATTAAACTCACAACGGAAACATTGGTAAACAATTCAATACGTTGTGAGCTACCATAGTATTTTCCGACATGGTATGGGTTTGACTTCCTGTAAAAAGCCGTCAGCATTTTAATTAGTTGTTTTAGTTTAGATTAGATTAGATTAGGTAGGCTATAGGCTAAATGATCATTTACAAAAACCTAGGGATTTGTTAATTGTATTAAGAAAGGCAAGTTTGAAATCCAACTTAAACCTATACTTTTTCCTAAAACCATAAAACCTAAAGTACGGTATGCAAGAAACCTAAATGCTTTCCCTCGTTTATCACGCTTAAGTTTCATTGGTAGAAATTGATTAAATAAGTCCGAACACAAGTTCTAAGTTAGTTGTTTAATGGAATCATAATCATTGTGGTATTAAGAACGGCTAGACATGTTATGGACTTGCTACTCTGTTCCTTCGCCCACGAGCGAATACGTTCAATAATATGGGCCACTGACTCCCTCACAGGAGAGTGTGGAGAGTTGAGCATTGTCTGTCTGGTCGGAATAATGATACCTTAGTTCCTCGTGACATATTAGTTGATAACCAACTAATAAGGAATCTATTGGTTATACCATAAGTTAATGAATCTCATAAGCAACCCAATTTAGTTAATCGTCTTCCCCGTAAGAGTCATCATCCCATAATTATTAACTAACGAACTCACAACAAATACTACTTTGCATTATCTGACATCTTATTACATTTTATTCGCTTTATTTAGTTTACTTAATTAACTGAACCAAAACCCCCAACGCACTCTTTTAAAACATTTACTAGAAAAGAAAGATTGATTGGATCACCTCCGTTTCAAGTTTCTCTTTAAGAACGACTCTAGGTCCAACTTACCGCCTACTAACCTTTTGGTTCAGTACTAGTAAGTCACACTTAGACCCCAGCAATTATAAATTTTAAAACCACCCGTTGATATAAACCTCAACACTAATACATTGTCACAACCGTACCATGTCTTAATGAACTTCGGGCCCTTAAGTGACAATATTACACTCACAAAGGGTACACCATCCGTCTAGTACTACTTAGAATAGCATTTCAGCACTTTACATATCAGATCAATAACCCAAAACACACACGTTTATCACTCACATTGCAATTGCTAATGGCGGAAGAACAATCACCGCCCCAGGTTCCACGGGTTTCACTCCCGCGCAGCCTGCCGTCATACCGGTTGCGGCAACCACAAACTTAGGTTCCGTCACCTCAACAGAAAATCTTGCGCCACAACTTACCGACCCAGCATTCATTAAGCAAAATTTTTCTCAGATGGAACCGGCTATCCGAGAACATCTTCGCCAACTTCGATTGCAAGGGGTTACATCACGTTTACAATATAACTCTGATGAAGAAGTAGATGAGTAAATTATCATGGAAACCCCACCTATAGGCAATCCGAGGCAGCAAGCTTCCATATTGCCGCAAAACACAGCCCAAATAACAAGCTACATGACCCTGCCGCATAGCCAACCAGCTGTTACCCAAGCAATGATGGGAGGCGGAGTGCCTCCTCCGCTGCCTCCTTTACTCGCTGCTCACTTGACAAACTCTGGGTACATTAACCCGCACCAATGGCAGGTCAACCTTCCCTACGTGTCAACTAACAACGGGGTACCACGGCCGCCGTTGTTTCACCCACACGTGATGGGTGCAATGCCATTTCAGACCGGTATGCAAGCTTACCCTTTTGAGTCGGCAAGCTCACAGTTCCCAAACGTGCAAAATCAATGGTGGGGTCAAGGCTTCCCGAACATGCAAGACATCCCGAATCGGGCATTTCTCCAGCAAGGAGCCATGCCATGGAATTTGACGCAGCAGGCGGACTTCAATATGACTATACCAAATGAGCCAGGACCTTTCGCTAGATGGATAGAAGAGTACCCTCTTCCCGACGGCCTTAAGGTACCAAGCAACGTCGGTATGTATGATGCCAAGACAGACCCAGACAATCACTTGAAGCTCTTCCATGGAGCCATAAAAATACAAAAATGGGTCATGCCGATTGCCTGCCACATGTTCACAATGACGTTGAAAGACACGGCACGAGTTTGGTTGGATAGTCTCCCGCACAATAGCGTGAACAGCTTTGAAGATTTGAAAACAAAGTTTAGATCCTACTTCAGCCAACAAAAGAAGTATTGTAAAACCAAGTTTGAGGCACACAACATCAAGCAAAAGGAGAATGAGAGTATCCGACAATTCATTACAATATATACGGATGAGACTCAACAAATCAAAGGCCTCCACGAGGACCTCAGGATGTCTGGATTTATACATGGTCTCCGTGTTCGAGAATTGGTGGTTTTTCTTTCCACGGACCTCCCAATGACCTACCAAGGTGTAATAGACAAGGCTCACACTTATGTGCAAGCAAAAGAGACTGCCACTAATGGGCAGTATGTGGCAAAAAATGAAGTCCCAGAAGGTAACAAGTGGAGCAGGGAAGGCCCTGATCGAAGGAGAAAAGAGAAACACGAGAAAATGCGAGCACAATCGTACCAAAAACCAGCGAATCATGGTATCCTACATTCTTACCATGTCTTAAGTGACAATGCTTACATGTCTTAAGATAAGGTAACCATTTAAGGAGGGTAACACTACTTATAAGGAGGGTAACACTCTATCCTGAAGTTATACGGGTGTTATCTAACCGATACGGTATCATGCATGGAGGGTTAACCTCTCGCTTACATTAAGCGGGAGGGTACACTATCTAAAAAATTTACGGTATCATGCATGGAGGGTAACACTACTTAAGGGTTAACCTCCCACTTACTTTGTTGAAGCCATGGAGGATTGCCATATCAGATCAATAACCAGCGAATCACGGTATCAGATCAATAACCCTTAAGACAAGGTAACCATTTAGCCACGTAGTATTAGCCCCGTGATTCACCATAGGGATGGCGCCACTTGATCATGCAGACTTCATACCAAGGTAACCATTTATCTTACTCCTACGGATGGCGCCATTTGATCATGCGTAGGGAAGCATGAGTGCCAAAGTGGGGTAAGCTATTATAAGGATGGTAACACTCTATTATCAAATCTGCAATAAGACCACGAAAGAAACACTACGTTAAGTGAAGCACGGGGGCAAGCCCCGTGATTCACCTCCGGCGTGAGAGTAAGACACCGTAATTGTGGAATTCATAGTTTCTCTCTCTAAGCGAATAGTTGAGAATGGTGAAATGAACTTACTTGGTATGAAGAACTCCTCGTCTATTTATAGTGCCAAGGCCCTTCTCGATGATAATGACCTTGGTACTCCTACTGAAGTCGGCAGGCAGACACCTTCGTGCTGCAGGCACTGTCACGTAATTCACCAATGGGTTGCATCGCGTGGGAGACCAACACTGAGGTGCTCGTCGTACATCATCTCCTTTTACTCAGTCTATGTCAGTCATTGCCTTTGTCTTATATATGTACTTCTTTGTCTTAAGTGACAATGCTTACCATGACAATTTCGACGAGTTAGTCTGCCGTTTTAAGCGGCAGGATGTTACATCATACATTACCTTATTGGCGATTCCCACTTGGTAACACATGTAATCATTGTTTTATGCCAAGAAGGTTATGTATGTGAAGGATATCTTGTCGACCTGTATCCTGAAGTTATACGGGTGTTATCTAACCGATACGGTATCATGCATGGAGGGTTAACCTCCTGCTTACATTAAGCGGTCTGCCTGCCGACTTCAGTAGGAGTACCATTTGTGAAATGATCAAATGGTAAGCATTGTCACTTAAGATAAAGAAGTACGTATATAAGACAAAGACAATGACTGACATAGACTGAGGAAAAGGAGATGATGTTCGACGAGCACCTCAGTGTTGGTCTCCCACGCGATGCAACCCATTGGTGAAGTACGTGACAGTGCCTGCAGCACGAAGGTGTCTGCCTGCCGAATTCAGTAGGAGTACCAAGGTCATTATCATCGAGAAGGGCCTTGGCACTATAAATAGACGAGGAGTTCTTCATACCAAATAAGTTCATTTCACCATTCTCAACTATTCGCTTAGAGAGAGAAACTATGAATTCCACAATTACGGTATCTTACTCTCACGCCGGAGGTGAATCACGGGGCTTGCCCCCGTGCTTCACTTAACGTAGTGTTTCTTTCGTGGTCTTATTGCAGATTTAATAATAGAGTGTTACCCTCCTTATAATAGCTTACCCCACTTTGGCACTCATGCTTCCCTACGCATGATCAAATGGTGATAGTGTACCCTCCCGCTTAATGTAAGCGGGAGGTTAACCCTCCATGCATGATACCGTATCGGTTAGATAACACCCGTATAACTTCAGGATACAGGTCGACAAGATATCCTTCACATACATAACCTTCTTGGCGTAAAACAATGATTACATGTGTTACCAAGTGGGAATCGCCAATAAGGTAATGTATGATTTAACATCCTGCCGCTTAAAGCAGCAGACTAACTCGTCAAAATTGTCATGGTAAGCATTGTCACTTAAGACAAAGAAATACGTATATAAGACAAAGGCAATGACTGACATAGACTGAGGAAAAGGAGATGATGTACGACGAGCACCTCAGTGTTGGTCTCCCACGCGATGCAACCCATTGGTGAAGTACGTGACAGTGCCTGCAGCACGAAGGTGTCTGCCTGCCGACTTCAGTAGGAGTACCACGGTCATTATCATCGAGAAGGGCCTTGGCACTATAAATAGACGAGGAGTTCTTCATACCAAGTAAGTTCATTTCACCATTCTCAACTATTCGCTTAGAGAGAGAAACTATGAATTCCACAATTACGGTATCTTACTCTCACGCCGGAGGTGAATCACGGGGTTAACCATTTACCTTATTGCCGACTTCACGCGATGCCACCCATTGGTGAAGTACATGACAGTGCCTGCAGCACGAAGGTGTCTGCCTGCCGACTTCAGTAGGAGTACCAAGGTCATTATCATCGAGAAGGGCCTTGGCACTATAAATAGACGAGGAGTTCTTCATACCAAGTAAGTTCATTTCACCATTCTCAACTATTCGCTTAGAGAGAGAAACTATGAATTCCACAATTACGGTATCTTACTCTCACGCCGGAGGTGAATCACGGGGCTTGCCCCCGTGCTTCACTTAACGTAGTGTTTCTTTCGTGGTCTTATTGCAGATTTGATAATAGAGTGTTACCCTCCTTATAATAGCTTACCCCACTTTGGCACTCATGCTTCCCTAAGCATTATCAAATGGCACCATCCATGGGACTCGAACCCACGACCACGTCTAGTACTACTTTGTGATACTATCCGTCTAAGTGAGCTATTATATCAGATCAATAATGTGACACCCCCTATTTTTCGATTTGCGGAAGCGAGTTTTGGGTGCCAATAATAAAATATCAAAACACCAAGATTATAAGCAAACAACTCTATATGAGACGTTTATACATTTCAAAAGTAATTACATAGTTTAAGTCATAAGTTTACAAGGATAGCGAGTTCGCAAAATGATTTCTGGAGATTTTAGTACATAATGTTTAACAAAATATAATGCAAGAAAATCTTCATGAGTGTTTAGATGCATGCGACTCGTACTAGCTAGCATATCCTGCGGACCATCCTACTGTTGCCTGTCACCTGAGATTACAACACTAAAAGGTCAGCTATAAAGCTGGTGAATCTCACAGGTTTAAAATAAACATTGATGTGATCAACATGATTATCCGATGATTTTAATACCAACAATAAATGAACAATGTAAACCGAACAATGATAAACCAATTAAGGTTCCCGACTATGATTTAACCTAATAAGGTTACCGAACAATGTTAAAACCGACACTAATATTGCACTGAGCTATGATTCAAGGCCTAACCCGATCTTTGCCTCCCGTCTTGGTGATACACCCTTGACAATTACTAAAGTGCCCGTTTTTAACTTGGTTGTAGCTAGCAACCCAGACGGGGACGTCACTCCTATGATAGTACTATCCTTTAGCAATCGCGCCTTATTAAGTTAATGAATCATACACTGATGAGGACTTTACCGAATTAAAACACTCGTGCAATAACCGTACAATAAAAATCAAGATCGATAATGATAACCGAACAATGTAACCCAACATGGTTAACCGAATCAAATAACAATGTAATTAACTGAGTTAATAACTAAATTAACTAACCGAATAACTGTGATCACGAAAACAAGTAAGTGTTGTATCTCACCCCAAGTTTTAAATCAGTTAAAGGAATAAAAGTGGGGCTGTGAGACTCACCTGTGGGTGCTAGCGTTCCTAAACGCAAGTAATATCCAATCTGTAACCTCCTAACGTCCTAAACGTAAGAGATTATATGTAAGTAAATGGGTGTTTACATAAACCATCCATATTAGTATTCATCCGATTTGATTATGTCCCGTGTGTTCAATTTGTGTTTGTGTTTGAAGTTTGTAAATCATGTATGGCCCATTGGTGACGTTATGAAATTATATTCCAAAAATACAATCATATTTGTTTCGTACAAATATAATTATATAGATTTCGTTTGTTGTGTAAATATCTATCTGTAAGTATAACTTTTGTGTTCATTGAATCGTACCTCTGTAACAAATTCGAACTAAAATACGCGATCGGTTATTGTTTCTTAACTTTTAAGTTTCACCCAATCGGGTATGCAGCTCACCCAATCGGGTAATTTTACCCAATCGGGTTTGCTCACCCAAACGGGTAATTTTACCCAATCGGGTATGCTCACCCAAACGGGTAATTTTACCCAATCGGGTATGGAAACTTACCCAATCGGGTAAGGTCCCTGCACAGGCTGTTCGTGCAATTTTACCCGCAAAACAAGTTTCTAATCCTAGTTTCGGACATATTCAGTTGATAAAACACTAATATATGATGATATAAGTATTTTAAACATGAATTTAAAGTAAAGTTTTAAGTTTTCTTACAAATTAAAAATTGGAGCCGTGAGATGATGATGGTGATGAACACGATGATGATGATGATCCAAGATGAGGAAGAAGATGATGATTATGATGATGAATCTTGTTGTTGTTAAATTTGTTATTGTTGTTGTTTTTGGTAGAGAACGAGAGAGAGCAGAGAAGAGAAAGAGACTGAGTTTATGTGCGTGTGTGTGTATCAAATAATTGAGGTCGGTTGTATACCGGCCTCCAATAATTGTGGTTAGGTGGCACTTTTTGCTCCGTGTTTGCGTACCCGATCGCAAAGTAGTATAATCTTTTAAAATGATAAATTTCTAAAAATATAATCGTATATGTTTTCCATTGAAGTATTTTATAAAAATATTTTTAGTGAGTTATAAAAATATAACTTTGTTTCAACTTACTTTGACAGATAGTTTTCAGTGTACAAAATGTAATTAAAATTTTAATCAAGTAAATAATTATTATTCTCGTTAATAATACATTATTTAAAAATGTTTTTCACCAACGTCCGTATTTAAGTTTGCGTGTTCTTTTAGATTTGTTTGTACGCGATTATTACTTATTCATTGTATTATATATATATATATATAAATACATATATAATATTCGGATACCTTTGTTTTAACACGTACCGAGTACGAGTAATTAAGGTTTAAATTGGCCCCTAATTTTGGCCCTTTTTTTTTTACCAGGTGTCACATTCTCCCCTTGTTAGGAGAATTTCGTCCCGAAATTCAATCGTAACCTAGATCCGCGTTTTACTAAGGCCAACTATGTGATATGTCTAATACTAAGACATCCGAGTCCTCTCCCCTTGTTAGACTTAAGCCTACCGTTTACTCAAGAAATGGGGAGGTCCGAATTCTACCCGACCGTTATGTCTACCTGACCAGGTCGTCCCGTATTAATAAGTATTACTATGTTTTGGATTTCTAATCCACCGAATCCAATGAGTCTTGCTGTGTCCATACAGTTTGTAACAGACAGTAGCATCGTAATATGAATTAGACTCTATCAGCCTCCTATAGAAACTAAGTGATTTAGCATACATTAGTTTTATGTGGGATGTTACCCAGAGTGTAAAAGTTAACCGGTATGTTTTCCGGTATAATATAGAGTAGGATATGTTATTCCTATACATATGTAAGCTAACCCTCGTCTCATCGTCTCATATAGAAACTATAGAAACTAAATTGTCGTTTTTCCCTAACCCTATCGTGCAGTCAGAATCTAGGGAACACATAAAAGATATCAAGCAGCAAGTAAGATTTTCGATCTTTACACGACCATTGTCTACATGACAGGGTCGGTCCACATTACTGAGTTTAACTTGAATTGAACTTATAGTCCACCGAACTTTGTAAATCTTACTGTATTCCGAGTATTTCAGGGAAATTATCAATACCACACAAGATGTATAACCGTTCTATGTTAACATGTATAGGTTTCTAATACCTAAACCGAATAATATCACCGAACTAGATGACCAAAGTGAATACCGAACTTATATCTTAACCGATTTTTATACCTAATCATGTATACCGGATTATATACCGTATCAACTAATCGATTGTACCTCCATCATCAAGGAAATAGATTAGACATTACGCGAAAAGGTACGTACCCGTGTCAGAGTCTGGTTGAGGGTCCTTAGCCTTCAGCACAAAGAACCTTCCTTTCTTGTTGTCCTTTAAATTAGGGCAGTCACTCCTGTAGTGCCCTACAACTCCACACTCGTAACAAGCTTTTCTCGGCAATCCTTAGCAACATGACCATAACGCTGACACTTGTCACAAGGGGGTACCACAAGGCCCGTCATGGTGTCGTTTACACCTTGAGCAGTATGGTTTGGTTCCAGTGTACTTCTTCTTGCTTTCAGATCCAGAGGTGTTGATCTTGATGGTTGCAGGCTTCTTGTTGGTTTGACCTTGGTTGTCAGGGTTTCCTTTAGGTTTTCTCTTATTATCACTAGAGTGGTTTCCAGTACTCTTGACAACAGATGTTCCTTGGCGAACAATCTGTGCAGTCAGCTTGTGTGCCATACGCACAGTACCATGAAATGTAGGAGAGTTGGACGAAGTCACCATCCCTTGGATTTGCGAAGGGAGTCCCCAAATATAGCGTTCGATACGCTTGGATTCCTCACTAACCATAGATGGACACAGATGCGCTAGTTGGTTAAACCTAGAGGTGTAGCCGGCAATGTCATTGCCTTGGGTAGTAAGTTGCCAAAATTCAGCCTCCAGTTGCTGAATCTCATCCCTGGGACAATACTCATCTTTGAGCATTTTCTTCAGTTCGTCCCAAGGGGTTTGGATAGCAATATCTTGGCCCACAGAGTCAGCATAAGTATTCCACCATGTCAGAGCATCGTCCATAAAAGTGTAGGTGGAGAACTTGACCTTGGAGTCCTCAGGGCAGTTACAGATACGAAAGACTGACTTAGTCTTTTCCAGCCATCGCAATAAGCCAATAGCACCTTCAGTGCCTTTGAAGTTCAGAGGGTGGCAGCTCAGGAAATCCTTATAGGTGCAGGGTTTAACAGGAGTGGGATTTGGTGGTGTTTCAAAGCTTTCAGATCGCCGTTGCCCAGCAATTAATGCATCGGCAACCAGTCTGTCAACTTCAGCTTGAGTGTAGGTTCATCTTGGGGGCATGATTCTTGCAAAAGCAAAAAGAAAATGGGTGAGTTGTCTGTACCAAATCATGACATATCACATATGTATTTATATTTATGTTGTAATATACGACAACACAGGTGAAAATCATGATTCGGTAGACAACAGGGTTTGATGTAGGCTGAGAGTTTTCAAATGTTTTCAGGACATGGTTTACAAGTGATATGGTGGGTTTGTGAATCGTGATTCGGGGTTTGTTCGGATAAAAATGGAGTTATCAACAGTATGGGCAAAATAAGGCTTGGTTCGTGAAAACCTAACTGGTTTCCTAGTGAACACCTAACGGCACTATGGAGTGTGTCGCAAAAAGTTATAGACGTATAATTAGGGTGGTGATAGTAATCGAAACCGAAGCCCCGATCTTCATATCGAAGGACGTTGGAGTTGTTATGTTTGTCAGTTACAGTGATGTAGGTGGTAACAAAAATATCATCAGATAAGGCCTATTCATATACCTTCAGTATATAATATTCTAGAGAGTATTATGTAGTCGAGGCCTATGTATGTATATATACCCATATTACATAATAGCCTAATCGTATAAGTATATACAATATATACCTATATATCCACCTAGTCGTGTCTAGCACAAAACAATTTGAAGTCCCGGTTCTCTCATGATCAGAGTCAGCTATTGCATTCCTGTTTAATATAACCCCTTTCAGATCTCACACCATCTTTATTTAATTGTACATAGTTAGCTACGCTATGTTAAATTAAACTCGTATGATGTCATCACTGAACCAGTCATATCTAATGAGGAATACTGCCTAACGGTTATAGTCTAGGCCCACTAAATGCAACCTAGTTCGCTATAACCTTAGGCTCTGATACCAATCTGTGACACCCCCTATTTTTCGATTTGCGGAAGTGAGTTTTGGGTGCCACTAAAAAAATATCAAAACACAAAGATTATAAGCAAACGACTCTACATGAGACGTTTATACATTTCAAAAGTAATTACATAGTTTAAGTCATAAGTTTACAAGGATAGCGAGTTCGCAAAATGATTTCTGGAGATTTTAGTTCATAACGTTTAACAAAATATAATGCAAGAAAATCTTCATGTGTTTAGATGCATGCGACTCGTACTAGCTAGCATATCCTATGGGCCATCCTACTGTTGCCTGTCACCTGAGAATACAACACTAAAAGGTCAGCTATAAAGCTGGTGAATCTCACAGGTTTAAAATAAACATTGATGTGATCAACATGATTATCCGATGATTTTAATACCAACAATAAATGAACAATGTAAACCGAACAATGATAAACCAATTAAGGTTCCCGACTATGACTTAACCTAATAAGGTTACCGAACAATGTTAAGACCGACACTGATATTGCACTGAGCTATGATTCAAGGCCTAACCCGATCTTTGCCTCCCGTCTTGGTGATACACCCTTGACAATTACTAAAGTGCCCGTTTTTAACTTGGTTGTAGCTAGCAACCCGGACGGGGACGTCACTCCCATGATAGTACTATCCTTTAGCAATTGCGCCTTATTAAGTTAATGAATCATACAATGATGAGGACTTTACCGAATTAAAACACTCGTGCAATAACCGTACAATAAAAATCAAGATCGACAATGATAACCGAACAATGTAACCCAACATGGTTAACCGAATCAAATAACAATGTAATTAACTGAGTTAATAACTAAATTAACTAACCGAATAACTGTGATCACGAAAACAAGTAAGTGTTGTATCTCACCCCAAGTTTTAAATCAGTTAAAGCAATAAAAGTGGGGCTGTGAGACTCACCTGTGGGTGCTAGCGTTCCTAAACGCAAGTAATATCCAATCTGTAACCTCCTAACGTCCTAAACGTAAGAGATTATATGTAAGTAAATGGGTGTTTACATAAACCATCCATATTAGTATTCATCCGATTTGATTATGTCCCGTGTGTTCAATTTGTGTTTGTGTTTGAAGTTTGTAAATCATGTACGGCCCGTTGGTGACGTTATGAAATTATATTCCAAAAATACAATCATATTTGTTTCGTACACATATAATTATATAGATTTCGTTTGTTGTGTAAATATCTATATGTAAGTATAACTTTTGTGTTCATTGAATCGTACCTCTGTAACAAATTCGAACTAAAATACGCGATCGGTTATTGTTTCTTAACTTTTAAGTTTCACCCAATCGGGTATGCAGCTCACCCAATCGGGTAATTTTACCCAATCGGGTATGCTCACCCAAACGGGTAATTTTACCCAATCGGGTATGGAAACTTACCCAATCGGGTAAGGTCCCTGTACAGGCTGTTCGTGCAATTTTACCCGCAAAACAAGTTTCTAATCCTAGTTTCGGACATAATCAGTTGATAAAACACTAATATATGATGATATAAGTATTTTAAACATGAATTTAAAGTAAAGTTTTAAGTTTTCTTACAAATTAAAAATTGGAGCCGTGAGATGATGATGGTGATGAACACGATGATGATGATGATCCAAGATGAGGAAGAAGATGATGATTATGATGATGAATCTTGTTGTTGTTAAATTTGTTATTGTTGTTGTTTTTGGTAGAGAACGAGAGAGAGCAGAGAAGAGAAAGAGACTGAGTTTGTGTGCGTGTGTGTATCAAATAATTGAGGTTGGTTGTATACCGGCCTCCAATAATTGTGGTTAGGTGGCACTTTTTGCTCCGTGTTTGCGTACCCGATCGCAAAGTAGTATAATCTTTTAAAATGATAAATTTCTAAAAATATAATCGTATATGTTTTCCATTGAAGTATTTTATAAAAATATTTTTAGTGAGTTATAAAAATATAACTTTGTTTCAACTTACTTTGACGGATAGTTTTCAGCGTACAAAATGTAATTAAAATTTTAATCAAGTAAATAATTATTATTCTCGTTAATAATACATTATTTAAAAATGTTTTTCACCAACGTCCGTATTTAAGTTTGCGTGTTCTTTTAGATTTGTTTGTACGCGATTATTACTTATTCATTGTATTATATATATATATATATATATATATATATAT